>LR994579.1:4937500-6223750 GCA_905187575.2 Celastrina argiolus | reverse complement strand
TGCGAGAGATGACATTATATAAGTCAAAATGTTACTTTAATAATAACCAGTAATTTAATTGGAACATTACATTGACTGGGATGCGGGCAGAAGGGGAACATGATTTATGAACTATTACACTTAATTACTAGACTATTGCAGGGCCTATCCCACACCAGTACTATTCAGTGCCCAACCTATTTTTTGTACGACCAATAATCGGGCGATTTTTCCCGACTTAATTTTTAATTGTTAAATGAATTTTGTTATTTTAAATAAATAATATATGTAAATAACATCTTAATATCTGTAAAATGGAAACTAAAACTACAAGAAGTAGCCACCAGATTGCGAATTGGCCATACCTACAAATGTCACCCATATCCATATTATCAAGTCTGAAAAAAGCAAATGCAAATGTGGATATTTTCTTTCTATTTTCCATCTCCTAGTAGATTGTTCAGAATACAATTCTTTTTACCTAGTAATTTAAATGAATGTTTAAATAATGAAAATGGATGTATTGTAACTTTAAAGTTTCTAAAAATGATAATCCTTATATATTAATTTTAGTTACTTATAGTGTATTTTACTTAGATGTATTTTATAGTGGTCGCTAATGACCAAGATGTAGAAGCGGCATTAAATAAATAAAAAAACACTACAAGAAAAAAAGGAAACCTCACCAGGCACAATGCCTATTAGGCTCAAAGAGTTTTCTCACTGGATGCTAACTCTTTAAGCCTTATCTTTGGGGTCTTAGTTGACCTCTACGAGTTTTTAGTTAATATACTTGAATATTTTATGCCTTCTCGGACTCTATGAGCCTGGGTTTAACAAATGAAGATAGAGATAATGAAGACGAGTTTTGTATTTATGTTTTCAATTTTCTCGCAAAATGATTTTCACTATGAAAAATGTACGGCGGACTATCGCAGTGACTGTACTTCTATCCATATTGATTGACGATTTATTTTGTAAAATAGCCCATTGTTAGATCTAGAATTTTACATTTTCCGTGGTGTATTTGAAAATGACTATACACAATTACCTAACTTGAGCTTTTATTGTAACTTATTATGTAGTTATCCTGTATTTGGAATGAGTAATCAGATAATATAACAATGTGATTATATTATAATGTAAGTACCTGCCGATTACAAAATGTCTATATTTGTAGTAATTAACTACAATACAATTATTGTCTATGGAGGGATCCGTATGAATGCAAATTTTTTCAAATTTCTTTAACAATTATTGTCCAATTTCGCTCAAAATAATTTTTGAAACGAAAAAAAGAAACGTCCGTAGTTTCTACCTGTAATTATAGTTAAGTATTTTTAAATACCAGAGGGGTTACTATTAAACCTCTTTACAGGTCAGTTACTCAAAATTTGTATACTTTTTATCTATCAAAAAGTTGTGTATGAAAATATAATGTATCCTTATTTAAAAATAACCTACATAATAAGGCAATATGGAACCGTCCCTAAAATATATTATATTTTTATTAGTATATGCTGCCAAAAGTAAAATCTTTACGTACCTACCTTTAAGTGTATTAAATTTTATACATATATTATAAAGAGGAAACATTTGATTGTTAGAATTGAATAGGCTCTGAAAAAAAATTGCCGTTGGAAAGCTACAACTACTACTTGTACTTACAGGCTCTGAACATGGGCTATATTTTATTTAAAAAGATAGGGTTCCTTACTAAAACCCCAAAAATGTAGCCCAAAGTGTAAAAAAACGACCTTAAAAATTTCTTACATCGCATGCTCAGATTAGAAAACAGAAGAAAATATACGTAAATATAATAAATATATGGTCAGCCGGGGTTTGTACATAGACTCGATTCTTGGCCTGTCTGTATGATACGGTTGTCATGGTAATAAACAACATTGTTTACAAATGAAAAATAAAAATTATGAAATGCTTTTAATTATGAAACTTGTGTTCCAAATCGATAAATAAAATAAAAAATAAATTTGATCGAAATTCTGTCATATCCAGAAAAGCCTATGATGTATATAAGAAAAACTTACAAAAACTTCGACAGTTACAACAAAACAAGGAATACGTAATACCAGTAGGTCAAGCAGGAACCCTCAAAGCTCCGCCATAGTGACATTATCTAATGTTAATTATTGTATTAGCGCTATTAAGCTTTCAAGAAATTGTAATTATTATTTTTAGACCTATAGGTACTTTTACGTTGCTGTCAAATGTTCCCGCTTGGCCTGGAGACGAAGAATAACTTTAGGTAGTAACAGATAGAACTCTAGACGTGAGTTTCATCACAAACTGTTTGTAGGCTCAACGAAGTGGGCACGGGTCAGCTAGTCATTCATAACTTCAGAAGTTTTCAGGGGTGGCAGACGGACGGACAAAGCGTATATTATGTCCTTTTTTAATTATTTATTTACTGGGTCGCTCAAACATCAATGGTCACTAGGCCTACATTAGGCCGTGTTTCACCAAGCAATGGTAAAGTTAACGCCATGTTAAAATACCATGCCATCTCATTCATTGACAGGAAATACGAGAGTATTTAATCAATTCATAGTTTAAATTTTAGAAACTACTGTTTTTTCCTGTTTTAAGGGTTCCTTGTGTACTACGGTACTCTAATAAATGACATTTTCAAGTATAATTTAGATTTAACATAAACAACGTATAAAGTGCGCCGTGCAGCGGAGCGCGGCGCGCATGTATGGTCATAATAAGTTTGTTTTAACATATTATGTTAGTCACGGTCGATCGCCTGGAGTTAACTGATTGCATCTGACGGTTCAAAGCATTGACAGGATTTTTTTGTTATCATATTGTATCTATTAGCTTTGTTAAACCGTTACTAACTGAACGATTGGATTGCGCTGAAATTTGGCATGTGCAGGGCATACTTAAGTGGGGGCAGGGGAGGGATGCTGCCGGGGCCGGATTTAATTTCTCATCTCATCACTGAAATCCACTCAAAGTTTGATATCTTATTAAACAAGCATTAAATGTGTTGCAGTTTGAAAGTCATTCCTTTTCCTTATTTTGCAGTCCTAGAAATTTTGCTGCTCTAGATACTAGCCCCTATTGCCCCTAGTGTAATTCTACCACTGGCTGCACCCCCTAGAAAATCTATCAGATAATGTATGAACTTTAACCAAAGAAATTTTATCATATGGGGTTGTTTGTCCTAGAGTTCTATAGGTGTCTTTCTTTAATATGTATGACAAAGCAGTCGCGGATGATCTGTCCAAAATATTCTGGTTTACCAGTTTCTAGACTAGGGAGGGGGCCTAGGCCAGAAGTGAGGTACAGTCATGCAGAGAGGTTACAGTAGCAAAGCACTTGCTGTCCATGTCATTAATTAGTGAATGAAATTGTTTTTGTATTATTTATATAAATAATAAAAATAATTTTTAAATGCCCAATTATTGACCTTGACGACTATTTGTGTGGCGAGAAAAGGTATCGTACCGACCGGAGCGTGTTGAAATCATATAAAAAATAGATGAAAATTTTCGAGACAAAATATTATACAACACGTCTTCATTGAATTTTGCGTCGCTTTATAGTGAAGTAATTTTCACATTAGTTATCAATGCTGGATTTGAGTAACATTATTTAATATCAATAATTATTTATTTTTAGGAATCATAAAATTTTGCTGAAATACATTGTAGAAGTAGATCCATAGAACACGGTTACTAGTTATTATGCAAGGTTCTATACAACCAATTAGTAGCAATAATGCCATAAAAATCTAGTGTAGGTATGCTGCATAAGTGGTAATTCATTATTTATGGTGTAAAAATGCATTAGATAAATATTTAATGATTATAAGTGTAATATTATTTGTCATTGAGGCATTTTCCAAGAAGGACCAAATGGGTATTGGGTAATCAAAGGCTGAGCTTTGTAAGTGTCCAAATGCGGTACATTTTAACGTAAAACGTATCAGCATATTATAAGCAAATAAAAATTAATTCAAAGTAATCCACTAAATAAAACACCAAAAGCCGTTGATATCGAACTGATTTGATTCTCGATTGTGCAATTAGGTGTTATTTACTTGATTAGATAAATTCCTGAAAACTGCTCAGAATAAAATTGGAGCCTTTTTAGTGCTAGACTGTGCAAGAAATACAAGCTATAGTACTTATTTGATCTATACATACGATATATTTTATCTACGCAGTTTGGTCTTACAACTAACTAACTTGTACTAGATACATCATTGGGCATAACATAGATACACCTGTTATTTCGATCTTTTCTATGCTACAGATCTATATTTACCTACATCTTGTTTAATTCAGCTCCATCAGTGGGCCACTCAGATCAGGTTATTTTTATCGTAGAATAAGCCAGTAAGGTGTAATTGGCTCCAATTGAGCTGAGCAAAAACTTAAATAATTGTCGAATTCCGGCCGTCACTTGCAATTATAGTATTCTCTTTTGTCACTTTCTGGTATTTTTTCATTTTAATACCCGCCTAGCACATTTAAAATTAAGTCGACGCATTAAATGAAAACATAAATTTAAACCCCATAAGGCAACAGACGCAACGCGTAGGTGATTTTTTTATCAAACTTTTCACACGAACTAAATGCTCGACAATATTGGTCCTTATTCATACAGGGCTAGAGGCTATTCGGAGGCCCTCGAATAAGTACGTTACATGAAAATTGTATGTATACGCAGTGGGCACGGTATACTAATGCGACTTTATCAAGTTTTTTTATTCTAGGCCCAAGGTGTTAATAAACCTATACGGCGAGGGGGGAATTAGTATTCAGAACACGCAATTAGTATTACTAAGAAGGAATACATGGGAAATATTGACGTGTTTTTGTGCGACGTGTACGCAATTTTTTACTATCAAAATATATGACTCAATAGAATTCTCAAATGGGCATTAAATAGGCAAAATAAATGTCGTAAAATTTTTAACATTCTATCGGGAATTTATACATTGATGAGTGATGAAACTTTAGGGTATGCGCCTCGTATACAGAAGTTACTGTGAAAGTATCAGCGTTGGAAGACTTACTTTTGACTTTTATGTTTCTATGTGAAATGACCCAACATCATAAATTTGCGCATACTATAATGAAAAAAAGTAACTCTTTCAGCGCTGGTACGAGTACTTTCACAATAAACTCTGTTAACGAATACTATGATTAATTACAGCCTGTATAAGTAGTAATATGAATATTTACATGGTTACAAACATGGCGACAACATAATATGAGATGAATCTACTGTAAAATATAATCACTTGCAACTGATAACGATCTGGCATACTACAATCCTTATACGATGGCTTGACATAAACACGTTAGCCGCTTTATAAAAATAATAATTTACCGTCATATTGATAGCACGCCTTTGTCAGTAGCGGGAAGTGTTATTTGTAGGGTTCCGCGTTGTGAAACAAAAACGGAAACCGTAAGATATTTTTTTTTAACCCCCGACAACAGAAAGGCGTTATAAGTTTTACGTATCTCTGTGTATATCTGGGGCATCGTAGCTTCTAAACGGATCAACTGATTTTGATCTATTTTTTTGTTTAAAAGCTGATGTCATCATTACTTCTTGACAAGTAGGGGTTTAAAAAAAATATATTTTTATAACTATTCTCAGCAATGCATGGATATATCAAATTGAAATGATCTTAAAATCTACTTATCCTGGCACTTATTATTTTAATATTATGTTGGAACATACAGACAAGCTATCACATTTAAAAGTTGTCAAATTTGACAACTCCTAGCGTTTGATTTTCAGCTCTAATGAAGAAGCCCAAAGTCTATTTCTAGTTCTGCGAGTTTTCCCCGGCCTGGCTTCTCTGGAAGTAACGTAGACTGGAATATGATCTGCAATATCCCAGCCTACAATCTTTTGTAGCAGTGGTATAAAAACTTGCTTATGCTGCATGTTTTGACACTCACAGCGATATCATGTCCTTAAGGTGCTATTAACGAATTTTTGATCACATTCCTGTTTCCTTCGGCCTAAGTTTATACATAAAAAACAGGATGTGATCGAAAATTTTTGTCCATAACGTTATTTCCTTGCAACTGGAACGCACCACGCCGAAGAGGGGATTTTTGTTTTAACTCGAGCGCGTCATATTAATGTGGCTTGTGTCCTACATGCCTCTGGTATAAATCTAGGCATGACGTTTTAAATTTGATTGTTGGAGTCAAAAAAAGTTGGAAAAATATCAAAAAAAAAATCCAATGCGCCAGATTAAGGTTAGAGACTGTTAAGTAGGTGTCAAAAAAGCTCCTACAGAAAGCACTGACGATTTGAAAGTCGTGTAAGCTCATAGTGACTTATATAAAAGTTAAAAAGTAAATCACTTTTCGAGAGTTTCTCAAATATTTTATATTAGACAAAGCGTGATACTCTTGTCAATATTGTCGAATTTAAATGTAAATAACCTATATTTTAATACAATTTCATATTCATTTTGTTTCATCAAAGTTTAAATAAGGCTGTTTTCGCTCATTCAAACACTAAATAAAGAAAAATGTTTTTCCCCTATCATCTAATCACCAAAACCTACTAGGTATCCACAACGCACGAGTAAGGGAGCCAGAGTGTTAAACATACATATAGCATTCTGGACTCCCCTACTATATAGGGTATCGCCATTTAAATTTGTGGCAAGTATTGTCAATATCCGAATACTGTCATGTACGGAATCATCAGTGTGCGAGTGCGACTTGTGCTTGACCAGTTTTTATAAATTGCTACTCTGCGAGCAATTAGCACAATATCTTACAACGCTGTTTAAATAAATATGATGCTCTGCATTGTTATTTGTTACTTGTTTGAAGACGTGACTGACTACTGTCTAGTAGTTCAGAACACTTATCGGTTTAGTGTCTACTATATATAAAGTCTCTATTTTTTCTTTTATCATCTAATTTATATTAATTAGTGTGAAAATAAATATTTCAAATTATAGTTAATAGTCCCAAGCGATTTACCTATATTGTTTTTCTGACAATATAAAATGTTATGATTTTTCGTACTAATGGCTGATTGTTTTTTAATAATATATTTAAAAACATTGTGTTCCTGTGCATGCTCTTATATTGCATTATATGTACCTACTGATACTGACTTAATGAATAACTAAAACTTGATGATGATTAATTTCGCGGCCGCCGGGCGGTGCGTTTATTATTTTATTATATTTATGTTATTACTACAATATAATAGCGCAATTATAGTTAAAAGCCTCCATGATAAATCAGACACCTTAAAATTGCGAAATCGTGATATCCATATAAAAATATACATTTTCGACCTTATCTCCACAGCCATAAAGTTAAATTATTAATCTCGAAATGCTGGAGGATCGGTTATGGCCTCTGCGGTCGAGATGGACCATAACGTCGTGAACATAAAGTTTAAATTACCGTGTTTAAAGTGTGTGTGTGAGTTTGTGAGCGCTAAGCGAAATGCTTCGTCCAAGAAGCGCGTGCTCGACGTGTGTGGTCCGCGCTACCGACCGGAGTATGCTCTACTACTTCTTTATTTGAATACCTATAATTTATTCAAATAAAGAAGTATTTATTTGTTATTTTAAAAATATAGCATTTCGGCACACATAATAAACAAGTAATAATAATATTATTCCCTGTCAAACTTATTTTTATCCCGTATATAAATTATATCTATTGATAAAATATTATTAATATCATGAAATATTATTGCTGCTTGAAGTCTTAATCTCAGTTTTAGACATTACTTAAATATGCTCAATCATATACCTAAACTATATAATATATTCCTAATTATAAAAGAACTTTAAAGTTATATTGAAACCCTTGAGTGATTGAGTACATGTTGCATGTACCCTACGCATGTAGGTAGCGTCTATATGAAATGAAATTACTATCTGAAAAGCTGTATGCTCTAGGTATATAGTTTATTTTGTTAATTATAGCACGCTCTGGGATTAAGGAGGCCATTTTAAAGGCTTAACATTGGAATATATAAAAAAAATATTTTCCCATCTTTTTGCTAATACCCGCGCGAGTTTCTTACGCCAGTTCTTCTCCCCGGGTCAGTCCCTGAACCGGTGATAGGACAATTCTAAAATACCTCTTACCTAGTTTCTAACCTATTTGGAAATTAAATATTATTAATTTTTTTTTTGGTACATCATAAGAATTAGTAGTAGATTTAAAAATGCATCTACTACCTACTACACTCACATTTAAGTAATCATTGTTGACAATATCAATTCCCAAAAATGAGACATTAGTCCAAAAATTCTCATCAGTCACCACAGCTCAAAGCTCTATCTATCTCTTTATTTTAACTCTGTCTTCTATACGTTCAATAGTAGAGCATACAGGGTGTCAGGACGCGTAACCAGTTTGATCCCTAACCGCAACCACGGTTCCGATCACCTAGTGGTTATCTTGTTAGGTTGTATAAACAATATCTCATGGACGCTGACAACCAGCTTACTTGCTTTTGACAAAACTGAAAGTGATACGCAACGCAAGAATTTTCTTATTTTTCTCATCACAATGAATCCACAAACGTGTCCCAAAAACTAGATCAAATTTCATGCCAGGTTCCAAATGTCACAACCATTATTATTTATTTCTTATTATTCTCGATATTCAATATTGTAAGCGGTTAGCTTCCAAGTAATATTCATTCAGCTTGTTTTCGAAAGAAAACTGTATTGACCACAAGGTTTTTAATTGTTTTAGATGGCGTAACTAGCATCAAACGATGGCAGCGGTCTCCTCCGCGCACATCCAGGACCAAATGAAGATTCAGGACAGCGACGACGATCAGGAGCCCTACTCACCGAACCGAGACGCGTGCTCCGACTACCAGGAGGATGACAAGCAGGAGGAGAAACAAATACATTCGTCCCCATTCTCCATACACAACGTTCTAAAGAAAGAAAGGGACAGCAATAGCCCCGACAATGTTTTCTCAACGGATAAATTATTACAAAGTACACCCAACTTCGAGGATGCTTCCAGACATTCGGAGAGCGTCAGTCCCAGGCTCGATGACGAGGCTAACGAGAGGGCGGACATCAGTGTAGATGACAATTCCTGTTGTAGCGATGACACCGTGCTATCGGTCGGTAACGAGGCTCCCCTGTCATTTCAGAGCGATAAAAGCAATGAATCAAATCAAAGCCTAACGTCATTTAAACACATTCAGACGCACCTGAATGCGATATCCCAACTAAGTCAGAATTTAAATATGAATCAACCGCTCCTTCTCCGACCGAATCCTATTACCCCAAATCCTCTTATGTTTTTGAATCAACCGATCATCTTCCAAAATCCTCTCATGAATCAAGTCGACTTGAAATCTGGGTTACCTAGAATGGCATTACCGCAGAATAACATCAACCAAATCGGTATGAATTACGCGTTACGGAAAAGCGAATACAGAGGCGACGAGAACAGAAGAAATCAAAACTACCCACCGAGATCACCAGAAAACGAGTCAGAAAGAGATTTCATAAATCAGAGTTGCCTAAAATTTAGTATAGATAATATTTTAAAAGCCGACTTCGGCAGGCGTATTACGGATCCTCTCATGAAACGTAAGAGTTTAAAATCTAGACAATTCGAAGCTAAGGCGGCTTCTGTGAAAGAGGTGCCAGTTCCGAGTAAGGATTTAGAGACTAGGGTACCTGATATAAAGCCCAGTGATAAGGGAGCTATCGATCTGTCCAAATCGGACGATAGCGGTAGCAATCAGTCATCGACAGCAGGTAATTTTTTTGCTCAAGTATTATAAGTACTATAACACAACAACAAAGCTACAATTTTCATGAAACACACCTCACCTGAATACGTTAATTATGTAGGCTTCGTTGCTCCGGCTATTACAAATCTATTTCATTAAAATCGGATCACTATATGTATCACACATAGACAGCCATAATCAATACTCTTCCTTTTGGCTTCGCTGTGAATGGGTAAAAAGCACTTTTTTATTAGCATATTCTGAGCAAAGGCCATCTAATTCTTAAAAATTTAACATTGTAGGATTGTTTTATAACACAGGTCTAATTTAAACCAATTGTAAAAATTTAATTAACGGGTAATATTTTCGGTAAACAAGGAAAAGATGAGCACCTGCTCTACAATTTGATCTAATTGGCTTCACAACTACCTGCTTACAGCAATTATGTCATTCAATACAATCAACAAATCTTTGGAAAGCTGCCAGGTGGTAATTATTTTGTCAAGCACCAACAGATTAGTCCAGTTGGCGCTAGACAATAGGCAACAACTCTTAATTAAGTACGTTTTAAACAATTCTTTATACTTTGTTGATGTTATCACAGTCATATATAGGGTCTTAACCTCAACTAAGGTCATATATAACTTCAATTGCTATTGTAGATTAAAAATATTTAGCCACGCGTAAACTATTTTTTATTTTTACATGTCATAACTACATTACAAAAGATTTGCTATCTTTTGTAATGTAGATAAGACATGTTACGTAAAGGTTATGATGAGACTGATATGTTCACCAAATAAAAAAAGCCCTTTCAATAAAGAAAAAGAAAAATAATGCGTTTTCGACCAAAACTGTATTTTATATTTATAAGATTAAGTGGTAAACTTGGATTCTATGTACAATCTTTTTAGAATTGAAGACATGAATGGATGAAGGTGATAAGTAACAAAAAAATGTATTGAGTAAATTGAGTTTAAACTGTCACATTTTAGGATATGTAAGTGTAGTTAAGTACATTGATTCTAAAGACGGTTCTTTAGACATGTTCTTTAATGTTTAAGTGACAGTTAGAACTCAATTTTCTCGAAATCGGAATTCTGCTACATATCGCCTTCATCCGTTTATATCTTCAATTCACTGTATTAAATACCTTTGTTCATTGTCACTAGGACTAAATGCACCACGGCTACTAGACCTTTCTAATGTTGACACTGTCCAGGAACGACCAGCGGCGATGGTCCAATGGTGTGGCCGGCGTGGGTGTACTGCACGAGGTACAGCGACCGACCCAGTTCTGGTGAGTTACTTCATCTCAGCCTAATAGATATAAACCCTATCACTTACAAATTTCACTCATTTGTGTGCTAGCACTCATCCTAGTTTGTGCTCGCCGCGAAGAAAATATGCCCCTAGTGGCGGCAATGGTAACTAAATTCATACTTATTATGGTTAACTTGTAGAAGTTAAGATGGATATTTCTTCTTTTTCTTCATGGGCGTAAAGACGGCGACTAGTGATCAAACCTTACACTTAGCAGACATAACCGTACGATGAAGTGTCGTTATATGACACCTTTAAGGGTTGACTTGGCTACCGGTATAATCAATTTCCTGATACCAGATGATGGCTATGTCCGGTCGTGTATTATAATAAATAATTTTTAAATAACTAATAAAGTTGGAAAAATGTACAAGTAGTTTGTGTATTGTTACTATATAACATGAATTTCCATCAAGGACCTACAGTACATTCAGTAAGACAACAAATCGGTGGCTCCGACGTAATATATCGTATGTCCAAAAGAAGCGATTAGGACATACGATAGGAGGAGCCATCGAAATACTACATATTATGCTATTGAAAATATTTAAGGTTTGAAAGCTCAGAACCTTTGGGATATAAACCTTGACTACAAATCACAATGATCTGTGACTGCATTCTGTTTAGAAATCATATTAGGGAAATTTATTTACTATTCAGTTACTGGATTACAGTGCATTAGTCGATTTTTCTTTACTTTTAAGTAAAGAAAAATCGACTAATGCACTGTAATCCAGTAACATTTAAATCAGCAGTATTGTTTTTGGTTATGTATAGATTAAATTGGATCTGTACAATGAATTTAAGGAATCATGAGCAAAAATTGTCTTGTTGGTCACAACTCACAGCTCACGACCGGCGCTAGTCACTTATCAACAAGCAGCAGCCAGTATATTCGCTTGTTTGCACTCATGAAATTTGTGTCACGGTGTTAATATACTAAGCTTTACTACGACAGTTTAAGTTACGAATTCGCTCAGCAAGTGAATAGAGGCGGTTTTGCGAATGATGCGGTGGGCTGAAAGGAGTAATAATTCGAACCGCGAAGGGATGTCTTTTGAGATAAGGGAGGCGTAACCCTGTTTATTTTACACAAGGGTAATATTGTTATGATTTTACGAGGGGTTGAGGGATGGGATAACGAGATTTAATAGATTATGTCCCGGGTAAATTGTTTAGCAATGAGGGCGGTGAGTTACTGAGAGAATTAGGCGCTGATCATATTTGTACTGCGTAATAGGTTATATTAAGCTTAGAATACCGAATATACACTATTCATATTCATAGATTTCATTATTAAAACGTAGTGATATGAGCTTTAAAGGTTTTTTTATCTTAGCCCGATGGCCAACATGATATAGAGTTTATACTATACTACTTATAATTATTCCATCTATCAATTGTTATACCTAACATACACATACGGACATTTTGAGAAAACATTCCGGGTATTTTTGTACTATTTAATTGTAATTTTATTTTATTTAAGTGTAATTTTGTAATATGTAATTTTCAATTAACTATATGTTACACTTTTTAATACTTTGTTTCTATAATACAATTTCATAGTATTTACTAATTTTGCGCGTTAGAGCTTCTAACTCAACTGATAGAACACAATCTAAGTTAAACATACAATACGTATCTTCACCTCAATTTCATCCCCTCTGTTACAAGTGATTTTCTAAATCTTCAGAAATGGTCTTATGTGTTTGGTGTAAACGGGAAATCCGTAAAAAGTTCTTCCCCAAGTGAGAGCCGAGGGTGCTTCACTCCCTACACTTGTTTTACAAGTCACCGATAATATCCATTAGGCTAGGGATGTAGCTTATCTCGCCGAAACGAAATAGTGTTGGAGCATTATTATAAATGTCGATGAAAAAAATATATCTATCTGACATTGCCTAAGGTCTCTTTACTAAATTTATGTCATTTTAATTATGACTTAACATCGAAGCGAGTTAGCGAAGCTATTACATACTTTTTTATACAGTAACAAAACCATTACAGAATAATGAACTTACCATATCAGTGATTAATATTAGTAATTGCATTGTACGGGCCCTTATGCGCAAAGGTGAGCAACCTAGCCAGTATGAATGGTTTGTTCTAGGTACTGCATACCAAATTTGGAATAATTACACTCAACCTGGAAGCCGACCCTTTTTATGCGGGATACTTCGAGTAGTAACGCTATTAGAGATCCTTGAGAACAAAATAACTAACATCATTTTAATATTATAGTTATATACATTATGTATTTTATTTAATAAAAATAAGTTATTTCTCATGTTTCAAGTTTAATTATGTTATGCTATATTACAGATTGATCAACCTCTAAAACCAAAATCTGCCTTTAGTTTTTTTAACGAATAGCAAATTGTACATAATATGTTTACCATATTAAAAAACTACAACACCTTTTATGGAACAATAACATTATTCGCCTATTCAATTTCTTAATTGATACTAATTTAAGGTCGAACAAATATTTCCTAATGTTTAATAAAATGTTTATAACACTTTACAGCCTACAAAATGTCAAAATTGCGATTGAAACCATTATGTATGTTGTCTACATTTTATTATTAACGTCAATTTATTACATTTTCTCGCAGTTGGAGCTTATTTTATGTAATAAGCATATTATAGATTTCATTTTTATAGTCTTTTTCACACAAAAAGCTATAAATTTTATTCAAAATGTATTCTGAAGGCAAAGAAAACACCTGATATTTAAAAAATATGCTAAATAATTGGCTACAATTGGTTTTAAATGTAAAACTATTTATTAAACGTTAATAAAATTTACATATTTTAATCGAATAATATTTGTAGTATACACGTTATTTTATAATTTTAATAGAGAAATTTATTGTGAATATCTTTTTATCGATACATTTTTACAGAACGGTACGGCGCGTCCCTAAAAACTAATTTTTAAGAAACCCCCGCAACAGTCTCAACACCTTGTAAATATTAATGAAGTAACATCAGCTCCATGTCTAGGATTTAATTTGATTACATTTCTGTTTATTTTCAATTCTGTTTCCGATATTGAATCTACAGGCAGTAAGTGATTTTGAAAATCTGGTTTAACAGACAACTGCAAGTTTATATCTAGCAATTATTTTAATTTCATAAATTAGTAGATTAATCACAATTATTGAAATATTTTACCCAAACTATCTATTTAAAATTACTTATTAATGTATATATTGTTATTGTTTCTTTACTTACTTCTTAAACTATATTACTTATATTGTTGAAATTATTATCAAAACTTGTTTGTTTGTTTGTTTGTATTGGGTCTACGCGACCCCTGTTTTCTCCCTGGATAATGCCGTTGGAGTAACAATTTTTTTTTGGATATCTATACAATATAAAGACAGTAATTTCCTTTTCATCCTGAAAATACAGTACAGTTAGCATGTTAATCTGTATTTACGCAATCGAAGTCGCAAAAAAAACTACTTTGAAATATTTTGCTTTTAAAAAACTTTCCCTATTATCAGACAAGGGTAGGTAGGGGCAATAAAAACTTTTATCGACTTACAAACGTTCCACTCAAGTACATCCCTAATTTTCAAATCATTGCGCTACATTAACTTTAAATGTGAAAAGCAAAGAACCGATAGACGATTGCTTTTTTATTTCTTCAACAGAAAGAAACTTTTAAAACGCGTTACCATTTTAATTGTTTCATTTCCTTGAAAGTAAAAGGGTACACATGACATAAAGTTGACCAAAAATAAATTATAATATTTCGAAGCAAATTTTAGGAGTTTTTTTCTCTTATCTTGAAAAACTATACTAAGGTATGTTAGAAATGCGATACTTTGTCTGCCTCGCGCTTTTAATATAAACCGCTGTATCCATTTTGATGAAACTTGCTACAGACATACTTTAGGTCCCAGGAAAACACACAATATAATTTTATAGACGAAAAAGAGCATTGTTTTTTGTGGGAAAGAAACCCGGGGAAAAGCTAGTCAAGTATTTTTTTAATTTATACCTATAGTTATGAGACATGTAGGTTAATGATTTATTTATTTATAAAATATAAGCGCCATAAAACTTGCGATTAATGCCAATCAATAGGAACAAAAACTAATTATACACCATCATCTATTTAGGCTGTAAAGATTGGTCAATTTTATCTCAACGCTCCTTCCTAACCATTAAAATAGATAAGTAGACGATTTTACATCGGCGTTAGTTAATATTAAAGATACAGGTGGCACAAATAGATAACATATTCAAATTCATTATGAAATGGTCGTGTAAACATGTTGAATGTTATAAATTATTAAGAAACACATTTCCTCATCGGTCTAGGTGGTCTATTTACATTTAACTGCAATTAATTTACACGATCGCTAAGTGATCCTACTGGGCCTATAGCCAAGTTATCATCGCTATTGTCACTTCGTCTTTCATCACGAATTTCGTAAACAAAAAATGTAAGTGTATTAATGTAAGTGACATAAGGGACTTCGTTTGTCACTTAGCTAAGCTTATGTTAAATAATACATTTTTGCTATCGAATTTTGTAAGTGATAGTAGCGATGGCCTCTTAACTAAATTTCTTTGCGTTTGTTAAGGTTCTTCATACTATCAAACTCAGAGTTCTGTGGGCTTAGCCCATGTACAGGCGTTGTCAAGATTCTCACACAATTGTCGCGAATTGTTACAAATACGATAACATTATGAATATTGAATACTTTGTTGTCAATACTTACTCATCTACATAAATAATAAAAAAAGGTAAAGGTTAAGGGCGTATTTCAAAAAGCAATGTTAAAGTTAATCCTTCGTTTTTCATGTTTTTTAAACCGTAATTTAACCGTTTCTCTCGTAATTCCTATCAATGAATGAGAATGCATGGTATGTTAACAAGCAATAAACAATAACATGCGTTGGTGAAATCGGAACTAAGTCCCGATACCGTAACATTATTACAGTTTTTCACGTTTAAAAGTGAAACGAAACGTTGTTTTATCTGTCAAATAGGTTCTCAAGTGAGGTTAGGTTTGAGACTTCTTTATTAATACGGCCTTTTTTTTTTTACTTGGGGAAATCCTTTAGGGATTCCCGACTGATTGGGGATGTCGGCCGGGATATGTCGGACTCTCCCGAGTGCTAGGTAAGGAACGCACTCGGGGTTACCGCACTAAAACCCCAAGTTGCCATCTCCTCCGCTAGGCGCCGGGCCACCGGACCCGCCTAGGCGATAACAGCAGCGACCTTATTAATACGGCCTAGTATTTTACAAAATTCATTAAAAGTGAGTGCAAGTTTTTGAATCTACTCGCCGTGAAGAAGTTAATCTACACTTTGTATGGCACCGAATTAGTTGCCATTGTTTTCCACTGGGGTGATGTTTCGATACATTATTCATACAAATTGTAGTTATCTTCTTCGCAGTGACAAGAACTCAGCACACACACCTCAGTACTTATTTATAATACGTACGAACAACAGTGTAGACGCGTCCTTATTAGATTTTTCTTCCACTATCGTCACGTATTGACACACCCGAATGTAAATATAATAATTTATTAGTAATTCTGTACACGAAGCAGACTGATTACTTTATACAGTAAGTGGTTAGTGGTTACCAATAACGTGAATGGACATGGGCAATTAATCATTTAAGATAATAAACTTGTTTAATTTTAAATACGCAATTTGCGTTCACCTGTTATAATATGAAAATTATTTACTTTGTATAGTCATCGATTTTGTATGCTTTATTAGGTTATTAAAGTATGTAATGCAAACAGTCTGTTAAATGAATATTCTGCGTTATTAGTCTTTTGAAAGAAAGGTCTAGATACGTTTTTGTTTAACTAGTAAATACAGACACCACGAAACTACGTACCTACTTAATACTGAATGATAATAAGTTAACCGTCTAAATCTCGAACGGGGCTATGGGAGTAAGCAAACTTGAAATACAATTGGGGCTCTCAAGCTAGTAAATACTAATTATTGCCCTACTTTCAAATTTCATAACACATCCCATTCGTAAAAACCAAGCAATTATAATTCCTAAACATTCAACGAATAGTTCATGAGATCGAAAAATTATTCAAAACTACACTTAATTATATTAAATTACATATTTATTAAGCCGAAAGGCAAATATAATTAGCAACGTAAATGCCACGTAATTAGTGATTAACGTGAAAAACTAATTAGTCACTTTACGGTGTAACTAGACGTTAACGTTAACGCATAATATGCTCTTTGTTATTAGCCAAGTGTGAATAGCGCTAAGTAAGGCAGCGCGATACTTCAAGCTATACTTTAAACTTTACCGGGCTTAGAAGTTTAGATTTTAGGGTTCAAGCCAAGCCGAAACGTAGGCTTCGAATTTGATTTTGTGAGCTAACCGTGTATTTTTTACGCGTTTATTGAATGACGTGATATTAGAACCTAGCTTATAGTTTTAGATTGTAATGTAAATATTTAGCTATATTATATTGAATAATCATATTTAATTTAATGATTTCTTCCTTTGCTTTGTAATTTTAGTTAAGTCCATAAGTTCATTTTCATCTTTTACATAATAATATTAATATATCGTTAGATGGTAAGTAGTTCGACTTTTTTAGAAGTTTTTTTAAAATTTATAGTTGAAATTTATAAGCTTAATCAAATGAATATAATCTGGATAATTTTACCAAGTAAGTTTAACATCTCAACTAAGGACCCGCAGAAGCAAATAGTTTTAAAATATAGATATTTCTCATCGTACAAAGCTGGATATAGCTTATTACATATTTTATGTGTAACAATGACAGCGGGAACAATCTTATTCTCATAGTATTTTATATTTATTGATCAATTATGGCAACTAATTATGTACTATTAAAAAAAATTGTACTAAGTATGTACGGTCGCTGGCATGCAGGCGTGCACTTTTAATCTTATTGTCACAGTCATAAGGTCAACGAGTAGTACAGCGGTTTGTCGGCGAATGTACGTATTATGTTATTTAAAAAAAACATATTTTATGTATTTAAATATTTATCATTTCTCCATAAACATTTCTATGTTGCTAGTAAAGTGTTTGTTTGTTTGTTTGTTTAAAAACCTAACGTTTAAAAACCCATTCAAATGAATGGGAATATTTAAAAACTTTTTGTATTCTCCGCGGGATTGGAACCCGCGACTTCCTTGAGCGTCGCTCTAACTACTGAGCAACAGAGATCGTTGAATATATTATTACAACATTTGCCCTCGGCATACTTTCTGTGGACCGATTTTTCTACCGATTTTGACGCAGATTGTTCCGATTATTTATCCGATTTTGTATTCGTTGCACTATTGAAATGTATGTTCTATTTTTCACCTACAAACAGTCGGTCACAAAAGTATCCCGTGGGTGGGCAGCCTGAAAAGTTTTATACTTTACAAGATTTCCCCCCGTGACGTCATCGTTCAGTCCCGGGAAATTCCAACTGCCTCCAAGTTTGTTAATTAAAACCCAGTCAGACGTCACCTCGCCACGCCGCCACGCCACGCCACGCTGCGCAGGGAGCTTTAAGAGTCTCTCTCGCTCTCTCGGGAGTTTACTGTAGATTTGGTAGAGCTTAGAACTGGTGATAATCCTACGTTTATTTATTGCTATACATGCCAAAAAATCACTACTAATTTTATAAAAAAAGTCATTAGGTAAACCTTAAAATATTTTGAAATAATAACAGGGTAGTAGAAAGTACAGGCAGGTTATTTACACGGGAAAATATAATTACATACTTTATTGGACCTACTCTATATTCATATGATAGAGTTGATAGCTGTATGGCTACAGGCTAAGCATAGACTGTAGCAGGCTTTTCAGATTTGACAGAAATTTTAGACCGTTCGGCGTTATTATATTTGCGTTCTATCTTCATCGTCATTCAACTTGACACGAGCTAATAACAGGCTAATATGCAGGCACAATATCTTCTCGTTACGACTTCTTATATCGCAGACTAGTATAAGAAGCGCGTTGGAAAAAAGACGCGCGATGTTTCTAGACGCAATGGTCCTTTATCTCGATTCACGCATATGTTAAGTGCGTATCATTTGGCGGTAAATACGCATTTTTTGACAAAGTAGTTTCAATTTGTATGCAGTAGTGAATACTGTATGTGTATGAGTAGTATATGAGTTAGTTAATGTAGACAATTTAATGTTCACGCTAGCAAGTATTCCAGAAGTTGCATCTTAAGGAGCTCGTTTATTGTCTAGGTACTGAATATATAAATATTAAGATGGCGATATCAGACGCTATGCTACAACCGGTCCTAATTCGTTTCAGTTCGAACTATTTTAATTGAAAGACTTATGCGAATAATTCGAATGTGGCCCAAGTTACGGACTGAAGTGAGTTTGCTTACCATCCATTTTAATTTGAGAAAGTTAATTACACAGCATTCGATAAAACTATTACTATTTGTGGTGTGAATAAATAAAAAGCAAAGTTAGAGCTCCGTAGCTTGAAGCCTTTTTTTAATTAACCCATAAAATCTTTTTCACAATTTTATATATTTTTTCTGTATCTTTAAAATCGTGTAATAATTAAATAAAATGATATAATATACAATAATAGACAGAGCAGAGTTTTAAATTTTATTATGGTTAATTATCTAGTAAGTAGAGGCATGTAACAAGTACTAACCCCCTTTTACTAATAAACATATTTTATTACTAAAAATGACACATACATACTGAATAAGTCATAAGAAATTACAATAACACATACAATTAGACAAGGAGAAAACATTGTATGGCTTATAAAGGGTGTAAATATTTTATTAGCAAGGGGGTTAGAGTTTAAAAAACAAAATTTAAATGTTTATGTATTCCTCGAGTAAGTGATGATGATGAATTCTAGCTAAGGACACCCGCGATCACGTCAGCTGTCAAAAATTATGAGTCAGACACGTCAAGCTTATAACATCCTTCAGTTTTTACAGAATTTATAATGAACAAACCCGCTCTATGTTCGTGGCTTATTCCATACAGAAGTTAATCACATTTTCCGCTTGTTCCTCAGACTACCAATTTCCTCGGCAGGTTAACAGGGTCACTTCCACTCGCAGGCGTCTGTCTGGTCAGATAACGTTGTTTAATTATACTATTTCCTATATTATTTTAGTATCTATATATTAATACGCGAAACAAAAGCTCAGTACCCCTTTTCGCGAATATTACCGGGACAGAGGAGTATGCAATTTGACACATTTAATGTTTAGAGAAGAAAGTGAGTTCGTAAAAATGCTTTATTTTAATATAATAGAAATCACATAGAAATACATAAAATCAATAAAAATAACAACAACACACACTACCTCACGTATAACATGCGTTTGTATAATAATAGTAGATTTGACACAATCCTCAACTTTTCTTTTGGTCCATGGAACCCCTAAAAGTTGAATTATGATACCCCGCTTCCAGGGCTGGGGGTTTTGGAGTTTTAAGCAAAAGAACGTATTTTCAGAGACCCCTGGCAATAGTCCGCCTGCTCGTTTCCAATATTCCATAATAACAAATTTTAAGAGCAGGCCCATTTCAATCTTCATTTAATATTCCATTTGAAACTGGATCCAACGCAGATTGACTTCTGTACGGGCCGCATGGTGATGTATGTAAATCGGTACAGTAGGTGAGAGCTTATAGTAATAAATCTTATATCTATAGATAGTGATATCTGTCTGCATATACCGAAGCAAATTCTAAGACGCGTCGAGGGTGGTCTATAAGGCTTCGGTTAGACGTGCAGACGAAAGCTTAGGCCCCTGATTCAAGATGCCATCGCTATTTATCGCTTACGAAGTTCGAAAACAAAATGAATGGGATTTGACATAAGGTTCGCTTAATGACATACGAATTCGCTCGTCATATGGTATGGCATCTTGATAGCTGATTCAAAAGAATCAGAGCCCAGGTTATTGAAAGGTATTAGATTATATTTTTTTTTATATCACAATTTAAGTACAAATTACTAATATATTAAAGTTAGTAACATGTTAATAACATAACATAAATGATATTAAAATAACAGGCAGTTGTTTTTTTTTTTTCATTTTTTTTTCATTCTGGTAGCTGTTTGTAGCCTTCCTTTTCCTGGTCTTTTTTTCTCATTCTGAAAGCTTTGTAGCCTTTCTTGGTCCTCTTTCTTGGTCTTCTTAC
Source organism: Celastrina argiolus (assembly GCA_905187575.2). Lineage (NCBI taxonomy): Eukaryota > Metazoa > Arthropoda > Insecta > Lepidoptera > Lycaenidae > Celastrina > Celastrina argiolus. Next base: position 6,202,504 of record LR994579.1, on the reverse strand, counting down.
AGTTTCAATTTGTAATGTACGACTGTATAATCGCGTGGTCTGTTTGGCGCCTTAACCGTAATTAATTTTATGTTTTAATTGGGCGCGATCGTTTCCCCGCATTACATTGGTCGCAGCTATTCAAAGTTAGTCGGTCATTTGAAGTTTATTTTAAATATATTTAAGCTTTTCTCAGCCTGCGGAATAAGCTTCATTCTTTGAGAAAGAGCTTTGTGTAATACTTAGTATTTCTATGACATTAAAAATTAATTTATATTACTACAAGTAATTATAATTAATAAATAATAATAAAATGTGACTGAAACTGATTTGTTGCAGTCAGTTAATGTTGCGTGCGCGATGAGGTAAAATCAAAGTACTCGTATTTTGATAACTTTTTCTTCAATACAGGTTTCTATTGAAAAAACCATCTTCATTATATAATGTGGCGAGGTAAATATCTGGTAATATTTACCAGATATTTAATTTAGCTTAAAATAACATGAAAAGTGTTTTTAACGTTATAACCTTTTCTCTCCCTGGATAATGAATTGTAATTTTAGCCGTAAGTTAGTTGTAACTGCGAACAGGCTCAGATCTGGACACATACTGTGTAAAAAATTTGCCTTCATGATGAAAAAAGTTACCTCTCCCAATTGTGAGCAATGTGGAGTTGTTGAAGATTTACATACATCACCTATTGATGGAGTGTGTCATATATGAGCCTGCGCGTTATAATTTACTGAGTGCCTTGAATTTGAATAGAACCGTTATAGGCACATTTCATAAAATTTTGACGCAACCGAATGATGCTGAAGCAAAGGTTTTGTTTAAATTCATGACACAATTACTAGCATAGTTGTGTTTCTTTATTTATAATTTGTTTGTCACTAAGTATAAGATTAGGTTACGATGGGACGAAAGTCCCTATGAAATTCCGAAAGTCCCTAAATTAAAAAAAGAATTAAAAAAAAACCTTTTCTCTCTTTATATATTAGTGATGCAAATGTGAAAATGACTTCATTATATAAATGACGCAAAATTCAGGGGACTATCTTTCTAGTTTTTGCTAATTTTGTCTTATTTTTTTTTAAAACGAGTATTAATACGATTTCAACGCGCTATGGTTTTTAGTACTCAAAACCTACTGTTTTTAGAGAGTTTTCAGCTGAGAGCATGAGGTCAATGGTAGTGGTAGAATGTCTTTTCGACTTTAAAGAAAATTATACTACTATAATATACTAAAACTTATCTTTAGGCACTAGCCGATAGCCAGTCCATAACAGTATTTAAAGCGTATACTTTATATTTTACTACTATGATATATTATATTGCTAGGTTTCCACTTTATAGCCAGTATAGCTAGTCAGTGATTGTAAGTACGAACCAATAGATAATAGAAGTACCATAGTAAATATCGTAGTAAAGTATATTTATCGCATTGTGTTTACGGCGTAGGTCCCGGGGTCGCCCAGCAATTCCGACTGCGCAGAGAACTCAATAATTAACAGCAAAGCGTTTCTTCCATTACCCCAGCCGTCTTAACTTTGAACGAGGCCGTCTGTTACACCGTTATGTAACGGATATTTGGTTATCGTAATAACGCTCAATGTGTAGTATTGCGTTGTACTAACTCTGTGGATTTACAACGTAAAATTTGTATGATATTATGTCTTTATGTTTCCAGGATTAAGAAAGAAGGAAAATACTATAGTAACTTTGAAGAATAGTCTCTGTTTTTTTTTATATGTTCATTCGTAACGAATTTATGATAAATAAAAATAGAAGAGATTCAGATTATTTTAGAACTAGATACAAGGTGTAAAATACACACTGCACAGTATTGTAAGTGATTGGAAAATCATATTTTATTGTGCGTTTATCCACCACCCGCCACATCTACAATAATTCAACTTAAGGGTCAGCTCACACCGCAATGTAATATATTTTTATGTAGTAAATAAACATAAATTATGAATAGCTATCTTAAAAATTTTGTGTTGTATCTCGTTCCGGTGTAAGCTTACCCTTAGACATTCTATGTAAGTTTCAGAACTTAACGTAGCCTCCAAACTGTTTCACAACGGTGTAAACGTGGATGAGAAACTTGACTAATCGTTACTGTAATTATCGCGAGATATTGAGACTACACGTTGGCGGGGATCCCGCACCAAGTTGGCTGACTGTCAATTTTAACGTTTACGAGTTTTGTCTTCGTTCAGAAATAGCTAAGTTATTAGTTAAGATGTAGTCTTAAGCGATGTTTTTGATAGTATGAAACAAAACATTTTTTTGCAAGTATCTACCATAAACCTGAAAACTTGCTTTAAATTTTTTCTCAGTTCTTTTTCAGACGCAAAACAATTTTAAAACATTTTTTTACAATAACAATAGTCACCATGAAGAATTATCGATAAAATTTTAAAAACAATGTCTAAGAAACTAAACAATAATATGGGTAGTTTTACACGCTTTACAATTGAATTTAATCCAATAAACAAGGGTTACATCCCCTAAAAATAGGGGTGTCTAATGACGTGGAATATTCGCTATCGCCACCACTCCAGCTGAACATGTGTTCGCTTGAATAAATTATTCTTTGGGGTTATACTCTATTGGTATGCGTTGAGATAACTTTTATGGTTTTTTTTAAATAATAAAATATGATATCTTATCAGAACGCACTTTCAACGGTTATTAACCAGTGGTTATGCCGTTAACGCCTGAGTTTGAAAGTGACGGTGGGCGCGGTTTACAATTTAATAGGTGCTGCGTTAAAGTTGAGTTACATCAAATACATATTAAAAACTGACGAAGCTTCTTTAGAGATTGAATTTAATAACTCGCTATTTAATTTTTGTCTAGGGCTGCCAAAAAAAAATTATTACTGAGAATATTTTTTATTGATACTCTGAATAGCCTATCAATCTTTTATGAATATAAAAATATATTCGACAACTGTGTTATTTATCATGTACAACATTTTTTTTAAATATTCAAGTCACTTACTTACATGTGAACATTATACATTGTGTACATGTTCCGAAAAAAACATAGGGCATGGTTAAACAACGTAAAAGTTTGGTACAAAACTAAATACTTCATTTAGTACAAATTATGGTAAATAGGTTTAATTTTTACTCAAGGTCGCTCAATAGAAGATACTGCTGTATTGTATTATTAGGAATTTTCAGTTAAAGGATAAGAAAAAAAACAAAAAATCATGATTGTTAAATCTAATGATAATACTAATTTACCTTATACTTAATTTCACATTTGGCACCTTTTATTAATACTTGCTTGCTTTTGCATTGACAATTGCCAGTCTACAAAACTTGTACTAATGTAAACGCGTGATAAACTAATTTATTATGTAGCAGGCACCAATGATACCATAAATATAGATACTCCTCGAACCTAACACGGTTCATAAATCTGTTCCTGTCTTTTGAGGTGAAATTACCGCTTTCATGTATTCATAGACAAGTGCAAGGGCTTCGGAGCGGGGTTTTTGCATAAAATGTCCGCTACCAGAAAGCCTAAACACTGTCGCTAGGCCGTTTATCTAGATTGTAGTGTAACCACAATAGTTGGATAATACTTTGTACTTGTAAAGTGCGTGCACAGTGCGGGGCGTGCGAGGGAGATAGCCGCTGTGACGTCACGTCCGTCCTTGTCTCGATACTCTTGGTTTTGTTTTATGCTGCCAGTGTATCAGACGCGAGGGGCCACCCAGTCTGCGCCTAGGGCTGACACTGAAAGTGATGCATTTTCAAGATTTTTTATAAAATTAATGAACTTAAAAACGGATGTAGTAATAACGATACTACGGAAGCTTTAGTTTTAGGTAGTCCACCAATTATAAACTAGGCAAAATCCACAGTGACACTAATGCTATTTTGCACGGTGTTACAATATGTCAGAGAACAAGGATATTGTAGAGTAACACGTAAAAGAATATTCTTGAACTGTAATAAATCTAACGGCAATCTCAAATCTATTCAGTTATAAACAGTTTCGTTTCCTAAGTAGGTAAATTTTTTGCTTATTAAATTAATCTATGAAATTGGATGAGTAGTACATAGAACGTTTTCTTAAATGCGCTACCTAGCTAGGTCATAATATTGAAAAACGTTAAAGAATTAATCTTGAGAAAATATTATAATACTAAAATAATTTTGTAACAAGAATATGGACGCATCGCCATCCCTAGCTCTAAAATAAGAATAGTTTGAATGGCGGACGCAGAATGAATTTGTCAAAACAAACGTTACGCTGTCCCCGAGCGGGTACTCGTCGGGGATTACGGGCCATACGGGGTCAGATGCTTCACATTTATTATAATTATCTCCAGATCCACACATCGCAATATGTCCGCGTAATTACAAGGACAGATTAAGACCCTGCGCTGCGACGAATCATACAAATGTACCTTGTAAACTTTAGGTTGCAACTTGGAAGTTACGACTTATCTACAGCATATTTTCTAGATGGTCAGCGATAGTGAAGAACAATTTTAAACGCGTTAGAGTCTACAAATTATTTACACGTTTAGCTACGTGCTTCTACTGTTTAAACTTAAGAGCTAAGAATAACAAAGTTTTCCCATTCAATACGAAGATAATAAGAAGACTGTAAGAACCTATCCACACTGCAGACCATACGTAACAGTTGTTGCATAATTTTCTCTCTCATTCATCTCCAGATACTTCTTAACTTGACAAGAACAAGAAAAAAAATGGTTTGTCTGTTTGTTGACGGTTCATTGTAGGAGTTCGAATTCAGAGCTACACTTCGCTACAAAGCGATGCGCCGGTCTCGTAATGTGTATATTTTTTTGTAGTAAATGAACATAAATTTTGAATCGCTAGTCGCTACCTTAAAAATATAACGTCGCGTCTCTGTGTCAACTGATACTATGTCTCACGGAGGGTTTAGTGCACGCGGGTTTATTATCAACATTGTGACGCGGGGTGACACCACCATTATTGGCATCAGGGTCGGTGGCCAATTCTCGTAATTGAAACTGTTGAATTTGCAGTATAAGTCCAGTGAGACCAAATTTTGATAGCAAAATTGGGCTTCGGTATTACGGTGTTTATTATTTTTTAACCAGACAATAGAATAAATAAATTTCTCGGGACATTTACATTTTTCCTACAATAATGTTCTAGTAGTGCTAACGTTTAGTTTATCCCACTTCTGACACCATGTTATGTTGCCACAGCATACGTTAGGGTCCATTTACACGTCCAATAATACACTTAGAATACTAATATAATTACGTTTATTCTACTTAGTATTATAGGCAATATCTTATAGCTAGGTACATAGGTCCTACTCTTATAACCTCTCTGGGAGGACTAATATAACATGTCTTAAGCTTCAAAGTCAAATGTCATATTTGACATTACATTGTTTGAAACCTAGTTCATAATATTATAGCATTATTTAAATATGGTGTTAACATGAGGCGAGTTCGTCCGTCTCTATAGTCTAGTCTCTTGTAGTCTTGACACTACGGTAAATTTTCGCCATGAAGAAGTTGACTATAATATCTATGCCATCGAAATTGTTTGCCACAACACAAGGTGCAATGTTCGCCTTGCCACGTTTGATATGCAATGGTAATTTTTCGTTCTTTCTCATTTCAGTTCTCAATATCACTAATATCTCAGTATCACTTATTATAATGAAACTTCTTTCCCTGATTTCAACGGGGGACACTTCGCTTACTTTAATTACCACAGAATAATTTAAACACTGACTGTAATGTTGGTTCCAGGGATGAAATGGATATGTAATTTCGAATACGGATATTAAACTATTTCGGATTATCCGTTTGTTTCGGATGATTTCGGTTATATTATATTATATTTTAGTTTCCTTTTTGGAGTACCAAAACTTTTATTTCGGATTCAGTTACGGTTACGGATAATTTTTTATATCCTCCCTCTATGAGCTCCCTAACATGCCTGGTTGGTTCCATATAAATATTGCTTTAGATAGCTATATAGGAATTCCCCGTATCGAGTATTTAGGTAAATACAATTTTACAAACACATTATAATCGAAAGACATTTAGAATAAAAAAAAAATTGAATGCACTAAAGCTGAGTTAACGTACGTCGGGGATGAAACGTCCGTATTTCAATTTGTAATTCCATAATTGTAACTTTGTCGTTCTTAATGTTCATACATTGTATATTTAAGTACGTTTTTACAATTTCCGTTTGTCAACACGTTTTAGCCCACCCCCACGACCTGGTGACTGGTGAGTGGTGACAAACCGCAGGACACCCACACACACACAGCAGTATTGACACTGCCTGCTTTCTCCAGCTGCTCACAAGTTACACGCTGGTAAATAATGTAAACACTATAAATATAACTAAACTACTTTGTAATATTCTTAAAAACATCAGCGTACTGCATAAACATTAGCCCTGTCAGTATCTGTATATCTTATTAGGTATTAGTGCAATTTTTTTGAGATTAATGCTACCTCTTTTTACTTACTTATTTTTATTGGAGTACATTTGTTTGATATAGGTTTAACGTATAGTTAAATAGAATATTATATTTATTTTATTACCCATTTAAACACATTTCACTACCTAATGGTATCACCTTCACAAATATTATCTTAGTTATTTATGGTAACGTGAACGCTATAAAAGCGATGGCACTCAACGATGAATTATTAAATACACAGATTAAAAATAACTTTAACGGGAACGAAGAAGCGTATTACATTAATGAAAACAAATGAAAATAAACCTTTGAATTAGCTCAGTGTGTGGTCATGTAGAGTTTTATTAATTGTGAATATTTTAGTCTCCCATTAAACGGTCGGCTGTTTATTTTTATCTAACCATTCGGACCCGTTTGTCATGGCTCCTGTCAGGGTGACAGCGAATTTGGCGCCAACTGCGCTCCTGTCAAATACACCATTTCACAGCTTAGCTTTTGTACATTTAATATGTGATTAGTGGAACTAATGACGTCGCGAACATATTTATAGGACCGTTTATTTCTAGCGACTTAAACGGCTTCTTGATTTTTGTGTTAACGTCTGTAAGATAGGGGACATTATGGCGTGGCAGATCGTCGGTGACGCGGCAAGTATTGGTGACAAATTGTGTATAACCGTAATTGATTGGCCATCGGTGTTGTCAACAAATTAAAAGTCGGCGCGAATAACTCGTTTCGTTCGGAGCGGAACGTTTTTTAAATGGTTTGTGGGTGGCTAGTTAAAAATAATTGTCTATGATTACCGGCCAGCACCGACTTCTGGGGAATAAATAAGTGTTTATGGTAAGGAGCTATTACCATTTTTGCGTTTAAGCTCGTGCGAAGGTTTAATAAGCCCAATTACGCGGGATTATGGATGATTGTGCTTAGGCTGTAGTAAAAGGGCCATTTAGTTTACATTTATCATGGCGCTAACGGACATCGTTCATTGCCTTGGGCTTTAATAGAATTGCTACGGCGACTGCTGTGTAGTGTATACTGCAAACTATACAATATACGGGTGTATCATTCGTTCATGCTTTATATTCCATTCTCTCAATATTCCAAGTGTTGATATCAATACCTACGTAATATATAAATACTAATTTAATTACACTGTTTTAATATTTAAGCAAACTATGAGTATATCTCGTTCAGCTTAGACATATTAATGGGTTGGTCTTAAAGTATATAATCTAAGGTCTTAAATTATAAATTGTTTTGCACTATTAGATAAAGTAAGCTATCACATTACAGTAAACTAACATTAGTGTTGTCTGATACTGATTAAGTTTACGAAATAAACACATTTAAGTACCTAGCATTTAAATTGATGAATATTACATTTAAACGGTAACATTTAAAAGAACATTAATAATGTTTGAAACATTTAGTGACTACTAAAACTTCTGATAAGTGATATCATCCATCATAGGCTACATCGTGACTAAATACTATTTTGACAGCTGTCAAATTAGTCCCAAAACGGTCGGTGACTTTTAAAGTTTTAACCTTTTTGTACGTTGTTCGCTTGTTGTGTTTGTACCAGTTTTATTAAGCAAGATTAAAGCCCTAGGCTAAATATTTAATTATCTCCCCAGTGTCCTTAGTCATGACTAAGGTAGTGTATTTTTATTTAATGACATAGAGAAGATACTTGATATTTCTAGTATCTACTGGGTAAATACGGAATAGGCCATAATATGATATAAGCTACAACATGGAGATTACGGTAGTCTAAGGGCCGATTTTTCAATCGTCAGATAACTTTTATCTGTTGAATAAACATGTGACTTTGACATTTGTTCCATAAAAAATCTGCCAGTCACTTATTTATTCCTTAGCTATCTGACGATTGAAAAATCGGCCCTAAATATTATTCGATTAATATTACATTCTTAACGAATAAAATTAAAGTAATTATAAACGCTTTAGTTAAAATCTTGCATTAATGCCCATCACATAGACATTGAGAATAGTACCTAATTAATTTAATAATTTACTATTGTTGCGATCTGTAAAACTTATTTAAAAATATGAACTTCTTATGCGATCAAAATCTATTATGATTAAGCCTTTGTTTTAGCATGCAAGTATATTTTAATAATTGAGTGATCCCATACATGATTGCACGTTGTAAAGATTGTTAAATTCTAACTTACGCGAATTAGTTTTTGTTCACTATCGGAGCTGCCGAACGATTGAAGTGATTCATACCGAATATTTCATTATTTTTATTGCAAACTAGTTATACCGATTTTATAAAGTTGAAGAGTTTGTTTGGTTGATCGCGCCAAACATAGGAACTACTATGGTTGTTTGAAAAAATCTTCCTGTGTTTGATAGCTAATTAATATCGGGGCAGGCTATAATAGGCTATACAGCTAAGACCAGAACACTAATGAAGAATGTTTCAAAATCAGAGGTTTGTTTTCACTATATTATACGGAATCATGGCACAGGCAGTATCCTTATGCTTTTTTTTTAATACTCTGAACACAAAGTCTGAACACTAACATCTAATACTCCTATCTATCCTACGAACTACGAAGAAAGTAGTTTTAACTTTACACCCATTCTGTTGTCTGTAATGTGCGTAGAGCTGAAACACCTATTATTATTATCTAATGCAGGGGTTCCTTGCTCCTACAATTTTAAGATATCGGAACACCAAAGAAGTATTTTATGTAACTACCTAGTACCGTACCTTAAAAATATCTACGGAGCTCCTGGGAATGGACTTTGCCGATCTAACTTTTTCGAATATTTTTTTTAATCTCACGTGATCGCGGGTTAACTTAACTCAGCCTGACGAATCGAGGGTTACATTTATATTGTTTATTAATTATCTTCAAAGGTTTTTATTTTGTGACTCCAATGCAGTTTAAGTCTTAACTGTTATCCTTGCTCGAGCTCTAGAGATAACCATCATTAAGATGAGATCTTTGTTATCCTCTTTCAAAGTCTTTGGAATTGAGGTAGTTGGATGGAAGTGTGACTGTGTGGGCGATCGTGTGACATGTAATGTATCCCGGCTCCGCTCGCAATTAATATTAAAAACAAAGCATTTCATATCGGATGTCGTAACTGATAGGGGTATAACCATACATCACGGCCGTGCGGTTATATTTGACTGTACACCAACAGGGGGACTCGGCCTTTACCGAGTGACGAGTGCACACATTTTTTATCTTCGCAAATTCGAAGATAAAAAATGTGTATTCTTGCACACGTAAGACGTGAAACGCCACCAGTGAAGGAAAAAAATATTTAGAAATATATACGGCGCGTAACATAAAATGTGACTTAGAAACAAATATGGAACGTAACCGAAAACGTCATGATTTAAAAATGTCACTTAAAAAAATTGTAAATGATGTAAAGATTTTCGGTGCAGTAAATTGTTGATTGCGGTATTGGCCACTACCTATATATTATTTCAGCTCTAAACAAAAAGGGTTTAGAAGAAGTTATATTATTCTCGTTTTCATTTTTATATTGGTAGTTATAGAATTCATATTTGAATTCATAATATTATTATGTTATGCTTAAAATTAGGCTTACTTGATAAAGCTAGCTAGCTGTATAAAAACATATTCCCTTGTAAACATATACAGCACTCTCAATAAATTCAATTGTTGGGATATTAATGGTATTACTGCATAGTTATAGTATTTTATAGTATCCAATATCCCCTGTGTCTGTGCACGAGTCTCCGGTTGCCCCAGTCTGCGGAGGTTCTTAAAATTAAGTCATCATTCAAAGACATCCAACTGTTCCTTTTTTTAAATACCAACATGGACGGCGTTATGCAATCGTTGCAAAGATACACAATTTTAATACTCCACTGAAATCTTATAAGATTATGATCGTAAAGTGAGAAGTGAAGTGTGTATTTTTAATTTGCTTTAGGCTGCCCTTTATATATATATTTTTTTTGTCATAAAGTCAGTTTAGGTTTTAAGTATAACCCTTCTATGCGTTTTTGAGTTTAGTACAGTGTTCATTGTTTCAGATATCACATCCACTACTGGACACATGTCTCCCCCCTAAAGTATTTAATTGGGGGTAGTTTTGGATGATAACAATTTCCGTGGAAGCACTGCTGCCCATTTCCAGATATATATTCCCTCTGTCACCTTTTACACCCACGGGAAAGATGGGAAGGTGCTATTCTTTCTCCAGCACTCTAATATCTAACTATGTAAATTTTGCTTCCTTTCGTCGTCAACCGTCGTTGTCGTCAAATTAGTTAGGACGTCAACTAATAGTTGTTTTCATTTCAATATGCACAAAAATTTCAGTGTAAATAAAATGTTAATAACCAAATAGCGAATGAGTAGATCTAGCATGCCATCATCCAAACGCTCTTATAATCCTTATTTTGACAGTAAACTCTTCAATGGAGGTAAAAAAAAGTTGGAGCGAGACGAAGCTATACGCCAGACTGAGAAAGATGATCAGCTTCTCGCTGGGTGGTATCGTGAGTCATATTATGGGAGCTGGATGACGGATTAAAGAGGTTTTTTTGACCTCTTGAGACGTGTTAACGCGGGCCTATGGTAGAAGTCAAAACAACAATTGATAAATCTTACTTATGCAATTTATGGCGTCTTTTTTCGCTCTTTTTTCTCCCTGAGAGAGGTAAAATTGTGGTTCCTGCCGAAAGGTTTTTTCTTTGCGTTGAAAATAGGGAGTTGGAGGAATAGTATAGTCAACACTCAACACATTTTTTAGGGTTAACAATTTGTAGATCCAAGCTAATTATTTGTTTTTCTCTAGACTGTTGAATGCATGGTAGCAAATAAATTAAATATAAATTCAATTTTTAAAACTGATGTCACAAAAATTCTGTTATGGAATCTAACTCTTAAATAAAGATTTTTCAGGCACAAATCGTAAAATCGTGTTACCAGATCCTTTGTATGCACTGGAGGGTTAAAGTATGGATAAAACATAATGGCTTAATGATCAATTGGCTACGCTCAGAACTAGTTGGTGTTATTAGCTCTGTGGGTGTGAGCCGTGTGAAATTTTGACGGTTTAACATGATCACCTCGTACTTATCTTGTGACGTATCTTACATTATTATCAATATTCTAGTTATAGTGCTAACAGAAATAGAGACAGTGCTAAGTACCAGTAAGCCGTTACATCCTTTTTTTTTTTCATTTTCTTAATACAATTTCTACTTTAAATATATGTGGAAATGCTGACTTATACAATATGTTATTAATAAACACGGTTTATGGTGATACCAAGCATTTTTTTAGTGACGTAGAGCATGGCTTAATTCTTTAGCCAGAAGGTTCATTTTGCAGTGTTTTGAGCATAAGTGTTTACAATCAATTACAGTCTCCAGTTTTCTCGTGTAATTGACTCGTCAGTCGCCGCTGTGTCTCAGAAGATAGATAAATCCTAACTAAAGGGGCTGGTCTTTGATGTTGATGACATCCGCTGTATAAACACCGCGTGTCCGAGTGCAATTGCACATTCACTCAGTCCGAATTTAAATTTGGACTGGCACTGAACTTAGATACGATAGTTAAACTCATCAGAGTTTGATTATCTAAGTTCAGTTGGCAACCCTATGAGGTTGTAGGGTTGCCAAAAGAGCTGGAGTATTAGGCAGCAGTTAGATTTTGAAGTCTGCTTTTTGTCGTATAATCGCCTAAAAACTTGAGAATGTTACTTAACCAAACTTTGTGACCAAACTAACCAAACCACATACCTCTTTATTCTAAATCTTTGAGATCCGTAATGGTAAATTTCTATGAACTTCAATGTTCTCTTATTGGTTCTATTCGTAGGTAATCCATAATATATTCCCTGGACTCCATAGTTACAAATATAAAATATGGTAGTCTTTATATATAGAATGTTTAGATATTTAATTGATACCTACTGCACTCAAATGCTACTATTTTGCAGATCTCTTCATATCACTTCAGACAAATTATTAAAATAAACGATGAAAAAAACACGTAAGTAGACCAAGACCAGCATCAAATTGATTTAGTTTGGTTTCGTAATATAATTAATGATTGACCATTAGATATCTTTATGAATTGAATCTCGGAACTCACATTAATATCGAACCTTTTTCCGTTAAATCCATCATGGAATGGGATCAAAAAGATATATCTAGCAAATAAAAAAATATAAAAAATAAACACTAATACTAAACACGAACCAGACAGACAAAAAAAAAACAAACGTAAGACATCTCAATTACTTCACACAAATCTCCAAGCACATATTGAAAATTTAATCTATTCCTTATCTTAATGACATAAAGTCTAAATTCAAACAAAGGTATTTGCAATGAAAGACCGTGTATGAACTACAAATTTACTCATATGCTGTCAAAATGTTTGTAAACTCTACTGCTTAGGTACTAAGGTATACTATCGCAGTACATGTTAAACGTTTTGTTTGAAAAATGAACCTTAATATCAAGTAATTAAAGTATAATTGATTTTATTTAGCCGGTCCTTGCGGTGTGGTATATCGCCCTGGTAGATTTATTTTTTTTGCTATTGAAAAATATACTGTATTTCGTAAGGTTACAGTTTAATTTTCGTTGTAATTATCTATGAACGAAGTGAGTCTTCGATGTATTGATATGCAAATTTGGAACATAATAATGAGGGATAGGGTATGTTTTTAAATGTACTGACATCGCTTTAAGATGTGGATTTTAACTTGAAATGTTTTGGTGACATGATTGTACGACGTGTGAACAACAAATGCATTGAGTCGATTTTGTCATTATTTTCTTTCATTTAAATCCTAGTAATGATGTCAATTATTTTGTCTTGTGAATATTATTTACTGTTTTTGTGATATCAGTTTGTGGAACATTACCGGATAAAGTAAGGAAAAATTTTATTCCGTATCTCGCGAAATTAACACATTCTATAATATGCATGTACCTACTACTACTAAAATATAAAAAAGTACAATCAATATTTTAACGTGGCCATGGTACAACCTTAACACATACTGTTACAAATTATTCAACAGTACTTGACGCTCCAATTTCCTCAAAAATAGACTGAGTATCCAAAAATAAAAATATCAGCAAGGAGCCTCCGTGTATTTTGCTCCTCACTGGGTGGGCCGACCACCCAGGCCTCTTTGCGGAGCGAGGCGCCGGTACTGTACACGCGAGTTACTGCACATCCTCTGGACTTGAACACGGCCAGTAGGGGGATTCGGGAATAGGGATGGCTAGATGATGTGGAGGGGGTTTTTTTTTTATCGAAGGCTGGCCTTGTCAGGCCCAGACGTCACTGCGGGCCTTCTGGATCTATTGTGACTCCTTCGCTTTAGAGCGGGGGGGATAGGTCTAGGAAAAAAAAATCTAGACCTAAGTTAAAACTTAGGTCTAGATTTTTTTTCTATAATCTATAGTTCTGTAAAATTTGTTTTGATCCCGTTTGATGCCTCAATTGAAGTGAATTTTAATAAAAATTGCAGCTGGTCTACTAACTATAAACTATCTCTCTTACTAATATGATATTTGTAGTTTAGCGTTGTATGCAAACTAATTGACATAGAGACAAAGAAAAAGATGGAGGACAAGACTCTACATAGCAAAGTAACAATGAAGAACGCAGTAGGTAGGTACACAGCTTTTACATTAAAATGTAGAGCAGTTAATGTGTTAATAAATTAATTTATTCATTAGTATCGTTTACTGTTTATTTGTGGGATTATCTTAAGATAGATAAATATGCATTCAGCGTATATAGTGATGAAAAAAAAATATTCAAGTTTTTTTGGCAAAAAATCTATCTAGTCTCTACCAGCCAGTATGTTAATGTAAATACTTACCTACTTGTAGATAATAATATTATATTTTATAACAAAACTTTGACATTAATCGCTTAATTATCTGCGCCGACGGCCATTATGAAATTGATACATGATTTAATTAAAGTGGAATTCTCCAAATGCCCGAATGCTAATGTGTTTTATACCTAACTATGTTTGTGAATTATTTATGAATAGCGAAATACATATCCCTTTCCTAATATTATAAATGTCCGTTTGTATACTACGTTTTCACGCGAAAACTACTAATCCATCAGAAAACATTTGTACTTCTTTCAGGTATAAACAGTAACATAGGATACATTTTATTTTACACAGGTGAAGCTGAGGGCGAAAGCTACTTATAATATTCATATGTTTGTTTAAAATATAGCACATACTTACAAAAGTCAACTTACGTTAGTTGCGTTTTTGCATTAGGTAGTCTGCGTAGTGTTAGTTGCCAGTCAGTCAGTCATTCTCATTTATATAAAGTTTTTAGCGTTATTATTTAAACCAGACTGGCGCAAGACCTAAAGTTAAGTCTCTGTCTATCTGTCGTGTAGTACTTAGGAAGGTGCTAAGTACTACGTAGTATGACTAAGAGTGGTTCTTCTGCAGAGGCTAGCTCTAGCCTGTACATTAAGTAGAGTTTTGGATGAGAGTCTTCAGAAGGTAGGTTTATAAAGTACCTATAGGAATGCAGTTATAGGATAACATATAATTTAAAAAAAAAGGTTGCTTTTACCCCACTTTCATAAAGCACTTATACATGCGTATGTGCTCTGTCATAATAACAATAGTATTATCCAGTAGTTATTTTAAAAGTACGTAATAGTATGTTACTTGCAAAGTTGCAAAGCATATAAAATACTTTCACGTCTCAACAGGTTACATATAAAGAGATTTGGCGAAATCAAGTACTTAATTAGCCAAAGTTTTTGTACCTCAAGTGTGCCCACTCCCATACATAACTCACTACATCTGTAATAATCAATTCATAAGTATAAAATTTATCATTGCTTGTTAAGCTAAAAAGTTATTTATTAATCAGTGTGTGAAAATCCCCGATTTCGAAACCTTTTTCATAGGTGCTCCCAGCTCCGCTCCTATTGATCTTAGTAGCACGATAATGTATGAGCCTTCCGAGATAAACAGACTATCTAACGCTGAAACATTTTTTCAAATCGGATCAGTAGTTCCTGAGATTAGACAGTTCAAATAAACAAACAAACACTTCACTTTTGTTTCGTTGAAGGTTAAAGGTTTCCTTTATATATCGCACGCTGACTGCTGGTGATAAAGAGCTTATTAACTGTACTTTTTTTAAATTATGATAATTGTTAATTATCCGATTTTTATATTTATATATCGAGATAATTGCAATTGACTCGATAAATTCTAGTTCTGCTAAACCGAATTAACTAAGTTGTCATTAAATTATTCGACTTATACGATGAATTTTATTTTCAGACCTCTTAACAAAAAGGATAGCCAATTTTAAACACAATAAATGCCGGAAACTTTCATATTTGGAAGCATAGAGATTTGATATATTCTATTTTTTTGTATTCATCATATTGAATACCTACAGGTACCTAATCCAATTCAATATGATGAATGCAAGAAATAAAAAGAAGATCTAGTAGGTATAGACCTACTAGATCTACTAAATAGCGGTTCTAAGCAAAAACTGAAAGCCTCTACGCTTCATTTCCTAGTATAATTCTATAGATGAGCTACTTTATTAGTTAATCAGCTCAGCGACTGAATAACCCGAGTGTAATCACATACTCGTACGTAGCACGAGCGCATTCTTCTGCAAAAAATTACACAACAATTAGACGTAATGATGGCTGTGTGCGGCCTCCGACAAACGCATACCTACTGGCCACTGCATTGTTACTAGCGGGAAGCAATTGGCTGGCGTTGTGGCTTAGAGTAGGCCTAAAATACGAGTACGCATGGGTTCCTCATCTACCTATACATTATATAAAAATGAATTGCTGCCCGTCTCGGTAAAACTCGAGAACGGCTGACCCAATTCGGCTATTTTAGTCTTAAAATATTTGTGGAAATCCTGGGAAGGTTTAATCGCGGTGTGATTTTCACGGAGAGAAAATATGCTGTCTGTATGCTGAACGAATGGGTGTGGGCAATGGGTCAGCTAGTTAGATATATAATATTGAGATTTGTCGAATTTATTATTATTTCGGTCCCTCCAGCGCTTGTCCGCCAATGGAGGGACCGAAGGAGTATTGCGGAATTAAACATCGAAAGAACCATGAAAATAAAAAAATCGTCTGCACTGCAGGTCAAAAATGGTCTAATGGTCACTTAAAATACATCACTATTGTATTTTAAAAGTTGGTATTTCATAGTAAGACTCATGTATGACCATGTTGAAGTGCTAGACCAGGAAAGTGTTTGATGACAGGTTTCGCTTACCATTGGTAAGTTACCAATTGGCTTTTGGTGATAATATGTATATTCCTTCATCCACTGTCATGTTTTACTTTATAATTATCCTACACTGTTTATTTTATTACTGAAATTAATTTGTCCGCTCCTCTAGCCACAGAGATAGATTTCAGTCTATCCTTACTGCGACAAATTCATATTATCGAAGGTATACCTAATACACTTATAATTGCAGGAAGTCAAAAAGAATTTAAACGATTGTTTCCTTAAATATTATGTAAAACACCGAGATAGTAGACATGAATGTGAACCCGCGACCCGTGACGCGAAGCCGCGAGCCCGCCGCGCCGCCGCGCCGGTGGCCGCGAATGGCAGCCGGCATGCGCTTCCGACACCGCCTTTGATCACTAATTAACTATTAAACATAAATACTATAATTAATGCCCATAACTGGCTTGTAATTTTTAATTAATAAACTCCCCAGCCACAACCAAAATTGAACTCAAACTCAATCGACATAGAACTCAAACTGTATCGCACCAATATATTCAGTAATATTCGATATAAAATCGATTGTCCCGCAATCGAAATTAAGCCTTTCACTAAAACAATAGAGCACGTATTTCACTAATTTTAATAAGATCAATATTGGACGTCGATTGCTTCTTTTTTACGATTTAAACTCTATCCGGACGTGTTAAGAGCAGTTATCGGTCGATCGGGTTGTCGCAACGTAAACAGTTGCCGAGGCAAATGTCTTCATTAGATGACGTCGTTGGTGGCAAGTCCGGCTTGAGCTTTGATAGGCCGCGGCTCGCGAGCCTCGCTCAGTTAATCTTCTGCTGTACACTCGGTCATAATTTAAATAATGTCAAATACTATCACTAACTGTCAAAGGTTTGATTAATCAAAAACGTTTAGGTAATGGACGTAACGGATCGTAATTGCAAATTGAAGACCAAGTTTTTCAAAGACATACATATACGGCCGAATACTGAAACGATAGTTATTGTAAGTGGAGCTCAAGTCACATACTGTTCTTGTCATTCTGCCAAGGTGTCATAGTGACAGCCTCTTTACTATATTTATCAATTGGAGAGTAAACCACACGATATTAGGCCGTGCATATTTGGTGACAATTTCATCAAATTTTAACATAACATGTTATTAGAAAAACTATAATAAGAGCGTTTGTCAGGAGTGAGGACGCGGCTTATAGAAGGATTTCAAAGAAATTATCAAGGAGTAAAATCTTATATTGTGTCATCCTTACAAACTTTCGATTTTACGAATATTTTACTAGAATGTTGATAAGAAACCGTTCCCAAGGTTTCACCTCCTCAATAATCTGTATTTATTTACGTCTTATCAAATAAACGAACCACTTTTGCAAATGATGAATTTATTTTACATTTGATTCGCATCAAATAATCGCTTTCCTTATGCTTGTAATATTATTATACGTTCCGACTTTATCTTAAATGGCATTATAATAGGTATAATTTCGCAGCTTAAATTGTTTAATTATCATTAATGTCTGTTTAACTTAAACCAATTAATGCGAAAAGATAATTTCCTTCGCAGTTATTAAAAATTCCGATTCAAAAGCACTGAAGCAATTATTAATGTAATTACAACAGCAGAACAGCTATTTTGCAGTGATACTATTAAAAAACCGGGTAGCGCGTAGGTATGTGAGACGACATTTACCAGTTAGATTTAACTAATAATACCTAATTGTTCCAATTTTTTATTTAGAATTTTAACCTCCAATTACAAATTTGTAGATATAAACATCAAACCAGCAGCTTACTCCCGAGTCCTAACACAATCGAGAATCGAATCAGTTCGATCTCAACGGTTTGTTGTGTTTTATTTGGTTGATTACTTTAAAACTAACCAGGATTAAAATTATCATTAGATCGTAACTTTTTATCCTCCCGACCATATCAATCGACTGAGAATCAAAATAAACGAACGTCAATTTATTCCGAAGTATGCGACACGATAGAATCTGAATAAAAATCGAATCAGGGGGCTTACTCCCGACACAATCGAGAACCGAATCCGTTCGATATCAGTGGTTTTTCGTACTTTATTTGGTGAATTACTTTAAAACTAATCAGAAAAAAGAAAATTATTATATCGTAACTTTTTGTACTCCCGACCATATCACTCGACTGAGAATCAAAATAAACAAATGTCAATTTATTAGGAAGTACGCGGCACGATCGTATCTGAATCAAAATCAAATCAGTTTGGAGAGTAAGGCCCCAGTTTAGAGAACAAGGCCCCAGTTGTAGGTATTATAGGTACAAATAGAGTTATGTTTACATTAATAGGTTGGTTATGTTAATAGGTACATTCTATATCTCACGTTTTCTGTCATCTCTTCTCTCTACATTTAATGGCTATTCTAGTTGCGAGATAGAACTCAGACTCAATATAAAAGTGAAGATACAAAAACGTTTATTTATTTGTTAAACAATAACTGAGTCCATTTTTTAAGTATATAGAACTGGGACCTTACTCTCCAAACTGATTTGATTTTGATTAAGATACGATCATGCCGCGTACTTCCTAATAAATTGACATTTGTTTATTTTGATTCTCAGTCGATCGATATGGTCGGGAGTACAAAAAGTTACGATCTAACAATTTTCTTTATCCTGATTAGTTTCAAAGTAATTCACCAAATAAAATACGAAAAACCACTGATATCGAAGGGATTCGGTACTCGATTGGGTCGGGAGTAGGCCCGCTGTGCTATACTATAATAGCTCGCCTAACAAAGTAAGGCGTAGTTTGTTTCCATGTGTCTGCTAGATACTGAGTACATGGAAAGGCAGAGTTTAGATCAGCCTCGCTGTGTTCGCAAAACTCTATTGTCACTTTTTAATTTGGTCTGAGGTTGCGAGTACTACGTACTAAGTATGACCAATACATTAAGTGTACCTGTACGCCTCCGTGGTCTAGTGATTTAGAGCTTCGTTCTCGCCTCGTGGGTTCGATTCCCGCGTTGGAACAATCAAAAAAATGTTGTTTCGAAGTTTGGTTAGGACAATGCAGGCTGATCACCTAATTGTCTGATAAGAAAGATGATCCATGCGTCGGATGGGCATGTAAAAAGTCGGTATTATAATTATTAAGTGACTGACCAGCTTCGGAGGCTATTTACAGAAATATTAACTTCATAACAAATCTTTGTTAAACGTAACATTCCAACATTATTCAAAGTTATCTCGTGAATCGTAAAATGACTAACACTTAAATTTTATTACAATATAAAGTTTTACGTGAAGTCTCTATCTGGCGACATCGAGTACATCTCAATAAGATGAGCGGAGGAATGCCACCGATACTGAATCTAGATGGGCGATGACGTCACCGGACCACCCGCGAACTCACTAATTAAGCTGTTAAGCGGCTTTCTAACTTGCCCGTATTATAATTGCTCTTAATGATCGCGAAACGGCTCGGGCTGACGTAACTCGTAACAACGCTGTGACATGGTAGTGGTCCTTTCTACGACTCGATATTACATATTTTGAGAGTAGAATTTCCACTATTCCTGTAGGATGTTCCAGTAGGGAAAAGGTACGAAAACTTTCAGGTATTTGTAGTCTCTCAAATTACTCGGAAGCTTATTGGTCGTAGGGATACGGCAATATTCATGTTCAAGACGATTTTGATCACTTTTAAACTATCAGATTTAAGCCATATTAAATAAAATATATTTATTGTAGCTATTAATAATAAGCATCAATAATAATATCAGAAGACCGTTACAGATACCTACGGTAGAGCACAAAAATCCAAGGTCATATCGGTTACGTGGTTGTCAATTTGGTCATAAGTCACACTCACAACGTGCTGGCTCGGTACTCCAAATGGAGTATAGTCATATTTTTCCAGTTATTTAGTATTGCATAACAACGACATTATTGCTATAGAGGTTGAGATTTGAAACTTTTTGGAGCTCAAGATTTTTACATTTTCGTGAAAACATTAAAGCTCCGATTACATTTATTCTTTTTATTCTGAGAACATCTGAACCTAATGCCGTGTTCATACCATGATTATATTTGCTATTAAAGTTTTGTTCAAGTTCAAGAAGATGTGATAGCTCGATCTTCAATAATTAAATCTAAGATTTTTTATTCTACTTTATATAGCTTAAGAGTTTGTTTATTTTAGCGCATTAATCTCAGGAACTACAGGTTCGATTTTAAAAAATCCTACACCTGATGAAGAGTATGTCAAAACCGGTAGTGTATTTCAGCAAATAATAATTAATGTAAAACAACTAATAAAGTGGAAAAAAGTGCAAGTAGTTTGTGTATTATTACTACATAGCACGAATTTCCACCAAGAACCCACAGTACATTCAATGAAAAAAAAAATTCAGAAACAATTCAATAAAATATATGTTATATTCAAAAATTATATCCTTGTGTTGTTCAATTTATCCAGGGAGGGCTATACCGTAATAAGTAGCGGAGCGGTCAGCGGAGATCCAATGAAAAATGTTTCAAAATCGGTTGTTTTTACGCGGACGAACTCGCGAGCACTCCTAGTATTTTATATTTGATCTTTATGAGCCATATAAATATCTTAATGTGTCTGTAATAAAGTTATTATTTCGTCTGTCGTTTTATAGGCATGGCAATATTGAATAAAGTATTGTCGTCGTAAAAATGATTTATGGTTTACAATGATACTTTATTTAAAACACATCAGATTACAAAAGCATAAATATCACAAAAAAATATCATATTTTTGACTAGACTTAGACTCTAAATGGAAAAGAAAATACTTTAAATAATAATACTTATTATAATACTATTTTGTATACTCGTAATTTCGGTATTAGGATATAGGATGTTGTACATCTAATAAATATAAAAAGAGAAAAAAGAAATGCTCTAGCAATGCAATTAGACCGTATATAATTACATAAGTGATACTTTACAATAAGAAAAAAAGATTTTTTCATTTTGACGGAAAAAAGTTCTGAATTTTAATTTATTTTTTCTTTTGTTACAGGAAGAAGTAAGTAAAACATCGTTCCGGTACAGTAAGCATGTAGGGTTCATTATAATATTTTGTCTTAACTTTTATCTCTTGTATAATTTACATGTACATAATATTATGAAGATGTCACGTTATATTTTGCTAAGTTTGTGTTGTGCTTGGAAATGTGTTATAATCATTTATTTTCTGCTAACCATGCATGATATTTGTGTTGTTAATTGTTACATGAAAACTATTTATACGTTTAATTCAATATGATCTAAATTAGGTTACGATCCTGTAATTATAGAATTTTATTTTTGGAGAATAAAAAATAAAATGGCGCGGTAAGTAAGTGACAGTTAATTGGGAGTATTTAATATGCCCATATTCAGCTTCGATTACATTAAATCGTATTGAATCAGAACAATTTCATTGTATTGTCTATCTTTGTAAGTAACATTTAAAGATGTATTACTTTTAGTTTTATACACAATAAACAACCCTTACTTTATAGTACGAATCAACTTACGTTTACACAAAAAATTAAGTAATGGCTTACGAGATTTCATGTTTTCTACAATAATCTAAAGAATACTAGTAGCTCTGAACTCAGTAAAAAACTTCCATAAACTGTCCCTTGTTAAAGCGAATGGAATCGTGAGGACATCGTAGTGGTGATCAATCAAGTTCAAATCACTGTGATACGGTTTACAATGAAAGCGTATCGAACTAAGAATTACCAACTTATATATTGTCTACTAATAGTTAGCACAGGGATCTGTGACACAGTTATATATACGGCTGCCTATGTTACCTTTATTGTGTACTTAGTGGAAATTTTATTTGCTAAATTGTACTATGTCTTACTTTAATTGAGAAATAAACAATTATTAACTATTTTTAATAGTATAACCCGACTACGCAAATTATAATATAGCATCGCAGATGTCACACGCACCTTTAAGAACTGTATTTTGACATCTAATTTATTAAAATCGGGTTAGTGCTACTGTGGAATGAATATACACATACTCCAAAATTATTAAAACCTTCGTTTTGGCTTTACCGTCGGGTATAAAGCTGGTTGTGATTCCTCGCTTTAAAGAGACCCGTTTACGTTCCGTTAAAGTTACATTTTTTTATAAATCAGTCCTGATTTTTTAAATATTTACTAACTAATGGCATAGTAACTAATTCTATTCTCTGACAAAAGTGTTGCCAGTCAAAAGTCAAAATATCTGAGTTCATAAAAAAATTACAATATCTTTGAAACTTAAATTTCTTTGATCATTATGGAAATGTTGTATTCCTCTTAATTTAGCCCGATTTTTGTGTTAATAACATGCATGATACGTTTTTATTATAAATTAATACTGTTTGATTCAATCCAGCCATAATATTGACCAAAATTACAATTAAAATGATATAAGAGAATGAATTATTATTTTAAAGGTGGGTTTACATTAAACGAGCGAATGCTCATTCTATCCTCACTGTATGAAATTCTTGTAGTGTAAACAGACGTAGAAAATTATTTTCGTTGTTCTATTGTTACTAAAAGATCAAGAAAGAAGGATTTAGTTCGTTTTTTTTAAAGTAAACGAACCTTATGACAATGTATTAAACATATTTTTAACATGAATATAGTATCGTCGTGTTGTGTTAATGTTTAGCTTTTTTTTGTATTTTTTTTTGTTGTATTTTACAGGTTTTATAATCCCCGTAACGTGCGGCGGTCGGTGCAATATCTTGACCAATTTTGAATATGGAATGCATATGATTAGTGCATATGTGAATTGGTTAAGATATTGCATCGTCCACCCCACGACATCGTCGGCGACTGAAGACTGCAAGATTGTGTTTCTGTGTTTGCTTCTATTTGTTGTGTGTTGTTGCTGTCCTTATTCAAAATAGATTATTTTTTAAATTTAGTATTAACCAAAAAACAGTATTTACTTAGACGTGCTCAGTACTCTCTTTTGACTCCTAAAAATACATATTTTGTGCTTTAAGTTATTAAACAATGGAGGTAGAGTTCGGAAAGTTAAGAGGTTTTATTAGAAATTTTAGAACATGTAAATGATAATAGTTTTATTAACTTACTTGACTACTAGCACAGACTTTTATTTGGCCTTCTTTTTACCCGACTTCGGCAAATCCAAAAGAAAAGGTAATAATGATTTTGGCAGTCTATGTATGTATGTTTGTTTGTTCCCTTGCAGCAGTTAAACTACTGATCCGATTTTAATATATGAGCTGTCCATCGATTTGTAATGATGCCGCAAGTAACATAGGATTTATAATTTTCAGCAAAAATTGTGTATTTTGAAAATTAAACTTGAAAATCTAACTTCAAAAAATAAAAGTAACAATAATAGAAAGTAATTAAACAACTCCTAGATACTACGTGTATGACAGCATATTAAACATTAAATTTGAATTTAACAATAGATTATAATAATTAATAAAAAAAATAACATTTGTAGTGTACGTTTGCCAAGAACTTTCTATTGATACTAGAAACAAGACCATTATCTTATTTAAAAAAAGTTTGTTTCCGAGGTTCCATTTAAAAAACACACATTTTTCCTAAATATTATATAGTTAATTTTACTCGCGGCATCATTACCAATCGATTGATACCTTATTTATTAAAATCGGACCGCTACGAGAGAACATACATACATATACTGCCAAAATCATTATGCTTCCTGTTGGCCGAAGTCTGGTAACTATTGGATTTGAAGGTCAAACTCAATAATCTTAATCCTTAAATTTAAATAAGTTAGGAATAAGATCGTAACGCCAAGGGAAAAGATTAAGCCCGAACAGTTTACATTCTTGCACGGACACAAAAATAAACATAAAAAAACTTAAAATTATGTATTTACAAGGTTTTGAAATGGGACAGCTTCTGTTTGGTAATATTTTGGATTAAGCATGCTTTAGTTTTTGTTTTGAACGTTGTAGTTTATTATCTTTTGTAAAAATTATGTTCAGAGTGTTGTGTTTTCTTATTGTCTGCATGTTAAATGTCTACTTTTGTAGTTAAAAAATACACCATTAAGAAATTACTTAACTGTAACCATTTTTTCAGGTGTACAATTTTTGAATATTTTTGAAAAATTAATTATAATACAAAAGTCTTTTTAATTATGTATGTTTGAATTACGTGTATTTGTAATATTTGTTTCATTATTTTTGACTCCTTGTGTGTTTTGTGTAGTTTACACAAAAAATCGTTCTAACACCTAACATAGACGTTATTAAATGATTAACAACAATATATTTAATACCGTCTATCTTCAAATTTGTACAATCCGAATTAAATTGGATACGCGACTTTTGAATTTTATATTTGGTTATAAATTTTAACGAACAGTGCGTGGGCAGAGATGTCTTCATACAGAGCTTCATTTGAATATGTCTGTGTTTAACACAACGCGTTTTATTTTACCTTTATACAATGCAAAGGATAAAATGATAATATCTGTCAGTAATCAATATGCACATCGCTTGTGTCGCAAAATAAAATGAAAGAAATGCGATTAAATTTCATGCGAAACATTTGTGATGAGTTTTAAATTTGAGAGAGAATATTATGTAGAGTCAAGGGGATATAATGTTAAGCAAAGACTTTCAAACTGGGTTTCTATAACCCGACAGTCTTGTAAATTTAACAAATTCTAAGCACTATCAAACTTCTTTACGTGGATTTTAAATGAATGACAACTAACGTAAATTTTTCGAACCAACCCAATATTATCTATATATTTTACCCGTATTATAAAATAGGTATTTATTATTATTTATTATTTTGTGATATTATGACGTTTTCGTATACCCTTACTAATATTTACACGCTGTATAAGCTCTGCAGCATATAGTGTTTTGTTCTTGTCTGTCAACTGGCGTTTCTAACGTATCAGACAGGGACAGAACATCGTGTAAATATTTTTATTAGTACGTGGGTTGGTATATATGCCACATATATAAAAACTACCACACTTTGCCAGGTCCTCGCACGCGGCGGCCCAAGAAGCCTCCCGGAGACACGGCGCCCACTGACGAGAAGAGACCGAGGACTGCCTTCTCCGGACCGCAGCTTGCTAGGTTAAAGGTAAAAAGATAAGCCATCTGAAAATTATTGGTCATATTTAAAATTTTAATGAGTATGTTAATTGTAATAAGGAACAGGACATAGTGGTATATTTTTTACAAATATACCACTATGTCCTGTTACATTTTAACATTTGTGCATTTAACAGGTGTAACATTTTCTTGACGACCTCCGTAGCGCAGTTGTTGAGCGAGAGGTCGCGGGTTCGAATCCCGCCGAGGGAACAAAAGTTTTCAATGCTCCTGGGTCATGGATGTGTATTAAATTTGTGTATAATATAATAAAAATCTTAAATATGTGTATAGTATAAAAGAGGGTCTGTATAGATATTAGATGCCTCATAATATGTAGAGTATACTATGAAAGTACTAGCGCTGAAATACTTACTTTTGAATGAGAAATGGCCCAACATCATGAATTTTCCCATAACTACAATAATTTAAAAAAAGAAGCTACCCCTTTCAACGCTGGTACTTTCTTAGTAAACTCTATATACACACCCTAAAATATTATAACTCATAATTATTATAGCCTGTATAGTATTTATTTTATTATAGAAACGAGTGTGTTAGGTTCCAAATCCGGTTTGAGAGCCGATAGTAATATAGATGTAACTTAATCCGAGTTATTTTATATTAAAGAAGTATTTCTGACTAACTCCGAAACAAGTTTGCAAGGTCGACGTATCGGGGAATCAATCATTTAATTTTGATTTTTAACCGACTTCCAAAAAAGGAGGAGGTTCTCAATTCGTCTGTATGTTTTTTTTTAACTGATTCTCTTGTCGCAGCACGAGTTTGCGGAGAACCGCTACCTGACGGAGCGGCGGCGGCAGGCGCTGGCCGCGGAGCTGGGCCTGGCCGAGGCGCAGATCAAGATCTGGTTCCAGAACAAACGCGCCAAGATCAAGAAGGCCTCGGGCCAGAGGAATCCCTTGGCCTTGCAGCTCATGGCCCAGGGTCTCTACAACCACAGTACAATACCCCTGACGAAGGAGGAGGAGGAACTCGAGATGAAGGCCAGAGAAAGAGAGCAACAGATACGACAGTAAATGATAAAAAATATGTTAGCGACAAAACTTTTGTGCAAAGTTTTGAACATTCATGTGGTAGAAAGTTTGTAAATGTCATAGCAGAAATAGTCTTATTCTCTTGTCAGACACTTTATTTACAACACGCCAACTACATAATACCTGCAACTCGAAATCTAATTCGACTCGATCTCATTTCCACGTAAAGTCGATAAAGAAAACCAAATGTTTTGAAAGTAAATAATATTTATCTAACTATATTTTCCTACAGTTAAATGTTTAATAACAGTCAAATGTGAAATAGAAATGTTGCATAGGTACATGTTAAACTTTTCAGTTCAAATGAAGCAAGAGGCAAGGTATTTCGATTGTATAATTTGTAATTATTGTAGATTTCATTAGACTATTATCAAGCGCTTTATAAACAAACAAGGTTTATTAAAATATGATATATTAATATGAAACTTTATACTAAAATCGAGTATATTATACGTATTTTCCCATTTGTTGCATTTCTTTATTTTCATTGAACAAAATTACAGGATTGACCCCAATTGCTTTGTAACTTCCTTACTGTTTAAAATCTTGCCATTGTTTAATGTTTAATAATTTTAAAATATTAGATGTTGTTTTTACGTTTTGTAGATTTTCACTCTGTATAAATTAATAATGTAAATAATAATTAGGGCTACTAATGATAATTAATAATATATTTAAGTTATTTATTGTGCAATGTAGCAGTATTAGTCGAAATATTCGTAAAAGTAAAATGGAATAAAAAATCTTTTGTGAAGACTAGTTTTTTATTTGCCGTACACATATTATAATTTATATAAATAATATTCATTCGTCTCTTTAAACCAAGGCTGTTATGTCTGCAGGTAATTATGAAGTATCAAAAAACTCAATCAAACCGTGATAGTAAATATAGTAGATAGGCTAGGGATCAACAACAGTTATAGATCTTCTGTTATCAAGATATAGATATTTATTATTGACACATGAAGTAAGTTAGAAGAATTTCACATAATTTATTTGTACTGTATATTACAATGACAACTAGCCGTGCAATCATAATACCATTATTGTCTGTTAGATAATATAATATTGTTAACTACGACTAAATTATGACGTCGATCAACCTTCCGAATTATATTCCCTGATAGTATTCCGACGATTTTCTTAAGAAGAGACTTCCATTATACTACATACACTAACTTTATCCCCGTCTTACAGATCAACTCTCAATAAACAATAGAGATTTTTCACGAGTTCTTTTATTTGTGAATCGGACCCCCCAAAGACGACTCGAATTTAATCTAACACCCCTTGACACATTTTCAAATGGAGTGACGGGGGAGTTTTATTGAAATTTTTGCGGCGGCATCGCGAATCAGGAATGCGTTCGATTCCGAAGTTAGGGGGTGAAAAAAACGTTACATAAAGTTGTGTAATTAAAGTTTCAACGTCCCTGTAATGGGACAAATTGAAGCGAGCTATTGTTTAAGTTGTCATAGTGTTTAGATTAATTCTTTTACCGAACATTTTTGATATTTTTAATGGAATAAGGAAAAGTTGCAAAGTCGAAGTCGTCACGTTTTTCACCTATAGTATTATTTATATCTATTGTTATATTATCAATTTTGTATATTTAATGAATAATAAGCGACTAACGTCCCTTCCCGTCCTAACAGTATTTATGCATTGTAGTACGTAGTGATGTTGTCTTTAATGTCTTTATTCAAAACAACTTATGTTACAAAAAAACACATGACAATATTTATCCACATTTCAAAACCATTTAGGTTTACCTGTATGCTTTATCTGTACTTCAACCGTACATTTTCCACATCCACTCAGCTGAAGAACCTAATGTGCGTTGAAAGTTACGGAGCCATCCTTAGACGTTTCCTCACACCCTCTTGGCTAAGTTAGATTTCGAGAAACCTACATGAAAAATAAATGTATGAAAGATCCACAACCCACACCTAAGCTTTACTTGCAGACATTGTGACAAGTGACGGTTTTACTTCCTTTACCACTTCCTAGAAGATCTAGCATCTATGTTCAACTGTCATGAGTTTATAATATATTGTAATATTTTTTTCGCGGTATATTGCACGATGAATAAAATCTGAAAGGCAAATCAACCCTAAACTAATCAGTGTTCAAATATATTGTCAAGATTCAATTTGGTATAAAAAATTAGAAGAATATAATTATTAAAAATGGATAGATTTTCGCAAGTAATACTCGACTCAACTAACAAAATAACCAACTATCATAGCATTTGACAACATTCACTTCTACATGAGTTTACATGACACAAAGCTTTCGTAGAAATTCGTAGAGCGTCTACCTTCGTCTTTGTTATGTCTACGCCATCGTCAGCTGAACTATGCTAATATTAATATGATGTTGGATTTCATTTCTGAATAATAATTAATATTTATACTTTAACAATTGAAGACATGAATCGATGTAGGTGATATGACGCAAAAACAAATTACCCGAAAAATTGAGTTTAAAAATGTCACACCTAAACATTTTACATTGATTCTAAAGACGGATATTTAGATTAATATACTTAGGGCGTGTTCCTTTAGGCGCTCTTTTTACTCTGAACGCACAGATCATTCATAAGCCAGTGGAACGACTGACAGATGTCAAAATTTAATATTTCCTTTAAATCCCATAAATTCTATTTATATTTTAAATTAACAATAATAACTACATTAAAAAAGAATCTAGAATAAATTTGCTCGATCCATAATTTAAAAATAACATCGAGATCAGTGAAATCTCTGAAATCTAAGTAAACGTCAAAAACAAGATGGGTAAAAATATGCAAAATGGCGTGATCATTCTGTGCGTTTTGAACAGTTTTTGACAGCTGACAGCTGCATCTGGAACACGGGGTATAAAGGTACTTTACGACGTATTTTAAGTGACAGTTTGAACTCAATTTTCCCAAAATCATTATTTTGCTACATATCATGGTTTTGGTTTTGAGGAAGGCCTCCATTCATGTCTTCAATTGCTACTACCCAAAATAATATTTTTATATAGGATCATTGTTACTACTTGTTGACCTATAGAGCGTTGTACTAAAATTATTCGGGTGTTTTAGTCAGGATGTCTCATTATAATCAATACAAATATAACTTGATGAATGTACCGTTGCGCTTCATTTTGGGGCAATAATATTGGCAAAAAACAGTTAATTTAAACGGTCGTGGGGCAAATTCCCTAAATACCGAAGTTAAGGGGTGACTCACATGCTGCTACACGTACGTAGATGTTTCGTAGAACATTATGAACACTTTATTACTTACTTACTAGTAGGTACAATCTCAATCAAATATTGTAAGACGTACGACGTACGAAACGTACGATTTTTAATGTAAGTGTGGGTGGATAAGGCGATAATTAATATTTAGCATTATTTAAAACTTTTTCTTTATCATTTCGTCCATTTATTAAACTATTATGTTGCTATGGACATTTAAAAATACATATTATCACGATTGGGTAGAAAGATAATGAAAATACAAAGTTAAAAAAAAATTAGGAACCCCTATCAGTGAGCAAATTGCCGATGATTAAAAAAATAAAATTCGTAGTATAGGAGTATGAAATTCATACATAATACATAAATTTAATATGACAGCTATAAATATTTATACATTTTATATTAAGAGGATAAAATGCACACTAAAAATTAATATAGACATTTATAATAATAAAAAAATACCTGTCAACTAATTTTCAGGCTGATGAATTGAATTAATAAATACAGAATACTTTAAATACTTACTACCTCATGGGTAATAATCAGATACAATGTCAACACTTTTTACACATTAATAGCTTCATTCATTATCGTTATTTTCATGTCAACATTTATTTGTAGTTTAAAATGTCTTTCAAGCTATTTCGTAAGTTTATAATATTAAATACCTATTGGCGTAGCCCGATCAGACTTTTTCTTAGACAACAAAATTTTAAAGCTCCAGGTATATGTGAGCCGCGCTTTACATGGAAGGGTCTAAAAATTCTTAACCGAGAGTGGAGTATCAAAGGGGACCGTTTCTTGTGCCACGTGCCAAGATCCCGACCTCGCCCTGTACAGCTGCCAAAATACTATGTACAGTCACCGGTTGATCGGATTTGACACTTTTGAACCTTATTCCTACGTGATAAGGTCGAAAAGTGAATATGTCGGCAACCGCACCTACAATGTTAATTGTTATGGTGATAGTGATTGGAACAAACAATGTTATGGTTATAATAAGATATTTAAGTAAATAATAAAGTAAAGTAGGCAAATCTTTGATTTTGATCAATAATTGATCGAATTGATCTCAAAAATTTGCCAATCAATGAAATTATTGATACAATAATTGTAACAATTATTGTATCAATGATTTCATTCGTTACAAAAAAATTGTAACAATAATTTGCGCTCAACTTCGTTCTAAAATCTCGCAGAAACTTTTGCCGCAATACACAGTAGCCTATGTTATTTCCCGTGGTTTACTCTATATGTGTAATAACATTCATAAAAATGGATACACGAAAAATGATTTTTACCTTTATCATGTTAGTATATATTGCCTGGTGATAATTAGTAGGTAAGTGATGGGCGCATTAGAAGAGTTGCAAGTTTGAGAAGTCTTCTCGTATTGCAACTAGTACCTTACAGACCTGTTAATAAATTGTAGGAACGCTGTGTTCTTATTCTCAAAGGCAATATTCACAATCTCAATCCACAGTTTACTATGTTAATTACATGAATCAGAAGTTAACACAGTAGATAATAAAAATGATCTATGATTTATCTAAATATTTGACATTTATATTTTAAAAGAAATGTATTACTCTATTAACTCAATCAGTACCTAAAGTTACTTACAGTTTAGTTTATAAGTAACTTGTATTCTTTATATTGATATCTAAATTTAGCCTCTAAACTCATTACCTATTGGTACTGAGTATGTCAAAGTTATGAGTAACACTATCATAACGAGACGTACACCAACTGTAAAAATACTAAAAAACACAGGTGTGACGATACGTAAGTAATCGGTCGGTTGAATGACCTTTTGACGGTTAAATAAAAATGGCCGACCACCCACGTCGCGGGCTCACTCCTCCGATATCCAAATTATCCTGAGCCCTCCAATCTTATTCCGTGTGAGAGCATACGGCTCTTGTTACGCTAGTAATTATAATCCAGGGGCCCTGGAGCCGCGATGTAGAGTCTCCAGTTCGAAATGGGAGCTCATTTAAGAACGGATCATTAGTTTCGTGTACAAATATAGGCTGCGAACCTAGGCCACACACAGCCTAAGGTGTAAATACTAAATAAGTTTTGACCACAGACGTAACTTAGGCTTTAAAGATTTACAGTCAGGCTTTATTTCAGTATTTATGGTATGAACATTAGACTATGTGCTGTCTGCTATGTTATAATGGAGTAATGTTTTACCACATCGTATTCACCTTCTACGAGGCTATTTTAAATTATGTACTTCTTTCGGTAAGGGTTCTTTTACATAATGTGCAGAAACTTTTTAAAGACAAGATAATCGGGTAGGTATGTTGTTGCAGTTAAAGCTTAACTCTGTCTAAAAAGCTCTTGTTCTAATCTTACACTCTTCACAAAGATAAAATACTGTTGGCTTAGTATTATATCAATCATTTTAAAATTTTCATGAGTTTTGGTGGGGATATGAAAGCGTGAGTTGTATTCGTGTTTTTTCCTCATACTTATGTATGTTGTTAATGTTGTTTATTGGTAAAATATTACCGATTATCTATTCAAAATTTTGCAAGCGAAAACCTACAAATAACGTGATGTAGTCTCTCCAAGACAGACTGATCTATTTAAATTTTAAATAATGAGTATCATCTTATACAACAGAAAAAGGCTGTATGTAAAAACAACATAGCTAAAGTTTTCAATTTAGTCGTCTTTACGCTCATAATAATTATTATAAATTATTCTACATGTACCTACTTACATAATATTTTAATAGACTTTATTTCTACCTTAAGATTGGCGCCACAATAACATAAATAAACAGGCAACGTTTTAAAATAATAATTATAACATAAACATACTCTTCTAATTAGTTCAAAGATCGATCGCGATCAATACAAGGAGAAATTTTGAAAATAGAATGCGTGAGGCGCCGCCAATAGGGCTGCCCGTGTTAAATTAGCATTTAAACATTATAATGAGGTGGAATGTTAGTAATGCATAACTGTTCATTATCAAAATACCACACTTTTTGTAAATTTTCTCGAGACATTTCCCTTTGCATGATAAAATTCATCATCATTCAAAATTTTGTACCTACTATTGGACCAGGAAATGAAATACCTACCTCTATTAACATAATTTATTTTCTTTAGGCGCACTAAATCATATATATAGCATATTTGACAAATGACAATAAACTTCTAAGTCCATATTTGGTTTTTCCATAAAAATGAAGAAATTATTTTTACTGCAAATCATCTAGAGTCAAATGATATTTATAGTCGCATTGGCGCTTTTGGCTTTGGTGTGACAAGGAAATACCTACTCCTATTTCAATATAATTTGTTATGGTGATAAACATCATTTCTTTAATGCCTATATCGTCACATAGGTGCTTAAATCTACTATCAGTGTCTTAATAATAATTGACAGAAAAAAAACTATAAGGCGTGTGTGGTGCACGCAGCCAATGAACAAGAGAGTTAGGTATATACAGGTAAGTTCCACTCAGGTCCAGGACTTAAATACTTTTTGTTGTTAGAAAGTTTGAATATATTAAGAAATAAATTGTGTAAAAGTATTAACAACGTGGATAGGTCACATTAATTAAAAGTAAATACTAATTAGGAACTAAATGGTACGTTTTAAATTAAAGAAGTAACATTAAATAGCACAATTTAATAATATAATTATAATATTATAATGGAATTGAAAGAAATATTTGCAAAATGGGTACCTAACATAGATTCAAAAGCTTTTACTTCTTTTTGGCATTCCGGTGTAGCTGTAAGTTGTAGCTTACTGGTTTTTAAAGCTACGGAAAATTTTATGACAGGCTAGATTTGTGATACAACCCTATCGAATGCACTTGTAAGGTGAAATTTTGCGACAGCCCTACGCGGCAGCCAATCAGCTCATATCGCTATTTGACAGGTCTGCGCGCGCGCGCCAAATAAAAACAAACAGCTACGATATGGGTGGCCGCGGCTTAATATATCAATTTACAATTTAGATTCAAATCTGAAACACCGTGTAAATACAATGAGCTTTAAGCTTTAAATATTATTAATTAGGGCTTCGGCTCGTTACGTCGTATGATGTGAAGTGACAGCTTTTTGGGACAATAAATAAATCAATTAATGACTCTCGCCTTAGCTCTCATCCGCGGCTCCGATGCTCGAACGCACTTCGTCACTCATAAAAAGAGAGAGAAGTTTACACGAATTGTTTTACAAATAAAAACGGTTACTTTTTTATATGTGAGCAAAACGCTCTCGATTAAAATAAAGATTTTTTGAATATTGTTAAACTTTTATTATAACAGTTACGCATCCATTAACAATAATATAACTGGTATGTCTTACTAACAAAAAACTATGTTTCGTCGTTTTTTTAAACGTATTATTTTTATAGGTATTTATCTTTTAAGGGTATCTTAAGTAAACAACAGTAGGATAAATCAGTTCATCTGTTTGGTAGCTGCGATGCTTCAGACAGACTGACACACACACACGCACAACATATAAATGCGAAATGAGAAACTTCTAAATTAGCGGTACTGAAACAACATCGTCTTTGTAAAAATGTGCATACAAGTATTTACGTCAAGTATTTACACCTCTGGTAACTGGTGAAAAATGTTCATAAAATACAAACCACAATGCCAAACTATGTACAATTTTAGGGGACCGATTGGCAGCTATTCCGCGTCCAATGAAAAAAAACACGTAAATCGGATTATAAATGTCGGAGTAATCGGTGTACAATGTACATACATAAAAACAGGCCGAATTGAGAACCTCCTTTTTTGGAAGTCGGTTAAAAGTCGTAAAAATAGCTCTACCCAGAAGTTTCAAAGAAATTATTTACTGTAATATAAAAATTATTTTCAGAATTCCAGCGATTAATCAATCAATACAGGGTGATTCGTGGTTCATATATTAAGCCGAATATAGTGTGAAGAGAATGACGTATAGAGCATTTTTTGTTTTGGCACCTCATGTAAATTACTTAATATAACCAAAAAAATTCAAAGGTATAAAATGACCACAAGCAGTGAAACTTACTTTACTGGGGCTCCTAGTCTATACACACGAACGCACTGGTTGTTGGCCAAAGAAAGACCTAACCAGAATTGACACTCATCTGTTTTGTGACTTTTATGGTGATCGTTAATCGTAATTTGTCGCGTTACGGTAAGTAATTTATGAGGAAAATGAGGTGCCAAAATAAAAATGATCTACGCGTCATTCTCTTCACGTTCTATTCGGCCTAAAATATATACCATGAATCATTCTGTATATGCAATTTGCGTTTTCAGTAGTTTGCACTTGCAGCAAATGTCACTTTTTTCCTGAATCTGTAGAATTCTAGAACTCTAATGAATAAGCGATAACTTTTAATTGAATAACATATGTTTGACGGACTCATAACAACCATAAAAATACTATGTCTATACGTGGTAATGTGTATAGAAAGTGCCGTTTTGTATGTTCAACAAATACCTAATTTGTATTAATGGCTGCAACAAAACTGTAGTGGTTCGAAAAAATGTGATCATTGAGTGGAGTTTTCCTTGAAACAAACGGAAATAGGGCATAGCTGGTAGCCATTATTGTAAAGTTATGGATAACATCAACATTACAACAGAACAGCATAACAATAAGTGTAAATAAACTTTTTATTTTATTAATGGCTTCTTCAGTTAATGCCTGTTTTCGCTCTTTCTAACTTTAGCTAGGTTACTAAAGTCGTGTTTACGCAATAGATACAAATTTGCTTCAACCAACCGCAGATTATAATATAACAGTTGAATACCAATTCACGCAAATAAGTATCCTTATGGGTACTAAATAGCAACGTGTTAACAATTAACGCAACAGTATGTCGCTAATGTGACTAAACTTTTGATTATTTAGGGACCTTTTTTCCCATATCAAAACGACTGCGAAGCCTTAAATTGCTAAGTCTCAGATTTCCAGCTAAATCGTCATAATGACGCGTCCGGCGAGTGTCACTGGAGTCAGTGGGCTGTCACGGCTGTCAGACGGAACTGTCAAAACACGCCTATCAGCCTAATTGATCTTGTCGTGGTCAGCAGAGGTCAGATATTGTTATTCAAATATAGATCACGACCACTATATAATATGAGAATGATACAGTTTTTGGAGGCAACTAGGTGACTAACCCGCTTAAAACTTTCATCCTTAACATCCTTAACTTCTGTCCCTTCGTCATCCAGAATCCTTCCTGTAACTTGGCGAAACTCGATGTTATCTGACGCCGATCTTCTTTGACGCTAAAACTAGACTCTTGTCAATAACAACAAGGAACGATACAGGGCTACAAAGTGTTTTACATTTTACATTTCAATTTATCAATGAAAATTTTAAAGCGAACATAAATTACAATAACCTGTTTATTTTTTATTAAATTAGGTAGGTATGCAGTACTTTATATTAACACGTTAAATACAATGATAACATCAACTGAAGTAATCATAACACCTAATAATTATCCAATTATTATTATTATCATCCTTATCTTAACAACAAGACAATAGTCGCAAAAAATTAACTATTCATGTCAGCTTCATTGTTTATGTTTTTATAATTTTCCTCTTGTACTGCAAGTTAATGTTTGTGCGAATATTTTAATTTTATTATTTGTTTGATAAAACGACAAAAATATTCCAAACTACTTAAATTGTTGCTAAACATCGTAAGGTCATCTTACATCTTTGCTATAAAACAAAAATTATTTTAATTCTTATGTAAGAAATCTCAGAAAATTTTGAAAAATTTTTCTATAAACTATCAGTATTCAATAGATGTTGAATAAAATTGAAGTTGCCTATACTCGCCAGGCTTGGCAGGCCGGTTGGTGAGCGCAGTTTTAAATTATTAACTATATTAATCATATAGAAACATATTACAGACATGTAATATAGTATAGGACTCGATAAACAACGATGAAAATACGTACAATATCGCTAATTAAATGGCGAACTTTTTTATATTTACGTGTAAGTATTGTCAATTACATCGAAAAACAAAAAAAAATGTTATAAAGCGTAGCTACTATTTTTTCTCTGTATTTCCTAAAAGTCCTATATTATTTCATGTTGCGGAAATCATCTTAAATCAAATTAAATTATTTTTCTGAAAAAAAAGGAATGACAACCCTAACCCTTCCTCCCGTCTATCGAAGCTCAGGGAGTCCCAGTAACTCAGTCCCGGTGTCGCCAGGAGTATATATAAACTAGTCGATATAAATTACCTTTATATACACACCTTTCAGCAATCATCGTTGAACAATTTACACAAACAGAAACAGAAACTTTAACTGTGGCAAACACATTCAAGCGTTCATACAATTTTCGTAAAAATACATTCAAAGTTTTTGTAGGTACAAGATGTAAAATAAATTTGTGATAATACTTTAGTATGTGCATGTGTCTCCTATGTAGATTTTACTATGAAAGCACTAGCGCTGAAAGACTTACTTTGGACTTTAATGTTTGTATTAGTAATTCTCCAACATACACTTTAATAATTTTAAAAAAGTACCTTTTTCAGCTCTGGTACTTTCATAGTAAACTCTATACTATAGGTATACGGGATCCATACACACAATAAAGTATTATCACTCATTAATATTATAGCCTACATATATATTTTAGACTTTACAAAAATATACCAAACTTCATCCATTTATCTAATTATTTTTTCATCTAATGAATGCGATCTATCTCATTAATGAGATGGGATGAAGTTTGGTATACTTATCTATAATATTCAAAATAATATGACAACAGAATAATATATAAATAAAACAGTTAATGTGGATACTCAAACTGTATTATAGCATTTACCGTACCTACCTGAAATCGGATAGTAAACCATTTGAGATTCTAATAAAGCGTTATAGGATAGTATTAAACTCTCATAATGATTAACATTCTAATGACGATCATGTAGTGTTATTACTACAGCGATTAGTAAGGCGTATCATTAATCTTCTAATGTTGTATCAATTTACAATTTGACATTTTTCAACTTCACTCCCGATTTGAGGCTCCCATTTTTCTCGTCTGGTGTAAATTTGACGTTCAAAGCACTCACTAATTCAACGGCGTATTGTGCGTCTGTTGCAACATAATAAATATAAGTCCAGCCACGAGCATAGAGTAATGGAGAGTGGGCCCGACCGTGGGACTCCGCGCCGATGTGCCCATAAACTATAAAAACACATCAATAAAAAACACGTTTTATTTGTATTTACTGTCTTTTCCAATAAATGACATTATTATAAATCTCGAAATATCTAAATTAGTTGTTCTGTACGTTCCGATGGAATTTACATAATCTTTGACGAGGAAATGCGAGGGGTACGGCGCTATGCGAGCGCTGCGAGTGCGAGCGGGACGCACGATCCCGATACTTTCGGACCACCCAAGTCGCGGCGCGGTATTCGTGCTATGCTCTCAGATTGTGCATTGTCAGTCTTGATCCTTGTTTTTTATTTTTTACGTTTAATTAAGATCCATCAATCGCTATGCGAAAATTCGATCAGGTTAGGGCTTTAGAGCATTATAATTATACACTTTAATGTGGATCAGGATTTTCAGTTAATCTAATAACATTGTGTATACCTAAAAACTGAAAATGTTTTATAAGTATTCTGATCTGTGAATACCTAGATATTTTCTGTGTTCTAATACGAAATAAATCAATAATACTCCTTTAAGTAATATTGTAGTAACTCTATAGTATAGATTAACTTTTTCAGCTAAAGCTACATTTATTTTAGAAAAGCTCTAAATACGACAAAAACAGTTCGCTAAATCACTTTTTCATACATCCCAGTATATCTTTATTTAGATAAAGAACAAAATATGTCGCTGACTAAACTTAAATATTATAATATTCAAGTATCAAGACGCATGGGTCGGCAAGTACCAAAGTGTTTAGTCGCGTTACATCGGCCGGTAATAGTGGAGCTTTGCGCCAATATATTTTTTGATCTCAGCCAGCGATCGCTTACTAGCACTACTCGAATCTGGAAACACACGGGCCGTAGTCCGGTAGCGGTTTTTGTTTGTTTATTTGTTTTTATGTGTTGTGATTTATTTCTTGTTTGTGCATGATTTACGATTTTCCGTTTTCACAAATATTACGTTCGTTCGTTATTGTTTTATGGGCAGTTTTCCTTGGTTATTTTTATGACTTGAATCAAATCAACATTTAAACGCTAGTGTATAATATTATATTAATACTTCACTAAATTCTTTGGTTTTCGATTTGTTCCTAAAATTTTTAAAATCATTATACGTTAGATATCATATTCAGCCCAAATATCAATGAGTTGGTAATCATCAAAAAACAAATCAAACGCCTTATTATTTGCAATACTTTCCAGACTCTACACGACAACGCGGTCAGCGCGGGATGAAGCAGTTTCTCATACAATATAACCCCGTAAGTTTCCATTGTAGACTTAACGCCTTTAGTAGTTTTTAAATCACACTTGAAGATACTCGTTTGATAATTTGATTGATGTCCAGCTCTTTTTTCGTTTGTTGTTATACGGTAATTGACTATAATGTGCGATGGGTTTTTTCCCCACAGCTAATTTGTTTGCCTTATTGAGAGGATGCTTTTAGAGATGGCTGATCTTAGCTGATACGAGTTGCCTGAAAATACAATCATCTCACAACACAAAGTAGAAATCTTTACACTAAATTACTAATTAAGTATATATAGTATGGAATGAAAAGATTAACTTATTAACAACGGGAATAATCAACAGGAATAGTCACCCTTGAATTATTAGAAATCATAGCACGCCATATGCCTTTTTTTTATTTCGCAAGGAAAATGAGTGCCCTGGATCTGTCAAAGCACAGGCCACTCCTCCCTCGACCGGCCGGTTCACCTCTATAGGGACCGGACTTCCATCAAATTAAGAGAGCGCTCCGGCAGAGCACGCTATAGGCCTATCTTAACCTTAGATTGCAAGTGAAAATATTTTTTGATCTAATTCAATGAAGCCCTGATCATTTTCCTTCATAATAGTCATAATTAAATATACTTTGAATTGATGGGCAGCAGGAATCTTGTAACTTATTTTGTCATCAATTAGCTTGTAAATATTTTTATCAAAATTAAAAAAATACTTTTATCTGAAACTAACAATAGGTATCATTTAATTTGAACAATATTTGCGAACTGTTTGTAATTTAATGTCTACCCACAGTCCTACACCTAATGAAAAATGTCAAAATCATTGTCGAAACCGGTCGGGTAATTTTATAACTTTTCAATGAAAGCGAATAATCGCATAATAAATTAGAATAAGTGCGAAGTTTGAATATTATTCGTTTTTAATAGTAAAATACAATGATTAAGTTATAATAAGGTGATTTTAATGAAATACTATGTTTCATTATTCATTTAAAGTTCATCAGATCCGAAAGAAACTGCATGTTTTGTGCTTACTGAATGCAGCCTTTTTGATTAAGATTAGTAACAATTTTAAGATTTCAAATTCATATAATGTGTATTTTATCTATTGATAAAGTACCATTTGCATACAACATAAAATTTATAGAAATAACAAATTTAATATTCTTTAGGTATTTTTATCTTTAGGAGAGTTCTAGTAAGTATTTAATTTGTAAAGGGCTTGTTGTCCTACTTCTACCACCAGTTCTTAAAGCCGAATACTGAATCGATACTTAAATTAAGTGGCGCTCAAGTCACATGCTGATCTTTTTCATTCTGCCAAGGAGTGACAGTGACAGCCCGTGAATAGAAGAGAGGGCTATAAACCATAATAAGCTTTTTAGTATTCGGTCGTTTGTATCTCTTACCAACTCCCATTATCTGTAAAGTATTAAACCTTTATGCCTATAAAACTTTTTTTTAACACTGACAAATGATTTTCAGCATTCCGTGGGGGATTGGGAATTCCCTTCACGGATATGTAGGACTCGCTGCGTCCGTAAAATGGTAAAGGGCTGCAGCCCTACCCACCAACACTCGGCGGTACTCCGACTCCACCGCCGTTGACGAAGCCACAGGGACAACAAAACTTCCGCGACTCCGTCAAAAACCATTATGCCCTACTGATCTATACACAAGCTTGGCCCAAATCAATCACAGCATCGGGAACGTGTGCGCAGTACATTTGACCCACTTCGCACCTCCTCCACTAATGCTCCTAACTACCCTCACAATGCAGTATTTGGAGTAAAAACTTACATCGGTAATACCTCGTTGGTACTTCATAGTTGAATGAAGAATAAAGAAATGGTCCACTACAAGATATACTATAGATTATTATAGATATAAATAGTTCAAGATATTCGGAATATTCTATAGCATTATTTGCAATTTATCGAGACAATATTGACTTGGATGAAACATAGTTTTGGTGCAGTTAGTTATTATGCAAATAAACTCAGTTTTTTTTGGAAATCGATTAAAAGCTGATTTATATTGTTATAATTGAGCAAATGGCCCGAGACATTCTCACCACTACAACTCCTATGCCAGGATCGACAATGACACCACAAAAAACCCTTTGATAAGAACTCAAAGGTACTCCAGGGACTTGCTAGAACTGTCTTGGAACGAAATTCATCAGAGAATGTAGGAGCAGGAATGTTCCAGTTATAATCAAATCAAAATCAAATCACGGGTTTAAGTATACAACTTTTAATGGTTCTCCCTACCCAGGATCATGAGAGAATCGCTCCTTACTCAGCAGTCCTCCGCCAGAAGCATTTCCAGACTAAAAGAAAAGCATAAAACATACGGTGACATAAAGGAATTAAATGCCAGAGATATAATATAATTCCTGAGATAGAATTCGATCCCACGGCCTCACGTGTTGAAATAACAACTACAACTTCATGAATTTTTAACGCTACATAAAAATACTTTGCGCCAACAACCTGATTTATCGAGCCACCGAAACGTCCAATGTTTTAATCCACCTTCTCCGTTTCTTTCTAAATCGAAGTCTTTGTCTTATTTTTTTATGTTACACAATAAATATATTTGCTTAAAATTGCTTCCAAAACTAAAGTAAGTCAAAAAGTAGGTAATCATTAATTTGGTTTTGTTTATTTATTTAAGCATCATGTACATTTGTACATAGGCGGACTAAATGCCTTAAGGCATTATCTACCAGTCAACCATTAGGTGATTTAGATATAAAAATAAGTAGATGCATTACTTATAGGTACAGACGAAAACATGTAAAGACTAAATTTTAAAGTTTTTGACTTGGGTTTGGTCGTATGTCTATAATATTACCCCGGCTCCACACTACTCGCGAAGTTGAACGAAGTTAGACGAATAGGATAGTGTAGAGATGGACTTCGGCTTACCTCGTCAAACTTTACTAGTACTTCGCCGTACTTCGCCGAGGAACTTCGCGAGTAGTGTGGAGCCGACTTTACAATATATATGTCGCAGTCATCTTATTGAATCTTGTTGTTTAATTGAATCACTAGGCGGTTTTATAATGGCGCCAAACAGCTCGTACAGATAGCAATGTGTTGATATATTTGTTGATTAATTTACTTTAATGTTCGTTTTATTAGTACTCATTCGGAAATTTCGAAGTTTAAAACTAAAATATTAAATGGCTGTCCTAGTCTCGGATTCTGAAATTTGTTGGTAAAAACAGGATTCAATGAAAACGCTAGTCATTCAATTAAATAGCGGATTCAATCAGATGACTGCGACATATATATAGCTAACTTAGATAATAAGTGATCGCCATTTTGAGGTCATTTTTACGACCCACACAGATCCTATTTTCTCACTTACAAGAAATAATGTTTTTGGCTTTTACTCGGTTATTCGTTATAGGCTATAAAGATAATGAGTTATTATGAGCTGGTAATATTATTACCTAGCTGTTTATTGGTGATAAAACTATTTATCAAACCTCCATTATAATAAAATATCGTTATTTGCTGCTGTCCCTTGCTCTTTATTATGTATTATTTTTACAC
Source organism: Celastrina argiolus (assembly GCA_905187575.2). Taxonomy (NCBI): domain Eukaryota; kingdom Metazoa; phylum Arthropoda; class Insecta; order Lepidoptera; family Lycaenidae; genus Celastrina; species Celastrina argiolus. The sequence continues at coordinate 6,159,309 of LR994579.1, read as the reverse complement.
TGGTAGCTCTCGTCAACATGATCGTATTAATTTTGCATCCACGGGTATTGCCAAATGCCGATCACCTAAATTTATTATCTATAATGTAGAGGTTAGCGAGAAGTGAAGCTAAAAAAAACGTAAAAGTACGATCTAGATCTTATGTTACGCCACTCGCACACTTTAGTCGATCAGTTTGGCAAGCAGGCAGACTCCGGGATTAGGGATGTCATTACTGTTACGAGGTTGAATGATTTGCTTGCCAACTTGTTTACTTGCTTCAATATAACTTTCAACACGAACCTACTAAATACAGCTGCTAAACCTATAAAAAAAGGTTAGAAGCTGTATATCTTTTGATGATAACAATCCTTAGACTTGAGGAAGGTTTGAAAAAAGTTAAATATTGGAATTTCATTTGTACGCATCATGATCGGTAAACAGCTTCTGTCGGCAAACATCGGCGCGGCTCGGTAAACTTCGGCGCGGCTCGGCCAACATCGGAAGCACGGACAAACAATTGGCGCTAACTACGAAACTGTAACTATTTGTGAATCGTGTTAACTGGATAGTGGTGTGTAATGAGTTTTACAACATGAATACTGTTTGTTTTATGTGTTTGAGATTTTCTCAAAAAACATTGCCGGGAAAAGTGAAAAAAAATATCAGCCATGGGTGATGGGACCCTTATTCAAGATGTCATGGATAGTGTCACTTACGAAGATCGAAAACAAAACTGTATGGGATTTGCCATAAGGTTCGTTAAATGACAAGCTAATTTGGTTGTCACTTAGCGAAGCTTATTTCAAGTCCCATACAGTTTTGTTTTCGAACTTCATAAGTGATAATAGCTATGGCATTTTGAATCAGGACCCTGTAAAAACATTCGAATGACAATTTTATTTCTATAAAACTGCTTGGCCTACTGATACCTATTTCTAACACAAGTTTTACTTACACATAATTACATTGAGATGGTGTATATTTGCACAATTGTTCTATCCTTACGATATAAGATATAATATTTGATATATCTCTTGATTGCATTACCAAATTGCGGTGACTAACCAGGATTAATTATGCTCATTATTAAATTTAATACCTCTCAAGCGTTCCTATACGCATTATACAAATTTAATTGGTATAGGTAGGATAGGTAATAGATCGTATTGGTCAGAATGGTGTAGAAGTGACTAGTTATGATAATACAGTGATTATGAATAAATATCGGCCTAATGAACGGTGAAATTGATTCGTCACAGGCGGCGGCGGGCGGCGGGCGCTCGCGGCAATGTAAAGCATCTACATAATACATGCTAAATACGTTAATTATATACTGGCGACATCTATCATAGGTAAAGTAAAAGCCGTTTAATATAAAGCGAGTTTTGTGAGGCATTAATTAAGATAATATTAACAGATCGAATTTATATCCGACTAAAGTTTTGCGATCCCCAATACTTTTGCCACGCTTTCGGAATCCTTCTGTTAACTTCGTTTTCAGTGCTACTATCAAACGATATTATGTATCCTAAGTAGGCATATTCATTTATGTATTCTGTCCTGTTGTTGTCTCCTACTATATCTATGACCTTTCCATTGGAAAGTATTTTGGTCTTTGAGGCGTTTAGAGACAACCCAACCCAGTAGGTTGTTGATCATTATTTCGAAATCATCTCCACCTCAATCCGCAAAGAGCACTAAGTCATCCGCAAACTCTCATATTACCTGCCTACCAACGGGGTGTCGTACGATAGGCAATAGGCCTTTCGTCTATCGTTTACTTTGAAACGCGACGACGTCGACGTGAAACCGCGAAGTCGCGTCGCGGCGTGCGGTATCGTACCACGTTGCGTTTCTTCGTCGTGCTTCACTACGGTACGACAACGGCGACTTAAACCGACGTAAAAGTAAATAACTAAAATAACACTAAAAAGTAAATAATAATTAGAGAAACCACGTTTAAAAAATCCACTTCTTCAACAAAGGATGTTGTTCTTTTTGCGTAGATTATGTTTTCATTTTATAAAACTATTCTACAATATAGGCTTATAGTTGAATTATTGATAGTACTTAAATAATAATAATAGATAAATGACTACAACTTTCAAGTGATATTAAATTTTATATGAACTGAGTGTCATTTAATGGTGTCCTACACCATTTTGTTCTCAGTCATATAAAATTAATGATTTCATTGACGCTAGAGGACACAAACTTTCACTTGCTTATTGTATAAAAATACTTTATTTAGTAATAACAGCTCCCACATTTCAGCTACACGGCAGAAGTTAATCTAAGTGCTCAAGTATGTGCGCAATACACAACACACTCCGTACTACCTTTGTTAATAACCTAGCAAGATAGACATTTTATTTAATACTTAACTAGTAACTACTCCATGCTGTATTAGGTATTTATATAACTTATCTACATCCTTTAATAATAAAAATATTATGTATATCTACACACAGTACTCACATTAAGGCTTTGTTTAAGGCAATGACCTTGAAAGACTATTTGTATGGCGAGAAAGGGGGTGCGATAGCCTACCGGAGTTAATTCATATAAAAAACTGGTTTAAAAAAATTAAAACATAAACTAAAACGATAGTCCCCCGAGTCTTGTCTCATTTAAAATAATAAATTTTATAATCACGTCACTAATATATAAAGAGAAAAAGGTTACAACCCTAAAATGCAAAGTAATATATTAATAAAACTATCAATTTATAAAATGCAGATCCTCTGGTAAGTATAATGAAGATTGTTATTATTTTTTTAATTTATGAGTAAGACCTGTATTGAGAAAAAAGATTTAATAGTACTTAAATTTTCTGCTTATTATTAGAACATTGTATAGATTAAAGCTTTAATCTATACAATGTTCTCTGTTTGTTGATACGATAGAAAAGTCCACAGACAAAACATTGTAAACAATTTTATTCGTAGGTACATAAATATCACAATAAGCTTTTCTTTTTTTTTCCCAGCAGTTCGCGTTCTAAAATGAAAAACATCAAAAAGTTTCTTGAAAGTATCAATCTTATATCGCACTAATTGTTCGCTAATGAATTCATGCTTAATAACCTAGGCTCAGAAGAAAATTCCTATAGGAGCCGCTATATTTTACGTGTATATGAAATGATCCGAGGCGAGCTGGACCACACACGACGCGCGACAGTGTTGTGTGGACACGCTTTACCTTTTCTTGAGGATAAGACAATTCCAAACTATAGTTCGTCACTGATAAATTTAACCTAAAGGTAAACAAACCGAAAACATCGAAATTTTCACATATTCACTTATTGTGCACACTTATCAACACTTTCACACGTATATTAAAGGATCATACTTCATTATCCAATACATTTTATAACAATTAAACAATAATTATTAGGTATGTTTAAAAATCAAATAAAAATATTTCACAAAAAATACGCCATTTTGACACTGCCGATTGTAGATTATAAGCCTTAAGTCCATGGATTCATAGCAAACAATATTCATTGTATCATTATTGGCCAATTGGCATCACTGACCAATCTATGGCTGTGTCATAGACAGCTTTGTTTACGTTTGGGTTAAATTTATCTCGGACGTACTATACTATCTGTTTATTACTAGATTCTTTTGGATGTATCAGATATTATAGTAAAAGACTAGAACTATAGTATTTAAAAGGGGTTTGGCTATGGTATTGTTATATGCGGTCCATATGTAGCCTAATAATATCCTTGATTTTTTAACTACATGTAAACTGTACTGACATGAAACATGTAACTACATGTCTACGATTTTGATATTATTCGTTTTGAAAATTGTGACAGCTATTTCTGTTTAACAGTCAAAATATTTCTGCTGTTCTAAATTTATTTTGTGAAAAAAGAAAAACTCTAGCCTAGTTAGACTCTAGATAGCTTTTTGCATCGAATTTATCAACACTTGCAGGGTATAAACTATATATTTACAAGGAAATTAAAGGCAATAAACCGATAAGCAAATAGAGGTAATGTTAAAAACCATCCCACACAAATTAGCCATGTCCAGCCTATCGAATTGATTCGAACCTGCGACCTTTTTAAGACCGTGAATGTTTTAGCCTGTAGTTTTATAATGGCGTATAAACATTCAGTTTACAGGGGACTATTGATATTATTGCAACAATTACCTGGCATAAATTACTTTACAATCATTTGCCCGACTGCCAAGGGAGGGCTTTTAATTTTTTCTGCTACAATATTGCTTTTAGAGATCAATTTGAAAGTTTCTTCAATCATATGATTAAGATTAGATAAAGGTTATTAAGATTAGATAAACTAAACTCACCTTATTCTAAATTCTTATAAAGTTGTTCATTTTTAAAAGTGAACCAAAATATTGTTTTATCTGTCAAATAGGTTCTCAAGTATAACTTGTGATCGCAATTCTAAATACCGTTTTATTAACAGAGCCTTTAAATTAAATTAATTAAGCATTATAGCTGACCATATTGAGCTATTGAATTGTACAATTATCGGCCAAAGTTTTTCTCGGCTAATTTCGGAGCACTCAAGAGAATTAAACACTTGTGAAAGGCCAACGTCTATTTTTACGCGGTTTTAAATCGCGTATCGACAGCGCACGTCGCGAGAGTTTATACAAACAGCTTTCAACACGAACAATTATTGACTCGTGTAAAAGTGTAGTAAAATAAAATATAATAAGTATGTTGCTTAAAAAGTTTTGATTTTTTTCTGTTTACAGCTTAATATTTTAATTTTAGATGGCTAGCAATACCCACGATTTCCTTTACGTAAAACTCGATTTTGAAACAATCTGCATTGGTGTTCTGCGTTGGTTTAGCGTGTTTGAATAAACTTTTCAGCTTAATAATATTATTTAGTATAGATGGTATGATGCAAACATAATAAAAAAACTATAACCCGACTTCCCAAATTAAACAAGAAAATTATTTAATTTGAAATCCAGAAATGCATACAGTAGGTAGTTCAGTTGCTGCGAGGGAACATATATACATACATAAACTGCCAAAACCATTACCCTTCCGTTGGCTTCGCCGAAGTCGGGTAAAAAAGACGCAGTTTATTTTAGTGGCAGATTACTTTTTATACTGGTACAAGTGCAGTACTATGATGTTAATGCGTAATTTAATAAAAGTATCAAGTTTGGATCCGAATAATTTGATTGAAAACCAAAGCAATAATAACATGTTCACTGTAGTCTGTACAGGTGTAGAAATGTAATCCCGCAGTGGTCATGGGTCAGCACTCGCTCTCGCTAACGAGCGCGCGTCGTGGCGTGATCCCGTCAGGTACAGACATACATACAGGTGTGACGTGTGAAAATATCTAACCACAGGAAATTCAAGATAAAATACTTGTATCACTGTTCTTATTTTATTAGTAAATTCAATTTAGTTTACACAAGTTCTTCGGATACCTGAAACATAATATATACTTTTATATCCATGACCAAGAAACATTGAAAATATTTGATCTCTCCTCGGGATTCGTAGCCCACGACCTCCAGCAGCACCCAACCACTAAACCACAGAGATCATGAGCCGTGTGTGTAAAAATAAGCTATTTAATTATCGTTTTCAGTCTTCAGCGACGAATGTTTGATTCGGAACGCGCCTAGAAATAGTTATGTAAAAACGCTAATGAGTCTAATTAGTGCACATATTAGTGGTTAGTGGTGATGTATGGTCGGCAGCCGGTAATTGGTCCCCACTTGCGACTGCCACGCGTATGAGATATGGCCCTATTATACAGAATGTTCAGTTTTATAAGAGACTAGCTGACTCGTGCTCACTTCGTTGAGCATACAAACTGTTTAAACCTTCCCTGAAATTCCATGAATATTTAAAGAACAAAAATAGCCGAATCGGTTCCGCCGTTCTCGAGTTATAGTGAGACTAACGAACAGCAATTTATTATTATATATAAGAAAGAGAAAGAAGAAAGATATATTTGACAATCTTCGACGAACTTAACGTTGTAAATGTTTATAGACTATACACTTACCTTGTGTTGTATTTACTGTATGTACTATGTGATTGTAAGAGAAAATAAATAACTTATCTTATAGAACACCATAACGTGACTAAAATTTTGTGCGCTAAGTACAAAATCCGTAGAAATTAGTCCTAGCCTTAGCGAAAGCTTTTAAGCTTATTCATATAGCGACTCAATCGCCTAAAAATTTACGTTCAATATTAAAATTGTTTAATTTAACATTTTAGGAAAAACGTTATTTCGAATATAAAACATACCGCTTTTTTTAAATAACAGCCTATTTTATTTTCTATCCCTCTCTATTAACTTTTCCGTCACATTAACGAGATTGCGCCTTTAAATAAAGAAAAAAAAACGAGTTTAAATAATATTTAGCATCATCCTGTACACAAATATAAATCAATATAAGAGAAACGTAGAGGGCGACGCGGACGGGGACATCTTTTGGCGCGGCAGGCGCGGGCGCGGCGCAGTACAGGCCGCGCACCGCCGCGCTGTCCTTTATCATACCCTGTTTATCACCAACTAGCTGACCCTTGCCCACTTCGTTGAGCATAAAAAGAGTTAATGATGAAATTCAACTAAAAAAAACAACGCGGGAACCCGAAACCCGCAACGCGGGAACCCGGAACCCGCAACGCGGGAACCCGGAACCCGCAACGCGGGAACCCTGAACCCGCAACGCGGGAACCCTGAACCCGCAACGCGGGAACCCGGAACCCGCAACGCGGGAACCCGGAACCCGCAACGCGGAACCCGGAACCCGCAACGCGGGAACCCGGAACCCGCAACGCGGGAACCCGGAACCCGCAACGCGGAACCCGGAACCCGCAACGCGGAACCCGGAACCCGCAACGCGGGAACCCGGAACCCGCAACGCGGAACCCGGAACCCGCAACGCGGAACCCGGAACGCGGAACCCGCAACGCGGGAACCCTGAACCCGCAACGCGGGAACCCGGAACCCGCAACGCGGGAACCCGGAACCCGCAACGCGGGAACCCGGAACCCGCAACGCGGGAACCCGGAACCCGCAACGCGGAACCCGGAACCCGCAACGCGGAACCCGGAACCCGCAACGCGGGAACCCGGAACCCGCAACGCGGAACCCGGAACCCGCAACGCGGAACCCGGAACGCGGGAACCCGGAACCCGCAACGCGGGAACCCGGACCCGCAACGTGGGAACCCGGAACCCGCAACGCGGGAACCCGGAACCCGCAACGTGGGAACCCGGAATGCGCAGCGCGGGAACCCGGAACCCGCAACGCGGGAACCCGGAACCCGCAACGCGGGAACCCGGAACTCGCAACGCGGAACCCGCAGCATGGGAACCCAAAACCCGCAACGCGGAACTAACAGCATGGGAACCCGAAACCCGCAACGCGGAACCCGCAACGCGGAACCCGGAACCCACAACGCGAAACCCAAACGCAGAACCCGCAACGTTCACGGAAACGCTGACAAAATATGGAATAAATAGTATCCTATGTCCGTCTACTTGCTCTAAGCTACTTCCTCACCAATTTTCAGCCATATCGATAAAGCCGTTCTTGAGTTATCAATAATTTAACTAACACGACTTACTTTTATACATATAATAGATGTATAGATACTCCTACTAACATAAGCTAAGCCCGGTGAATGCTCCCGTCACAGTCGGTCCAGCCAATTCGGTGATCATTAGTTAGATGACGACGATGATGATGATGATGAAAAGTGGCCTAAATTAATCCTTATAACTTTAGCTATCTACCAGTGAAAGTCTCGTTAAAATCGGTCCAGCCGTTCCAGAGATTAGCCGGAGCAAAGAGACACGCTGACAGACATTTTTTTATAAAATTACATTTTCGTTTTCAGTAAATATCGTTGCCAATGCAAAAAAAAGCAGAAGATATCGTTTAAAATGTCATATGCATTTAGAAAAACGTTGCTAATTGAAAGTTACATACTGACACTTCAATTTTATTTATTTGTATAGATGTATAGATTTGGAAAACTTCCCTATACTTGGCGTTTTCACTGACGCGGAGCGGGGCGCATAGGAACTTAGTGGTTCCCAAGCGGAGTGGAGCAGAGATTTCGAGCATAGTGATTGGTCAATTCGGGTACCGCAAGCTCGTCTAATGGTCGTCATGGTAACCACGTTGTTTACAAATGAAAACAAAAATTATGTAATGCTATACATACCGTATTTATATCAGCTTAAACTATTTGGATTCATGTTTTTGTTAATCCTAATAATTTTATTAATCCAAATAGTTTAAGCTGATATAAAAACGGTATTTATAGCATTTCATAATTTTTATTTTCCATTTGTAAATAATGATGTTGCCATGACAGCCGTGTCATATAAACTGCCAACGACGTGAATCGATCGAGTCCAGGTTCAAACCCCGCGTGACCATCACGTATTTTCTTCTTTTTTCTAATTTTCTGCTTATTTTTTTCAACATTTTCTTTCATAATAACCTTTTCGTAACAATAACGAACATACCGTAAAAAAATTTGCGAAATTAGTCAAGCCGTTGTCGAAGCGCACACGATGTAAGAAATTTTGGAGGTCGTTTTTTTACACTTTGGGCTACATTTTTGGGGTTTTAGTAAGGAACCCTACTTTTTTAAAACATATAATATAGCCTATGTTCAGCGCTAGGAATGTAGCTTTCCAACGGTGAAAGAATTTTTCATATTGGTTCAGTGGTTTCAGAGCCTATTCCATTCAAACAAACAAACAAACAAACAATCAAATGTTACCTCTTTATAATATTAGTATAGATAATTGCTTACTATTAACGCCTTTATATAAATGAACATTAATTCAATGTACCTACTCAATCTGCATTATGAATGTGCCTAACCGACTTCCAAAAAAAGCAGGAGGTTCGCATTTCGGCCGGTTTTTTATATGTACACCGATTACTCTGAAGTTAATAATTCGATTTGCATGTTTTTCATACGACGCAAAATAGCTGCCATTGGTTTCATAAAAAAATAACTTTTTATTTTAAATAAACATATTTGACCAATTTCCAGAGGTGAGATTATATCTATACTAATATTATAAAGAGGTAACATTTGATTGTTTGTTTGTTTGTTTGTTTGAATGGAATAGGCTCTGAAACCACTGAACCAATATGAAAAATTCTTTCACCGTTGGAAAGCTACATTCCTAGCGCTGAACGTAGGCTATATTATATGTTTTAAAAAAGTAGGGTTCCTTACTAAAACCCCAAAAATGTAGCCCAAAGTGTAAAAAAACGACCTCCAAAATTTCTTACATCGTGTGCGCTTCGACAACGGCTTGACTAATTTCGCAAATTTTTTTACGGTATGTTCGTTATTGTTACGAAAAGTTTATTATGAAAGAAAATGTTGAAAAAAATAAGCAGAAAATTAGAAAAAAGAAGAAAATACGTGATGGTCACGCGGGGTTTGAACCTGGACTCGATCGATTCACGTCGTTGGCAGTTTATATGACACGGCTGTCATGGCAACATCATTATTTACAAATGGAAAATAAAAATTATGAAATGCTATAAATACCGTTTTTATATCAGCTTAAACTATTTGGATTAATAAAATTATTAGGATTAACAAAAACATGAATCCAAATAGTTTAAGCTGATATAAATACGGTATGTATAGCATTACATAATTTTTGTTTTCATTTGTAAACAACGTGGTTACCATGACGACCATTAGACGTTATAGACGTTTGGCTGCGTTTCCATTGACGCGGGGCGAGGCGGACAGGAGCTTGCGGTACCCGAATTGACCAATCACTATGCTCGAAATCTCTACTCCACTCCGCTTGGGAACCACTAAGTTCCTATGCGCCCCGCTCCGCGTCAGTGAAAACGCCAAGTATAGGGAAGTTTTCCAAATCTATACATCTATACAAATAAATAAAATTGAAGTGTCAGTATGTAACTTTCAATTAGCAACGTTTTTCTAAATGCATATGACATTTTAAACGATATCTTCTGCTTTTTTTTGCATTGGCAACGATATTTACTGAAAACGAAAATGTAATTTTATAAAAAAATGTCTGTCAGCGTGTCTCTTTGCTCCGGCTAATCTCTGGAACGGCTGGACCGATTTTAACGAGACTTTCACTGGTAGATAGCTAAAGTTATAAGGATTAATTTAGGCCACTTTTCATCATCATCATCATCGTCGTCATCTAACTAATGATCACCGAATTGGCTGGACCGACTGTGACGGGAGCATTCACCGGGCTTAGCTTATGTTAGTAGGAGTATCTATACATCTATTATATGTATAAAAGTAAGTCGTGTTAGTTAAATTATTGATAACTCAAGAACGGCTTTATCGATATGGCTGAAAATTGGTGAGGAAGTAGCTTAGAGCAAGTAGACGGACATAGGATACTATTTATTCCATATTTTGTCAGCGTTTCCGTGAACGTTGCGGGTTCTGCGTTTGGGTTTCGCGTTGTGGGTTCCGGGTTCCGCGTTGCGGGTTCCGCGTTGCGGGTTTCGGGTTCCCATGCTGTTAGTTCCGCGTTGCGGGTTTTGGGTTCCCATGCTGCGGGTTCCGCGTTGCGAGTTCCGGGTTCCGCGTTGCGAGTTCCGGGTTCCCGCGTTGCGGGTTCCGGGTTCCCGCGCTGCGGGTTCCGGGTTCCCACGTTGCGGGTTCCGGGTTCCCGCGTTGCGGGTTCCGGGTTCCCACATTGCGGGTCCGGGTTCCCGCGTTGCGGGTTCCGGGTTCCCGCGTTCCGGGTTCCGCGTTGCGGGTTCCGGGTTCCGCGTTGCGGGTTCCGGGTTCCCGCGTTGCGGGTTCCGGGTTCCGCGTTGCGGGTTCCGGGTTCCGCGTTGCGGGTTCCGGGTTCCCGCGTTGCGGGTTCCGGGTTCCCGCGTTGCGGGTTCCGGGTTCCGCGTTGCGGGTTCCGGGTTCCCGCGTTGCGGGTTCAGGGTTCCCGCGTTGCGGGTTCCGCGTTCCGGGTTCCGCGTTGCGGGTTCCGGGTTCCGCGTTGCGGGTTCCGGGTTCCCGCGTTGCGGGTTCCGGGTTCCGCGTTGCGGGTTCCGGGTTCCGCGTTGCGGGTTCCGGGTTCCCGCGTTGCGGGTTCCGGGTTCCCGCGTTGCGGGTTCCGGGTTCCGCGTTGCGGGTTCCGGGTTCCCGCGTTGCGGGTTCAGGGTTCCCGCGTTGCGGGTTCAGGGTTCCCGCGTTGCGGGTTCAGGGTTCCCGCGTTGCGGGTTCCGGGTTCCCGCGTTGCGGGTTCCGGGTTCCCGCGTTGCGGGTTTCGGGTTCCCGCGTTGTTTTTTTTAGTTGAATTTCATCATTAACTCTTTTTATGCTCAACGAAGTGGGCAAGGGTCAGCTAGTATATTTATACATAGATGATATATTAGGTTCAGTACGTATGTTCAGCTAATTTAGGAGTTTTTCACTTTCGCAATTATAGTGATTTTAGTTGTTGAAGTCGGTTTTTTTAACAGTAATTTGTTTTGAATAAAGATTTAAAAAAAAAAAACACACAGCTTTGATCAAATATAATGAGTGCCTTTTTACGCGACTAACTAAGAAAAGTTATGAATCTGACCTCTATGTATGTATGTGGCTATAGCTTTTCACTCCTAACTTCTAACTTACCTACTATGATAATAATTAGACAAATGAGGTGTCGATGGAAGCCCCTTGATCGACCGCTGGTTATAGGCTTTATTATGACGGTACATTAAAATTGCTACAACGCTCTCTAGCCTCTAGGGGACATGAAGTAAATAATATTTAAAAGAATCTTGAGAGATCGTGTGGGGTATTAAATGAAAGAGCTGCTTTATCAGCTGTTGCTCACTGCTTTGCTTGTAACCACCTTATAAATGCAAAAATTTATTAGAGCGTGATTTTAGCAGTCGAGTGTTTAGGTATTTAAACTTTATCGTATTTATTCTTGTGAACAAAACTCACATTACTAATATATTATATAAAGCATGCAACAGTGGCGAGTCGTTTCTATAACTGTCGACATCACTTACTCCTAAACTCCTTACCTTTTAAAGATCCTTACCCAAATTCCTAGGGGTTTCCTCTGATGGAGAACTATCCTTCGTCACTGGCATGTAGTCTATAAAGAAAAGTTAAAATGTCTGTTATAAGTTATTTCAAAATAGTCTGAGATCCCTGACCCAAGAGACACCCCTTATACTCTGACGGATAAAATGTGTATCATTTTGTGGTATTAGGGAGTACAATGTAATATGCATACGTTGATTGTACACACAAAATACTACAACAATTATCTTATCAGTAAATATGGAGAAATCAAACAACTAGAAGTAGGTACCTACTAGGTACCTACGGATTGTAGGTTAGTACCTACTACTATTTATTTAATTAATATGAATGAGAAATGATACTTCTATACATTAAATACACGAATATATTATAATTTCTGAAATTAGCAACGTAATTACATATAAAATTTTATATAATAATTTTATACTCTAAACGTTAATTATTATTATTTATGAAAAGGAATAATAAGCTAATTACTGAAAATTTCATGGCATTGTTTTTACGTCGATAATAATATTTTTAATTAATAATATTTAATTTAGGAATACCTAAATTATAAGAAAATGAAAATAAGTTTTTTTTTCTTCTCACTATACAATATATTGTATAACCAAAAAATGCTTAAAAATGATTATCAAAGGCATGTCGAAAAAGTTTAAGCACTTTTCTGTAATCCCGCCTCACTATCAAGTATCAGTAGCAACAACGTAAGCCAGCGGAGCAAGAAGTTCACGCGTTAAATAAGTCAGCTTAGGACGAACAATTTACGTTTTCGTAAATAATATCAAAAAATTGATTTTGATACAAAATAGGTGACATGATTTTCATACAATTCTCGTTCAATAATTTTTTTGCTAACTGTACTATTACTGTACTGTAGTGATAAAATAAAAATCAATCCATAATTATTGCATTGTTAAAATTGTTGCTTGTGCTACGAAATATTGATACGACCCCTGTTATATATATGTCGGAGAAGAAGAAGATCTCAGACGTCTTGTTTAACCACTTGGACGTGTTTAGTGACAGTTGGCTATGACAGCTCGTTTGACAAGTGTCACTTATGTCAGCGATGACGGAGGGCATTGTCGACGGGTCACCTGAAAGGGAGTGATGATATTCTATTGGGTGTGACGATTGAAAGACCGAAGATATCGGGAGAATCTGATGTTCACACACGTTAGCCAATATGTCAGCTGACCTCGTCACGTCTTGAGATGAATCCGTTTGCATCCACGATCAGAGTTAATGTTTTAGAGTGAAACTATTTGTGATACGATGAATAATAAAGGTACTGTTTGTGCGGCTTATTATTTCCTGACGATACCAAACAATCAAGACGCTCACATATAACCTCCCTCCGAAATCAGAGTGGGATATACCCGCAAAATCAAGATAGATGGTTAAAGGGTACCTACAAATTGTTGGATTGGATATGGCCTTGCGGACATTCAAATCACGTTGAGACGGAACAGATTATATTACGGAGCCTCCACTACCAAAGGCAGCATGGTATATGCATAGCAGAAAGACGATTGATGGGATTACAGCGCTGCTGACGATGGTAACGTGCTGACAAGGGGAATGTGACGATTTACAATAGAACCACGATAATATGACAAGATTGACGTGGCTAGTCAACGACAGGTCTTGGTTATAAGCTTGATGGCTTTGGTAACAGGTGGTAGCAATCTTTTTATTCCTCATAATTTGGAAGCCTTCAAAGTAAATACAATTTCAAAGTTTCCATGAAATTGCTTGCCCAAAAATCTAAATAAACTTTAAAGTTTAGTGTTCGTTTGTATTGCTGTTTTGTTTTATTTGTAGATGGACAATACACTGGGATAGTGCTGGACTGGACGATGCATAGCCTTGCATAGCTTGCATGCTTGCCCGATGCATAGAATGAGCTTTGCTGGGTAACCAACCAACGCAGATGAGCATTGTGTATCTTATGGACTATTCTACTTGCTTCGCAAAGATGTGAACTGGTAGTATGAGTATCATTACTTATTTCATTGTAAAGTTCAGAATTAGTCTGGTTTTATAATCACAGTATTAATAACAGAAAAGAGATTCAAAGTAAAAGATCTTACAGTATTTTGATACTTAAATTATGTGAGTTTTAAAACTTGTTATTATACTAGCTATATTCTTATTAATAGAGTGAAATCAACACAGTTAATAAAGAAGAAATCAAAGTTTGATTTTAATGATAATAATTATTATTACACAACAAGTAAAGGTCTTATGCAGGTGAGCACAAGTTGTAAACAAACAGGCTTATACAATAACATTGACATGTTCTTTGTAAATATTGTTTACATGATAGTAAGTAGGTAGACAAGTTTGTAGGAGCGAGAAAGACTATTCAAAAAGAATTAAAAATTTATTTAAAGTTACAACTTATTAAAGTTTAAAACTTAATTAGGGTTAACATGCAGAGCTTTTACAAGTTATCTTCTATCGGGACACAACCAAGCAGAAATTCATGCCACGATCGAATGTCCCCATCGGGAGCATTTACAATAGTTGAAACAAAATACAACAACACATGTGTGTTAAATAAACAAAGCTTTGGTCATAATTAATCTTGGGATGCAATTAATGTGTCATCCCTTAGTTTTTATGTGAAGTCCGTTTTAAAGTCAAGTGCTGAGAGCTTGACAAATCTCGAGTTACAACAAATCTTAAGAGTAGTCAATAAATCAATAAATTGATCATGGGGTCTTGAGGGTTAACATAAGTAGGTAGTTTGAAACTACATACTTAAATGTAATTTTCATTGGTGAGTTTAAAACAAAGAAAAAAAAAAAAGAGTATCTTTAAATAATGTCTTGTACAGCTTAGGAATAAATAAATTCCTAAGCTGGCTATAAAAATATCTGTTAAAGTAAATTTGGAATACATATTACCTATAGATTTAACAGACTTTTACTTTTTAGAACATTATGCAATATGGAATAGTTTAAAATTCGTCCAACAGGATAATATTGTTTGTGATATGAGTTTTATGGAATTAACACATTTTAATTTCATGTTTCAGAAGTTACTGTATGTAAGCTGGTACTAATGGTGAACAAGGCATCACACACTCAACGGTCCAAGAGTCTCAGAGGCCGTGGCAGTCCACTGATGCGGTGGAAGATTAGAAAGTTCATTGAGTGACTTCAGTTAGCTTCGACCAACTTGGTGATTTTGTAAAAGGTTGTAAACGCACTAGCGAGTCTTCAGGTATTATGAATGACGAATGAATTGCCTCCGTGGTCTAGTGGTTCAGAGCTCAGCTCTTGACCCGGATTCGTGGGTTCGATTCCCACGTTGAAACAACAAAAAAGGTTGTTTTTAGGTTTGGTTAGGACAATGCGGGCTGATCACCTGACTGTCTGACAGGAAAGATGATCCATGCGTCGGATGGACATGTAAAGGGTCGGTCCTGTGCCTATTCTCTTGCCAGACGTGTTGACTTACCGTTCCGCTGGGTTATGAAAGTAAAAGGAAGAGAGAATGCTTCTGTGTATTGCGCACACACTTGGGCACTATAAAATAACTCTTGCGTAGCTGGCCTGGTTTCAATGAAATTGGCTACCGACAACTTACCGTTCCGCTGGGTTATGAAAGTAAAAGGAAGAGAGAATGCTTCTGTGTATTGCGCACACACTTGGGCACTATAAAATAACTCTTGCGTAGCTGGCCTGGTTTCAATGAAATTGGCTACCGACAACTTACCGTTCCGCTGGGTTATGAAAGTAAAAGGAAGAGAGAGTGCTTCTGTGTATTGCGCACACACTTGGGCACTATAAAACAACTCTTGCGTAGCTGGCCTGGTTTGAATGAAATTTGCTACCGACACCGAAGTCGGTGAAGGGAGCTATTATTATTATTATTATGAACGACTCTGGGGTCCAGTGGTTTAGTGCCTAGTACTCGACTTTGTGGGTTCGATTCCCGCGATAGTACAACTAAAAATGTTTATTTTTGTCAAGTTTAGTGAGGACAGTGCAATCTGATCCCTTGTTATTGTGTGACTCTAAAGTAATAGCTTATTTTCATTCAATCAGTTAGATCATTGAAAGGAAATGAAATTAATTTTACTGCATAGTGAAATCTAACATTTTAATCTCATTGTTGTTTCTGATATTTAAACGGCGATATTTTTGTCCTTGAGATACAGCCTGATTAAAGACAGACAGACACAGCAAAGTCTTAGTAAATAAATCCCTAAAAGAACTTAATTTTAGATAGTCTGAACATTTTTTTGTGCTGTTTCATTTTGTGTACAGTGGATCGAGCTTCGAGCAACGCTAGCGACGCGACACGACGCGACGGAGCGCGGCGAGCGATGCAGCGCAGCGCGGTGGCGCGGCGGCGTCTGTACTTCGTTGAAGTATCACATTCGAAACCAAAATTATTTGGTGAGCATAATTGTTTATCTACTGACTGTAGTGTGATACTGGCGGAGTCGGGGTCTTCACAGACCATACGCTGTGCATGTGCACACGGGTAGCCAGCCGCGGTTAACACAAATGTGTTAAGCGGTTGACGTATGTCGGCGATGGAGCCGTGTCATAGAAGTCAAATTCTGATGACAGTATTTGACCTACCAAGCATCATTTCGCAGCAGCAACCATTAAAAGTCGGTACCTCTTGGGGCAACTCAAGTAGGACGTGGAGCGCAGCGGGCGTGTGATGCTGGAAGGTTGGGGTCTACACAGACCACATGATGTGTATTCAATGAGTGATACACACGTGTTAGCCGTGGGGAGAACACGTCGTGTTACGCGGCTAACGTATTTCGACTAAAGAGCCCTGGTCATATAGGCATTACCTGAGACTTTGCGTAGTTTATTGTTGTGCATTAAAGAAGTTAAAGTATCTGTTGAGATTACTATTAGAGATTAAACTAGCAAATTGGCCTAAAATTGTAGAGTCAGGTTAGGCCGAGCAAAAGGCTTGTGATATTGCAGCTGGTTTTTTTTCTTTTACAGGAGCAGCACACGAGGACGTGTGACTGGTCAGAATGGCCGTGTCGGAGAAGAAGAAGATCTCAGACGTCTTGTTTAACCACTTGGACGTGTTTAGTGACAGTTGGCTATGACAGCTCGTTTGACAAGTGTCACTTATGTCAGCGATGACGGAGGGCATTGTCGACGGGTCACCTGAAAGGGAGTGATGATATTCTATTGGGTGTGACGATTGAAAGACCGAAGATATCGGGAGAATCTGATGTTCACACACGTTAGCCAATATGTCAGCTGACCTCGTCACGTCTTGAGATGAATCCGTTTGCATCCACGATCAGAGTTAATGTTTTAGAGTGAAACTATTTGTGATACGATGAATAATAAAGGTACTGTTTGTGCGGCTTATTATTTCCTGACGATACCAAACAATCAAGACGCTCACATATAACCTCCCTCCGAAATATAATTATCATTGCCGTGAATTCACGGGAACCGTGTACACTCGTAGCGTGAGTTCACGGCAATACCTACTCGTAGTGTATACGGCGGTCGTAGCAATATTTCGTAGCAGAAGTAACAATTTTAACAATGCAATAATTGAAGACATGAATAGATGATGGTGATATGTAGCAAAATTCTGATTTCGAGAAAATTTTGTTCGGACTGTCACATAAACGCTATAGGATACGTCGTAACTCTAGAATCAATTTACTTAATACTTTACTACGTATTCTAAAATGTGACAGTTTAAGCTCAATTTTGTAAGTAATTTTTTTTTTGCTTCCCAGTCCCCAGGAGCCTTACTCTCCAAACTGATTCTAATTTGATACAGATTCGATCGTGCCTCCTTCCACCCTCGAATAAATTGACGTTTGCTTATTTTGATTCTCAGCCGATTGATATGGTCGGTAGTACAAAACGTTACGATCTAACGATTTTCTTTATCCGGATTAGTTTCAAAGTAATCCACCAAATAAAATACCAAAAGCCGTTGAAATTGAACTGATTTGATTCTCGATTGTTTCGGAAGTTAGGCTGCTGCCCGTATAATATTTTGTACTCATATTAATCGATGGAATATAAAGATGGCGACAAACATACCAACTTAAATAGCTGACAGCCCACAATCTCCCCTTAACAATTCATCAACGATTAGGTCGTTGTTTTATGAACTGTTTATTACAGTTAATTATAAATAGCAGATAGTAAATTAGAGAACAGACAGACAGACAATCGGTCGTAGATCACAGCAATATATCAACCACTTTGATTTCGAGTCGGCTGGTATATTTTGTTTTTAATTTTCTTGTCTCTACATTCCTTGCAATTACATACTTGACTGTATTTTATCATAACATTGAATATTGATAGAGCTAAAAAATAATTAAAAAAAATAAGCTCTTTATAACAAAATTTGTTATCAGACCCTGAAATTAGCAAAGTATTCGTAAATACGTATACAATCGAGTCAAAACTTGCTTGTTTCGAGTGTCTAGATCTTGACCGATTGCCTTATATATCCTTATTTCGGTACATACGCAGAAATATCTCGAACGATTACAAAAACCGGGGAGTACCTAGGGACACGAAGTACACGAAGGGTTCCGTATAAAACGCAAAAAAAAAGTAAAAAAACGTAAGGGGGCCCAACCTCTTAAAAATAATTATAAATTATTTTTCTCTATTTATTGTCATAGTGGCAAAAGAAATGCCTATGAAAAGTTCTACAGCCTGGTGCTAGACGGACCGACAGACCTTTTATCATATTATTATAATTTACCCACCTACCTATTTTTCGCTTCACCCAATGCTAAAATGTATAATTCACATTTTAATAACATTACATACCTACCTAATTAGCATGATATATTTAATGTGAGTAATATAACGTCAACACTTTTTAATTATTTCATAAATATTCGTTAATTTCGAATAATAATTGCGACTTTAGTGCATTATAAATAACAGTGATAGGTATAAAAATTTGAGATATGTGTTGTTGTAGGAGATTAAATCATTTATAAAATAAAAATAACATGTTTTGTTGTTGATAAATATTACAATATAAAGCTGATATTTGTTCTCAAGATATTTTATTTTTTATGATAGATATATGATGGGGGAGTCTGGGGGACCTTGGTCAGTTTTTTTAGCTATTAGTAATTTATTTCAAATTGACTTAGACTATGTTATCAAATTATTTTGGTTGGGTGCACCTCACTAATATATGAAAAAATTTACAATATGCTAATGTGAATTTAATCCTAATAATAATGAGGGGTATAAAACTAAAATCCGCTATAATGCTTCTGGACCAAATTTGATTTAGTAGCACCGTTGGAAACCTCGTAAAAATTGCTTTAAAATGATTGGCTAGTTTCGTACCAAAACCGGCTAAAACATACAAAAATCTGCCCACCAAAAATAGATTCAAAATCAAAAACCCCTATAACAGTGAATGCCAGTATCAAGATCCAATTAAGCTTAAACGTTTTTTGTATCCTGTGATATTTTTGAAAAGTACGTTTTAGTGGTTTTTGATACTATAACCCCTCAATTGTTTGCCGGTTTTTCTGGTAATTTCAACTGTTTTGCCAGGCTGTCTGCTCGATAGCCGGTCTTAGCTTTATCTCCTATGTAATCATTACATTGTATCAGTTTGACGTTCCCACGAACACACTGCGGCTCTTAAAATCGCAACATAAAACCACGGTTGTCAACTTCAACACTTCAGCCTGCGTGCGGTTACCCACACGATCACACCCAGCGAGACCATAACAACTATCCTAACTCTATATTCCGTTTCAATTCAATGTGATAGAAATGTAAACAAAGCCATGGGCAGAAATAATGCTACAAATTTATATATCACTTAGTCACTGCGCTATCACGACTAACAGGCTAAGTCCCGATTTCACCAACCCAAGTTAATATTAACGGCTTGTTAAAATACCATGCCTTCTCATTCTCATTCATTGATAGGAATTACGAGAGGAACAACATGATAGTTAACGAAGGTTTAACTTTAACATTGCTTGGTGAAACACGCCCTTAAACAATGACACAAAACTCAGTATAACGCTATGAATTTAAGACTGCAAATTTGATTTCAGGGTTTTTTCGTGTATCATAGAAACTTTTTTTTTTTTTCAATAATGTTCTGTCCTTACTTTTGATTTGGTATTTGCTGCTTATGTTTCTTAGGGATGTTTGTTACCTTTTCAAGCAATAACTTCTGCTGATCTTTCGATGAAATTCATTATGGCAGGTTTAGAATCTGGTTTAACACAATAATTTTCAAAGCAAAATGTACGCTTTCCATGTGTTTCCTTTTGCGTGTTACAAAGATGCGGGCAACATCACACAATTAGCAAACTTTGTAGTATAGAGTACGGGAAATGAGATCGCTTAACTCAGATCTACGGGAACTCCTAATTGACGACAAGCGTCAGTTTTTTAACAAGTCATTTTTATTCTAATTAGCAAGCATAGCATGGTCTCTATAGAAACAGTTGCTTTATATGGAAGTAGTTAACTGTCCTCCTTTTATCGGTTTAAGGCTTTGCGTTTTTGGACGACTAGTTGTAGGTATGGCGAGGAAGGGGTATTCCGACGACCAGAGTGCGTTGAAATCGTATAAACGATTAAAAAAAAATACAAAATTTGAAAAGACAAATGATAGTTCCCTGATTTCTGCCTAAATATTAATGAGTGATAATACTTTAGGGTGTGTATGGGTCCCGTATATAGAGTTTACTGTGAAAGTACCTACCAGCGCTGAAACAGTAACTTTTTTTAAATTATTATAATTATTATTATTGACGACCTCCGTAGCGCAGTTGGTTGAGCGCGTTGGCGCTCGAACGAAAGGTCGCGGGTTCGAATCCCGCCGAGGGAACAAAAAGTTTTCAATGTTCCTGGGTCATGGATGTGTATTAAATTTGTGTATAATATAATAAAAATCTTAAATATGTGTATAGTATAAAAGTATTAAATATATTTCCGTTGTCTGGTACCTGTAACACAAGTTCTTCGGATACTTAGCACAGGGCCAGATTGACGTGGTGTGAAGCGTCCATAGATATTATGCCCCAACATCATAATAATAATATTATTATGATGTTGGGGCATTTCTCATACAAAAATTAATGTCAAAAGTAAGTGTTTCAACGCTGGTTCCAACTGGTTCACAGTAAACTCTACATAGTAGGCACATACGTACACCCCAGTGTTATCACTCATTTATTTTACACTTTGTATAAAATACATAAATAATTTTCACACTCGCGTCACTAATATACAAAGAGAAAAATATTTAGACTAAAAAATGTACTTTGCATATACCTATCTAAATATACTCGTATATTGTCTGTATTAAAAATATATAACAATTCATTAACGACTATCCTCTGTTGTAAAATGAAAATTAATATATAATTTTTTGGAATTTTTGACCACTATTGAGAAAAATGGTTCTAAAGTAGAAATAAATTCGCTCGTCGCGTGCACATAGGCTTAAAAAAACAAACAGCGATAGCACATTGCCAAAGCGTGCCGTCTTCAATGAAGTCCTTAAAAGTTTGTAAAAAACTTACATGCCTACCTGTATATACTCGTAGTTTATAGGATAGTGGCATTTTCCGCGTTGTCTTATTAGGCGTAATATCAAAGGAATATTACCGCTTCGTTTTTTAAATGAATTCATACAATTTTTTAACTACATCATAGGTATTATAATATATTTTGTATACATGCTGTAATATTAATGAGTGATAATACTTTAGGGTGTGTATGGGTCCCGTATATAAAGTTTACTGAGAAAGTACCAGTGCCGAAAGAGGTACTTTGTATGGGTAAATTTATGATATTGAGTCAATTCTCATAGAAACATGAAAGTCAAAAATAAGTCTTCCAGCGCTGGTACTTTCACAGTATACTCTACAGAGGAGACACATACATACCCTATAGTAGTATCACTAATTTATTTTACATCTTGTATATTTAGAGAAATGGCTGATAGAACTTTGACATTTCAAAGTAAAATTAGGTAAGTATTTATATGCTGATGACTTTAAGGCTACGTGCGCGCGATAAGAAAAATTAGAGTTCCTACTTTGTAACTATTTTTCTCAATACTGGACTTATATTTATCCCAAAAAAAAATTATAATTATATTTACCAGAGGATAATTTTACGTTTACGTAATATTTTTAATATAGTTAAAAATAATATACAAAGTACCCCCATTTTTACGTTACAACCTTTGTACTCCTAATAAGTTATGGATGGGAGTGTGAAAATTACATCAGTATTGTGAGGCAAGACTATCTATTTTACTATTTGCAAATTATGTCTCGAGATTTAATACGATTTAAAGTCGGCTCCGGTGGGAGCGACACCCCTTTCTCACCATAAAAATAGTCGCTCAAGGTCATTGGCGTTATACAAAGCCTTAATATATTACAGCAAATCTAATTTTACATGCAATGACTTGGTGTATAGAAAAACGCACGGTCCAAAATTAAAAATTTACTCGCAAAGAGTTTAATTTTTATAGATATTATGTATATGGTGTACCAATTAAATAATAAAACCACAGTTAAATTTCGAAAACCATAAATATATTTTATACATTATAAGTTTACAACCTAACTAGCCTAACACAGTCTATTGTTTATTTACATCAAATAATAAATTGGAAGATACGCGATGTAATAAAATACACAAAATATAATTATAAAATAGTATTTACAAATTTAACGGCCGAATACTTAAACGATAGTGAAATTTTTAAAGTTTAAAGTGAAACATTACCCCAAGCAGTGATAGTGACAGTTGGAGGATAGGAGGAATTTTAACTTATAATTACCGTTTCAGTATTCATCCGTAAGGAACGCAAATCAAATGAAGGTTATTTAATTTGGAAATAAAATTATATGATTTTTTATAACAATAATAAAAATATAGAAGTCTCCATATATAATGATTCTCATTATCTGATGCATTAACACATACTCTTCACTCTTGTAACAAAATTAATAATGAAAGCAATGCCACTAAATATATCAGCTTCAAAGAACATACAATATCAGTTTGGAATTGGTTGTTATATCGCATCGAAACAGAAAAAATAACTCTCGCATACCAAAATACGACAATAGAAGATATTATCTATATTTAATAATAAATATTACTATATCTATATATTTACAAAACAGGAACCATCTTTACTAAAACTAATTAATAATATAAATCTATACCTAATATTTCCACTACATCTATTGGCCCAATTAGGGCGACTCTACAAAATGCAGTGGCCTGATAAGGCCTGATTTGGTAAAATATTATTATTCTATTTGCTAGATTGTTTTAAAGCAGAACTTTACAAGGCCTCAAAATGTGTCTGTTAATATTTTTTAAGAAATTGTAAAAAATTACAAGCTTGCATTGTGCACATTTTGAAGTGGCCTTTAGCTTGACTAAAATTGACGCATTTTACTACTTTTACATAAAATTTAAAAAATTCAATTATCTTTATACGAGGCCTGACTTAATTTGGACTCAAGATCGACTACAGTCAGGCCTCGGTTAATTTTATCAATCGTTTTTACGTAACGCTTATTTCTTCTTCGTCGTCGCTCTCCGTAACGGTGCTGTGGTTGTAGAGGCCCTGGGCCATGAGCTGCAAGGCCAACGGATTCCTTTCGCCTGTGGCCTTCTTGATCTTAGCGCGTTTGTTCTGGAACCAGATCTTGATCTGCGCCTCGGCCAGGCCCAGCTCCGCGGCCAGCGCCTGCCGCCGCCGCTCCGTCAGGTAGCGGTTCTCCGCAAACTCGTGCTGCGAATAAAAAGTACTCATTAGTATACAGCATACAGACTTATTTTTTGGAGAAATATTAATTAAGACAGGCTAGTAGGTATTTTTAATTTTTGGCGTATAAGTATCTAGCTAAGGTACTAGATAATACTTTTAAGGCATATCTTAAATTGCTTACAGTAAATTTGATATCGAACTTTAATCGATTATTAACAATGAATACCTGGATACTACGAAAATGAGATCAAGGGTCTGTTTTAGTTGGTCAAATTTCAGATTTCCTTCGTCTATAATTTGTCTATT
This sequence comes from Celastrina argiolus, assembly GCA_905187575.2. Classification (NCBI taxonomy): domain Eukaryota; kingdom Metazoa; phylum Arthropoda; class Insecta; order Lepidoptera; family Lycaenidae; genus Celastrina; species Celastrina argiolus. The sequence continues at coordinate 6,135,187 of LR994579.1, read as the reverse complement.
CTTCTGTAAGAAATCATGTAAGCGGTGTAAGTAGTGAAAATTTACCTTAAGTCTGCCGAGCTGGGCGGCGCTGAAGGCTGTTCTCGGTCGTTTCTCTTCTGTAGTCATTTTCTTCTTCATCCGTCTACTTCTTGGACCTGTGGACAAGTGAAATAAAGGTTAGATTTTATTTAAAAAAACATGAGAAACTAATTAACGTCTCGTTTGTTTTAGGAGCATACTAGTGCGCGGTTCTATTTTTTGTATATCTATAAGCTAGAGTTAAATATATAATACTTTAACCCAGAGTTATTCGGCGTAAGTAGGTAGACATATAAAAAATACAATGTGATACCCATTTACCTTATCACGTCAGTCTTAATTAAAAATCGCATGCCACAGATAGTAGGTTAATAAAATGAAAGTTATAAAAACCCGTCATTACGGTGGTTATATAAAATATTATAAAATTTATATAAATATAAAAATCATCGTAAATGACAGTAGGAATTACTTTAATTTATTCGTGAAGTTTATACGTTTCGTAATAAAACAGAGTACCTCCTTATTGGACAACAGAATTGAATTATTCAAAGTAATTAATTTTAAACATCAATTAAAGTTAATTAATAACACCCTATGGCCTCACTTAATTATACATTCACGAGGACCCCTTTTTAGGTCAAAAGGGGGACTATCTTTTTAATTTATAGTGACAATTTTAAGAAAGGAATGCTACCTACATCTGCGCTTGAAAAGGTCGTTTCTGATGGAACTTCCGTAGCATAATAATTTAGTTTAAATTAAAATAGTGTTAGTATAACAAATGGGCATGGCACGGTAAATGTTAGAATGAACGACCACTAGCTATTTGTTAGAAATATCATTAGATCTCATTGAGAACTAGTTTGTCACGGTGAAGCTGTAAAAACAAATTACATTTTGTACAGTTCAAACTTTTACATATTTATTACCCTCCTAACGCTTATATTTTATTTTACTCCGTAAGCAATTATTTAATAATCAGATATTATTAATAACAAATAGGCGGTTCTTAATACTTATCTGATTACAAATCTATAAAGTTTTGTATGTTGCGAGTTTAGAGTAGAACAAACTCGCAAACGCGCTAAACTCATGATTTACTGGTCAGATACTATAAATTATTTCAATGTTGTATAGTCCGGTTATCTAGAGTGATTTTAATAGAAAAACATGCTATAATTAATAGGCAACAGTCCAATAATATAAAAAGTATATTTTTCCGTTCTATGCTACCAGTAACACAAGTTCTTCAGATACATAACATGGAGCCAGATTGACGTGATGTGAAAGTGTCCAAAGATATTTTTAATTATTTATTAATTACTGTTATTATTTATTAGTATTTCACGCGAACACAGTCGCAGCTAGTGTGCTAATATAAATAGTATGTGAACGTAAATTCCTGTATCTGCGCGGCGAGATCTACAGTTTAGCGTGCGACTGTACCCCATAAATCTACCAGGAAACCTCCTATCAGCACAAACGCCGGCCGTAAACACTTTACCACCTTCCCGTTATATAAATGCTGGAAAAGTATATGCCGCAATGTATATGAGAACCAGTAAGGTGCTATTATGGAGGCAAGTAGTCTTAGTAAAGTACAACCTTTTTCACAAGTGTAAGTTAATTAGAAGGACTTACTTAATTGGAATACGCAAAAGGCTAGGTAAAGTTAGGAGCCCACATGCTGTCCCTGTCACTGCTTGGCGAAATGAGAAGGTCGGGTACTTTAGCGCGACTTAATTGAACTAGGTATTATTACAGTATTCGTGCGGTATGATGTATGTAGGTAGGTAAGGTATACATAGCATAAGTTACAATCAATACTCAATTCATTTTGTATTTACACAAAATATATTATGCGAAAAGGTATAGCTGTCTCTTATATTGCTACTGCAGAGTTTTCGCAGCTAGCGTCTATTTGTTGAATAGCGTTCAAAATTGTTACGGACCCATCTTTAACGAATACTAAGTTTTATTGCTTTAAGAATAGAACAGGAAATGGCGTATTCACAAATCTTTTTGAGTTTGAAAAATGGAACGAAAGCTCGCTGCTAGCGAGCAAAAAGCGATTTTAATTCACCAGTGTAGGGTTCGTTTTCGCTCGACCGCAGCGCACAATTTCAAAGTCGTTTATCACCCGATAAAAACAGCCAGTTACTTTTTTATTCGGGTTTTTAATTAAACAAACTCCAACTGAAATAGAGGATTTTCTGTAACGAGGCGTAATGTTTCAGGTTTCTGAACGTTTCCGAAAAATATTGCCTCGCTTTTTAAACTTTACATGTACTTTTTGTACACTCCAACCCCAGGCCAAGTAATTTTGTCGTAAATAAGATTTAACTGCGCCGGGAAGCACTTGCAAGGCAAGGTAGTCCTGTGCCTTCCACCGCAGTGCCTTCAGGAGTAAATATCGTGCATTATATTCATTACTCAGTTTATAAATCAACAAGCAGAGAATACCGAAGCATCTGGCAAATTTAGCAAATGGCAATTTTATAAAACACGACGATTCGAGAAATACATTATATTTCAAAAGTTCTTAATGTATATTATTCGCTTTTATTTCGTATTTGCTTGAGTGCCTCCACCCAGATCTATGCACTCTATCTGCCTTTATAATCTGAGGCATTGTTATAATCATCCCAATTTGAACCAAATACACTTATCAATATTATGGACTTTGGGACATTTTATGTTTTACCGTTTTACCATTTCTCCCAGGTTCGAGTTGACATCATTCGAATTAAAATTAAATAAATTGATGTATAATAATTTTACTTAATTTTTGTGACAAACTATAAACGACTACGTACGTTCAATAGCCTATGTTACTTTCCCTTTTACTAACAATCTAATGACACTCCGTATTAAACATAAAGTTTAGGCGCTACGGTCGAACAATATAATACATGGACTGCCAAAATCATTACTCTTCTTTATGGCTTCTTAATAGTCAAATAAAAATGATGAAAAATCATACTTAATAATATTATAAACCCGAAAGTTTGAATGTATGGATGGATGTTTGTTACTCTTTTATGTATATATACTCAAAAACTACTAGACGCATTTTGATGAAATTTAGTATGGTAGTAGATGACATGATATATGTCAATATGCTTTTTACCGAGAAAAAGGTACGGTTCCTGAGGGATTACATTTTATGGGTACGAAGTAGCGGAAAAAAACATCTAGTACTAATTTAATCTTAAATGCTGTGCATGTGGACACTTGTCTGTCCTTATACGGGACATTTCATAATATGGGACTGCTTATGTGGCTCTAATAGTTAAAGTTAACAAATTAACTGAGACGTTAAGGCCTTAACTGGTGACAAACAGTTAAAGTTACCGAGTTAGCACACCGCCGAGCGCCGTCCCCAGCGCCAGGGTGTCGGGGATGGACATTTGTTTTAGCAAATTAACTTCATTTAATTTAGGGGTCGGTTTTTTAATTACATTTGAAGAATTAATTACTAGACATTAGGGTGTTAACTAGGCTTTATGGGATCTCGTATCTTATTTTTAATATAATTTTATTATATTATATTAATAACATATTAAAGTATATTAAACACACAAGTTACAATCACTATAATATTTCTTGTAAAAAAACGTCCAAGGTATTGTCATTACTACTTACGCTTATTTAAAAAGTAAGTAGCATTTGTAATAAAAGGTTCTATTTAGTAGCCAACTATCGCAGTGGCAGTGGCAATTTTCTCACAAAAAATCCGCACCCAGAGTTATGCGACGCAATAACATCGAATTTATGAAACCTTTAGCGGTAAATAATAAATCAGCCGGCAAAAAACACCTAAACTGTTGAAATCAAGTTATTAGCGGATTCCATGTGGCAAAAACGGCCTTTAGCTTGGTGGCCGATTCTCGGTAGAAAGTGCGGGGAGAATATCGATAATATTGTATCGATAAACTGGCCGGAAAACATTGGACGTATTAGCCAGGATTTTTTTTCGATTAACTTTGATTTTGTTACAATTGTGATATTACATTGGTAACTGTCGTATCATTTTATGATTTCACCATAGAAAATAGACACATTAATGGTAATTTAAACGTTTTCTATCGTCAAGAGGATTAGCTTCCTCGAGCGTTACTAATAACATGTTTTTTGTTTCATTATTGTTGTAAATTATATGCAAGATGAACAATAGTCGTATTATATCGCATGTCACCGTATACAATCAATACACAACCACTAGAAACTCTTTAAAAATGTGTCAAATTGAGTAATATACACGCTATTCAAATAAGACATCAGCATTCAGTATAACTCGTTTATTCTGCAAAGGATATTTAAGTATTATAAATATATTTCTTGACCTACAACCAAAAATGTAATGTATGAAATCGAAAGTGTTAAATAATATCCGTATTGTCCGATCATCATAAAAGTGCACGGTAAAAATAATTGGCGCATACGTTATTAAAGAATATCCAGTTATAAATTAGTCAGCTAACTATTCAAGTTTCGCGTTATGTTTCTAGTTAATTATCGACAAGGAATGTATTATTCAAATTCTATTCAAATCACCGCAACCATAACTGGCCGACGAAGGAAACAGATATTTTAGCATAATTATTTAATTACATCTATTAAGTTTGAGAACATTCAACATTGTAGGTAAATAAATACCACATAATATACCTAGTTCCATAAACCTATATTATGACATTGACAGTAACATAAATAGCAATTTCCAGTCTATACTTATAATAATTACGAAAATCTATAGTGACTATTGTTGTGAGTTGTGACATTACTTATTTAGGTGTATGAATGAATGTGATGTAGAGTTACTCATAACTAAACATTGAAACATAAAAATGACTTAATTATTTAAAAAAATATATTTTAAATTTTATGCGTAATAATCATCATCATTATATGTATTATGATTAGGTAAAAAAATCGATATATTTTCAATTCAATCGAAGTGCATCCCTAAACTTCTTTACACTCTCAATTGGCAGTAGCGAGAAATGGGTGCACTAATTACAAACCGAATCAACTGTTGCAGACGAGAAAAGTCACATCTAAGACCAGTTAATCCTACTTCACCTACTATACTATCTATTACCCGCGACTTACCCCTTTTTTTGTTATACTCGTCACTTTTGTTATATGACAAATTAAAGACACAATATATAGTGAAACTTAAGTCTATTTGGCATAGACTACAGACCACACACAATTTGTGAATCATAATATCTCCCTAATTAATTATTCACCCCAATACCTACGGATATTCCTTCTCGCTTGCCCACCGTTCGACAGGTGAGACAAAACAGTTGTCACTCGTTTAAGTTTACACGTAGGTACGTAACCAAAAGGCTACTTTCATTTAACTTGACATGTTTTGCCGGCCTAATCATGGGTGACCAACAATTTTTACTTTCGGGGACACGCTCTATGTATCTATTATTGTTAATACTTCGAATATGACCATAATAGAAAGGAATCTATGAACACTAAATTGTAAAATCTATACTTCAATGATTGAAGACAAAATTCCATATCTTAAATTATCAATTTACTGCTTTTAATTATGAAAAGACAAGTCCCAACATAAGATCATCATGGTGACCCTACGGTGACCACAATTTAACATAATGAGCGGAACACCTGGCCCTAAATCCGGACGTTATCGATCCACTACAAGATCTCAATCTCACAGAAATCGATTTATCGCGCAAGTTTGTAGAACGATCGTTTTAGCTGTTGATGATATTGAAATACAAATAGTAATGGATATTTGAATTTAAGCGTAACATTCAAATTTAAGTATGAATCAACACTTTTTAAAATAGAAGATTAACTAAGTCATTTTTTTAAATATATACGACGAATTAGGTATTAATATAATTTTATTTCAAGTTGATAATTATATACCAAATACATATTTTTTTAATTTTACTATGGTATTATAACCTGACCGTTGAAGATATTTTCCGAATAATAGAAACCCTACCAATATCAATTCTCATTCAAACGTCAAGTTATTGATTAATTATACAACAAGTAACAACGGCGTTGATGATAATGAAGCAATAGAGAAGTCGTCGAACTTACAAACATGGCAAAAGTGCCGCCATTGCACTCTACAAGATGGCCGACGCTAGTGCAAAAACTATACGAAATAATTGCAACTAAATTATTTCATTACCTGTCATTTAGATGCCATACTATTTCGTATCCATTAAACATGCTTCAATCATTTTTATATCTTAATATCGTGTAATTAAGTGTTAAATTCGTGTAACGGTTCTTGAATCAATTCATAAGTCGAACGGTGATAAAGTAGCATGCACTGTAAGGCATGGATTATGGTTATGTTTAGCATGCACTGTAAGGCATGGATTGTGTTATGTGCCTGACTTTTACGGATTTAAATGAGAAAGAAAATCTTCTATTTTTACGACATTTTGTAGAGAGATCAGTCAGTAGGTAATGATACCTACGATTAGAACTATTTATTGGGACTTATGGTTAGTTAGGCCAAGAGAAGCTTTTTAATTTTGTCGACTTCAAGTCAAGAAGAACATTATTTTTGTGTGTCAGATATTTTTTCCATAAGTCTTGCCCCAACTGACAACAATACAAACAGATATGATCTAACTGATATTATGACGTATTAAACTATTAATGTATGTAGTAAATAATTAGTATTCCCCTCTATAATAGTTCTCGCGCGGAAAAAATACAAGTTTAATAACAACGGCCTCGCAAACAACGCAATTATTATATCGCGGATAATGCCTTATTGAATTAAGTAATTATTTCTGTAATGGTAGTACTAACTAGATAATTCTTGTAATTACAAGTAAAACATAATCATTATCCACTATATCAGGTTAATATAATATAAACTTTGATATTAGTACTCCATACATGGTATCTAATACGGAGAAAAGTACGGACTTACTTTTTGCTATTCGGTTAAAAAACCATTCACTTTGAAAAAGCATATAGGACGAATGGTCCAAGTGCAAAAATTTTGCAATCGTAAAGTGGAATAAAACTTAATAATGTTGTCGATTGCGTTAATCGCTTACTGATTACATGTGGGTGCTTAATGTTTGAATATGAAAATTGCCGCTGTTTTTGTTTAACGTGACTGTTATGTGATTGTTAAAAACTTAAAGTATGACTCTTATAAGATTCAATTATGTTTTGGCTCTATTAGTCTAAGAGCGTCCCGCAAGCTTACTGTATTTGCTATTAACTTATATTAACAAATACGTGATTGTAGTAGGTATTTCTATTATCCTTAATTATCGAATTATCCTTAATTAACTTTTTTTGAGGTAAAATTATTGTAGAGACACTATAAAATTTCAAAGTTTCGAAAATTTGCGTTATATTTAAAAAGTAAACATCATACACCTTGCGGTTATTTTTAGGCTCTGAAATGATTAAAAACTAATATTTATATTTCTAGATCAAAGTCATTGACTAATGGTAAAGAGCTTGTATGGGTGTGACTACACACAAACATATCAAACAAAGCTCGGTTTGTCAACAGCCGTGCCCGTCTGTGGGTTTTTCTACTTGTCATGTATCAATGACAGCTGTCACTGAAGGCGCGAAACTCCGTGTTTGTTGACAGATGACAGCTCGCAAACTATACCTCACTCTTTTACAATTTATTATTAATAGCCTTGTTATTATGAGCATACTGTGAATATATTTTATTTTCAGACATAAATTGATAATTGTAAAAACGTTAATCCTAGGCTCAACAAGATATTACCATTATTATAGCCTAGCTACAACTCATTAACATTTTGACGAAACAGCTGCAGGTCGAGTACATGTGGTCGATGCCTTAGGATCCCCATCAGCATCATACATTTGGCAGGACCGATAATAAAATATTATTTCTGACCGACTTATTGTATAACGTCTCCTACAAAAAATCGGTCACGTTTTACCGGACGTGGGCGGGCACCCTAGAGCCTTAAAGGGTTGTACACACTAGGGTTGTTCTTGGATATAAGCTTCTTTTGCTTTGGGTTTTATTCTTACCTAGTCCGATGGCAAATAATGTTCTCATTTAAGTAACTTATAAACAACTTATTACTTATAAACAGTAAGCACTTTATTTTTATTATCTCCATAATTGTGCGTAGCAGCTGAGATTCCATGGTAATACTTAGTTGTTACGTCAAGCAGTTGATCATAATTCGCAAACATATTATTATAAAATCCGACATGCTAACAAATGAGCCACAGATAGGTCAATGAAAATAAAGAAATATATAAATCGTTCACCGTTAAAATCTTATGTACCTATCCTCACCGTTAAATATTGTAAGACTATACCAAGGAAATACAGCTTCCTTTCTTATTAGTTGATTTACTAATTGGAACAATATTAAAAGGAATTCTTATAGGAATGTTTTCCTTCATCATCACTACGATGCTGTGTACCAGTACTACTCTATTACAAACAGTTCTATTGTCTCGTAAAAACTGGAGACCAAGTATGCTAATTTTAGTCGTTAAATTGTGGAAATTCATCGAAGGTTTAATCTTATACGGTGACAAATATTATAGTAATAAAGAATTGGACTAAACGCCCCGTTTGAGTTTTTTCATACCTGCTGTATAGTATACTAATTTTTTATTTCAATACTCCGTCGGTAGCTTAATTCGAGTAGATACCTCTTTTACGGCACGTCACTTAACTGTAAAATATTTATAAGAATTGCGTTTTAGTTTATTTCTTTGGTTGGACTGCAAGAGCAAAAAAAACCTAAAAGAGGCTGGCCCCAGTTGAAGGTGTTGATAGTAAGTTAAAGTTGTAGGTTGTTTGGTGTATATTTTGGTTAAAAATTTCCTATGTGAGTAGGTAGATAACAACAAGGTACCAACTTAGTAGTAGGTGGTAGGCATCATGTAGGACAATTCTATAAGTGTTATTTAATAACCTATATGGAAAAAAATTTATTTGAATTTGTTCCTGGGTATGAAGGTAGATTAGTAGGTATAGATGTGTATGTAGGTAGATGTAGTTGTAGATGCGAGGTCTATGTTAAGGTAGAGTCATTATACAATTCGTAACACGTACATATATTGTGAGGTCGTGCCTATTTTGTAAATTTTAGCGGCTTGTATAATTACTGTAGTCGTGGGCCAACCAGTTCTGTTTAACAGTACCGCCGCCGCCCGTCGCGATAGAGCGACGGCGCCGCGCCGACTCTACAATTTACACCTCACACTTACTACAGTATACTCTACATATTTTATACCATGGATTATAACAGGATGTAGAATTAGAGTCACCAGGGTTTACTATACTTATATGTATGTAGGTTGTGAGCAAGAATTCAGCCTGGACTAGAGCACAATTAAACAAATGTTCAATCCTTATCTTAAAAAAACCCCTGGTAGGTATACTCCTTATGAACATACTTTTTTATAGTTATGTAAAAATAGTAACTAATAACATTAAATAAAACCACTAAAGAAGTACTTAAGAGTAGTTATTTTGAAATATTTGATAAAAAGCAATTCCAAACAAACTCTAAATTTTCAAATCAAGAAAAAAAAATGTAAATGGTTCTTTACCTAGGCAGAAAACTACAACTAACCTGAGCTTGGCCTGTCGCTGTATCTGGTGCAGAAGACCCAGGCTGGCCACAGTGTAGAGTTCCCGCTCTGGCTGTTGGTGTCTGTGCTGCCGCAGGTAGAGACTGCCCCGCTGGACGTCGACGACACCATGGAACTCGCAGAGTCGGGCCTTTTCTGGGGTTCTGTAGTCTTTGGTTCCTTCTCCTTTTGAACTTGCTCGCCGATATTGGAAATAGTCTGCCTCAGCCCACCGAGCGGCGGTAGAGGCCCCGAGTCGGAAGGTTCTTTTGTTTTTAAATAGTCAAAATTGTATTTGGAATAATCTTTAGATAAATCGTACGGTTTATACAGGATGCTGTGGCTCGGCCCGACGGGTTTCGGTCCTTCGATTTTATTCGTTTTCCGTATTGCGTTCAGTCCGAACTCTGGATGTAGGATGTTGCTAATCGAAAACGCCATAGGCACGGACGGCTGCTGTCGGTTCCTTTTGTCCAGGTCAAATTGTATGACCGGTTTGACATCCGGCGTCTCAGGTCGATAGTAGTTTTGGTATTCCATCTCCTGTGCTGGACTAGGCGGCGGGGAATTCGGTTGTACTTTGACTATGGTCATGTTGGGAGATCTGTCGTACCTGGGTTCGATTGTAGTACAGGTGTACTGGCTGGGGCAGTAGTTGACGCCGGTGGAGTTTGGGTGCGGCGCCGGCACTCGCCCCGCCACAGGCCCGGGACTGTTCGCCTGGTTCGGGCTACATCTGTCTTCGAAAGCCATCTCGAAACTCGACGTTGACACAACACAGCCGCAACGAGTCCACACGAATTATGCGTATCTTCGGATATCAGATACGATATAGCATTAATATTGATAGAGCATGATTTCTTAATTCGAAATTCAAATTTTGAACGCGTGACAGACAGCCGCTGTCAGATTGAAACGTCAAATCGTGTTTGACAGCGGCGCGGAACTGCGCTCACGGCGACGGCGAGTGAGCGACTGCGCCCCACGCGCGCTCCGCTGAGACACGCCCAAGAACAAATAAGGTCCCTTCCCTTCCCCAGCTGTTGTAGGCGTAGACCGCGCTTTCGTTGCTCTGCTACGCCATCGAACGTGTTTCGTCTCTTTCCCCTAACATTGTTTCGCGTACATTAGAGGAGAGCAGCGAACGACAATTGATTTAACCTGATTGTGTATTTAGTAGGCTTGGTAGAGATTTGTAATTCAGTTGTAAATTACTATGGCTCTTTCGCGCGCTCGTAATGTATCAATAATACCGCGGGACGTTTTTGAACGCACAATAGAAATTCAATTTAAATTTGACAGATATATTTTGATAGGTCCGCCATTTTGAATAATTGAATAATATTTTGATATTTTTTTAACTATGTAGCATGTAATTAAGTTGTTTGTTGCGAGCGATTAATAACGCTTAAGGTGTTTTCAAACAATGGCTATTTTAACATTAAAATGTAGTTTGTGATTAATTGTTACATTTCACTTCATTATTTTTATGTTTCCTCTCATAAAAATTTATGCAGGTTGTAAATTATTTTAGTTATTTACCTACTACAGCTTTTATTAAAGGTAGAGCACATTATAAAATGTTTTTTTCATTTTCTCAGTCGTTCTTTTGTTTTAAATGTTTCACTTTTTCGGTGTGTTACGTTTATTTTGTTTTATTTAATAGGTAACTTGATATTATGAAGTTTACTATATTATTATAACCTTTTTATGAACTATTACATATTTCTATCCACAAGCCTCTACACAATTGTCTACATTATTCATAGCATAACGGCAAATTAAATTGAAGGCAAATGTAGGCATATTTCGTTTATGATAGAGTTCCCCTGGGCGGTACTGTACCTACCTGCTGAGAGGAAACGATAGAGTAGAATTTTTTTATTTAATTAATAAGTTTACTGCAAAGAAACTCTATTTTCTACCCTTTGTTGGTGTTCTTATAATTTTCAGTCACATTAAACACGTAGAGTACCTACGAGGGCCCAATTTCACTTGTCGAAAGGACTACGTATGATGTAAGAAATTACAAATATACCTAATCATAAATTGGTGACCCCAGGAACCCTTATCTATGCGTGGCCGGATACGCACTTGTCTAACAAACTGAAATTATGGAATATAAAATATAAATATTACATTATAACTGGTGTAAAAGAACGTAGAGTCACTATAACTTTGAGATATTATTATATTACCTTTTCTCATTTTAAAGATGTATTTTTAAATTTATTTATTACAAAAATTATTAGGTTTTAATTATAAATAAAATGTTTACGTTAATTGTACGAACAGACAATTATAAAATTTGGCACACTTGTAGTTTATAATTTACCTGTATATAATGCAATTTTTTTTAATAATATCAACATAGAAATATATTAAATATTAAAAATACAAGTAGTACCATGAGTTGTATTTAATCACAGTAGGTTTGACACATTTGTCAATCTTTCATTTAGATTCCATATCTAAATGAACCTTTTAACGTATGCAAAAAGCAAACGAACCCGAAAAAAATTAAAATATTATGAATATCTAATTTCGGCTACAGACTTATACAGAACGACCTCTAGTAGTTACATTTAAATAATCGACCTCGGCTTGTATTGTTTGTTCCCTGAAAATATTTTAGATCATAGAGTAGTAGCAGTTATTGCTTGTAGTTACCCTAATTTTAGGTAGTTATTCCTTTCTATAGAAGGATAACAATATTCTTCTCTAAGTACGGTACCCTAACCCCTAGCGCTAGGCATCAAACACGAGTAACTCAAAATATTAATTCATAGCCACGGTTAATGACAACATAAAGTTTTGTTCATGACATACTAATGCGGTTGTCTTCTAGCATGATGTGGGTTATAATACTAATTATTACTAACGCTGAAATATCCTGAAGGAATAATTAAGGTACGAAAAAGGTTAAAAAAAGAATTCTGTATAGGTACAACAAATTACAGAAAATTTAGGCATGATTTACTGCTTGTATAAAGCGTTGCGTCAAAATTGAAAGTAATTATATATGTATTTTTTTTTTATTGTAAATTATTAGGAGCCCTATAAACTTGTAGTTAATGTTTAGTAATAGATATTTAATCAAATGTTGTGTATAGTAGTTATAGGATAGCAGTGTAAAATGCCTTTTAATGATGTTTTTTCTTATATTATGTACCTGCACTGTTGTCTGTTACTGTACCTAATGAATAAAATAAAATAAAATAAAATAAATAAAACTGTTTTTTTTTACCAAAAACTTACGTTTTCATATTATCAGCTGTGATATCTCATACTATACAGGCTATCATTTTAATGAGTGATAATACTTTACGGTATGTATGGGTCCGTTATATAGTTTACTGTGAAAGTACCAGCGCTGAAAGAAGTTTTTTTTTTAATTCGTGTATGGGAAAATATATGATGTTGGGGCATTTCTCATACAAACATGAAAGTCAAAAGGTCCTAAGTATTTTAGCGCTGGGACTTTTACAGTATACTCTACCTAGGAGGCACATAAACACCCTAAAGAATTATGACTCATTTATTTTACACCATGTATTGGCCGATTTACCATACATCAGATAAGACCATTTATGTTCACGGGGGAAAGAATCGTTTCATGACTGGTAGTCACTTTAATACATTTTTTCTGATTAAACGTAACCAAGAGCATCTGCTTAAATATCTTAAGTAATTGATTTTGTAAAAAGTAATATGTACATAATTAATTAAATTCATTTAGGTATTATAAAACGTCAAGAGCTTAGAAAATGAGACAATGAGAACTTTTCTATGTTGTTTGTATCATGGCAGTTGGCATATTAATTAATGATCTTATCTTTGAAAAATATCTCGCTCTAATTAAATAAACACTTCTTAGAACATTTTCCAGTTTAGGTCATCATTATTGACATGAACTTAGTAGCCTTTAGGCAGACTTAATTACTTAATTTTAATATCACCTGCATCTTAGCACAACAATAATTAATGTGTAATGTATTCGTAGAACATTTCAATTTCCAAGATAAATAATTTTAATTTTCATACAATATTTTTACTCCTTGCGTAACCTATGGTATTTTAAAGTTTTGCAATATCTAGAAACTACAACATTATTGAAAAATTTTTAAGTATTAAGTAATCCCACCAAAAACATTTTCATGTATAAATGTTGCCAAGACATTGATCTATATAGCTTACCCTGTGAAAAAGTTATCAGATATCGTATAAAGCCAAGCTCTAAAGACTACTCGCCCTAAATCTACAAGCACCTTGATCAAAATCTATTCAAAATTCAATTCAAAATTCAAAAAATTTTATTTCCAAGTTAAACTTAACAAGCTATTTTCGGAAAGTCAACAAAAATACTACCACCGGTTCAACCCTAGCCCGCCGAGAAGAACCGGCGTAAGAAACTCGGACGGGGCCATCTTTTAGCAAAAAGATGGAAAATTGTTCTTTTTTTAAAAAGTGTAAACATAATATGTTAACAATGTAAAAACTTAATCTATATATTATAACAAAAGACAGAGTACATAAAGTACATTGAGGTAGCCTTGCATGTGGCCATCTTATTCCCAAGGTGTGCAATCGTCAACAAAATCATTGACCTTATAATAAGCTTTAGAACAAAGACGTTCTTTAACTACAATTTTAAATTTATTGATAGGGAGGCTCTGAACGTTATTTGGGATTATATTGTACAGGCGTATACATTGACCTTTAAATGATTTACTAACTTTACTCAGTCTGATCACCGGTATATCTAGCTTGTGCTTATTTCTAGTGTTCCTATTGTGATTGTCGCTTTTCATTTTAAAATTACTTAAATTCTTTTTAACGTACAACACATTGTCTAAAATGTATTGAGAAGCAACGGTAAGAATACCAATTTGTTTAAACTTCTCTCTTAGAGATTCAAAAGAGGACATTTTGTAAATTGAACGTATTGCCCGCTTCTGCAGCACAAATATTGTGTTAATGTCGGCGGCATTTCCCCATAAGAGAATGCCGTAAGACATCCTACTATGAAAATAACTAAAATATACTAATCGCGCCGTGTCTTCGTCAGAAATTTCTCTAATTTTTCTAACCGCATATGCTGCAGAACTGAGCCTACTTGCAAGATTGGCAATGTGAGGACCCCACTGTAATTTACTATCTAGTGTTATACCCAGGAACACAGTGGAATCCTCTAGTTTCATTTTCTCATCATTTAATAGTATATTGGTTTGTAATTGCTTAACATTGGGCAAAGTAAATTTTAAACATTTAGTTTTTTTAGAATTTAATAATAAGTTATTAACATTAAACCAATGTACTATTTTTGAGAGAGCACTATTTACCTCGTCATAATTTGACTGTTGTCGCTTCACATTAAAAATGAGTGAAGTGTCATCGGCAAATAATACTATCTCATGTTTATCTTTAACTAGATAAGGTAAGTCATTAATATAGATGAGAAAAAGAAATGGGCCTAAAATGGATCCCTGTGGGACACCTAATTCTATTTTAGTCCCAGTGGACCGTTTACTATTTACCTCCACCCTTTGAATCCTATTTGTAAGATAAGAACTCAAAAGGCTGAGGGCTGAGTCCCTTATGCCATAAATGCCTTATGCTATCAAAAAGTGGACAAATCTCATGTAGAACCAAAGTTCTTGATCTATGCGCCCTTACTTTACTAGGCTTAGCTTCACTTACTATACATTTCAGTTAAAACGTGATGCTTGGCCGTTTTATTTCACACACGATAAATGAATGCCTATAAAATCTTCGTAACGGTAGCAAAACGGCCAAGTATGTATAATTTATGGTCACAAATTTCTTTGAGTATCGAAGTTTTTACAATTTAGACTACAAAAAATCTACGCATTTGGAGTTTTATGTAACGTTTGTTTTTCGTTTATTGTTATCATTATAAAACGTTATCGACTGTTAAATGTTTGTGTTTAGATGTTTCACAGTTCTAAACATAGATGTCGCTGTTAGGCAACTGCATCGCGCTATCGAGGTGTCGAACGATTTTTATATAAGATTATACGGATATTACATTAACACTGACGTTATCCTTATAATCATCTCACATCGAATTGTTGTTTTATTTAACAACAGATGGAACTTGTCCGGACTTGTTCCATACACCGACAGTTATATTATCTCCTTTGTGATCGACAGCAATTTACAACTATTAGCTGCCTGCATATTCGCGCTAATTTTAAATAAATGGATAAAAAAAATCCTCTCATAAATAATATACCCAATAATATATTTTTCATCTTCGGTAAAAGTCGGTCATTGGTGACCGACTTTTTGTAGATGAATAATAGAATATACTGATTGCAGTAGTGCAACGCACTCAACATACATAAAGTCGGACATAAATTATATGGAGCAAAACTCTGAACGATTATGGGTCCTACAAAAAGTAGGTCGTAGGTTTTTTATGTACTTGTAAATTATATTCCTTTTATAAATTAAAGATCATCAGATCCTTATAATAAAGATCCTTTTGAATCCAATATGGTGGTCCAGCATATTGGATTCAAAATTTTAATAATTTTTTTTTTGGTTTTGTAGCAATAACAGCTTACATACAGCTTTCTAAGATTTCCGGAAGTAACCTAAGAATTTTGATGATCTATAAATGAGTCAGTGACGAAATCAGGGGTTTTTACACATCGATAAAATCTAAAGTATAATAGCTACGACATTCAAACTTTGTATAATTCATGTATTTACTGGTGTCATTATATGTTGAAATTTTCAACTATTTAGCATCATTCAAAGCAAAGTTATGGGAGTTCAAAAATACGACGAAACCATTTCGAGAAAAGGTAAAAGTAGTGCCCTTGCGCTTCGCTTGGCTCGTCTTGACGGGGGCACGGTCGTGCCCCCAGATAACTGCTTTATATATTTAAAAACTAGCTGTTCCCGCAACTTCGTTCGCGTCGTTTTTGAGTGACTTAAGCCGTTTATGTGGCGCTCGCAATGAAAGTCGCCAAATGTAATTAATTTTCCCCGTTTTTTCAACATTTCTCACTGACGCTTCGCTCCTATTGGTCGCAGCGTAATGTTATATAGCCTAAATCCTTCATATATAAATGGACTATCCAACAAAAAAAGAATTTTCAAATCGGACCAGTAGTTCCTGAGATTAGCGCGTTTAAACAAACAAATAAACAAACTCTTTCGCTTTATAATATTAGTATAGATACTCAGTTCCTTTGAATCACAAAGTTTTTTCTGTTCCAGTAACTATTACTGGCCTAGTACCGAATGTACCACGTCATTGTAGACAATGTTAAAAAAAGAAAGCAAACATGGCGTCGCTAACGAGCCCGCGCTGTCACTCAGTCTTCCCGCCTAAATAGCTGTCAAGTGTCAATCCGCGAGCCATTGTGTTTGTGTTTCTGAACGTAATTGTTTAGTCATATAATATCTGTTTCTATGACCGAGTGTGTTTGTGTTAACACTTGTGTGTTGACAGACAGACAAATAGGTGGTTTTAATTGTAACCTTCACAATAATTTAGAAAAGCACGAACTAATATTTTAGGAAAATGAAAAAAAATATACTTTTTAGATTGAGCAAAAATCGTTTTATATAAAACAACAAGTATCATTTTTATTTGACTCTATATTATCTATATTTATCAAAAACTCATATTTCTGAAAAATGTAAATATAGTTTATAGTTTGAATTTCTAACCCTACTAGGTAGGTGCAAACAAATTCGTGTCTAATTGCAATACGAATATACTTGGTATAATATTTTATGTTGAAAGACAGCTGAAAATAATTAGAACGTATGTTAATTTAAAAGAGTTTTTATTTTAACAGGTGGACTTATATTCTCCATAAATAATAAATGATCGTGAACATTAAAATATCCAATCGTTTAAAAGAGCCATTAATTACAAGTACACACACCAATTTTCATTAAAGGAAATACAAAAATGTATGTAATTTATGCTCTTTACTGTTTTATCTAATTTAATTAAAAATTCGACTAATAAAATAATGTGCGTACAAACTTTATTACATTCTGAAGTTCGCGATACAGCTACCTTTGTAGTCCTTACACAATATCATAAAACAAATTATTCTGTCTGCGATCAACTCAAGACTGTACCGATCTTCAAACAGTTTTCACCAATAGACATTAGACAGATTGGTTCTCGAAGAAGGTTTTAGTGTATTAAATGGATCCAGTAGGATTTGAAGAAAATGAAAGTTCGCTGGGACTAACATAGACGCTATAATATGCTATTTGACGGCTTTGTTAAATAATAATTAATTAAAATTGTTAATTCCTTTTCTTATTGTCTGGTTTTCTTCATTAAAAACTCTCGGACCGGAATTCTTTGTAAAACCTTACAAAGATAGTAGTTTCAGTACTTATTAAGACTACTGAAATAATTATTTCAACTGTGTTAGCGCTGGCACGTGCGCTAACATGAAAAACAACAATAATATAATCATAAAGTTAAAATATTTATTTAATTTCTTAGTATTTTATTACGGTTGAAACGTGGTTCACCAGACTTAGCAGCAATTGATCTTTCATATTTCGTGGTTTACAGTTATAAATTAAATTACTGAGGGATAATTAACATCCGGTAAATGGTTTCAAAACAAAGACGGGGGCCACACTTTGTTTATACGGAAGCTGGACCACACACGTGGCTACGCAAATAGACGGTTCTAGTACTAGGATGGATTGGTAACGGCAATAGAACTCTATTGTGAAGTACTTAGAGATGACTTTAGCAGAGCTCAGATGTAGCGTAAAATGTATGAATGTAAGGACGTAGGAAAGTACAGTAGCTGGCTCACAAATCAAAGTCGGCCATCGAAATAGTTCGTTTTCCGGAAAATCTGTTTGTCTAATGAAAAATAGAGTAGCGAATGCATTAGTGAATAATATATCTAAATAGCACCAGATGTTGTAGTTTATTTTTTATATTTTATTCTTGAAATCAGCAACAATATTTTACTTTAAATAAGTACCTATATTTTCTAACTAACTAAAGTAACTACAAAATTATTATATATACCTATATAGACGAAACCAAAAAGAACAGGCCCAGAGGTTAGTTGCCATCGCTATTCGTATATAAAAAGCTTGAAAAAGGGATTTGACATAAGCTTCGCTAAGTGACATACAATTTCGCATGTCACTTGGGGAAGCTTATGTATAGCATAGGGCTAAAGGCCAAGTATTCATTTAAAAATATTAAAACAAATTCCACCATTCCAGAAAATGTACGAAATGGCCTAATCAAAGTGTATATGGGGGCTTATGCGATAAATTTTGAATAAGACAGAAGACACTGGCAAAATGCAATTGCCATAAAAAAACCGCTCTTTAAGCAAGTAAAAATCCAACTGGCTCTTCAATAGGCATGAGATGGCTACGCACTTAGAGATACTGATACAACAATATTGCTAATATTATTATAAAGTTAAAGGGTTTGTTTGTTTATTGATTATTTGAATGCGCTAATCTCAGGAACTACTGGTCCGATATGAAAAATTATTTCAGTGCTGGATAGTCCGTTTATCGATGAAGTTATATTATAACATCACGATTGACCAATAGGAGCGGAGCACCAATGAAAAATGTTTCAAAATCTAAGGCTTTTACGCGGACTAAGTATCGGAGAAACCTACTCGTAGTTTTATAATAATCCTAGACGATCCCTTTCTCAACCACTTATAAAGAACTAAAAAAAAACGATTGGCGAGTCGCGACTACCTTTATCATGAGCCCCGTTACCAATACGCCATTAAACGTTATGTTTAATATTAATTCAACCGTAAAACAACAATAAACTACCGTTTAATTACACGCTATTACCAGGCTTTCATTACGACGTAACAGCCCATAAACAATACCTAGTACTTATTACTTAGTATTCAGTATTTACCTTGCTATATAGTCTATGTCCAGTTATACAGTACTTTAATTTCATACAGTTAATATCGAAAGGCCAGTTTGATTTTCGTGTTATGTACGCACTTGGTATACAAATTGTAAACTTTTACGTTTTGCTGAAGAATTGTTTTGCAAAAACTTACAAAGCTAAAATACTGTAGGTTTGTAAATTGTACTGTGATCACGGAAAACGTCGCGCCTGCTCGTTGTAACAAATAATGTACAGAAAGTTCGCAATGATTTCTCTATGTCTATTTCTCTATCTCTATTTCTATATTTCTCATGTCAATGTAACACATCTGACATTATAAACAAGAAGTACCTATAACTGACTTCCTGTAAGTCACTACCGTCAGATCTTAAAATCACATCCTTAAATCTCAGAAAACAAGAAGATGATAATTTTAACGTCTAATATGTTTTGTTAACAAATTAAGATTTTTATATTAAAGTAAATTTAAGACCACGAATAAGATAATCATAACTCTACAGGCTCACTTTACTGGACACATTCCAGACCATAAAAATGCAGATAACGATCTTCGAAAAGAGTGTAGACTGTAAAAACTGGTATGTCTAGTAGTTTTTCACCATTGTCTCAAACCACAAACAGTGCTAATGTAACATGTAGGGAAAACACGCTACAAATTTAATACTAGCCGATCTATTTAAATCTATGTTTACATTACATTTGGTCTGTTCATGAATATTAACTTATTTGTATCTCACCTTTACTTTCGTATCACCCTTAGACCTATGAATTGGTGCATTAAAAGTTCACAGGTACAATCACTGTCCGCCATTGCTCGTTGACAGCTGTCAAGTTTCCCGCGCGGGCGGGGTCGCGCCATTGCCGGGTTTTCTGAAAATAATATGAAAATTTGTACTTTCACGATCATCGGTTAGATACTGTCTACACACGTAACTTATTACCTTTTGTGTAAATATACGGTTGTACCGTTCTACATTTGTATCAGAATATTAAAAGCGCGTGTTTCATTCCGAGTTTAGGTTATTGAAATATTTTTGTTATTTTACATTATTTAAGAATATTCGATAGAAAACGTTGTTTTCTTTAGCTAATTTAGTAGCCAGAACGTGTTCATAGATATAAGTAAATTCGTTAATTGCAATTAATTTACAGTAAAATCATTTATAGGGTTAGGCGCATATAGGCATGCAAACGTTTAAAATTTTAATATTGTTGTTAGTAGATACTGGTTATTATTTAATCAGTACCTACTATTTAGAATATACTAATAGTACCCACTACTTACCCCTAAAATGAATTAAGTCATTTTAAATAAAACTATTTTATTAGTTGCAGGTAAATAAAAAATATAGGTCATTACATTTACCTGCAATTTAGATTTTAATGTTTAAAAACATATTTTCTATATTATGTAATTCTGTGAGTAAATTTTAGATGTAGATATTTTTCTATTATTTGAAATTGATCACTATTTACTTAATTATAAAGTTCAGAATTACGGAATCGGAACTTCCATTATAAAATTGAGTAATGATGGCGGACTATGTCATGTGAACATTATGTGGGGTGACCAGGATATACTCTCTAACTTTAAACTAAAAAAACTTTAACAAACTATTATATGTTAGATACGAGCTGTGCACTATTAAATTTAAAATAATATTATCTTTCCAAGTGAAACTTAACAAGCTTTTTTGGGAAAGTCAACTTAAATAGGATACGATCTGTTAAACCCTAATCCCTCGGAAAAGAAATGGCGTGTAAAAACTCCCACAGGGCTATCTTTGAGCAAATTAAAAATATGTTTACAATGTATATTTAGATATCTATACTTTAATATACAGCCAGGATACATATTTATAAATGATATTGTATTCTGACTTTTGTACAGTACCTACAGGTCACCTTATATTCAGGATGCAATCCGTCAAAAAATCATAGTACAATACTAAATAACTCGTAGTAGGTGCAGGATAGATAGAGTAAAATTAACAGTAAAAGCCGACAAAGTGCGAATCGGACTCGCTTGCGGGTTCCATACAAAACGAGCAAAAGAATCACGTTTGTTGTACGTGAGCCCACCTTGAATATTTGTTTTATTTTATGTTTAGTATTCTTTGTTATAGTGGCGAAAGAAATACATAATCTTTGAAAATCTCTCTAGCTATCACCGTTCTTGGGATATAGCCTGGTGACAGACAAAGGACAGAAAAGTCTCAGTAAAAGGTCCCGTTCTTGCCCTTTGACGGATTTACAGAACCATAAAAATGAATGAGAACTCGAGAGTATCTCGAGTGGCGCAGGCTGGTTCAGCTTCAGAGGGGCCTTAGCCTCAATAATAGGTAAGTACTAATTTGAATGAGGGCCTTCAAAACGTAAGAGGTAAGTGAAGCCGATAGGAATGGAACTGTAGGGATCCTGCACCACTGATAGTCTCAAATTCGATGTTTCAAACTTTGTCACCCTACACAAAAGATTCGTAGCATAATCGAGCTCGCATAGAAATCGTTAATGGCCCCTAATGCTTTTCTTTGTTGCCGGTCGTTTACATATATAATTCGGTGGGCTTTTGTCCAATAGAGAAATTTTAATATCCCCCAAAAACTTTCGTTGGCGAACATTATTGTGAATGGGCCTAATTAATTGGAATTAAAGCAATCAGTAAAAGCTGTGTCGAAGAGACATTTTTTTTGTCCAAAATACCTCATTTATTGCTAATCTATTTATATAAGTATTTTACGTTGTAATTACAGGCCTATCGTTATTCCTAATTTTCGTCGTTTCAGCTATGTCGTCCATTGCTGGACAGAAGCCTCTAAAGTATTTACCTAATGGGGGCTCCACGCTTGGCAAGCGGATTGTCCAAACCGGATATGGTTTCTTACAACTGTAGGAAACCATATCCGGTTCCGGATATAATATATTCCCTCTGTCGCATTTTACCCCTCCACCCATGGGAAAGATGGTTGATGAGAAAATACTATTCTTACTCCTGGCACCCCACGGTCTAATTCATACAAATGACTAAGTTTTATGTATAATTTTGGGTTAACGAATAATAATTGTATAAAAAGTATGATAGCACCAATTAACAGCAGCAAAATACATTTGATTACGAGAAGATTACATTTACGAAGCTTTCATATGTTCCTGCTAGGCCTACGGGTATTACGTATTTGTTTGTCGAAGATTCCGTAATTTTTCTTCTAATTGTAAGCTTTTTTTGGTGACGATTCGATCGAACTTATTTTTACTTTTATTTATTTATTTTGGATTTTGGAACACAATATATTAAGCCAAATATTCAAAGGTAATAAAAATACGCTATTTAGAGCATTTAGTCCCAATTTCACCAACGCATGTTAGTGTTAACGGCTTGTTAAATTACCGTACTTCTCATTAATTGATAGGAATCACGAGAGGAACAACATCATATTTAACGAAGGATTAACTTTAACATTGCTTGGTGAAACACGCTCTTAATATGACAAATATTATTTAATCGCATGATGTTCTTAAATTTTCAATTGTTCTGCTTATTTATTTAATCATAGAACGGGATAAAAAGTATCCTATATCATCTCCTAGTTCAAAACTTCTTCCGTTCCAATCTATATCTATACTTATAATAAAACTGTAGAGAGGTCAATTCTGTACATTGAATATTTTTTCAAAATACATATTGGAGGATGATTGGCGATCGATACTGATGCCAAAAATGCAATTAGTAAAATTTTTGTCTGTCTGTCTGTCTGTATGTGCGCGATGGGAACAAAAACTACTGAAGGGATTTTAACCAAACTTGGTACGATTGTAGCCCATATTCCTGGGCAGGTTATAGGCTATATAACATAACGCTACGATACATAGGAGCCGAGCAGTGACGATAAATTTGAAGCAAGTCGGATGAATTTAGCGCGCGCGGCCTGCTGTCGAACGGTTCGTGCGGGGGGCGCGGGGGGATCGCTTACACAGCTGTTTTCTGGGAAGACAAGTGTCAGTGTCATAATGATATAAAAATTGTATTTTTGAACTTACTTCACAAATTGAAATAAATTATCATTTATTGTATAAAATCAACTTAATTACCTAACTGTATTATTAAAAGAATGCCTTTCGTGATAAACTAAAAAAACGGGCAATTAAGCGGTTTTTGGAAAGCTATTTATACCATCACTGTATTAATCCTTATCATTTTAATACGTTAGTTGGCTTAAGCATTCCATGAAGACTATATTTGCCCTTTATACCATGCAAATATAATGAATAGTTTAGGAAATAGGTATAGCAAAATTAAAATCGTTTCGCCGTGATTTGACCGGGCGCCGCCGGCTGTTACGTCGTACGTCCGAGCCGGGCTGGTTTAGTGTAGGTATCAGATGCTGGTAGGAACTTTGGCGAAGGTCAACCAAAGGAGCTCCACCCCACTGCTGGGTAAAAAATACTATTAAAATGTGCTAACAAGCAGTACCGGTGTTTGAATTTAACCACGCACAGCCGCTAACTGTGCTATCTGTGCCTGTGTTATAGGAGACTTTTATTTAAGTATGCAATAGTACCCAAAACAATAATTTTTTGAATTTTTGTCTGTTTGTCGGTGCATTTGTGCACGCTAATCTCAGAAACGGCTTATCCGATTTAGATGTGGTTCAATCATATTATAATGTAGTAATCTTGACTTAATATTTATTAATTCATCTCAATCGGTTCATAAATAACAAACAATTTATGACAATTAAAAAAAATTGCTGGACGTTTGTATGAAGCGCGGCGGGAACCGCGCTGCATCAACCATTCAAATTTAATCTTTTTTTATTTTATATTTTCTTTAAAACTAAATTTCATTTATTTATATTATTATTATTATACTTACGGTAGGTTAATAAAAAAATGCTACTAAAACCGATCGGCCTAACTCTCTAAACTGATTCGATTTTGATTCAGATTCGATCGTGCCGCATACTCCCGAATAAATTTACGTTTGTTTATTTCTAACGGTTTTCTTTATCCTAATTAGTTCCAAAGTAATCTAACAAATAAAACACCAAAAACCGTTGAGATCGAATTGATTCGATTCTCGGATGTGTCGAGAGTAAGCCTGCTGGATCCTCGGCGGGGCGTGCCACTGCGCCCATGTCTAACCGAGAGTTTCGTTTTAAATACGTCCTTAGTATGTAATTGCAATATAAGTTTCAATTTAATATCTCAAAACATTAATGACAAAAACGGTAGTAAGTTCAAAAAAATTAAAGATATTTTTATGGTTTCGCAATTTATCCTATGTCGGCACTATTAAGACGTTGCTTCATATCAAATTTAAAAATTCTGAGTTCCCGGGAAGTAACCTTTAGGTTTTAGTTCCCTTTGGAGTGTTGAAAATTACGAAAATTAGCGACATAATCGGCTGAATCTTTAGGTAGAGCCAGAAGGGACAGAAGATCCTGAGTATTTAATATGATTTTTAGCTTGATACCTACACGTATTAAAGTTTTGACACCCAGACAGACAGACAGACGGACATCGAAGTTTTTTACTAAATTAACGTGAAAAATTGGCTAGGTCTATACGTTGCATTCGAATCCTGACTTCGAATACCTTTGTTGACTTCTGCATTTTGTTCGAAGACCTAATTTACCGAGCCCCGAAAGGATGGTACTATATTATTATTATACCCTGCATACCAAGAGGCTTGCCGGGTACGTGACTTGCTGGATAGGGATCAATACTGGGATTCACTGGGAAGTAACTATTAAATTAGCGAAAGTTCAGCGGTTGCGCCAATAAACTAAAAATATATTTAAAAATACTAAAGTGCCCTTAATCACTTTTCCACGCGTACGAAGTCGCGGGCACAGCTAGTTTTAAATAAATTTAGACTGTTAATTGGATTAAAGAGAAAAGCTTGTACGTGTATGTATATTGTGTGTGAGTATTTGTTAATTCTTTACACACAAAAGGCTGATATCATTTGGTATGCTGAATCCTGACATCCTGGATTGGCACATTTTCATCTAGAAAAAATACAGTGATCCCATGGGATACTAGCGGATTACTTGACTTGCTTTATTTTGCAAGCAGTTCCGTTTGCAAAATAAAGCCTTAAAGATGAGATTTATCTTCAATTTTTTTAATAAACTCCATATTGATCGGTTCTAATTTAAAACCAACTTTTTTCTACCATCTTTTAACTAAAATTCAAACAAAGGCTTTTGATAGTCTTTCTCTTTTAGCAGTCAATTAAATATATACCTTCGAAATGAACAAAAGTAACCGCGGGAAGTAAATACACCCACGGCGTTTATAAAGAAAAATGTTTGGGGATCACAAAATATGATTTCACCGCTAAGGGATCGGACTAGGGTGACCAGTATTTTTGTAGTACAAAAGGTTTTTTAAAGATATTATTTTTAGTAAGTTTAAAGTAATTCCGGATAGAATTAAATAGCTAAGATTAATTTTAGTTTTTTTTCCGTTGTACTCGATATACCTATGATCAGGCTTAGCAAAGTAAGTAAATCTTTTAAAGGGCAATGTATACGCCTATACAATAAAATCCCAGAAAACGTTCAAAATTTTTCCATTAATAAATTAAAAAAAGTAGTTAAAGAACGTTTGTGTGCTAAAGCTTATTATAAGATAACTGATTTTGTTAATGATTGCACACCCTGGGAATAAGGTGGCCAACCATGATGGCTGCTTATATTTATTTACTATATGTACCCTAATTTTTATAATATTAATATGTGTAGACTATAGATTAAGTTACATTGTAAAAAATATATACTCTTAAAAAAGATCAATTTTCCATCTTTTTGCTAAAAGATGGCCCCGTCCGAGTTTCTTACGCCGGTTCTTCTCGGCGGGTAAGGGTTGAACCGGTGGTAGCTTGTTTTTCTTGTTGACTTTCCTAAAATAACTTTGTAAGTTTCATTTGGAAATAAAACGTTTTTTATTTTATTTTATTTATTTATTTTGTTGGATACCTTAGGAAAGCTACTGGTCGACTGTATTCAAGCATAGTTTTTCCATTAAAAATAGTGTAGTTATAAAATTATAAAATTGTCCTTGAATTTTGTGCTTGTATTCGAGTAAAAAGAAGGTAAATTCTTTTGGCTTCGAAACGTTTGCCTAGTAAGTGCTGGGTCGATCTATGTGTGTCCTCGCGGATCACGATTTTCACTCTCCCCATACAAATAGTTATCGAAAACGCTATATAATATAGATTATTGTGTGTATGATTTAACTGGAACACATCCTACTCATCTTACATCTGATTAATTACAGGTCCCAAGACAAATCTAGCATGTCCCTCAGGCACCCCTGAGATTACATTGTGGCGGTACTACTAGCTTTTCTAAGTCCTGCGCTATATATACGACATCTGAAAACTAGTACAGTGGGGGGAATGATCTCTGGTCGTGGTTGTCCGTCCGGGGCCCTCCCGAATTATCGAGGGCTTCTGTCGGGCGTGAGATTGCATACGATCACAGTGGGCTTCGGCCTGACCGAGCATACCATCTCGCTCGGTCGGAGATCTCCCTTTAGGGCTTCCACTCGTACAACATCAAAAGATTTGTTAATTTGTGTATTTATCAAAATTAATTTATTTAGATAGCACCCGAAAACAAGCAGTGAGCAAACTTATGATAGTGAATTTTAGCTAAGAACATCCACTATTACAACACCAAACTAGATTATCAAACAAAAAACTAGATTAAAATCAGTACATCTGTTTGGAGGTTCATAATATAATCCCTACAAATATTTGTCTTATTTTTTCATGAACTATGGCCACAAGGCATGGGATAGGCCAGGTGTGTTCACAAAGGCCGCTAATGCACCGCCCTGGCGCGCCCTGAAACCGTGTTTATTTAGTAATTGCTTTACAGATCTATAGATCAGATCTACGGGGAATGGGGAGAGATTAATCGCATCTTGACAGCACATGGCGTTTTCAGATACCACCTCCTTTCCGCTACGCATTAGGCATTCAGTGTATTTAATTGCTTATTCGATACATGTCTCTTTAAAAGTCGACGTTTATATAATAAAAATTATTAATATACAAAAATTAATCGCAGTCTCGCTAAGACTCGAGAACGGCTGAACCAATTCGGCTATTTTTGGTCTTGAAATATTCGTGGAAGTCCAGGGAAGGTTTAAACGGTTTGTATGCTCAACGAGGTGGGCCCGGGTCAGCTAGTTCATTATAAAATAAGCATTTACATTAAAAAACAAACTATTTCGATGAAATTTTGGCGCGACCGGGCTGCACATCAGTCAGGCTAGCTAGCATAGAATAATTAAAAAAAACTGAAATAGAACCAAAATAATTTAAAACTATATTGTTGCTATATTGTCCCTAACAGCTCGTTAGGGACAATACCATGAGCTTATTTATATAACACTATCTGACCCGTGCCCACTTCGTTGAGCATGGAAACCGTGTAAACCTTCCCGGGGCTTCCAAGAATATTTCAAGACCAAAAATAGGCGAATCAGTTCAGCTGATCTCGAGTTTTAGCGAGACTAACCAACAGCAATTGATTTTTATATAGCCTATTGTACCCAGTGATAATATTGCTTTCTAATGAAAAAAGAATTATTAAAATAGGTCCACTACTTTTTAATTTAAGTCGTTACATACAAAAATACAAATCTTTCCACTTTATAAGTTATAATGATATGTAGTGTAGATTACTTGTGGATTTTGTGCAAATTAAAAAAGTTTTTGTTGTATAAATTACGAGACCATGTTTGTTTATACGCAATTGAAAACTACACAAGGCACGAAAAAGTTTTGCCTAAAAGCAGTCTATTTTATGTCGTGTTTTTTGGAGTACAAATTGAGCATGTTAAAATCGTTATCGCCAGCATTAGAGTTACAACGGAAGGCATAAGAAAACTTTACAAATTACTATTGTAATTAGGGGTTCGAGAAACTTATAGAAACTCAAACAGGAGGTAATAAGAGTCGCATAAAAACTCACCTGCCCGTCGGTGGAGACAAAACGTAATAATCTAAACGAAATTAGGAAAAAGGTCGACATTAATATATCTCGGTGGGTATACAGTATACAGGCTGTTGTTATGTCGCTAGAATATAAAATTATTAATTTAGTCTTACAAACATTCAGTAACGTAAAGTAAAGTTCATATTTTCTCTCCAATTAATAAATACATATTATGTTCACTTGTCTGGTAATAATAGACACCTATGGTTATTTTGGTATGTAGAGTCCATTCCGAAATAGAAGTTACCTAGACCTAGGCGCTCTGATAGCACGATGGAAAACACAAACAACCTATCCTATAAGATCTTCAAAGAAAAATAGTAAATGGTAACATTTTCTAAGGTATTTTTACAGGCTACGCTTACAAATAGTTCAATACTTACCTCCAATATATTGTGTAAGTAGATAAGATTTAGTTTCACTTATTTTTGCGGGACTTCGTTTACAGTATAGACCGAAGGTATTGACTACTGTCTTTTTTATATCTAAATTTATTTGCTAGCGTTTTGCTTATATTACATTATTTAGAAAACTTGGAACAGTGAAGGTAAAGTTAATGTTTGTCTATTTTAATTTCGTATTATTTTTTTGATACTATAGCATACATAATGATAAAATTATAGCGGCACATAAATAAATGTGCTGCTATAATATTTTTTTAACACAAATATAACAAATTACAAAAATAATACACTCTGTACCCTACAGTTGACCGAACAGATGCAATTTACACAAACGACATTCTACCGAAAAATATAAATTTTATCCAAAAAATACTGGCACTTTAAGCATGTTCCTTCGAAACATTGATAATTAAAAAAAACAACCAACATGGCCGCTTTCAACGTCCTTCGGCACCGATAAAAAAATAAAAAGCTTCCAAATTCAAATCGAGCGCGGCTGGAGATGAAAAAGCGGGACTAATTTCATGCGCTCACGCAGTGTTCCATTTTCAAAATGACATTAGAAAGGGACGAGCGCATAATCTCATGCGATAGAAAGAGATGAAGGCATTATAAATGTATTAATCGGGTCGTAATTCTGGTCGAATATATTATGTTGAGGTAAATTATATTTTTAGGGACGTCAGTTTTACGTTTATTTTTTGTGCGTTCTACGTAGAGGTCGTAATCTCTTTTTTAAACACATAAATAAAAGTGACTATGGACCTGATGACATCTTTTTAGGTTTTATTATCTAGATAGAATCTAAACTCTCTTTCTAGCTATTTACTACATGTACATGCGAGGTATATAATATATACCTCACGATTGCAGGGTTTAAACGAAAATTACGGGAACACCTTTTAAACGAGCAAAAATATTAAATAGGTATATTTGTAACTCCCAAATTTAACCCCATCTTAGTACCTATATTATATCGTTTATTACATTGATTAATGCTATATAATTATTGTTCAAAATTGCACCCCTGTTTAGGCTAAGTATAATACTGTATAGAAATTTGTATCTATAAAATAAGTTTTCTAGGTCTAGAAAATAAGACCTATTAATAAGCTGTAATTGTTAATTTTGTTAAATTGTAACCATGCACCTATTATTGTTTAAAATAGTTTTAGATTGATGTTTAACAAACAGTTATTGTAATTTAAATTAATGTATTTATCACACTATTTATGACACTAGTTTATATCTTCTATTTAGTTTATCATAATTTTTACTTGTCTACGGTGTTCACTGAAAATCAGCGTTGCGAATTGTTATGTTCGCAACATTATGCTGAGTGAACACCAATTTGGTAAATTTTGTTTTTTTTTTTCTTTAATGTTTATACTTTTTGTTTTGTTTTTATGTTTACCAAATAAATTTTCTTTCTTTCTTTCTTCTTTCTTTCTTTCTAAATGTTAGTTTAAATGTATTTTCCTCTTTATTTTGTTTGGGACACGCTATTTAGTGTATTGTTGATCGGTACCTACTAGCCGTATACAGAAACACGTGGGCGGACTTGTGGGCGAAAACTAATATTATTTAGTATTTAATAAACCTGCTTGATTGGCGTTATAATAATAATAAACATTTAACATGTACCTACATATTCAAGGAAACATTTTGTTAGGTCTTACCTAGTGTTAGATTTAACTAAATAGGCATGGTATGCAAAACTTATTACAAATAAATTGGTTTCAAGTGAAATTTTTTTAATTATCTATTTTCTAAAAGACATTAATTGCTCATGCATTTCTTTGTTAAGGCTTTGCTTAATTAATAAGTACGTGATCATAATTAATAATGATCATTATCTTGAAAAAGTGTTTGATTTCTATTTTAATTTATTTAATTAAATATACGGGCTAATCATCATAATGGTTACAAATATATAATTATTAAAACATTAAGTACAAAATATTTAAATGTAAACTACTTATGAACTTAATTATGTTTTACAAAACTCTGACATTAAATTAATTAATACTAAAAAATATAACATAATATAAAATGATTATTGTTAAACGAAAAAAATATTTTTAATTATGCTTCTAATGTGAAACTAAATTAAGTAGCATGGAGGTAAAACATTAATAATTAACTATAAAATAGCTAAAACAATTTAATGTTTAAAATATTATGACATTTAATACACTTTTAATTTTATTAACTTTAGGTAGGTACCTTATACCTACCACTTAGTGGAAGTCAAAATAGAAAAAAATTGTAAATAAATAAAATAAGCACAACACAACAAACATCATAATTATTTATTAATATGAGAAACGTAGGTATGTAAAAATTTACTTTTAAATTCTATTATAATTAATTTAAATAAATTTGGGTTATAAGTTGGCTTATTGGCATTGAATAGGCTCCGAAACCGCTGAACCAATTTTGCTGAAATTTGGCACATGTATGCCACCTAGAGTAGGCCACGTAAAAGATAAAATCATTTTGATATGCTTCTTTTTATTTTGGAAAAATATTTCCTTCTTTCCATATCACTGGAAACATCTAGTACCTAATACCTACAGTCTTATTTACTCTGTGAATCTATATCATGTGACAATTTCATTATCCATTTCCTTCCAAACTAGTATGGAAATTAACGATGTGTACCTCAAGAATTCTCTGTGGATTGAATCTCCATCTTCTCCTCATCAACCATATTTTTCGTGGATGTCGTGAAAGGAGACATTGAGAATAGGCTGTAGGCAGCAGGGTTTCCGTGTACATTGCTATTATTTAAACACAGCGCTCGCCAACCCGCCTGCCAAGCGTGGCGAACGAGCTTACGTCCAGCAATGGCCGTCATAGTAGAAACGACGATTGAACACTTTACTTGTGTGAGAACATAATATTGTTAACTAACAATACCAACTATTATGTATAATTATTACATTTTTACACAAAACTCTATATAACACTCTTTAGTCAGTAAATAACAGTAACATAGACTTTAATTACTTTGCAGTGGTATATTAATATCGGCGATATATTTTGAACGCCAATTCATATTTCTGAAGACGAAGGGTTAATAAAATAACCATGAAATAGGTCCGCCATTACGGACAGAGTCGGGGGCGAAACCAGTCGTGCCTGATTACTATATCCCCACAAAAATGATTCGAACAAACGACGTATAAAATTAAGTTTTTAAACAACCTCCGAGCCGTTCCCGGCAAGATGGCCGACCGAATGTTATTTTTTTTGTTGGCGTGATAATTACAGGTTTAGACGGGGCCGACTGGATTTTGGGGAGTGATTTAAAACTGTTTTTTTAATTGATTCCGAAAAAGCGTTTAGGAGGAGCGCACATACCCAATTGGCGACTATTTTAATTTTTCTTGTAGTCATCTACGGAATCTTATTTCGTATTCGTTGAATGTTTAGTGTTCTATTAAAATACTGGTTTTAGGAATTGAGATGCAAAAATCAGCTTTAATTAAACTATTTCATCATCAACACGCCTGATGCGTAAACATCATCAAAGCAAAAGAAATTTTGACTCTCTTTAGAACCAACGTACCGATTTCTTATTTCACGGTAAATAAGTGATATTTAAATGAATAGTTTAGAGTGGTCTGAGTGGTCTATTGTTTATTTTTTATGTTCTGCACGAAATGATACCTAAAGTAAATTGTAGAGAAAATTATTAAACTCAAGATTTTTTTTATATTTGGAACGTAAGCTACGTACTGCTAAGTGCCAAGCTACGTAACGGGCGACGCCTACAATTTTTATTATAATTTTTATGTATAGGGCTAGTACGTAGTTAGGAACTATCATTTGAAAAAAATCGTTGCTCATTATACGCATAAAGATACTTTATTTATGTTTATAAAGTAGAAAACTCAGGGGAACACAGGCAAATATGAAATATCGAATATATTCTGCACAATGCCGCGGCGGGTGGCGCATTATTATTGCCGTGAACCAACTAATAATAATCTGCTACATAATATAATAGATTTTGCTCCTGGCTTCGCTTGCGTTAAATAGAGTTTCACCCCCTTTGGGGTTTAATTTTCAAAAGTCCTTCCGTAGTGGATGCTTACGACATATAAGGGATGCGTAGTTGCGCTATTTCAAATTACTATCCCTAAAGGTTTGGCCCGTACGTCGACACATTACAATATTTGCCTATCTATAACAGAAAAGGTTCTGTGTTTTGGGTCATGGATGTGTATTAACGACCTCCGTAGCGCAGTTGGTTGAGCGCAATGGCGCTCGAACGAAAGGTCGCGGGTTCGAATCCCGCCGAGGGAACAAAAAGTTTTCAATGTTCCTGGGTCATGGATGTGTATTAAATTTGTGTATAATATAATAAAAATCTTAAATATGTGTATAGTATAAAAGTATTAAATATATTTCCGTTGTCTGGTACCTGTAACACAAGTTCTTCGGAAACTTAGCACAGGGCCAGATTGACGTGGTGTGAAGCGTCCATAGATATTATTATTATATTATTATTTAAAATGTGTATAAAACAAAAAAGCCTTAAATATATGTAAAGAATAAAATTATAAAATTTCACACAAGTCCTATGAGAATTTAGCACGTAAGTACATAGATACTATTATATAATTTATCCACACATACATAATATATAACTACTCGTCAAAATTCGGTTAAGCTCGTTTAATGTAGAATGTGTAAGTTACGTGTGCGTCCCGCCTAAAAGTAATGACATCGTCCGCGCAACTGACACTAGCCGTATTAATTGAATGCCCCCTCGTTATCTTTTTCTTTAATTATAAATTTTACCTTATCCTGTTTTAAGTTTCAACGAATTGATACTTCATGGGTTCCAGCTTTACGACGTGCTCCAATCAATGGTTGTTTATATGACAGTTTTTTCCATAAACTCCATTGAAAAATTAAATTAGTACCGTCTACAGAATCCGAGACGTTTTATATGAAAAAGTGCTAAGTGAGCGAGCGTCTGCTATCTAGATCTGAGCAGATACATATCTAATGCAGTAATAACTCTATTTATGTAGCTAATGCCCGGTTGCTGGTGAAGTGAATATGTCGGTAGCCTATTCATTAGCGTAATACTTGTTTCTAAATAAAAATGCCGAATATAGCGAAACAAATACTGTACTCGCCAATATAGTTTATAGTTTGGCGGGACCCTAAAATACAATAAATTACTTAAAATTATATTTTAAGTGATTTCTTGTATTCTTAACGTTCCGTAGTCAAATGGATTCTTCCTCTCTGCTTAACTTCTGAAATAAAATAATGATAATACTATAAAAAAAATATGATGTATATGCAATGTACATTATCTACCATGCAAACTTACCAAACACCGAAAATAAATTTGAACGAGATCATGAAGGTTGTTTTATGTAAAATCATCATAAATCGTAAACCGCAATTTACCTTTCATCCAATCAAATCAAAAAATTTTTTTCGCGAGTCCGACTCGCACTTAGACGGTTCTTTTCAAGAAATAATAAAAAAATACTTAAGCCTAGATTTCGAGATCTAATGGCAAGATCTTTTGGGTTTGCGTAGAATCATTCCTACCGGACATCACTCTCTAGTTATCAGGAAAAGGTCTACCCTAACTACCCATCAGTTAGGGTAGACTTTTTCAGACTGCGTTAGAATTTAGATACCTCTTTATTAACTTAAGAGGTTATTGTTAAAATGTCATTATACCTACTTTTTATAGTAAAAGTCTCATTATAGTCATGGTCAAGTCATTTTAAAAATAGTTGCTGATTAAATTATTTTACTATTTTTAGTTTATCTATTTTTAGTATTCAGCCAATTATTTCATGTGTTTTAACCCCAGGCGCAAACAGAGAGTAAGTTTGGTGTGTATGTACATGTGAGTGTGTCTGTGCCTGCCCCACGTACCTACCTCCCAAACGAATGCAACGATTTTAATGTACTTTTTTTGTTCGAAAGTTTACGGAATTGAGGGTTCGTAACAGTAATTTCGTCATAATAAGCTTACTGGTCGACATTGAGGTGCTGCTTTAAATGGTGTTTAACGTTTTAATTTAAATCGAAAAATAAGTGAACAAATTAATAAGAGCTATTTTTAAGAGACCTGTCATGATATAGGTAGACATTGCAGGCACTTAACTGAGTTTAAAATTGTTCATTTTTCCAAAGACAGGTGGAACTAATAATTTATCACCATAAGGTTCGTTTACATATTTATCACAATTTTTAAATTCACAATGACGAGTATCGTCGACACTCGATGTAAAGATGTTAATATTGCAAAACAAAAACATTTGCGACACCCATTCACGGCTATTTTACAGTTGTCATAATTTCTCAATATACTATTTAATACATTTATTTATTCTTATTTATTCATCATCAAACTTTTTTACACCTCAATAAAAGACATAACGAGTGACATTTATTATGCCAGTATCGATATTCTATGATTACATACACTGGGTATTCTGGACAGGTATCTGCCGATTATCATAGTAGGTTTGTTGAATATTTAGGCCTTAGGCCCCTTAGTAATAGCGATTATGTTACGAGTGTAATGGACATTTTAACCCCTGTTTTTACAAAATATGAACTTTTTATAAATATAAATAAAAATCTAATTCTGTGCCAGTACCTATAAGTTATGGCTTAATCAGGGCACAATACCTACCTAGGCATTAATCTCAATGTAGAGCTTCGACGAGTAGACCGTAGTAGTAGGTACCTACTACAGACTCTATATATCTACAATCTACATACAATTATAAATCTTAATATATATATTTCTTGTGTGCGTGTGTATGTGACTGAACTCCTCCTAAACGACTGGACCAATTTTGATGAAATTTTTTGTGTGTGTTCGTGGAGATTCGAGAATGGTTTAGATTTACAATTGGAACCGATAGGTGGCGCTGCAGTCAGTATGTCAAGCAATTAATTAATAAGGCAATACGAAGTTTGCCGGGACAGCTAGTTTTACATAATAATACACTTTATTATCAGTAGCTATTCATATTTGACTGCTCATTAATTTTTTATGCACCCATGGGAACAAAGCTACATGTTATTAGAGTACTATGAGCGGTTTTCTTAAGTTGTTGAGTAAATTATTCCTCTGAACATAGGTACTAGGCAGAATAGTACTAAATATTTGAAAACCTTTAATAGGTCCGTTAGGTTCTAACTGCCTATAGCTCATACTAAGAAGTTTACGTGTCTCTGCATGGTTCTCTACATACATTTTTGTTGGGCTTTATTTGTCTCTAGGCATCCTAGACCGTTTCTTAGAATCGTATAATAAACTGAAATAAATCGAACATACAAAACATAGAAATAACAAACAGAAACACATTCTAATCTTTACGATATAGCTGCTAATAAAATTTCGTCAATATAAACAATATATAAATACCTATCCGCCGTACCAACCAATTAAAGGTAAGACCACACACGTAGCTCATTAAACTGGCATAACAATAATTACACACGGCTTATAATTTCGCGGTGTTGCAAGTAAAAAAAACAACATATTAATGTGCCAACAACTCAATTTATGGCGGGAAGCCGACGGTGACGCCCTCTGCGTAGCGGATATCGACCAATGACATTACCTTGCCGTAGCATAGGCCATCGACAGAACTGTGGTTTTCTCTTTCTAGCGCACGTGTTGAACCATAACATGAACATTACTCGGTCTCGCTCGCACAACCAGTTTCATGAAAGCTTTTAGTTGCCCGCAGGTTTCCCTTGTTAATCTAAAGTGTTAGGTGAGAAAGAGGTGAGGGGGATCAGGTTATATTGGTTATTTTGTTTGTTTATTCTATAATTGTTTTTGTTAATCAATACGGGTTTTATGGCTTAAGATTGAACGTATTGGTTAATGGTTTCCATAAAGTGGTAAATTTATTATTTAACTTTATAGATTTTCGTTTACATTTAGAGAATTGAGAATTCGTAAATAAATATAAATAAAATTTTATACTTACCATACTTAACAAGTTCTTCTTCTATATATTTTTTATAACTTCACCGTTTTTCTCTGTCTCAGTGAAAATTTCTTTAAAAAAAATTAAAAAGTTCATTTAAAAAAAGTACCAAATCTAATAAAAAATAAAACGGTATCTTCCTACATAATACAAGTAGGTATGTTATGAATGTGAAAGTTTGAGAGGGTGGATGTATGTATGTTTGTGACTTCACTCAAAAGCTGAACAGATTAATATAAAATTTGGTCACCTGGTATAGTATTTATTAGTTGAGACTTTGGATTAACACTTTATACTCTTTAAAATGCAACAAGGTTATACTTTTTATTTCATTTAAAAAAATACAGTGTTGTCGTGTGTTCATGATGGTACTAAGCTATTATAGGTATTTACGCTGGCCAAAGCTTATTTTTCCCACAATAAAAAGATTTTATATGATGCGTAGCCACCGTAACTGCCGTAACTCACAAAATCCTGTTTTTTATTTTATTATCTATTGTTGATAGGTTTATACTAGGTATATAGGATATGATAGGTAAATCTTGTAATCCAAAATTATCCTTATCTCTTAAACAGTTCCTGTACCAGACAATATACTATTGTAACACAGTATAAATGAAGGCAAGGAACAATATAATTTCATACCTGTGACAATGTGGACAACATCGCAATAATCAATTTACCGCGAAGTTTACAAAATAAAACCTTGTTACCTCTTATTTTACGATTTTCAACCTTAAGATGTAGTATGTGGTAGAACGTCGTATGCACGTACAATTTTGTAAAGTTTCTAAGAAAATCTAAGACGATTTTGTTAGAATACATTAGACGCGACCGTAACGTAATTGGTATTTGAGTATTCAACGCGGTGGATATTGGAGTTCCGTACTCAATTTAAATTTCAAATAGAACATTTCGTTTCTTTTTAATTTACTAACTAAACTCAAGAGCACGACACAAAATATATTATGCAAATTTTCGAATACAACGTGCGTTACTTTAAGTTATTTGAATTTTGAATTATCACAATTTTGATAGGTGATCATTGTTTATTTATATGAATTATTATATTCTCTTATGATTTTTCCTTTATCAACATAATTATTATGTTAGCCACACTAAGAAAAAAAGGACATAGAAGCATAAATTTCTAAGTCAAATAATAATTTTACTAGATTCATCTAGTATGTACAACAAACCTATATATATATATATATATATATATATATATATATATATACGGAACCCTCCTTGTCTCACCATTCCTAATGCGCCTTCATCCTGTTAACTCCCGCCAACAGCGTCACTAATACGCCAAAATATTGACATTACCAGTGACAGATCACAAAAAAAATAGAGAATTGTCCCACACGTCATCCGGCATAGACAATGCAGTGTTTACACCGTTGAGAATTGACTCGTTCTTTTTTTTTCAATGGCAACTTTTGTGGTATTGTTCTGTTCAATAAAGGCTTCAAGTGACCACTACTGTTTTACGCGTGCCACGTTGTTTATATTCAGATTGGCTTTTGTAACACAATACAATTATTTGTAAACAAGTCCAAACAAAAAGACTGTAAAAGTGCGGAGACGTTTTGATTTATTGCTCTTAAAAATGAGAGGAAAATAATGTCGTTACTGAAATTGGGCAAATTATGGTCTAAAGACAGTGCCTGTTAGTTTATCTCTTATGAGTGTATACAAATAAAAAAGTTAGCTATTTAATTGTAAAATGCTGCAGCGCACAACAACCCTTCTGGTTGTATGTTGTGGAATATCAAGTAGGTACGACAGTTTTTGATTTCGATCTCATTTTCCCGGTTTATGCCATCATAAGAAAATCTCAAAGTATCTTTAATTTTAGCTATTATTTTTAATTATGAATATATATTTTCTTGGTGTACTTGTTATTTTAAATTTAAATATAAAATGTATTTAATGACCATGAGCAGATTGACGAAAGTCAACGTTTCATACTCAAATTTATTAAACGTAGACCTCTTTTTAAAGACAAATAGTTTTCTAAAAACCTTTACGCACAAAAACTGAGGCATAGGTATTTCATATTACTCTGTTCGCACAATTTTCGAAAAACTGTACCTATGTTTATTGCTTCACGTACTTATTACTGTAATAATGATAAATGATGTATGGAAAATGGTGTATGCTGAATACTAAATACTTACTTTAAAAATATTTAAATAATAATGTTTGATAAATACACAATTTGTACTTTTTTGTTTAAAAATATTACAGCTAACTTTTATTTTACTTAACACATTGATAAGCTTATAAACGTGACAGATAGTAAATCTAAAAGATATTTTATAATTGATGTATTTATTATGCAGCCGGCATCCATTTTGATTTGCCACTTTATACGAAGATGATTAGAGCCATTATGTAAATGGGGTTACATTAATATTTATAAGCGACGACATTGTGAAATACAGATATATTATTTACCTACGAAGTGCAGGTGTAAAGATTTTATGGCATAAATAGTAAAATTTAGATATATAATATCCAAATATTGATTACACTATATTTTGGCTTAAAAGTTTCAACGCATAGGCTAATACAAGTTGTATTAAATGATTACAAGATAAAGTAACTGATTCGACAAAATCTTCTCAGAAAACAAATGATTCAAAAACCGTAAAAAGTAAATAGTAATAAGTAGGTATGTAATGAAGTACATTCAGACGAGAATCGATTTATGAAAAAAATCCTACGTTTGTTTACCACCAATTTCTAAGCACCTACACCACTAGGCACTTAATCAAAATCCTGTTTAAAATAAGCACTAATCATTATTTAATTTAGATACCATGTCCGATAAAAGACGCAAGCGAAATTAAAAGGAATCAAACGCTTGAGATGAATCTTCAATTTCGGATGAGGGGTAAAAAAGGTAAAAATATTTTGACAGCGCACATAATAGCTGGCGTGATTGAGACCGCATGGCGAGAGGCCCCGGCCAGGTCCACCAGTACCTGTTTACACTATTACCAAGGTGGCTCAATGGTTGATTAAGTACTTAAACTTGAGTTTAAATCCAGCCAAAGTCTATGTGTTCTTAAGCCATGGATTTGTGATAAATATATTTTGGTTTCATAAAAATATAGAAATAGATTATAAAAATATGTTTTCTCTTGCCGGGTTACTTGCTGAACCGGTGGTAGATAGGTGGTAGAATTCTAAACGAGTTAGTTTCAACTTGCCTATAATAAAATAATTTTAATTTTTAGTATGTTGGTGATATACCAATAAAGGTTAAACGACAACTTAGAACGAGGCCAGATTGCCGTAGTGTAAAATCGTCTATAGATATTATTATCACCCGTAGTTTATTATCTACTTTGTGCCCGTAGTAGGTACGGGTTATTTACTGTATGGACAAAAAAGCTTTTAATTGTTGATAATAATAACTAGCTGTGCCCGCGACATCGTTCGCGTTGTTTTTGAGTGACATGCCGTTTATGCAGCGCACGCAACGAAAGTCTCCCCGTTTTTGCAACATTTCTCACTGACGCTTCGCTCCTATTGGTCGCAGCGTAATGTTTTATAGCCTAAAGCCTTCCTCTATAAATGGACTATCCAACAAAAAAATATTTTTTCAAATCGGAAGAGTAGTTCTTGAGATTGGCGCGTTTAAACAAACAAACAAACTCTTCCGCTTTATAATATTAGCAAGCATAGATAAAAAGCCTTTATTCAGACAAAGAAACTTTTTTTTATATATTAAGTTAAAATACGTCTGCCGAGTCGATGATACCAACAACTATGTATGTTTGCCCATATTTGGCACTATTTATAATAAATTAATAATCAATACCAGTTACATTGTTAAGTCGTGGCCATGTTAAATTGTTAAGTCGTTAAGCTAAGTCAAATTTTGTTAAGTCGCATCGCTGGTCTACACTCTGCACGATTACCAGTAGAAATACATAATTACTGTATCAACATTTGCTTGTTTGGTTTAATTACAATATTGACTTATTATACTGAGTTAGATGGTTGTGACATAACGAAGTGACGCGTGTGAAAGGTCGACAGAGTCCACACCATCATAATAATATTATTTATACATATATACCCTAAATACTATCACTGTAATGAAATAATGATGCAAGAGACCACACATGGTGTATCTATCTTCTTCTTCTCTTATATATAAAAATGAATTGCTGTTCGTTAGTCAAACTCGAAACGGGCTGAACTGATTCGGCTATTTTTAGTCTTGAAATATTCGTGGAAATCTCGGGAAGGTTTAAACCCATCACAAACTCTTTCTATGCTCAATAAAGTGGGCACGGGTCATCTAATAATAATATCTATAGACGCTTCACACCACGTCAATCTGGCCCTGTGCTAAGTATCCGAGGTACTTGTGTTACCGGACTGTTTATTTGAGACGTGAATTATACTGTTTATTTGATGGCAATAAAATATGCTGCACCTCCAAGTATATAAAAAGTTCGTTAATAACATAAATAGCTTAATAAATAGAGCAAATGTTCGAATATGAGTTTTATTATTATCTGTGATTTTGTCAGCGGTCAAAAGGTGGTTTTGTTAAATTGTATAGTAATTAGTATATTTTCATTCCCACATTATATTTTATGAACAATGTAAATGTACCGCAATTTTGCCGATATATTAGCGTTTTTTTACTAAACGTATATTTTACAGAGATCTTATATTATTTTTTTAAGAATAAAAAAAAAACCTTTTATAAATCCGTCTACCAGACCGAACGCATGTAACCGGCTCTCGAGCAATATTAGGCCCGTATTAATAGAACTATCTCAAACTCGTTCTCAAGATTCGTAACCTCTACTTGAGAAAATATATATTTCATACTTTTATACTATACACATATTTAAGATTTTTATTATATTAATACACAAATTCAATACACATCCATGACACAGGAACATTAAAAACTTTTTTGTTCCTTCGGCGGGATTCGAACCCGCAACCTCTCGGTCGAGCACCAACGCGCTGAACCACTGCGCTACGGAGTTCGACATAATTATATTTATACTATAGATATTTCAGGCTAAATGGGCCCAGGATCTATTTGAAGCTATTTTGTAATGTATAATAATAACAGGCCATGAAATATCCTAATGCGTTCATTTATGGTGACTGGACATGGATGGACACGATGTAACTTATTAATTAATGTATTGCAACGTACATGTGGATGCTTATCATAAAGATTTTTAATAAAAAAAAAAATTCTGTCTCTATTGTATTACAACTATCAGGTGTGCGTCGTGCCGATAACGGTAGTTTATTGATCTCTAAAAAACAATGTTATTTAAAAAATAAAACTGTTCTAAGAGCAAAAGCCTAGTATACAACTGAAAAGTCTTTGCATTTTTAAAGGGCGCCGTGGAATAAGTTAATTACTGCCGAATAGGGAATAGCACTAATAAAATGTACTAAAATTAAGTAGCGCTCAAATCCTTATGTTGTCATTGTCACTCCGCCAATCAGAGACAGTCACAGTGTGAATAAAAGATCTCCTTACTTTTGTTAGCATTTCAGTATTAGGTTAAACAATAGTTAGTTTAACAAGGTGCTACGAAACGTAGGTCGGTTTTGTAGCTTTATTGTTGACTGTTTTTGACTAACTTTGATAACTTCTCAAGGCACATTTAGTTACTCGGTAATGGTTTGTAGACGGTTTTAACATTTATGAATTACTTTAGAACTCTTTAGAACTGAATGCAATATCAAAAGAATATTTTAACCATGCATTTACTAAAACCATTATAAAAATATAATATTTATTCCAATAAAACGCATTCAGAATAATAAAATGCACTTAAATTATTGGCATTCGTTCGCCTAAGTCCATAAAAACGGAGTACAACTTTTATAGCCACAAAAAGCAAGGAACTGGCTGCAGATACATAAACAGATAATATACGACTTATTTCATCCCATTACAGGCGCGCATCGCGTTCTAATAGGATAATTACTGGGTTGCCAGGTAAGAGCCGAGCTGCAATTACAGGAGTGCAGCAACCCGCGCCATAAATTAAACCCTTTTCACATTTTAATAAGGTTCTTTTTTAATAACCGTTTAGTGACTGCAATACGCTATGTTATTTTCTACTTAATTAGCGTTTGTCACAACATTGAAATAATTTTCCTGACCTTGAATAATACAAAATTGATTTTATTTAACAACTAGCTGTCCCAGCGAACTTCGACCGCCTTAGAAATTAAGTTCCTTGATACATAAATACGAGCGCCATCTACCGGATCTGATGAAAACCTTACTCGAGGATCACTTTATCTATTAGTGAAAAGAGCACGAAGATCAGTGCAGTATTCTTTGAGTTTATCGCGAACAGAGAGACAGACGCAGCGGAGTATTTTGTGAGTATATTATGTAAGGATGATGTCAATTTTGTTGGTAGAAATCCAGCTACTAATTTTCTTATCTCATATTGCTTATAAAAAAATTGTTTAAAGTTAAACACATCAGATTCAAATATCATGTACCCAGTACCCTTTTTATTTATAATAGTAGTCCGACAATGTATAAAACTTTATTTAAGAACATTTATCAAGAACAACATTCTTGAACAGAATTTCCTATACCTAAAAATGAACGTAACAGTATTTTGTGCCTACTTCGTGCATACTTGGGCATTATTAGCAGACTCAGCTGGCTAGTTTCAGGGAATCGAAGGTTCGAGAAATACCGATGTATCCTCAAGCTGTGATCTTGAAGGTCTTCTTCGGTTGCAAAAAGTTATAGACACCGTGGATAAAATACTAAACAAGTTAACACTTGTAAGGGAGAGACATATTTAACATGCTTTAATGCATGTGTTTCACCAAGCAATGTAAAAGATAACGCCATGTTAAATATGATGTTATCCCTCTCGTATTTCCTGTCAATGAATGAGAAGGCATGGTATTTTAACATGGCGTTAACTTTAACATTGCTTGGTGAAACACGCCCTTAAGCTATTATTTCATAACTGTAAACTTTACATTTTTAAGAAACCTATCAGTGCGCGTATCGATTATGTTCAATTATAGGAATAACACCCCTGATTGGCGTGATCTTTCGCTTTTAAATAAAAAAAATTAGATAAAAACGGTTCATCCATTAAGAAGCTAGTATGGCACAGTACAGATATACACACACAGCTAGACACGTAAAACTTATAACATCCCTCTGTTTTGTCGAGGCCAAAGATGGCTTCAATTGGGGAATATAGGTATACGTTTTTAAGCTACTCATATTATATTGTATTTTATTATGGTTTATGAAGTCGACGTATGATGTGGTTTGTTATAATTTTCGAAACGTCTTCATGAATCCACATCAAAAACAATTATTTATTATTTATCATTCCATTTATTTATAATCATTAGGTATATTGAAATTATTATATTGAAATTTGCCGGCGGCCCCGCCCGCGTGGAATAGTGCCCACTCAAACTGTATTTATGTACAGAGAAAATGTACTTTATTGGGATAACAAGTAGTGTTAATCTAGATTTCAGAGCCCCGTAACTACTACTACCATACAAAATTTCATCAAAAACCCTTTGACAGTCACAAACTTTCACACTTACAATAGTTGCAGTATATTAAAATTCCCGACGGGATCGGATAGTCCCTTCTCACAGTAAGCCCTGGAGAGTGGAGAACCA
Source organism: Celastrina argiolus (assembly GCA_905187575.2). Lineage (NCBI taxonomy): Eukaryota > Metazoa > Arthropoda > Insecta > Lepidoptera > Lycaenidae > Celastrina > Celastrina argiolus. The sequence continues at coordinate 6,090,507 of LR994579.1, read as the reverse complement.
ATCAGCGGTCCTAAATACTAATGGAACATACGCTTCCTTGAAAACAAAAATATCTCATTAAATGAGTTAACGTGAATTTTAAATTACATATGGCACCCGTCGTTTCAATCCTGTTTGAATTCGGAGTACGAAAAGCCCACATTATCAACAATTAACGTCTCAACTCAATAAAACTAAATCATCGCATTAAATATGGCCCCTGAGCTCCGTATAAAGTTACCGCATATTAAAAGGACGTTTACTTAATACAAACTTATCGGACAATCGCAGCGTTCCCACCGAATCTTCCACGAGCACCTCCTCTGACTAAAAAACATTAAACCCTCACCTACTTTATTGCTGGCCGATAACAAACTAATCTTCAAAGAGCCTCTCATGAGGATATTTAAAAAACTATAAAAACTAACCTACCTACACCGGCGGAGGATCAGAAGCGGCCGGACCTAATAAAACAGGCTAATTTATATCGGACCGAAAACTCGCCACACTATAATAATACGACCACAACAACATCATTCGGCTTATAACATTTTTTAGCTGGCAACTCGGAGGAGGCGTGCGGACCCTATGTATAAAGCTAGCTTTAAAAAAAAACCGATGATGAGGTAACGAAGGCGGCGCGGTTGGTGCGTTCCTTTTTTAAAGCCTCGCCGCTCGACGTGTGTGGTCCGCTCCGGGCGCGATTTAAATAACATTCACTCCTGTATCGACACCGTACGTTCGATTTTCGAACGCGCTCCCCGACAAATTTCCCGCTCGCTGTCGTATTTATAAATTGAAAATTAAAGACGATAATTGGTAGAAAATTGTTTGTAATTTCGATAGTTTTAAATATTAATGTTACCTTTGATTGTTTGGTTCAATATCCAAATATTATGGTGAACTTTAAAATTATAAAAGTTTCGATTAAAGTTGTTGGTCCTCTTTAATTTTCACGTGACTCTTTAATTATTAATTATTTATTATCGTTTTAGGGTTCCGCAAGTCCTTTTAATTATACTCTGCATCTTCGTCTCCAATCAAAGACTAAAAGCATAATAAGCTTTACTTTGGCAGTACACTGTAACAGAAATACATTTGTGTAATTTAAGACTAAGTGAATGAGGTTCGTCTTAAATTTATTTCAATTCGTAACTAATTCTTATACCAATACTGGGATAATGAACATAAGCTGTATTTAAATCTGTTGAGATAAGCATCAGAGTGGAGGCATCAAATTTCTAATTTAGTAATCATAACCGCGTAAGTCAGTTAGTATTTAAGACGCTCCTTTTTAGGATTTATTTTAAGATGTGGTTTTTAAGAAACTGTGAAGACGGTTTATGGAAATAAATTCTACTTTTCTTTTTTTAACCAACCAAACTTAAGACCAATTAATAAAAAGGGCAATCTTCGTCCACTTCTGGACCAACATGGAAATAAATTCTTCTACTTCTACTTTTTTAAGCTACCAAACTTAGAGCAAGTAAAAGAAAGGGCAAACTTCGATTTGATGATTTTTACTTCGATAGAACTTACGTTTTGAGAAAAACAAAAAGATATACAAGTAATTAATTATTTCGCTCTTTTTCCGTATTTTATCTAAGGCACTTTATTCTTAATTATCAAAACTTAAAACTGTAACCTAAATTATATAACTAATGTTACGCATTCATTGACACATTCTTCCTTTTAATCATTACTCGTCCTTTTAGCTTCGCTGTAGTCGGGTAAAATAGATAGGCAGTCAGCGCAGTCAACTTCAACAAGTTGACGACATTGTATAGGATATTTAAAACACCATCTTCATATTTTACACAAAATTATATAGTTAAGCTCCCGTGTGACAGGGTACATACAGGCTGCAGGGCGTTATTAATTAACTACAAGTTAACCAAAGTGAAAAAATAACACTGGCAGGTGACATGTCTGTCGACGAAGTAATGAGCTGATGGCAAAATATGTAAGTACCCGGATAATAACTACCTTACACTACGGCAAGTTGCACGATCCGCGAGCGTGTTTACAAAGGCCTATACGAATATAGAGACATTATTTTTAAGTGTCTAGCGTCTACTTATCACAATATCATTTAAAATAAAAGTCCGTTTATGCAAAATCTAAACTTGCTAGAAAATTACAGCTGTAAAGGAGAAAGCCCATTTCAGGCCCAGAGCGGACAGCCGTCTTAAGAAGACTTAATTTCTCCAGAAATGTACCATAAAGAGACATGATTTTTGATAACATTCAAATAACCGCCACTATAATCAGTAATGTTCTAATAAAAAAAGGAATTTTATTGGATTATTTGGAACCTAAGTAGAACGTTGAGGTGAAATGTTACCCGATGATAAAACTCTAATCAGTCAATCCGAATATCGATTTATAAACAAATAAAATAAACTCATGTAAAATACAAATAACGGGTCACTGTTGGTAATTCGGTAAAGAATTAATCAAAAGAAAAGATTAATCTTAAAACCAATGTTCACGTTTGTTACTATAAACGATAAAGATTAATAATAAGTCATATTATATCGATTATTTTTTACGTAATCGATTTATCGATTTCATTTTATTGCGACAAGCGGCAACACTGATGACTGAAATGTCATTTTTCAAACGAATGATCTCGACCGTTCGCTTGTTGCTCAAAGATGCGTTTTGTTTTGTTTTCGATTTTTTTCACCGCAATGTGGCTTTCTCGCCTGAACTTGTTTCGGCTTTTTACGTACGACTTTGACATTGTTTTACTAGTTTTGTTCTCTCCTTCTCCGATTACTTAGCCCTGGATTAAAGGATTACGCTATTTGATTGTGCATACCAAAATGTCTGAAGAACATTGTATATGTTGTGGTAATAATGTTACCGAGAACCGTATTTTAGAGCCCAAAGAGTTAAGTGTCATACAGCAGTGGGTTGCACGGCAGCAGGTAATCATAATATTATAATAAAATGTTTCTATTATTTCTTTCATTATGGTTTAATCGTTAATTACGGTTGAAAATATTTATCATTAATGTTAATATTATTAACATAAATGATAAATATTTTCATTATTATAATATTATGATTACCTGCTGCCGTGCAACCCACTGCTCTATGACACTTAATTCTTTGGGCTCTAAAATACGGTTCTCGGTAACATTATTACCACAACATATACAATGTTCTTCAGACATTTTGGTATGCACAATCAAATAGCGTAATCCTTTATGTTTTAGGTGTCAGGCGATAATCTTGTTTGCCACAATTGCTGGGTAGCAATAACTGCAAGTCTTGCACTACAACAAGGGCTATCTTATTATACGAGTATCTTACTATTATAAATTATTGAAAAGTCGGAAAAGGACTTGAAAATAAAATAGACAAAAAGTAAAAAAAAAAATATTTCTACAATAATGGCGGCATTTTAAGTTTTTTTCTCAGATATCTAATACTATTAACATTCTAGAACACTCATTTTTAATGCGATTTTTTGATGTCCACATTGGGCCTGAGACACTATGGAGAGTGGGCTTTCTCCTTTAGAGGAAATTAGTTATTGATTGATATCATCTTACTAAATAGAAAAAAAACACCCAAGTAATAGAAGTAGAAAATATCTACTATATTTTTTTTTATTTATTAAATGCACATAACTTTATTGTAATAGCATTTAAATTTAAATATTCTTTTATGTTCCAGAGTCCGCTCAATCTAAACTTAGTTCCCATGTAAATGAAAAGTATACTATGTAATATGAGTTTGGATTGATGGATGCAATCTTATTAAATAAATAGAAATATATTAACTAAACGCGTAAATGACAATAACATAGCCAAAAAGAAAAAGAAGTCACGCTCTCAAAACGCTCACAAATAAAACTGATATATTTATCTGCAATTTTTTCAATTACCATTTTATTATTGTTACTTGGACCAGGTTTTTTCCATAAAATAGCACATCTACACAGTACATATCCATGCGTAAACGTTGAATGAAATAAAATATTATATTCTTACACTAATGTACCAGAACACGCTGGTAGCTAATGGCGAGATCCATTAAAATCGAAACTTGATAATATTAAAAATTTACGGCCGCGTAACCCAATACGAGAGAGATACCTACGAGTAAACGACATTTTTATTATTTCATGACATATTTATCTTATTTACTAGCTAAAAGCACGGACAGGGTAGCCAATGACTCTAAATTATATACAAATAGAGTTAGATAAGTAGTGTTTAATACATATACTTACTTTAAGTTATAGGGTAGAGTGTTTTAGGAAAATAATATATAATAATAATGTAGCTAGCTGTTTTCAGCTTTAGTGATTTGGACTTGGAGTTTTGTTCTAATAATATTGGCTACAAATATAATTCTTTACAGTAAAGGTTTGAGTTGAGAGCACAATCCGCAAGTTAGAGTTCCATAGACCTAATGGACGTTTTTGTTTCACTAGGTGGCCCTAGAGTATTGCTGTTACTGTTTCTTATTACGGCGCCATGAAAATAAATTACATTTAAATCATAGTATTCAATACAAAAGAACCATACACTAAATGTATGGGTCATGCTAAATTGTTGTGAAGTCCCTTTATGTTTTGTTTTATTGGAAAAAAGTTTCCGAAGAAAAAACTATCTCAAAGCAGTCACATTCATTGATCCGTAAATTATAATACTGCATAATTAATAAAACGTATTTTTTTAATATTTGCAATTTTATATTAATTATATATATATTAATTAATCTGAATAGAAATAAATCTGCGTCGCACAGTGAATTTAACATTTTGGGGACCCACTACGCTAGCGCCCCTAGCGGAGATATGCAATCGTCGTTTCAGCCTTTTATCGTCCACTGCTGGACATAGGCCTCTCCAATACATTTCCAGTGCGACCGGTCCATTGCCACCTGCATCCAACGTGACCCGGCAGCAATAATGCAATATTGTATCGTATATATTAGAAGGAGGTTTTTAGCAAGCTGTATAGGTGGGTTTTTTTCTACTACACAGAGATACAAAAGCACTAACAACAAAAATAAATCAAAAATTTGAAACTAAAACACTTGAGTCCCAACTGCGTTTCTTTTACGATTGGTTTTTACTTATGTACCTAGTGTCACTCTCACAGTAAACACGAAAATAACGACGTACACCTCTTCATTTCTACCACCACCTAAAAGCAGTTCAGGCTATACAGCGTTCTAAACAATTATACGTAGTGCATACATACTCCAGAAAAACATAACCCTCCTTCAGGACGTCAGATAAAATGAAACCTCATTATCTAATACTCCTCAATAAACAACTATTACCACAGCAAATAAATAATCTAGTTCGTTGAATCCTCTCAATCGTTTTCAATGATCACACGAGCCTCACACGATCCCTCCTGATATAATTACTACACAAATTACCCACATCCCAGCCCTCAGACTCCCCGAGGTATGGCTGCAGTGCTGGCGAGCTCACAAGCAGAGGCGGAGGCGCAGGCGACGAGTGAATAAATAATAAAACTATAAGTCATCGCTAAATATTATTTTTGCCTATTCAGCTATATAATAATTCATAAATAAAAGTTATAAATGTCCCTAATTTTAATAAATAAATTTATTCAACAAAACAACAAAACACTACACAATGAATAGAAGATATTTTTATTATTACATAAATGAACACAAAAAAAAGACATTTTTAAACAACATCGTCATAAAAACAAATAAAAAATAAAGGGGAATAAATAATGAAGACTCGAGAACTTGGTAGTATCTTTAACAAATACCCAATATATTATAAAAGTAGTGCAATTATAAATATTTTTACTTGTTTCAATAATGAAAATAATGCTAAAAAATCAATAATAATAATTAGGATAATTCGTAGCAGTGCGCTACGCTAATTGCCTACGGCGTAGCTCTTATAGCTCAATCTTCATATATAAGCAATTACTTGATCAAACGATTTCAACGCAATCTTAATATTATTCAAAATTAAATTACGAATCTGCTTAACATTTTCCCAACACTTTTATTATTAATAATTTAAGTCAAGATTATAAATTATTATTGCTTTCTTCTATATACATACCTACATTATGAAACTTAATCCTATCCTATTTAACATTTTGTCAGTTATACCTTTATTGACTGAGATGCTATAAAATAACAAAACAAAAATACAGTTAAAGTAAATTATTATGTACACTTTAAACTAAACAAATAATACAAAAAACTGTATGTAAAAAACTAAATCTAAATCGGAGGCTGCTGGTAATGTACTCAAACAATTGTTATTGTTAGTAACATTTCCTAGTTAAGTATGTTTGAGAATCCGCTGAGTCTCACACCCCATCCCTAGGGAGTCTATTTAAAACTGGGATCCAGGGCAGATTATTGAGTGTGTAATTTATATACAGCTGATTCACTATTGTTATTAGATCAGTTAACCACCCTCACTGTTGTCCCCTTCACTTCTTTATGTTTTAAATAATAACTAGCATATCTGCAGATGTATATTAAAAGCAAAGTTGATTGTTTTGTATTGCACGTCAATCTGGCGCCATGTACCCGAAGATCTTGTGTTACAACTTACAGGTACCAGACAAGGTAAATACATTTAGTATTTTATACAATATACATTACACATATTGTGTAAGATTTTATTATGAATACACAAATTACACAGACATGACTCAGGAACATAGAAAACTTTTGTTCCTTCGGCGGGATTCGAACCCGCGACTACCAATAATGTATCACTTGATCCGAAAAAAAATAGTACCTCCCTAACTACTTCCATGGAGTTCTCTAGTGATGTAAACTTAATCCTTTATTTACAATAATGAGTCCTTTTTGTGTAATTAAGCCCCTAGGCGCAGATATCACGCCATGAAATATTAAATCAACCTATTATCAACCTATTCTATTCAGCAAAGAAAAGCTGATATGTTTACTGAAATCAATTGTTTTTATTTACTGGTTAAATACTAACCTCCAATATAATATGTACATTCGATTTAGTTCCACTAATTGCCGCTGTACTTTGCGAAATTCTATTCGAAGAATAAATAATTATATTCTTGTAACAAATTCAAACGAAGAAATTGCAAATCATAAAGAAAAAAATGATCACGCGAAGATAAAGGTTGTGTGTAACCGGTGTAACTCAGTAGGTATTATATTATATGTACCGCATTAATCTCACAGTTGTTGTATGTTTATAATTTTTATATTATTGCCTGTGTTCACGCGAAATAGCACGAATTAATGTTATAACAACTTCATTTTCAATTTAATAGAATTGTTTCTGTTTTTGTAATCAGCATCAGAAAGTAACTTAGGTTTTGGCGATTACATTACTATTATGATCACCTAGAATGAATTCTTATTATATGAATATTTTAAGCTAATCTACTTCTAGGACACAGCAAGGTATGTATTGGTAAATTAATATAATATTTTCCTCTACATTGGTAAGTGCGGTAACTTACAAATATTTACCGTAACTTATGTAACAAAAAAAACTAAAGTCAGTATTTTTAAACGTAGCTACTTTTTATTTTTTACTTTTTAGTGTCTATAAGTCAAAGTAAAAGATAAATCCGTTATGTAGCTACGACGCTACAGACAGACTGACACAATATTTATATTTTCCATCTCCTTTTCGTGTCGAGAGTCAATTATACATGTGAAAGTGAAAAACTCCCAAATTAGCTACGCTGAAACTACATACAAATTAAATCATCGACATATAAAAAATGTATCGACAAGTTGATTCGTTAAATTAATTTTGGTGAAATATGTTCATAAAATAAAAACCGCAGATCTATGTAATTTTTTTTGGACCAAATGGCAGCTATTCTGCAGAATATTTTTATGGTTCACTACATAGTCTTTTAATCGAAAATGTCAGTAATCACAAACCAAGCAAAGTTCAATAACGTAACTAGCTTATGTATCTAAACAGTATTTTCTAATGTAATTAAACTATCGTAAAATTGTCCAGGCTTTAATAAGTTAACAAAAATGCTTTTATTAATCTCGGGAAGTATAACTATGGCCCGCGATTTCGCTCGTAAACCGTACCTAACATTAACATATAAATTGTTATTTGTGTCGTGCGCGCACCGCCGCCGATAAGGCACGGCCTGTTTGCCCTCGCTGATCATATTTTACAGGTAAACCTTAAGTAATTAATTTCAATTTTAACCTAATATACCGGAAAGATTTTTTATTCCTTTCAAAATGTTGTCTTAAGACTGGTTGCGTGACTATTGGCTTGATCTAGATACTTAAAATAAACCAATATTATATTAATATGTGAGTAGATTATTGTTAATGACGCTTATCTTAAATTTAAAAATGAATTGCTGTTCGTTAGTCTCGCTAAAACTCGAGAACGGCTGAACCGATTCGGCTATTTTTGGTCTTGAAATATTCGTGGAAGTCCAGGGAAGGTTTAAACTGTTTGTATACTCAACGAAGGGGCACGGCTTAGCTAGTTTAATAGCATCAATCAATAAAAGTTGATCAAAAAACTCTATAAAAGTTAAAACTACATACAATACTAACTTATTCTTATGTAAACATAAAATAGTGAAATTATGGCCTAAAACACAGGCTTTTGTCTAATAAAAACAACTGAGTTCCTACCTATATGTTCATAATTTCATTATTCATTATGGTCAGCGTTTATTACACATGAAATCATTAACACGTCGCATGCGACATAACATTTTACGCCTCGCTATAAAAGAGACAAATATAAACAGATATTTTATTGTTATTTTCACATAAACTAGAAACATGTGCGTAAACGCCCTAACCGAAGACAATATGAATCTGACAGATGCAACTAATGTTCCCGCCATCTCGAAACGACCAATGGCGGCTAACTTTTTTTCTTTACCGCAACAGCTGCGTGTTTTCAGCCGAATTAACGCACGTTATTGGGTGTTTTTGTAATCTGTGGTAGGGACTCTCAAATATTAGGGATGTAATGGGGTTGTTTTTTCTATCGATGATTTGTAGCGATGATGATGTTATTGTGTTATTAAATTGAAATTTTGTTTTATCTTTCATCTTTATTCACAAAATATCAATTTGTTATTTTAGATTATGTTTGGGGGAAATTGTAATATCCCAAAGAGATATATTATCATAGATGTGGCATAGATTATATGATATTATGTATTTAATATATATGTAGTAGCATTGAACCTTACAAAACAATTTCAAGAAAGTAGATTAAATTCTGATATAATATGTAATGTCGAAAATCAAACGAAAAACTACGTCTTTAACAATATCTTTCTGGGCCATAAAACGACATCTGTTCATTGGTATTAATATTAAAATTGGATCCTGTTGCTGACTGTGCGAAGTGAAGCAATATCCACCATATTGCCGGCACTTGCGGCGGTAACGGCCCCAATGTTCAGTTTCAGCGGAATTCTCCAATTTGTTATATGAATCTTCTGAAACTCCAGATGTAAGGAATCGTTTACAATCCCGAATTTTCTGGGAACAAATTGCAAAAGTTTTTTTGTCTAAAAAGTATATGTATCTATGTGTAAAACTATATCTATCCAATGCTTGTTTCTTACAGTACTGACTTACCTTATATTTTAGCTCACTGTAATTTAGGCGATAAGTTGACTTTAATACGAGTTTTGATTTTCAGTGCTTTTAAAGGGTTCCGTGCCCAATGGGTAAAAACGAAACCCTATTCTAAGACTCCGCTATCTGTCCCTCACCAGTCACCAGGCTGTATATCATGAAACTTTATAGTCAGATTGTACAACATTTTACAGATTATATACCTATCTATAACAACAAATGCTAAAAAAACAAAACGAAATCATTATTTAGAAGACTACCATACAACAAACGTAATTTTTTTTTTGGCTCGTTTTGTACGAAAATTTTTTGTGCGATTTTTCGGCTCGCGATTTTTTCTTTTCATAAAGAAATATTATAATAGTGATATTAATTTGATTTAATAAAGACAGTTAAATGAGGTACTTGGCATTGGCCTATTTAATACATGTAATGTTTATATAGTACCACGTTCATATTGTACCTATTTTATTTAAAAAGCGAAAACATTTTTTGTACTTTTATACCTACATCTATCCGTTTGTTAGCTATTACAATAAGATATATTATAGGTAGTTATTTTAGCTATTTACTATTAAATTGTATAAAATATAACCTATAATATAAAATATTATTATGTTATGTAATATTTTCTAGGTAATAGATATACATATAAACCGTAATTATCAGAGTAAAATATTATATTCCCATTCTTTAAGGCGGTACATACTACCTAAACAGTTAAAACACCCACAATAACAAAACACTGTAAGCGCTATATTTTGCTAATGCAATCACAATAAAATTATTCGGATGACAGATCTCATTCGAGCACAATATGCCTGAAGGTATCGACCCGAGCGGCTTATTACAGCCTACAGAACTATACACATTCAGAAAAACCAGTAAATCCTCTTTTTGTCGTCGTCTTTAAGGCTTATTCTGAACAGTTAATCTCAAAAAGTCATTACCAATTTAACGGTATAAGTTATATCCAATCTTACGCCGCGATTACGAAGTACTTGTACAATGATATCACAGACATCCTGTTAATTTTTTCAATACAATTAGATTGGCACAATGCAGCCCACATCGTAGCCGCGAGAAAAAAAAACATTTTGGCGGGCTTTTTGACATGGCCGCGTAAACATCTTGTTAGTACGGACCAAATACGTACATTTATAAATATAAATAAGGCGTAGATATAATACTTTACAATACAATGGGGCTTAACAAATGTTTTGCGTCGGGCGTTGTCACTTTTTTCTATGTAAATTGCGCGCGTAATTTGTGATCGTACCTTTGTCGCCCGCTCTCTTTTTACCCGGCTGACATCTGAAAGGCTGGGCTTGGAGATAGTTATATCGAATCGTTGTTCTTATTTTAAGTTATTCTTTGTAAATAACTTTTTTTATGCCATATCAACAAGATCGAGGCGTAATTAAATAAAGTTTATAAGATATGGTACGTCTATAGTACTTTCTACATGAATATAGCTCATTTTTTTAGATTAATTTAGACGCATAGTAGGTACAACAAAAAATTTTAGTTACTGCTATCAATTATATTAAAACTAAAAATATTAAATTTTTAGTACCTATTGTGGTTTTAGATCCTACTTAATCATTTTTGATAACTTATAGTTAAATAATTATAATTATTTTTATTGTAATACAAACAATTAGATAAAAGAATAGTGTGTATTATAAATGTAAAAACTTTAGTAACAAGCTGAGTGACAAGTGTAACAGCGACACACTGAGAACTCGATGTTACAAGCGACAGCGATTTACACACTGCAAAATACCAGTTATTACTGTAAGGCCACACGTAACGGCTAATGTCAGATCTAAAGTAAGCAGCGACTAAACAGACTACACTTTTTGGGAGGTTGTGTAACAGACTTAAGTACTTATATTAGGTTCACAAAACAGGAAAACTCTACAGCTTCCAATAGGCGAAGCTGTAGATTTAAGGACTCATCATTTTTTTTCCTAGTATTATCTTGCGAATTTCGGCGTACATCATCATAATTCTGCTTAGTGAAATAAATAATTAAGCTAATATTTGTAATTCATTATTATTACATGTTTAATTAAAAAAATTATAAGTCTTATTATTAAACTTACAATCTTTTCTAATAAAGCCTAAGTATCTAAACGTATACAGCTTATTAACTTACAATCGGAAAGCTTCTAATTTAGCTCTCCTTATCTAAGCTTAGTGTAAAATTTACCAAAGTCAAAAATATTATATTATGTTCTGCCACATATATTACTTTTATTCGTTCTCCACGTTCTATTTTAATTAATTATGTTTTTCAAACTTAAAATTTTTGGTTGCGTAAAACACACTATTTTTCAAGACTTAAGCCAATCCCTAAAATACGTTTTCTAAGAAGTTAATACTTAAATACTACTTGAATGAAAATCAGTTCTAACTTGTCACAAACTACGAGAACATGCTAACGATGCTCCTTCAAATAAATTATTTTCAGTGAATCAATTACATTTAAAACGCTGGTGAGTTGGTAATATATCGCTAATGTACAGAAGTTTTTCAAGAGAAACGATTTATCATTGAACTGAATATATATACTTACAAATTAGCTGTTTTCATACAGATTATTAATGTTTACGCGAATATTATTAATGATTAAACATATCAAAATAGACTAATAGAATTCTATAACTAATATATTTTGTAAAGATAATTAGTAGTAGCCAAAAGGTCGGGAGAAAAAACGATAAAATTCGTAAATGTTAAGAACTGTTAACTAAACTGACTTAGGTACATTTTAAAATAGACTAAGTGCCAATATCACTTACGCTAATTTGTTAGTAGTTAACGGTTTGTTAAGCTTTCATGCCTTCCCAGTCATTGACAGGATATACAATACAATACGAGAGGGATAACATGATGTTTTATGAAAAATTAACTTTTACTTAGGTATTAATAAAAACATATATACGGTCGAATTGAGAAAACTCCTCCTTTTTTGGAAGTCAGTTAAAAACAATCTCAAACTCAGTCCCTAGAATCGCAATCGCAAGCTCTACTAGAGAACCTATTTGACAGAAAAACAACGTTTCGTTCCACTTTTAAAAATTAACAACTTTACTTGTGTTATATATAGGGTATATAACACAAGTAAAGTTAACTACATACTCTCATTTTATGCCTTTTGAAACCTAATATGCCTGATATAGATTAAAGGAAAATATTTAGATTAGTATAATCTATATTTTTATTATATTTATTCTTACTTTTTTTTGTACTTTTCTACCATTCTTGAAGGTGTTAGAAGTATCACAAGATACATGGCAGGTACGTAGTAGAAAATACTATCTATCCCCAAATAACTTATAACAGTATTTTAGTATTCAAATAGGATCTTGGTAGATCCTATCATGGACCAAATATGTAATTGGTCTATGATCCTATTTTGGTAGTACCTACAATATTGTCTACTACTCCTGAAGTCTACCGTGGTGTGGTTTGGTTTTTGATAAGGGAGATACGTTGTACCACTCTACAAACACAATGAATAGATTTGGATAGTAAAATTATAAATAAGGATTAAAAATATAACCATTAAGGGCCTACCCCTTTCAAACCAGAGTATAAAGTCGCCCCTCTGATGTGCAAAACCTCAGTAATCGTAGCAAACAAAACCGCTAAGCGTGGTGACGAATAAATTAAGCTTTTATATCCAAATGTAACTATCACAACATAGGCTACTCTCAGAAACAGCGGCAAAAGTTGGAAGTCTGTGTTTTAACTTTACCAAACTTAAAAGGATGCTCTACATAAATAATGTTAGTCACATCTGTATCGGAAATACTTAAAAAAAATATTATGTACTATATTAATATTATTATAATACTAATATTACACCTACTATAATAGTAATAATATCTATGGACGTATTACAACTAGCCTGTCAAACTAGCCCTGTGCTAAGTATCCGAAAAACTTCGGAAGAACCGTGAACTCTCCCTCGAGCACCAACCACTGCACTTCAGAGGTCATATGTAAATGGGTGTCCTTAGAGTATCCTTAGTATATGTGAAGCAAATATTTGAGTAGGTACAGTTAAATTATATGTAGAAGAATAGACAAAAATAATATCCCATAAAAAATTCAAACTCATAAAGTACAAATTAATTTCGACCACAATGCAAACTCTACCTTAATAAAATATAAAACGCACCATGTGTAAAAGCTTTAATTGAAGGGTAAACATAAATCGAAACCGATTTGAATTCGAAATTGAGGCTTATAACTCTACTTTTATAATTATTCTGAGTGTGTTTTTATTTTCATTTTCTTATAGAGGTATATTTTCATGAAATAAAACCGGCAAATTTAAAACAGATGAAGCAATTAACGACGCCCATGGAATGTAAAAATGTCCATGGAATGAAACAACGTCAATGCAATATTATATTATTTCTATTATTATATTTTTTAAGTAGCCGGTGCCATTATTTTTATTAATAACGGGGTCATTGAAGAGCTGAAGAAACTATCTACGTAGCAAAACTTTTCTCAATATATTTTGTCTTTTTTATCGAAGGCTGTTCAAAAGTAAACCCTGGCCCCTGACGTCACTGCGACCTTACTTTTTTCCATTTTCAGTTTCCATTGGTGCTGCGAATTTTTTTTGCAGTAATATACATGCTGCCCAACCTGTTTCTGTTCTAGTGCTGGAGAGTCAAGGAGAAGATGGAGGCTCTCGTCTTGGTCTTGCTACAGTAATATTGTAGGCATGGTGGGACAATTTTTAATGACATAACAATTATATTTTAAGACTATTGCTACGCACTCATTGCTACTCAATCTATTTTTAAGATAGATATACAATAGGTATAAAACTATTAATAAAAATATTTAGATCATGGATATTCCAATTCATCTTGCTTTCTTTGTTTGTCAAGTGGGTTTTCCAATGCATCGAACAAAGACACTTAGATTAGCGTATCCATTTTACCCCCGTTTTCTGAAAGGAAAACCACAGTTACAGTTTAACAAATGAGTGTTCAAATCTCTCGCCAAGTTTATATTTAGTATTTGAACAACTGACTAAAGATTGGAACACTCAAGGAAACCTTTTAGGCAATGAAATATTATAACCTCTTTTTTAATTAATATAATTTCTTTTAGGCAAATATTTTTATTAATAAGGAGTTTAATACGGGCTCCTACATTGCAACTGGCTTATTCATGATGGCGATTACGACAGACAGACAAAGTAAAATGTATGTTATGGCTATTGATTGCTGTGATTATATTGGTCAGTTTGCGGTTGACAGCTGGTGACCATTTGCTACCATTGATATACACAAGATGCAGAATTGCCGGAAACAAAGTAGTTATAACGTGACCTAAAAATATTCTTTGTACCAAAGTATCGAAGGAACAATTAAAAATAAGTACTTTTACATCGTCCGAGATAAATTTAATTCGAACGTAAACAAAGCCGTCTATGACACACATGACCATAGACTTGTCAGTGATGCCAATATCAATGCAATGATTATTATTGTTTGCTACATAAATCCATAGACTACATTGTACAGTCGACAGTGTAAAAATTGCGTACGAATTTTTACTGTGAAGGTTTTTCAAGTTTAAATTTGTTAATTATTGTTTAATTGTTATAAAATATAATTGATGATCCTTTAATATACCTGTGAAGTGTTGATAAGTGTTCACAATAAGTGAATAAGTGAAAATTTTGTTGTTTTTGGTTTGTTTACCTTTAGGTTAAATTTATCAGGGACAAACTATAAAGCATAATATACATTTTTCTGTTATAATTCCTTACTTGTCTCATGTCTAACCGATTTTCTACACCTGAATGATGTGGCATATAACATTATTATAGCTTCCCATACTGTGCTTTGTTTGCAAATTTTGTTTTTGTATACAGGGTGCTTTGGTTCAAATATCAAACCGAATATAGTGTGAAGAGTAAGACAGGTAAAGTATTTTTTGTTTTCGCACCTCATATAAATTACTTACCATAACGCGACAAATCACGATTAAAGATCTCCACAAAAGTCACAAAATAGTTTCAATCCTGGTCAGGGCCCTGATTACGTAACTCCGGTCGCTTTCCCGTCTCTCGAGATCAACTGCCATTGTGACGTTACATCTTTTTAAAACATGATTTAAAAAGTTAAAACGTCAAAATTATGACATATTCATTTTTTTAATCGTCTTTTAAAAAGGTTTAACGTCACAATGACAGTTGATCTCGAGAGACGGGATAGCGACCGGAGTTAGGTAATCAGGGCCCTGGTCTAAAATCAACGACCAGTGCGTTTGTGTGTATAGATTTGGAGCTAGTAGCGAGCCCCAGCTAAGTAAGATTCACTCCTAGTGGTCATTTTAGACCTTTGATTTTTTTAATATTATTTAAAAAAGATTCAGTTGCCAAAACAAAAAATGCTATAAGCGTCATTCTTTTCACACTATATTCGGCTTTGTATATGAACCATGAATATCCCTGTAAAAGGCTTTTAAGTAAATTAGGTAATGAGTAAATTATATAAAAAATATTTTAGTTGTTAATATTGTATGTAAAGCCAATGGACATTATTTTGTTACTCCCCTTTTGTCAAAGGAAGCCCCGACCAAAAATACATAATAGGGACCGTTGCACATTTCATTCTTATATCTAGGTAGGTATATCAATGCAATAGGCGTCTTCGCGATGTAAAGGAAAATGACAGATGTCATGTTTTTTTCTGCATTGTGGAGTGGTCAGTGTTTCCTGTGTAGCCGTGTAAAATCCATTGTCCGATAATTTGCTCGGGCACGTGTTTGAAAAATAAACAAGTATCGCCAGGTGTGTCTAATAAGTTCTAACACATTGTATATTTGCATTGGTTTTAATGAATTAGGAAAGTCCAAGTTTATTGGCCAAGTATTTTTGCAGGTACCTACACAATAAAATAAAAAAGTGATCTGGCATTGATTTTTAAAAAGTCTATATTAACTCTACCCGTTGTTTAGAAACTAATCTACAATTTTAGACTAAGCCATCTTTGCACTAAATTTTAGAGTTTAGTAAATTTAGTCAAGCACTGGACTTTGTAATAATATTATTAACATTGGACCCACTTTGGCAAATGCTTATTACTTTTTGTATACATGTGAATACCTTCAGGCTACGATAATGCAAGATAATAAAAAAGTCCCACTTTCCTAGCCAGGCTAGTAGCTAATTAGTCTATATTAAAGCGTATAATTAAATAACTAGGGTGATAATGAAAACGTTTTTAATCGTTCTTTTCCACACATCGACAAATAAACGACTTGTTTCAGCGATTAAGGTGCAAGATGTAGACTATAAAAAATACCAACGACATTAAGTAATAAGAACACAGTAATTTACTTAAAACGTGATATAATCTTGATTCAATTTCATTGACAGATAAAACTCAAAGTGATAATTGATTGTCAAGGATCAAAAGATGTTATTATAACTAAGTGTTGAAACAACCTTGAAGTAGCCAGTTGAATCTTAATCAATTAAGCAATTTGAATTCAAGTTATGTTTCGCTATATTTAATAGTTGATCTCGATGACTTAATGCCGCGTTACACCACATTAGCTCAACCTATGCGCCAGATGGCCAATTTGTTTTCTGACCGTGACCTTAATGTGTGGTACCGTGACTGTCAATATTACATTATTCTTCTTTTTCACAAACACCACAAACATGAATTGCTTTTGTCGCGTCAGTGCGCGTTCAGGATTTACAATCGTTGAAATTCTCCGCTTAATAAATTACCTGTTTAAATATCGAACACAATTGCGAAAGTTTCCTGGCGGCAAACGAAAAAAGTATCCAACTGTGCGAAAAAAAGTAACATAGAGCCCAAATCCACTTTTACGGTGCGGTGTTTGCAAAGCGATGCCTCCAGCGTGGAACGTTCGTATTTTGAAAATATTTTGACATTAATGGTCGTCTTTGTGAGTGGCCAGTGATGTTAGGTGACGTATTGTTTTTTTTATGTTCAAAGCTTAGCGCAAAGGCGTTTCGCCGTTAACTAGGTTCACAATACGGAACACGATTTTTGTTATACGAGTGTAAAACTTATTGTGCGGTTGAATTGAATTAACTTTTGACTAACACAAAAAATGTAATTTAATTTATTTTATTTAAAAGATTATTTCATGTTTTTCGATTTGTATCAAATTGAACTAATAATAATTAGGTATGCAAAGGTATGTTTCATTTTTTAAGTAGGTACAACATTTAATATACCTAAACCTGCTTCTCCGATATTTACCTCTTTTACAAAAAAAATTTAGAAAAAATTGTAAGGCACCTGAATAACGAATTAAACATAAAAATTTAAATGTTTTTATTCAATAGAATTTGAAATTGACGTGTTACAATTGTAACCGAATAATAACACTAGAAAAAATAAATAAAATATTAGACAGTGACATACGTGACGATTTCGTAACATAAATATTAATCAAAACGTTTTGGACGTTCTCAAGGGTCCACAACTACAAAATAAAAACATGATTCAAAAATATTAAACAATACTTAGATACATAAAATATTCAAAGTTTTCACACGCTTCCAAGAAATACCGGCTGTTTTTTATCAGAGTTTAGAGAATTTTAAAAAGTCAAATGTCTATTTTGAATTTTGAATGTCGTTTAGGCGCGAAAGCGGGACCGCACACGACGCAAATATGCGCGATCAGCGATTAAGCACGCGTCGGACGCGACAGTATTTTTGCCAATTACAATTGCATATTATTATTTACGATAAAATGGTAAAGTAGTCGATATGCACGATATATTTTGCAGTATAGTATAACACTTGTGAATTTGTGTTATTTTATACAGACTAAGAACCGTATTCTAACTTTTATATTTTTATAAAACATTGTATGTAGGTACAGTGTAAGACCACTAAAGTTTCGCAATCTTCATTGTATGAAAAACGATGATTTTAAATGTGGTTTTATTCTGTTACTTTATTGTTCATAATATTATGTAGTAAGAACTAAGAAGAAACATATCTACCTAACTGACTTCTGTATTTTATAGGCTTGTTCTTCGCTTTTTTCGCTTTGCTATTCGCTAATTTGTCGTCAACTTGTAGGTATTCCGCTGACATAGTTAAAGACTGTAATTATTACTAAAAAAGTTATCGTAAGCAAATCAGATGTAATGAGTGTCATTATGGTTTTTCACAAGCAATTAGCAGAATTTCGTCTTAATTGTACCTCAGACTGCCTCAGAGCTGCTGTAGGTATGTACCTAGGTAAAGTCCATTGTCGACAGCTTATACGAGCTGTCGACAATGCATGTTACTTTACTGGCTACAAATATTTTTAAGGACGACATATTTGAAATAGTAGTTCTAAATTAATTTATCATGTACCTGTCATCAAAAGATAGAGTTATCTCGTAGAGCCTACTGAATACTACGGTGTTGATAACTCAACACTTCTAAAAATTACTAAAACATAGTGATGTGAATAATAATTTTAAGATACAAAAATAATCAATTTATTATTTGTATATTGAATAGAATATGTTACTATAACCGTTATCAAAACATACAGTAAATCCTCAATCACAAATTTAGATTAAAGCATTTTGCATTTTAAATAAAGAATAGAGATTAATTGTGGCATTTTGTCGAAATGTCATGCTGACATTAGAAATGGCGCGCTACGATAGGCTTAAATCTTTTATTTGATAACAGCCAAAGGCATAAGGGTTGGAGCCAATCCTTATTTAATGATTCTAATTCGCCTATTTCTATTCGAGTCACATATAGAGCGGAAGTGTTTTTTTTTTATAATCGGCCTATAATACCACTTTACAACATCCGGCATGTTTTAGTGTTTCGGTTCAGTAGCAACTGACTTCTGTATTATAATGTAGTAAAGTAGACATCTTATTAGTTATTAGGTACATCTGTAGCTCAACAATTGGTACTTTAATAAAGACTTGTAAAGCTGTAAAGAATAGAGCTTGAACAATTCAATTGCCATATTTTCTCTACGAGAGTATATTTTATTTTTAGACTTCTAGCTTGAAATTTTTAAGGAAAAAAATATAAAAAGATTTACTAAGTATATTTTTAAACTAGAAAGTCAGTATTGTTTACAATAATAAATACGTTTATCTAACTCTAGCTCTTTTAAAACAATTAATAACTCCGCTTTACGACGATTCGAAAGACATAAAGAACATTTACAAATGTTCTTTATGTCTTTCGAATCGTCGTTTTTAATTTTGAAAATGTACTTACTGTTCCTATTGTATTTGTTTTAATGTGGCTTCAGCGCTCGGTACGCCATAACTACCTATAGTTTTATAATCTGAGCAGCCGAACAAATAACCGTCTCCTTTTTTCGGTCAGTTAAAAAGTACGAAATATAACAGTCGACTGTTCGATTACAATAGATAAACAAAGTTAAATATTATGTTTTGCTCCGTGCCCGGCGCCACCATGAGCCACCGCTATATTACCATGTAACCCAGTTTACATTTTTTTTATTATGTATTCGACTTAAGTTGGTGAAACGATTTAATTTTAAATTTCGAATGCCCAAAAATTGTTTTGACATTCAATGAATTTGTTTGACACATTTTTTTTTTAATAATAGTAATAATAAAAAGTCCAATACTTTTTATTATGGAACCATTAACCTTATAGCGACCGTAGATAAAATTATGTGTAAACGTAACAATACGGGTTGTAATATTAATGACTGATGTGTGAATACCTTATGTGTATGAATCCCGTAATATAGAGTTTACTGTGAAAGCACCAGCGCTGAAACAGTTACTTTTTTTAAATTATTTTATAGGAAAATTTATGATATTGGGGCATTTCTCATAGAAACATAAACGTCCAATGTAGGCACATACACTCCCTAAAGTATCATCACTCATTTATTGTACACCTTTTATAATTACAACGTTATAAGTATACCCACGAATCACGATCCTGCACATGCAGAAGAGGTGATAAATATCTACATATTAATTTCGACAAAAGTTCCTACGTACTTTGTTTCAATTCTTCGCATTAAAGTACATAGATATTTAAAATAATAAATAAAAATATAAGTAATGATTAACAATTATTATAGTTTTTACACTTGTCTATGGAACTCAATAAAAAAATCTCGCAAAATTAAATACGAATGAAAATTGAAATGATCTTTACGGAAACACAACTACACAGTAGGTATCATATCTATAATGATTTTCTACATTCCACATACTTAGCAACTAGTATTTTATTCTTTGGCTCAGGTACTTACAAATCGATTAAGTCCAAAAAAGTTATCCGTTATTATTGCTCTTAATCTTAATTACTTCAATAATACTTAAATTGTATTTTTAGCAGATAATCCAATTCTTCCCAAAGTCATATCACACTACATTCCAATTCATAATATTGTATTTAAAACAAACTCAATATTATGGACTTCTAATTTAAACGCACTTTATTTCGCTGCGTATTATGGTAATATGGAAAACCAATGACAGACAAATTTGGTCGAAATTAATTTTATTTATTCAAATTAATTGACTTAATAATTGTTATTATTAGTATGAATTTCATTGAAATTGTCTTTTGAACACAAATTTTGTATTCCGAATATAACAGTTTCAATGTAATTCACTTTTGTATTCAATAATTTTTTTAATCGCTTCCCGCGAATATCTACCAAGAATAAGGCTAACTTTTTAGTTTTTCTGTTGAATAATTATACAGTACTTACTAATATTATCTTATAAAACACTTCTATTCCACGAAGTAAATAATATATTTATTTCAAACTAGCTGACCCGTGCCCACTTCGTTGAGCATACAAACCGTTTAAACCTTCCCTGAACTTCCACGAATATTTCAAGACTAAAAATAGCCGAATCGGTTCGGCCGTTCTACAGTTTTAGCGAGACTAACGAACAGCAATTAATTATTATTTAAAAGAGAAGATTACCAATAGCAAAAAATTCATGAGATATTTTTTATTTGACTTGACTAACATAATCTCTAGTCGTTTGCATTATCAGCGTTACACGTAGAAAGAAGCTATTCAATATTTAATCAAATAAAAAACGCCCTATCTATAATACTTTAAAATCAATCCCGCTTAGAAAAACGAACGACAATTGGGTCATCTAGATACTTATCTAAGGGCTCCTAATGGGCCATTGTCTTCGTTTGGAATTTCGAATTTGGAACAACTTTTTCTTCCTCTTCTTTAATTGCGGCAATTTTTACGGATGTCACTTGACGCGTTTGGGCTTTTTACAGAACACGACTGTTTGATTTCGTCCAGTTTTATGATAAGATTGTTTTAATTCGTTTTCATCGCGCCGTTGCCAAGTGGCAAAGAGGCTGCTCGAGTTAGATCCGATTCCTATTGAAACACAGCGGCAGGCAAGAAATACCTATACAGGGTGTAAAAAGAGCAGTCACTATAACTTCGTGGGGTAATAACCAGGCAAGAGATATGTCCATTGGTACTAGTCATTTGCTTTTAATTAACTGTATTAAAAATTAAAAAAAATTCAATGGGCAATGTACAACGTGCACAACACAGCGATCAGCTGATTACGTTGAGAGGTCAATAGCACGCGTAATCGTTCATTACGTACTAGGGCAAAAATTATAAAATTTAAGAATTTAATGCAGAATGTTGTTCCAAACAGTTTAGCCTTGCGACTAAAAATACTAAATTGCAAAAAAAAAATTTATTCATGAAAAAAAATCATTTCTAGACTGAGAAAAGGTCCTTTAATAATATCCCAAAGTTATAGTGACTGCTCTTTTTACACCCTGTATATTCGTCGAAGACTCTCCTAATTATTTTTTTTAAGTTGCCGGTCATTGCCATTCTAATGTGAATCGACCCTATAGTTAGTTAGTTGTGGTACTTACCTACTACTGGCCTACAAAAGTAAAAACGTTTTATGTATGTCATCAAAATATTCAAGATTAAACATATACGATTTTTCTACTAATACATAGACAAAAATAGTTAAGAGCGCCTGTGACGTTTATGGACGGTTAACTCTCAGAAAGGCGCAAGTGCAGGCCTCACAAGTCACAGTAGGTAGAAATTAACTAAATTGTAATTAAAACTTGGAAAATATGTTACCATTATTTTTATATCGGTGTAAAGTGGCCAAAGTGTATGAAGTAACTTTACGAGGATCGAGGATATGTCCGAAAGCCCAGCTGTTGACGTAAACAAATTGGCGCGCAGGTACGGACCTAAAAAGTGACAGGTTGACTTTTTACATCATTGTTGCAATGCGCCGCGGACAATGCGCATGCGGCTAATGGCGGTGCGTGACAATACGGCCGTCGGCCACAGTCACAACAAACATTCGGCTTTTTGTATAATTACAAGATGTGATACTGCAAATTCTATTGTACTAAGAATCTAATTACTTTTGGTTTAAACTAGAAAAAATATCTTAAAGACGTATGAACTCAACTCTTCAAAAACCGGATTGATTTTCATGTTATTTGGCGCATTAATATATGTAATACAGGCTGTAATATTAATGAGTGATAATACTTTATTATCACTCAATAGTAGGGTGTCTATGGGTCCCGTATGTAGTTTACTGTGAAAGTACTAGCGTTGAAAGAGGTACTTTTTTTTACTATTGAATGGGAAAATTTATGATTTTGGGGTATTTCTCATACGAACATGAAAGTCAACAATAAGTCTTTCAGCGCTGGTACTTTCACTGTAAACTCAACATGAGGCACATACACACCCTAGTATTATCACTCATTTAATTTACATTTTGAATAGTTGGTCACGGGAATTAAAGTGTACGATTGCCGGATTCCCTTTTGTCTCATAAAGTCGCGGGCAACATCTTTTACATTATAAATTTAGGCCGTGTTTCGCCATGTTAAAATATTATGCCATCTCATTCATTGACAGGAAATACGAGAGGTATAACATGATATTTAACATGGCGTTAACTTTAACATTGCTTGATGAAACACGCCCTTAGCCTCGAAGTATGCAGTAATGACGTTATGTTATACCTAAGTTTGGAAGCCGTTTCTGATACTGAAGAAGCTTCTAAACTCATTTGGAACCTGTCCAGACTCCAGACAGTCACAAAAATTGTAGCGTAACATTTTGCCAACTAATTAAAATCTCACATAATTATACTTTAGTAACGGTAAATATTTATAGGTGTATGGGTCATAATTATAATTTTTACAAAAATGCTAGTTTTAGTTATCTCGAACAGAAGTTCCTAAAAAACTGTTTTATTTAAGTAAGTATTTATTGAAATTAAACTTCTTTCACAAATTTTAAACTTAATTAAAGTCAGATACCTATATTATGTTTGATCTAAAATAATATTACAATTAAAATTTACCCTAAAGTATTATCACTCACTTATTTTACACCCAGTATATGCATATTCAAGTCAAGTCAATCTGGGATCGCGGTAACTGTCCAAAAATTGTCTTATTGGTACCAGCCCACGGAAACTTGATTGTACATACTTTTATACTATATCTACATACCTATTTATGATTTTATTATATTATTAATCTCCATGTCCCAGGATTGACATTGAACATTTTTTGTTCCCTCGGCGCGGCATTCGAACCCGCGATTTCCAGCCTGGGCTGGCTCAGTGGTGACTGAGCTTCAGAGATGTCGTCCAATCTTTTACATTATAAATTTAGGCCGTGTTTCGCCATGTTAAAATATTATGCCATCTCATTCATTGACAGGAAATACGAGAGGTATAACATGATATTTAACATGGCGTTAACTTTAACATTGCTTGGTGAAACACGCCCTTAGCCTCGAAGTATGCAGTAATGACGTTATGTTATATCTAAGTTTGGAAGCCGTTTCTGATACTGAAGAAGCTTCTAGACTCATTTGGAACCTGTCCAGACTCTAGACAGTCACAAAAATTGTAGCGTAACATTTTGCCAACTAATTAAAATCTCACATAATTATACTTTAGTAACGGTAAATATTTATAGGTGTATGGGTCATAATTATATTTTTCACAAAAATGCTAGTTTTAGTTATCTCGAACAGGATTTCCTAAAAAACTGTTTTATTTAAGTAAGTAAGTATTTACTGAAATTAAACTTCTTTCACAAATTTTAAACCTAATTAAAGTCAGATACCTATATTATGTTTGATCTAAAATAATATTACAATTAAAATTAAGACTAGGTACCTACTAGCTCCGACCGATGTGAAGTGACTAACATTAAGATCACGGTCCCACGGAGATGGGACCACCTCGATAATGCGGCGTCAGCATTTCCAGGATATGTTTGACTGCAACGGACTGATGATGATGATGTTGCCTTATAATACTCGGCAAATTGCTATAAGTCCATTTTATGTAAGGGGTGCTTAAGTAACATGCTTCAAATAATCCGCTCTACTCAATTTATTTGTATTGTAAACTTTATTATTTAAAATTAGTAAGCAATTATGGTACACATAATAATAACTAAATAATACAGAACATAATAACTATGTCTATATCCAACATTTTTAATTTCTCTATACACCACAAGATTCGGATGAAACTAATTTAAAAAAAGACCCATTATTTTCTCAAACCAAAAAAAACATAATAATGATCTTGAAACCGCTTCGTCTATCTCTTTTCAACGTGAGATAATTGATGATGCTTTCCTTGTTGCACAACCAAAATGGTGGAAGAAATAATATTAGATCCAACATAACATGACCTTGGAACATAAAATAAATAAATAAGATCTGGGGTCAAACGGGGCCGGTCGCTAGATCACATCAGAAACATGTAATTTACTGGCCCAGCGTAAAATAATAATTAACTTTAGTTTTCGGTTCTGTCAAAGGGATTTAGGGTGACCATACGGTAGTCCATCTGAAAAAAAATCCTACTGTTCTTTTGTTTACATTATTGAGAAATTAAAACTATATTAGATGTTTTGTCTTGCAAATCTATATTTTAATTCAAATTCAAGATCCAGAGCCCTTTTGAAAATTCCATAATATTAAAAAAAAATGGAGTTAGCTATATTAGTTATATTCTTATGTTTAAAATATTACTTGTAATAATAATACACAATAAACATATTATAATAATATAGTAAATAATACACACGCAATACCATAACCGTTTTCACTATTTCCTTAAAAGCGTTCACTTAAAAAAGTTTTACTAATGGTAGAGAATTGAAATTACATGTATTTAGAGAACACAAATTATAAACCACTAAAACGCCATGAACTTAAGTATTATACTTAACAATCGGTTATCCTTAACCGACGAGTACACTGTAATTTGTGTTTACATTACGTTTACAAAGAGTGACCTACTTGTGAAGAATCGGTGGAAAATTTAATGGTGAAAGCTTGGGTTTTTTTGTATCTTAATTTTGTGGTTAGACCTTTAGCCATGAGCATAGTATAGATAATACTAGAATTACACTGCTATGCCACCAAATTGGCAAGCATGTAAAAAATTATATTTTCTTCTTATCTAGTGCGGGTTCCGAGTGTCAACACCTTGCCCCGTGAAAAGGTTTGCCAAGACACTGATTTCCTAACGACTCATACACATTTATATTTTTTTTTTATAGTAGAACCAAGTGGTATTAAGTGTCTTTATTTAATTCAAAGAATGGGCACCCTATCCTCAAAACAGCCGCCATGCTGGATTACATAATACCGGCGCGGCCGGGATGACTTCATATTATAATCTATGGTTCTTCGACTCTATGACTCTATATCTCTACCAAATGACCACGCTCGGGAGGGAAATCATTAGGGCCACAAGATGGCGTAGATTTTTTATTGTGTTCTCGCATTTTCGGTTGGTAGTTTCATAGACACATATTTGTATTTCATAGTAACTAGATAGTAACTAGATACTCGTTACCGACTATGATCCACTAGTTAACTCCCTCTCGTTATTCATAAAAATATTAATGTCATGGGTA
Organism: Celastrina argiolus; assembly: GCA_905187575.2. Taxonomy (NCBI): domain Eukaryota; kingdom Metazoa; phylum Arthropoda; class Insecta; order Lepidoptera; family Lycaenidae; genus Celastrina; species Celastrina argiolus. The sequence goes on along the minus strand of LR994579.1, from coordinate 6,063,923 downwards.
TCGCTAATCCAAATTGCTGTCTTTGTCTGATATGTCGAAAAAACTAATTGACAACATGCATTTTAAGACATTGAAAGTATTTCAATACTATGTGAGTATATACATATTAATGAGTGATAATACTTTAGGGTGTGTATGGGTCCCGTATGTAGAGCTTACTGTGAAAGCGCTCCCACAGTTACTTTTTTTATATTTATTGTATGGGCTACCTACTTTATGGTGTTGGAGCATTTCATAAAGAAACATGAAAGTCAAAAGTATGTCTTTCAGCGCTGGTACTTTCACAGTAAACTCTACATAGGAGACACATACACACCCTAAAGTATTATCACTGACTTATTTTACACCCAGTAGATGCATATTCAAGTCAAGTCAATCTGGGATCGCGCCAATTGTCCAAAGATTGTGTTATTGGTACCAGCCCACGGAAACTTGATTGTACATATTTTTATACTATACCTACATATTTATGAGTTAATTATATAATTAATAAACTCATAAATATGTTGATAAGATTGATGAATAAATTATATAATTAATGACAATGACCCAGGAACATTGAACATTTTTTGTTCCCTCGGCGCAGCATTCGAAATTTCGAACCCGCGAATTCCAGCCTGGGCTCCAACGCGCAAACCTCACCACTGAGCTTCAGTGATGTCGTCCATTAGTATTTTATGCGCAAAAAAGAAAGCCCATTGTTTTATATTCACATAAGTTACACAATCCTGTTATCTAAACACCCAAAATACAATTTTATCGCACCGTAAAAAGATGATATCTGCTGCATAGAAAACGGTTCTATTCAACTTGCAAATAAAAAGTAAGAAAAATTAATATATCATTCGGACCACCCATGTATAAACAGGCCGACTTACCTTTTCAAATTACCTTTTCAAAAAAAGGTAAAGATACCGCCTACAATAAATTATTGTAGGAGACGGCGCGTTGTCAAAACACGCGACAGTCCTCGGCGACTCGTCGAGTTACGGCGGGGGACAGGGGACAGGTCACACCAACAATTAGTGAATACACACAATAGAACCCTAATGTTGGCCATATTTTGTCCAATTGTAATATTCGATTCTGATCGTGACAGTACATAAGTACTAACTGGTTGTGCCTGCGATTTCGTCTGCATGAAATAGTGAAGTAAAACCACCGATTTTGCAACTTCAGTTCCGCTCCTATTGGTCTTAGCGTGATCATATATTATATAGCCTATAGGCTTACTCGATAAACGGGCTATCCAACACTGAAATAATGTTTCAAGTCGGACCAGAAGTAACTCAGATTAGCGCGTTAAAACAAAAAACAGTGTATCAAGTGATTACACTTGGCACACTGTTTTTTGTTTTAACGCTATATATCTAACAATGTTATTGTTAATAATATTATAAATGTACCACATAATACACTGAAACTTCGCCTTTCCTTGTGAAACAAGATGGTGGTGTCACAATGTGTGGTTTTTTTTTGTGTATAGTGCGAAACTCTACACGAGCTCAACAATAAACAAAACCCTCAGTTTAGTATGACATAGCTCTGTATTCACTTTTTATTTGGTTGCTCTCAACCAAATAATAAAGTGAATTTGACTTTGCTCAAAATCTTTATTTAATCCACGCAACCTATAAATATCGTCGAAAACGCTCCATCGTTCATGCGTCGTAACGTAATTATTGACATAGTATGTAATTTGTGACGTAATTTAGTTAGCCGCTACTGTTGCGATTCCCTGAATCTGTCATTACGACGTGGTCATGCAGACTGTGGGCACTGACCACAGGAACACAGCTGGTCGCTGTGGTTTCGCCAAAAAAACAAATTACAGACCAGATATTTGTTTAATATATAATTTCTCGTAATAACATACGGTCAAGTGAACGAAAAGAAAGCCGCCATACAGATGGCTGTGAGGGCTATGGCCCGTGGTAAGCCATGCTTCGGTGGTAATAGTGATACTCGGCCCATGGTAAGACCTAGTGCGGTAGTGATAGTAAGAGTCCACCCATGTTAAGCCATGGTGCGGTGGTGACAGTGCAACTCGGCCCACGGTAAGCCATTGTGTGGTAGTGATAGTAAGAGTACACCCATGTTAAGCCATGATGTGGTGGTGATACTGCAACTCGGCCCATGGTAAGCCATTGTGTGGTAGTGATAGTAAGAGTCCACCCATGTTAGGCCATGATGTGGTGGTGATAGTGCAAGTCGGCCCATGGTAAGCCATTGTGTGGTAGTGATAGTAAGACTCGGCCAATAGGAAGACATGGTACGGTGGAGATAGTGAAATATACAAATATACTTTATTGTGCACACAACATATTACATAAGAGACAAAAAATATACATTACAGAAATCAGACATGCAAAATACTTATTATATATTTTCTTCAAATAACTTTATTATCTTGAATAAGAATCGGCGGAACAAACCACGATGATACTTTGTAAACAAATGTCACGCATGCGCAAGTAAGTATTTACGCGAGTGCGTGCAAAATCATGGCCACAGAAATGTAACCACATCATTGTCGGGGAGTGCAGTTTGTCTTAAAATATGAAGTATTATGTTATTTGTACAGTCAACAGTGCCTCTTGATAATGCCGCTGCGCCCTGAGGTCTCTGAATCACACCTGTACACTATGATGTTAACTTCAAAATATAATTAAGGTTAAAAGCTGTCCAATTATTATTAACGTAAAATGACAATAATTCAAATAAAAGTTTTACAACTATAATCCGACTACAAAAACACGCTGGAATAATATTTATATAATATTATAAATGTGCTAACAAAGCTCTTTAATTTACATATTTTACCCAATACGACACCGACTATTTACTTATTTACTTTGTGTTCTCTAGAGGGCGCTGTAGTAATTTTATCGTGACGTTATACAGTCTACAACTAGCGAAGATCAAGAGGCTCCTAACAACACCACCATTGGTTTAATTATCTTCTACTATAAACCGCTTATCTCGCTCGGTCGGAGATCTCCCTTTGGGGCTTCCACTCATACTCCCACAAATCTTATTTTTTTAATAACTCTCCTTTTTGCTTAGTCGGGTTAAAAAAACTATGTCTATCTTATCTAACCTCGGTTTGAACCGAGCACCACAATTAGTCCGAGACTAGTTGTTAGCAAGATTATGCTGCAGCGCCGCGACGCCTGCCGACGCCCAGCGTCGCGACGACTGCCGACGCCCAGCATCGAGACGCCTGCCGACGTCGAGCGCCGCGACGCCTGCCGACGCCCAGTGCCACGACGCCCAGCGTCGCGACGCCTACCGACGCCCAGCGCCGCGACGCCTGCCGACGCCCAGCGCCGCGACGCCTGCCGACGCCCAGCGCCGCGACGCCTGCCGACGCCCAGCGTCGATACGCCTGCCGACGTCGAGTGTCCCGACGCCTGCCGACGCCCAGCGCCACGACGCCCAGCGTCGCGAAGCCTACCAACGCCCAGCGCCACGACCCCTGCCGACGCCCAACGTCGCGACGCCTGCCGACGCCCAGCGCCACGACGCCCAGCGTCGCGACGCCTACCGACGCCCAGCGCCGCGACACCTGCCGACGCCCAGCGTCGCGACGCCTGCCGACGCCCAGCGCCACGACGCCCAGCGTCACGACGCCTGCTGACGCCCAGCGTCGAGACGCCTGCCGACGTCGAGCGCCGCGACGCCTGCTGACGCCCAGCGTCGTGACGCCTGCCGACGCCCAGCGCCACGACGCCCAGCGTCGCGACGCCTACCGACGCCCAGCGTCGTGACGCCTACCGACGCCCAGCGCCGCGTCGCCTGCCGATGCCCAGCGCCACGACGCCTGCCGACGCCCAGCGTCGAGACGCCTGCCGACGCCCAGTGCCACGACGCCCAGCGTCGCGACGCCTACCGACGCCCAGCGTCGCGACGCCTGCCGACGCCCAGCGCCACGACGCCTACCGACGCCCAGCGCCGCGTCGCCTGCCGACGCCCAGCGTCGAGACGCCTGCCAACGTCGAGCGCCGCGACGCCTGCCGACGCCCAGCGTCACGACGCCTGCCGACGCCCAGCGTCGAGACGCCTGCCGACGTCGAGCGCCGCGACGCCTGCTGACGCCCAGCGTCGTGACGCCTGCCGACGCCCAGCGCCACGACGCCCAGCGTCGCGACGCCTGTCGACGCCCAGCGCCGCGACGCCTGTCGACGCCCAGCGTCGCGACGCCTACCGACGCCCAGCGCCGCGACGCCTGCCGACGCCCAGCGTCGCGACGCCTGCCGATGCCCAGCGTCGAGACGCCTGCCAACGTCGAGCGCCGCGACGCCTGCCGACGCCCAGCGTCGCGACGCCTGCCAACGCCCAGCGTCGAGACGCCTGCCGACGTCGAGCGCCGCGACGCCTGCTGACGCCCAGCGCCGCGACGCCTACCGACGCCCAGCGCCCAGCGTCGAGACGCCTGCCGACGTCGAGCGCCGCGACGCCTGCCGACGTCCATCCATCCCAGCGCCGCGACCATCATCCAAAGCAAAGCTATGGGAGTTCAAAAAAACGACGAAACCTTTCAAGAAAATGTAGGTAGAGCCCTTTCACTTCGCTTGGCTCGTCTTGACGGGGGCACGACCGTGCCCCCAGATTTTTTTTATCCTTGCTAACTCTGATAACTACCATAATCGAGAGTTCCGTCCAAGAAATTATTGGACGTCTTATCAAAATGTAGCTACTCAAGAAAAATTAGCTTGATACTAATCAAGTGAAAATAATATATGGGGGAACCCTGACTATAACATTATATTAATAAAAAAAATGTGTAAAAGAAAAGTTGATAACAATTATCTAATAAGAAAAACACACTACCTACCAAAGTACTATATCATAATATTTACGATACCCAAATATAAGCATTAAAAAAATAAAAGTTATAACCCGACTTCGCAAAAGTAGTTTTTTAAACTTTTATTTTATTTTATATTTTTCTGTTTCCACATCAAATATAACATTATATTTTCATTAAATTAACGCATAGAAAGTAACTAAACAACTCCTAGATACTACTTGTAGGATCGCATTTTAAACGTTTATTTTGAATTTTACAATAAAATATAATAATTAATAAAATATTTAAATACATATTCGTAATGTGCTTGCCAAGACCTATCTTTTCATACCAAACACGATACAATTATCTCAATTGAATTTTTTTTTGGGATAGTTTTTGAGGTTTAATTTTCAAAATCCAAAATTTTTCAAAAAATATAGCCTATGTTACTCGCGGCATCCTTACCAATCGATTGATACCTCATTTATTAAAATCGGTCCAGTAGTTTAGCCGCTACGAGGGAACATACATACATAGACTGCCAAAATCATTACCCTTCCTTTTGGCTTCGCCGAAGTCGGGTAGTGATTAAAATTACATTTTCGCTTCAATTTGTGCTTCATTGTAATTTAAGTAAATAAGTACGAGTGTATGTGGTTTTTATTTCATTCATTCAGACATAGTAATATTTTGTTATGAATGTATCGAAATTCTAAACATTTTTTTTGTGCACACTGTCATACCAAAATGTGTAAATTGCGATTATGTTTTCCTGAAGTTCAAATAATTATTGGTTAAAATATAATTTAAAAATTCTAATTTGTTTACTGCCCTCTGTTATCTAGTAGCCAAACTACGCAGACACACGAAAACATTAAGAAATTATCTGTTAATAATAGATGGCAGTGTTTTCTATGAACAGCGTCATCTATCTATAATTTTCCTGAAGTTCAAACAATTATTGGTTAAAATATAATTTAAAAATTCTAATTTATTTACTGCCCTCTGTTATCTAGTAGCCAAACTACGCAGACACACGAAAACATTAAGAAATTATCTGTTAATAATAGATGGCAGTGTTTTCTATAAACAGCGTCATCTATCGATAATATTCAACATTTGTATTACTTACTATAGTAACGCCATCTAGTGATAAATGATATAACTACGATAGCGCCATCTATTGTCCAGTAGTAAAATTCTAACAGTAGATTCCAGCTTTGCTAATGCTTATAATAGTGCCGTTTACTAATTGAAGATGGCGCTATGTCATAAAATTTCCCTTTTCTTACCGATAATATAATAAAGAAAAGTAGTTTCTTTAAAATTATTAAGAAAAATGTTGAAGATGTACGTACCTATTAATTTATACAAGAAGCGCTTCAATCTACAATCGAGTTTTCCACGCGTTCTGTCGCAGGGGTTTTTTCCTTTAATAAATACAAAATATATTTCAGTATATCTACTGGACGCAATTAACCACCCCAGCATCCACATGTTAAGGGGCTCATGCCCCTGAACCCTGGTCATGTTTCCCGGCCAAGGCCCACATCAAGGCTGAGTGCGAGATGACAAAGACGAGGTTCAACCTTTAAGTACCATTTAGTGACGGATGCTGGGTCAAATGTAAAATGTGTTATTTCACTAGCCGCTCTGGACAAATATTTGCAATACAGCTCGTCATTATGACCATTCAAAACATTAAATTAGACCCTTCATGAACACTGCCAATACGTTCTGTGGCCAATACCATTATTGGCAGTGTTCACGAATTGTCTAATTTATTAAGACTAGTAATTAATGAAGATCAGTAAAAAAGTGCAAAAAAACCGAAAAAAACTGTTTGTTATTGAATACCGGAATTTATTACCTACCTAGGTACTACGTAAATCCCACAATACCTCTAAATTTAGCCTGGTCTTTCATTGTAAGACAGGTGGTAAATGATAAACTATTCAACTGAAGAAGAACAATAATGTCAACGTTAATAAGAAGAATAATGTCAAGTCAAAAATTTTACAGAATTAGAGAAACGAATGTTGCAGCCGCTGCTATGCTTTCATTTTACTTTTTATAATCCAATGAAGACCCAGAATGTTGGAGATATCTAGCAGCAGCCAATACTGATGTTGTTACAGATGATGACATCCTAAACTACTGGCGTAATAAGAAAATAACTGCGGGTAAGCAGCGAACTTGTTAGGACGATAGTGACGATGCTAGCAATTCCACCAGAACGCCTAGTGAATGCGTTTTTTTGCGGAATTAACGATTATGTTCAAAAAATTGAGGTTATGTTCTTTATGTTTGAATAAAATAATTTGATCAAACAAACAGTATCCTCCTTTCGCAGCCTGCAATAAATGGTATTTAATTTAATTAAATTTTTTGTTTTATACGTATATATTTCCATTATCGACAAGCAATGACGTTCCAGAAGAAAAAAGGATATATCTTATTTTATCAAAATGCGACGCCAGCCATATCCGGCAAGACGACCATGTACATAATATACAATATGTTTATTATATTATCGTTTATTACGTTTCATTAATATCAGGATAAATTAAAAAGTTGTTTTTAACATAATATTATATTTTACTTAAAATCTATACACATAAAATACATAATATTACAATTAAAAGGGTGTTATAAAATTTAGGAATGCATTTAATTTACGTTTTATAAATCAAATTTCGTAACCAGAGTATATAACCTTATTAGTACTAAGTTCGTTAAATTAAATAACTCTAGTTACGGAATTTGAAATGGGCTCATACACATCTAGTAAATCTCAACTAAGTATAGTTTATTTCGTTCATATTCCTAAGTGCATTGGTTGTAATCAAATTTAATAATAATTGTCACAAGTAATTTTCCTGTTTTTATTTAAAGGAAAAACAGATTAATAGATTAAATTCAATGTAATACCAGACATTTAAAAAACTCTTTAAAGTCACTAGCAGTCAAATTTTAAACTAAAAGCTCAGAACTATTTTATATCAAGGGCGTACTTCTAAGTACAGCATTAAAATTTTTGTCAGAATTTTAATGTTTTGCTTACAAAAATGTAAATGCTTAAAAAACTTATGCGAATAATTGCTTCTGTGCAAAACATACACCCAAAGATGCTGAAAATAACATTTGGTACTAATATGTTAGAATTCGAGTTATTGCAAAACATGCACAAATATTAGTAAAATTCTCATTAGTGTTTTCCCTTTTTCTTTTTCTTGCGTTTCTTGATGTCGTATTCACACACAGTCCCACTCAAATCCTGATAACCATCGGATTTATGACTTTCATAATTTGGAAAATTGATACCCTCGGTTTGTTGGTAGTTCTCCGAGAAAGTTTCTGAAAACTTTGTGCTCAGAGACTCGGAGCCGAAGAATTTGTTGCCCATCTCGGCTTGGAGGTTCTGGTACTTGTCGCTGTTGGGGTACAGCGTGTTGAGTATGTTGGTGGCGATGGTCACAGGCGAAGCGGGGTACGCCTGCTGTATCGGTCAGAACTTCAGATCCTGGAAATGACAAGCAGTTAAATAATGAGTAAATAAGTAAATTTTATAAACAACAAGTTTTCTGTGTAATGTTCCGAAAAAACATTAGCAGGAGACACGCCAAATTATGACACCATGATATTGGTACTACTAGCGCCACAATCCTGCATCGCGCTATCGAAGTTTTGTAAGTCCGGCGCTATATATACGACATCAGAAAACTAGTACAGTTGGTTGTTCCACTTGTACTCCCACAATATATAGACGGCGTAATTCTAAACTTTGGTATAATACGTCCCGTTTAATTTTCATCCGAACAAACCCGTCTATGACAGAACCATTTGTTTAACCAGTGATTCGAATACAAATGATTATTGTTTGCGACTATGAATCCATAGACTACAGACCATGTTCTGTAGTCGGCAGCGCCAAAATGGCGTATTTTTTCTATGAAAGTCTTTCATCATTTGATGTTTAAATATATTAATTTATTGTTTAATTGTTATATGTAATTGTGCATCCTGACCGTTGGGCAAAGATAGTCACAGAATGGGTACCCAAAGGACGACGCCGACGTGGCCGGCCTAAGAAAAGATGGCGTGACGACTTAGATGCACATCAGCCGGGCTGGCCAGTGTTAGCACAGGAAAGAGATACGTGGAAGACCTTAGGGGAGGCCTTCCCAGCAGTGGAATAGCATAGGCTACTAAAAAAAAGTTTTAAAAAGTATTGGATAATGAAGTATGATCCTTTAATATTCGGTGAAGGTTACAAATTTCGGTGTTTTTGGTTTGTTTAGGTTAAATTGAAAACGGGCGTACTATAACTACGCTGTATTATAAATATGTCTATATTATAAATACCTTGATGGCCTGCGGCAGGTCGGGCAGCTTTATGTCCCGCAGCTGCTGCGGCAGGTTCATGCTCTTGACCGCCGACACCGCGCGCGCCGGCGCCGCCGATATACCCGCCTGGAACAGTAATTCGTAATACTTAGTTTTTGTATTCTATATACTAATATTATAAAGCGGAAGAGTTTGTTTGTTAAAACGCGCTAATCTCAGGAACTACTGGTCCGACTTGAAAAAATATTTTTTGTTGGATAGTTCCATTTATAAAGGAAGGCTACATAACAGTACGCTGCGACCAAAAGGAGCGAAGCGTCAGTGAGAAATGTTGCAAAAAAACGGGGAAAATTATTCACATTTGAGGACTTTTGTTGCGTGCACTGAATAAACGGTTTTAGCTACTCAAAAAATTGAATTCAATGAACCACATGACTGCGACATATAGAACCTTAGGGCATAAACTGCGTTAAGCGGGCACCCGCGCGGTTTCATACAAAAGTGACCCGTCGCGGGAAGCCGCGCGGGCGACCCGTCGCGGGTAGGCGGGCCGCGCGCCCGCGCTACGGAGCCCGTCTCCCCGCGACGGGCACCCGCGCGGGTGCCCGTCTCCCCGCGACGGGCACCCGCGCGGGTGCCCGTCGCGGGTGCCCGTCGCTTCATGTTTATATAAGTAGATTGACTTGGCAATCGCATGAAAACATACATAATATTTATCTCACATGATACATATTAAAATCAGATCGTTTAGTGTGATTGCCAAGTCAATATACTATTTATTTTAAATATGAAAGATTATTAATAATATCGATTATGAGCACTATAAGATGTTGTTAGACCGACCGACTAACCCCTACTTGTCATAACATGCATCTCACAACTTTTTACGGTAGAAGAACTAAGTAGCGAGACTTGACACTTTTTACAAGATATATTTTTGATAGGAACTGATTTCTTTTTGTAGAAAATTTACTAAAACGCGTGTTTTTGTTAAAAAGTGCAAATATAACTTTGTAATCCTATAGGTTTATTAGAGATTACAAAGTTAATTGTGCAGTTAGCGTTTTTAGATAACTAGACAGAAATTCCAAAATGTTTAGGTTTTTCCGTCATTTATATACTAAACGCTACTTGTATTCCAAATTTGAAGCTTCTCTGTCTGCTAGAAGTGCCTAATACTTTTGATGCTCGGTCAGTGAGTGAGTGAGTGAGTGAGTCAGTGACAAAATTAAGTTTGACAAGTTATAATTCTTAAACTTCTGTTTCAAATTGAATGAAATTTGAATTAGACCGTATTTATACAATGCTTACTTAGTAACTAAAAATGCAGGCTTCTAGTTTAACCCACAACAAAGTTATAAGTTATAGGTTGAAAATGGCCTGAACTGCTTCGAGAAAAGGATGGTACGACCGTGCTTAACTTCGCAGATTATAGACGTACATCCTCACCCTGATATTTGGAACCAGGCGAATGAATTATATAAAGACGGACGCATGGCTCTAAATTTGCAAATAATTACCTATTTGAAAATTTCGAAAATTTCAGTGCCGCAGAAAAATCATAATATTAAGTTCTCCATCGATACGACTGTTGAACGACGTACATGCAGACTGTTAAAATTAAACTGGAGACACTGCGTATTACCCCGTTGCGGGGGCAGGCGCGGGGCGCACCGACAGAAACACGCGCGGGTGTAATTGTCGCTCGTTTTTATTTTATGTGATTATGTAAAATGCTAGGAATAATTATTTAATGTATTATTTGTTCTGATTAGAATGAGGGGTTTTCGAAGTGTCACTTTTAGGTGCAGAGACTACCGTAAGATGGCGCTTGCATAATGTAATATGTTAAAAAATCTTTGTTGGGTGGTTAATAGTTGCCAGATGCTGTTTCATACACAAAAATAATCCTTTCAAATTCCTTTCTTAGTGATCTCCTACACTTCCGAGGAAACCTACATACATTATAGCTCGCTGGCTTCGATATATTTGATTTTTGAAACAAATAATTAATCACACTTTTCTCCCGTTTCCGTAGGGATTTCGGGAAGTTCTTGTTTAGTACTCCCCTATACTTAGATTCTAAGAAATATACATGCCAAATTTCAACCTGCTGCCGAGTATTTTCGACTCGACGCTAAGATAAATATTTTACCTCTTGGGGCTCTTGCCAAATGTGATGACGGAGAGATGAAATCTGCTGGCGTAAAGTGAGTTGAACATAATATGAAGGATTTTTTTTCTTATAGTTAATCCTGTTTTTATATGTTTGATATCCTCTATCCATCTTGATCTCCGAGTTTCATCTTGGAGAAAGCGGTGGTTACCTATATTTTTACAAAATTGTACTGCGCATGGACTAACCATGTTTAGTTTAGTTCTCAGGGCACAATTAATAAATAATAAACTATTGCAAGTGAAAGAAAGAAAGTTGAAAGGTAAACAAACAAAAAACAAAGCGGAAATTGACATTTTACACAGGACTCGACATATTACTTAGGTTTAATGCCATCTATCAGCAGTTTTCCGAAACTAGTAGAACTGTCAAAATAAAAACCACTCATTACATGTATGATTTTAATATACTGGCATTGAATAACTTAAAAATAATAATGTGAAGTTTGTGAGTCAATTGATTTAGTTTATGGTTATCGGAAAATTCTAGAAAAAAATATGGTCAGGAAGGGGAAGGGGCTATAAAAGCAGATGCCTTACATCTGGTGGCTCTCTTGCTGGCAAACTTTGGTAATACAATCATCTGTTTGGTAAAGTGTAAGTGTGTTACACATGTAAGTACAAAATTATGTAACTATAATAGATAATATGGACATTGTAAGAGTAATAGAATGATTTGTAGTAAATGTGTCAACTGAATATTAATGTGTGGTTGTTTTCTTATATGGGCTAGTTTAGTTATTGGCGCTAAATGTTACAGGCCGCACCGCGCACGCGCTCACAAAATGACTTTCGATACTGATAGAGTAATAATAGAAGTACATTCTCACCCTGTCATTTGGAACCAGGCGAATGAATTATATAAAGACCGAGACGCGCGGACGGCAGCATGGCTCGAAATTTGCAAAGAACTATTTGAAAATTTCGAAGCTTTCAATGATGCAGAAAAAAAAACAACGGGTAGGTAAATAATTTATTATACAGGATATAAATCATACCTTAACAAAGTCGAAGACCGTGTGTTTTGCTCCAAGCAGAATATTAATTTTAATATTAATTAATTGTAGGTATTGCAGGGAAACGAATTTTTGTTAACTTTATTGCATAATTATCACTTATTACTGAATCTCACAATATATCGCTCAAAACAAAGTGTAAATGTGAGTTTATCGCGTGTATCCAAAATTTGACAAAGTTTATTTATTAGAAAGCAAATTACATTTTAAACAGTTTTTTGTGATAAACGTGTATCTCTGTCAATGTTCATTTCTCAGTCATAGTACCTTAGCAAATATTGATCGTAGTAACTAGGAGAATACGTGTCTGACGGCTTCGTTATAAGGTTATTTCTACATCCTTTATTATATACTTACATATAACTAAGTACATAGGTACTTGCTATTTATGTAATACCGACAGGTAAGTACCTACTTAAACAAAAGGTAACTTTATACAGTTGGGTTCGCAGGTATTCTCAAAAAATACTGCGATCTTGCCACGACAACTTACCATCCATGACAAAATAATCAGCGAATTTATCACGTATTGTGTATGCATCTCTTTGGGTGTTCCCAAACCCACTGTCAATGTCACGAATATGGTGTGGTGTGGTGACAACATCGCTGATATTATCGACTTGTTGTCTAGATCTAATAAAATTATGCAGAATGCATATGGCTTTAGTAAAACAAATGGCATTTTCTTTTGAAACATTCAATGGACGATGAAGTATTCTAAATTTATTGGCCATGATACCAAAAGTTGATTCAATATAACGCCGCGCTCTTGTTAGCCTATAATTGAATATTTTTTTTTTATGATCCAAATTGAGAGCTCGAGCATATGGTCGCATTATATGGCTAGATAACCCAAATGCTTCATCTCCTACAATAACATAAGGTAATGGAACAGTTGCTGCAGTATTGGTTGATTTATTATTGAGTAGCACAGGTAACTCTTTAGAAGGAGGAATATCCAACAAGTCATCATTCATTTGCTGGAACAAGCGACTTTGAGTGAAAATTGCAGAATCCGATTCTTTACCCTGTACACCCACATTTATATAGGTAAACTCATAATTTGCGTCACACATTGCTAGTAGGACAATAGAATAATAATGTTTATAGTTGTAGTAAAGGGAACCACTGTGAGGAGGTTTTATAATGCGTATATGTTTTCCGTCTATTGCACCAATACAGTTGGGAAAATTTGCTTGTCTCAAAAACATTAATGCTATCTCTTCCCATCGCTCACGTGAAAATGTTGGAATACAATCTTGCTTCAACTTTTCATTTATAATTTGACAGACTTCTTTTACTATTTTTCTGATTGTGGTTAATCCGGCTTGATATGACAAATGTAGGTCGACGAAAGTATGTCCGCTTGTCAAGTACCTTAAATATAATATTAATTTTATTGTTTCAGTCTCAAAAGTGCAATCTCGTTGGAAAACTGCAAGAGATACTTACATGAAAGTGAAAGCAAGCAAAAAAAAAATTAAATCTGGTTCAGGTGCTAAAGCAGAAAAAAAATATATTTTTTATGACAGTTTAACTTTTTTAAATTCAAATTCATGCAATGAACCAGATGAATCTATTGACGGACCGAGTGCAGAAGATAGCTCATCAACAAATTATAATATTGCTAGCACCAGTGTCCAAAATTATAATCATGAAGAAACAGGAACTGAATCGCCAAAAACATCTCGAAAACGTAAACGAGCACCATCACCAACTTCTTTTGAAAAAGAATTGTTACAATGTGTCAAAGAGAGCAATGTTGCCAATAATGACGAAGATATGAATTTTTTTAAATCTTTATTACCAACCGTCCAAAAATTTAGTACTTTTAAAAAATTATTATTCCGAAACAAAGTTTTAGAAGCTATGATTGAGATTGAAAAAGAAACCGTTATTACACTGGATGATTTACCATCACTTAATGTAACAGAAACTCATAATACATCTAGTATGATTGATTTAACATCATTAAATATAAGATCAGAAACGCACAATCCAGATACAATAGAAGATTAATTACTGGTGCAAAGTATTCATATTATGTATAAGAGAATAAAGACTTCAATAATATTAATAAGACTGCATGACAAAAATATATCAAAAAATTAGTTATAATGTTATAATAGTTGTAAGAATGTATAAGTTAAGAGCCATGTGGCTGTTCCGCCAACAGTTTTTTATGATTGATTGATGGTCAGTGAAATAGAATTTAATGTATGCTATGTATATTTAAGAAGTGTGATATAATGTGATTTATGAAAAAAAAATGATTATTTGTAATAATAAGAGTAAAGAACTGTGATTATAAATGTGATTAATAAGCAAAGGAATAATAATAATTAGTATTAATAATAAAAATACACAAGTAAAGATCTGTTTTATAAATATCCTGAACCAAATAGAATTTAAATAACTAGTACGAGTATAAGCAAACATAAAATTTTATTTTTTTCTTACTTACCGCATTGTTATTGCCAGCCTCTCCATTGGTGATATGACTGATATAGATCTTACTTTGAGATTGTTGACTTTCAAATACGGTTCCAGTTTTGAAAATAGCTCGTCGTAGACTTGAACCGAAACTTTAAAATAGTAATTAAATAAATTTTCATTATCCCTTAATTTGCTAAACTTTACAACAAATTCCCCGCATAACAACCTAGATTCAACGAAAGGGCTCACTGGTTGTCTTTTTTTTTGTGCTAGTCGTCGTTTTGCTAGGTAATAACATATTAAGTTCTCCATCGATACGACTGTACATGCAAACTGTTATAATTAAACTGGAGACACTGCGTAAGTCGGGTCTCCGCGACGGGCCACGCGACGGGCCCCGCGACGGGCCCCGCGACGGGGCGACGGGCCCCGCGACGGGCCCCGCGACGGGCCCCGCGACGGGCCCCGCGACGGGCCCCGCGACGGGCCACGCGACGGGCCCCGCGACGGGCGCCCGCTTAACGCAGTTTATGCCCTTATAAATCCAAGTTCACGACGACATATTGCTATTGTAAGCGGTTCTCGTCTATGGTAAGCGGTGCGCAAAATTCGGGGCAGCCGCCATACATTTTCAATTCGGCTGTGTACATCTTTTTTCTATATCAAATAAGAGAGGATATAACGAAAAACTGGGCAACCTTAATGATGTAATAATGTGCTTATATTCTTTAATTTATAGCATAAACAAACAATTCTGAAATATAATAATCACATATATTTTACTAGCTGTGCCACCGACTTTGTTCACATGGTTGTCGGAAACACTATCGCGATAATCTTTTGACTGCTCACGTTGATTTTTGTTATTATGATTATTAAAAAGGAATAATTCTTTCATACATATTTTTGAGTAACTTAAACCATTTATCTATATCTTATATACCGCAGCGCATGCAACGAAAGTCCTCAAATGTGAATAATTTTCCATGTTTTTGCAACATTTCTCACTAACACTTTGCTCATATTGGTCACAGCATAATATTATATAGCCAAAGCCTTCCTCTATAAATGGACTATCTAACAAAAGAGATTTTTAAAATCAGACCAGTAGTTCCTGAGATTAGCGCATTTAAACAAACAAACAAACAAACTCTTCCACTTAATAATATATATAATATATTTATACTAGTATAGTACCTCTGCCTTCTGCATCTTATTCTGCTCCTGCAGACGGCTAAGGATGTCAGCCATGTTGGTCTGAAGCACCATCCCACCCATCACTAGCTCGTCCAGAACCTGGTGTGCAGCATCAGCATGGAAGATCAGGTCCAGCTCGCACACATTCTCAAAACATTTGTCCAATGTTTCTACAAACACCTGTAATTTTTTGTGATGTTTTTACTTCATAATGAATACAAGACAGTAGTTGATATTGTTCAACAGCTTAAAAGGAAAAAACTTAACATTAATCACTTTGTTGTCAGTTAGTCTTTTATTAATCTTATCCAGATTTTTATAACAATCATGCTTTTGTTTAAAGCAATAGTAACAACAATGGAGGAAGTTATGAATTTACAATTCTTCTTCTGAATGCTTGTTTTTAACTAGATTTTGCCTATAGCTTCTTAAAATAAATTTCACCCCCTTTTAGGTTCAAGGTTTTTAAAAAACCTTCCTTAGTGGATAACTATGACTTTAAATATGCACAATTACAAGTTTCTACCTTAAAACTTTTAATGAATGCATTGTGATTCAGTCATTATACTTTCCCTTTTATCTAGATACCCATATATATTATAATAAATATTACCTGAATTAAGTCTAGGATCCCAAGTTCACTTTCAGAAGAGTCAACACAGAACACAAAGTATAGTGTTGCATAATGTCTGTAGATCAGCTTGTAGTCAGAACCACCAATAAGACTGAAAATATGTATGTAAGAGGTTGTTACAAACTAAAACTTAGTATAAAGTTTTTTATAGGTGTTGATGAAATAATAATAGTTATTATAAAATTACCTTCCACCTTCTAGAAAATTACAAACATTGTCATCTCTTTTGGAAACCAATTGGAATGTCTCCTTTATTATCTGTTGTTGCATATCTTCATTCTAAAAATTGTTACAAAGTAATTAAAAAACAAAACCAAAATCATTATGTACAGAATTTTTTATGACTAAGAACATTGTATAAAAATGAAGTACCATCTGAAAAGATTTTATATCATTGGTTTTAAACCATTATTATGCATAGGTAAGGAAGCAGACTAACACACTTAATAAAACTTTAAATAATAATTATGTATTGATTTTCTCAAAAAATCATACAATATTTCTATAACAAAGAGACGATAATACAATATTTCTATAACAAAGAGACGATAATAGTAATAATAGTAGAACATTTTACAGAGAATTTATACAGAAATATCGGAACTCACGCTGTACTTACAAAATATTGATAAAATTTGGAAAGTCTAGGCTTTCCATGATTGTTAAACACTAAGATTGCTTTAATCATGTTATGAAATTAAAAAACTAACATTCAAATCTTAGAATTATAATTCTAATAAGTTTTAACATAAATCTAGAGATTTAAAAATGTATTATTTGGCCAAATTCGAAGAGCAAAAAATATTTTATTGCTGAATGGCAAAATAAGTCAATAATTGTTAGTTGTCACTTGTCATTCTTGTCAAAAGCCAAAATCCAGTTGTCATGTTGTGAAGTGGCCTCAGAACAAAGATCTGGAACTGTACTAATAGTTCAATTTCACACGGCAATAATAGTAGACTACCTGTCTCTTTCTTACAACAAGAGTTTTAAGTAAGAAATAAGTATCTACACTCTTTTTATCAACGCCCCCTTTATTGGCTGTGATATACTTCTGCTGCCACCGACGCCATTTTACATGTCACTTTGTTTACATGTCAAACGTTGTTATTGTGAGATTTTTAGGGTTTTTGAGTGATTTTCGATTTAATTACTGCGCAAAACTGTAAAATAATTCTGAATTCATTATATTCGGTAACAAGAAGTCCTCTGTAGTAAGTTGTGGCCTATGCAAAATCACCGGTAAGTAGCTAACATTTATTTAAATTGTTGTATATTGTTTAGTTTATTTGTTATAAAGTGTTTAAAAATCAATTTCTTTGAGCTAGCTCAGTTGTGGGGTATAAAATCCGCAATATTCTTAAAAAAAAGAAAGTGGGCAACCCTAATCCGCCATGTTTGTATTCAGTTTTGTTTATTTAGGTATGCAGGCAAAGTACATGCTTATGCCAGTTCCATATGATTCTTTATTCTGAGGAAGTGGCAAGAGGTTATTACATGGTTATTAAGGGAGGCCATTTTGAAGAAGAAGAGGATAGTGATGTGATTGCATTGTATGTCGCCTATCGTCGCTTTACCTTCACAACCTCGTATCTATTAAAAAACTACAACTTTTCAGTAGAGTAAAAAATCTTAATATTATCAGATTTTATTATGACATGGATTTTACGTTGTAAAATTTATTTTATTAAGAGTGGCGCTAGTTGCGGTTATTCCTCGCCTTAAGCATTTGCCGAATGTGTGGACCGATTTGCCGACGCTTGCGTTGGTCTACGCTCGGCCAATAAGTATAGCCGACTTCAATTATAGACGTAAAAATAGATAAATCAACTGCCGAGGGGATAATAGGTTTAAAAAAGTCTATATTACTAATAGGCTTATTAATTTTACAATTTCTCTTGGTACACTTAAAAAAGGGGCCGCCGGCTAACATGGCTAAATATTTTTTGTTTTATCTACAAATAATAATCTGTGGTCAGTGTTTTATTTGAATCTGTTGTCTATACCTGTTTACTTTATCATCTGTGCTATTTTGTCTATGATTTCGCCTGAAGGTTCGCGAGTTGCGGTCGGAGTAAAGCTTTTTGTGAGTGCTTCGAAAATAAATCGTAACAAATCTTGAAACATTGTGTGCAAAAAAATTCTACTGTGTTTATAAGTGTTATTGGAAGAATAAAGTATTGAATGGATTTTACTCGAAGACACGCCGAAGTGGATGTTTGTAAATACAGGTCAGTGTAAAAATATGTAGTGTTCATGTCACATTTGTCTTTATTTGGATACCGGTCGCGCTCCAGCGGTGTCAGTTGGCTATTATCACGTCTATTTGTTACCTCGGTTCTTTACAAATAGTTAAATGAAGCCATGCTTCTCAATTAAGGATTTTGCGTATTACAATTTTCGATTGTTGTGTCCGAAATTTTACGCTCAGAGCATTGTTGTTTCTGCGATATGAAAGTAAACTGTTCTTATATATAAATTGTACATATTGCTTTAATAATCCTTACCTACTTATTTTTTTACCTACTTTTAAATATTTAGTGTAGATAATATGGTGTAGATTTCTTACTGTACCTTATGTGTCCACATTTATATCAATTTAAATATATTATATCTAGCAATATTGCTAGATTTATTATATTTTAATCTTATGATATGGATTTCCGCAAAGTAACACCTGATTCCATGAACTATGTGTCCACATTTATTCTTAAAAAAATTACTATTACCTATCACTTTCAAAGAATTCCATATAATCATAAAAAAAGTGATATTATTATATAAAATGTAAAAGGTAATATAAACCATTTAATATTGTTTTTATAAAAATGTGCCAAACTTTAATGAGCTTTGTTTGTTAACCATTTGTAATGTGTTATGAAATATGTTTACAATACCCTAGATACAGTGTGTCGTCGTCGTCGTTCGTCGTTTCAGCCTTTTACTGTCCACTGCTGGACATAGGCCTCTCCAATACATTATTGAAGGAAGTTAAGCCTACTGGTACCACGCTGGCTAGACGGGTTGGTACAGGGTTTTGTTTCGAGTTTTCCTTCTCTCACACTAGCTGTTGATGTGTGTGTGTTTCCTTTTAGTCGCCTCTTACGACTCCCCTAGGATAGTATCGGGGGTGGTGATAATTGTATTCTAATGCCGTCACCACACGGCAATACAGTGTGTGGATTGTGTTAATTTATATTCTCTTGGTTTAGAAATCATTGTGTCTTTATAATGTGTTTAGCACAATATAAAGAAACAATGCATGCAATTCACTCATTTGTATTAATTAATAAACAGCTACTTAAGAAATGTGTTTGTCTGTGACTCAGGATAGATTGATTTTCATTCTATGTTTAAACAAATTCTCATGTTTATAAAATAAAATTGCCAATTTGTTTCACTTTATAGGTTGCTAGACATATGTGTAATATCTGGGAGGCCACAAAATAATCAAGTTGTAGAATTTTGATACATTTGCCAGAGCCTTTTTAGAAATTTGGTTCTGAAATATTTAGGCATACAATGCATATTTAAGTAGGTACCTTTGATTTACATTTTTATTTAGCCATAGAAAGTGTTTAGAAAGTTTGTACTAAGGTACTGGGTAACTGGTACTACGGACCTGGAGTCAAAGGTTCATGACAGAAAACATAGTGCAGTTTTTAAATTCTCTTCAAAAAAGGGTGTACAAGTGTTCATAAAACAAACATTTCAGCTGCAAATAATTTGTCATTTTTAACAAAAATCTTAAAGCTGTAAAAATGTGTTGAGCTGTTATAAAAAAGAGTTAAATAGACCATTTGACAAAAACACACTATTTATGTGTTAGGACTCTCTGATACCACTGTTTATTCTACAAAAATGTAGTTCTTATGTTATATTTGTAATAATATTTAGAGGCAAATATCCCACAGTCAACAGTTAGCTATTTTAACACATGAGACTTCATTACTGCACTAACTACATTCACATAACCTTATATTACCCATACATCACTCCTGGTCGTTTCAGCTTTGAATTCCACTGTTGGGCATAAGTCTCCCCCAAACTATTTCATATGGTGTTGTTGCCTATACTCGCCACAATTGGCAGGCAGGTTGGAAGGTCTCAGGAAGATCTGCTGCTCATTTCCAGATATGTATTTCCTCCGTCGCCTTTTACGACAACAACAGGAAAGTTGGTTGGGAAGGTGCTATTCTAACGACTCCGTCACCCCACGGAGAATGTACTATCCTATTATATTCTAATTATGTTTCGTTACTTTAGTATCTCCATGAGGAAACAAAAACGGTATTAGTGCTGTTTGTTATTTTAGGTTTAGTGTATAAATGAGGAAATAAAAAATGTAGTAAATCGACGGCGTAATACCTACCAATATCTACTGTATCTAAAAATAGCATGTATTTACATTGAACACATATTATAAATTGTTTCCAGCATGGTTTGTATTAAATAAAGTTAATTGTTTCCAACAAAGTCTGGACAGCAGGCTTACTCCCGAGTCCCGACGCAATCGATAATCTTTTTGCTTTTGGTATTTTATTTGGTTGATTAATAAACTAACCAGGATAAAGAAAATTGTTAGATCGTAACTTTTTGTACTCCCGACCATGCCAATCGACTGAAAATCAAAATAAACAAACGTCAATTTATTCGGGAGACCGCGGCACGATCGAATCTGAATCAATATCGAATCAGTTTGGAGAGTAAGGCCCCAGTTTAATACGCCGATATTGAAATAGGTGTTTATTAAAATACTTTAAAGTAATAAAAATGTAAAAGGCGGTATTTAATTGAAAAAAAATGTTAGATATTTGAGTCCGTTTTTTTATTTTGATATGACCAGTGTCACTCTCATAGTAAACACAAATATGACGACACCTCTTAACCTCTGCTCTCGAAAATCATAACCCTCCTTCTGACGCAGCCGGATAATAATAATAGCTCCCCTCACTGATTTCGGTGTCGGTAGCCGATTTCATTAAAACCAGGCCAGCTACGCAGGGGTTATTTTATAGTGTCCGAGTGTGTGCGCAGTACACAAAGACACGATTCCTTTTACTCTCTTATACCAGTGGCACGGTAAACCGACACGACTGGCGAGAGAACAGACGCAGGACCGACTTTACATGCCCATCCGACGCACCCGGATAAAAATGATATAAGAGGTATTGGTATTTCGTCATTAAAATGTAAATTTAATAAGTAATTAGCAATTGCTCAATGCCAGCATCTCGCCAGCATTCGGCGAGTGGGTGTGTCCACTGATAACTCTAGGCCACTGGGTCTCGCACGAGGCGTCACCGTGTATTTACGTCGCAGCCCACATCATCTGATGACGAACGATCATTTCAAATTACGATACTGCTTTAGTACCACTGTTGTCCGTAACTAATGACACGATAAGCCTGTGTACTGTGTAGCCATCGCAGTATATTTCAAGGCCGCGTTTGATTGAAATAAAATAGAATTATCTCGTATTATGCTCAATGAGAAATGAAGAATTGATGTTCTGAAGAATCAATCGGAAGAAAAAGTATGCCTTCTTGACCCCTAATTATATCTGAGGAATCTTGTAGTCCGAAAAAAAACCTATAGGAAAAAGTCATTTATTAAATATTGATTGACAGATCGATTGATTCCGATTTTTTTTCTACCGGATAGATTTATACAAGATTCCTCAGATATAATTAGGGGTCAAGAAGGCATACTTTTTTTTCAGATTGATTCTTTAGAATCATCAATAGTACATATGCTATTTGTCAATACAACAAAAAATAATTTTCCGGATAAGACCCAAATAAGATACATCCTTGTTTAGTGCCTCAGCATATGTGTTATTGTTATTAGGTTCAAATTACACGTCCAATAATACACTTCTAGTTAATCGTATTTTACTTTATTCTACTACGTAGATAATACAATAAACAGTATCTTATAAATAACTATGTAGGTACACTGACCCCACTAACCTATCCGGGCCTCTCAAGGAGACTAACTTAAAACTATCTTAGGCATCAACGTCAATGTCATCTTTGACATCTAGTTGTTTTAAATACATGCATAGCATTATGTAACATCTCCCTTTTTCGAGAAACGCATACAATTTAATAATGCTTAAAATATACATGATTACAAAATATAACTTACTAATTAAATTTCTCATGTATGTACAATTTAGGTTGTTTTACAGTTCTACCAGATCTGGTAACATAATCTGTACCTATTTGCCTTTCCACAGGAACACAGTTATCATTATGTCTACTAATATCCTGAGAATTTTCACTCGTGAAACAACTAGGATTTATGGGAAGTATATTGCACGTATCATGACCATTATAAGAAGGATCTATTTTTTTAAATTCATCTTTACTGTCACCCGCAAAAGAGGAAGGAGGATTTATCTTTTTTAAATTATTTTTCCTATGTCTAATATGCGCTCTATTTCTCCTATAAATAACACCATCCATATCGGTAATATAATGAGACCTACCACAATCTAGATTTCTATGTATTACACCAGGAGTCCAAAAATCTTTGGGATTCTTTTTAAAATAAATGTCATCTCCAGGCTTAAAGACTTCATTCCTTTGCCTTGCACATCTGTCAAAGTAATATGTCATTTTGTTTTTATTTTTGACATAAGATTTTTTGTAAACAGAAAATTTTACTAAATTCGGTTTTAGTTTTTTACACAGGACAGGTATATTCATACGTAAACTCCTAGACATTAATAATGATGCTGGGCTGGGAAAATCGCCTTTAGCTGTGTTCCGGTAGTGTAGCAATGCTAAATATACATCAGAATTATCTAGAGCACACTTACGTAGTATGTTTTTTGATATTTTCACAGCCGCCTCGACCTGGCCATTTGAACGAGCGAAATAAGGACTCGACGTGATATGCTCCACATCCCAGTCAACCAGAAAGGATTTGAACTTACAAGAGTTGAAAGGTGGACCATTATCCGACACTAGCGACCGTGGAATGCCATGGCGTGCGAAAAATGATTTCAAGTGTTTCACCACGTTATCAACGTTGTAATTCTTATGTAAAGAAGCTAGCTCAAAATATTTAGAATAGTAATCTACACAGACAAGGTAATTCTCCCCATCAAAATAAAATAAATCAACCCCTACTCGTTCCCAAGGGAGTTGTGTAATATCATAACACTTCAAAGGTTCCTTATTTGTGTTAGGTTTAAATTTAGCACATACCAGACACTGTTCAATTAAATTTTTAATGTCTGCATTTATATTGGGCCAATAAACTGTTTCCCTAGCAATGTTAAGTGTTTTATTTATACCTAAATGACCACAGTGAATTTTATCTAATATTTGCTTTTGTAAAGCCTTTGGGACTATGAGCCTATTGCCCTTAAAGAGTAAATCATTCATTATATGTATTTCACTTTGAATATTCCAATATGGTTTTACCAAACAGTTAATTTTGTTTTTGCTTGTTGGCCAACCATTTTTTATATAAGATTTAAGCAAATTAAATGATTCATCTTGTTTCTTTAAAATTGACTCTAAATATGACTTTGATACTGAAATATTAGAAAAAATTGAATTGACATGATATTGTAAATCTTGTTCATATTGCGGTACATATGTATCAGTGAGTGAAGCTCGTGATAGCGTGTCCGCTATATACATATGTTTACCAGGTACATAAATTACTTCTAAGTCATATCCTTGCAACGCAAGCATCATTCTCTGCAACCTAGCTGGCACTTCATGAAGAGGTTTTTTAAAGAGAT
This sequence comes from Celastrina argiolus, assembly GCA_905187575.2. Lineage (NCBI taxonomy): Eukaryota > Metazoa > Arthropoda > Insecta > Lepidoptera > Lycaenidae > Celastrina > Celastrina argiolus. The sequence continues at coordinate 6,039,561 of LR994579.1, read as the reverse complement.
AAATTAAAGGTTTGTGATCTGTATGAACGGTAACAAGACCTCCATAAATATATTGATGAAATTTATTACAACCAAACTGTATAGCAAACAATTCCTTTTCAATCTGAGCGTAGTTTTGTTGAGAGCTTGTCAATGTTCTTGAGCTATATGCAATTGGTCGCTTATTTTGCATGATTACAGCGCCCACTGCATTCTTGGATGAATCTACTGACAAAATTAAAGGTACATTGCAATTATAGTTAGCTAATACAGGTGCTTTAGTAATAATATCTTTTAGTGATTCAAAACACTTTTGATAATTATCATCCCATAGGAATGGTATATCCTTTTTTAACAAGTTTCTTAAGACATTAGTTTTGTCTGCTAAGTTTTCAATGAAAGGGGCTAAAAAATTTTACATGCCTAAAAATCTTTGTAAATCCTTAATATTTTTAGGTGTAGACATATTTTTTACAGCTTTAATTTTATCTGGATCAATTTTAACACCATCTTTGCTAAAAATATAACCCAAATATGTTATTTCTTCTAAAAGAAACTTACACTTGAGCTTGTTTAATTTCAAATTTACCTGCCTAGCCCGTTCTAAAAATAATTCTAACCTCTTATTATGTATTTCAATTGTCTCCCCATATATTAAAATGTCATCACACCAAATAATTATGCCTTCAATGTCCCCAAATAAATCAATCATAGTTTTATAAAATATTTCTGTTGCAGTATTAATCCCAAAAGGCAACCGTAGAAATTTATAGCGACCAAATGGGGTCTGAAATGTGCACAAATCACTACTTTCTTTTGTTAATTTTATATTATAAAAACCAGAGAACGCATCCAAGTGGGAAAAACATGTAGCTTTAGACAATTTTGACCTCACTTCATCAATATTTTTAATAGGATAATGACTTCTCAATAGATTTTTATTTAAATATCTAGGATCTAAACATACCCTTAATCCTCCTGCCTTTTTCATGGTAATGACTAAACTACTTACCCATAATGTGGGTTTGTTAACCTTCTGTATAATTCCCAGTTGTTCCATGATTTCTAATTCTTTCCTTAACGGCTCGATGAGAGCAAACGGTACCTTCCTCGGGGGATCTACTCTTGGTATGGCATCCTTCTTTAATACAATACTGTGTTCATATGGAAGACATCCTAGGCCCTGAAAAACATCATTATATTTGATTACAATATTGTCACATGTTTTTTCATATAGGTTATGTATATTTTTCACAATTTTATTGTCATTTTGACAATTTACAGAGAAGTTTTTTGTTATTAAATTTAACTTTATACAAGTTGGTAAGCCAATTACAGTTGGACAATTCAAACTTGTTATTACAAAAGTAATTGTTTCAGGCTCTACTTTATTACCTAATAAACAGGATACATTAGATACTGCCACTATGGGAATTTTATGACCATTATAAGCAAAAATATTATAATTTTTACACTGTTGTTTGTCCTTATTTTTAATTTTTAGGTTTGAGCTTTTACATGTGTCTACAGACATCATATTTATATCTGCTCCAGTATCAATTATGCAATCTACTCTTTTATTGTTTATATTAAGAAAATAATGCCAAGAATTATAATTTTTACTTAAAATTGTGCTATTTCTATTACTCTGTGATTCAATGTTGAACAATGTCCCTATAGTAAACGATAATTTTCCGGATCAAATGGACCCAGATAACAATCCTTATCTGGGTCCATTTGATCCGGAAAATTATCATAACGCAACCAGCCCAGCACACGTTGTTCTCTCCTTATAACTCCTCCTCGGTTAGGAAATAGTCTGGGTCGTTTTAAACATAACATCGAGTTTATTTGCACACTTAATTACTTATAAGTACACTTCATAATACCTAAGTGGTTCCTCTTCACAGTTTTAGAAGTATTGCACGGATTATGAGCACAAACCACAGACCGTGCCTTATTATCACATTAAAATCAACCGTTTACTTTTGCAATAGTATTTTCAATGTGTAAAAAATAAATGTCTGGCAAAGTCTAGATCCACCACATAGCCTAGCTCTATAAATGGACTATCCAACAAAAAATTATTTTTCAAATCGGACCAGTAGTTTCTGAGATTAAAAATATTAAAAATATTAGTATAGATAGTATAGATTAAATTGTAACTACAAGCTATGGAAAGGATTATTTTACGTAATTTATAATCAGAAATGGCGGAATCTGTAGCAGAACCATGGTAACCAACACAGTTCAGCAGATTAGCAAGTTGAAGTGACTGTGGGATGGAGGTACAGCTTGCAGAACAGATGGCCGCTGGGGCAGGAAGGTTCTCGGGTGGAATTCTCGGACGTTGAAGCATTAAGCGACCTCCCTGGACAACCTTGTCGACAGATGACCCGAGAGCAGAGTTGAGGAGGCCGCGAGGGACCGATCGCACTGGAAAACTTTGGGCGAGGCTAATGTCCAGCATTGTACCAGGGATGAAATGGATATGAAAAGTCGGATTTGGATACGAATAAGGATATTAACTTATTTCGGATTATCCGTTTGTTTCGCATAATTTCGGTTACGGTTATTAAATTATGCTTTGCTTTTCACAGTAGCAATAGTTTAATTTCGGATTCGATTACGGTTACGGAAAATTTTTATATCGGTACCGATAGTTTCGGTTACGTTTACGGCGCTCCCTAACATCCCTGCATTGTATATCCTAGCTGAAACGTAAGAAAGTAGTAACTAGTAAGACATTAAAAATATAGGTAATAACGCCGTCCAGTCTATTAATTTATTATGCAAAATGATTTACGATTTAAGGAAATACGACAAAATCTATATCTTATATATATATATATACAAAAATTGCTCTTCGTTAGTCTCGCTAAAACTCGAGAACGGCTGAACTGATCGTCTATTTTTAGTCGTGGAAGTCCTGCGACGGTTTACTTTAAACGGTGAGAAAATACTGTTTGTATGCTCAACAAAGTGGGTACGGATCAGCTAGTATTAATAGGTATAATACTATTATAACCTATTAATACTAGTCACTAGCCACTTTCCTTATGACCAATAACGGATCAATACTAGTCAATTTCTTCAATGATCGATCGCAGCCTTCGAAGCATCAACTCTTTTGACCCCCTACTGTCGTATGAATTCGAATTGACTATTACGAGGTCACGGCCTCCGCTGGCTGCCTTATAATGTACGGCGCGTCTGGAAGTGTATCACGATTCACGATTCACGTAACGTTTACGAGCTGGGTTTATGACAGGTTACCCTGACGTACAGCGACGTGAATAATCCAGACCTATTGCGAGAAGTCGGTTTAACCCGGAGAAAAACACCTGTCTGTGTTAAATTTAGGCTTAAGTCATCAATGGCATCAGTGAGCCGAGAGCGGAAAGACCAAAACGATTTGTATTTCGTTCATCGAAGTTCGAACTAAGTGAAGCGATATTTCCGCGTATGTGCTTTCATCCGTTCAGGGCGAACTGACGTCAGTTCTTTCTGATGTGACCGGCCTCTGGTCTCGCCGAAAGAGCGATCCTAGTTAGAAATTAGAATAAAACTAGGCTCTAATTGGGTGATTGTTTTGCAATTTCGCAAATGAACAACAAGTCGATCTCAAAGTGATCTTTATTGGAAGTTCTCATTCCATTCATTTTAACAAAGATCATAACTGCTAGGCCCTTTATTGTGACTATTTCACATCTTTTGAAAAATACCAGCTACAAATCGATTTAGACGCCTCCTAGGTTACATTTGTTTTATATAGCCCAAGGACTAAGCAGGCTAGCCTTTAACTATTTCTGTCCAGACGATGTAAAGATAAACATTCGCCAAAAGTATGATACCTACTATCAGTGTAAGAATATTGTTTGCATACCACTGGCATTATGCAAAAAGTTATATATTTTTAAAAGCAGGAGTATGCGTTCAATTTGGCGTCCTTCCAGCTTGCAGGTGCAACATAATATAATATTAAAAATGTAAAAATAATCAAATATTTTGCACACCAGTCTTCAGGGAGTTACAGATCATTAAAATATATCTTGGATTTAGCCCAGTAGTTTTCCCACGAGGAAACACTGCAGTTTTCAAATGTTTTAAAGTTCTGACGACGACGAGCTGGACGCATACCACCCAGGCTGGCCAGCGGTGGCGCAGGAAAGACATACCTGGAGTGTCCTCCAGGTATGTCTTTCCTGCGCCACCGCTGCGCAAAGACCTCCTCCAGTGTCCTGGAGGAGGTCTTTGAGCAGCAGTGGGACAGTTTAGGCTAATAATAATAATAATACTTGTCCAGAACAAATATTATTATTATTGTTAGCCTAAACGGTGCCCTATCGCCCGCCATACTTTTTGTAGTCCAACCGATTTTTCCGCTGATTTAATAACCTATTTTATGTAGGACGTGTACGTTTTATTTATTTTTCACCTAAAAATAGTTAGACATGAAATGTACCCTTGCCATGGATGGGCACCCTAATGCCATGATTAGATAGAAATCTTTAGTCCCGATTTCACCAACGCATGTTAGTAATAACGGCGTGTTAACATACCACGCCTTCTCATTCATTGATAGGAATTACGAGAGGAACAACATGATATTTAACGAAGGATTAACTTTAACATTGCTTGGTGAAACACGCCCTAAAGTTTTTAATGGGCGCCTTTTATTCCTGTACACTTCCAATTACAAATATGTATTATGTTTACTTGTCTTTATCTAAGAATCATATTATGACATATGATTAAATAACATGAATCGGGACAGCATGGTTTATATTTAATTTGTATTATTAGTATATGGACGGTTTAGCCCAATGGGCAAACTGCCAACTAACGCGCACACAGTTGGCTAACTGAAAGACAGAAATGCGTTACTTTTGGCCGAATACTAAAACGATAGTTATATTGAGTGGCGCTTAAATCACATGCTATCCTTGTTCTTCCGCTAAGGTGTGTTTGTGACAACGTGCGAGTAGGGGGCTCCATTAATGTGTGTTTTCCGATAAATAATTACAATAGACTTATTTCTGATATTGTTCGGAATTTTGATAATATTATTATATTAATTAAAAATATTGGAGCCGAGTTAGAAACGTTTTTAATGAATTTCAAAAGGCCTTACCATAAGAAAATCAGCAGTATGTAATCGTCCAAGTACGAATGTTAAAAGAAAAGGAAAATATGTACACCATAAAATGTTTGTCATCTCTGTCAATTGAAAGATCCTAAAACTGAGATAAATGTGTCACAATTTATTTTTATCTGTGAAGATCTTTTTTTAGAAGTGTGAATACACTTTATTATGTCACTTACATACTTCTTCTTGTTGCACCCAGATTTACACAATTTACTCATGTCTAATTTTATAATATATAAAAAGCTATTAATTTTTATACCTAATTTGTGTCTCTTTGAAAATTCGAATGTATTAGGCAGTTTTTGTATGTTCATCCAAATTTAATCGAATCTTAAATCTGTGACCTTGAAAGCAGGCCATAGATTCGATATAAGCCTATGTTACCCGGTTTATATAAGTTTTATCTTACGTAGTCCCGTTAAACTTAATAAAAATGAGGTTATTCATCACTTACCTCTATTTTATGAGCACTCAATTTTATTTACATTTCTACGATGTCCATCCACCCGAAAGAAAAGTGACGTAAGTCATTTTTTTTACTCAGGCGAAGGCATTAAAAAACCACAAACAGCACGAGCCGTCAGCCCACGTCCAACGTCATCTAGGCGTAGGAACTTAAATATTACAGAATAAAGACTTCAGACTCATTCCAACTATTCTTAAGCCTAATCGAATAAAAAAAACAAACGCCGTACCTGATAACAAAGGGGCGCGAACAATCTATCTAATGGAGCGTAATTTGAAATTGGAATAGTAGCAAAAAGGCATCCTTCCTGTTTCCGCGTTTATCTAATTATTTAACTATATAAAAGTAATTTGGTTGTAGTCTTAGTCAGTTTTGGGGTGAACCTCATCCCTTACGGATTAAACTACCAATTCGGCAACTTTCGGTGAGTTTTAGTTTTCATTTATGCAATTAAATATTTTCTGACTTGCACTTTTTCCTCTACCTAAGCTCTGCTTTCATAGAGTTTTTGGTTTAGAACCTAAAGTTAAAAACTATCAATCGACTAAGTAATTCGTTAGCTTTAGGGAAGTTTTCATTTACAAATAAGTAACAATTCAATATTATTTTATTTGTCCTTTCCTCTACCTAAGCTTTGTTTTCTTAGGTTTTTATGAACCTAAAATAAAAAAATTATCGCTAATAAACTTGTAACAGGAATATAGAGGTGTCCATTCGTTACAGTTTGCGCATTATGTAATTTAAGTTCAATGTCACCCGACACTAATTGTATGTGCTCAGTGCTCACTGTTCATGTGCTGTAATGGCATGTAGTAATATGAAGCGGTTTATATTAGTGATGCCTTTTTCTGATAAAACATAAAACTACAGGAAATCATTGCTATATCGTGCAGGCGTCCAAATGTAGTAGTATCGATTTTTTTGCGGCGACGCGTTACAGCGCCAAGGTACCACGCCAACACACACATAATCTAATGCGCCTAGACGCTCCATATCATGTTGTGCTAAGTAATAAGACTGTAACATACGAGCTGCGAAGTATAAAGTAATAAAGTAAATATTACGTCGCTAACCGTATTGCGACCATAAAACTGTAATACACGCTCGACAATATTATAGCCTCGTTAGGTTTCCTCCACGAGTCCGCGGCGTCACGATCACGCGCCGCGGAAATAGGCACAAACGTCGCTGTCTCTCAGAGACAACGCTAACTGATAACGGATTTGTAGTGACTAATTTTGTGTATTATTTTTTTTTTACTTTTATTACGGTAAGTACTATTTAAAAAACAAAATTTGACCTCAAAATGGAAAGAAATAGTTTTGGAAGAGCAAAACTTGCAAACTCCAAAATAGTATTAATACCTACAACAATAAACAATAAACAGAGTACAATAAACTTGACAATAATTTCTGTTAAGTTTCGATCATTAAGTTATAATTTCCAAATACAATGGCTAAAGAGTTTATAAAAATAATAAATAGGTACTATTTATTCCTGGGATGCAGTTAGCAGTACCGACTATCGACATGTCATTTCGAACGATAAACGACGTCATATATTTAACGACTGACGCGTCTGCATTCCGTTGTATCGCTCTTTGGCGCGTAACGCGGTTCGTCGTTAGTACCATAACGGCAGTCGTCGTTGCGATAGCTTATCGTTTCGTTCCAACGGCGCTGCGCACGCGTTTTCTCATTTCAAATTCATTTGAACGTTGTAACACACCTGTCAATTGAGTGAGTAAATACTTTTTACATGGTTTTCGAAATTAGAAATTAGAATCTCGAATATGAGTTTTATTTTTTTCGTGTGGCCAGTTATCAAGGCAAGTGTTTGCTTGTCAGATCATTCGTTTCTAAACGCTACTAACGAGTGAATATTTTTTTTTTATTTAAAAGTTACATTACACAGTTTTAACTAGGTACTTTTCCTAGGTGTTAAGATATAGATAGATATAATAATATATTATTTAAAACTGTTTCGTTTGAAAAAAATAATTTTGTTTACAAACTGTTTCATTTATTGATTGATGATTCACCTTTACACTTATATAATTATACTGCGTTCTGATCTTCACGAATTTGGTTTGATTTTAATGTAAACAAAAAAAAATAATTCTCCCAAATTAATGTGTTGTTTGTTTATTGCACGGTGAATAAGTGTCATTTAATTAAACGTTACAACTTACATCAGCCCATACCGCTTTGTTGACAGTTATACTACACTGATATTTTGGTATAAAATAAAAAAGCCTTTATTTCTCTTTGATATTTTGGTACAGTTGGGTACAAATTGACTTATCTGTTGCATACTTTGATGTTGGAATTTGGAAAGTGTTGTTATGTACTTCAGCGGGTGTGTCGATGCGGCGGGAAAACCTATTTGAGTTTTGACCGACGCTGGAACATTTTATTTCGACCTTCGAAAGCGCGTTAAATGATTGTTTTACTTGTTGACTGTGTGATAACGGTTTACAAAAAGATAATTATAAATGTTATTCACGGTTTTCTCTTATTATAGGTATATAATATATATTTATATTTACAACGAGTACCTATTTAGACATATAATAAATATTAAGCCTGCGTGCGCCCGATAAGCTAGAAATTGGAGTACTTTGAAACATTTTTACTTACTAGAAAAAATAAAAAAAATGTCAATAACCACGTTCGTAATTATTTATAATTTGGTATCTGATTTGTTTTATAGAGGTGTCTAGAGAGTAAAACTTATTTATCTCAGCATTACTAACTAGATTGCTAATTTGACACCAAAAACTAAAAATATATGCTTAATAATAACTTCTATTTCATATCAAAATTCCGTGTTGTCTTACGGCAGGTTTCAATACTTTCAATAGCCGGCCGGCTGATTACGTAAAAATAGCGGTTAGGTAAAGTCGCGCGATGGTCGCGCAATCGATTGCTGAACGTAAAAAAGTAGTGCAAATCGCTCGCTGTTGTGTTTGAAATTTTAATGCACATTTGGCGTCGCTACGACGCCAAAAACAATTTAGTGGCAATCATAGGAACTATTACAAAATTACATGTTACGTCAAAAACAATGACGCAAAATATTTTATTCTGAATTTTAAAACTTAAAACTGCGAGTGTTTAATTTGGTTTTGTTCATTTTATCTTTTAACAGTTTTAACCGTCAATGAAGTTCAAGAGCAAATGTTGCGCAATATTTGCTATTAATTTGCTTCTACTAGATACGTAATAAACCTGGTTTTAATTTTGAATGAGATTTGATTCGGAGGAAGTTGTTTAGGTTTTATCGTATGCGTGTGTGTTTCAAATTGGTTTAACCCAATAACCTCCATCGGCTTCACTTCGTTGCGTTTACATGACGTATGTAAGTAAGTTGTATTGTAATTTGTGTAAGATTACGGATTCGTAGTTTTGATACAAAAAACTGTATCGCACAAAAGGAAATATCGCTGTAACCGTACATTTTGCTGCGATAAAAACAGCATAACTTAAGTATTATAAGGATAACGTGACACACTTACGCAGAAAATGTCATAAATTGTATGATGAAATCAAAGGAAATCGATATACATTTGACTTTGTTTTGTTTTTAAAGCTTGAATGAGACCATTCATTTCGGTTTTCTGAGACCAGATTTGAAACACAGCCAACTAAAATAAAGAGACAAATTAGAAATTAAACCCTGTATATTTTAAAAACCTTTGATCCAGAGTTCTACTGCCACAACAATAAATCCTCAGATTGGTTTTATCCAACAATGTTTTAATATTGTTTTTGTTGGCCGGCACTTTGGCATTTGGGCCCAATCTTGTTTGGAGAGTGAGTTGTATCTTATGCTCAAATAGTGCAGGACGGGATCCATAATATTATATAGTTGGGTTATTACATATATTTTGCAAAAGCAAAACAATATCAAAATATTCGCGATTTTTGCTCTTAAACTCTATCGACGCGACGGTTAAAAGGATTGGACATAAGCACCTCGAACCAAAAAAAGCAGTTGAAAGTTTTAAAAATTGAAAAATTAATGTGGCGTCAATAAATGTTCCTATTATTGACACTACTTAAATTGTTTTTGGTATTGTATTCGGTGTCTTAGCAAAAAAAGGCAAATGTGCGTTTAAACACAACAGGGCGATTAGCACATTTTTATTTACGTTCAGCAATCTATAATTGAATTGCACGTCTACCGCGCGATTTTTGCTGATCGCTATGTTTACGTAATTAGCCGGGCGTTTCGATTCAATGATTTATAATATACATATTATGTAAATAAAAAATGTAATTAGACCGAATTAATGTGTCATTGTTTTTCATTATCATGCGGTGAATGAGTGATATATGGTGTAAAAAGTATTTTGCCGCTCATACTTTGTTTACTTGTATGGAGTATAGATACAAATTATAGCTAGCTTGTTTTTCTTGTTGAATTTCCGAAAATAACTTTGTAAGTTTCATTTGGAAATAAAACGTTTTTTATTTTTTTTATTTTATTTTTTAAATGCTTGCAACGAATGGAGCTCTATAAACTCTGTGTCTAATGTTTATGGACTTTGGTCTATGCCACAAATTATGCAAATACAGTATCCAAATAATCTTGTAGCTCTTAACCTTATACCCGTATCAAATTATATTAAAGTGACAAAGTATAATATTATGTTATCATAATATTATTGCAACCTAAGGTCTTCTATATTTATACTTGGCGAGTCACTTTCGCGTTCGGTCTATCACTAAATCATATTACCGTGTTCCTAGAAAATTATGCATGTTAACTGCACACGATTGTAGTCTTTATTACGATAGAAGTAAAGGTTCTGTATTTTAATATACCTCGAATACAGATAGGTCGTAAATAACGTACTTGAGTCCTAACGTATGAGTATTAGACTCCAATATTGCATGGGACGTCTTGGTAAAGAAACCTTTTATGTTTTCGCGAAGTTCTTCATTTATTTTATTAACAGTGCAGTACCTTATATACATACGTATGTATGTTATGTATGTAGTTTTCATTTTTGAAGGCTACAACCAGTCTCAATTGCTAACCGATTTTAATTAAAATCACGATATCTGATCTTTTTTAAATCAGCGGGCCTACTCCCGACACAATCGAGAACCGAATCCGTTCGATATCAGTGGGTTTTCGTATTTTATTTGGTGAATTACTTTGAAACTAATCAGGATAAAGAAAATTGTTAAATCGTAACTTTTTGTACTCCAGACCATATCAATCGATTGAGAATCAAAATTATTAGGAAGTAGGTACGCGGCATGATCGTATCTGAATCAAAATCAAATCAGTTTGGAAAGTAAGGCCCCAGACCTGGGTATTTGGTATTGTGTTTTCAAAAGTTTCAATGTCAAAGTTATGCATTACCAATTGCCAGACTATCGCTAAGTGACAGTGAATTGCGATGCTTAAAGTTAACGATACATTTTTGTTTTCGAACTTCGACTTCGTAATTAGAGATAAAACCTGTCTAAAGCCTCTGGTAGTTAATAATAATGAGGTAACACTTTTTTGTTTACGAACTTCGTCTTCGTGATTAGCAATATAACCTGGCTAAAGCCTCTAGTAGTTTTAATAACATTGGCAGCTGGTCTAGCAGCACTATTTTCAACTTCAACAGACAAGTGGTAATGAGCCTTATTTTACGTTTGAACTTTTTTTTTTGAACTCAATTTAAAAAGTAAGGGCACTTTTATTTTAGTAGGTACGTATTGTATTTATGCTGCATTATGTTGATGATTACATTTCATCACGAGTGTGAAGGATCGCAATGTCATAGATTTGAGTTTTCAGAGAGCTAATCGATTTTTCAATCCATTAATAAGCGTTTAATAAGTCATTATACATCGTTTAAAAACACGTGAACGTTTGTTGTGTTCCCACTTCCCAGCAACATCACGTTTACTAAATGAGCCAATTAGATAAGAAACTTTATTATTTATTATTATTTAATCTTCAATATATACTAGTAGACTGTAGACAGTCTACTTGCATCCGTGGCCTAGTGAGTACACCGATTAGCACTCAGTGTGCAGGTTTGATTCCCAGATCTCAATTTACGGACGCTCATACGGTGGGGAAAAACTTCGTAAGGAAACCCGCCCATGGTTGGACCGAAACGTATTGACCAGTCGTTCCTCGTGTGAATGATTGAATTTTACATGTCGATAAGTGAACTTGAACAACTATTCGTTTTCCACTTTCAACTGACATGTAAAATTCAGTCGTAGATAACACGACGTGAAACTTACATGTTGGAGAGTATGGAGTTGGTATAATGTGCGAAGACCTTTACTTTGTTCAGCTTTTACAAGATACTTGCAGATACGAGATCGAAAGTATCAAATGCCGTAATTCGTAAACGAGACTCGCTTATTTGTGTCAACCTTATCGGTAAAGTCACCGAGTAGGTAAAGTATAGTATACTGTTGCGACATGCGACAGTCGCGGTGGTCAGTCTCTACTGTCTAGCCTCTACCATGTATTTTATTAATCAGATGCGTCATGCGACCTGCATTCGCAACACAGTATAATATGTAATATGCTATAATATGTATTTATAATATGTTGGAGCATCAGCCCTAGTTAAAAGTGAACAGCTTTGTTAAACAGACACTGGGGCTGGTTTTCGTGTATTGTAGTGTTTGCTTCGCTCTGCTCGCTTTACATTCTACATAGTAGGTACGCCTTACAAGGAAAGACGTACTTACATTACATATTTTGTGTGAGTGAGTGGTCCATTGAACTCTGTCCCCACTTGTAGTTGGTATAAGTTTGCAGCATATGTCTAGATTTGATAAAAAGTTTAGGATACAAAGATTTAAAATCATTTTACTTTAGAGTTCCTCAAGGTTGTTATTTTTTCGTTTCCGCCAAATATTCAATTCGTTCGTAGTTCCCAAAGCCGCTTAAACTTTTTAAGTTTCTAGTTAACAAGTCAAAGGAAAAGCGACCAACCTCCAAGAGCATAAAGTACTTAAAGGACATTCCACATACAGTTTTTTTTTTCAGTCTGCGAACAAGCTTTGCAAATAGATTCCGAATTTTTGAGTAGCGATGGCCGCGTTTATCTGTTTTGAATTTCGTAACATGTATATTTTTTCTGGCGCCAGTTATGTAAACATTTGATATGCCAAATATTAGGATTTGCTGCTGGCATTTAATATTCATGTGCATTTTTTTAGTTTCCTGTCTAATTTGTCCTTTTTGTTATAATCATTAGAGTTTATTTTGTCGCAATCGTATTTCTTAACACTTGGTCACGAGATCACAAGTAGCTTTTATTAGTAATTAGATAGTGTAGGAGTTCGGATTCTAGATAGATCTATTACGATTTACGATGATGTACTAGTATAATACCTTGTACCTACTGTACTCCACTACTTTAGAATCTTAAGTAAAATTGTACTCTATGGACATGTAAATAAAAGTGGAAGTATATTGTCGTTTGCGAAAATGACACTTTATTGTTTATGTATTCGCAAATAGAACAATGCACGATAGTTTGGTAGGTGCCATATTTTGTCTAAGCTCATGTGGTATTTATTCTTGACCGTTAATATTATTTTGGTAATCGTTTGTGTTTATTACTTACCACGTTATAGCTGCGAAGTAGTGGCTAGTGGCTACCGTAGAGATGGTCATGACTAAAGATTCCAAACAAATCCAAAATGAACGCGCATAACTTATTGAACAAGAAAAATGCTTTAATAGTGACGAGGATTGAGAAGACTAAGAATAAAAAATATTGAACACGGACACGATAGATGATTGGAACTTGTAAAATCATATCGTAAGTACATCTGCATTCTGCATTTCTCGGAACTGGGATCGCGCAAATAAATAACGAACCTTCTAAGAATTGAAAGATTGGATGCCGCAAGTAACAAGCTCGCAAAGTTCTCGTCTCTTTGACTAGTAACTCAAGTAAATGACAGTGAAAAGGGCACATATACGTTAGTAATGTAATACGCTTTTGTACAGAAAATAGTACGTAGTAAACGGAGTAGAGATCTTTATAGAGCTGATATGTTAGAATTATTAATAACACTTTGTTAAATGATGATCATTACGCGATTTGAAAGTTCTAGAAATATATCATACAATAAGTCAGGCAAGTAAGGCAGTATTTATTGTGTGTCGGGTATAAGATAAGATAATATCTGTTTAGAGTATGTCAACAAGGAGTATCTGCAATCGTGACGCATTGTTTAAGTGAAATTTCCCACTAAAACGCATTATCATATAATACTTGCACGTTAGAACCACGTGACAATTCCAGCATTTCAAGTCTAGTTACATAATAAACTTCTTTGCAGGTTTTTTAATGTCTGTTCAGTTTTCTGAAGGCCCGTATCCCGGTAAAGTTCAGATTCATAACAAGATACTTTATAGTTTTCACAAATAGCAATTCCATAATGTGTTAAAGTTCTTTTCGTATCTACCCACGTATCAGGAATCGTACATTTTTTAGTTTTAAACTGTAATACTAAAAACAATCAAAACATGAAAACGCGTATATCATAAATGTATTTAATTAAAAACAAGACAGTAAATCTTGATTCTTGACGCGAGTTCAATGTTATAACGTCGTTTAACGGTTAGTCAAGGATAAACGTTTATCAGTTAAAGATAACTGGGTGGGCTTTATCTCGTTGAGATCGTTACAGATAAAAGCATGACTTGTGCATTTATTGCTGTAACAACGACGCAACGTTATAAATATGATCAATGCACTTTGAAATTTTATTATAATTCAAAGGTTAGTTAGGGTACCTCTAACACTTAACTTAGGGTAACAAACTAACAATGGTCTCACTTACGTTGGCCGTTTCTACACAGCAAGGCAGTTTTCACATGACACCAAGCGCCGTGTCGTTACCTCCGCGGTGTCATGTGAAATCTACCTAAGTCAGTGTACGAGGGATGGGGGGGACAGCAACGTATTCGTAACGTTGCCGAATAAAATTTGTGTGGTCCCTGACATGATTCAAATGCAATTCTCATTAGAAAAACTAACTGGCAATCATTATTATTCTGTGGTTATTGACAAATAAAATTATACCTCTATGCTCTACGGTTAGAGATAGGCCGTAGCTCTCTATCTTTGGTAACATCATTGTACTTTTGCATTAGTCTATACTAATATTATAAAGAGGTAACGTTTGATTGTTTGTTTGTTTGTTTGTTTGTTTGTTTGTTTGTTTGAATGGAATAGGCTCTGAAACCACTGAACCAATATGAAAAATTCTTTCACCGTTGGAAAGCTACATTCCTAGCGCTGAACATAGGCTATATTATATGTTTAAAAAAAGTAGGGTTCCTTACTAAAACCCTAAAAATGTAGCCCAAAGTGTAAAAAAACGACCTCCAAAATTTGTTACGTCGTGTGCGCTTCGACAACGGCTTGACCAATTTCGCAATTTTTTTTTACGGTATGTTCGTTATTGTCACGAAAAGGTTATTATGAAAGAAAATGTTGAAAAAAATAAGCAGAAAATTAGAAAAAAGAAGAAAATACGTGATGGTCACGCGGGGTTTGAACCTGGGCTCAATCGATTCACGTCGTTGCCAGTTTATATGACACGGGTCTCATGGTAACGACATTGTTTACAAATGGAAAATAAAAATTATGAAATGCTATAAAATATAACGTATTAACATAAACTTAAACTATTTGGATTCATTAAACTATGTTATATTATTATGTTATACTATTTGTCCACCACTAATAAATAGTCGGGTCATTTTAATAGGTAACATTTGACAGTTTATCAAAAATGAGCGACGTAACGTTGTAACGACGACATAATAAAATAAATATTTTCTTTTTGTTAAAACTGCAGAATTTACTAAACTTTATTTAATAATTATTAGATATTTATTGTCAACATAACCAATATGAGTTTTTTTACGATTTGCTTTCACTGATAAACGATCTTAAATATAAACAATACAAATTATGATTTAATGAAATAAACGTCGTGATAATGTTACGTCAGTTAACACTTTTTCTTATTAAACACTAGAGACTTACTCAAAAAATCGATTAATCTTTTAACAACTATAAATATACCTATTTAAAAAAAGTACTTAACTTATAAGTTGTAATAAGAATATATTATAAATGTTAATTTAAAAATCAGATCGAAGGAGTTAGATCCATGGTCATAATTCACGAACAATAAAAAAAAATCGAAAACGTCATGATAAGACGCCACTATGTCTTTTGTCGTCATTTGTCTTTGTGCGAAGTTAACGTCTGTCTGTTCTGTCTTTTTTTTTTCTTGCTACTGAAAACGAAAATGCAATTTAAAAAAAATGTCTGTCTGTCTGTTAGCGTGTCTCTTTGCTCCGGCTAATCTCTGGAACGGCTGGACCGATTTTAACGAGACTTTCACTGGTAGATAGCTAAAGTTATAAGGATTAATTTAGGCTTCTTTTCATCATCATCAGCCGATCGGTGATCATTAGTTATCTAACTAATGATCACCGATCGGCTGGACCGACTGTGACGGGAGCATTCACCGGGCGTTAGCTTATGTTAGTTCCATCTATACATCAGCTATTTGTATTAAAGTAAGTCCTGTTAGTTAAATTATTTATAACTCAAGAACGGCTTTATCGATATGGTTGAAAATTGGTGAGGAAGTAACTTAGAGCCAGTAGACGGACATAGGATACTATTTATTCCATTTGACAGCGCAGAACCAGCAACGTTCACGGAAGGGTTTGGCGTTGTGGGTTCCGCGTTGCGGGTTCCGGGTTCCCGTGTTGCGGGTTCCGGGTTCCGCGTCGCGGGTTCAGGGTTCCCGTGTTGCAAGTTCCGGGTTCCGCGTTGCGGGTTTCGGGTTCCCATGCTGCGGGTTCCGCGTTGCGGGTTCCGGGTTCCCGCGTTGCGGGTTCCGGGTCCCCGCGTTGTGGGTTCCGGGTTCCCGCGTAGCGGGTTCCGCGTTGCGGGTTCCGCGTTGCGGGTTCCGCGTTGCGGGTTCCGCGTTGTGGGTTCCGCGTTGCGGGTTCCGGGTTCCCGCGTTGCGGGTTCCGCGTTGCGGGTTCCGCGTTGCGGGTTCCGCGTTGCGGGTTCCGGGTTCCCGCGTTGCGGGTTCCGGGTTCCCGCGTTGCGGGTTCCGGGTCTCCGCGTTGTGGGTTCCGGGTTCCCGCGTAGCGGGTTCCGCGTTGCGGGTTTCGGGTTCCCGCGTTGCGGGTTCCGCGTTCCCGCGTTGCGGGTTCCGGGTTCCCGCGTTGCGGGTTCCGCGTTCCCGCGTTGCGGGTTCCGCGTTGCGGGTTCCGCGTTGCGGGTTCCGCGTTCCCGCGTTGCGGGTTCCGGGTTCCCGCGTTGCGGGTTCCTGGTTCCCGCGTTGCGGGTTCCGGGTTCCCGCGTTGCGGGTTTTGGGTTCCCATGCTGCGGGTTCCGGGTTCCCATGCTGCGGGTTCCGGGTTCCCGCGTTGCGGGTTTTGGGTTCCCATGCTGCGGTTTCCGGGTTTCCGCGTTGCGGGTTCCGCGTTCCCGCGTTGCGGGTTCCGGGTTCCCGCGTTGCGGGTTCCGGGTTCCCGCGTTGCGGGTTGCGGGTTCCGGGTTCCCGCGTTGCGGGTTCCGGGTTCCCGCGTTGCGGGTACCGGGTTCCCGCGTTGCGGGTTTCTGGTTCCCATGCTGCGGGTTCCGCGTTCCCGCGTTGCGAGTTTCGGGTTCCCATGCTGCGGGTTCCGGGTTCCCGCGTTGCGGGTTCCGCGTTCCCGAGTTAGGGGTTGTTTTTTTTAGTTGAATTTCATCATAAACTGTTTTTATGCTCAACGAAGTGGGCAAGGGTCAGCTAGTATGTAATAAAGTTGTTATTGTATGTCTCTATATATATATTTATGTGTAAGCGTTTGATATCTATCTGTTTATTATGCACGTCGTCATTATTTATTAATTTGTATTGTTCGTATACAAATTATATTGTTATGTTACAATTATCACTACCTCATGTATTTTTAGTTTAGACTTTAGTTTAGCGAACCATCTTTCCCGTGGGTGTCGTAAAAGACAGAAGGAAGAGAGAGAGAGAAGTGAGAAACAGCGTTTCCATGGACATTGCTATCAGGGATGAAATGGATATGGAAATTCGGATATGGATATTAAATTATTTCGGATTATCCGTTTATTTCGGATAATTTCGGTTACGTATATTCAAATTTGGTTTCCTTTTTACAGTAGCAAAACTTTCATTTCGGATTCGGTTACGGTTACGGATATTTTTTTATATCGGATATCCGATAGTTTCGGTTACGGTTACGGAGCTCCCTAACACCCCTGATTGTTAATATGTATCTGAAAACTGTGTTTGCCAGCCAGTCTACTAGGTACTTTGGGGGAGGCTTATATCCAGTAGCGGACATCAAAGCTAAAATGATGATGATTGAACCTATAAATATAAACCTAGAAATCGATCTACAGGTTTAACTTATAAAACCGAGAACATTGCGTTGTATATTATCTATTTATAGTAAAGTTACGTGTATTGAGATATACTATATAATATATACATGTTTTACATGATGTCTCTATTGTCTTTTGACCGTTCACGTCGCATAACATGTCCCTTGTAATTACCATAATAACATAACGTTTGTTTGGACCAACATGAACACAAGTAACGATGAAAACCATTAGCCACGCTTAAGTCTTGTTCCAAATTTTACTTTTGTCACGAATATCATATCTTAATTCAGGGTCGTTAAAGAAGGAAGGAGTTCACATCTATTGAATACGTATTTCTTATTTGTACAATACTCAATTGTATTTCGAGTGAAAATGGTAACTAGTAAAATAGAGAGAAAAATACCGCAGGCTGATGCGTTGGTCTGACCAAATCCGCACCACATTGGAATGTCTACGCGATGACGCTCTATGAGTGGCCAAAGTTTCCTCTAATCTGGCGCACTATAAGGTGCAAGGGGACGAAGGAGTCTCGAACCTCAGACATGAGGAACACATTACACGGCCAACGGCAGAATAGCCATAAATAGAAATAAAGTAAAATAAAAATATAAATTTTCCCATTTATTTGCTTAAAGATGGCCCTGCGCGAGTTTCTTACGCCGGTTCCTGTCACCGGGCTAGTTTCCGAAAAGTGGTAGGCAGCACGTAGGACAATTCTATAAGTATTATTTTAAAACCTACGTAAAAAAAATGTTTGAATACTGAAACAATAATTAATAATTATGTTGTCTTTGTCATTCCGCCAAGGGGTGACAATGATAGCATGTGAAATGGAGGGCTTCTAACTTTACCTAGCGTTTCAGTATTATTATTTCAGTAGGACGTAAAGGAGTCATTATGTTTCAGAAACAAAAATAGTTTTGATTTAATTATTAAAAGAATTTTCGTACGTAAAACGACGATGAAAATCCTATAGTATTCTTACAGATTATACACAAAAAAATTAACTAAAAAACCGAAATTACTTATTCCTACGTACTACAGTTTATCCTATCAGTTAAAATATTATATACACACAAGTCGAGGCATTTCAAGAAAATCGATTTTAAAGTTCAACATGACCTGTTACTACAACATGTTGACATCTATGATCTAACCCAGATGACCAAAACACGGACGTTTATTAGTAGATTGCGAAACATTGTCTTCTAGCAATTATGGAGATCAATTTGAAATTAGAAACTCAAAAATGTTTAATAAGAAGTCAGAACGTATTATTGTTTGGTTCATTTTGAAAAAAACTACTATAAACATATATTTACCGCTCATAATTAAATGCGATCGTTACTTGCAGACTGATAATACATAATATGACTACATACAGTTCAAATGTTGATTTGAATTAAAACAGTTTATGAAACGGATCGCGCGGGTCAAGCGTATAATATTATTTATTGTGACATAGGGATTTTCTATCATGTGTACCATAAAGAGGAATGGTTCCTTCTAGACCTTTAGTGCTTATAGCTTGGCTCTCAACTCGACTTCTCTTAGAAGAAGAGTAAGAAGACAGTGTACTTGTGTATGCGCACATCTTGGCCACTATAGAAATGACTGCTGCGTTGGCCTGTCTTCAACGAATCTTGCCATCGGCGCCGCAATCGGTGTGGGAGCTATTAGTAGACATTTCTAGAAGTAGCGGAGGTAGTGGTTTGTGTGGGCGGTTGGTATATTGGTGCATTCTGCAGCTAGAAAGCAGGTGAAATCGCTAATTTCTGTCCAACCTTGACTCGCTTACATAAGTGAAACCAAAGGTTAGCACTGCTGGGGATGTCTCGGCTCTGAAGGTCGGAGCTTATAGCGGATAATGTGATGATTGGGGCGTTCTATTTTAGTTGGGGTTATATGATGCTTCAGTTGGAATTGATTAGTGCCGCTAGACGGAAGGTGAGAATGTTAAGTAACGCGCAATTTAAACCCGCTTAGGGCTGTTTATTTTTCTATCGTCAGATAACTTTTATCTAAGGAATAAATATGTGATTTTGGCAGATTTTGTATGGAACAAATGTCAAAGTCACATGTTTATTCAACAGATAAAAGTTATCTAACGATTGAAAAATTGGCCCTTGTCAATAAATGCGAAAGTTTAAAAGAATGGATGTATGTTTGTTGCTCTTTCGCGCAATAACTATATTCGGAATTTTAATTCGATTCCAGATTTGACACATTCAGTGTTGCAACGTTATGACAAGTACTAAATAGTGACGTGCGAAATTATTCGATACGGAAATGGAATATTTCGGGATCGATTCCTCTCGTTTATAGTAGTATATCTAAAAAAAGAGAAATAAAACAAATATATGTATTTTGGTAATATTTAATTTTATAAATTGTCGCCGTCATCGCTATCGCTGTCAATTTCTGTAACATGTTCTGTCTGTTATAAACTAGCTGACCCGTGCCCACTTCGTTGAGCATAAAAATAGTTTATGACTTAAAACAAACTAACGTTCCTAACACGACTTTCTTTTATTTATATTATAGTCTAGCTGACCCGTGCCCACTTCTTTGAGCATGGAAACCGTGTAAACCTTCGCGGGACGAACGAATATTTCAAGACCAAAAATAGCCGAGTCAGCTGATCTCGAGTTTTAGCGAGACTAATGAACAGCAACATTGATTTTTATATAGCCTATGTTACTCAGTGATAATGTAGCTTTCTAATGAAAAAAGAATTTGATTAAAATCGGTCCAGTACTTTTTGAGTTAAGTCGTTAAATACAAAAATACAAATCATTCCTCTTTATAATATTATTAATGTAGATGTATAGATTACACCTACTAACATAAGCTAAGCCGGTGAATGCTCCGGTCAAAAACAGTCGGTCCAGTCGATTCGGAGATCATTAGTTTGATGACGATGATGATGATGAAAAGTAGCCTATGTTAATCCTCATAACTTGAGCTATCTACCAGTGAAAGTCTCGTCAATATCCCTCCAGCCGTTTCAGAGATTAGCCGGAACAAACAGACATGCGGACAGACAGACAATTTTTTTTTAAATTGCATTGTCGTTTTCAGTATCCTTCATATGCATTTAGTAAAACATTGCTAATTGAAAGTTACAAACAGACACTTCAATATAATTAAGGGCCGATTTTTCAATCGTCAGATAACTTTTATCTGTTGAATAAACATGTGACTTTGACATTTGTTCCATACAAAATCTGTCAAAGTCACATATTTGTTCCTTACATAAAAGTTATCTGACGATTGAAAAATCGGCCCTTATTTGTATAGATGTGTCTGATGTTGTCAATTAACATATTATCTAACCTACTCATTTTTTCCTCTTCTTTAACCACATGGGATACGCATTTAGACCATTACAATAAAGCAGTGATTACCAATTAATAAATAATTATTATGAATAATTATGTATTTATTTAAATAAAAATCAATAATTTAGTCTTTAATTGGCACACCATTATTATGATTATTAACATAAATCGCGATTGTTTATCGATTTTTGTGTGCACCACTACACTTATAAATGTGGTATCATTATTTTACAAAATGACAGTAGCTAATGTCAAATGTGGAATCTATTTAAAATTCCGAGTATAGTTCAGTAGCTTTCTATTAGTTTTGGTCTGGTATCAGTTTCCATTCTGTATTAACAGATTTTATACCGCAGCAAAATAAACGGAAAATTTTAGTAGCCTTTCATTGTTCGACCTTGAAAAGCACAATCATCTCTTTACTGATTCGTAGCCTGGGTAACATAGGCTAGGTACATAATTTACGTAGTCGGATAAATTCTAAAAAGCCTTAATATGTTACTTATGTACAACGTGTAAATTATTTCACTGGTGTAATTTTTGATTTATGATAATATGATACGAAGAGTAGCTGCAAACCTTTATCAACCATACGATTATTAAGAAAACCGAAGTTGAAATTTTCAGGTCGACTTTTATACCAGTAGCCATTATTATTTATCATTCCAATCAGAAAAATAGATGATAGACCGCTTTATTGGCATATATTGGCACTCATATGGTCCTTCGGCAAGCGTAAACATAAGTGACTCAGTCAGCGTTGCAACTTTCACAGTGATCTCTATACAAGGGATATCCCTAAATAATATATCTCATTTATTTACACGCTATATACTTTCCCAGGTGATACCTTACTAGGCTAGATCTCGAGATTTCGTCAACTCTATCAAGGTTTCATCTGTTTTCTAAAACGTCGCCGTCTGTTGATGGAAGCGATAACTTGAATCAGTTGCGAAATATTTTGCGCATGTAAACAGGTGCGGATATAGATAATATTTGTGTGCCACTGACCCGTGATGAGGTAATCTATTGTTATCCGCCTGTCTGATCCAGTTTTATGTAGTTTATTGACATAGAAATCGAGTATCGATCGATAAGTATTTAAATAATTTGGATCTAATGCTCAAGGCTGCCCAATGTGTAATATGGAATTTAATCTATATGGAATTTATTAATCTATTTGTTCTATAAAAACGGCGTTGCTAAGTGGAAATCAGTCTTATATAGTTCTTTGAAAAAAAGGCCATTTGTGTAGTTTTTCGTTAATTCGCTTACTCGTAGTTCCTACTACCTCGTTACATTCGCGAATATCAGTAAGATCATTAAGATTGTCTTTTTTAGTTTAAATTGCAAAAAACAACAAAATTAATGTGCTCTTGTACTTCTTTATTGCACTGTAAATAGTATTTGACTGTTCTCCTTGATTATGATTGGATTAAATAATATTAAGACTTGGAATTCGCAGCCACGCTAGTGTGTGTATTGTGTATCACCTCCGTATACATGCTGTAATATTAATGAGTGATAATACTTTAGGGTGTGTATGGGTCCCGTATATAGAGTTTACTGTTATAGTACCAGCGCTGAAACAGGTACTTTTTTTTAATTATTGTATGGGCAAATTTATGTTGTTGGGGCATTTCTTATAGAAACATGAAAGTCAAAAGTAAGCCTATCAGCGCTGGTACTTTCACAGTAAACTCTACCACAGATTACTAAATAGTTACACTCTACATAGTAGGCACATACACATTACAAATCCTATAACCAGAAAAAATTTTTTTGTTGTTCCAACGCGTGAATTGAATTCATTACCTCACGATCGAATGCCAATCTCTAAACAATTCGACCAGGGAGGTCCAGCAGTGAGGTGTGTCCTCGGAGATGATGACGATTGAAATAAATTTTACCAATCGAACGATGCGAAAATCATACGACCAATTTGTCCGTCGTTCCGCCTCATTTGCGACCGGGTCATGATGGCCAACTCGTCGACCGGTCTTGAGTGATTCGTTCCACTTGTTCTTCATGTTTAATGAGCCTTGTCTCTGTTATCTTATCTCAATGAGTTTGTGCTAGCTGCTAGTTCTAAATACCTTGTGTTTGTGGAGGCATTTTAGTTGAGAGTAAAAATTTAAGTAATATCAGTTACATGTCTGTGAAGTTTTTGGCCTTGGGATTTGGGAGTTACATATTTCACAAGACAAGAAAGTTTACATATAATAATAACTTATTATTTAATTTAAAAAAAACGAATTTATACGGAGTAAAACATTTCAGCAATGCAAATTAGTCTTCCGACCAATTTTAAAACACTAATTTGTTGTTGACAAGGGTGCAACAATAGTGTCTGTTTCGGTCCTCGCTCGGACAAATTGTATAGCGTCTCGTTATTGGGGCCGAGGCTGACACGAGGAAAGGTGAACACGGCATGACCATAGCTAATGACCACACACTGAACCTAATTAGTTATCAACTAGTGCCCATTCATTACACTAATGAAATTGGGTTAACCTGATATCCGTATGAAGTTACAGCATATTACACGTGCATATTAATTACTATAAATTGATTTATTAACCGTAAAAAGTATAATGCGAAACTAATAGTTCACTTTCTTTTGTTCGCAGATTCGAAGTCGACATTTAACCCGATGCGACGGTAGTTACATGTGGCTGAAGTAAGCGAAGATGTCGCACCACCTAGTAACAGTGTGCATGTTCTGCCTGCTGTGCGCGGCGCACACGTGCGGCTCACATGTCAGCATAAACAGCGACCTGCACGCAGTCGAGACTCCCAAGCAGCTAGAGTATTCAACGTTTCATCTCGACAAGCGGAAAATAGAGTCGGACATACGATACCATCAGAAGCTCCAGAAAATCAGGAGCAAGAGGGAGGTGAAGAATGTCAACCCCAGCGCGTACGTGGAACAGATTTTCGGCATGTACGGTGACGCCAGCACCATGACGATGAACCTGACAGGTTTCAAGAGAATGCTAGAGGGGTTGGAGCTGAATACCCTTATCGAAGGAGGAGTTCAGAAGACTGAAAGGAAGGACTACATTTATAAGCAGAGTGGTGCTAAGGATGAGGAGGTAGTTAATGTAAGTTACGATTATTTTTTTCAAAATTTTGTAACGGATATTCTGATGATGGTGATCATGTTGAATAATATATATTTACCTGTTGTTTCAGTGTGTAAGCAGCGAGGAACTAATCACAACGGTCAACACGAGATTAAAACCGCACGATCATGACCACGACCACGAGGATCACAGTCTAAGCGATCACGAGGCGGAAAATAAAATCTCCGAAGACACACTAAGGGCGATATGCCCAATATTATTATATCAGAAATTAGCTAACACATCTATAGAGAGAGGTGGCTGTCTGAAAGAAATGTCGAGTAGTCTTACGAGTCGAAGTGATAAAAAACAAAACGCATACTCGAAAAATATGTTCTCAGTGTGGTTATATTCCTCGTTAAGTATCACAGCAATCAGCGCCTGTGGGTTGCTCGGAGTAGCGGTAATACCGATCATGGACAAGACGTACTACAACCACATGCTGCAGTTCCTGGTCGCGCTAGCGGTGGGGACTCTGTCCGGGGATGCGCTACTGCATCTGATGCCACACGCCATGAGCCCCATAGAGCACGACCATGACCACGAGAACGCGCTAGAGACGCGAGCCTCGCACGACGACGGCATGTGGAAAGGACTCGCCGCCATGTTCGGAGTGGTGTTCTTCTATTTCACAGAAAAGGGTCTGACGGTAGTCGCCGAATGGAGACGTAAGCGCCAGAAGATGGAGGACGACAAACTGCCGTCCCGCGTCCGAGTCTTGAAGGACGAAGCGGCGTGCTCCGGAGCCAAATCGCCCACTTCCAACTCGTTCATGAAACTGTTCAAACGCGACGAGAAAGGTGATCCCACTACGAAAACGTGCAAACACAAGTACTCGGAGTATCCCTACTGCTACGACGAAATAGACACGGACACGCACGACGACCATCACCTGCGTGACGGCATACCGCCGAGTCCCAAGGACGGGAAAAAACATAACAATTCGGTCAGCATCGTCTCCTCCAACGCGTTGACCGCCGAAGGAAAGGAAAAGGAGCCGACGGCGAAGGATTGGCTCCTCAAGTCCGAAACGCCCGCGGTGGTGGAAATGAACAACATCAAACATAAAGATGACGGATCAAAAGTCGCCAAGGATGGGGACAGTTACACCGTTATATTGAGGTTAGTGTTTTTGTTGACAAATTTAGATCAGGATCCCAGGTAGCATGCGTTGACGAAGGCATGTTCTTGCCTTGAACTGACAAGCTTGCATGCAGGCTTATCAAAAGAATTTTCTTATTTTCAGAACAAAAATAGATATTCAAGGACCATGATCCATATTCGATTCTCGTTCCATGAATAATAAT
Source organism: Celastrina argiolus (assembly GCA_905187575.2). NCBI lineage: Eukaryota > Metazoa > Arthropoda > Insecta > Lepidoptera > Lycaenidae > Celastrina > Celastrina argiolus. The sequence goes on along the minus strand of LR994579.1, from coordinate 6,013,764 downwards.
AATAGCTCCCCTCACCGATTTCGGTGTCGGTAGCCGATTTCATTGAAACTAGGCCAGCTACGCAGAAGTTATTTTATAGTGCTCATATGTGTGCGCAATACACAAAGACACTATCTCTTCCTTTTACTCTCATAACCCAGTGGGACGGTAAACCGACACGACTGGCGAGAGAACAGGCGCAGGACCGACTTCTTACAAGCCCATCCGACGCATGGATCATCTTTCTTGATCAATCAGGTGATCAGCCTGCATTATCCTAACCAATCTTGTAAACAACATTTTTTTTGTTCCAACGCGGGAATCGAACCCGACGACCTCCGGTTCGAGAGCGAAGCTCAGAACCACTAGACCACGGAGGCGTTCCATAAATATCAATAAGACCTTAAAGAGATTATCACTTCCAAAAAAATACAAAATACAGTAACAGCTAACTACACTGTTTTTTCTTCTTTCTTATTTTTTACACGAACTTTTTTGCCCCCTAGAGAGCACTCCCGCGCCCACCACGGGCACTCGCACGCCCACGGCCACGTGCACGCGCCGCCGTCGTCCATGAGCTCGGTGGCGTGGATGGTCATCATGGGCGATGGGCTGCACAACTTCGCTGATGGCATGGCTATTGGTAGGTACACGTAGGCTGTTTTTAACCATATTATGTATTATATAAGTGGATGCCGTACATACATTTCGCCAGTTGATTTGTTGGAATTTTATTATCACAGACGGTGTACAAAACTACTTTCAATTTGAAAAAAAACATGTTATATTTAAATCCGGCTCGAAGGACCATTGTCGGAGCGCTTGCAAATCATCTCAAATATGAAAGTTTTAAATTATAAAAAGTGGCCTTCCCTGATGTCTACTCTTAAAATTGTCTACTTTATTTTAAGGTTGCCAAATTTCATAAAAATTGGCAAATACTACTTAATGGAACCTAGTGTAGACGTGTTTGGTCCTATTGTTATTCACAAATAATATTTTCCAGGTGCGGCGTTTGCTTCAAACATCGCCGGTGGATTTTCGACTGCTATTGCTGTACTGTGTCACGAACTGCCGCACGAGTTGGGTGAGGCATTTTGCATAATTAAATGAAATTAAGTTTACTGAGAAATAATCACGACTCGACCTGTAAAATTACAAGTGTGACCTAATTAAATTTTTACTCTGCACGGTCAAAAACACTTAGGCAGGTTTTTCATTGCCTTTAATTTGGGAACCATATATGAAAACTTCACTCCGTATTTAAGACCGAAAGCGAAATATAAAATACTAGCTGAAAATTCGGCGGTGAAATGTACGTCGTACGACCAATCGATTTTATTATTTTCGTGCGATCGGAACGCTACATGCGACGTATTCAGCCAATACATATGATATTAGCTGGGCTTGAATGTAGCTTCGCAAGAGAAAGCATGTGATGTCCGGAAATAGCCGAATGTTATGTGTTAAGTGTAATAAGAAAAAATATAAAAGAAAATATATGAATATATATAAGAGAAATTTTTCGTAGATTTCCATTCCCTACCTTTATTCAATATGCAATCTCTTATAACGACGATGAAATTAGAAATAGACGTTTCGTTAAGTCTATTCGTTTCCGTAAAATAATATTCATTCAATAACCCAATTACCGACGTGTTTTTGCAGGTGACTTCGCGGTGCTGCTGAAGGCGGGCATGTCGGTGCGCCGCGCGGTGTACTACAACGCGCTGTCGTCGGTGCTGTGCCTGGCGGGCATGGTGTGCGGCGTGCTCGCCGGCCACGCGCCCGACGCGACGCGCTGGCTGTTCGCCGCCGCCGCCGGCATGTTCCTGTACATCGCGCTCGTCGACATGGTGAGTTGACCCCGCATCCGGCTCGGAGGACCACAACAGCTGTCGTCGGTGCTGTGCCTGGCGGGCATGGTGTGCGGCGTCCGGCTCGAAGGACCATCGCAGTGTACTACTGCAACGCGCTGTCATCAGTGCTGGCCACGCGTCCGAAATACCAACATTTGTTAATTCAAGGCCGGACCATTTAAATATTCGAAGTAATTTAGAATATAATTTATATTGTTGTACAAAATCAATAGTGTCCTTGTAATTAATGTGGTAATGGAAGGTGAAATTTCATTTCTTCTTTGTATTGTTTTCCATTTCAACGCTTTGATTCGGTCTTTCATTGTTGATGTAAAATTAATACCGTTCTTAATCATGCATAGAAATTAGTGAGCTTAGTTATTACTAATTATAAAATACATGTTATACATTACAATGTAATGTAAATAACTATAAAAATAAATTAAAGAGTTTAAGAACGACGAACTTATGATGATATGCTTTGACCACTCGCAATCGCTTCAGCTTCCAAACAACAAAAAAACTAAATAAGAAGTCGGTAAGAAATCGGTTTATCCGTTTGGGAGCTACAATGCCACAGACAGGCACACACACAGAGACACGAAAAACTTATAACACCTCTCTTATTATGATGTGGGGGTTAAAAAGACTAATTAGTAATGTTTTTGTTTGATTACAGATACCGGAATTGAGTTCATCCCACAGCAGCGAAGGCACGTTCTGCCAGTGCGTCCTGCAGCTGCTGGGGCTGGCCACGGGAATTGGCATCATGCTGGTCATTGCCCTGTACGAGCACGACCTCAAAAACTTATTCGGCTAAGTGCTAATGACAAGTGTCGGTTTAGTGTTAAGTGTATAAGTGACAAAGTGAAGTTTAACTACACTGGGGGTCATATTGACCCCAAATTGTAACGACATATTATATGATATAAAATGTGATGTACTTACTACTTAGGTAAAGCTCAAATCAATATTTTCTTAGACTCGGTACTAATGCTATCTGCGTATAGAATTTCTATGTATGGTAAGGTTGTATAATGTATTGAGTAGCAGAGAAGGACTCTGTAGTTGTCGGTGTCTGGCATTTATATGTACTTTTGATACCCTCGTGTACAAAGCAGTCTTATTACATAGATACCATGAACTTACTATATAATGCAAGTTACAATAACTAATTTGTTATGCAGTTTCATAAATAATTGATATTTAACATAATTTGTTATGTTTGGAAACAGAATAAATTAATTTTCAAAATGTACTTGAACCTTATATTTATGTTAAGTCATTGTGATCATCAACAACAAACTTATAAACAAAGTGGTATCTGTGTAATAGGTTTCAAACGACGTCAATTTTATAAAAACTATGTAATTCGTTTACTCATTCTCTGTTGCCTTTGTCTGTGAATACTGAGAATTATTATGTTCCTGCTTAATTTTAAGTACTAATTAATCCTTAAATATATAGATATACAAATACTGAGCATTTAATTAAAACACATCTACTAGCTTTTAACATCCAAACATATTGTTATTCCTTCTGCATGTGTAGAGTGAGCACCATAGAAATGGTAAAATCAATGATAATATATTGAACTAGGAAATCTGTCTTGTCCCTACATACTATAACTACTAACGGATGTCAGTAGTTCTGTTCTTGTTTACACAAAACGTATTTCTATGGTAGTCGTTCTAAACATACTGGTTTCAAAGTACAAGATCCAGAATTGTTGTAACCGTTTGATAAAAAGTAAGTGTAAATACCTAGTCTGGAGAAGATTGGTTATTTTTACAAAACATAGGCTTGATTATTTTGCTGATTTTATTAATATTGTAATAAAAAATCATACATTTCTTCATATTCAATTTTTTTTTTTCCATATTAAAGTTAGCATGTAAACAAACTGTACTTAAAGAATTACCTTACTTTATTATTATCTTGGTTCTATAACTTTGAAGGCTATTGATGTTTTAGGTACCCTATTGTAAAATAAATCCTGAGTTGGTGTTGCCTTAATGATGTTATAAACCTCAGAACAGATGTAAATCAGTACTTAATGCATTTGATTGTAACACTCGAATATTTATATAATGTATGAATTTGTCCAAACCATGATATAAAATATTATTTCTTTGAAAATATAGCGAAGTTTTATTTATTATAATAATATGTATGTACTCCAACATCTGAAATCACAACTAGGTATATATTTAATATTTTAATCAATACACACTATTTTACTTTTTGGAGATACTAGAGTGAAAGAAGAGAGAGTGAGCTGTGTATTGAGCACACCTATAAAATTACTCCGGCGTAGCTGGCCTGGTTTCATGAAACCGGCCACCGTAACCAAAATCGGCGTGGGAGACATTATTATTATTATAAATGTGAAATATTTACTGATAGGGTAAAACATTTAAGTTGTTGGCACCAGTTGGCAGCACCATCGATGGCACGTTCTCTATACAAGCAATTTTGTACAAAAATAGAAAAATATCTGAATACTAGGTTCGAGATTGTAAGCGTCTTCAATTATTGAATTTACAATTTTCTTCAATCTCTTCATGAAAAAGTCTATTGATGTAATGCTCATTAGGGCGAATATAAACAGAGATGCTCACAAAAGCTGACACGATTGTCTTCTTCTAATGGTCTTAATGGTAGACTCTTTGAGACCAGTAAATTAAACACTTGATATAATAAACATATTTATTTGTATACAATATACTTTATACATGTTACAAAAAGGTATAATTTGGGGGCTCAAGTTAGGGGGTGACGCGTTTGGGGTCGCGGGGGAACATGGAGGTCTTGCGGATGTTGTCCAAACCCAGGTACAGCATCACCACGCGCTCCATGCCGATACCACCACCTGGAACAATATTAAATACTCATGTTCATATGTACGCAAGTAAAGGTGGATTTACACCAAAAGAATAAAGACCTAGAACAAGAGCATTCTTTATTGATCTTTTAGTGTAAACGAACGCTGAAAATGTCAGTGTTTACACGAAAATATCAACGAGCTGGCGCGAGCGAACGCAGACAGAACAACGAAATTATTCACTACGTCTGTTTACATTAAAATAATTTTATAAGGTGGGTAAGGTAATCGCTCGATTAATGTACAAGTAGTTAATATTATAACTTCTTAACGTGAGTTTGTAGTTTATGAAACTTCTGTAAACTTCACCATGTCGCTTTGCTATCGGTGTCGTTTATCGCGCATCTTTTTCTTCCATATTTTTTCAAACGTGGAACAAGACGGATAACTCCAATAATATAAAAAATGAACTAGGCTTTAATATAAAATTTCTTACCTGCGTGCGGCGGGCATCCCAGTCTGAAGGACTCAATGTACGCTGCTATTTTGCTGATATCTGATAACATATAAACAAATGGCTTGGTTTATTGTTGGAATAAAATGTATTTGAATCGTCAATAGATTATTATTTGTGGCTAGTGGTTCTGAGCTTCGCTCTCGACCCGGAGGTCGTGTGTACGATTCCCGCGTTTGTACAACAAATAACGATGTTTGCAAGTTTGGTTACGACAATGCAGGCCGATCCCCTGATTGTCTGACAAGAAAGATGATCCATGCGTCGGATGGGCATGTAAAAAGTCGGTCCTGTGCCTGTTCTCTCGCCATTCGTGTCGGTTTACCGTCCCACTGGGTTATGAGAGTAAAAGGAATAGATAGTGTCTTTGTGTACACACTTAGGCACTATAAAATAACTCCGGCGTAGCTGGCCTGGTTTCAATGAAATCGGCTACCGACTCCGAAATCGGTGAGGGGAGCTATCATTATTTAAACAACACGAGACAAAAAAATTATGCCGGTAAAGAAGTTTAAAATACCCATCACAAGGCCGGGTTTCCACTGACGCGGAGCGGAATTGACCAATCACTATGCACGAAATCTATAATCCGCTTCAACGGAAACAGCACGAGCAATGTCAATTTGGGCACCGCAGGCTCCACTCCGCCCCGCTCCGCGTGAGTGGAAACCCGGCCTTATAAGAGAGCAACGTCGCTAAAGATGTTTTGACTTGAAAAAACTCACCGATCCCATGATGCTTAGCTCTCTCGGTGAGGAACTCCGGGTCGTGTATGCGCTGCGCGCCGCTCAGAATCTCCTCCCCGCGCATGAACATGTCGTAGGAGTTCGACCATTTCTGGAATTATCATTTACATTTATAGACCAATATCAAAATTTTACAATGTATATTTTTAAATTATAAGTAATATAAAAATAAAATTCATTATTATTAAGAATCGATTAACAAATTAGTCATTATTAAGAATCAATTAAAGACACGACCTTCATCCAAGGTGATATGTAGCATTATGAAATTTATGAATTCGAAAATAATCGTTTAAAATGCGGACGTACAAGTAGTATCTAGGAGTTGTTTAGTTACTTATCTAGGTACTATGTAATGGTTAATTAATGGAAATATAATGTTATACTTGACGTGGAAACAGAAAAATTTAAATAATCCAGATATGGATAGGTACAAAAATATTCGTCTGCTGTCGAAATATAAAATCCCAATAGCGGGTACGACCACGGCTCTACCTTGACCATTTTTGTACCTATGCATATCTGGATTTCAAATTGATTTATTTTCTTGTTTCAGCCTTTTTAGACCCCTTTTTTGCGAAGTCGGGTTATAGTATTTTAAACTTTTATTTTATTGGAACGAAGTTCCTTATCGCGCGTTGTGAAAGGGGGCTAGACTGAAAAAATTCTTACGAAAAGTTGTCACGACACTTTTTGCTATAGTAAGCTATTGTAAGCTGTGCGGCGTCGCATGTTTCTCTGTCTGTCTGTCTCTCTCTCTTATAGAAAGCAAGCCAGATATTTTCATTTCTATTTCCAATTGAACAGTGTGGTGTCGCGACGATTATTTTTGATGAGTGTATACAGGTTTTTTGTAAATAATAAATAATAAACTTCGTTCCATCCGGGTGTCCCTTGACACATCTCAAGTTTTTTATTTTATATCTTTCTGTTTCCACGTCAAGTATAATATTATATTTCCATTAATTAACCATTACATAGTACCTAGATAAGTTACTAAACAACTCCTAGATACTACTTGTACGTCCGCATTTTAAACGATTATTTTGAATTTAACAATAAAATTTAAGAATTAATAAAATATTTAAATGATATTTGCAATGTGCTTGCCAAGACCTATCTATTGATACCAAACACGAGACAATTATCTTAATTTAGTTTTTTTTCAAGAGAGTTTTTTAAGGTTAAATTTTCAAAATCCAAAAATTTACCAATAATTTTATAGCCTATGTCACTCGCGGCATCATTACCAATCGATTGATACCTCATTTATTAAAATCGGATAAGTAGTTTACCCGCTACGAGGGAAGATACATACATACATAGGCTGCCAAAATCATTACCCTTCCTTTTGGCTTCGCCGAAGTCGGGTAAAAATTTGTTCAAACTGTCACTTAAACATTTTAGAATACATCGTAACGTATTAAGTACATTAATCTAAAGGTCCGTCTCTAGAATCAATGTACTCAATACGTTACTACATATCCTAAAATGTTTTAGTGACAGTCTAAATTCAATCTTAATATATATATTTCTTGTGTGCGTGTGTATGTGACTGAACTCCTCCTAAACGACTGGACCAATTTTGATGAAATTTTTTGTGTGTGTTCGTGGAGATTCGAGAATGGTTTAGATTTACAATTGGAACCGATAGGTGGCGCTGCAGTCAGTATGTCAAGCAATTAATTAATAAGGCAATACGAAGTTTGCCGGGACAGCTAGTTTTATAGGTAATTTTTGTGCGACATGTCGCATTCATGCATTCATTTCTTCAATTGACATCTTATTCATCACAATCAGTAGATTAGGTGCGATGGAACAAACACACTCACCAGCCAAAATCATTACCCTTCCTGACTTCGCCGCATTTGGGCAAATAGGTAATTATTAGTTATTACTAACAATTTAAACCGACTTCCAAAAAAAAGGGGGGGGGAGGTTCTCAATTCGGCCTGTATTTTTTTTTTGACTTACAGAGTTATTGGGGTCCGGCATCGTGTAGAACGGTCTGACGGCGAGCGGGTACTTGTCCAGGATGTAGAAGTCGGTGTCGTACTTGGCCTTCACCAGCCGGCCCAGCAGCTTCTCGTCGGGCGTGGACAGGTCGTCCTCCTCGCCGAGGGTCACTCCTGGAGACCATAACGTGTATAGTGTATACAGGATGTGTTCATGACACACAGGAATCATCGATGTTACGGAGCTCCGTAACCGTAACCGAAACTATCGGATATCCGATATAAAAAATATCCATAACCGTAACCGAATTCGAAATGAAAGTTTTGTTACTGTAAAAAGGAAACCAACATGTAATATCCGTAACCGAAATTATCCAAAACAAACGGATAATCCGAAACAAATTAATATCCGTATCCGAAATTTCATATCCATTTCACCCTGGTTACAATCAGAGAGGGTCCACCATATCCTTTTTTTGTCTCGTTTAGACCATGGTCAGCAGGTTTACTCCGATTTTTTGTTTTATCCACCAAGGATTACTTTGAAACTAATCATTGTTAAGAAAATGGATAGATCGTAACTTTTCGTACTCCCGACCACATCAATCGACTGAAAATCAAAATAAACAATCGTCAATTTATTCGGGAGTACGCGGCACGATCGAATCTGAAGCAAAATCAAATCAGTTTTTGAGAGTCCTTTGTTCCTTTTTTTTCTTACTAAGGAAGGAGGGGATATAATCTATTAAAATCATGTTCCGTAATTTTGTTTTACAATTAATGGTGTTTTACAATAATATTAATCTCACCAGCTTCTTTCAGCATGGCGATGGCGTCGGGGAACTCCAGGCGAAGCGGCGGGTCCAGGAAACGGAACGGCTCCACCTTGTACTGCTGGCCCACTGTTGATATCTCGGTCGCGTATCTGGAAGATAAATAATAAATAAATAAAAATTAAAATAGCCATTTACAGTTTACACCCTTTGCCTTCGGTCACAATTTAAAGTGTGTTTTAGTAGTTTTATATATTATTTTTTTATCTAATGTCAGTATAGAAGTCTATATTTTTTACTAGAATTGATCTGGAAAATTAATTCTGACTTTTTCAACTTTGTCCTGTCTCTGGTTTTATCGAGCCAGTTGCTTCTAGCCATTTGCATTATATCATTGACCGATATGCAATTAATTATTATTTATTGTCATTAGTAAGTTCTAAATTTGAATAATACAGTTTTGCAAATCAAAAGGTCAATGGAAATTATCATTTACATAAAACTAGATATAGACAAACCTACACCGAAATCGGTGTGGGGAGCTAATATAGATATAAATTATTTATTATTATTATAAACCTCAAGCGTTTGTTTATATAAACGCGTTATATCTCAGGAATTGTTAAATAGCCCGTTATTTGAGAAAGGCGCTAAAACCTATCGGAGAGGAGCAATAATGAAGAATGTTTAAAAATTGGGGGTTTTCACGCGGACGAAGACGCTGTGTTACTGTTTGACCTATGTGAATAAATGATTTTGATGTGATTTGTTATGTCATAGACAGGTTTGTTTACGTTTGGGTAAAATTTCTGGGACGTACTATACAATATGAGGTCTACTCACTCGTCCTGCAGCCCGCGGAACATGTCCGTGAAGGTCTGGCCTATGGTGTCGACGACCTCGTGGTAGTGGTGCTTGAACGCCATCTCCAGGTCAAGTCCCACGAACTCGGTGAGGTGGCGGTGCGTGTTGGAGTCCTCCGCGCGGAACACGGCGCCCACTGTGTACACCTGGGAGTAATGTGTAAACTGTTGATGCCACCGCATTTCGTTTGTCACTTTTCCAGTGTCCATTTGTATAGATAATTTGTCCATTGGTTCAGAGCTTCGCTCTCGACCCGGAGGTCGTGAAGTTGAAGGTGAAGTTTGGTTAGGACAATGCAGGCTGATCACCTGATTGACTTACAAGAAAGATAATCCATGCGTCGGATGGGCATGTAAAAAGTCGGTCCTGAGCCTGTTATCTCGCCAGTCGTGTCGGTTTACCGTCCATCATTATACAAATCCCATGGGTTATGAGAGTAAAAGGAAGAGAGTGTCTTTGTGTATTGCGCACACACTTGGGCACTTTAAAATAGCTCCTGCGTAGCTGGCCTGGGGCCTTACTCTCCAAATTGATACGATTGTGATTCAGAATCGATCGTGCCGCGTTCTCCCGAATAAATTGACGTTTGTTTATTTTGATTCTCAGTCGATCGATATGGTCGGGAGTAGAAAAAGTTACGATCTAACGATTGTCTTTATCCTGGTAAGTTTCCACCAAATAAAATGCCAAAAGCCGATGAGATGGAACTGATTTGATTCTCGAACGTGTCGGGAGTGAGCCTGCTGGTTTCAATGAAATCGGCTACCGACACCGAAATCGGGGAGCTATTACTTTGTCGAAGTCCGCGGCGATGGCCATCTGCTTGTAGAGCTGCGGGCTCTGCGCGAGGTAGGCGGAGGACTTGAAGTACGACACGGTGAACACGTTCGCGCCGCCCTCCGACGCCGCGGATATTATCTTCGGCGTGTGGATCTCCACGAAACCTGAAAAGTGATTGGATTCATTTATAGTAGGGTACGTCCGAGATAAATTTAACCAAAACGTAAACAAACCAAATACACCGAAATTTTTACATATTTACTTATTGTGCTCGCTTATCAACACTTTCATCGAAATTTTAAAGAATTACACTTCATTATCCAATACATTTTATAACAATTAAACAATAATTAATATATTTAAACATGAAATTAAAATCTTTCACAGAAAAAATACGCTATTTTGACACTGCCGATTGTAGAATATAAGCCTATAGTCTATGGATTCATAGCAAATAATAATCATTTGATTAATATTGGTCAATTGGCATCACTGACTAGTCTAGGGTTGTGTCATAGACGGGTTTTTTTACGTTTGGGTTAAATATATCTCGGCTGTACTATAGTAATCGACCTTCTTTGGGTGCCCGTAACCTTACTCGGAGAAAGCCTGTTTTGATTAAAATATAATATACAGATTTTTATAAAATATATTTTAACTTGAAACTGAAAAACGGTTTTCAAAAGCATCTTACTGTAATCATTTATACAAGGTGTAAAATAAATGAGTGACAATACTCTAGGGTGTGTCTGTGCCACCTATGTAGAGTATACTGTGAAAGTACCAGAAATACTTATTTTTGACTTTCGTGTTTGTATGAGAAATCCCCCAACATCATAAATTTTCTCATACAATAATTTTAAAAAACGTACCTCTTTCAGCGCTGGTACTTTTACAGTAAACTCTTTATACGGGACCCATACACACCCTAAAGTATTATCACTCATTAATATTATAGCCCGTATACTATAACTCTTTTAAAATAACCATGTTAAGTAGCCATATCAAGACAAACTGGTTAATAAACTTATTAAGTAACTTTTTTATGATTTACAAGAAATTGTTAATTGGAATTCCGATGTTTCAATATCTTTTTAACAACATTACAACATAAGAATACTTAATATATGCCCATTCTTACCTTGTTTAGTGAGTATGTCGCGGAAGAGGCGACAGACGCCGGCCTCGATGCGGAAGATGGCCTGGTTGGCCGGCGTGCGCAGGTCCAGCACGCGGTTGTCCAGCCGCGTGTCCTGGTTCACGCGGATGCGGAGCGCTTCCGGGTCCTGCAGTTACAGAGGATTATTATTATTAAATTTTCTTATTACCTACTTTCGCATCACATAGGTACATTTTGACGACCTCCGTAGCGCAGTGGTTGAGCGCGTTGGTGCTCGAGCGAGAGGTTGCGGGTTCGAATCCCGCCGGGAACAAAAGTTTTTAACGTTCCTGGGTAATGGATGTGTATTAAATTTGTGTATTAATATAATAAAAATAAATAATATGTGTATATTATAAAAGTATTATTATTATTACATTTCCATAGGACAACAGGCCTCGCAAAGACCTACCGCCCGGAGACTCGCAATGGGTAAAGCCGCCGTTGGTTTATATTAATCTGGTTTAAATGAAATCGGCTACTGACACAGAAATCGGTGACGGGAGCTATTATTTAATATACATGTAAAAGTGTTGATAAGTGTGTACACTGTACAGTAAGTAAATATGTGAAAATTTCGATGTTTTCGATTTGTTTACCTTTAGGTTAAATTTATCTCGGACATACTAAGTTTTAAGTTAAATAAAATTAATATAACTTCATATGTATTAGTAAAACTCACATCAGTCTTTTCAGGTCTCGCAGCATCTTCAATCTGGAGAGGCAGCTGTGGTTTAGCCGCAGACACGATCCATACCTCAGACCCCAGGAGCTCAACATTTTGCACTGTACATGACTCCACCGGCGCTGAGGTCTTAGCTACTGTCGCTTGGATGTCCACAATTGACTCCTTTGTGATGCTGAAATTACATTATGTAGAATTAACAACTTAAATTACTTAAAAAATATTTATGACTAGATTTTACTTTAACCTTTGTAAAATATTTCATCCCCTTGGCAGCAAAATTTTTAAAAGCTTTGCCATTTTTATTTTATTATAATGAATATTTGTGCGATTTAAATTTTTCGTCTGAAGGGTATTTGGATATAATATATTATTATATCTGTTAATCACATTAGCCTTTCATATAATGTTTAATCTCATTTCTTTTCTTTTTTTATGGGTTATTTCTTTAGTTGGTAAAATATTTAATAAATACACATATCTAATTTAACATGACAAACCTAAACTCTGTGTCATAATATATAGTTCTTATAAAAAACATATATACGGTCGAATTGAGAATCCTCCTCCTTTTTTGGAAGTCGGTTAATAATAATAGCTCCCCTCACCACACAATTTCGCAGTTGGTAGCCGATTTCATTGAAACCAGGACAGCTACGCAGGATTTATTTTATAGCGCCCAAGTGTGTGCGCAATACACAAAGACGCTCTCTCTTCCTTTTACTCTCATAGGCCAGTGGAACGGTTACCCGATACGACTGGCGAGAGAACAGGCACACGACCGACTTTTTTACATGCCCATCAGATGCATGGATTATCTTTCTTGTCGGACAATTAGGTGATTGGCGTGCATTGTCCTAACCAAACAAGAAAACTTCATTTTTTGTTGTTCCAACGCGGGAATCGAACCCACAACCCGGATCTGGGTCGAGAGCGAAGCTCAGAACCGTTATGCTTATTTCCCGTTCTTATAAATGACATTGTTATAAAAGGTTTTCTCTGTAGGTATGCTTACTTGCCAGTAAATTTGACCATCTGCTTGCTGACTTTCCTCTCATCATTCACACTAACCAGCAGCTGTACTGTGCTGGACGTCTGTCTCAGTACAGCAAAACATTGCTTACCCTTGGCTCTTGTGGTTTGCAGGCGAGCTGGAATTATAATAAATATCACTTTTATCATAAGAAAAACTACAGATCATGTTACAGAAATATGGCCCTTACACTTGAACTACTGTAGAGTGTAAAAATGTAATATTATACATATTATGTATATACATTACATACAATCGCAGACAGATAGGGATTACGACTTTTGAACCTTATTGCTATGTGATTAGGTTGGAAAGCCGAATCTTATTTAATAATATTTGCAATTCATAAATTAACAAACAAACTAATTTACATGCATACCTCTTATCCATACAATTTTTCCGTCCAACTTAACATTCAAATCTTTAACATCAGTGTAGACTCTGTCACGGTTTTCTCCAGAAGACTGAATTAATTTACATGTGCCGTATCTGCCTTCGGATACATCTGGTTCTGATGTCTCTGTTTGTGCTGGATTTGGTCCCTGTAATTTTTTTTATCTATATTGTTTTAATTAAAAAAGGGAAAGCTTTGATTGTTCCTTGTAATACAGATGATAAATTTAAGAAAAATATACAATAATCAGATTTACAATAAGATACAGGGTGTATTAAAAGGACTGCACCAATTTAAAAAGGGCTTTATATTTAGAAATAAGTACCCCGTTACTTAAGAAAAAAAAACACCCATGAAATAAAAACAAATTGCTGTCCTTGTCTGTCAAATGACTTTTCTGGCATATATTAGACAAATCCATTGAAGACCTCATTAATTGTGTAAATATGTTTAAAATGAGAAAAAGGAGTAGTAAATAAATAAAATTTATTACAAAGATTATTACTTTATGCTCTGCTTTCTTCTGCTGCTTCTCTGCTGCCTTTGCAGCTTTCTTTGCAGCTTTTTTACTTTGTGCTGCATCACCTTCCGCAGGAGGTTGGGACTGCTCTGACACTACCATGTCTGAACATGAAGAAAATTTAATTATAAAATAAAAAAATACATTCACCATGATTGGTCTATAAAAACTCTTTAATCTAGGAAAACTTTTGTTAAGTAACAATTTTTGTAAATGAAATCAAATAAAATACATGAATAACTTCAAGTAAGTTGGTATTAAATTCTCTTATCACCAAATATAATGCATATTATGCAATTTTAGTGCTAAATTCACAAATGCCTGTAAAAGTTATTAGTTGATTAAATATCATTTTTGTATCTTTTTCATGTAATAAAACAGAAGGCATGATGTTTAGACAAACAATTAACAACAACATTGGTAAACATAGGATTTCAATTATCAACCACAAAGTGTTTAGTTAACATAACCTTGACCTTGCAGCGGGTGCTATCCATGTTATCACTATTGCAATATCAATACAACAGGTGGCATATGTAATTATGTATGAAGAGTAAAATAATGTTACCAAGATGATGAAATTTATTTGTAAGTGAAATAACCCTGATGAAATCTTATACTAACAACTTTAATTGATAAAATTATATCGGGCATACAGATACATCATTCAGTTTTGCGTTTCATTTACTTCCCTTCATTATTATAATGTTTAGAAACAATTAGCGAAAAATAAAGACACTGTAATATATTGGATGTACCAATAAGTAAACAAACAAATAAATGTCGAAAAGTGTCTTCACAAAAAAGTCTGGAATATACAGCTTAGACTTAGATGATATAACAGGGGTAATGTAAGTAATTTTAAAATGTATTTAATTCAACTAACAGAACTAAATATATTTTGTTACCAGATTTATATAGGCAGTAAGACACCGGTTATTTCTTACCTTTTGCTGGATAATGTCAACGAATAACGTATAGTGGATTTCGATTAATTCACTAGCGTATAAAAGATAAGAGTTATTTTTATTATTAATACATACCAAGTGGACTTATTAAAATAGGTGATCAGAATTTAGATTTTAGGTTAGGACTTAGGGTCACCGTCACGTATGACTTTGACAATTAATGACAATTGATTGAGTGAAACTGACAGTACGTTTTTTTTTTCATTCTATAAATTTGCACCATGACTGTGTACTGCCTGTCTTCTTTCGTGAACATTGATGGCCTGATTGGAGTGTTAAACGCATGTAAAGATATACATTTAACTAATTATTTACCCATTTGAGTCTTTTAACTAATATTTTTAGTTCCGTGTAGAAGCTCTATGACCCTTTACCGGCAAACCTACACAAAATATATTTTTTTACATAATTTAAACTCTTTTAGTTTTATATTTTATTCAGTACATAGTCTATTTTTATTACTATTTTCTTTGAATAATACTGACAGAAAATGTTCAAATGAAGTACATAATATTAAAACAAAGTTGTTTATTTCATAAAATAAACAACGTTGTGATGTCTAAATTTTTAATTAAAAATGAAGAGAGTTATATCTGATATTGAAATACAAAAAAGCGCATCCTTGATTATTTTACCGGTTTCAAAAATAAAATGCCCGTGTTCACCGCTAACATACCAGGAATTCTTAAAATTGGAGATAGAATAGAGATAGGTGGAAAAATAAAAGAAAATGCAAGAAAGTAAGCCGTTTAGAATGAGTCATTAAGTACATCATAGAAAGTACATACTTACTTGTATTTGAATTATCCGTTAGCTTCATACCAATCGTTTAATTGTTTTTATTACAAATTTAGAATGTCAATAAACCTCTGTGCTCAGGAGGGCGAAGAGCCAAAAGATGTAGTGCTCCATTTCGATGTTCGCTTCCATAGGGACAATATCATATCACTGTCCAGAAAAAATGGAGTTTGGATAGGGAGTGGCAACTTAGACACCAACTATAACATGTTCGTTCCTGGTTAGTATACTACATTTGAGGTAATGTTTATCATCTTAGCTAGTAGGTTAGCTATTTTCTGGCAACTAGATAATACGAGATTAATCTAAGGAGAAATAAGTTTTGCTTAATTCAACGACAACTTACAACCCTAAACAACATGTAGGTAACTGATTTTTATGATAGAGGTAATTAAGTAGTTCGTTTTGTGTATTATTAGGAACTGTTTTCCGGATTGTCTTTGAAGTGAAAGACACAGACGTAATAACCATCTTCTGTCAGGGCAAGTTCCATTCCAATTTCTTGCCTAAGATTCCACTGAACATGGCAAAGTTTCTGGTGGCTTGGGCTGATGTGGAAAGGATTACTCATTGCTTCTTTCACTTTGCGGGGCACGTGAGTGTTTTATGCTAAACTAGTTTTCGTTTTAGGTAAATGTAATATTAAACACGATTTTATATTTAAATACTACAGTCCATCCTGAAAGAGATATTTCGTTTCAGGGTGAAGGAGATGATGAAGATAATATTCGACATTCCCCGCGCCTCGGTGTACCACCACCGACACCAGGTCCTGATGTAAAAAGATGGCAAGTGTTGTATTTTTTTTTATCATCTAGTTTTAAATTAGGCTCATCATTTCAAAATGTATCGTCCTTAAAATCCTTAATGTTAATTAATTTACCAAAATTATATTAAACATTGTATAAATTAATGATTCGTGATCCTTCCTTGAATTTAGGAACTTAAGTAAAATAGGCCTACATTATGAATTCACGTGCCTAGTTCAACAATGATAACAACGTGATTATATTTTAGTGGAAAAATAAAGAAACATACAGTTCCCGATTCCATAACCGAATCTAATGAAAGTTCTGATGATGATCACCACGCTCAAGTGAGAGAAGGACGCGAAAGATATAATGTCTACGATACGCTGATGTGTCAACAACGCCCAAATAGAAAAGTGGGCTCACCGCAGTCTTTGAAATGTCGAAGAGGCTACGTTGCGCGTGGACAAGAATATAAAAAATATAAAGATTCCGACTCTGAGAAGATAGAGTCAGATATATCGGAAGGTGCATCTAGAAATGATTTCTCGGTTGAATCAGAGGAAGTCATAGGCGAAGCCAAGAAACGAATGAGACTTGGTAAGTTTGCGCCGTTCTCACATGTAGTCAATTTCATGGATCGAAGTCGCAGGAAAAATTATTAATGTTATTAGAAGAAATTTGGTGAAGAAACAATTGTTTAATTATGTTGCGTTCTTATTTCTTGTTCCTATCATTTGTAGTTCTGGGTTCAGCATAGTAGAGGTCTGTAAAATTTTGACTTTCTAATATGTAGAGTACTCAATATCAATAAAAGTTTTCATCAATCAATGATTTATTAGACTTAAATCCTAATAGGTATAGCCTACTGGCTACATTACCTCATAATCAAATGTTGACTTTATAATAATTAGTAGATAGAGTGCATAGGTAGGTAGGTACCTACTTAAAATCGGAGTAAAACTTTTCATCAAGCAATAATTTATTAGACTTAAATCCTAATAGCCTTATTAGGATATTGAGTATTCTACATACAAGAAATTAAAACTTCATCATGATGTTAATGTAGCCAGTTTAGTAGCCATTATTACGAGAGTTCAAAACTAGACGAGGAACTGAAAGGAGCTTGAATAAAATAGGATTATATACTTATCATTAAATTTTTATTGAGTAAAATACATTACAGCATTCAGTAATAAATTATGTACAATATAATCGGAAGACAAATAAACTCCCATCAATAATAATACAGAATATTTACATAGTATTTTGTGGATTGCAATAATTTTTCTATAGGAACAATTTAAATTAAAAATAAATAAAATAACAATATACAAAGTATGTAATTCTTGAAGAATTAGAAATAAATAATAATCGACACGTCATTTGTAATTTTCACAAAATCATAAAAGTTAACAGAAGGAATCGTGAAGCAAAAGAACGCATTGCGTCTGATTCTTTGACTCCATAGATTTGAATAAACATCCACCACACGGACTGTGATCCACAGTAAATAATATTATTCATTTGGTAAAATTTCTCTACAATAAACTTGAATAATATGTAATAACGCATTTTGTAAGTACACCTGTAGTATGCCTGAGATATTTTTTTATTCAAATTAACGGTCATTAAAGGCAAATACATAACGAACAACATTTAATATCTAATTATCTACATCACTCTGACTATAACTTTTCACACTTTTATGATTTTTTAACGAAATCACAAATTATTGTTGCATGCTCTTCACTTATTCCAATCTTCGTGAGCTGTGATTTAGATACGAGGAACAGTGATTCCCCGTCGATTTCGTGGTCCTGCAACAGCAGTATTGTTTCATCCCAACTAAATACTTTAAGGTGTTCCAGAAGCTGATCTACACTCCATGATTTGACACTATCTGGGCTGACACTCGCAAATGGATTTTCTGTAAAATAGTAGGAATTCATAGTATAGCAATTACTTATGATAATTATTTTCAGCAATAATTATAATAATAATAAGTGATTACATGTTTGAAATTACCTTTGTCTTCGTGTTCAAATGGTGGTTTAATAAGTTTCTCTTCCTTTAACTGAATCTGGGATACATCCAACAGTCTTTCACTCTCTCCGTCTTTCTTTTCTTCTTTTGGTTCTAATTCCGGTTCTGGTTCCGTCTTCGGCTTTATAGCTTCAGTGCTCACACGCATAGTTTTTTCTTTCAGCGGCCTTCGAATCTTAAACGAAAGTAAGAAAAATAAAAAACTAATCAAATGATCAATTCTATTAGTTACTATTCATTGAAATTTATTCATATACTTACAGGAAACGCCATATTAGACTCTTGTATTACATAACCATCAAGTACGTGGGTAAGTAAAAAGCTTCTTTCATGTTTTGTTTCCTTGTCACTAAAACATTCAGTGTTTAGTTCCTTGGTATCATGAACATCTTTTTTTACCTCAACATCTTTATTCACTATCTCAGTCTTTTCCTCAGATAATTTTTCTTTCGCCTTATTATCTTGTGCTAAATTTGTGCTAGATTTACTATCATCATTATTTTCAGTTAGTATTTCTTTTGGAGTTACACCTGATTGTAAAAGACTTTTTAAAATTTCTGGTTCTTGCTGTTCTGTGTCAGTTATTAATCTACCTCGTGCTTGGGTATAAACTGTATTCCTAATCAATTTATCTTGATTGTTTGCATTAGACATACATTGAATAGCCTCAACGTTGTTAATCATTTTGTTTCTGATCATCTGCTTCGGTTCTATTAATGTCATATTTCTAACCGGTTTTGCTAATTCTTCTTTGATTTTCATATTTTGTGTATCTAGAGCAGTTATTTGCATACTATTTACAACCATTTTATTTTCAGTTCTTGGTGCTCCAGTAGGGTTTGAAATAATTTCTACTGCTGGTCTAGATGTAGGTTCTTGTTTAATGATTATATTGTTTTGACTTGATATAACAACTTTGTTACGTATTTCGTCAGGAGATTCACTTTTTCTTTTTTTAGAATTATCTATTTTAACATAATTAGGATTAGCACTTGATGGAGTAACTGTATTTGTGCTTATGTTATTTCTTCTTATATTGTTCATATATACAATATTTTGGGTTGGCATTTGTTGGACAGTTTGGCTATTAGTATTTATTTGGTTAGGTCGTGGTTGTATTGCTCTATAAATTGGTTGTCCAGTTCCACTGACCACTTGATAATTTGTTTTATTGATAGGCGGCACCTTTTGCGCTACAATAGCTTGAATGTTTGGTTGAGCGTTTGGAGGAAATCTTTGTGGAACAATACTTTGATAATTTTGCTGTGCATTAACAGGGCTTCTTTGAGTTAATATTGTTTGAAGATTTTGTTGAATAGGAGCTTTTTGTGCAACGACTGTCTGATAGTTTTGTTGCACGTTTGGTTTTTGTGCAACAATCGTTTGATAATTTTGTTGCACATTTGGTTTTTGTGCAACAACCGTTTGGTAGTTATGCTGCACGTTTGGATGAATTATTTGTGGATGAACCTGTCGTATTTGTATGTTGCTTGAATCGAACTGTGGTAATCGTTGTTGCAGATTCTGTACATTTGAAATTACTGGCAATGATTGTTGCATTGGTATTTTTTGATCGGATTGGAACGTCTGAATCTGTTGATTGATTTGTGTTGATACTTCATGAGGTTTATTTATTTGATTATTCGTTGCTTGATTCGATTGCATATTTTTCTCCACCTGAGTGTTCGGGTTTTGTACTTCAGGCATGATAATTTGATTAGGCATTGTTCCTATATTTTGCGTTACTACTCTCTGATTCATATTCATATTTGGCACTAAGTTTGCAGGTATCATTTGTATAGATCGGGATTCTTGGGGAGCTTGAACCAACATCTGGGGCATATTGTATCCATAACTTTGGAATTGATTTTGATCTATTTGCGGTTGAAATGCTTGCATGTAACTGTTTGGCACATTTTGTACGTATATCACTTGGTTTTGTACTTGATTTTGTATCCAGGGAGGGGGGTTTTGTGGGTTGATGACATACTGGTTTTGTTGAACTTGATCTCCTGAAATAATAAAGTACGTGTTGTTATTGCCTGATTAATTATTTCAAAGAAGTAGATTTTGATTCATTAATTTTATTGCTAAAGGTCGCGTACTTCGTTTATTTGTAGTAAAATTATATCAAAAGCACGGTAGTGAGAGTAATAATCATAGGTCAAGTGTGTTGTTGTTGTTTTTTTTTTATTTCTTTCTTGAGCTTCATATATATTTAAAATAAAAGAAAGACACACACAATTCGCACAATTCTTGAAAAATTTAAAGTACTGAAATATTTTGCTTTACGTATAAATATAATAATAATGTTAGCTTACCTGGAGGGAGAAACATTTGTGTGTCGTATACAACTCGCACGGGGCAAAGCATCATTTGTTGCTGGAATTCCGGATTTCTGTAACGAAAAAAAAGTAAGATTTGGCGTAGACACGGTGGGTGGGTGTACATAGAAAAACACAATATTTCGAATAATTTCTTCAAATTTTTACTTACTCAGAGAGATCTTGATACATCGGCTGTTGAATCTGAAATCAAAAAATGAATCATGAAATCAAATAATTAGCAATCAAACAACAGAATCAGAAAATAAAATCTATGGATATATATTTGCATCTAGAACACGTTGAAACTCTATTATTTATTAGTATTCTCTTAATAACTAGGCGAAATTTTTTTTCTCTCACTTTTCGCCTCTATACCCATGCACACAGTAGATATATAACAGAGACACGACCTAGTACCAGAAAATGGTATCACCGTCAAACTGGTAATTCGACTGGCTATTTTTGTTTTCTTCGATTTCCAATAGATCTCTATAGGGTGAAGTCCACTGTCCAAGCATATTTCGGAAACCGCCATCTAGCGCCACAGTTGGAAAATACTAATTACTAATTTCGTTTCGTATCTTCTTCTTAATTAGGGATTTGAATTTAGCTTAATGTGCTGTTATGCTTAAAAATATGCTTATCTTTATTTTAATGTCAATATTTAATAATAATTACAAACATAGATTGTATGGGATGGTAGGCCATGACCTTTATGGATTTCGGTGGTCTCTGCTTATCCCTATAGAGCTCTGTGGACTCTGCCCATCTCTATGGAGCTCGGTGGTCTCTGCTTATCTCAGAGCTCAGTGGATTCTGTCCATCTCTATTGAGCTTGGTGGTCTCTGTCCATCTCTATGGAGCTAGGTGGTCCCTGTCTATCCCTATAGAGCCAAGTGGATTCTGTCCATCTCTATTGAGCTCGGTGGTCACTGCCTATCCCTATAGAGCTTAGTTATCTCTGTCCATCTCTGTGGAATTCGGTGGTCTCTGTATATCAATGTGGGGCTCGTTAGTTTATTCCTATAGGGTTAAGTGGTCTCTGATAACCCTATTGGGCTCGATGGTCACTGTCTGTTTTAAGAAATGCAGGGTTATACTTCAATCTGAATCTGATAAAGAGAATTTACAATGACGATTGATAGATGGCGTTTTTTAATCAGAGATTCAAAGGCTTATTCACTACGGAAGCCTGTCATGATATGGTCTAGGTTAGGTTATTATATTAACTGTGGATAATAAAGGTACAAAGAGCCATGAGAAATTTCAGAAAGAAATGAATGCACGTCTATGCCATTTTGACTTTAATGAAACTCCATGCAAATTTTATCGATAATCTATTTCTGTATTTTCATTTATTTAAAGTATTTAGGTTAACCTAGGTACTCTTAACTTTTAAGAGAAAAATACGTTTTTATTTTTAAAAAAGGTGGCAACCCTGCATACCAGCGTTGCATTGCAATATTAAAGTCGGTACGAATTCCTCATTCATCGTCCATTGTCAAAATTAAGCTGTGATCAAGACTAGATAGAATGTATTTAAGTACTAAACATAATCGCTATTCAAATGACACGCAATACATAGATAAACAACTATAATATTATGGTTCATTATCCCACATCACTCGCTTCATATTTAAAGTCGTAACTCGTAACTGGTTACTGTATGTTTTGAAATAAAAAAAATTGTTGTCTGTCTCTTTCTACACGCTTCTCGCTCGATTACCCTCGGCATCCATTATCCATTTTGAATTTCAAATATCGCTTTATCCCTTGCTAAATCACAATGCCGACATGATCAATAAAATGTGTAGGATCCTTATTTTTAGGCGCATAAGGATCAAATTTAAACAACAGTTTTTGAAGCTTTATGTGCCATGCTAAACTAAAACATAATATAAATAGGATAGGTTTGAAATTAGACTGTTTACTTCGTAGCTTGTTCCCCTTTGCAAGCGGACATTTTTGTTTTTCGTAGTGATGTTCATCCGATCTTTGTCTATCGATAAAAATAAAGGTTTACTATTTTTTATAAAGATGAGAGGTTTTTTTTTATGTTCATTGAAAGGACTCTGAAACTACTGGATTGATATTAATGAAATGTAGCACAGATATAATGTCTATATTAACTGTATCGGGAATTGAAAAAAAGAGTGTATTTACCACGGGAAAGGACATAGATAATACTTTTTATTGCGGCATAATGTACGATTTCCATTGCGTCTACCAAGTCACGGGCAACATCTCGTAAAATATAAAGTTATTCATATAATTCATATAATCTTCTTAAGAACCTTTTATTTGTAAAATTTACATTTGCTAATAGGTACCTACACACACTTATTTCTTCAGTCTTAATCAAAGTTTTGAAAAATTTAAGGCAGTCAAGGGTATCCATTTTATTAATGTTCTTATTTATATACTCATTTACACAATTATCTATAAGGTATATCTGTCCAAACACTACACTTAAATGGTTTTAGCTTTACTGACTAGCCGCATAAATGAAAGTTGCTTAATAGGTTTAATTCGTTTTGAGGTCATTATGTTAATATCATCTTTATGTATTTTATTTATGTAGCACGTCTCTACTTCAGCAATATAAGAAATTTTGTTATATTGGCGATATTTATGGTATGACTCATAAATTATATAAGTATCATAATGTATTTAACCATAATAATTATTGTATTGTTAGGTTTAAACTAAATTCGTTTATGTGATTTGTGTGTTTTTATTATGGTGTTTCATAATACGGCAATTTAAATTTATTACATTCTAATATTATAAACGTGAAAGTTTGTAAGTAACTTTGTCGCGAAAACTACAGAATTAATATTATTCTCTTATTATTTTAAAATAAATATCCAAATAACACATAGTTTTTTATTATAATTTATAATATATAGTAGATGCTCCGTAAATTATCTAAAATATGCCAAGAACATAGAAAAAAATGCGACTATTAATTAAGATGTAAGCTATCCTATAATATTGTTTAAGTTGGATAAAACTTACAGTACCTACACACGGTGTGCAAATTTTAATTAAAATCGGTTAAGTAGCTTATGATCCATCGCGGAAAATCAACATCACACGTTATTTATTTATTTAATATATATAAATTACGTGTCACATTATATAACTTACTGAATATTTTATATAACAAATTAATCATTTACACATACATCCGTATCGCCATTGTAATATTTCATTAGCAATAATATTTAAACCTTAAGTGTACGTCAAGCCGTCTCAATATTATATCGGTAAATTCAATCGATGAAAAGGAACATCACTAAAGCAAATATGGAACGCTCCGGGGGCGCATCAAATCGTATGCAGACACTATAAATAAGTTACAAGCGTGAAAGAGATGGTCGCTCATAAAGAATTTGTAGTTGGAAAGAGACAGCTGATGTTCCAATTTTGTAAGCACGTTAGGATATTGAAAATGGATTTTAGTTTTATGAAAAAAAAAACTTTGGTGCTTGTATTATTTTTGTTATTATATATATTATATATTTACTGTTACAAAATATCTCTATTGGATGACTGTGAAATATAATAAATATTTTTAAAACAATAATTATATAATTATGTAAATAATTTTTAAAGTTAATTAAAAAATATGCCTTTATATTTAACATTAGTTATATTTATCTGTCAAATTAGATAGTATTTTTGTAAAGGCAAAGTATTATTTATGGTGACATAAATTTTCTAAAACCAAAATAATAGCGCTTTTTGTAACTCAATAGCGTCATAAAGTAACAAAAACCGAGCACGACGTCAAAAGTTACGTCCCGTGACGTCACACGAACCCCGAACACGAGTTCAATACAAGGTTCACAAACAAAACACAAATGATAATAACAACAACACATTATACGCGGTAAAAATTCTATAGCATGCGATAAAAATTAAAGCTTAAACATAAAATAGACTTACCATCTTTATTTTCGGCAAATATCAACTGAAACCAGTCTTTAAACAGCTGTAATCAAATCAAAACGTTCTAAATACGCTCACTTCGGACATCTTACTCGACGAAATGGCTGCTTCGATAACACAATACAACCATCCTACATTCAACCGCCTCTCTACCATGAGAACGTAAAATGTACTAAAATAACGACAGTATCGCTGTCAAACGAACAAAAACTTCAAAACCTATATCGATTTTATGGCTGCCAGCTACTTGGTACAAGGACGCTGTAACCAATGATAGTGTTGAGAGTACGAACGGACCGCATTGGTGCTACGTATTTCGAAATTCAAACACGTGCCATGACCCCGTTTTGCCTCGGCAACCAACGGGGAGCGAGAGCACTATATCGATCTCTTTCTATCATCAATTTCTTTCTTTTGTTAACGGAAAGGCTTATTGGCTTTTTTCGACTTCAAAGAAATGACTGAATAATAAAGTGTCTTTGTTCTCTTTACTACCTAGAATAAACCGTTTTACATTGCGCTAGAACTTAATTTTGAATGAGCGTTAAAACTCTTGACATCATCAAATCGGAATGGTCGAATGTTATACAAAATATATCTACTTATAAGTTTTAGCTCTTATCTTACATTATAATACCCAACAAGGTAATCTTTTAGTTTATGTACATTAAACAGGACTGATTATTTTTGATGTAAATGGGTTTAATGGGTTAATTATTGAACTCTGGTAAGTAATATAAAAACGTAAGTGCTTACTAATGATTCTACTAAGATTATAAAAAGAATATAGGTAGTAAGTATTTAAGATTTTATGTAATTAAAACTAAAAAAAATGTTATTATTGTACCTATTACGAGAATAAGGACGAACACGTGAATAATATTATCATTCTTACTTAAATCTAAGTAGGTAGGTACATACTTAATTTCGTATGTTAATATTATTTTGTCACACGGTGATATTATTAGCGAATTAATGTCAAGGGCCTGTTGCATAATTATATATATTAAAAATTTTATCATTAAATTAAATTAAATCTTTGAAAATAATCATTTCCATGAGGGATATTTACTGATAAGTGTCAGATATTTAATTTGCTTTTAAATATCCATTTGTCTTTCGTTCGATGTGTAATAAGCAACAACAAATTATTCGAATAAGATAGAAGTATATTATGCTTCACTATATTCTAATAATATCTAAAGTATTTATTGATCCTTAAAGATGTCGATATATTTTTTGTAGTGGGGACGTCACTATATTTTAAGGTGGCGTGGCGCTAGGTAGGTAGTTAATAATATTAATAGCGTGTCAAATTTTTAATGGTTACCTTATGTTTAATGCTATCATAGATTAATAGTATTAAATTAACTATGATAAGTAGGAAATATTTATTACGTACATCGTGCAGGCAGGCAGTTAGGTACCTATATAAATTTTATACACTGGTAGGCAATACTACAAACCTACCTAACATTTAGGTATATCTATATCTATACCTACCAACTTAATTATCTATTCACCTACAATTTCCATGTGCATTTCGCGAATCGTCTCATTTCATAAGTCTCCTATCATTTCTGTAAAAAATAAAGAAAGGCAAGATTTTTTTGGTAAAAAAATGTTTACAACCCAGTAACTAGTTAGGTATACTTAATATAACCTACGTTTTTTATGGAAGTCAGGTTTACACAGAAAACCTTAATATAATTAACTTAGAAAATATATGTATCTAGTTACTTACTCTTAGATTATAATTAATAACCCAGCCAAGCAGATTAATAACCTAGAGTTGGCCCATATAGTCACTAAATTGGTAACACTAGGTAAGTACCTACTAAAATTTAACCCGAAGTTATCTGGCACAAGTGGGATTGTGTGGGCATGGCATCCAGATTCCAGATTTATTGCAAGAAGCTACGCAAAAATCGTCTTTCTCGCGAGTAGTCTCTGCGAGAGAGCGAGAAGTCAGTCAGTCCAGTTTCCACAGTTCCACACCATCGATCAATAATCACGTTTTTTGTTACCTACATAGATAAGTTGCTGTTCGTAATACTCATATTTATTTTATGTAATAAAAAAACTATATTCAGAGATTAATTCTTCGATATAAGCACTAAGCAGGCTGATACGATTAGTGCAGTCCAGCTGTGGTATCTCTCATACCACGGCTGCACTGAAAACCGTGTAACTACTGTTTAGGTATGTACCTATCTCGCAAAATCAATTCGAGGCGTAAATTGTAAAATTGTGTACAATATCGCTGTCAAACGTGTAAATTTGACTGCCGAATTGTTGCGAGATACAAAGATATAATCAGCCTGCCGGTTTGAAATAACGCTGTGCTATTGTGTGTTAAATGAGGGTGTCGCGAATGCCTAATGTCGGCATTATTTTATGGCAGACATGGGCCACATATAGAAAAAAATAATTATGAAGTCGGGCCGCCATAAAGAATAATTTTCTACCCATCAGTTACGTACCTACCTACTTAATTAGTGGTGAGGTACCTCCTAATATTAGGTACCTACTCGTGACCACTACAAATTTTGAAAAACTGCGTCTACACAACGAATATTATCTAGGTAGGTGTGTTATGCAGATAGTAAGGGTAATTTGTAAAATAAATAGACACTTTTTGTGAAAGAAATGTTTTATTTTATTATTTATACTTTTATTTTGGTGCATAGCAAAACAGTCGGGCCGCAAGGAGACATGTTTCGGAGCGAGCGTTATGAACAGCTGGCCTGAGGAGTTACGTTCCTTCTATTTATTCTTCTATCATGTATGTCCATAGGCAGTAAATAACTTGTCATTTGTTGATCTATCTCCTTGTCCTCCGGTTTTAATAACCAAAAAAAATCTTGATAGGCACTTACATGACACTAGTCCTACTTAAGTCGTACCTACCTAAGTCTGTTGCCAGGCTCCATTTCGTGAACCGTGAAAAACAGTTGAAATTTCCACACGATCCATATTTCCTGCCGCATTATGTAGGTACTAAAACAAGAATAAATAATTATTATTGTTTTATGGTAGGTTATAGGCTATACTTACTTAGATTTTTCTCATAAAATATACTTACTTGATTTTTAGCATAAAACATACTTACTTACCTACTTCATTTTCATCATAAAACATACTTGATTTTTTTTGCCGTTTTGTACGACGACGTGCGCGAGTCCGTCTCGGTCGATTTTTTAGACATACTTTATACAGTCTACAGCTACACGCCGCGCCGCCTCGTTTTAATGAAAAGTGAGATGTGACTAACTTTTACTTGCAGTAGACAGGCAATATGTACCTAACTAACTACATACCTACGTATTAAGTGTTAGAAAGAGTCGCATAAACCCACATAATAGTACCTAACACCTATAGCTATTGTACTATGTAGATAAGTATGTACCTAGCTTATATTTTATGACTTCTGACTCCTCCCATCACTAATCGGACAGTGTCACGCATGACGTACCGGTTAGCGTGTAATTAATCATTGTCGGTTGACCTCTAAAATATCCCCTTCCGTTTTTTAATTGACCTTTAAAACAGTAAAACTATTGAATATCAAAGTACTCGCGCCGGTTTTGATTTTGTATTATTTTAGATAAGTGCACACCTAACTTGGTGATTCATTGTTTTAATACAAAGTGTTCTTTTAACAATGTAGATAAATAGCTATTATTTTATTGTATTAATTACGCGCCTGCCACAGTCACACACTCGACGAGTAGTATGGCAAGTAGCGAGGAAAGGAGGCAGAGACGTAGTGTGGCCACGTTACTCGTCATAAAATAACTCGGGGCGACATCGCATGAGCAGCGCGAGGAAGATAAACATAGAATAAAATTTTAATAGACACTTGGAACCTTCTTGTTACCTATTCTACTAAGGAAGTAATAAGCAATGCCGTATAGAAACACCCGAAAATTAAACATTTGTGGGTAGTTGTAAAAATAAAAGTCTATAAAAGGTTTGCCGTTTCACGAGCACACAATTTAGTAATTTGTTGTTATATGATAAAAAATGTACAGTAATAAGTTAAAGGTACGACTTAAATCTCGTAAAAATAAAAAAAAATGCTGTCGGCACTATGCGTAAGGGCCAATAACACTATTCACAGAGCAAAATCCAGAATTTGCAGTGTTACAAATTGGCATTATTTAAAATCTAATCCGTAGGCTAGGCTACAATGGACCAAACATACTTAACTACATAATAGTGGTTCCCATTAGATCTTAAACTTATTATGATCTAAGTAGCTTCCACATCGGTTTCCTTAAAATCGGTCTAACCATGGTCCAAGTATTCAAGTATGAAGTAAGTATGTGCGCAATATACAAGTAGGTACCTACACTCTCTTCAATTACCCATGGTATATTATCTACTTTGTGTCCAAGGGCACGGATGGCCGACACGACTGGCGAGAGAACATGCGCTGGACTAACTTTTTTCATGCATCATCATCATTAGACAATAAGGCGATCAGTAACAAAATCATTACCAAATTACACTTCTACGAGTAAAAGTTTGGTTCAAAAATAGAATGAAAACAAATCTTCGTTCGTATCGTTTTTAATAAACTAGATATATAAGTTGAATATTATGCTAAGGAATTTATACAAGAGAGACAGAAATAGTATATTATGAGACATCTAGATGCGATAGTAGAATAATAAAATTATAAAATACGTTTTGATTGGCTGTTTATTAATTGCTTTCTATACGGCATTGCTGGTGTCTTATTAATCCAATAAAAGGTTAAACTCTTTGTTGCATATAAAGTATTTTGTAATAGTTTGTACAAAATGTCGGACGAATCGGATATCGAGATGCATTCTGTTTTACCGAAAAAAAAAGTGAAGAATCCTCCTAAAAGTCCAACACAAGATGTGCTGAAGAGCCAAGACACCAAGAAACCGAGCACAAAGGAAATGATTAATCAAGCTTTGACCGAAATGAAGAGCAGAAAAGGCATCAGTTTATATGCCATCAAAAAGTACATCGAAGAAAAATTTCACGTAGACATAGAGAAATTTAATTATTTAATAAAGAAATCTTTAAAAGACGGCGTGGAGGGAGGTTCCATAGTTCAGACCAAAGGCATGGGCGCATCCGGATCCTTCAGGCTCGCCGCTAAAGCGAAACTAGAGAAGAAAAACAAAATGGAGACAAAAAAGAAAAGTAAACCGTCGAAGCCGACCAAGAAGAGTGACAAAGTGCCAAAACAGAAACCGACGACGAATAAAACCGAACCTAAGGAGAAGAAAAGTGACAAAAATGTAGAAAAATCAAAAGACAAAGCGACAACGAAAAAATCAGATAAAACACAGGCAGAAAAGAAAGAGAAACCAAAAAAGGTGACCAAAATTGCCAAGGGCTTGCAGACTCCTTCAAAGAAGAAGGCCGCCATGATGAAAAGAAAAAGTATCGGATCAATTATAAAACCACCGAAAATGAAACCTAAAGCCAGGACTTGAGGTTGTAAATATTCACTTCTAATTAGTAATTATTGATGATGAGTGATTTCTGTACATTTAATTTTTTTATTAAACATTTTAATATTTGATTATTATCTTTCATTACAATATAGAAACATTTAATATTTTTATTTTGACTAATGCTTAACATACATAATTAAATTCATATATTTTTTATATTTTAGACATTTGATTTACCTAATGGGATAAGAAATAAGCAACAAAATAAGTAATATAAAAAACCGTTTATTGATTTTAGACGAATAAAACTATAAACTTATTGTAACAGTAAAATTAATACGGACATAATATCTTAGTCTAAAATTAAAGTAAATATAATTTATAACATTTATAGTAATGTTTTTGTCAACGAAATGCATGATACGATGCCGAAAACATTAGTGTTATCTGTCTTAAATATCTATTTCTATTGGGCCTTATTTCAATCTAGCCGTGGTGAATGCGGCATGGTCACAGAGTGAGACAGCATTATTGTTTTATTTAATGTGCGACAGAGTCGGATAACTATGTGCACAGTTGCCAAAAACACAACACGAAATAATAACTCTCTTGTGACTTGTCTAGGTACCTATAGACAAAAGGAGTTGTTGACAGAGATTTGGAGTATTACTGTATATCGCGTCGCGTTTTTTGCAATAAATAATGCTCGTACAAACCCAAAAGCTTTGTTAAATATGGTTTTTGACTTTTTGTAAAAATTATAGGCCACATGAAGTCATGGTATTGCAATGTGTTAAATTAAAAGTTATAAACATGTTAAGTCAAAAATCTATATCATGTACTTACAGTGAAGCTTAAAAGCTTTGGTAGATTTACGTTACATTTATGTATTACTTAGGTATATTAAAATATAATTTGTATACAATTTAATTTACGCTGCGTACACATTGGACCACATCTATTAATTGTTTTAAAATCAGTCAATAATAATAATCGATACAAATTCATGTGTTTTATTGTGTTATACTTGTATAACCAATATTATAGTGTAGTCAAAAGATAAATCTAGTTTGGTCAAACTGAAATGTTCTATTTCACGTACATGCAGCAATTAAAAGATGTTATTATTGTGACTATAATTATAAATAATAAATTATAAAATTATATAAGAATATCATTCCAGCTATTTTAGGAACATTAAAGTTAAGATATTTACATTTAGAAACTTCATGAAATATCAGTCCAGCTATTTTCAGATCATTAAAGTTATATTTTGAAACTTATAGGGATTGACACTAATGAACCGACCATAAATCGATATGGGTTTAATAATACAAACACTCTTTTCTGATTGACTGCGACTCCAAAATCGATTCGTTGTATAGTAACTCTCTCGACAGAACTTCGATTTATATTCTTAAGGGTCACACATAACAAATAGGATGTGTCCAAACCAACTTTAGCTTTTAAATACACTATAATATACGTAAACGTCAAAAAACATAATATAGTCCAGTGTGTATACATACTGATACAAAACCTACTCAGTCTGATAGACACTAACTTAACCTAACAGCTATGAGCTAGAGTATCACATGCTTCGTGGATTACTTGCAAGCGTAGAAAACATACAATTAGAATACAGATTATAGTCCGGTCAAAATATACATACAAGGTTACATTAATTAGCACCTAACTAAAAATTGGCATGAATGTTGGGAACCCTATTACACACAATTTGTCAT
The DNA here is from genome assembly GCA_905187575.2 of Celastrina argiolus. Classification (NCBI taxonomy): domain Eukaryota; kingdom Metazoa; phylum Arthropoda; class Insecta; order Lepidoptera; family Lycaenidae; genus Celastrina; species Celastrina argiolus. Next base: position 5,981,651 of record LR994579.1, on the reverse strand, counting down.
ATTTATGCAACATTTGACAACATTTTGGAAAACACAAAAAACCAATTTTGGTTTTTTGAGTTTTCCAGCTAAACGGTAAGTTTTATCATGAAAATATGTAAGACGAAAATATTTATCATGCAATTTTATCAATATGAACTGTTCATACACTTTTTGTGTGTAATAGGGTTCCCAACGTTCATACCAATTTTTAGCGAGGTGCGAATTAATGTAACCTTACCGCTATTTTTGGAGCTAATTTGACTGGACTATTATACAATAATATTTAGTTATAAACTCTTTAGAACCAACTTTGAATAACATAAAATGTACAAAAATAAATATAACAACTGAGCGCGGAAAGATTTTTTTAATGTACTTTTAGAATGAAATAAAATATAATATACTTAACTATAATGTGGCGATTAAAATACCTATTCTACATGGAAATAATATCTGGATTTTATTATTTATTGCTTTATAAATGCTTTGAAGTTTAAACTAAGGAGTAGGATCCTACAATATTTATTTTCTTAGGCATAGCCTGTTCAATTGATTTACTTACTATTTAATTTGTCCCTTAAACAAGTAATACATACATTTATACAAGTAAATACAATATTTGTATGTAGTAGTGAGTGTCGGCTCTGTAAAGCTTTATCTCTTACACATTGGTAGTGATAGACAAAGATGGTGCTCTACAAACTGAATATCTATTTGGTCGATGTGTATTCGTAACGACCGGACACTGTATATGGACTGAGATCCCAGGTCCTCTAGACACCCCTTATATTCTTATTTATAAAATGTATAACATTTTGTTTTATACGTGGTACAATGAACGTAATGCATACCCGCTATTGTTAAATATATGTGCAATAGTGCTAAAGTTTTTTTTAAATGAGAAGGAACAAAATTGTTAAAGTAATTTTTCACTAAAATAAGTTTAGTCAGAGATGTAGAAGCCTAAAGGTTACAATAGAAGTTTAATGTATTTTTTTTAATATTTTATAATTTTGGCTCATTATTCGCTAAACTCGCTTTACGCGTTTAGGCAGGCGTTTCTATCTGAGCCAAGTTTAAAGTTCTGAACTCCGGATTTTGTCGGTTTAACTTCGTTGAGCGCGTTCAAGAGTTGTCGCGTACCAAATGTCATGAGATGACCGAAAGTCAAATACTCAAACGATAATAAAATTAAGTGATGCTATTTCAGCAAAATTTTTACAGTGATAGCCTTTGGATACGAAGTTATTGTTACATAATGCTATACCATTATGATTTAGGTTTAAAAGAATGTAATGATGAATATGACATTTGACAAGACATGATTAAGATATATTATATTAGTCCTCCCAGCGAGTTTATAAGAGTAGGACCTAGCTATAAGATATTGCCTTTATTACTAAGTACAATAAACGTAATTATAATAATATTTCACGTGTATCATTGGACGTGTTAATGGACCCTAACGTATGCTGTGGCAACATAACAGTTATTAAATTTAATTAGCGTTTCAGTATTCGGCCGTCATTTGGGGTGTCTGTCGGAGCTGGGATCTCGACCTAATCACAATAAGTCTATATCAAGCCCTTGGCCTTACTCTCTGTGACGAACTTCCTGACATGCACGATGTAGTCCAACATCACAGTGGCGAACGCCGCGTCTAGTACGAACTGAGGAATTTTGCCTGAAAACAAAAAAAAAGCATGATAAATATTTTGCATATATCAAACAAATCTCGTCAATTTAGCCATACATTTTATTCCATGATGTAAATAAATGACAATGTAACACTGTAAAAGACAAACATCATGCTCCTAAACGTAATGAAAAAAAATGTTTTTAAGTAAAAATATATGAAAGAAGTGAAAATTGTGAATTGTATAATGAATTAAATATCTTTTAACATATTTTACAGTGTTCTATTAGTATGTTATAAACCACAAAAATTTAACGTTTGCACGTCGTAATTAGGGCAACATAAGCAAGAATTGAATTTACCTACATCTACATCTACATCATGATGATTGTACCTTATTTTTAGCAAATAAAATATTATCTATTTATGTATCTATCCAGCAGGCTTACTCCGGACATAATCGAGAAAGTTCTATCTCAACGGCATTTTAGTGTTTTATTTGGCGGATTACTTTGAAACTAAAGAGGATAAAGTAAATCGTTAGATCGTAACTTTTTGCACTCCCGACCATATCATTCTACTGAGAATCAAAATAAACAAAGGTCAATTTATTTGGAAGTACGCTGCTCGATCGAATCTGAATCAAAATCGAATTTTACCCTATCATTCAATATTTCACATTTACAATACGAGTAAATGAACAAAATTTTATGTATAGCTGTGTCCGCGACTTCGTACGCGTGGTTTTTGAGCGACTTAAACCGTTTATGCCGCGCACGCAACGAAAGTCTCCCCGTTTTTGCAATATTTCTAACTGACGCTCCGCTCCTATTGGTTGCAGCGTAAAAAAAAGAATTTTTCAAATCGGACCAGTAGTTCCTGAGATTAGCGCGTTTAAACAAACAAACAAACACTTCCGCTTTATAATATTAGTATAGATATATAGTTTCTGCTTCGCACTATATTTTATTTTTACAGCCATGTGTAGTTGGACCTTACCTTTAAGGTCGCAGCACATGAGCCACTGGAAGATGCACTTCATCTCAGTCTTGCCGCCCACCTCCACCAGCTTCGGCCGCAGGAACCAGCAGCCCACTTTGTTGTGACCTCTGCAATAAAATATAGCACATCTTTAAGTTTTTTTATAGTCTGTGTGCTCAATATGATTTTTTAAACTCTATATAGAATATAACTATAATATATAACTATATAGAATAGAAATTGTATGTCATCAAATTAGTTACTATCGTGTGCGACTAGCGGCGTGGTTCGGTGACATACAAAATGTAGTTAACTTCCCCACAATGTGCAGTGACAAAAACTCGCATCCAGTACACAGGTTAAATATGATCACTTTTTTCAAAATATTATTTTTCATAGCATCAACAGACAACATATACGTCACAGTATACCCAGAGGCTGTTTAGGAATATCTGGCGGATGATTCTGAAGTCTATGACTGTGGGTTGCGCCTCTTCAAGTCAAGTCCTTTCCATAAAATCATCGCCAATTAGTGGAATATATTGGAGATCAGTATTTAATTATTTGGAGGAATAACGCGATAAAACACCCGATCTCAGTTAATATTAGCTTATAGCCTTTTTATCTCTGTGCTGCGTTTAGGGGACTTCTTTTTTGAAGAGAAACCTAAATCTCACCTGTTTTTATTGTTTAAACAGCGAGACAGGATCGACAGCGGTAACCAACTAAGAAAACCCTTACTTAACTTGCTCTCTATATTATATTATACTAGCTGACCCGTGCCCACTTCGTTGAGCATACAAATCGCTTAAACTTTCCCTGGACTTCCACGAATATTTCAAGACTAAAAATAGGCGAATCGGTTGTGCCGTTCTAGAGTTTTGCGAACAGCAATTCATTTTTATATATAAGATTTTAAATTTAGCTTGAGCCTTGTTGCCGGTTCTAAGCTAAATCTAAAAAAAATAAGTAAGTTGGACGAGTAGGAAGCATACACTCATTTAGCTCTCCGCTCTCTTGTGCCGCTGTATGACGAGATCTGTAGCTCTCACCTGACGTAGTCACGGAAGGGGGGGTAGCCGGGCACGCTGACGCTGACGCCGCTGGCGATGTAGCCGTACGGCGTCGCGTCGCCGTCCACCGGGCGGCCCTCGCGCGTCAGGGCCGCGTTGCGCCGCAGTATGACGAAGTCGCGCGCGGAGATTATGCCGCGACCGCCGCCAGCTGTGACCTGGTACGACAGGTCGATGCCCGGACCCACTTCCTGAAAACAGCAAATGTCAATTAATATTACAAAAAATATTTGTAAATGACATAATGACATAATGACATAAATATTGTTATACCGTTATGGGGTTACGGTTAAATACGGAATACTTTTTTGAATCAATTTAGCTATTTTTACCCGACTTCGGCGAAGCCAAAAGGAAGGGTAATGATTTTGGCAGTCTATGTATGTAATATGTATGTAATATGTATGTAAGTATGTATGTATGTATGTTTGTATGTTCCCTCGTAGCGGTTAAACTGCTGGTCCGATTTTAATAAATAAGGTGTCAATCGATTCGTAGTGGTCCCGCGAGTAACATAGGCTATATAATCATTTGAAAAAAATTGGAGTTTGAAAATTATATTTTATTAATTATTACGTTTTATTGTTAAATTCAAAATAAACGTTTAAAATGCGGTCGTACAAGTAGTATCTAGGAGTTGTTTAGTTGCTTACTATGAAATAGCTTATATATCTACTTTGTGAAATATATTTTATGATAAAACAGAAAAACATAAAATAAAAATAAAAAGTTTAAAAACTATAACCCGTCTTCGCAAAAAAGGCTGAAACAAGAAAATTATTCAATTTGAAATCCAGATATGCATAGGTACAGAAATGGTCAAGGTCGTACCCGCTAAACAAATCTATAATATTCGTCTGCTGTTGAAATATACAATCCCAATAGCGGGTACGACCACGGCTCTACCCGACTTCGCAAAAAAGGGGTCTAAAAAACCCCTTTTTTGCGAAGTCGGGTTATAGTTTTTAAAGTTTTTAAATAGAATAGACACAGCCTTTACTGTTCATCCGACTGCCAAGAAGAGTATTGTTTATTTCTCATGACAACTATCGTAGACCACGTATCCGTACCTTAATCATTTCACTCTTGAGTATTGTGGGGTTCCACTCAGGCAGCTTGGTGAGGTTGTCCTTGAACTCCTGATACAAGTACTCGGCGGGACAATCCACGAGAGCCTGAAAATATAAAAACCTTCTTAAATAACCTTCTAGCTTCAAATAGGTAGGCTATGTTGTCCATGGTTTAACGTCTTTAGGGTTCTATAGTTAAATAGCAAAAAACGAAATCCTTATGGATTCGTCATGTCTGTCATGTTTTTTTTTCGAGTACCATAAAGCCGCGTGCTCAGGCTGATTTACTGTGAGCCTGAACACCTTGCCGCACTCCTCTGCGTGTACAGATCCACCAGATCTTCCTTGTGGCTGCTGCGCTTCTTCAGCTTCAACAGTGATCACTTCTGTCAGCCGTCCCGAGACGCACATGTTATTTATGATCATAAAGCCGCACGCACACTTACCGTGAGCCTGTACACCTTGCCAAACTCCTCCGTGTGTACGGACTCCACCAGGTCTCCCTTGTGGCTGCCGCGCTTCTCCAGCTTCCAGCCGCCGAGGTGAATGGTGCGGAAGGCATTCTCCATACTCTTCTCGGCCATCTGGGTGTACTCGTCTATCTGGAATTTAAATAGAAAGGGTTTAAAATCTATATAATATTTTTAATTTTTACGATACCTCGTCGAATATTTTCTAGTCTTTCTCAAATTTCCCCAGTTTCTAAGTGACTATAATAGGGGTGTTAAAGCTGAGGTATTGAAAAGAGATCTTTAAAACAACAGCTTTTATTCCACCTAGGAAAGGTTACAATTCCTATAACTACAATTAACCGTTACCATAATTATGATGACCTTCATTCAAATCCCCACCTGCAGGCTAAGGCTTCTCTCTGAATGAGAGCCTTTGCCACTAACAGGTTATATATTTATATTTGTTTGAAAGCATGCGAAGTTATACATATATATAATTTTTTAACAGAGATAAATATAATATTATACTCCCCAATACCCTTATAATTTTAATATTATACTATTTCGATCTCATACCTAATTACGTATTCATCATCCATCTCAAGAGAAAACCAGAGTTAAGGCGCTGTAGGCCAGCTACTATCGCCACTCTTTTTAACATTAATTTTGCAACGATACAAAGATCTTATTCAAAAAAGTAATCGGTTAAAGCACTAAGTAAATAGTTAAAGTAATTTATTGACATTTAATTACAGCTCTAAATCCTATAGTGTATTTACTCTCATAATATTTTATTTTATTTAACTATTTACCGATTACTTTTTGAATAAGATCTTGCGTCGTTATAAAATTAATGTTAAAAAGAGTGGCGCTAGCAGCGGGCCTACAGAGCCTTAATATAATTTTGATTTGTTTTTAAGTTAAATTATCATCTGTATGTTAGTAGTGCTAACTGCTAGTGCCATATTTAAAACATAATATAATAAACATTGATTTAAATCTGCGTTTTTTTTATGAGTCCATTGTATAGCCTAATTTAGCAAACGGTTAATGTAATAATGATATAATAAACCATAAACTAAATATTGTTTTTATATCATTGTTTGTTTCATACAATGTTATTAAAATAATATTTATTGCATATTTTTGGTAGATATGTTGTATTAATTTAAGATAAGTAATCAGTACACTTAATTGAATATATATCAGACAAGGTTAAATTAATTAAAATGGTTTATTTTTTAATTCAATAACAAATAAGATACCTTAGGTCACAAAGTAGATAATAACTTAGGTGAACTTAAGTCATTGTTCGAAAGTTCTTAAATAATTTTTTAACTTTTTATTTTCATCTTAAGTGTTGATTGTAAATAGCAACAATTGACTGAATTCAATCTTTTAGAATGACAATTTAGAATTTACTAATCAAGATATAATTAAATAAATGATCATAATAAAAAAAAGTATATAATAATAAGTTATTAATTACATGTGACTGATAATGATAACACAGTTGGAAGTTGGAACCATATGTATACGATTGCAAATGACACTGAATTTTTGCGCCTTTAAGGGCTCAGTAGTACTACAAGGAACCCGTATAGTGTCTCTTTGTCACTACAACACAACAATAGTTAGGGGGGACTTCGAATTTTTATAAGTATTACTTTTTAGTTGCCTAATCTCGACCCGCTTGGCAGGCGGGTTAGAAAGTGTAGATTTAAACGATGCTGCTGCCAATTTCCCGATATATATTCACTTTGTTGCCTTTTATGACACCCACGGAAGAGATGGTTAATGCTGAAGTGCTATTCTTTCACCGGCATCGCACGGACAATTTATGAATTAAATCAATATTGGACACAAACACACAAATACATGTCTAACTTACTACACCCCTATCGTCAGGGTTCTAGCACTTACAGTCAACCACTCAGCATGGAAGGGACCGCTGGAGTCCCTATTGAATATGGACTTCATGATGTTGGCAATGTTGATGCCGAATATGCTCATGCTGTTTAGCTTCTTCTCCAACTCCTCCTCGGTGCCAACGTTCTCCAGCTCGCCGAGGTGCTTCTCGAACTCTTTTTCGTCGATCTCTATCTTATCGGTGTTTGTTACTGAACCGGACGCCATTTTGCTTTTTGTTTTTTTTATCAGCGACACTATTTTCACTTAACTTTTTGCTAAACAGTTTAATTTATTTTTTACTTAAATACAAAGTTGTATAGACGAAGGAACATTAAGAATATGAAATAGATAAATCATAGTATTTGTCTATCTCAATATTCTTAATGTTAAGGGTAATAAGATCACATCTTTTGTTTTTTTTTATAAAAATAACAATTTATGATGACCTAGTGCAATGGACAATGTTTAGAAACTGAATAAGTAGAATCTATTGTGTATTATATTAAAACAGGTAATACTATTCGAGAATGCAATTATTATAACCGACTTTAAAAAAAGGTTAGGTTTCTACGATATCTAAGACTAGCAAAAAATAAGAGTAGCAAACGACCAAACACACGTTAGGTGTAAGTATGGACTTTGGATGTTGTTGACCGTACATCAAGTTTCGCACAGTCAGCGTTTACGTTGCCACGCGTTATTATAATTTCTATATTTAACTAGTTCGCAGAGTGCAGCCAATCGGTACGCATGTTTTCTTTAACATTTTAATGTGTATTCAATAAACCTTAGCCTGCCTTTTACTTTTTACGCCAACCAACCGTTATTGGATGACTTATACACTATACAGTATTCACCGAGCGAAGTAACCACTCTTTAAATACTGTAATGCCTGGGATAGTTTTAAATGTCGCATGGTTGCCCAGCACATACGGCATTCTCACAACATAGTCGGCCTTGTCCAGAGGAATGACTGCTCAATAGGTCTGGCTCAAACACCGTTATAGCGTCCGTATAATGTACTTCCACTGAAAAACATCGGTACATGCCACAACCTGGGAATCGAACCTGCACCCTTTCGAGTGCTAATCAACCATCTACCCATCAGACTACGTACGCTCTTACCCTGTGGTCTCACTCACTACTCCGACTTCAAGGAACAAAATGTGCGACCCGAAAAAGAAAGGTTTGGGGAGCAATTATTTTATATTTATGAAAAAAAGACGACTAACAACATTGAAATCGTGGTCGTTCTGTAAAACAGTCCACGACTATGTACAGTCTCTCGCTACGACTAATTTGTCATGACATTCCTTTCGGTCTGAAGAACCAATCAAATGGAAAACGCCTGCTCGCATCGTATCGTTCCACTTGCGTCAAAATACTCTGGGTTAAAGTGTTGTAACTATTAGTGACGTGGGGTTCCTACTCTATTCCTATCGGCTTCACTTATCCCTTACCTTTAAAGAGCCTCATCAAAATTCTACCTTTTTCACTGGCCAAGGCTTCCCTCTGAAGGAAAACCAGCCTTCCCCACTAGTAAGGCTGCGTTTCCACTGACGCGGAGCGGAGAGGAGCTTGCGGAGTCCGAATTGACCAATCACTATGCTTGAAATCTCCGCTCCGTTTCCACGGAAACAGCACGAGCATAGTGATTGGTCAATTTGGGCACCGCTAAGCTCCTCTCCGCTCCGCGTCAGTGGAAACGCAGCCTAACTGTAATAACAACACCCAGACTGTGGTACAAGGTCACATGAAATATTGTATCTTATTTCTACTGAACCTTGAAAAACAGGTTTTTAGATGAGTTAAAATTATTAGTTTCCTTAGTTAAACGATGCAATATTTAATTTAGGCTATATTTTTTCCCATTCCCAAATTTCTTGCACCTACTTTATGATATCAAATGAAGGTGTTAGTTTCTTTAGGATTAGATGAACGCCCTTTGGCATTAAGTCCGCCATTGTACATTTTGCATAAGGTATAGAAAATAAATGAATTATCAGTTGCGTCCATTATCTCTTTCTCTTGATTATCCATTTTCACATGCAACAAGATATTCGTGTCGACGTAATAGAACATCTAAAAATAGAAAATGAATCCCATAATTTCCATATTAGAAAAAAAGCATTAAATATCCCAAAAAGTCCGATAGTCTTGGAAGAAATAAAACCTGCCATAGAAGTTCACCAATATTTGACCATTACCACCACACGGCACACCACATTAGTAAGTGATAATTGATAAAGCGGATCCGCCGTCCTTGGCAGATTAAGACTTACAGTTAACCATTCTGCATGAAACGGTTGTTCTTCTTGTTCTTTAAATATGTTCTTCATCCAACCGCCGAATGATAAACCCCACATACCAAAGCCCCTTTTCTCTTGTTCTGTCTCTTTCTCCAAATCTTTAGGTATCGTATCTCCCTCCGCAGCCGACATGGCTTGATCGTTTGATGTCATTTTTACCGTTTCAGATTTAGTTTGCTGTATTAGCTCAAGGTTATTGGATTTTGTTCTGTGGGCACTAGGTTTCACTTAGGTACTCATAAAACATTAATGATTTCTTTAACGATACCGCGATGGCAATTTTTTTTAATAGCAAACTCCATATAATATGTAGATAGTAAATAATTGGTTAGTATATATGCATGCACCGAAACCCGTAAAGAAGCATGGAAATATTTTTAAACTTTTTGTTGTGAAGAACGTAGGTATGGTAAAATGATTTAAAGAAATTGTCCAGATTTTCTATAATTGATTTTACCAAACCATATATAATATTTAATTTAATTAATTTTATTACATAATATTTAATTACGATGCTACTTAGTACAAAAATGATAATTATTATTTATCTATTACGTTATCGATATATGCGTTGGCCTTGTAGGGTATTAAAATATTTATGATAGATACATTTTAACTAATCTTGAAACGGTCACTGACTGGGGATTACCAAAAAGTGATTTAATAATAAAAAATTTGCGTCCCAAGCTCTAATTAATAAAAACAATCATGTGTAAAACAGAAAAATAATTTTGTCTAATCTATTTCAAAGATCCTCTTTATTAATATTTTAATAAAGAGGTTCATGATGACATACAGGGCCGGACTTGCAGTTCCTAGTAACTGCACGTATCCCACAATTTTTTTAAAGCAACAATATTTTACAGAATGGCTAATTAAGTGCATAAGGCAATAATATAAGCCAAAAAATATGTCTTAAGGATTTATATAAGTAATTATAACTAAATATTTGATACTTGGCCATTTTTAGCAAATATTTAGTTGCAATTACTAGGACGTTTATTCATTGCTGTATGAAAATCCTAAGCTATCAAATTGATCAATATAAGTCGAAATATAAACAGCTACGTGTACTTATTTCAGTTCAACTACACTTGTAATCTGGTTTAGCTTCAATAAAAATGTTTTCGGAAGATATTATTTAATCAAAAAGTGAAAGGTGAAATATATAAATAAACTAGCTGACCCATTCCCACTTCGTTGAGCATACAAACCGTTTAAACCTTCCCTGGACTTCCACGAATATTTCAAGACTAAAAATTGCCGAATCGGTTCAGCCGTTGTCGAGTTTTAGCGAGACTAACGAACAGCAATTGATTTTTATACTTATATAAGAAGATATTAAAGTTTAATATTATATTTTCGTTACAAATAATAATAATAGATAGTTATTTAATTTGAATTATCTCATCAAAAATATCAGGAATAATTACTTACTTACTTACTTACTATTTCTCCTCTTTTTATATTAAGTTACCGAGGGGCGAAGTGGAAAAGGTTACATCTTATTTGAGACTATTTTATTGGTTTTATATGTTTGTATAGAAAATATACTTAATATTATGGTCATGACAATGTTGTGAGAGCTCTGGTAATAATCACTCCCTATAAGGCGAGTGGTTTGGTGGTTTGCTACATAGATATTACACAAAAAGTGTATTTAAAGCAAAGCAATCGTATATACACGTAAAAGATACTTTAGAATATTTAGTTGTTAATCTGTATTCAAATATAAAACATAAAGAAATAAAATATCTATCAACAAATGAAATGAAAGTGATAAGTTTTAGTAATTAATGATGACTTAATTGCACTCCCGAAGCAGGCCAAGTACCACAATGTCGAATCAATCACGAGTCACCACTATCAACAAATGATGCAAAGTTAATTATTTCCGAGCGCCGCGTGGCTTCGCGACAACGTACAGCCGGCTACTGACTAGAGTACACTCTAATGACTCACTACCTAAATCAAAACACTCCTTTATGTAGGCAAGACACGATAATGCAAATAATTTACTTAATAATAATCATAGGCTTTGTGAAAAGTTTTATCTTCGTTATGAACTCCGTGACGACCTCCGTAGCGCAGTTGGTTGAGCGCGTTGGCGCTCGAACGAAAGGTCGCGGGTTCGAATCCCGCCGAGGGAACAAAAAGTTTTCAATGTTCCTGGGTCATGGATGTGTATTAAATTTGTGTATAATATAATAAAAATCTTAAATACGTGTATAGTATAAAAGTATTAAATATATTTCCGTTGTCTGGTACCTGTAACACAAGTTCTTCGGATACTTAGCACAGGGCCAGATTGACGTGGTGTGAAGCGTCCATAGATATTATTATATTATTATTATGAACTTATGAATCATTATAAACTTTAAATTTTACCCGACTTCTAAAAAAGGAGGCAGTTTAACCGCTTCAGTCATTGTTCGGCTGAATGATTTTTTTTTGTTATATTAATAAACTACATAGTCCGTACCTGCACGAGAAGCATGATTACTATAGAAAGGACTTTTGTCTGCATAAGAACAGAAATACTTATGGACAAAATGTATATTATTCTAAATTCGAATAAAATCGAATACATTATTCGATTTTATTTTTCGGATCAAATCAAATAATTTATTCACAAAATGTAGTTTACAGAGCTATTATCTTAAATCTAATTCGTTCTTCCATTCCACCATGTTAATGGTGTGTGAAATTAGTTTACGATAATTAATATACAGGTCAAAAATTCAATTTAATCACAGAGTTTAAAATTGAAAACTTTAAGTTGGAGATATTTGAGACCTACTTAAATCCCTTCTCATAAACGCATAGTACCTAGGAAAATATTAGATACTAGCTGACCCGTGCCCACTTCGTTGAGCATACAAACCGTTTCAACCTTCCCGACTTCAACGAACATTTCAAGACTAAAAATAGCCAAATCGGTTCAGCCGTACTTGAGTTTTAGCGAGACTAACGAATAGCAATTCATTTTTATATAGGTATAAAAGAATAAGAAGATTCAATTTGTCTATTCTGATAAATCTGATGCAATAAAATTGTATGAAATAAATCCAATATCTGACTTTCCGCATAGCAACTTGGTAAGCGATAGATAAGTATTAATAGAACATTGCCTAATATTACGTTCTACATAATATGTACATGTGGCAAATCTCCAATAGAGATAACAATAGCACAACATTAGCATCGAACTAATAAGTAACTACGATAGATAACAGACAGTTGGAGATCAAATAATGCAAACAAACTCTTTAAACTACGACTTCATTATTTCAACACAAAAACTTACAAAACAATCTTCTAATAAGTGTCAGATGCCGAAGTAACCGAAGGAGCCTTACTCTTCAAACTCACTAAATTTTGATTCAGATTAGATCGTGCCGCATACTCCCGAATAAATTGACGTTTGTTTATTTTGAATTTCAGCCGATTGATAAGGTTGGGTACAAAAAGTAACGATCTCGATCGTTACATTTTTATTTATCCTGGTTTGTTTCAAAGTAATCCACCAAATAAAACACCAAAAGCCGTTGAGATCAAACTGATTCGATTCTCGATTGTGTCGGGAGTAAGCCTGGTGTCGGATAGTCTGCTTACTTTATATTGAGCGACAGAGACAGACATGTAAAAACTAAAGTATGTAGCTATCTGACACTTATGGAGTAGATTGTGCGCTGTGAATTGCGATAGACATAATACCTTACTCTAGGGCTGCCATCCGTCCGGGTTTCCCCGGATTTGTCCTAGTTTGGAGGCCGTCCGGGGAGCGTCCGGGCAAGGTTTAAGTTGTAGTCCGGATAAAACCCGAACGGACGAGCACTCCCGTGCCCCCAGATTTTAAACAAGATGTAAGTTAATGAAAAAAGTATTGTAATGTCCGGGGTGAAAGCTCCAAAATCCGGCGAAATTACGCTTCCGGTACTGGGTGGCAGGTTTTAGAGATGGCAGCCCTACCTTACTCCCACAGTGAGAATGGTAAGGGATATAATACAACCATTCCTCTATTTTCAGTGATCACAATTAGTATTTTTTTTTATTCATGTTATTTTAATACATAGACATTACAAACCAACCTGCACAAATACAAATATTTTTGTATGCAGGTTGGTGTATTTTTTTAGGGTTTGCGAAAAATAATGGATGAAGGTGTGTATTTGTAATATGTCGCAAAAAGAATTACTTAGAAAATTGAGTTTAAACTGTCACTTTTTTCACACTGTTCACATTTCAGGATAATACTTATTATGTGGTAACGAATTTAGTACAGTGATTCTAGAAACGGATCTTTAGAGTAATGTACTTAATACTTTGCGACGTATTCTAAATCGACTATATTATTACGACTATATCAGTTCAGCTACTGCTAGATAATTCGGGGGTTACTTATGTTTGATATAATTTATACCTAGTTATTATCAATTTTGTACACTCTACGTCCCTAGACAATCATTTATCTATTCTCTGACCTTTGACACGGTTTGTTAGCTTATTCCGTTTTGTTATAAATAAATATTATTAATTAAATTGAACAGATAACATAATAAACGTGGAAACGAAATTAATTTATAAGAACCATTATCGTTAATGATTTAGTACCTAATCTTTATAATGTGCAACGCTACAGAGGATTTAGGATTTGAAGATAACACAACACGTGAGTAATATCTAAAAACATCGCAATATATTGTACGATTGACCTTGGACGTTGTAACAAACGAGTTTTTACGGGCAAACGGCCCACCACACATTCCCACCATTGCAACTCCTGTGTAGCCAGGATCGAAAGCAACCAACCACAACTATGATCTTGATATGATCTCATGGATGCCCGAATACTGTATAAATCATCCAATAACAGACACAAAGACCTCCTTATTACGATAGTAATAATACCAATATTCATTACTAGTACTATTAAGCTAGCCATGCACGCAAGAGTTTACCTGACTGGCTAACCTTTCAGGCATACGCTGACATGTATAACCCAGGGAGCATATATTATGACCCGGAATTCATGAATGAATTGAAAGTCAAGAGGAAATTCAGAGCACTCAACATAGGACTCTGGATCTGAAAAAATCGATATGCGTCAAGTGAAATGTCAAACTATTATATTAGAACACAGTTTCAACTATTGTATTAGAGCACAGTTGTTTATTTAAAGCTTCCGACAGGTAGATTCTGGACTGCAACCCGGCCAAAGTCCACAGCTTTAGAGATAGGTCCGAAACTCTGTCGGCGAATGGTCAAAGAACCGCCTAATGATTGAACTGACGAATGAAGGACTGATTAAACGTTCATCTGTGGTTCACCACTCGGTGAACTAGTCACATGCCGACCGTGGTGACCCCAATTTGTATTGGCAGATTAATCATTTATCATTAATGATTACAATTGGTCATCTGCACATCTGCACACATGGTATATTCAAAAATATAACTCATGTAATAAATATGTACGAAAAATAATTGTTATATCCATTTTAAGACTTTCAAATAGCATTGCATTAGATTATAGAATAATACCGAAAATAGACGTGGAATATTACAAGTTTATACAATAAGGTCGCAAGCAGAAGAGGAGTTTGCCAAGCGAGCGTGTTACATGTACGCAAATATGCGTGCGTAAGCATATTTGCGTACACGTTGCGTGCGTGCGTGCGGGCTTCGCGTCGCCATAAGACAAAAGCGAAGTTAAAATAAAAATACATAGACGTTAGTGGCAAAAGACAGTAATATTTTATTACATCCATTAGTGAAGAGTATTATGAACAAATATTATGTTCTACATCTGTATATTTACTAGAGGCCTGGGAATCAGCGCAAACGTGCACAATTTTAAAATTTTAATTGTTAAACGTTTAGAAAACGCTACAAAGAATCGTGTTGTATGATAGCAGCCTAAAAGAGCGGCCCCTTTCAGTTTATTCAAAATACGCATAATAATGAGTTGGTCTGCTCTTTGAAGTCGCGTCTTCATTTAAATAACCGGACGTCACCAAGGTGGACAACTCGGGTCATGTCTTTTTTCGCGGTTTCTAAAAACGGGTCTATTTTGCGTCCCACAGTTCTTTTCGGGGACACCGAGACTCGTTATTGTAAAAAGGGACAGTACCATTCAAAACGGGACGTCTGGTCACTTTACTTATAACCTCACCCATATTACGTTCGCCGATAGATTCGGTTTACCACTTTTCGAACTTATCATGATGCAATATGTACCTTGTACTACGCAACGGAACGTGAACACATTGTAGCTTAGAATGGCCGATTTATGTTTTTTCAATTGCTAAACCTATGTAACTACCTTAATTAGTGAAATCAATCATGGCTTTCGTAGTATCTAAATTTTGATAATATGAATGGAATAAATCACCTATATCACCGGCTGTGAACAGCCTAAACGTATCATGTACGATAAAACTGCGAGTTACCGGGGGCTAATCACTCGCCGGTATGTGTGCTGAGTGTGAGATTTCGTCACTATTCGCAGTGAAAACCTTAACTAGAAACAAATACCCTAGAGTCTAGACATAATATTATGTACATAATATTATGTCACACGTAACAATCTGATTTACTATGTATCATTTGTGAGATAGATAATATATAGTACCTACATTAGGTATTCATGCGATTACCAAGTCAATCTAATTATTTATTTAAAACATGAAAGATTTTTAATAATATTACCCCAGCTTGGCATCACATGGATCTCACAATTTTTTACGGCAAAAGGACTAAGTAGCGAGACTTGGCACTTTGTACAAGTTATGTTTTTGATGGGACAATATTATCTCGAAGTTATAGTGACTTTTTACATCCTGTATAATAAACATATTATGGTATATAAATTGAGAATCTCCTTATTTTTCGGTCGGTTAAAACAAGCGAAGTGGATGGTTGACAACAGAGATGAAATGGATATGAAATTTCGGATACGGATAAGGATATTAAATTATTTCGGATTATCCGTTTGTTTCGGATAATTTCGGTTACGGATATTACATGTTTACAGTAGCATTACTTTAATTTCGGATTCGGTTACGGTTATGGATATTTTTTAATATCGGATATCCGATATTTTCGGTTACGGTAACGGAGCTATGTTGTCTTAACATCCCTGGTTGACAAGGCTTTTTTTGAACTTGAATACGGTCCTTACGTATAGTCCATTGAAAAGTTACATTTTGGGTTGCGTTTTTTAGAGGACGCAATTTTATTTTTTTGATGTGTAGGGGGGGTCAGTGTAAAGCTAAAACCAAGTTTGTGGGGTCGCCACCCTTGTCCCACGGAAGCCATCTTGAAAATAGGGGTTGAAATGGTATTTACGATATATCTCTTAAACCATTTATTTTATAAAAAAAAATTGTTAACATTTTTTGTTGCAAATTAAATTTTCTACAACTTTGCTCCAGTAACTTTTTGTCGTAGAACTATAAATAAAAAAGTTATAAGTGAAAATCTTCGGAAATTAGAGAAAAAAAAATATATTTTTCGATGTAACTTTTTTTGTACATCGTTTTTTGAGGAACAACTTTTATTCACATCATTTTTTCATTAAGTCAAAAGCTAAGGTTTTACAGCGCTTCGAAGTGAGTACTATTTTTCAGTACTCTTAACTATACCTATATTATACGTGTGTACCTATGATAAGTCATCAGTTATTGTTTGTTTTTTTTTTGTTTTTTTTTTTACTTTATTATTATAACTTTTTTAATTACAAATTTTGCAATATTATTAATAATTAATTATCGACTCTTTTCCCCACCACCCACGAGGTAGAGGCGCGTTTTTTTTTACGTGGTATCCCCAATAGGCATAATCCACGGTGATTTTCTAAATTAGAACTACTTCGTCCTCAGTCGTTTCGATGGACCAGGCTGGGGCTCAGCTTCTGATCGGCTTTCTGAATTAAATACCAGTGGGAGAACTGGAGAAGGAAGGGGTGTTAATGTTGGCGGTTCATCATCAAATTCATCTTCATTTATTAATTCTGAGAGTTCCATTACGTTGCTGCAAGTCTCTCCAAAACAATGGAAGCACACTGCAGAACATTTCATTCCTGCTTTTCGGCATCCACACATCGCTCCACAGTTTCCTTTGCATTTGCAAAAGATCAATTTTAGAAGCTCAGGGGTGCGGGAGGTTTAGAGGCATCAATAATTTTCCACATTTTTTCCAGCCCCAGTCTTCAGGATCATTATAATTACCAAGCCTCGACTGGACCTGATGGTAGACTCAAAAAGTATGAAAGCGAGCTGTGTCTTGTGTTGGAGGAAGTGAGGATAAGTTAAATGTACTTTTTGTCACTGCCTTGGCGAATTGTTTGTATCTTAGGCTGTCAAGAG
Organism: Celastrina argiolus; assembly: GCA_905187575.2. Lineage (NCBI taxonomy): Eukaryota > Metazoa > Arthropoda > Insecta > Lepidoptera > Lycaenidae > Celastrina > Celastrina argiolus. The sequence continues at coordinate 5,963,869 of LR994579.1, read as the reverse complement.
AATTATCATCTTTATTACCACCGTATAAAGAGATAAAAAAACGTTCACCAATTACAGTGAGCAAAGCAGGGTCAACTCTCTTGTTGAGAACCAAAGCCGTTCCACTTGCAAACTCTAAATGTTTTTCCAGGGTTTTCACAAATTTCATTTTACCGATATTGTATGGAGCTGAAGTTGTGTCACATCCGGAAAAAGCATGAAGAAACAGCAAGTTATTCGCAATGACATCTCCGTACATAAAACCTGACGCACTATATAATTGTTCTGCTGTTCGTCCTTTTGATGGTTTTAAAAAAAAATACATTTGCTTATTTTCTGCCAAGTGCTGTGAGCAATATCAGTATGTCAATATCTTCAGCTACAATAGTAACGGTATTAAATAAAGGAGTACGAACGATAAGAGCGTCTGCGTCTGATTCTGCTTGGTCAACAGTGAAACCCATTTCCGAGAATACAGTTTTAAGAAGTATAATAAAGTTAGATTTGTTCTTCTCATTACCAAGAAATTTCTCTTGTGATAACGTCGGTATGGTGTTCTTGTCACATTTTACTTCTGTCGACTGGTGTTTTTTCGTGCGGCGCAAACGTTCCCAAGACTTTGTTCCTGCGACATCCGGGTCGTCTGAGTAACCGTCAAACACAAAGCCGAAGAGAAGAAAAAAAGTTACATCGAAAAATATATTTTTTTTTCTCAAATTTCCGAAGATTTTCGCTTATAACTTTTTTATTTATAGTTCTACGACAAAAAGTTACTGGAGCAAAGTTGTAGAAAATTTAATTTGCAACAAAAAATGTTAACAATTTTTTTTTATAAAATAAATAGTTTAAGAGATATATCGTAAATACCATTTCAACCCCTATTTTCAAGATGGCGGCCGTGGGACAAGGGTGGCGACCCCACAAACTTGGTTTTAGCTTTACACTGACCCCCCCTACACATCAAAAAAATAAAATTGCGTCCTCTAAAAAACGCAAGGTAAGGCCTAAAAAATGTAACATTTCAATGGACTAGTAGTGCAATGAATTATATGTATCTGCAACACTCATTTTAATTGAGTATCTATGAAAACTATTTTGTTGACGTATTCACGTCGGAATAAAGTATTCAGCTGATAGTTGAAGCTTCTAGTCGATAATAATAATAGACAATTTTTCAACAAAACGCCCTTTGCCCTGTAGATAACATTTTATCATAGGATATGTGTGTTATGTTCCAATGCAGTGGTTATAAATTTCACGTTCTTTGTTTTAATGTTGAATAAGGGTCTCTTCCTACGGCCTACTTTTTATACTGTTTTGCCGCAGATTGTTCGACCACACATATATGACCATTTTTGTAATTGTTGTGAGTGTTGTGACAGTATGTTCTATTTGTATATTATTTTAATAATAATAATTTGTGTACACAATTAAATGACAATAAAAGTCTAAAATAAAACTCAGATATTATGTACAAAGGTGCTACTTATTCCAATTTTAAATTTTGTTCAAGTAGATTAATTCTATTTTTCACTTTAGAAAAATAATAGCAAAGATAATAATATTTATGGACGCAAAGTATGCCGTAGGTAAGGTAAGCTTGAGTTCCAATGCAGTGGTTATAAATTAATTATTATTGTTAGTTGATTAATAACAAGATAAAGAATGATTCACTATTTACATATTGGCAAATCGCTTATATGTAGGTAATAAAGTAGGTTTCGACAATAAAGAAATATAGAAGTAAAATATTGCGATTCCGGCTTTGGCTTATTGAAGTTTGATTAAAATTTTTTAATAAGTTCATCTTTTTACCTATTCATAAATCACATAATTATATTCAGTAGTCCAAGCATACAAGTGACGACTGTGTTTTCGTAACGTTATCGAATGTCAAACAATTTAGCGATGCCACACTTTTCACACAATCTCTTTCGATAACGTTACGAATACTTACTAATCAACATTTGATAAGTTCTACGCCTTTACAGAAAAAGTAGCAACACTCAAATTGTAGTAACAACTGACATTGTTTTAATGCATTAAAAATTAAGTTTTGAATGTACACCCGAATGTAGATTCGAAAATAATATTTTATCTGACTTACATATAATATGGGTTTTTATTGGTGTGTTCATTTATACCACGACCTAGCAGACACCTGGCGTGCAACAATCCTTTATGCTTACCAGGGATGTTAGGGAGCTCCGTAACCGTAACCGAAACTATCGGATATCCTATATAAAAAATATCCGTAACCGTAACCGAATCCAAAATGAAAGTTAAGCTACTGTAAAAAGGAAACAAAAATTTTATATCCGTAACCGAAATTATCCGAAACAATCGGATAATCCGAAATAATTAAATATCCATATCCGTTATCCGGTATCCGGATACGTATATCCGAAATTTTATATCCATTTCATCCCTGATGCCATAAAAATATTTTTGAAACCTACCTGATCCTGCGTCAGTATGACCTGTTCCCCTGGTCTCCGTGGCCTGGGGCTGGACTCCGGAGTCTCCACCGGCGAGAACCAGTTCACGGTGGACTCCCCGTGCGTGGACTGCGGCCTGAGGTGCCGGTTCGTGGGGCCAGCTAGTAGCGGAGTACGTTCCGTAGCACCATGGTGAACTGTGGAAGGTATGCTGTTTATTAATATATATATTATCCCCCGACGAAGAAAGGAGGGGGGGGGGGGGTATTATAAGTTTCATGTGTCTCTGTCTGTCCGTGGTATTGGTTATCTGTTTGGGAGCGACCCAACCAAACGGATAAACCGATTTTGATCTAGTTTTTTTTGGTAAATCTAACGTGATCGATGGTATTTTAGGTACAATTCATCATCATAAGTTAGTTCGCTCACTGCTTGACAATACGTTATGTTTTTTGTTTAAGTAGTGAGTGCTCTTTTCCGTGGTCTAGAGCTTGGCTTTTGAATTCAGGAGTTGCGAGTTTGATACCCGCGTTGGAAGAAAATATTGTTATCGAGTATGGTAATAACAATGCTGGCTGATTGTCTGACAAAAATATGCTCCACGCGTAGGATGGCCATGTAAAATGTACTGCACTTAATCTCTCCTCAGTGGTGTTTTTTTTAACGAGCATTGGTCCACCTCACATTCCCACTACTGCAACTGATGTAAGCCAGGATCGACAGCGGTAACCAACCACGACAAACCCTTTGATATGATCTTAGGGGTGACCGAGGGACAAGCTAAATCTGTCTTGGGACCCACAACGGAATTAATCAAAAGAAATAAAAGGTTAAAAAACTATAACCCGACTTCTCAAAAAAGGGGTCTAAAAAGGCTGAAACAAGAAAATAATTCAATTTGAAATCCAGATATGCATAGGTACAGATATGGTCAAGGTAGAGCCGTGGTCGTACCCGCTATTGGGATTGTATATTACAACAGCAGACGAATATTATAGATTTGTTTAGCGGGTACGACCACGGCTCTACCTTGACCATATCTGTACCTATGCATATCTGGATTTCAAATTGAATTATTTTCTTGTTTCAGCCTTTTTAGACCCCTTTTTTGCGAAGTCGGGTTATAGTTTTTTAACCTTTTATTTTATTTTACATTTTTCTGTTTCCACATGAACTATAACATTATATGTTCACTAAACTAACGTTAAATTAACACATAGAAAGTAACTAAACAACTCCTAGATACAATTTGTACGACCGCATTTTAAACCCTTATTTTGAATTTAACAACAAAATATAATAACTAATTTAAATTTTAAATACATATTTGTAATGTGCTTTCAAGACCCATCTTTGGATACCAAACACGATACAATTATCTTAATTTAATTTTTTTGGAGATAGTTTATGAGCTATAATTTTCAAAATTTTTCTAAAAATTATATAGCCTATGTTACTCGCGGGACCACTACGAATCGATTGACACCTTATTTATTAAAATCGGATCAGTAGTTTAACCGCTACGAGGGAACATACATACATACATACAAACATACATAGACTGCCAAAATCATTACCCTTCCTTTTGGCTTCGCCGAAGTCGGGTAAAAAGAAGAGTAGGAAGTATTCCAGATTCCCTCCCCAAGCAAAGTGGGAGACAGTTCAAAATTGTAATGACTCAAAAGGCCAAAAAAATTAAGGGAAAGCACCACGGGAATAATTATTATTATGTCATTGTAATCTAATTATGAATTTATGTCATTTTTGGGAATTTATTGTGCTGTTGATGAATATTTCCAATAATAATTATGGCAGAAACGCTTGAAAGCACGGAAATTCCTAGCGCTGTGTGTCGGTCTAACTCGCAAACGCAAGAAAGAGACAGTGCTCTTGTACTGCTCATACACTAAGGCCGTATAAATAAAACAATCTCAAACCCAACCTCACTTGAGAATCTATTTGACAGATAAAAAAACGTTTCGTTTCAAGTTTTTAAAAGTGAACAACATTATTAATGTTACATAGTAAGTACTTTAATTTCTTTTCTTTTTATACCGTTATATTCGTATCATAGATTACAGAAATACATTAAAATAAGTACAGTCTATACCTATTTTACAATATTGATTTTTGGGTTTTAAAAAAGAAAGAAATTAAATTATGTAACATAAGTAAAATTCTTCATTTTTAAAAGTGAAACGAAACGTTTTTTTTATCTGTCAAATAGCTTCTCAAGTGAGGTTGGGTTTGAGATTGTTTTATTTATACGGGACTAATTGAGTACTGTAGGGACCACACAAGAGTGCATGCTTGCACCTTTTTGCATTGTCATAATTGAAGACATGAATGGATGAAGGTGATATGTCGCAAAATTCTTATTTCGAAAAAATTGAGTTCTAACTTTCACTAAAACATTTTAGAATACGTCGTTACGTATTAAGTACATTGGTATAAAGAACCGTCTTTAAAAGCAACGAACTTAAGACGTTACGACATATCCTAAAATGATTAAGTGACAGTTTAAACTCAATTTTCTCGATTAAAATTTTTCCGACATATCACCTTCATCCATTCATGTCTTCAATTATATTTGTGAAGATTGTAAATTAGCCTACGACAATATAGAATAAATCGTAACGTTAGTTAATAATTGAAAAAACAATATTACTTATATTAGGTTGGGGGAAATGTTTCTTCACATTTTATATAAAAATTAAAATTCTCGCTAAAGATTCGCGTTACCATGGTGAAAAACCACACCCCTTCTATTAATTATTTTCCGCCGTTTTCTCTCAACTTCTTGCTCTATCATCTCATCAGTTGTTCGCAGTACAGTTCAGAATCGATGGTCCTGCCTGGCGGTAACAGCTCATAATGAATAATGCCCTTCCAATCCCACCACACACACAGCATCACCTTGTTGCAAGTTAACCCGGGTTTCGCCAGTCTGTGAAGCCTGACCGGCCTTTGACCACCATCTTTTTAGCACGTTCTTGTCGTACGTGATCCACTTTTCATCACCAGTTGTCAGCTTCTTCAAAAATGGTTCGGTTTCATTACGTCGTAATAAAAAATCATCGGTTCATTCTGGTTTTTTCGGTGATCTCATGAGGCACCCAATTACCGAGCTTTTTCGTGTACCCAGCTTTTTTCAAATGCGCCAAAACCATTTTGTGGTCAATCGCCAGTTCTTCAGCTACATAGTAACTACTATTATGGCGATCATGCTTCACTTTTTCAAAAATGGCATCATTTTTTTCCGTAACAGTGCGACCAGAGCGACGTGCATCTTTGATATCAAAATTTCCGGATTAAAAACGCTTAAACCTTACAGATACTGCAGTAGGTCCATAAACATCACAAATTTATCTCGCGGCTTGTGTTGCGTTTTTACGATTTTTGTAATAAAATTTATAAATATATCTAATTTCTTCATTAGAATCACTCATTTTAACAATAAGAAAAACAAATGAAAATCTAACATTTACCTAATTTGAATTTGGAATTGTCTTCTGTAAATTTAAAACTTTTTAATGATACCAAAATCAGCCAGATACAATTAGTATAGCTCAAGATATTTTATGACAACTTCATACATATACTAATTACTATAATGCGAAAAGACTTTTTCCCCAATTTAACTAAAGAGGATAAATTTAATTGTTTATTATAAAGAGGAAAAATTTAATTGTTTGCATTGAATAGTAATCGTATGTCAACTAATCGGTGTCTTTGGTGAATTAACCTTATCTGTGGAATTTTAACAAATCACAAGACACTTACAAAAGTGCGAGTCTGATAATGTTCTACCAATCAGCGTTCAATGTGGGTTGTTGATTTGAATGCCATGTTAGTTTATCATTCATTTGAATAGCGTTCGGGAAACCGCGGGTTGGTATACCTAATGTAACAGTCGGAACACGTTTATTTTATGTCTCCAACACCAAACTCTACCACTAATACCATTAATGACTCAAGTGGGCGTGTCTCAGCGAATACAGTCACCGCCATCCAAAATAGGCGTGGGAGGTATTATCGCGTACTTGCTGCTGGCAAAAATATTTGTAAAATAACGGTCCCGTTATTTGTCGTCAAGCTAAAAAAATTGTTAGAGGTATAATAGGTTAGAGGTTCTCTCCCACCTTGGTACAGTGCTGGTGTGTATTTTCTCTTTTCGGTTTATTTTGCATGCCAGTAACTATTATTGTACCATATGAGAAATGTTATGCACACCGAAATACTCACCAATAGCCTCTATAATTTGTTTGGCCTGTAGCTCGTGAGGTAGTACCCTGAAGTCCAGGAACCACGCCTCCACCCACGACAGAGTGAAGGAGGTCAATATCAAGAACACTTGAAACACTGGCTGAGATGCATCAGGCCACTGAAAAATTAATTATAATTTAAAACAAATCATGTATGTATTTCTTTATAGATATACAATACTAGTTGACCCGTGCCCACTTCGTTGAACATAGAAACAGTTTGTGATAAACCGTTTAATAATTCCCGAGACTTCCACGAATATTTCAAGACCAAAAATAGCCGATTCGGTTGAGCCGTTCTCGAGTTTTAGCGCGACCAACGAACAGCAAATCATTTTGTAAAATATAAGAAGTAGATGTTGTAGTTTGATAGTGACCGGCATATTAGAAATATCAAAATATTATTCAATACCATTGCTCAGGGAACATAATATACTATATTGCTAATTTTTTAATTGACCTACAGAAATCGTTTTTTTTTATTTTACATTTAAAATACCTATAATTTAACAATTTAATTTTTTATTATTATACACTACTTATAATATAATTACATTACATATTTTTAGTAAGTGTTAATAAACCACTTACATCATACACAAACACCTTGCCTATTAGAAAGGCACATGTAAATGACGTAGAGATCTGTAACAAAAAACATTTCAATAAAATTTCTGTCATGAAAACAACAATTACAAACTTATCGCATTTATTGCATTACAAGGATAGATAAGAACTTATAATTAACAAATATAAATGCATGAATTTTAGAGGCAGGATAAAATATGTTTTATTCCTAGCCTCAAACCCTAGGAAGATGTTACGTTTAAAGAAATGTTAGCAAGAAAATCACTAAGGTCATCTCACATTGGTAGAGTCTAAACTCGACATATAGCATAATATTATCATATATATTTTACCATTACATATTAAGGTATAAATTTGTATTATGGAAATATGATAGCAAGCATTTTCTATACTAACCTTTGTAAAAATTTCCCAAATACAAATTACTAACAATAGTAAAATAGAGATGAATATTATGCTATAGGTGAAAAACATGCCACTTCAACTCTGCACTAAAGTCAGTGTATTTAATTAGAAGTATTAATTTGTTGTTGTGTTAATGTTTATGCCCAGTTTCTGAAAGGCTGATCAAACCGTCGATCAGCTAACATTTGAGTTGACAGACCATTCTGAACTCTCATTGGTGGATATCAATTGCAACAACTTCACTCACTCGCTACGTTCACGAATGAGCGTTCTGAATGCCTTGTTAATATTTAAATTCTATTTAAAAGACATATCGAATTATAATTGTATGAAAAGCATGACAGCAACATAGATTTGACATTAAATTAGGTTACTTTTACGGAGCTATCAAATGTTTCTGCTTGGTCTACTGTATGTGTAACTTTTCTATTTCCCATGTTTCAGCTACTTTCCATATATTTTGGCTATAAATTTACAGTAATATATGGTTGGTTAAAAAAGGTATATCTTACCGCAATAACAATCCAGTTATTTATGTACAAAATAGCATAGAACAATAGTAGCACTAAAAACCTTAGGAGAGCTGCTATCACTATGTCAAACAAGGACACTTTGATGTCGTAATGTACAATTTCTCTATCAAATATCTGGACTAGTGTTTCACCTTTCATCTGCAAAAAATATATAATACAGTATTTGTAATTAATGGATAATTTTACGCAATAATATTACAAAAATGTAAATGATATACTAAATCCTTTAGTACTAAATTATTTAAGATATAGGACCATCTGGAGGCCAACCTCCAGATGGTCCTATATCTTTGGATTCCCAAGGATCCAAATCACGTAAACAGAACAAAAAAAGATTTCTTTGTTCCTGGATTATGAATGTGTATCAAATGTACATGTATACTATCATACACAAATAAAAATCTTTATATGTGTATTGTATAAAAACACATAACACAAATTCTTCAGGTACTTTGCACAGGACCAGAAAGAAACGGTTTAAAATCATCCTCATTATAATATTATTTATGCGAGTTCCTTACGCCGGTTCTTCTTGCTGGCCTAGTTCCGGATTTAGGCATAATATAGACACAGCATTCAGAAAAAATATTTGTCAAATTCAATCAGTATAAAACTACCCATTTTAAATTTTAATGAATACTAACCACAACACAAATAAGCCACATGAGACTTGTGAAGAGCAGATCAAATGTCACAAACAAGCAGAAGAAGCGACGGATGGAGGACATGTTGCCATGGGGCCGATGGCCTGCGACCAGATCCTCTGACATGAGATTCACTGACTGGCCTGAAATCATTTAAATAAAATTTGTCAGTCAGTGATTAAAAAACCACATAGTCATATATATTTTTTTGATGTGAGTATGCCATTAAACTGCTTCCTTAGGGATGCAATTTAAAAAAGGAATGTAAACAAAATGGGAGGATACCATTTAGTGTTGCCACTACCTATCAGAGCACTATGGTGCAAAATACCAAAAATATGTATCTAGTTTGGACACAACCTTTTCATTCTATTTTTGATCAATTTGTAATATTTTAGTGATGCATTTTCAGCCTAATGTTAAACTAGTTAATGGAATCAGGCGTTACTTTGCGGAAATCCATAGCATACAATTTAAATATATTATATCTAGCAATATCCCGCGAAACAATTATAACCACAACCTGCAAGCAGATGAGTGAGTGTACGCATAGGCATGCGTTTGATGCACCTCCCTCCTCCCACACTGCTTATGCGTACACTCGCAAGCAAAAAACATGAAAACACCACCACCACACAAGCAATAATGTTAACACGATCGTGCAAAGTCCCACCACCATGCAGGTTGCAAAACTCGACGCGCGTTTCGCTCCGACCCCGGAGCATCCTCAGGATGTTGACTCTGCGAACAATGTTCGTTAAGTGATGGCCCCCGCCAAAACACCGCCTTATATTCCCTACAGCTACTACCCCTACCAACTAGTACCCCCACCAAACAAGTTAATAAGAGGTGACGAAGTAAGGTTAGTTTGGTCATTCAACAATGCAATTCTATTGTTGTTCTTTACTTTAATTATTTCTAACTGTTCCAACACGCTCAGTCGAAAGCCTTTATCACATTTATGTAATATCTTATAGGAATGACCATCTGGTATATTGTGACTACTATCTATAAGATGTTTGGCAAAATGTGATTTATCATGATGACCATTTCTATAAGCCGCGATATGTTCTTTATACCGAGTCTCAAAGTTACGTCCAGTCTGACCTACGTATACACTGTCGCATTCAGGACAATCGATTCTGTATACACCTGATTGATACTTTAAATCAATCCGGTCTTTATTATTACATAATTGATTTTTTAAAGTATTATTCGTCCTAAATGCGACATGCATATCGTTATTTTTCATTATTTTGGATAAACGTGCAGATACCTCACCCATGTAGGTCAAACTGGACTTATATCTAACTACTTCCTTATCAGAGGTCCCTGCGTACAAAAACTTAACCAATTCCTTTTTATTTTTAATATTTAACATATTATCAATTATTTTGGGATTGTACCCATTTGCCTCAGCAATTTGATAAATTATGTTTAACTCTTTTTGGTAATTTACTCTACTAAGAGGAACAGAAACTAATCTGTGAATATAACTATGAAAGGCCGCGTGTTTATGTTGCCAAGGATGACATGAGGATGCATGAATAGTAGTATTAGTATACGTCGGTTTGCGAAAGATCCCAAAACTGTGTTTATTATCAACTCTAGTGATAGATAAATCTAGAAAATTGAGAGTATTATTATCTTCACATTCTAGTGTGAATTTTATTTTAATATGTTTTTTATTAAGATTTTTAAGAAATACGTCCAGTTGTCTCTGTGTACCCGTCCAACAAAGTATGCAGTCATCTACATATCTATAGTAATATAAAATGCTCTTATTATTAACAATATTTCTCTGTTCAAAATCGTCCATAAATATTTCAGCCAGCAAAGGACTCAGTGGTGAGCCCATTGCTAGACCGTCTTGTTGAACAAAGAACTGATTGTTAAATCTAAAGTAGTTTTGTTCCATGCAGACTTTAGTAAGGGAAAGCAATTCATCACCTTCACCAGGAGGTAAACGTTGTTCCAATGCATTACCCAAAATACCCAACGTTTCCTCACACGGGATATTAGTGAATAAACTATCTACATCAAGCGAGACTAATTTGCAACGGGGTGGCAAAGTCACATTTTTAATATGGTCTACTAATTGTAAGCTATTTTTTATAGCATAAGGTGGTCTAAATGAAAGCTTTTGCTTAATAATGTAATTAAGTGACTTTGCCAACTCGTATGCTGGTGCACCTATGTATGAGACAACTGGACGCATAGGAATATCAGTTTTGTGAATCTTTGGCAAGCCGTAAAGTGATGGCGCGCGAGGATTCATTGGAATAAGTTTCCTCTTTGCTGATTCGGTTTGGCGGGGGCCATCACTTAACGAACATTGTTCGCAGAGTCAACATCCTGAGGATGCTCCGGGGTCGGAGCGAAACGCGCGTCGAGTTTTGCAACCTGCATGGTGGTGGGACTTTGCACGATCGTGTTAACATTATTGCTTGTGTGGTGGTGGTGTTTTCATGTTTTTTGCTTGCGAGTGTACGCATAAGCAGTGTGGGAGGAGGGAGGTGCATCAAACGCATGCCTATGCGTACACTCACTCATCTGCTTGCAGGTTGTGGTTATAATTGTTTCGCGGGATATTGCTAGATATAATATATTTAAATTGTATAATGTTAAACTGTTTGATGTAATAAATTATTTGATACTTATTATTATTTTTTATCATCCCTATTAAAATTTCAATTACACCACTGAATTGCTAGAGTTAAAGAATTTATTATGCTACATAAATGAGTACCATATTCATCACCATATAAAATGACAGTGTCCATAATGCAGCCACACTCCTTTTTTACAGTTTATACACATCTTATTATACTAATAAAGCATTGTATAGATTTACAGTGTATAACTAACACTGTAAATCTATACAATGCTTTCTCCTTAACTGATATGTTAGAAAACTCACTTGATAGACAAGGGCAAAACATATAGTATGTAAAAAGAATGTTGTAAGTGGGATCATGTTTTTATGTAATTCTTAATTGATGTGAAAATAATCATCACTCATTAATTTGTATGTACAGTTTATACAAAAATAGTATCATTATACTTACTCAGGTTTCTGTATGGAGGGCTCGACACACTACTGAGCAGTGTCTCTGCTGCCTCCCTTATATGATAATCAGCCATTTTTATCTAAAATATATCAAAATACATTAAATAGTCAGAGGTTGTAAAATTTCAATTACCAAAAGCTAAAGTTAAAAACATAAGTAAAAATTAACACTAAATCTTCCTATTGACACAATTTAAATTATTTTACTAAGGCCATATTACAAGTATTCAAATTAATTCACAAAGGGCCTTGGCACTCAGCATCATATAACACATAAATTACATGTTTCTAAACAAAGATAAAACTGTTTACAAATTTCACTCACTCAAATTCAATAGGTTAGTACTTAGCTTCTTATTACATTTTTAAACAAACATAATATTGTTTACTTTGAAATGCAAAAGTAACTATTACAATTTTATCCAAATCCAAGCTATTTCCCATTAGTAATAAAACAAAATGAGTACTTTGTGAGCTTAGTTTTGTTATACAGGATTTGATACGGAATTGACAATGATTTGAAAGGATTTTTTAGATTCTATGAATACACAATTTTGGATTACTGCCCACATAAAACTGATATAATTTTATTAGATTAATATGTAATCATTTTGTATGAAATAATATTTATGATAGACATGAGATTGCAATTATTAAAGTAGTTTCTATAGATGGTAAAAATACTTACTATAGATGGTAAATTATTTATCTTCTAAATAATTAGAACAAAAGACTTACATGTTGATGAAATATGAATTCACCACTACTTTTTAATCCTCAATTTACATAACTCTAACACACAAAATTAAACAAAAATGCTACACGGTGGGATTGTCAAAAAAAGAAACAATCATCTCATTGTTATTTTACAGAAATATTCATCACGGATTACTAAACATTTAATATCAATGGGGCTTACAATGTTATCAAAACACAATTTTTTGTACCAATGAAAACTGATTGTCTACGAAATGTCAAAATCAAATGTCGAAATGTCAAAAATGTAAACTGTCAAATGACAGTTTTTTTTTAATGGAGACAGATACAGCAAAAGTCTCGTGATTTTAAGAATCGTAAAAAATAAAAAAGGAATGGAAATAAAAAAATAATAATTTGTGATAAACATATTTTATTAAAATAGATATTTTGAAGAATTTAATAAATCAAGTCTTATTATTTTATATATATTTTAATAAATCTACGCCCATCCATGATTTTTTACAAAATGAAATATAGTAAGTTTGTGCGGAAATGTTAACTTATCTATATTATTAGTACGAAACCACTGTAATTCTCTATAGTTAAATATAAAGGTTAATAAGCAAAAATCTATTAGCCTAAATAAGTAGGTACTCACCTACATTAATGAAGTTAGGCAAATATTTATAACTGATAAATATTTGTAATTAATCTATAGTCTTCATAACAATTAAAATTACTTTTTTTAAATTTATTCATTAATTAAATAACTTAATAATAACATCAGTAAATTTTTATCACTTTATATTTACACTTTACTTTACTATAATTACACGATGCAACATTGGGAACCACCATAATATATTTTTAGGTATTCACAGCTCAGTTAAGATAAGTAGGTAAGTAACCTAACCTAATTATACTTAATATTAAAAAGGTACTTGTTACCTACCACGGTTATCAGGTTCCTAAATCCTAAAGGAACCTAATTGCATTTTGGATAGAACAAAAATAAAATTATACTTTTGATTTAATAAACATTTTGACTAGCTAGCAGTTAAAAATTATTTATTGTTGTTGAATAAAATATTAAGTACAAATTTTAATAATATTTCTGAAAAGAATGCCCTAAGTATCTGGGGGCACGGTTGTGCCCCACCAAGACGAGCCAAGCGGAGCGCAAGGGCACTACCTACCTTTTCTTAAAACAATTCGTCGTTTGAACTCTCGTAACTCTGCATCGGATGATGCTAAATATTTGAAAATTTTAAGATATAATGACACCAGTAAAAACATGAAACCTACAAAGTTTGAATGTCGTAGCTATTATACAGTAGTAGTAGTAGTCAAAACGTGATGATTGGCCGTTTTATTTCACACACAATGAATACTTATGAAATCTTCGTAACGGTAGCAAAACGGCCAAGTATCACGTTTTGACTGAAATGTAGAGTGTGTGAAGTTAGGCCTGGTAAAGTAAGGGCGCATAGATCATTAATCTTGGCTCTAGATGAGATCTGATAACTTTTTCATATTATAATCTATGTAGACTCGTCTTGGCAACATATTTACATGAAAACGTTTTTGGTGTAATCTCTAATATCGACTAGAAGCAAAAGACATGATGACAATGATCTTAGCAACTAATTAATCTGTTAGGCAATAATTTTCGAACAAACATTACAAACTTTTATTTATACAATATATTATTATTATCTGTATCATCAATCATGTGTGTAATAATTAAAAATAATAATATCTAGTACCATCTAGCTGTACCAACTCTGTTGTCTGGGGGATCTCTGGCGCAACAGTAAGAAGCTAAAATGCCTACTGATGCCAAGCCCAGAGATAGAACACTGATACTGCAGACGGCTCCCGATGTGATATCATTCATGGCTGTTCCTGGCTTTGGTTCTACTGACAGTAGTAGGAGCAGACCAAACGCGCTTAGAAGTGAAAATGACGAGAGAACTATATAACCTGCAAAGGAGAAATAATAAGTTGATGAGTTTGTCAACGTAACAATTAATAGTAATAGTATCTCGATATAGATTCTTGACCAAATATGTAACTTAGACCCAGGCTCGAGACCATAATAATATATTATACATATTTACTTATTTATAACCTTAGATCATATAGTAAATCCACAAGGGTAAATCTAAGGTTATAAACTAATAACTAACCAACTGGTACCAAATAGTACTCGTTTCAGCAAAGGATGTAATACCTATCCGTCTCGTAATTAAAAAAAAGTAGATACTCGTAAAGCATCGTAAAGTAGTAAAACCTACTCCTAAAGCCTACTCCAAAAAAAGCCATAAATTGCATATGGCATGAACATGATGCGGGCGGTCATAAAATTTGTGGCTTTAACCAGGTTTAAATACAACGATGAAAATATACTGGACAAAGTCAAACACGCTCAAAACTTTTTAACCAAATAAACAAAACAAAGCGCCCTTTTTATTTATTATTTTTAAACAAAATAAGATTGTTTTTTTAGAAAAAAAAAATTGTACCTGATATGTAATTTCTGTTCGGTAGAAGCTGGTTTCTTCTGGACCTCAGGCCTAGTAGACCGAGCAGGAAACACGTGAAGCCGGCGAGCACTCCGAAGTCCAGATAATACCGTCTTCCCACCTGGAAAAACATTTTTATATTATTATAGTAACTACTGTATAAAGTTTCGCGATATGAAGTGCATAGTAGAGACCTTTCAATATAAGAAGCCCGCCGCAATTAGTAAATACTTGATACCGCAAAGTAGATAATAAAGTATATACCTAAAATACAAATAAATCTTACCTGTATCTAGGTATTACCATAGACCAATTATGTATCTATAATTGATCCATGATATTACATTGGATGTAATTAAATGATGTATTTAACCAACAGCCCCCGTTTCAAGATGCCACCGCTAATATCACTAACGAAGTTCGAAAAGAAAAAGTATTTTATGGTTCTTTAAATGACAAGCGAATTGGAATGTAACTTGCCGAAGCTTATGTCAATTCCCATACATTTTTGTTTTAGAACTTTGCAAGTGATAATAACGATGGCACCTTGAATAAGTGCCCTGATATAATATTAGTAATTTATATTAGCTATGTATTACCCTGTCTATTTTGGGGGCCTTATAGGATACTGGTTATGTTGATTATTCATTCTAGAGGACTTCATGTACGGAAAGAGTTCTAAACTTGAATTTTAAAAAGTTCTAAATTAAAATTCATTTAGGCCTGTGAATAACGTTAAAGCCAGCCTTACATACTTATTACATTCGTGGCGTCTCTACAAGGATGGCAGTAGTTTCTTACCATCAGCATCCATCAGGTAATTTGTGCTTGTTTATCTATAGTCCATACTCTATATTATAACCCAGTATAGGTTCCAATTAAATTTGATATAAATGTAAACAAAAAAAATGAAATCAGACCAAATGAATATGACAATGTTTTTTCTATTGCGCTGTAAATAAGTGACATTTTAATTGGAAACATATCCGCCCATATTGAGCTTTGTTTACACTTAGGCCATTTTAGGAGTATTCAGTATGCCATATCATGTCATCAACTTACACTATACATCATGTAGAAGCTGAGGGATGACGTCAGTCCCCCACACAGCGTCAGCATCAGGGCAGCGATGGTCAGCGACGCGGCTGCACCACCCGTGGTCTTCAGGCTGGAGATGGACTTGTACGTGTCTTCCGAGTATACGGATGGAGATTGTGGCGCCACCCTAAAAGTTGTATATTTTACTTATATTACAAACTCCGTGATTTAATATTGTTCGTGATTTCAAATCCACCAACCCCCAATCGGCTTGCGTGGTGTGCAGCGGTAGAGAAGATGTTATTGCCATTTACCTTACCCAAAGAGTAAAAATTGGATTACTTCGCTGTCTGCCTATTTATAACGAGGTTTCAGAACTGCGATAACTAGTTCTCTGGCTCTCATACAACAAATGTGATTTTTTTTTCAGAATTAACCCTTAGGCCGCGAGTTCGACTCGCGCTTGGCCGAGGTTTTTATGTTCGACTCGCGCTTGGCCGGTGTGTTGTTGTTCGACTCACGCTTGGCCGGGGTTTTTATGTTCGACTCGCGCTTGGCCGGGGTTTTGTTGTTCGACTCACGCTTGGCCGGGGTTTTTATGTTCGACTCGCGCTTGGCCGGGGTTTTGTTGTTCGACTCGCGCTTGGCCGGGGTTTTGTTGTTCGCATGACATTGGTGTTAATCTATACTAATATTATAAAGCGGAAGAGTTTGTTTGTTTGTTTGTTTAAACGCGCTAATCTCTGGAACTACTGGTCTGATTTGAAAAATTATTTTTTTGTTGGATAGTCCATTTATAGAGGAAGGCTTTAGGCAATATAACATTACGCTGCGAATAGGTGCGAAGCGTCACTGAGAAATGTTGCAAAAACGGAGAAAATAATTCACATTTGGGGACTTTCGTTGCGTGCGCTGCATAAACGGTTTAAGTCACTCAACAACCACGCGAACGAAGTCGCGGGTAGAGCTAGTGTTAATATAAATCTCTACTGTTTACGTACCTAGGCATGATCACTGCCGTCGTTTTCGCATCCGGTCTACCGATGGGTTTCTTTTTGAAGCTTCTGTCCCTGCTAAGGTCACTTCTGTCCATTTCAAAACTCCTCTCTCTTCTTTCTCTTGGGCTCGTAACAAACACGTCTCGTTCTAGCTCGGGCAATCCGTAGTTCAATTTCTGTTGTGCCTTTGGTGATATGGGTGATGTGGCTCCTCGCATCATAGACAAATTTGCGCAGGACTTCGAAGGTGTCACGTTAGTTGGCGTGCTCGAAATCATCTTCATAGGGGTGTCAGGGTACCGTGGACTGTCTGCTTTGTTCGGTGTAATTCGCACTGAGGGTTGACTCGCGTAACTTTTTAATTTCCTAGGTGTAGAGAGTAATTCATGTAGTTTTTGAGTGGCGATCAAATTCTTTTTGGACATGGTGGGTGAGGTGAACGTAACTTTTTTCTCCTCCTCGTCGCAGGGAACTATTGCGTATCTGTGCACTTTTCCGTTAACCGTTTTGACTATTTCCGTTGGTATTTCCTTCAACTCGTGTTCGTCGGGGCCGTCCACGTTGTATTCCTCGACTTCGCTTTCGTCCGCTTCCACTATTCTTTTTTTCGTCGGTGAATAATCCATCTCGTCGTCGTAATCTATAACTTCGTACCTGTGTCGTCTCGAATCTTCTAGCCCGTCATCGCTTTCGGCGTTCCTGTCGTATCTGGTTTGTCGCTTCTGTCTAATCTGAGCCATTTCGAGGTCCTCGCTTCTGGTCCTGCACCTGATGATGGTCCGCGTCGGTTTACAGATCATCGACGATTGTCTCTGGAATTGGTTTTGGTATTTCGCAGGTTTCGGCGGCAGTTCGGGCGGCGGCTCGTCCCTGTGGTACCGTCCCGCCGGCGACATCCGTAACGGATTGTCCGATATATCTGTCCTTAATATTCTATTTTCCACCTTTCTTGGTGAGTTCGCTCCCAGCGGCGGCATTCTCTTGTTCGGCGAAACGATTTTTGTCATACATGACTTCTGGAAAACCACTTCACTCTGAGCACAAAATGCTGGGTTAGAATAATATTTGTAAACAATTTTTGGAGATTCCATTGTAAGCGTATATTTTCCCCGGATGTGTTCACTTGTTGAACCTAAATGCTAGTGCATTACTCCTGTGGCCTAATGGAAGGGTGACTTCCTAAGCGTAACCGATCAGGTCTGCTGGTTTTCTTAAGGTTTGCGCGACCTCATTTGAGTTCACTTCATTTTATTAAAACTTCTTCAGCTATGTAATATTATGTTAACACTTTACACTAAGTACTTTAATATAATATTTATAATTCCCTTCGAGTCCTCTACGTGTTCACGTCACTGGATATAACCGTCAACTGGAGATTCCTGTCGAAAAAAAATAAACTAGGGTCGGAAATGGCGCGAGCGCACCCCTGTAGCACGCGCTATAATCGATTCTGGGAAAAATATATCCTATAAACATTAATATAAGGTGACTTTTATATTGTTTAACCTTATTTTACAACTTTTTGAATTTCAAAAGTCGTGTATTTGAAATAGTCCTTGGCAATTCAATTTGCACCGTATACTATTATAACAAAGTCCAAATTGGCTTTTCTTAGAAAAGCTCGGTGTGTTGTGCAATTATTGAATAATGGAGGGAACGGAAGAATGGCATTTTTTGTTCGATTTATATTGAGATCCGTTGGACAATTGTTTTAATGATTATGACTTCTCTCCTTTTACACGAGATAATTGCGAAAATGAAAAATAACACAATGTGCGATGGACTCTCGACAAATGTATAATTAAAGGTAATAGGTAGTTACTCGAAAAACTCGTTGTACAGTTAATTATATTATACTAACTGTGCCCGCGACTTCGTTCGCGTCGTTTATGCTGCGCACGCAACGAAAGTCCCTAAATGTGAATAATTTTCCCCGTTTTTTAAACATTTCTCACTGACGCTTTGCACCTATTATATTAGCAGCGTAATGATAAATAGCCTAAAGGCTTCCTCTATAAATGGACTATCCAACAAAAAAATATTTTTTCAATTCGGACCAGTAGTTTCTGAGATTAGCGCGTTTAAACAAACAAACAATCTCTTCCTCTTTATAATATTAGTAGAGATAGATAGATAGATAGAATTAGCTCGCCCGACGGACGTTCTGTCTCAAATTCATAGGAACTGGATAACTTGAGTACAAAGTCCAGTAAACTGGTCCCAGTCGGAGTAGTCGGCACTCGCCAGCCACCGTCAGGGGGACAATACTCACCGACACGTGCCCGAAACCGTTACGAACATCTGCCCTACAGCTGCGCGCAGGGGTGCGTAACTGACGGCCAACTTTACTATCTACTTTATGTTTATTACAGACTTTATTTAAAACCACACGCTCCTCTTATTAGGTACATAATTTTTTGATAAAGATATTACTTTACGTTTTTTTAATATCGAAAAAGTTACCTTAAAAATTTAGATAAGTTACTTTAAAAACTTAAAAATTTGGATTTGATCAATTTTTTAGCAAGGATATTGAACTTAATTTCGCTGATTACTCAGTACGTAGACCATAATAGCAACATTGTAACTACCTACATATATAAACAATTTTTTTTTAAAGTTAGTTACTTTTTTTACTTAAGTATAGTCTTTTTTATTACTTGTTTAGTTTATAGTATTACAATAATAAATATTTTACCTTAAATGGTTTTTAATTTACAATGTTATTTTTAAAGAGTCATTTGTGTTATTAATTGAATAAAAGTTTTATAATTATTAAAAAAAGACAGTACGTACCTACCTACTACTTACTATAAATATTATAATAAAATATTTTTTTTAAATCGTTACCACAAAATTCAACAGAATAAGTGAACGTATATTATTGTATATATTCACTTATTCTGTTAAATACGAGTATTGTATTTCGATGAATACGGTTTGTGGTTCAACCGTGTCAAACTATTTAAAAAAAGGTTTAATATCACTTGATATCAGAAGGGAGCATTGTACTTACATGGTACCTTTAGGTATGTTTATCGATTTTTTTAAATAAGGTCAATACTGGGTAAGGTCAGGGTTTTTGGTATTTTTTTAAATGTGGGTCTCACTGCCGCAATCAGTCAATTAGTTAATGAGCGAGAATAAGGTTTATGACATATTATGAACTTTATAACGATATTAGGTATTCTTGATTTAGAAGCTTTCTGGCCAATATAAAAGGTGTCTGGTGTATACTTCTTATATATCTACTTGTGATACAACTTAAAAGGGCAGCTGATACTTCATCGTAAGTTTTGACCATCTATATATGATGTGGTCTTTAGTATCTACAGTTCTAGTTCGTACTTGTAGACAGACAAATAACATAATAACATGATGATGTGTGTAATACAGTGCTTGTAGATAATGCATTAGGTAAATATATAATGTAGATACGTAACTATATCTGCTTACCTTATAATTTTAAATTTAAATAGGCGCATTAGGGTCTGTTTCCACCGAGACGAGACACTTTTCAGTAGCGAATAGCTATACAATACAAAACTTTAACTGCGCTCCGACTCCGCTTTTTGTGCGTAGCGTCGTCGTCGCACCGCGTTGCGTGATGCGTCTAAATGTGAACTGACCTTTAGGTGCAAAATGCAGATGTTGTAAATTAGAACCACATCGTAACATATGAAAAGGGTCGTATTACTAACCCGTTTGAAGTAAAACAAGTGTTAAATACTACAGAAAATATATTAAAAATCATTAAAAATAAATTATATAATTCACAAAACACAATTGACAATCAAATCACAGTTTATACCAATACGGTGACGTCAGACTTTACTCTGTTCCTTCATCTCGTGGCTCTTGTGGTAAAGTGATATCGCCTTCAGAGCTTCGACGTTGGCGTGGGTGGCCAGCTCCCCCGGGATCAGCAGACGTATAGCAGACTGGATCTCCCGGCTGGACAGCGTGGTCTTCTTCCCGTGGGCCATCAGAGTGCCAGCCTCGGCGGCGATCCGCTCCAGCATATCGTTCACGAAGTTATTCATTATCAACATCGAGTGACGCGAAATACCGAAGGCGTCCTTCGTTATGCTCCTCAGCAACTTGAAGATGTAGATGGAGAAGCTCTGGTAGTTCCTCTTCTTCATTTTCTTTACTTTTGATATCGGCTTCTCTATCGGCTTCTCCATGGACTTCAGCGGTTTCTTCGGCACTTTGGTCGGCGCCATCTTGTCACATTTGTGAAATGTGTTGTGTTTGGGTACTGTTTTTATAGTAAGTTGAAAATGGAGAATTAGGATTTTATATTGAATCGAGCTGAATCAACCGTTGGGGGTTTCAATTTGTTTGATCTTATGTGAAACAAAAATACATTTTAACGTTCCATCTCTTTCTTGCAATTCCGTTATGCGTAACGATTAAATTGATTCAACCTCGCTATATAACGCGAGGGATCAGCTAGGCGAGCACATTCATCGTAAGTACGTGACGATGACAGGACGTGGCAAAGGAGGGAAGGGTCTTGGGAAGGGGGGCGCGAAACGCCATAGAAAAGTGCTGCGAGACAATATTCAAGGAATAACGAAGCCCGCGATCAGGAGATTGGCGAGACGAGGCGGAGTCAAGCGAATCTCTGGGCTGATTTACGAAGAAACTCGTGGAGTTTTGAAGGTTTTTCTGGAGAATGTGATACGTGACGCCGTGACGTACACGGAACACGCCAAGCGGAAGACCGTGACGGCGATGGACGTGGTGTACGCGCTGAAGAGACAGGGCCGCACTTTGTACGGCTTTGGAGGATAAGTGATGATAATACTAATGATAATATATTGATGCAAGTAATTAAAAAAAGTAATTTATTGATTGAATACTAGTGATAACAGACAAAGGTCCTTTTCAGGACCGCAACATTGTCCCGTTTTATCTCACGACGTATTTACAAATCTACATAGGTAATTTT
The DNA here is from genome assembly GCA_905187575.2 of Celastrina argiolus. Lineage (NCBI taxonomy): Eukaryota > Metazoa > Arthropoda > Insecta > Lepidoptera > Lycaenidae > Celastrina > Celastrina argiolus. The sequence continues at coordinate 5,941,730 of LR994579.1, read as the reverse complement.
CTTAATAAGTACCACACCACACCTAATATAACATACCGCAAAAGGGATACTTTGATCTGTGCTACAAGTATTTTACATAGATATAGGTAAATACCAACACAACTATTAAGTTATTACGCTAGAATCAGTTTTACAATATTTATTATAATAAAACATCGAAAGTGATCGTAAAATACTTTTTTATTGTGTTCAGTAGACTCTCAGGTGGTGCACTTAATTCCTTACAACATTATTAGATAATAGTACCTATTACCTAGTAGTAGTTCTGACTGTAGGTATTAAGTAAGTGTATTAAATATACATAAATATTTAAGTTTTTGCTAATATGATTTAACTGGAAAGTGAACTGTTAAGGACTTAGGTAACGAGTAGTATAAATATCGTAATGAATAATAGTTTGATAACAACTAAAAAAACACGCTTCATGGGAAACTGTTGAATTGAAATAGGAAATTGGAAATTTGCAATTGCATTGTCATTCATCCTTGATACTTTGTGTTGATACGCACATATTCAAATTAATCAGACATCTGGAAATTAGTAGAAATTATGCTTAAAGATTCCGTTACATACAACCCAAGCTTATAAAAGTGTGTTAAAATACAACATACTTATTCTTTAGGGTTGTACTAGTATGGCCAGTACTTTGTATCACACATCCAAGCATCGAGCACTATTCTCAATAATAACATAAAATAAAAATAAAAGTTTTTTTTGCGATTAACGGGGCACAATAGAAACAGGAGCTTGTGCCATTTGCCAACTGTATCCCGCATGAGGTGTCTTATGTCTAATGTATAGTATGTCTTAATTAATCTAATGTTTTATTAATATGTCTATTTTGATTTATATACTATATTTATAATAGAGTTTTTGAAATTGTTTTGAAAATTGAAATTACAAGAATATAATAAACGCGTGTGTAATATGAATCTCAAAAGATGTTTAGTATATTATTATTTTGGAAATTAACGTAAGTATCTTATTCTGAAGTGGCTCTTTATTTCTGTGTTCTGTGTTTAAAATTTACTGGGCACGTTACTCGTCATAATAACTTAGGGAACATCGCGGCAGCGAGGAGCAAAGCAATGAGCAGCGCGAGCCGCGAGGAGTCATAGTGTGGCAGGCGTATTAGAAGTTAAAAAAGCTAAGTTTACATTTGATACGAAATTAACAAAAACATTGAAGGTAGCGTTAATTAAATAACATCAACAAACGTATATAAGCGCGTGAGTCTAGTCGCTCATTACAATATCGTGGCAGTTTTCCGTGGCCGGTCGTGGGCGTCGTGGCCAACCGCGAGTCGCGACCGGCCCAGCTGACGACAGTTTCTCAACTGGACACGTGAATAGTAGTGATAAGTAGTTATTATTAATGGGAAATTATAATTAGTGTACAGATATCATTGAGTTAAGCGACGGATACCAGACCAATGGTAGATTTGTAAATTTCGAGTTACTGAACAAAGCCCTTTTAAGGGCTGCATTTTATTGTTTCATTTGAAAAAGAACGTCGTATTTTTCGATTTTTTTCGGTAACATCTGTTGTACCAACCTAAATTTAATTAATTAATTAAGTAAACATACCATTGGTTATAATTAAACACTTTTACTAGGTTATTATTAAAATCATAAAGTAAATAAGTAGGTTTCTTGAATAGAAAAAAAATCACGCAATTCAGTTCATAAATATCGGAGTCTCTCGGAGTCAAAAACCGTTGATGTACCGAGTACTCAGAGATTTCAGAGACAGAGATGAGGTAGGTATATAATAATAAAACAGAACCTCCTCCTTTTTTGGAAGTCGGTTGAAGAAAGTAGCCAAATCACAAAAACAATAGACAATAAAACACACGAACTTCGAAGCGCGTTGATGTCTTTTAGTTGTTTGTCTAATTATCATTTTTTATATTCTATTTTACTAAGATTGAAGTATAAGTAATATTAGTAAGATCGAAAATATTTTTTTTTTATATATTCACACAGCAAATTAGATAATTGTCTCATAATTTTATTGGCCGATAATAATTATTATTGGTGTATACGATAAACTATATTTACTTTAATATACGATGCTAGAATCTCGTAAGTTTAATATGCATCAAGAAAATTTTAGGTACTTATGCAGGTCTAATGTCGAAATATAATGAATTGCCTAATATATTTTATATAATATGAATAAAAAAACTCTGAAATAGGTAATAGGATTAATAGGTAGTTGGCACACGAAAATGTATAATTAATTTCCAAAAATGAAAATACTTTGTTTTGGAAATAATTTGATTAAATTAAGGTTATTGCTTAATCTAAGACAAACAAAATATACATATTGGCTAAGTAAAATAAACTTTAACGACACTAACTCTTCAAATATAGGTACATATTATACATAATTTCTATTTAATAGCTAACGGTGGAATACTGAAAAAATACTAAATTAACCGCGCCTAATTCACAAGCTATCCTTGTGGCAACCTGTGAAAAGGAATGCTTCTAGCCTTTTCTAACTTAAACAAGCAATTCAGTAGGTCTTCTATGTTGAAAGTTCAATACCTTTTTAACAATGACGCACTGTACTCGCTATACCCGCTACACGTTGCTCTCCCCTTCATAACATATAGCCCGCTACACCAAGTGAAAGAGAACGAACAACTGTGAGAACGAGACGCAAGATGTCAACCAAAATGCGCAGAGCCAAGGCAAAGTCGCGCTCCTCTCGCGCCGGCCTCTACTTCCCCGTGTCGAGAATCCACAAAATACTGAAGAAGGGCAACTACGCACCAAGAGTAGGAGCAGGCGCCCCGGTCTACTTAGCCGCTGCCCTGGAATACCTGACTGCTGAGATATTGGAGCTGGCCTCCGACGTCGCGAAGGAGAGCAAGAAGACCAGGATTCTACCGCGTCACATTCTGTTCGCGATCAAGAACGACGAGGAACTGAGTAGGATGCTGAGTGGAGTGACGATATCCAGAGGGGGAGTCTGTCCGGCCATCCATCCTCTGTTGCTGCCGAAGAAGACAGTTAAGAAGTTGACGCAGTCACAACACTCGCAGTCCTCACAGGAGCATTAATACGACCGGAAGCGTTTATTTATTTGATGGTGATGATTATTATTAAACTACTCATTTGAATTAGATAAGTTCAATTATGTTAACTACTCATTATTTATATGCATGCGATGTACGAAATAATTTAAATAAATAATATTTTTAGTAAGTTTTTGAATATGTAACTAGTCCTTTTGGCTGACATAATCTTAGGATGAAAAGCCTTTAAATAAAGAAAAAAAAACTAGTCCTTTTTAGGGGTTAAAAATGTGTTTCAATATTTTACGAGACCATGACAACTTAATTAGACGAATAATCCTTAGATATGTACTATGTAGGTACCGTCACAGTACCGCCAACAACGACTACGGTATACCTACATTTTAATCGAGCTGTGGCTCAGTTGTTTTGTTGAGCGGTGCCCAAGCCAAAAGTCACGTGTTTGATACCTGCCAAGCAACAAAAAACTTGTTTGTCTGTGTCTATTGTTCCTTGGTCATAAATGTGTGTACGAGACGCAAGATGTCGTCACATGACATAATTTTAAACAAAAAAAAACCTACTTCAAAAGGATTGTTTGGTAACATATGCTTGGGCTTCTTCAGAAAAAATCTAAATCGATATGTTTCCATCATATATATATTCATATAAATTTTGAGGAGTTCCCTCGATTCCTCACGGTTCCCATCATCAGGTCACCATTTTGGTGACAATGGGACCAAATTGGAATTATAGTTACCCTACACAACACAGAAAAAATATTTAAAATCGGTTCATAAACCACGAAGTTATCCGCGAACAAACATAAAAAAAAAACATATACGGTCGAATTGAGAAACCTCCTCCTTTTTTGGAAGTCGGTTAATAAATACATACAACACCAACAATATTAAATATGTGTACAGTATATAAGTATTAAATGTTTATACTGTCTGGTTCACGTAGCATATATTATATTCTTCAGATACTTTGCACGAGGCCTGGCGTAAGTAGCGTCTATTATTATTGACAAAAAAGTTTGTCGGCCAGTTACACGACCTTATCATTTTGATAAGTGTAAGGTAAATTTGAAGGTGTTTATAAATAAAACAGGTAAATATAAAAACATTCTTATTCAACTTATTGCTAAATAAATAAGAAATCACATTGACGTACGTCTCCAAAGACATTATCCATACAACTTCATTTCATTTTAAATACTTTGGCATTTAAAGTTAGTGCTTAAATTAACTAAAACTAAATATGGACGATTTAACTGACATTCGCTTTACCCGACTGTACATCGCTCAATCCTAAATAATATTATAATCATTGTTAAAGTTTGAAAGTAGGGATGGATTAATATTGCTTTTACACGCAAAAAATACTGATCGGATTTTGGTGAAATTTACTCATAACAATAGTTTAGCTTTTGGATTAACACAGGTAACTTTTACTGTAGCAAAATACCGCAGCAATATTAAATATTTGCAGCCCGTGACATTCTTAAGAGGAAATACCACGGTCTAGAAAAATGCAAAATAGGTAATTGTAAATTCTATTACGGTCCCGCAACTGCCCGATAAAGTCGAATTATCTCGCAAGTACACCTACAGTCTCATTAGTAGGTACAAACCAATCTTAAAAAGTATATTATGCGTCCTCACGCGTAATTCTCATTATTTGGTTCACACTGTGTAACCCAGAGGCTAACTTACCTACTGTCACATCACATTACACCAAATCATCAATAGTTTTTGTCTTTACATTAAAACTGACGTACATACACTGTACAATATCATCACTACAAGCCGATATTACAACATCAGTACATCCGATATTAGAACATCAGAACATCTGCAGGCTTACTCCCGACACAATCGAGCATCAAATCAGTTCGATCTCAACGGCTTTTGGTGTTTTATTTGGTGGATTACTTTGAAACTACCAGGATAAATAAGATCGATGAAGAGTTATATCGAAACTTTTTGTACTGACGACCATATCAATCGACTGAGAATCAAAATAAACATACGACCATTTATTCAGGAGTACGCGGCACGATCGAATAATAATCAAAATCGAATCAGTTTGGAGAGTAAGGCCCCAGTACAAGCCGATATTAGAACATCAATACAAGCCGATACTAGAACATTAGTACAAGCCGATATTGGAGAGTATATGCGTGAGGATCATCTGGTGCACGTCTCGGAAGACCGTCCGCACGTTGTCGGTGTCGGTCGCGTTGGTGAAGTGGAAGTAGCACTCCCGCGCGCGCGACGCCTCCAGGATCACGAACCGCTCGGCCGCCGCCGTCTGCTTGCGCCGGTCGCGCCGGTTCGTCGTTATATCCTGCACGCGTACAACATAACACACAATGTAAAATAAATTAGTGATAACACTTTAGAGGCGATTTCACCAATGCAATTAAGCTGGCTTAGTATACTCGCTTTACGCGTTTAAAAGCACTCGAAACTCGGAATTGCATTTCACCAACACAAACTAAACGCGGCAAAGCCGAGTTTATAGTTCTGAACTTGGCCTATCTTCGTTAAGCGAGCTCAAGAGCTGTCAATTACCAAATGTCATGAGATAACAGTAGTGATGGTTGTATCTTAAAATTCTGTAGTTAAAAAAACACTTACAATACGTTTAAAGGTATTTTACGTCTATATCATTTGATCAGCTTTTGTATGCCAAAACATAGCCTCCTTTTGCCGCAGTCGGGTAAAAACTTCCTACAAGATCAGCACGGAAACACTCACAGCAAACAAACTCTTAATGAACAGCTTAGTCCTGGTGTACTCGTCAGCCTGCACGTCGAACTTGTTGTACGACGGGAAGTAGGGCGCGATGCGGCGGCCCTGCGACACCTTCGCCTGCAGGATGTCCTGCTTGTTGAGGAACACGATCAGACCGGCTTCCAGAAGGAATCTGCAAGTTAAACAATGTCAGCTGATTTGAGCGCTGAGCAAATTTCGCCCTATCAACATTTACTACTTTGGGGGAAAAAGTCTAATAACGCCAAAATCAAAATATTTTAAATCCAAATGAAACTTAACAAGGTATTTTCGGAAAGTCAACAAAAACGATATAACCGCTCTAGTGTTGCTAGTTCAGTATTCAATAATTCTACCATCCATGTATTCCCAACGTTATCGTTTTTCAATTGTCAATACAATGCGCTGGCAAATGCTCTTCTGAATACAATTATCAACATTCAATAACGTTACCTTTACGGTAACGTTACCTGTATTCAAATGAAATTTGTAATTTTACTAACTGAAATTATAAATCAGTGTACCTATAGCACTTTAAGTTTAGTGAAGACTAAAAAGAATTTGACAAGGACATAAACATTGATTAGCTTCAATATATTTATATCTTATGTATAAAAATGAATTTCTCTTCGTTAGTCTCGCTAAAACTCGAGAACGGTTGAACAGATTCCATTATTTCTGGTCTTGAAATATCCGTGAAAGTCCAGGGAAGGTTTAACCGGTTTTTATGCTAAGCGAAGTGGGCACGGGTCAGCTAATTCCATATATAAATTACTAGCTGTGCCCGCGACTTCGTTCGCGTGGTTTTTGAGCAAATTAAACCGTTTATGAAGCGCACGCAACGAAAGTCCCCAAATGTGAATAATTTTCCCCGTTTTTGCAACATTTCTCACTGACGTTTTGCTCCTTTTGGTCGCAGCGTAATGTTATATAGCCCAAAGCCTTCCTCTATAAATGGACTATCCAACAAAAAAGTTTTTTTCAAATCGGACCATTCATGAGATTAGCGCGTTTAAACAAACAAACAAACTCTTCCGCTTTATAATATTATAGTATAGATTATATTACCTGCTATGCCAAACATCCTCGAACAGCGTGAGTGACTCCGTGAGTCTGTTCTGCGCGTGGTCCTCGCGCAGCGTCTGATCGAAGTCGCTGCATGCCACCATGAACCAGATCGCGTGGATGCCTTCGAACACCTGCAGAGTTTCATCATCGTTGGCAATTTCATCTATAACTAGCATTTGCCCGCGGCTTCCCCCGCATGGAATAAAAAGTATCATAAGTTTAAGTTACTTCTAAAACCTCCAATAATGTGTATAAAGTTTCATGTTGATCTATATTTGTAGTTTTCAGGTAAAAGCGTAACAATTGGTAACATTTATAATAACAATGAAGGGATTATTAGTTGCGATATCTTTCCCCTTTACGTAATAAGTAGAACATAATAGAATAAAAAAAAAAATATAGGTATTCTTATGTAAAGGTCAATATTTATTATAGAGGCCCTTAAGAACATTAAGCGTGATACTTAGCCCTCACCGAGATTAGATGTGGCGCTGCAATTTACATTCTTAAGATATTTTAGCGATTCAAAATGTACCCTTATAACTACACTACAAATAAAACTAAATTTAAAATAAAAAAAACCCCGACTTAGCGAGACCTGGTGACCTTGAAGACTTGAACCGATTTCCACCAAACATAGCTAAGAACACTTTCGACTAATATACCTTTTAAAAAAAAAAAACCGCATTAATATCGGATTATCCGTTTGGGAGCTCGATTCCACAGACGTCACATACACATTGAAACACATACACATTTACACAGACACGTCAAACTTATAACACCCTGTCGTTTTTACGTCGGGGGTTAAAAGTACATGTTTCTACACCTCTGCAGTCTGCATCCACTTGCAATAAAACGTGGACATATTTGTGTTGTGAATAAAGTTCAATTTTGATTCGCTATCTTGAAAGCCGCTTGACGCTTCGTTACGTTATGAGCTGACCGCAGCACTTCACCTGTATCCACTTTTTCCTCTCTCCGCGCTGGCCGCCGACGTCGAACATCCAGAACTCCTGCGTGCCGCCGTGCATCGACTTCGGCACCTGCGAATACATTTTGAGCGTACTGAAAGTTGTGAGCGCGCGTGAAGAAGTTAAGTATAATTTGTAGGACAGACTAATAATAAAAAGCTCCTACACCGATTTCAGCGTCGCTGGCCGGTTACGTTAAAACCAGGCCAGCATGAGTCGTATTTATAGTGACCTAGTTTGTGCGCAGTACACAAGGACACTGGACAATCCATCAATCCATCTTAAATCTCTACATGACCTGCATGGACGCATAGATCATCATTCATCTTTCTTATCAGACATTCAGGTGATCAGATTTCATTGTCCTTATTTCTTGATTCTTGTCAAACAAAATATGAAAACAACATTTTCAGTTCTGATGCGGGAACCAAACCCACGATCTCCGCGTCAAGTGCCAAGCTGAAGCAACTGGACCAGGAAGAAGTATGACACATACTACGCCTCTCATAGCAAACAATGGCAACAAATTCTTCAGATGGTATTCAGAATATTGACGTATTGAATAGTTTCTGACCTTAACATTAAACTCAATCTTCTGTATGCCGGTGGTCTTCTGTCGACACCTGAGGATGTCGGCGTCTGACGGCACGTAGTCGGCCTTCTCTATAAGATCTATTCGGTCTAGGAAACTGGAAAATAAAAAAACATGAAGTATTTTTTTTCATCGTTACTAAATTTAATTCCTCGTGGCCAAACGTTCGTGGCAGTTCTGTTCGATTGGCTTAGTAGCATCATCGACAAACTATAATAATAGTTCATCCATGGTAGCATATACACACAGAGTTGCTCAACTGAATTTCTGCCGTGTAATTTCACCACTTATGGTGTGTTATCAGCCGAATAAGTCCTAACTTGACGCTCAGCCGTGAACTGAAAATCAGCCCCAAAACTTCGCCAGCCTGCCTTAGGCAGTGTGCTTAAACACTAACAGCCCTTTTAATAAAAATATTTATGTTACGGATACGTTTTTCAATGTTATTTTGCTTAACGTTCTATTTATGCATATAGTCGTTAATTTATAAGTAGGTATAGCCTGTATGTTGTGTTATAAGTATAGCCTATTAATATTCTTAGTTGGGTAACATTATGCAATTGATATGGTAAATCTTATCAGTTAAGGGTCACCAATAATAATTGTTGCATCACGGCAGATTAGGAATTGCCAGCTGAGATATTCTTCGAATAAGTATTCGAGTGTAAGAACAAGTATTCCTCTCGTGCGCTGGCAATAGTGAAATATAAAACTTACTACTCAGCACTATCAAGTAGCTGGTACTCATTGGACCTCCTGTAGCACTCTTTCACCCCCGCGTCCCTCCACAGGGCTCTCACATGATCGAAGTAGTCCTGAAACCAATTATATTGTTGTAGAGCTCTCTATATCCAAAACGCGATCGCAGTTGTTTAGGTTACTTCCTAAGCTACTGGGATGCGGGTTCGAACTCGATTCCGTGTTTGAGTCGGTCTGTATGTTTGCACGTGTGGCTGTGACTGTCGAAAGTCGTCTGGGACAACGCCGCCGTGCAAGTAAACTACCAGGGATGGAGCTCCGTAACCGTAACCGAAACTATCGGATATCCAATATAAAAAATATCCATAACCGTAACCGAAATGAAAGTTTTGCTACTGTAAAAAGGAAAACAAAATTTAATATCCGTAACCGAAATTATCGGAAACAAACTGATAATCCGAAATAATTTAATATCCATATCCGGATCCGATATTTCATATACCTACATTTCATCCCTGGTAGCCACGCGGGTGCATGTGGTGTATTGTGTTTACGTAACTGAGCACAATGCAGTACGTGTTCTGTTATTTTATTTAAGGTGTCAGCTAGAATTTGCTTGATCCGTTTGAAAATGGTGTCTGAAATTTAGATTGTCATGTTCGTAGTCACGTGCCTTACGAATGAGCGGGTTGGGGAAAAAATTCCGAGTACGGAGGCGATATCAATATGTCGTGAACGTCCGTCTCAGTCTCATGCGAGAGAAAAAATACTTGTGTATCTCTTCAACTATCTAATTGTAAACTATTATTATTTATGAGCAGGACGAAAGTTCTTATTAGAACTTTCCAATAGATAACAATTTATCGTTAATTCAAAAAAAAAGATTGCTTTGGAATTATGTGATATCTCCAGGAAGTATAAATAAATAATTCTGACTTATAAGCATCGTAAAGCGACATACATACATTGTCATACCTATAACAATATGTCACTTAGCAAGTCTTATTGCATACTAGCTGTGCCCGCGACTTCGTACGCGTGGAAAAGTGATTTAGGGCAGCCGTTCAAATACATTTTTAGTTTATGAACACTGTCGTTTGGATATTTAAAATCACTAATTTATAGTAATGCTTCTTTATACACGGCATTAGACGTGCATAGGCAAAAGAAGTAGGCCGATGGAGTAATAATAATAGTTTACTGTCAAATAATGGCCGTTTTTGTCGTGAATGTTTTGAGGTATTTTTTCTATGAAAATGCTAACAATTCCTACTACCAGCTCGAAAAATGACCGTGTATTATTAACCGACTTCAAAAAAAGGAGGAGGTTCTCAATTCGTCTGTATGTATAATATATATTTTTTCTTTTATGCGAACGGGACTACTTGATAGTACGCTCATATACGCGACGAAGATCTCTGTACTGAGATTTGTATGGAGTTTACGCCGCAGCGACTGCGGACGATGAACGTTTTCAAACCGACGCTGCGCTGCTGGCGCCGAGCGCCAAATTTTTTAAAACTCGGTGCGCAATTCCAACTCGGACTTGCCCGGTTTTTTATTTATTAATTACCTACGCTAACAAACATGTAGCCTACTTTGGGACTTTACGGTTAAAGTACTAACTTCCTTTAGACGACAAAATAACAAAAGTCCAAAAGAAAGAAAAAACCCAAGCCGTACCTAGCATGAAAACTAATAAATAAAATATCATGAAAAACATAAATCTTACTTATATTGACATAACTTTTCTAATTTAAATGTACCTATGACATCTCATTCATATCTTGAAAACAAACTATCCTACGCCTATACTTTATTAATCGTATTTGCAAAACCTAAGTATAATAATAAATTACTTCGCACAAAGTAATAATTATTTTCACTTGTACTGGAAAATAAGTATTACTTTGTGCGAAGTAAATTTAATTGTTCCTTTTAGTTTACCTTTTGAAGTCGTTTTTTTTTGTTTAAAATTATTTAATTTTCAGATTTTTAGTGATGGGTATAGACTGAGTAGGGATATTGAACGAATGATCAGACGACGATTATTTGAGGACGGAAAATTAAAAACAAAAACGATTAGATAAAAAAAAATAGTAGAAAGAGAAAAAGTCTACCGCTGCTCTGGCGTAAGCCAGAGCAGCGCGAAATTTTTCAATATATATATATATATATATATATATATATAGTTTACTGAAACGTGAAATTTTTTGATATTATAGATCCAGGATATGGTGCAAAACCTTACTGTTTGGTAACATATGCTTAGACTTCTTCAGAAAAAATCAAAATCAATATATTATTCCACATAAATTTTGAGGATTTCCTTCGATTCCTCACGGATCCCATCATCAAGTCACCATTTTGGTGACAATGGGACCAAATTTAAATTATACCCTACACAACATAAAAAAAATTAAAATCATTTCAGAAACGATGAAGATATCCGCGAAGAAACATAAAAAACAAACATATATTTACGAATTGAGAAACCTCCTCCTTTTTTAAATATATATAATAATTTTCTAGTAATGCTTTTCAGATCATGCTACCAGCCTGCCAAATTTTATTTAAATACGTTGAGTAGTTTGGCTGAAATACCGTCAAATAGGTAGCTACAATTTTTTGAAGATCCCACGGGAACCCTTTCGTTTTTCGGGATAACAATTTCCAATAACGCTCTTCAAATTATAAGCTACCTGCCTGCCAAATTGCATTTAAATACGTTGAGTAGTATGGCTGAAATACCGTCAAATAGGTAGCTACAATTTTTTGAAGATCCCACGGGAACCCTTTCGTTTTTCGGGATAATAATTTCCAATAATGCTCTTCAGGTTGTAAGCTACCTGCCTGCCAAATTTCATTTAAATACGTTGAGTGGTTTGGCTGAAATACCGTCAAATAGGTAGCTACAATTTTTTGAAGATCCCAGGGAATCCTTTCGTTTTTCGGAATAATAATTTCCAATAATGCTCTTCATGTCATAAGCTACCTGCCTGCCAAATTTCATTTAAATACGTTGAGTAGTTTGGCTGAAATACCGTCAAATAGGTAGCTACAATTTTTTGAAGATCCCACGGGAACCCTTTCGTTTTTCGGGATAACAATTTCCAATAATGCTCTTCAGGTCATAAGCTACCTGCCTGCCGAATTTCATTCAAATGCGTTGAGTAGTTTGGCTGAAATACCGTCAAATAGGTAGCTACAATTTTTTGAAGATCCCACGGGAACCCTTTCGTTTTTCGGAATAATAATTTCCAATAATGCTCTTCATGTCATAAGCTACCTGCCTGCCAAATTTCATTTAAATACGTTGAGTAGTTTGGCTGAAATACCGTCAAATAGGTAGCTACAATTTTTTGAAGATCCCACGGGAACCCTTTCGTTTTTCGGGATAACAATTTCCAATAACGCTCTTCAAATTATAAGCTACCTGCCTGCCAAATTGCATTTAAATACGTTGAGTAGTATGGCTGAAATACCGTCAAATAGGTAGCTACAATTTTTTGAAGATCCCACGGGAACCCTTTCGTTTTTCGGCATAATAATTTCCAATAATGCTCTTCAGGTCGTAAGCTACCTGCCTGCCAAATTTCATTTCATTCCATACAGTGGTTTTAGCGTGATGCGACGACAAACATTCCCATATGGACAGACAGACAGACAGACAGACAGACAGACAGACAGACAGACAGACATTTTTTTCAAAAATGTTATTTTTAGGTTCTGTGGCTTTTATAGACCCCCTTTTTTAAATTTTCAGTTAAATATTCTTAATGTACAGACATGACCCCTCTACAGATTTATTATATGTATAGATGTATAGATATAGATGACAAATCCAATACATATTTATTTTAGAACATCATCGTCGTACCTAATTAGCGATGGCGACTTGGCTAAAGCACTTACCTTTTATCTATGGCATGGCCTACCATCTCATACAATCAATGTTTAATACAAAAAAATTGTAACAGATTTCACTACTATTGACGTTGGTAAATTATAAAATGTAAATATGCCGAATTAAGTACAAATATTGTCATTAAAATAAAGATAAGCATATTTTTAAACATTACATCACACTAAATTCATCTCCTTAAGAAGATACGAAACGAAATTAGTAATTAGTATTTTCTAATAGCGGTAGATGGAGGTTTCCAGAATAATGGCGCTAGATGGCGGTTTTCGGAATGTGCCTGGACTTCACCCTTTATCTATTGGAAATAAAAATAGCCAGTTGAATTGCCAGGTTTAGGGTGATATTTTCTAGTACTAGGTCGTGTCTCTGTTACCTATATATCTACTTTGTGTCTATGGTATACTAGTTTTTATCTATAGTCATTTACCTCGGTATACTCGCGGGGTCCGTCGGGGCCCATCTTCAGTATGTACTGCTGCGACTGTATGTTCTTGGGGTTCTGCAGCGCGATGCTGAGCGCCGGCATGTTGCGCACTATGTCGTAGATGGACTCGTGGGTGTTGTGCCGTATGTGATTCACCTTCTTAGCCTTCTCGCTGAAATATTCAAAGTAAATTATGCCTTATTATGATTTACAATATGGTACAATTTGTATAAATTTTTGTTGTGATTTTACAAAGCCTGTAGCAATTCATTAGGGTGTGTTTTACCAAGCAATATTAAAGTTAATCCTTCGTTAAATATCATGCTGTTCCTCTCGTAATTCCTATCAATGAAGGCATGGTAATTTAACAAGCCGTTAACGCAACATGCGTTGGAGAAATCGGGACTTAAACGCGATTAAATTTTAATAACTTAAAAGCTAGTGTGATCTACAGCATACATGGATTCGCCTAATGCTTTCTAAAAAAACATCATCGGCAATATAGGCTTTAATATTATAAAAAAAGTTTGAGTGTGTGTCTATATTTGTTGCTTCTTCACGCGTAAGCGTCTAGACCAATTGTCATAAAATTTTGTATGTTAACAAATAAATCCCATTCTAGGATTCTGTATTTACGCTGTCAAAGCCACGGGAAAAAGCTAGCAATTTGAGAACTAAGTAGGTATAAACTTAATTACTTGTTTGAAAATCCTTGAACGTGTAGTATCCTCATCTGTTTCAGTATTGTTGTCTTCCCGCTTTCGCCAGTTCCTAGCAGTAACAGTTTTATAGCCTGAAAAATGAAATCGGAATATGGAAAAACGTATGCTTAGTTATTTTAAAAAAAAATTCACACCACGTCAATCTGGCTCCGTGCTAAGTATCCAAAGAACTTGTGTTACGAGGACCAAACACCGGAAATATATTTAATACTTTTATACTTACTACCTATATACACATATTTAAGATTTTTATTATATTAAACAAAAATTTAATACACATCCATGACCCAGGAACATAGAAATCTTTTTTGTTCCCTCAGCGGGATTCGAAACCGCAACCTCTCGCTCGAGCACCAATACGCTCAACCACTGCGCTACGGAGGTCGTCAATTGCGAGTTTCTCCCAGCCCAGCGAGAAGAACTGGCGTACCGGTCTTCTCACTAGGTTCATATAATAAAAGGTGTAAAATAATTGAGTGATAATTATTAAGGATGCGTATAATATTATGGTCTCTTGTTTACGCATGCCGCTGGACGGTCAGAGACATGCCGTAAACCAAGCGGTCCATTATCAGTTTACCTGATTAGTGTGCTAAATCACGGTTACGAACTAGTTAAATGAAAGGCTACGGGTCGAATCATCATACAGGATGTAATTCAAATACTTATTGCTTATAGTATTTATTGCAATGCATCTGCAGATATGTATCTGCAAAAGTGTCCGCCGGCTTTGCTGACAGCAGCTCGCAATACACAATTGGTTAGAACTAGAAGTGTTTAAACACGACGTTCATAATGCATTTTAGCAAATTTTTATTCCGAATAATATTATTCCAAATAGATTATTTGCTTCTATAGAAGCGGATAGGTAATACTTACGCTATTATAAGATTTTATCCATTCCTTGATTTCCCTGTCGATTTCTTTAGAGTGATATTCATTCGCATTGTGATTTTTTCTGCAAGGTAACAGGGGCATCGTACCTACAATGGTAAATTCACATAAAGTTTCTGAACAACTTTAGCCCATTCAAAACCAGGCCAAAACTGTCTTTTTTGTAATCACTATGATTAGTTTATAATCATTGCAATATCCTATGTTATCATTTATATTAAATATTTTAAGCTTCAATTACACACGCCGTATTATTAGATCACAGAATTTTTTGCCGCTGTAAAAATTGCATGCTTTACGCAAGTTCGATTTCTCGAACTCAAAGTACAATCTACATTGCCTCTAATTTTTCTCACTCAAATTACACTTGTCTAAAAGTCGCATGAGTATATTCACGTCTTCATAAAGTCATCAAGGTCTAGGTTAGAGCCAGCTGATCCTATATACAAATAAATAATCGCTTACTGTCACACGCCGCGCGTCGGGCCACGCAAATCACAGGACTGAATTTGTGACTATCTGATAATTGTTCGATAAGCGATTGCTGCTGATAAAACAAACATTATCGTCTATGTTTATTATTGTAGGTCTCTCGATGTCCGAAGATTTGTTAGGTTCGAATCGATTAATTCGAGTTTAATCGATTTTATACGTATTTACCGTTGGTTTTTTTTGCGTTTAGTGATTTACTAACAGCTAAGATAATCTTCGAATAAGTATTTTGTGTAAACCATGCATTAACTCCGTGGGATGCTGGAGTAAGAATAGCACCACCCCATTAATTATCATTCCGGTGGGAGTTGTAAAAGGCGACAGAGGGGATATATACAGGCTGTCAAAAGAACAGTCCCTATAACTTTGACATACGATTATACATCTTTCCTCATTTGTATTTTTTTTGTTTGTCAAAAACTAGATTTTCTTTCTTTTTTACCATTTCCTATATTATTATTTTGTCGCAAGAATAACCTAAAAGCAAAAAAAAAAAATGTTTAAGTTTTTTTACAAGAATGAGAAAGGCAATAGTAGATAAGTAATCATATCCCAAAGTTGTAGTGACTGTTCTTTTTACACCCTGTATACGGTAATAGACAGCAGCATATCCGCGGACATTGCTATTAAAACTGCGCTCGCCAACTTAGCGAGTATAGGCAACTACTCCTCATGAAATACTTCGGGAGAGGCTTATTAAGAGGACGTCACAGCTGAAACGACGACGAGTTACTAACTGGTAATGGTATAACAATCACAAATCCATCCATCCAAGTTGAAGCTATCCTCAATTACGGCCATTATTGATTTACACTAGGCACGAGCTGAATAAACAATATAACATCAACTGAATCCATTCTTAAGTTTAATAAAATACTTACTCGTTTATCGATTGTGACGCATTGTGAAACGCAGCTGCAGATATCTGCAAAACTGTTCGCCCGTTTTGCTGACAACAGCTGCTCGCAATACACAATTGGTTAGAACTAGAAGTGTTTAAACTTTATTCACATTATAGGATATTTTCGATCACTTTGTGTTACACAGTAGCTACACACATAGCTGTAATGTAATCTAATGCTATGGGTATTCTGAAAAATATTTTTTGAAATAGAAACTACAAATCAGTTTGCTCTGTTGGTTTTAACGGTGGTATGCGCTAGAACTTCACCCCTGAGCTATTAGTCTAGCTGTTGCCATCGTATCGCAAAACATAAATGTTTAGGTAATAGGACTTGACAAAAGCTTCGCTATGTAACATATCGATGCTTAGTGCTTACAGCGGGGAATTCACTAGACGGACACACTCACAGACTCACAGGCAAGCCTATATAAGGTATGTCCTACTATGGTAGGACACTATGGTATGGTATGGTACTATGGTATATGGTAGGTACTATGTAAGGTATGTCCGCTAGGCTTTGCTACTATTAGGTCGCGCACCATCCGGGAGACTGCCTGATGCAAGTCCGCAAGATCTCAATCAAGGATGAAATGGATATGAAATTTTAGGATAAGGATATTAAATTATTTTGGATTATCCTTTAGTTTGAGATAATGTCGGTTACGGATATTAAAATTTGGATTTAATTTTGCCTTTTTACAGTACGTAGGATTCGGTTACGGTTACGGATAATATTTTATATCGGATATCCGATAGTTTCGGTTACGGTTACTGAGCTCCCTAACATCCCTGATCTCAATATAGCGAAGCCTGTCGTACTAGACGAGACTAGACGGACATTCCCGCAGGCAAGCCTTCCGTATGTCCGTCAGTAAATTACCCGTTTAAGTCACTAGCGATGAATATGCCAAATCCGAAACTCCTTAGTTTTTTAATTTTGTCACCGTATTCGCGGTGACATCTTGGCACAAGTCCCTAGTTTGGTACCTACTCCCTACGGCTTCTGACATACGCCATGTCTATCTTTAGCCAAACAATCGGACAAGTCAATTATCCTTCCTACTAGAAGCTACCGAGACTTTCTATTGAAGTCGATAAGATCGCCTTATCACCTAACACGAAACTTCCATTAGTAGAGCGTATCTCGAAATTAAATCATTTAATCGGACGATACGACAATCGGCGGCGAATGACTGTACTTGAACTTGCAGTTATGATAGCAGCTGTTTCAATTATTAAGATAGGTATGTCCCTTTTGCTCCAAGCGCCTATATACTCGTATCTATAGATTAGAGTAATACATATTTATATCACATTGTAAGTAATAGTCATTCATTCGCCTTTTGCAATAGCGTTTCCGATGCCCTTCACACGTCTCCCATAAAACGAACGAACGTATGAAAACTGATTATAGATGCCCGAACTTCGAAAACAAAATGTATGGGATTTGACATAAGCTTCGCTAATTGACATACGGATTCGCTTTGCCATTTAGCGAACCTTGTATCAAATGGTTTTCGACCTTCGTAATTGATAGATACGTAGCGATGGCATCTTGAATCAGTAGGTAAAACGGTACTCCCGCCAAGGGAATACCGCCAAGTTTTTAGAGAGTCATTCCTCACAGCCCTTCCACACTTTGGGTACTCCAACCATCTAGCCGGGCGTAGCAAAGACACATGGCGCGGACAGGACCCCAAACCTCACATTTGTGCATGTTGCATGCTCGTAAGATGCTACAAAATTCTCGACGTTTGTGTTCATACTTACTACAATAAATCATTATGCATTTGTTATATTATGAACCTATACTAATAATGTACCACTATTAATCATCAAAGAAACAATCTAATTATTAATCATTAAAATCTTATGAATAATAAGATTCTATAATACATAAGAGAATAATTCAATTAAGTCTGAATGTATTAAACAAACATGTTTTACATGTTGTCCCCAATTATCTTATAAGTTGTATCTCCGTCTTTCTCAGATTATATTATTAAACGTAATGACACATAAAAATTGCGGAACCTTACGTAACTATTACACGGTAGGGGAGTATCTCGATCTATTGAAGTCAAGTGGAGGTTCGATCAACCACTCGAGGCGGCAAACATCGCAGGACTAGTGTGTCGACACTTATCTATTACTAATTACGCGCCTATGATCTTTGTATATTCTGTTATTTGCCTTTATAGATAACTGATTAGAGGTTCGCGTACTTAGTAAAATAGAAGGGCTTAAAAAATAACCAATGGTAACAAACGGCCATTGCGGATCAGCGCTCGTGTAAATAATAAAAATATTAAATATATTTTTTACTAGCTGTGCCCGCGACTTCGTACGCGTGGAAAAGTGATTTAGGGCAGTGTTATAATAAATCAGTTTTAAAAATATTTTTAGTTATAAAAACTGTCGTCGAGGTATTTAAAAAACTACTTTATGTTGACAATTCCTACTACCAGCTTGACAAACGACCGTGTACAATTACTATAATGCGAACGGGACTACTTGATAGAGAGATACACGACGAACATCTAGTACTAAGATTTGTATGGATTTTGCGCCGCAGCGACTGCAGACGATGATCGTTTCCACGCCGACGCTGCTGGTGTGGCGACAATGATATTAAGAAAACGCGCCGCAAAATTTTGCGGTCTTTTCGGTGCGTAAGTCCGACTCGCACTTGCCCGGTTTTTTTAATTATTAATAACCAAACATGTAGGTACTGATTATAAATCACTTCACTGTTAAAGTACCTACTAACTGATTTTATACAGAAAAGTAGCAAAATATAGAAAGTACCAAAAGAAAGAAAACAAACCTAAGTTGTAGGTAGGTACCTAACATAAAAACCATTCGGTCCATGATAAAAACTAAGAAATAAAAATATCAAGACAAATATAAATCTAACTTATATTGACATAACTTTTTTAGTTTAACTGTAAACACAATACTTATGTTAATCAAAATTCTATATATATTATGCAGTTATCGAATACATAATTTGGACAAAGAAAACTATAAAAATGTACAGTAATAGTAGGCTGTAGTATGAATTTAAACGGACGGAATGAGAACTATATTATAGAATGCAAAATAATATTATACATTGCTAATGATGCACGCTGAGTATAACTCTCGGATAACGTATTGTATAAATGTAGGTACCTACTCAACTTTGCTATAAATAATTGTATTAAAAGTACGGCATTTGGCGTATAGATAGATTTGTATAAGAGAATACTCTATCAATATTATGATATTTGACAAAAAACCCATAATAATCACACTGTTAACACATATCCAGGGCAGGCCGCAAAAGGCTATAATTTCAAAAGGTATCTCGATTGGAATCGAGTTGTATCAACAGTTTTCCCCTGTAACACAGTTTAGTAACTATCGAGATGTTTTTAACGTCTATCTTATTAAATAGAAAAAACAAAAAAAAAGAGCAATATATTTATGAAAATCTTAAAACTGTTTTTAAGATTCCGTACCTCAAAAGGAAAAAACGAAACACATATTATAAGATCATTTCCATGTCCGTCTGTCTGTCAAGACCCTTTTACTCAGAAACGCGTGTTGTGATGAAAATTATATAAAATACTCAGGAACTACTGTTCCTTGAAGCAGTGAAAAAATCAGACTTCTTAGCCAATGCAATCAAAAGCAGTCGCTTATGTCGCTAAATTTCGTCATTTTCGACACTCGTAAGGGAATCAAAACCTAAAGGGTACTTCCCGTGAACTCAAAATCATAAAATTTGAAACCAAGCAACGTCTAAAACCATACGTTTTTAGTAACATTATATAGATAAGTAGTAAAAATATTTTGATTTTTTTAAACTTCGTACCGTTTGTCATGAATGTGTTTAATTGAAACTTATAACAAATACTTAGGTCTCTAATATATTCAAGCTGTAACCAAATCAAAATTCTATGTCAATCAGGTTTGTATGAAACTCTCGGTGTGCAAGTCCAACTCGCACTTGGCCGGTTTTTATTTATTTACTTATTACTAACCTACGCTAACAAATATGTATACAGTACCTACTTATCACAAAGGACTGTACAGTAAAAGTACTAACTATTTTTATACAAATAACTTCCGTAATAAACTCAAGAAAAAATATCTTAGATTGTTCCTACCTAGCAAGCCTAAAACTAACAAATAAAAGTCACCCCCGCGGCCCCGGTGCGTTTGCTGCTAATGCAATTTGAAGCGGCGCGCGCGCGCGGCGGCGCACGGCTCCCGGGCCCGGCGCGCGCTTCCTACAAAATGTACAAACGTCCAGCAAAAACGACATGATCTTTTAATATTGTCATAACTTTTTTATTTATGAACCGATTTACATAAAACAAACACTAAATGTTAAGTGAAGCTTGCCGCAATATATTAGTGAAAAGCACATCTTAATCGGATAAGCCGTTTCTGAGATTAGCGTGCACAAACCCACAGACAAACAGACAAACAGACAAACAGACAAACAGACAAAAATTTCAAAAATCATAGTTTTGGGTACTATTGCGTAAATAAAGGTCCCCTATCATATTTTTTTTCAAATATCTTCAATGTACAGACACGACTCCTCTACAGATTTATTATATGTATAGATAGTATAAAAGTATGAAATATACCAACTTCCCGTTTCCTCGTACACGTAAGAGAATCTTCGGATAGGTACCTACTTAGCGTGGATATATTGATGTGGTGATAAGTAAGTTCATAGGTACAATATTAGTTTCCTGATATCTTTGTGTGGTAGGCATTAAAAATATAAATTATATCGTTTGCAATTGCTCTGCTTGATATATTTAGCTATTTCCATAAGTATAAGATTACATATTACATATCTACTTACTTCGTATCTACATTTTTAATTCACTATTGGAAGTTCGTTATTTTTAGGGCCGGCCCACACACGGCCACTTCTTGTAGCTACGCAGTCGCGCATTTCGTAATTGCACGGCAGTGTCGCTACTAACGCGCGTTAGACCCATTTTCAACCTGTGACGTGATGTAAACGCGCTACTAACGCGCTATAGCATGGAGACTGTATCGGTACAAATGCGCGACCTACTTTGTATTGCGACTGATTATTACACAGCGGCCGTATCAATGCGAACGTGGGGCAGCTTCGCTACTGCATCTCTGTAAAAATGGCCGTGGGCGAGGGCCCTTAGAAACTGACACGTTGCAAACTAAGTAACCTGACTGAATGTAAAGGACCGGGGATTTCCCTCAGGTTTTATTATGTCATTGCCAAATGGGCCTTATCGCATTGAGGTTCATATTCGACGCCTACTTACGATGACTTTGCAATTGCTGCCCAGTATTTAGTTATTTACTTTTCCTGTAAGATTATTAGCACCTAGCTTTCGCATGCGGCTTTACCTGCGATGAATTGGGTCTTAAACAATTTATAGCCCATGACACTCACAAAGTATGTTATTATTGTATTATATTATGCAAAAAAATAGTAATATTTTTCTGACTAAAATAAATAAATTGTAAAAAGGATTTTTTTTCGTTTTTGACAAACAAAATTATAAAAAAACATTTCATTACATTTCAATGAGAAAAGAGGGACTAAATAGCAGCTATTATGCGTCGAATAATAAATTTTTTTAGAAAAAATATTAAAATAAGAATTACGCAAATCATGCAAAAACAACCGAACTTTATCCATTTTTTGGAAGTCGGTTAACAAAGCTAATATTATTAGCATATTAGTAATAACATGATAATATAACGCTTCCAATTTAAATGCCACAAATAAATAATAATTAAGACGAATTTCCATTTTTCTTTCTTACATTTAGATTATACAGACTATAACAAAGAGTGTTTTTTTTTTACTTTTTGTATAGGGCAACTTAATTAAGATTTCATTTTGCATGCATTTCTCATGGAAACATGAAAGTCAAAAGTAAGTCTTTCAGCGCTGGTACTTTCACAGTATACTCTACATATGAGGAACATACAAACCCTAAAGTATTATCACTTATTTATTTTACATCTTGTATAGAATCGCATCTAAGTGCGAATTAATTGTAGATATATTATATGAAATAAAACTATTACCTAATTACAACAAATATTTATTACGTAAACAACATTCAATAATTTTATAAATAATAATAACCAATGAAACAACAAAACTAATTTATATTTTAAACTACAGTATTTATGCGACAACAATATACTTAAACTAACACTATTCTAAATATTTTTTTGTAATTTATAATTTTCTACATAAAATGTGTTTAATTTTTTATACATGTTGATATAAAGTACGTATTTCAAAAAACAAATAATAGTTAATGACTAATTATGTATGTAATACTGTAAATGGCATGCAACATAATTATTATTTTTAGAAAAAAAATAATTTAAAGTTTATGTTTGTAAGAAATCATATAATATAGATAACGTGTCCCATACAAAAACAAAGCTAAAATAAGTCCGCGTGGTATATACCAATATCAACATTTGTTTCATCACTGAGATAAAAGTTTTAAAACATTTTAATGTTGATTTGACATCACTAATTATGTCATATGATTTTGTTGAAATCTTAAATTAAACACCGCAATGTTTGTTTAATAAGATTTACTAAGTTTTGAAGTCACATAATTAGGGTTTTCAAAACAAGCAGTGCTCCAAGCAAACTAAATGAAATAACAGTTCACTTTTCACGTGAACGAATATTCGCCGGGACGGATTTCTTGTGCTGACACGATATCTAATGTATTATTTATTGATCGAAGTGCAAACGTATTGCCAAATCACAATGTCAGTGACATTATATTAGTTTATTATACTGGTGCCTTACTCTTCAAACTGATTATATTTTGATTCAGATGCTATCGCTCCGCGTACTCCCGAATAAATTGACCTTTGTTTATTTTGGTTGTCAGCCGAATGATATGGTCGGGAGGACAAAAAGTTACGTTTATCCTGGTTAGTTTCAAAGTAATCCATCAAATAAAACACCAAGCGATTGAGATCGAAATGATTCGATTCTCGATGGTGCCGGGAGTAAGCCTACAGTAGATTTTTTGACTTCGTACGCGCATAAAGTAAATCCAGTACGATTGCTGCGATTAAAAGTAGACTATGATATATCGTTAGCGGCGATCTACTATTTAACATTACTTAATTTCTTCAAAATCGGTCACGTAGTTTCACAAGCAAACAAATCTTAACTAAGTATTCATTATTAGTATATAGGACACATTAATTATACATTTTATAATTTAAACAATTTCCAAGAATTTAGATACATCGCTTTCATTTGTACGGTAATCTTAAGAACTATAAAAAGTTGTTTTAAGATAGTTTTATACGTCATATTTTCTGAGATAGGCACACTTTATAAATTAATGTTTACATCGTTATACAACGGAATGTGAAGAAAATAGCTTATAGTATAATTAACTCGGTTTTCCATCGTAAAAGTTAATATATTAGAAATGCTATTGGTATAATTAGTATAACAGAGTAAAATAGAGATTAATTTATTAGGCATTATAAGCTAGAATTACATTTATAGATTACAAATCACTCGTGTTTACAAGCTGTTAACTTGGTGTAATAATGTTTCTGTTTGAATTATAGTTAAACAGTACGCTTTTAACCCATTTTCTGTAATGAGTACTCAGCCACGGGCCCAGTTTAAGATGCAATCGCTATTATCACCCACACAGTTCAAAAACAAAATGGGATTTGACATAAGATTTTGTCAGATCCCATACATTTTGTTTTCGATAGGATAGCGATAACAGCTTGAATAAGGGCCCAGTTTATTACATCACAATTTATGTATTGTAGTACTCCATTCTAATATTTGACTATTAACATTGTAGTCCGGTCATTTATGTTTGTCTTCGGAAAAATGCTAGCGAGCTGAATTTTTGTATACGATATACAATACCGTATGTGAGTGCATTCTATCTCATTCTCAGCGCTGTACTCCGAAAATAGTTTGATGTACAGAAAAATGCAAAAGGCATTTTATGTAGATGGTTTCACGCAAATTACTCATATTATGACCCCTATTGACCTTAATAGATCACACATATTTGATTTTCATGACTTTTATAATTTTATTAGTCGGCATGATATGAATGTCGATTCTTCACATCTTCATTACAACGCAGTAATAAAGGCGTATACAATTCAGTTCGGCACATTTTTACGCAGATTAGGACTGAAATTTCTAATATGACTGGACTATTGCTATTTTTATCACGCATCATATTTACAGCCAGTGTGCTGAGTGCGATTTTTCGTCAAAACTTGCCGTTACAAGCTAACTTCAGTTTGTATAGCATCGAATTAGTTTACCGTGTTGGCCACTAAGGTCATTTTCGCAATAAAAATAGTAGTTGTAAACTTACGGCGTGGTAGTAACAAAAACTATCAATCACAGAACATAGTATCCCATGGAAGAACAATTTGTGAAAAAGTAACATTTTTCTTGAATGAAAACTGCCAAAAGTATCCTACAATTTTCATTCGCTGACCCTACTTTTCGCGAATTTGGACTATTAGCTCGCGTCACCTACACGTTGAACCTGGTCTCGGAGCCGTCGGCCAGCATGAGCGTGACGGTGCGCGCGTTGGTCCACACCAGGCGCGCCAGCCGCGCGGGGTTGAGCCGCGCCACGTCCGCCATCGGCGCCGTGCTGTAGCACTTCACGCAGCGTGTCTGCGCCGCGCCCAGCCCGAACATGCCTGGAACATGACATTTAAAATATATTTTTTTAAATAAAGTTACACACTAAAAGTTACATTTACAATTTTTTTTTTGCACTTGAAATGGGAAACCGGAGCCCAAACTAGGTTACCCTGTGCCTTGGGACTCCTGGCTCCCCCTCTCTAGTGGCATTGTATGATATGAACACATAATGGTAAATAAATAACATGGTAAACAAATTAAGATTTTGAGAAAAAAGGTTCAAAAACAAAAAAGTACATTAATATCAAGATCCGTCTCCTGAATCAATGTACTTATTACGTTACTACATATCATAAAATGTTTAAGTGACAGTTTGAACTCAATTTTCTGGGTATTTTTTTTGCGACATATCACCTTCATCGATTCATGTCTTTAATTGATGAATATTGCAGAGAAAATGAAATCCGTCATTTTTGTCTGTGTGTTTGACATTTTATGTGACGTGATCTGTATTTTAAAACTAGCCTGAACAATGATAATTTATATTCCAAGAAAATGTATTACGAATTTTGAACGTTTGAAAAACTACCACATTGTTTTTAAGAACCGAGCGCACACAGGCAGCCAATAAAAGAAAGAGAGTGAAATTAGCGGATACTTATCCGCTAATTTCACATTTTCCTCAAGTTTCTACTACAACATTTCAGTGTACATAAGATCACACACGCACACTGACAGACAAACACACATCATAGTAGTAGACATACCGGCCGTGCTCTGCCAGAAGGAGAGGCGGTTGTCGGCGGTGGCGTAGGACACGAGGTAGCGGCCGTCGGGGCTGAACGCGCACGCCGTCACCGCGCCGCCGTGCGCCGCCAGCGACTGGCACCGCCCCGCGCGCAGCTCGTAGATCGCCAGCTGGCCGGTGTGCGAGCCGACTGGAACAGGAAAGCTCGTTTTAATTCGTTCAATCGTCTTCCCCTGCTAACCATAAGCCTGCCCAAAGCTTTCCATTCTGCCGTTCTCAAACTAAAAGGCGGACTAAACGACATCAGGCAATTTTCTCTCCCAGACAGATATCTCCATTGATTTGTCTAGGAACGGTTTTTCTATCTTTAACCGCTTCGAAAATATTTAAAAAAAGGCGATTCTTTACCAAATCAAATTATTTGACAACACTGAAAACCGGTTAAATAACAAAATCAACCCAATTAATATTAAAGTTCAAAAAATTATCTATCTTTTGACATATTATGATAATATTAATTATTATTTAAAGATAATCAATAGCATCAATTTTAATTTGAAAATTATTATACGTCTTTTGGCTCATATCTCAAAAACTGATTTTGTCACTTAGCCGCCTTTTAGTTTAAGGACGGCAGCATTGCAATCGATCGCTCTCCTGCAACCTTCGACAGACCGTCTGTGCCTCCTGGTGGGAGATCCTCCAACACTTCTGCGTGCCGTCCGCAGTCTCCGAGCGAAAAAAATCCTGGCCCAGCAGCCATTTGTCCTGCGAGCTATATTTCCTTAGCAACGACAGTAACGCAGTTTCGATTACGTCAGCTTCCAAAATGAGGAAAAAAAAAAATATAACCTGCAATCCTTCTGGTAGCCGGGCAGTGGGAGACCTGGTTGTAGCGACAGATGGCGGGGAACACTTCGTTCAGCCCCTTGCTCTTCAGGTGCGACTGGTCCACGCAGTGCAGTATTATGTCCATCACCTGTATCATGTACATTATATTTTAACGGGATCTATTGAACCTATTTTTTTTTTCACAACGGATACACTGTCAAGGACTCAGTCCTTAAATAGAAGAAGACACGGAAAACTTATATAACATTTCTGTCTGTAAAAAGACTCACACGGAAAGGAAAAAAAATATATAAATAAATTATTATGCCTTGTGTAATTATTCTTATACGTAAGGAGGTAAATCTTGTAATAATGCAACTATATACCATAATATATATCTAATTTAATATGCTTAAAAAAATAATCTTCGACCAAATTAATGATCGTTCGTAGATTGCAACGTAAATGACATTAATATTCTGAAATTTGCCTTATATACTATTGTCATTTGGTTTACATAGATATACCGGACTAGCTGTGCCCTGCGATTTCGTTCGCGTGGTTTTTGAGTGACTTAAACCATAAATGCAGCGCACACAATGAAAGTCCCGAAATGTGTAAAATGTTTATAATTTCTCACTGACGCTTCGCTCCTATTGGTCGTAGCGTAATGTTATATAGCTTAAAGCCTTCCTCTATAAATGGACTATCAAAAAAATTTTTTTTTTCAAATCCGCCCAGTAGTTCCTGAGATTAGCGCGTTTAAACAAACAAACAAACAAACTCTTCCGCTTTATAATATTAGTATAGATGTAAAAAGAAGAGTCACTATAACTTGGAGATACGATTATACTACCTTTCCTCATTTTGGAAATTTATTTTTTTGTTGTCAAAAACATTTTTTTTTACCATTATTTTTTAGTTATTTCTTGTCGCAAGAATAACGAAAAAAACGATTTCTAGTATGAGAAAAGGTACTATAATCATTATTTTTGCACCCGTTATACTCATAATTAGGCACTTACCTCGACCAACAACTCAGCGACCTCGGCGTGCATGCGCTCGATGAGCAGCTCTATGCCGCGCAGCACCTCCGCGCGGCCCCGCTGCAGCGCCGCGGCGGCGGGAGGGGGCGGCGCGCTCGCCGGCGCCGCGGCCACTCGCGCCACCTCACGCGCCATTGTCGTTATGAACGCCGCCGGTCTGCCGAAAGATTTATTTTATATTTCGAATGCTAGACGGATCAGGATCTTAAGACATTCGCGATAACGTATGTTCAAGCTTTCGCAAATGGTGGATATGGAGTACCGCCGAGTTTTGAGTGAGTAGAGGCGCAACAGAGACTAACATAACCACATGTAGGATCCGCTGTGATATGATGATAATCAGAATCTCAAGACAAAGAAAACTCAAGAGGCTACGGAAGCCTGAGCCTTTTAGGCATTGTATAGCTTCATCAGCAATGCTAAAATTTCTTATATATTTTGGTAGATGATAATTTGCGCGTTGCTTGTTACATTTGTCTCTTATGTGTTTAATAAAGATATTTTTATATATTTATCACATGTTATATATGACTTATATAGAATACCGTTTTGCTCTACATTAAATCCTTTCAACGTAGACGTTGACGACGACGACTAAACGGTTACTACTGCGGTACACTAGTTTCATCTATGAAACTATGTGCGTGCGTGAAGGAGTGCGTGACGGTGTCTGCGTGTATGTACCTGCACCTGCGTGCGTATACCGAACGTATAGTTATGTACCGACCTAGCGGTGGCGATGAGCGTGAGCGCGTGCCGCGCGGTGCGGCAGGAGTCGGCCTGCGGCGTCAGCGGCAGCCCGTACGTCATCGATGGCACCAGCTTGTCCGCGTCAGAGCACATCTCCAGCAGACCTGGAAACCGATCACACGAACTGCTTAAAATTAATTTATTACTGTAATAATTACTACGCCAATATTTACGCCTGAGACAATAAGGGAAATCGTGATATTACCAAGCGTTTAAACTTATGAATACCATGATCCAAATTCCTACCTAATATATAGGCTATGGCGTTTTTTGGAGAACAAGCTGGCTGTATATCATACCTATAAGCACATGGCTGACGTCGAGATACGGCTCCCACACGGCGAACCCGCGGCCGAGCAGGTCGACGGCGGCGCGGCGCAGCGGCGTGTGCGCGGGCAGGCGCGAGCTGCCCGGCGCCAGCAGAAGGTGCGTCAGCGCCAGCGCCGTGAGACGCGCCAGGTTGTTCGACGCGCTGAGCGTGAAGCCTACAGTGACGCCGTATTTTAGTAGCATATTAGTGTAGTATGCCATAATAATTCATTCTACATAAACGTAATTTATTTTTTACTACATTTATTTAATGACAACATGCCTTCTACTATAGAGCTCTTCCTGCTGTCGCCATCCTTGCGCCTCTTGTTGCCTGCCGCTCCTGTAACATAGAAAAAAACCATTAATTTTTACACCCATGATTAGTGTAAAAAATACTAATTTGGTCAATGAACACGTGCCTAAAAGCAAAGCATCGTAGGCGGTGGTCTGCCCTCGTTTACTCCTATCTGAATCGTGACGATCGTTACTATTTGGTAATATCTATACTTAATATTATAAAGAGGAAGAGTTTGTTGTGTCTAAACGCGCTAATCTCAGGAACTACTGGTTCGATTTGAAAAAATATTTTTTTGTTGCATAGTCCATTTATAGAGGAAGGCTTTAGGCTATATAACATCACGCTGCGACCAATAGGAGCGAAGCGTCAGTGAGAAATGTTGCAAAAAGGGGGATATTTGGGGACTATCGTTGCGCGCGCTGCATAAACGGTTTAATTCACTCAAAAACCACGCGAACGAAGGCGCGAGCACGGCTAGTAATCTATATGCCTGTACCCTCGCTGGCGATGTCCTGTCCGAACTCGGCGCCGATGACGCCCAGCAGCACCACGGCGGTGGTCTGCTGCCGCTTGAGCTCCGCCTTGGAGGACGGCTTGCGAACCAGCTCCTCCTCTTCTTCCTCGAACTCCTCCTCCGGCTGGAAAAGTGGCAGATTTTATGGATTGGACTCAAACTAAAGAGATTTGGGAAGTGGCAAGTTACGGCCGCTTTCAATAACTTGTCTCTTTAACAGATAAAGCTTCTTTTAGCTTTTAATGGTATTTATATTATTATGTATGTAGTTGTTATATTAAAAAATCTCAGGTGCATAGTTTGAGCTTTAGTAGTTTTGTTTTTTACTGGTGAAATCTTGTAATTGGCATTTTGTTTTTTATTATGTTTAATTTATTGTAATTTTTGTTGTTGCTGTAAGTTTTCCAAATAAAATTATATTATAAGTTATTGAAAATTGATAAGTTATTTTAATTGCAGATAAAAAAAATGTTTTATTTCATACTCAAATTTGTTATATCTTATACAAATACCTTATTTATTTTATTTTTACTCGGAAGTGGATGACGAAATCGTGAACGGTTATACAATGAAATGGGACCATTTCTTGAAATTCTCGATCTAGGAATGGAGTAAGGCCGTGTTTCACCAAGCAATGTTAAAGTTAACGCCATGTTAAAATACCATGCCATCTCATTCATTGACAGGAAATACAAGAGGGATAACTTGATATTTAACATGGCGTTAACTTTAATATTGCTTGGTGAAACACGCCCTAAAGCTAACTCACGTCTTTGGGAAGTTTCTCATGCGGCTCCTTCTGCGCGGCGTGCGGGTTGATGCTCTCCGTGTGCGTATACAGCGGCAGGTACTGCGCCCAGTTGTCCACCAGCGACTTGCGACCCTTTGGACCCAGTCTGGGACATATGGAAGGGAATTCATGAATAGGGAAGTGGTAGGCGACTTGTTAATACAAAGTACGAACCCAGCTCGGTTTTGATCATTGATATTTGAATGTGAGCGTCCGTAGCCTAGACCGATGATAAGTACTCGAAATGTTGCTGGTTCGATTTCCATTTATAACTTATCCTTGGACTTTAGCTTATCAATCATTTATCAATATCACCAAAACGACGACGAAAGACGCAAATAAAATATGCCTTTGTAAATTAAAAAGGCATATTAAACACCTGAACTTTCTCGATGTAAATGTTCTTACTTTATTACTCGGTTCTTAACCTAAATAAGTTATTAACCGTCGGATAAAACAGTGACGTAATCCGACCTGCTGAGCTCCGCCAGCAGCAGCGCCTGCGACGCCTCGCGCACCTCCAGGCAGTGATGCTGCCACCTGCGCGCCAGCATCTCCACCTGCGGCCGTTTGAAGCTCTTCGCACCTGGAACATGGTATATTAATGAATGGAAATCCATTTCACTCTTACTAAAAGTAAGTGGAATCTTTGTATAGTATGTAAATTTGTTTCACACTAATAGTAAGGAAACTATGGTTGTTAGTGAGTTTGGGTTAACTGATGTTTATGTACAGTCGCAGATAGTCCAGTTTACTTTTGAACTATTTACCTTGGTTACCTTACTTCCGAGTTTCTTACGCCGGTTCTTCTCGGTGCGCTAGGGTTGAACCGGTGGTAGCCTTTTTGTTGACTTTCCGAAAATAGCTTGTTTAGTTTCATTTGGAAATAAAATATTTTGAATTTTGATTTTTTTTTAAATCTTATTTGAACCATGCAGAAAATTTCTGGGGAACGCTAGTGTTGGTGTTACGATTGTTATCAAAAGCAAAATGGATCAGGCTTCTTGTTCTGTGCTGGCTACACTGTACTCCGTTTACACATTTGATAATATTTTAGGGTGTGTATGTGTAAAATATACTGTGAAAGTACCAGCGCTGAAAGACTTACTTTTGACTTTCATGTTTCTATGAGACATGACTCAACATCATACATTTGCCCATACAATTATTAAAAAAAAAACAGTTTCAGCGCTTGTAAAGTACATAGTAAACTGTATGTTCGGGACCCATACACACACTAAAGTATTATCACTCATTAAAAATATAGCCTATTTATGTATCTTTTTTTATTAAAATCAGTCGTGTTGTCACCATAAAATTTTGTTTCATAAAGTTGGACTGTCGACCATGTAAATGGTCCTTCGAGTCTATGTATCTGATAAATTTTAATTAATTTTTTTTATAAATTTCTGTATTGTAACTTACTTTCTTCTTTGTTTTTCTATATTATTATTGTGTTTTAGCACTATACGTTTTATGTGTTTGAATGCAGTACTACACTTGTAATTAAGGTTTCATTCAACTCTATTGTACCTAATTGTGTTGTTCAATATTGTATCAATGTATTCCTTGTTGGTGTGTCAAATAAATAAATAAATGAATGAATGAATGAATGAATGAATTAATTAATTAATTAATGAATAAATAAATAAATGTGTCACCTACCAGCGGCGACGACCTTGTCCGGCAACAGCACGCAGTGCAGCGTGGCCAACAGGGACCAGCCCTGCTTGATGTGAGCCTGCTGGGCGGCGAGCTGCTCCTCGCGTTCCTCGTCACCCGCCCAAGAAGATGTACGGGTAGTGGGCCTAAAATACGGTTATACTTAGTTGTAGATTTTTCTAATCGAATGCTTTAATCATACAAATGCATACAAGATAGAAATAACCACGATTTCTAGATCCAACATTGTAGCTGTTTTTTTTTATAACCAAAACGCATGGAATATGCAGACAATAACGACTATCAAAATGTTGTTATAATTACTGTAGTGTATAGACTGACTTTTCATTATTTATAAATAGACAAAGTTATATAGTATATTTTGGCTCTGAAAAATGTACGGCGGTCTACTAGAATCACGTCACACTTATCGTATTTTGCTCTTTTTAACCGACTTCCAAAAAAGACATCATTATTTCTCAATTCGACCGTATACATGTTTTTTTTTTCGTATTCCAAGTTTAAATCGCTTGTACCTTCGTTATTTTTTAAGTTATAATACAATGGGTTTAGATTGTTTATTCCATTATATCTAGTTAGTTAAGACACAAAGTAGATATATAACAGGGACACGACCTAGTACTAGAAAATGGTATCACCCTAATACTGGCAATGCGACTGGCAAAGGGTGAAGTCCTTAGAAATTCCGGAAACCGCCATCTAGCGCCACTATTGGAAAATACTAATTACTGATTTCGTTTCGTATCTTCTTCGTAATTAAAGAATTGAATTTAGCTTAATGTGATGTTATGCTTAAAAAATATGCTTATCTTTATTTTAATGTCAATATTTGTACTTAATTTACATTTTATAATTTACAAACGTTAATAGTAGTGACATCTATTGCAATTTTTTGTATTAAATATAGATTGTATGGGATGGTAGGCCATGGTTAGGACAGTAAAATGGTCCATTAAACTAACCTGTGTAATTTCCTTGCAACCTCCTGTTCAGGCACAAAGCTGGCGTTGCTCATGGACATCAGCGTGTTGGCAAGCGCCACGATGGACAGCAAATGGTTGGTCGTGAGCGTGGTACTCAGCTCCCAGTGGAGTTTGGATGAGAACAATCTGGAATGGAATCATTAGTTTTACTATGAAAATTTATGTTCATCTTTAGATAGTAAGCAGCAGCTCCATAATAAAATATCTATGAATTAAAGAAAATTAGGGCTTTATTAATGTAATATATTTTTCGTTAATATATGATTTACAACTTTGCAATAACTAGGTGTAAGTATAATCATTGCCAAATACTTTAAAATGTTTGAAATCGTAGGGTAAAGTACCCAATTATCAGCACTTTAAGAGTTACTTCCTACTTAAGCCTATTTAATGATTGCGTAAAATAGTTTTTTACCCGTTAAGGCAAATTTTATTTTTCTAATATTTAATAAGGAAGAGGATAGTAAAAGAAAAACATGGTTAACCAATATCCAAGATATTTTATACAAGTAAAAATAAAAAATTACCCTCTCACCATTTACTGGCACCATCGCCCCCAATTAATAGCATAGAGCGACCCAATTATCAGCACTATACTATCACTGTTAGGAATTGAATTAAAAAAACATATTTTCATTCTTAAAATCTATTTTTTATTATTTTTTTTTTGTATATTTAGTAAGTACCTAGGTACCCCGTAACTCAAAACAATCACTTATAATCTAATAAAACTTTTATAAAATTTACAAAGTTTAACATTAGTAAAGTCATCTTAGATATGAATTTAAATAACGTGTTCAGACTTATGAAAACCTCACTAGAATGTGTTTTTTTGTATCTGTTGCCTCTTTTGCTTTCTTGTTTATCTTGTTTCAGGTGTTTTCTTTTGTTTTGTTTTTTTCTTCTTGTTTGAGTAATCTGTTCTTCTTGCGAATCTCTTGATCTTCTTTAAGTTTTTTAGCATTTAATTTATCGTTTTCAGTCTTCTGCCATTTCGCTGAAGTAAGCACGAATGATGATCTTTGTACATTTTTCACACATTTTCGTTCAGTAAAGCAGTAGTTCTGAAACCATTTGCAATTGTCGTATCTTTAATTCCAACCTCTAAAGCGAAATTGTTCTTTGTGAGATTTTCTAAAAGATGATCTCTCCTCCATTTCAGGACACTTTCTTTCCGTGCAGTTTTGAGAGGTCTAAATGCTGACACGTCAGCCGGTTGTAGTATCCGTGTGGCGTTGGGAAGCTGTGCTATTAAAACAATCTTCTCAATCAATCTCAAAAATTCAGCACCAGTGCTGATAATTTGGAATTTACAAAATATTCGATCCATTTATCAGCACCACGTATTTTACTAATTTATCACCATAACCTCAAATTCTACTCTTCAGATTATCCTCATAAACTATCTCAAATGTTAGAGAAACCGGTAGTTTAAATATAAAATACCTAAAAGATCTAATATATCATAAAATTTAAGCACATTAACTTACCGGCGATCACAAGAAATAGGCAAAAACAGCTGAAACCGTAGGACACAAATGTTTGTTTACATAATTTCCGCTATTTTGAAGTCTCAAATTATGGTGTTGCCGTTAGTAAGATTCCATAAACATACATTTATTTATTTATTATTGTGCTAAACCAAAATAAGTAGGTGAAAACCTTGTAATTTGACAATTTATTCGGAGTGATGATAATTTGGGTTATTTACCCTAATTTGGTTCAGGTTAAGGTAGTAGCAGCCCCGGTGAACTTCATACCTTGAGGCACTCACAGCAGCGTCACTTACTCCATTAAAAAACACTAAAACCTTCTTTGAGAACCACTCTATCCCCTGGTAAAAACAGCATGAACACATATGTGCAGTAACCTTTAAGTTTATCATTAACACAGAGACATACAGGCAGACGTAACACGCGCGCGGACGCCGAGGATATTGTTACCTGGTGAGTTTTTCCTGGCGCAGCAGCTCTGCCGGCAGGTCGGAGTTAAGCAACAGGGGGTCGTCGGGGGCCGCAGCGCAGGCCTCCGCCCAGCCACCCAGCCGCGTCGGCAGCTGCACTGACATGTGACCGTGACGCGACACCACGCCGAAACACACGGGCACCTGAACGAGAACGACATTGCTCATCATCTTAAATGTGGATAATCGTGTTATAGTGTATCTAGTTACTTGTCGGAATACTAAGGCTACACTTTAGTGCTGCTTGATTCAAGACCAAATTGATAAGGGCCTATGGTTCATATTAAAAATTCTAAATATTCTATTTCGAAATGGATCTTCACAAGCTGTTTTCAGAAAGTCAACAATAATGGCAAAAACCCATTCGTGCTGAGCATAACTATAGGCTGCCCAAGCTTAGTAACGTGGCAAACTGAAATCACTTGAATCTCTGGAATCACAATCTTGGCAAGCTCTAGGTACTTAAAAACTTAGGCTTAAAGGTTCTCAAATGGACTGAGACTGCGGATGGGACGACGAAAGTGGTGGATGACCGGTCGATCGCAGCGTGCGTCTACCGACTTCCTACGATTACGAGCCTTTCAGGTCGTCTGTCCATCTGGTGGGAACCAGATGGACAGACGACCTGAAACTGAAGGCTATCGTAGGAATAACGACGATCGACCGGTCACACTTAAAAACTTTGGGGGATGCTTTCATTAAGCAGTGGACATCTTAGCTTAAATGACGACTTGAGCAAAATATGAGACATGGTAACATGGGTCGCAGCACGCCATGCCCAGGCCCCAAGGGCGAAGCGACGATAGTAGGATCTGCGCGAGTTTGCTCTAGAAACAAGTACTACTCGAGTCGTATCTGTATGATATGGTATCAGTACCATGGGTCGCAGAAGGCCCAGCTTCGACTCGGCGACGCGGTCGAGGTCAGGGTCAAGGCCCCAGGCGTGCAGCAGAGACAGCAGGATCTGTGCGATCTCCATCGTGTGCGGCGGCTCAGCCAGCGACATGTCGCGGGGCCGCTGCCGCTTCTGCCCCTGGTCATCTGCAACCAACAATATTTAACTCAATAATTGAATAAAAGGGTGCGGTTGTGTTTTGGGCATGGCCGATTATTGTACATGCTTACAGTTATACGTAGCGTAATATTTTTTTGATTTCTTAGCTATTCAGTGGTATTATTGAAATTTTGATGGGAATGATAGATATTATATATATGTAGCGTCAATACTAAATTGTATCCCCCGGAATCGGAGTAAATCAAAAGTACAATTTTTATAAAGACGCATGATTCAAGTTAATAGAAAGAAAGATGGTAGCTGTATCAAAATATCTATACTAATATTATAAAGAGGTAACGTTTGATTGTTTGTTTGTTTGTTTGTTTGTTTGTTTGTTTGAATGGAATAGGCTCTGAAACCACTGAACCAATATGAAAAATTCTTTCACCGTTGGAAAGCTACATTCCTAGCGCTGAACATAGGCTATATTATATGTTTAAAAAAAGTAGGGTTCCTTACTAAAACCCCAAAAATGTAGCCCAAAGTGTAAAAAAACGACCTCCAAAATTTGTTACGTCGTGTGCGCTTCGACAACGGCTTGACCAATTTCGCAATTTTTTTTTACGGTATGTTCGTTATTGTCACGAAAAGGTTATTATGAAAGAAAATATTGAAAAAAATAAGCAGAAAATTAGAAAAAAGAAGAAAATACGTGATGGTCACGCGGGGTTTGAACCTGGGCTCAATCGATTCACGTCGTTGCCAGTTTATATGACACGGGTGTCATGGTAACGACATTGTTTACAAATGGAAAATAAAAATTATGAAATGCTATAAATAACGTATTAACATAAACTTAAACTATTTGGATTCATTAAACTTTTTGTCCACCACTAATAAATAGTCGGGTCATTTTAATAGGTAACATTTGACAGTTTATCAAAAATGAGCGACGTAACGTTGTAACGACGACATAATAAAATAAATATTTTCTTTTTGTTAAAACTGCAGAATTTACTAAACTTTATTTAATAATTATTAGATATTTATTGTCAACATAACCAATATGAGTTTTTTTACGATTTGCTTTCACTGATAAACGATCTTAAATATAATATACAAATTATGATTTAATGAAATAAACGTCGTGATAATGTTACGTCAGTTAACACTTTTTCTTAGTATAGGTACACTAGAGACTTACTCAAAAAATCGATTAATCTTTTAACAACTATAAATATACCTATTTTTAAAAAAAAGTACTTAACTTATAAGTTGTAATAAGAACATATTATAAATGTTAATTTAAAAATCAGATCGAAGGAGTTAGATCCATGGTCATAATTCACGAACAATTAAAAAAAAATCGAAAACGTCATGATAAGACGCCACTATGTCTTTTGTCGTCATTTGTCTTTGTGCGAAGTTAACGTCTGTCTGTTCTGTCTTTTTTTTTTTCTTGCTACTGAAAACGAAAATGCAATAAAAAAAAATGTCTGTCTGTCTGTTAGCGTGTCTCTTTGCTCCGGCTAATCTCTGGAACGGCTGGACCGATTTTAACGAGACTTTCACTGGTAGATAGCTAAAGTTATAAGGATTAATTTAGGCTTCTTTTCATCATCATCATCGTTATCTAACTAATGATCACCGAATCGGCTGGACCGACTGTGACGGGAGCATTCACCGGGCGTTAGCTTATGTTAGTTCCATCTATACATCAGCTATTTGTATTAAAGTAAGTCGTGTTAGTTAAATTATTTATAACTCAAGAACGGCTTTATCGATATGGTTGAAAATTGGTGAGGAAGTAACTTAGAGCCAGTAGACGGACATAGGATACTATTTATTCCATTTGACAGCGCAGAACCAGCAACGTTCACGGAAGGGTTCCCGCGTTGCGGGTTCTGCGTTGCGGGTTCCGGGTTCCCGCGTTGCGGGTTCTGGGTTCCCGCGTTTCGGGGTTCCTGGTTCCCGCGTTGCGGGTTCCGGGTTCCCGCGTTGCGGGTTCCGCGTTGCGGGTTCCGCGTTGCGGGTTCCGCGTTGCGGGTTCCGCGTTGCGGGTTCCGCGTTGCGGGTTCCGGGTTCCCGCGTTGCGGGTTCCGGGTTCCCGCGTTGCGGGTTCCGGGTTCCCGCGTTGCGGGTTCCGGGTTCCCGCGTTGCGGGTTCCGGGTTCCCGCGTTGCGGGTTCCGGGTTCCCGCGTTGCGGGTTCCGGGTTCCCGCGTTGCGGGTTCCGGGTTCCCGCGTTGCGGGTTCCGGGTTTCCGCGTTGCGGGTTCCTGGTTCCCGCGTTGCGGGTTCCGGGTTCCCGCGTTGCGGGTTCCGGGTTCCCGCGTTGCGGGTTTCGGGTTCCCATGCTGCGGGTTCCGCGTTGCGGGTTCCGGGTTCCCGCGTTGCGGGTTCCGGGTCCCCGCGTTGTGGGTTCCGGGTTCCCGCGTAGCGGGTTCCACGTTGCGGGTTTCGGGTTCCCGCGTTGCGGATTCCGGGTTCCCGCGTTGCGGGTTCCGCGTTCCCGCGTTGCGGGTTCCGGGTTCCCGCGTTGCGGGTTCCGGGTTCCCGCGTTGCGGGTTCCTGGTTCCCGCGTTGCGGGTTCCGGGTTCGCGCGATGCGGGTTTTGGGTTCCCATGCTGCGGGTTCCGGGTTCCCGCGTTGCGGGTTCCGGGTTTCCGCGTTGCGGGTTCCGGGTTCCCGCGTTGCGGGTTTTGGGTGCCCATGCTGCGGTTTCCGGGTTCCCGCGTTGCGGGTTCCGCGTTCCCGCGTTGCGGGTTCCGGGTTCCCGCGTTGCGGGTTCCGGGTTCCCGCGTTGCGGGTTGCGGGTCCCCGCGTTGCGGGTTCCGGGTTCCCACGTTGCGGGTTCCGGGTTCCCGCGTTGCGGGTTCCGGGTTCCCGCGTTGCGGGTACCGGGTTCCCGCGTTGCGGGTTCCGCGTTCCCGAGTTAGGGGTTGTTTTTTTTAGTTGAATTTCATCATAAACTGTTTTTATGCTCAACGAAGTGGGCAAGGGTCAGCTAGTAACTTAATATATACATACGACAACAAAAATACGAGGTTAGGTTAATTGGAGGATTATTGATAATTCATAATTTCAATATTAGATTGTGTTTAGAAATTCTAAATAGCGTTAATATAAAATAAGATTTCTGTAGGATGCAACCAACAAAACAAATAAACAATTATGTTGTTCACACGGATCAAAGATTACGGCACGCCTGACATTGAAGCCATATTAGACAACACCACGAAATGGCGGCCGTGGGTAAACAAAATCCATAGAGCGCACATCGACCATAAATGAGTAGACTAACAAGCTTTTGTTTTTAGTATTTTGAAACCTCTTCGAAGTTCGAACACAGATTGGTGTTGTATGACGGGTCAGCTGTATGTGCATATGTCTGCCTTTTTATGGCATAGTAGCTCGTAAGTTCGTAACTCAGTTTTGATCTAGATTTTCTGTTTGAAAGCTGAAATGGATCCAGACGGTTCTTAGCTATATTTGGGTATCGGTAGCCGATTCCATTGAAAACCAGGCCAGCTACGCAGGAGTCGTTTTATAGTGCCAAAGTGTGTGCGCAATATACAAAGGCAATATTTCTT
The DNA here is from genome assembly GCA_905187575.2 of Celastrina argiolus. Classification (NCBI taxonomy): domain Eukaryota; kingdom Metazoa; phylum Arthropoda; class Insecta; order Lepidoptera; family Lycaenidae; genus Celastrina; species Celastrina argiolus. The sequence goes on along the minus strand of LR994579.1, from coordinate 5,902,037 downwards.
CCTTTAACTCTCATTACCCAGTGGGACGGTTATCCGACACGACTGGCGGGAGATCAAGCACAAGACCGACTTTTTACATGCTCATCCGACGCATGGATAATCTTTTTTAGCTACAATTCATCATATGACCACAGACAGACACACATACACACACAGACAAGTCAAACTTATAACCCTCTATTTTAGTCGGGTTTTATGGAATTTAAAAGTCCTATTAAACATTTTTCATGTCATCCAGTAGCTGTAGCAGATTCGTTACGAGGTACGACTTACCTACTATAAAACTGAAAGCTATAGATATATTGAAACAAGCTGTTAGTCTTCATTTAATACATCTCCGACTATAGTATAGCGGGCATATTGTTTTTCGGCAATTAACTTAGCGTATTGATTACATTGTTAAGCGTATAATTGATGTGCGTGAGCTGTGTGAAGTCTTGCGCATGAATGATGCCTATGAATGAAGCGTGACAGCTTTTCGTAATTTGTTGTGAACTTGACGAGTTTATTGCATTTTAAATCACATACAGTTGTATAGCCATACACCATACATCCTATCAGTGGCGGATGCCGGTTCTCCTTCATAGGGAAGCCCTAGACTAAGGCTTTCTTAGGCCTTTCGAGTTAGAGAATAGGAACGGCTACTATCGAACAAACTACATACAACATAAGTGCGTATATTTAAAAGACGTTTGAAGCAGCACTACCTTGAATCTGAGTCCTTATTATAAATATGGTTATTAAATATACACATAGTATTTATTAATTTTAGGTAAATTGATTATTATAGGTATATTTTTATAATAGGTATTCATATTAAGTATATTAATTTATTTATAGGTACTAATATAAATTTGTATATTATTTTTATTGTATCAACTGTGTATTTAGGTTTATTATATTAATAATTGTTTGATATTGTATGTATGTATATTTTTCGTTTTAAGCCTAGTATGTAGGATAAGTGTAATGTCTACATTGTATGTGCACGTTCTATCTGTTTTCTTTTATATAATTTCTCTCTATAGGGCTGCTGTAAGAGATTTCTTATTTAGATATAAGCAGTTCCTTTGTGTCGTATTTCCGTGTAAATTGTTATGTAAAAATGTTCCTGTGTACAATAAACTGAAAAATAAAAATAAAATAAAATAAATAAAGTCCTATCGATTGTGACGATGACCGAGAGATAACGTGAGTGAAGACGCTGTTATAAGCTCAAAATATAATTATGCTCTACACCTATCAAATAGGTTCTCAAGTTGACGACATCTGTAGCGCAGTAGTTGAGCACGTTGGTGCTCGACCGGGGGTGTCGCGGGTTCTAATCCCGCCTATGGAACAAATTTTCTGTGTTCCTGAGTCATGGATGTTTATTGAATGTGTGTATAATTATAGTAAAAATCTTAAATATGAGTATAGTATAAAAGTATTAAATATATTTTCCTTTGTCGGTTACCTGTAACACAAGTTTTTTGGATACTTAGCAGAGGGATAGAGATTGGCGTGGTTTGAAGCATTCATAATTCATATATTAAGTAGAGATTGTGATTCTTGAGATTGAGTTTAAGATTGTTTTATCAATACGGGCTTTAGGGTATGAACGGGACATACACAGTCATGACAATCCATGTCTATTATGAGACACGGTGGGTGAGATCATATGTCTAAACTTAGGTAGGTTCTAACAAATATCCACCTACATTATACGACATTCGCTTAAACGAAGAAATTGTAGGCTTTCAGTTTAAGCCTACCTAAGCGCTATAATGGTCCGAACATAACTGAAGGAAATACTTCTGAGTAATAACATATAGAATCTGTCACGTATCATTATATTTTAAGGGCTTTAAGGAAATCCGTCTTTCAAATGAAGGCTAGATTACCTAAAAGCCCTAGCCTGAATATTAGGAAAATATTTGGATGACTCCAAAAGGTAAAGTGTAAATGAAGCTGATTGGAATGAAGTTGGGTAAGAAACCACGATACTATGTATTTAATTTTGCACATCTGTAGTAGTTAGTGATTAGTGTTAGTATGTATTACTAACGCTTCGACCTATTTTGTCAATGATAAGATCGGGGCTCATAAAAATCCGAGTGAGTAGTAAAATTGTACAACTTGTTGTTGTCTTTTCGGTATTTACGCAGTCTGGTTAATAAATTGTTAAATTTATTAGGGAATCATATCACCACCATCCAAGGCCTTTAACAAGGTGTAAAATAAATGATTGATAATACTTTAGGGTGTGTATGAGCCTACTATTTAGTGTTTACTGTGAAAGTAGCTGGTACTTTCACAGTAAATAATAATAATAATAGTAGGCTCATACAGCGCTGGCTGAAAGACAAAATTTGGACATCCATGTTTCTATGAGAAATGCCCCAACATCATAAATTTGTCCAGACAATAATTTAAAAAAAAACGTCATTGTTTCAACGCTGCTACTTTCACAGTAAACTCTATAAAGAGTGTAAAAAGAGTGTCACTATAACTTTGGGATAGGATTATACTACCTTCACTCGTTCTAGTAATATATATTTATTAATATTTTAACAAAAATTTAAAAAAAATACATTTCCAAAAAGAGGAACGCCTACAGTATTATCGTTTATCACTCATTAATATTACAGCCTGTATGTGCAGAATCTCCATCAAATGTTGTTCATAATAAAGCTCTATGATTATAGATATGAAGTATAGATGTAGGTGTAGGTTTAATATAATTAGAGCCGGGCATGCACAAGGCCGAGCCGACCGCGCCTACGCCGTTGCAACATTCTTTGTTAATCGCACAGCTTTTACAGAAAGCTTAAGTTTTGCCTTTCACTATATTATAATCTAAGCTATGTTCTTTGTTATTACATTACCAGGTAGGTTGTAGTCGATTTGTCCTATATAGTTAAGCACTGAGAACGTTAACCTCGATATCTCAACGCCAATTTGAGCAAAATTAATTTTATGACTGCGTGGTCAAAACATTTCTGCCGCCCTTAAAGTATTTCATGGGGTGTAGTTATCTATACTCGCCACGTTCAGCAGGTGGGTTGCCTAGCACAGTTTTCAGATAATAGCAATGTCTATGAATAATAATAATATATTCCCGCTGTTGCCTTGTATGACACCCACGGGAGAGATGTTTATGTCGGCGGTCGGTCAAATATAGAGCCCAAAAATTGTCATAAAGGGACCATAGGTATTGAGAAAAGGTACGTTCCTCTTAACACGGAAAGAAAAAATAAAGTATACGGTAGGCTCGTCCCCCGACTAGAAATTGAAATTATATCTAAGAAAGTAGACTTAAACATAAAAAGTTATAAATTAACATGACTAAATAAAGGCCGAAATTTTTTGTAATAATGAATATTAATTACTTTACGGTCACGGCTAAACATTTCATTGTTTTACATATTTCGACCTTTACCTAAAATTCAAGTAATTAACTACTTATTTTTGGAACATCAATAGAAACTTAAAAAGTCATACATTTATATTTCGACTTGTCGTTATAAGCTTTACTTTAAAATAAAATAGACTTTTAAAATGTAACTTTAAATTCTGAGCATAGCAAATTGTTTTAAAAATTATCAGAACTTTTAAAGTATGGTCTGGTAATTTAAAACAAGTTGGTAATGTATGTGGATATAGTGCATATTTAAACGGGCGGCAATTAGATCAGAAACGAAGGCCAGCCCGATACTTAATACATGTAAAATATGATACTGGCATTTGCGTTCGGATAAAAATACCACAAGCCCCGGCAAAAGATCAGTCTGCAATTCGCGAGACAAAGACAAAATAGAGTAAAAAGCCAACGCAATTTGTGTAGGAGTAATATTTTTGGACTTATAACGGGTGTAAAAAGAGCAGTAACTATAACTTTGGGATAAGAGAAATATATATTTTTTTTCTATTTTTTATACAAAATTAAAAAAAAAATTTTTTGCTTTATTGTTATTTTTGCGACAAAAAAATAAGAAATGGTGAAAAGTAAAAAAAATATATTTTAGTTTTTGACAAAAAAAATATAAAAAAATACATTTCCAAAATGAGGTAAGGTAGTATAATCGTATCTCAAATTTATACTTTTGTAGCGGTACTACTAGCGCCACAATCCTGCATCGCGCTATCGAAGTTTTCTAAGTCCGGCGCTATTTATACGACATCTGAAAAACTAGTACAGTGGGCTTCGGCCTGACCGAGCATACCATCTCGCTCGGTCGGAGATATCTCCCTTTGGGGCTTCCACTCGTACTCCCGTCTCCCACACTTTTAATAGGTAATCTCAGTTAGAGTTGCAGTTGTCTCTATCGCGCTAGTGCTGGCTAGCAAAGCACTGCGAGACAGCAATTCATTTTTTAAACACCTATTTGTATTTCTCTCAACCGTGCTGTTTCCTCTTAAATAATACTGCAATCTAGAAGTGAATCTATTGTGAATTGTGACTCTTTACTTTTATTTCACTCTCTCTTGGTCTTCACTCTTCAGTCTATGAAACAAACTACATTTTCACTATGTTGCTTTTCCGCTACGACGTAGATTGTGTTAGTGTTTCGTCATAGAATTTAAAATCGAGTAGGTATCGTTCTCTAATGAGATACTCTAGAGCCGATAAAAGCTATTTTAATTGATATGAAAAACCTTAATCAGTATACGTCGTGTGATAATAAAACCTAATTTAAAATATTTTAAGTATTTCATGAGGGATAGTTGACTATACTCGCTTCGCTAGGCAGGCTGATTAGCGCGGTTTTTAAATACATTATACATATATCCGGAAATTCATTTTTTCGATTCCCGCCTTAATAAGGATGTGCTGTTCTTACTCCGGCACCTAAAGGACGCTTTATTACTCGTAAATACATATGCCTATTATAATTCGGTCATGCGTTGAATAAAGTAAAGCATAAAAATCTTAAAAATGCACATGTTACATTTTATGACACACGAAACCAGTACTGCAAGAATGCCGTTTCAAGATCAAGTTAAACTGCCAGGGTACACACACGTATCATTGAAAATATGAAGGAAATGATTTGTGATTTGTGGTCACTGGTCTAAACCAGCCAACGCCTAGGCCGACCTTGCGCCGGTGAATGTGCCTGACTCATGGGGACTCGGTCGATATTATATGCGGAAATGGCACATGCGCACATTGGGTTTTTATGTGAAAAGGCTAAAGGGAGTAAAGCGTATAAACGTATACCCGGATTTATGAGACATAACAAATGTGTAAAAAACATTGTAGTTACGTTGTGTATATTGAATGTCAACAATTTGGGTAGCTAGAGACATGTTCAAGTGCCAAAGGGAGTAAAACGTATATAAGGACCCGGACTTATGACTTCTCATAAGTCCGGGTCCTTATGTATATATGTACATAAAATACATTTGTTACGTCTAACAAAGGTGTAAAAAAGTAGTTTCGTTGTGTATATTGAATGCCTACAATTTGGGTAGCCCAAGACATGTTAAAGGCAAGGATTTTAATATTTTGCACATGCTTTACGACATACATGTTTGCAATAAACATTTAGGCTGCGTTTCCACTGACGCGGAGCGGGGCGGAGAGGAGCTTGCGGTGCCTGAATTGACCAATCACTATGCTCCAAATCTTCACTCCGCTTCAACGGAAACAGCACGAGCATAGTGATTGGTCAATTCGGGCACCGCAAGCTCCTCTCCGCCCCGCTCCGCGTCAGTGAAAACGCATCCTTACCCGATTTCTTAAATATTGTTAATTGTTTACAATTTACATACATTGACATTTTGCTTTAGTTTTAGACACATAATATAGTTTTGTTAAGTTTCAAAATTGGCGTCTGCTTATTATTCCGTCAAGCAGTGACAGTGACAGTAAGTAAATAGGAATTGTCATAAACCTAATTAGAGATTCAGTATTCATGAGTACCCTAGCCTTGTATTTTCTGTTTCTTCCAACCAGCCTACAATAATAAGCCGTAGCCCATATACAGGGTGTAAAATAAGTGAGTGATAATACTTAAGGGTTTGTGTATGGGTCCCGTATATAGAGTTTACTGTAAAAGTACCAGCGCTGAAAGAGTTATTTTTTTAATGTTATTCTATTGCAAAATTTATTATGTTGATTGTTGGGGCATACAAACATGTAAGTCTTTCAGCGCTGGTATTTTCACAGTAAACTCTACAAAGGAGGCACATGCATAGTGCATACCCTAAAGTATTATCAATCACTCACTTATTTTACACACTGTAGAACATGTATTTAACAAACATGGTCGCGCTAGATAAGGAATGTCATTCAACAACATTTTGCCCAATTGTCAGCGGATATTGCGATTTCCGCCGATAGATAGAATATAGATAACATCTACCGCGGGGACTGATGTAAACATTCAAATGTCAATAATGTGACTTTTGTGGGACATGTTGAGATTTCTGCACTACCATATTTTACCTTTAATTGAGGCAGAATTTATCTTTTTGCCAGTAATTTGCATTACCATCATTTATCGTATATATTTTATTACGTTCATGTTAACTCAATTATTTATCTTACTAATAAAAGGCAATAGCCTTTGCCTAGCAGTGGGATAGTTTAGGTTAATAATAATAATATTATTATAACTAGAGGTCGCCCTGTGACGAATTTCAACTATCTACCTATACTAATATTATAAAACTGAACACTTTGTTTACTTGAACGCGCTCGCTCAGAAACTACAATTATTTCAGGGTTTGCCAGCCAATTCACGAAGGAAGGATATATACAAGGTATAAATAAATTAGTGATATTACTTTAGGGTGTGGTATTTCTTATGTAGAGTTTACTGTGCAAGATGGCATTTCTCATAGAAACATGAAAGTTAAAGAAAGAGTTACTTTAACTTTCATGTTTCTATGAGAAATGCCATCTTAAATTTGCATATAGAATAATTTAAAAAAAAAGTAACTGTTTCAGCCTACTTTCACAGTAAACTCTGTATACGGGACCCATACACACCCTAAAGTATTATCACTCAGTAATTACATCTTGTATAGGCTATTGGTACAGATAGCTCAGACCAAAGGAGCGGAGCAAAGATGCTGAATTTTTTTAGAAGCTTCTGAGTTCCGCTACGTCGACACAATTCTCCTACAACTGTAAAGTTTTTCATCACGTATTAACCACAATTATAAAGCGACTGCTACACTAAATGATTTTATCACTTATCTCTTAAAAGTGTTTTAGAGTCCATATTAAGGCTTTATTCGACGTCTAGACCATTACGTTAATATATGGCGTATGTTATTGCAGTTGATAGCGGATAAGAGGCGTGCGAACATAAAAACGACTCATGTGCAGTCTATTTTAGGCTATCAATTTTGCGAAATGTTTTTTGTGTAAGTCAAGCCTTAATTTTTACAAGTTTGGAACTTGTCCAATTTGACTTCTAAAGGTCAAGATGCAATCGATATTATCAGTTACGAAGTTTGAAAACAAAATGTGTGGGATTTAACCTAAGCTGCGCTAATTAACACACGGGTTCGTGTATCGTCAAATCCCATACATTTTGTTTTCGAATTTCGTTAGGATAATAGCGATGGCATCAAGAATAATTATAGTATTTTTTGAAAAAACTATGAGTAGGCTCTATTCACAGACTGTCACTGCCACTGCTCGGCAGAATGACAAGGGCATCATTTGACTTAAGCGCCACTTAACTATAACAATCAATAATGAATAACTGGATATAAATCGATGTCCACCTTGAGGGGCAGGTTTTTATCAAATTATGTCATAGCATACAAAAGTAAGTGACAATTTGAACTTGATATTTCAAAGTATTAATATGTATTTAATGGATACATAGAGCAAGGCCTCGGTACACCCACTATTAATAAGCTCTCAACACCGGAATTAAATTCAATCAATTTTATTAGACACTGTATCGAGCTGCAGAGGTATATTGAACCTTGCGGTGCAAGTAATAAGTGTGTGGTATTGTGGTCAACAGTGCCGGCGTCCCCGGCGAGGTTATATCAACTTATATCACCCCGGTCGGCCGTGATTCGACGGAATGCCGGGTGAAAGGTAACGGTGTGATCACGTACATAAGCGTTAGCGTCAACTATATGAAAGATAAATCCTAAATAATGAATAATAATTTAAAAACAAATAACACGCTTTAGAAAAATTGCGGTGTCATTGGTCATTGATACGTATGCAAAATTTCAAATAAATCATACTTCTGGAAATTGATGATAATTATGCTCATAGATTCCGTTATTTACATACAATACAACCTAAGCTTATAAAAGCGTATTAAAAAGGAGAGATAGGGAGAAAATTATTTATTTGTACACATAAAAACACAATTAAAAAACATCCAATTATATGATAAAAAGGTGTTTTTTCTGCTTACATTAGTTCGATTCAGATAATAATGAAATGATGAATCAAAGAATATGCAACATCAACCTTACGGCCGAACTACTTATTTAATTTAGTCAGTAGTCTGTCGAGTCCTACCTATATGTCCTACCCGCAATTCAACTCAGGGCCTGTACTGAACTATACCATACAGAAACAATAATAAAATTTAAGAGCAGCCTATTGACGACCTCCGTAGCGCAGTTGGTTGAGCGCGTTGCTCGAACGAAAGGTCGCGGTTTCGAATCCCGCCGAGGGAAGAAAAAGTTATAAATGTTCCTGGGTCATGGATGTGTATTAAATTTGTGTATAATATAATAAAAATCTTAAATATGTGTATAGTATAAAATATTAAACATATTTCCGTTGTCTGGTACCTGTAACACAAGTTCTTCGGATACTTAGCACAGGGCCAGATTGACGTGGTGTGAAGCGTCCATAGATATTATATTATTATTTACAATCTGTCATTGTGACTGATTTGGAGCATGTTACTTAAACACTACTTATTTTTACTAAAATTTCAATATTTGGCCACAAAACCGTTGGTTTCCTCCTCCATCCTCTTATAAGCAATGGTGATTTAGTTGTACTCTAGTAAGGAAATAACTTGATAAGCAATAAGATATGAATTTTTTTAAAAATTTCTTATAAGAAAACATTATATTAATCAATATATTATGCCAATTAATAAAACACTTGCATCTGTAATCGCTGTCGCCTATCACTTGCACCATACAACAGTGAACGGCTTGGACGAGTGACGCAGCGCTCGTGCATTTGGACCAGACTGAGTAGACAAGGGAATTGTAACGCGCCGACTTTTTAACCGACTAAAAAAGGAGGAGGTTTTCAAATCAGTCGGCTTTTTTTATGTATGTACCACCGATTACGCTGAGATTAATGATCCGATTTGCGTGTTTTTTTTTAAATAAAAAGCTATTATTATTTTGGGCCCCTAAATATTTACATAGTTTAACTCTATAGTTTTTATTTTATAAACATTTATGATTTAGTTATAAACATTATCGTTTTGCGATATACATGAATTCAGTGCGGCTAAAATAGGAGTTACGTATTTATAATTATTGACCCTCGAATCTCGACACATAAAGAAGGTATTATAAATATGTGTGTATGTCTGTAGCATCGTAGCTACCGAACCGATGAACTCATTTATCGTACTATAGTTGACTCTAGAGACACTAACAAGTAGAACAAAAAAGTACGTTTAAAAACCGAAGAATATTTTTTTATAATGTTCTTTATCAGTCAGCTAAAGAATACTATTTTATACTTTTTAGTTGTTGAAGTTGTTACTTTTACTTAACAGGTAATAATCAGTCTAATTTGTTTTTGATTGAAACAATGTTTTTCATAAATAATAAAATTTTTTTTTGGCGACGACTGCGGCTCTTTTTTTCCTTGTATAAAAATATTTCTTCAATTGACCTTTCACAGAGTGTAAGTTATTGTGCGCGAATCTAGACCAAAACGTTGCTTAACTTCACAACGTATGCCTAATTAGCTCCACCTATAATGTGGGAATCCCCATATTAGTTTTTTGTGCAATGCCACAAAAGATAAATTCTTTCAAAACTGTCGTATTATTTTTTCTATATTTAAAACTAAATGTGGGCTGTGACTTCGTAAGCGAGCAATAATGTTATAAAATCTCCCAATTTGAAATATTGGACGTTGGTGTTCTACTTCTATTTAAGACAAATAGAAGCAGAACAGCAATGCACAATGTGTATGAAGCATCATCATGAAATAGAACACAAATGCGGGACGATATGATATAACTTCATCGTTAATTGGGCTATCCAATGCTGTTTTTTTAATAGGACAAGTAATTCCAGAGATAAGCTCGTTCTAGCAAAAAATAAAAATTTTAGGTTGCTCTTTAGCAGCATAGTAGGGTAAATTAAAAAATCAAAATATTTAGCAACTTAATTTACAAGTTTTAAGACAATAATTTACAATTTACAAGCGATTCTATTTTGAAATGTATGATATAACTTCTTCTTTTCTAGAAAAATCTATGGAAATATATTGAACGTTGACATACGATAGTAATGCTTATCAGATCACCGATAGGAAAAACCAATAACCATTAACTACTGGCATTATAACTGGACAGTAGATACATTTAGTTAAAGATTACTGGATCAATTAACAACTAGTACCACTTACGGTATTTAAACGTGTATGTTCAGTGCTTACGGTAATTTATATTACTGATCGATTGGCTAATATACAGAAGAATATAATAATACAAGGACAACAACAAGCATACTGAAGAATTCCCTAATATACAGTGTGTAAAAAGAGCAGTCACTATAACTTTGAGATACGATTATACTACCTTTCCTCATTTCGGAAATGTATTTTTATAATATTTCTTTTTGTCAAAAACTAAAAAAAAATATTTTTTTCTTTTAACATTTCTTATTTATTTGTCGCAAAAATAATAATAAAGAAAAAAAAATATTTTTTTTTGAAATTTTTGTAAAATAAAGTGAAAAAAAATACATTTCTAGAATGAGTAAAGGTCCTATATTCATATCCCAAAGTTATAGTGACTGCTCTTTTTACACACTGTATAAAGACATGGGAAAAACAGTTATTGTGAACTTTGCAACAATAATTCTGCAAACAATAATACTAAATGATTTGATTTAGAACTATTGATGATGAAAATGAGATGATTATCCTCGCCCAGAGAAAATTAGCCCATAGTGTTGTAATTTGTATGTATTGTATTCAATAGATTTGAAACGAGCCATGAGCGCTCCATGAGCGTCCAGTCAAATGACAGTGTTTTTGATAGCTCGACAGTTGACAGTCGAGTGTTTTCAACTGTTTTGTATTAGAGAGTTCTATTTTATTATTTTTTTAGTTCTATTTTATTTACTAACCCCTTGTTTGTGTTTGTTCTAGGTTTTTTCAACAGACCTCTTTTTATAGTATACCGTACCCTTGTTTTGTCATAAAACCTCTAGCAGAGTTTTCGTCAACCACTCTGACATTGGCGAGTTGACATTCCGACATTGGAGTCATAAATAAAAAAGAAGAGGAAGAAGAGTTTTTTTACAATTTTTGTTACAATTTAGATTCAGAACAATATAGTCCCAAAGTCTATGTCCGAAGTCATAGACAATATCTAATCTAAATTATATCAACGATCGTCCACATTAAAGATAAGTTACAGTCGCTCAACAATGAAGGCGGCCATGATCTTTTTGCATTAGCGGTGATCGATGTGTCACATTTTAAATCTTTAGTAAATGCTGCTTACCCACGACTACATTTATTTTAATCTTTGTTTATTTTGTTATAACCTTTAGTAATTAAAAGATAAAAATATATATTATACATGTTGTTTTCTATCTCTTCAATCGTGATTTATAAGAAGAAATTCGCGTTATGGAAAGTAGTTTATAAGAAATGAGATAAAAAAAATGCTCTACGCGTCCTTCTCTTCACATTATATGGTTAATATATCAAGCCTAATAGAACTGATAGAACTGATCTTAGCTAGTTCCACATAGTTAAACTTACTAATAATAAGCATAAATAATTATTTTATGTATTATTATTAGTGTGTATAACGTATGCTTACTTATTTGTTTGTAATAAAATATTTCTGGCGCCCGGTATTATTATAATGAATCCCACCCTGATTTCGGTGACGGTGGCCGGTTTCATTGGAATTCAGGAATCATTTTGTTACATAACACTCTCCCTTCCTTCATTCTCGTAGCTCAGTGGGACGGATAACCGACACGACTGGCAGGAGATCGGAGCAGGACCGACTTTTTACATGCCCATCCGACGCATGGATCATCTTTCTTGCCAGACAATCACTAGGTTTTTGTTTCTGTTTTTTGTTTTCTTCTCCTAAGACAATGCAGTCTTAGGACAAAAAAACAAAAAACAGAAACTGCTGATCACAAAAAAAAAGTATTTTTTTTTGTTTTTTCAACTCGAGAATCGAACCACAACCTCCGGATCGAGAACGAAGCTCTGAACCACTAGACCTAGTAAGTTTCACTAAGAATATAAGGGTAAAAATAAAATAATAAATAAAAAACGTTTTATTTCCAAATGAAACTTAACAAGCTAGTTTCGGAAAGTCAACAAGAAAAACAAGCTACCACCGGTTCAACCCTAACCCGCCGAGAATAACCGAAATTATCCAGCGAGCCTGGATCTCAGTCCACACCTCATCATATAATAAATAAATAAATAAATAAAAACCATTTATTTTATCATCACACAACACATAATATTTAAGACAGGAACAAGACGAGGAAGACAAATCTAAAGCTATATGTGATACATAATATAATATGTTGTGTGATGCCAAAAATGGACCCTAACTCAGCTATACGCAGCGAGCAAGCCCGCTGCACTGGTATTCTGCCAGGGCCATTGAGTGACATCACTACTAGGTATATAAAACAAAAAATACCAATACACAATTACAGATAACAAAAAAAAGAAATAGAAAGAATAAAAAAAAAACAAGTTGTAAAAAAAAAATTTGAATACACATAACGACAGAAGGTCTATAGTCTATGGTAATTAAGATATTATGCAGTGTGTTCCTTTAAGCACATCTTTTACTCTGAACGCTCATCATTCATAATTTAAGCTAGTGGAACGACTGACAGATGTCAAAATTTAACATTTCCTTTTTATCTCATAAATTCTATTTATATTTTAAATTAACAATAATAACTAGATTAAAAAAGAATCTAGAATAAATTTGCTCGATCCATAACTTAAAAATAACATCGAGATCAGAGAAATCTGTGAAATCTAAGTAAACGTCAAAAAGAAAGATGGGTAAAATTATGCAAAATTACGTGATCATTCTGAGCATTTTGAACAGTTTTTGACAGCTGACAGCTGCGTGTGGAACACTAGTTTGTATGACACTTGACACATTTGACATATTGACAGTTCAACACAAATATTTACATTACCTACATAAAGGCTACATAATTTTATTACCGCGTGGTTCTAGGCATGTTCTAGGGCGTGGTCTTTGACGTGGCATAAGAATAAAACAATATATTAAATAAGTGTGAATTCTAAGTCTATAGTACATATATTAACAACAAATTATGGTACGTATAACAACAAGCAAGGAAAGAAAAGTAAATGGACGTGATACTGGACGACAGTGTGTCGCCCGCCGCTAGAAAACCCTCGCTACTATCTCGTGGTGCATTCAACTCGGGTATTTATTAATTGTTTCTGAATAGTAAGTAGGTGAATCTTATAATAACGACTAAACGTTTTTTTTGATTTCAGCACCCGAAGAGGAGGCGAAAGGTTGTTCCAACAGCGGGAGGCCGCATACTTAAAAGACCCACGGAATGCTGCTGTACGGTGCTGTGGTGTTAAAATCTGATAATGGGAGGCTCAAGTCGTAGGCGACATATCGAGAGTGCATATCGCAGCGATCATCGTTGGCGCAACAATTAATCCTTGTCGACAGAGTCATGTGAATGATCATGTCATGTAACATCATGTACGGACAATCGGCACTTAGCAACGAAACCATGTCACTGTTACAAAAATCCACACGTACAACACTTCTCACGTCGTGTCGCAACCCGCAACACGTCAAGTGCCGCGATGTGTGGCGGTGATAAACTGCTTGTCATACAGAAATACATGACATACACATAAAGAAAATATAAAGCTCATGTTAGCTTTGAAAGCAGTAATTAAGTACATAAGAATGAACTCTTTGTTGCGAAGGACTAACCATCGCAACTGCAGCACACCTAGGCTGGTCGACGTAGAAATAGTTTCTTTCTACGAAAAAATAGACAAACAACACATTGATAAAGATAATCAGTAATTTTGTTCATGTAATCTACGGTGGCCATGCTGCCCGCTGCGTACGTACGTCAAGCAGCAGCAATTGAAAAGTACGTATTTGTAATGTTATCGAATGTAAATTTTCATAAAATCCCTTTTCATACGTTATGAATACATAGATATCAATTAATGTCAGTGTTCGTAAATATACAGGGTGTAAAAAGAGCAGTCACTATAACTTTGAGACACGATTATACTACCTTTCCTTATTTTGGAAATGTATTTTTTTAATTATTTTTTTTAAATAGTTAATGGAATCAGGCGTTACTTTGCGGAAATCCATAGCATACAATTTAAATATATTATATATCTAGCAATATCCCGCGAAACAATTATAACCACAACCTGCAAGCAGATGAGTGAGTGTACGCATAGGCATGCGTTTAATGCACCTCCCTCCTCCCACACTGCTTATGCGTACACTCGCAAGCAAAAAACATGAAAACACCACCACCACACAAGCAATAATGTTAACACGATCGTGCAAAGTCCCACCACCATGCAGGTTGCAAAACTCGACGCGCGTTTCGCTCCGACCCCGGAGCATCCTCAGGATGTTGACTCTGCGAACAATGTTCGTTAAGTCTTAACGAACATTGAAACGCGCGTCGAGTTTTGCAACCTGCATGGTGGTGGGACTTTGCACGATCGTGTTAACATTATTGCTTGTGTGGTGGTGGTGTTTTCATGTTTTTTGCTTGCGAGTGTACGCATAAGCAGTGTGGGAGGAGGGAGGTGCATTAAACGCATGCCTATGCGTACACTCACTCATCTGCTTGCAGGTTGTGGTTATAATTGTTTCGCGGGATATTGCTAGATATATAATATATTTAAATTGTATTATTTTTTTTGTCAAAATAAAAAAATTAAATTTTTACGTTTCACCATTTCTTATTTTTTTGTCGCAAAAACAACAATAAAGCAAAAAATATATATTTTTATTGAAATTTTTGTAAAAAAATATGAAAAAAACACATCTAGAATGAGAAAAGGTATATCCCAAAGTTATAGTGACTGCTCTTTTTACACCCGTTATAAATAACACCACGCTAGTAAAATCGCGTGGAATGCATATTATCATCAAAAGGAATCTCACCTTTCTGTCGGGTTAGGTAAAACTCTCACATGTCAATCGAATCTATAAAATATGGCGCAACAAGGCAAACCATCTTCATGAAAACTTCAGTTGTACTTATAAAAAAATAATATTATCAACAGTTTATTAATGATCTGTATGTTTGTTTGTGGTCAATCATTGTTGTCTCTAATTCACATTAAATCGTTACGCCAGTCCTTAGGCGTTAGTGGAGCGAGGTGGGGCCGCTATTGAGCGTATTTCCGTAGAGATAAAAACGTTCGTCTCCAGAAGGCATGAGTATTTTTTTTCATGAAAGGGATATATTATATTAATGTATCACTAGTGCCCGATTTTTGCGGGTTTTTGTAAGTATTTTATCGAATCAAAAAGAGCGCAATGGTACTCTCATACCTCAAACCAAACTATATTTTTGTAAGTCTATTATCTGAATGAAACGCGTTATTGTTGGTCCACTAAAAATCTTTTTATAATACCAAGACGATTCCATTATAATTAATTGAAAGTAAATTATATCTAACGCCGTGTTCGGTGGCTTATTTTTTGCGCATGCGCTTGTAAAGCACCAATTAAAAAACCTTTATTTTCTGTTACCCGTCAATTTATTTAAGTTAAAATTGACAGGTAATAGAAAATAAAGGTTTTTGATTGGTGCTTTACAAACGCATGCGTCAAAAAACAAGCCTCGGTGGCTGACAAATACACGGCCTAAGTATACAAACTAAATTGGAATGGTTCCGATCTACCCGCCAGCACTAGCACCGCGGCGTTGCGACTTGCGCCAGTAATAAGCCCGGTAAAGGCCAGCCGCCGCCGCACACGAAAGGGTCGCAATTACCCATTATACACGGTGCCTCTGATTATATTGCATGTATAGATGCGAGTTTTTCTCTATGGGAACTTTGCGAAATAGTTATAAACATACACACAATTTGGACAACGAAAAAATTTGTGAATTTTTATACGTGATTAGAATTTCATTCATCCGCGCAAAAGAAAATTCCACAGGAATCGAACATTTTGCCGCAATAAAAAGTAGCCTGTGTTATTCCACGTGGACTACTCTACATCTGTGTCAAATTTCATCAAAATCGAAGTACTTTCGGAGCATATTTAATTCAAACATTCGAATCTTTCCTCTCTATATCTATACTAATATAGAAATATAAAACGAGTCTAAATTATGTTTAGAGCGATACAACTGATTAAAACTAGGCATTGTCTAAAAACTAACATGGCTTTTTATTCACGTTAAACACTAGTTTTTACTATTTACATTTCTAATACACAATATAATGTTTTACTTATTCTAAAGAAAAAAAGACAATAAGAAAACATACAAAATCCGAAGCTACACAATTGGATATATGCGTGCTCTAGTACAAAAGACATCAACGAGCGCGGGCCGTGTTACCGTTTCACATACTTGGTTTTCATAATTACTTCATTACAAAACAAACCTAATTACAGAGGTCGTTGGCAAGGTCTTCAATGTTCAAAATGTGCATGTTAATTACTTGAAATAAAAAAACCGCATTTTTATGAAACATTTTATTGCTATGAACTTAATGCTGTGATTAAGTGCGTGTTTATAGCAATTTTAGTAGTGTTATGACGCCTGTTGAAACTTAAATACTCTTAGACCAGCCATACTCAAACTTATTTTTTATAGGGGCCGCAAACATGTGTCATCCATGGTGCCGAGGGCCGCAACCTAAAACCATTAACTAGGTATTGATTAAAGTGTAGGTAATTCCAAGTTAACGATATACATACTTTTAACGATGAACACTCTTTCAAAACTTTTTTATGATTTGCTAAGGACTACAATCTTATTTGGTAAAAATTTAAAAGCTTTTCAAATTTTTTTTCTTCAAATGGGCTAATAAAAAAGGTCGGTGGGCATGTGGCCCGCGGCCGCAGGTTGAGTAGTCTTAGACCAAATAAACAGTAAATAAAAAGCAACAGCCTTGCCGAACCAAAAATTAGGCCGCCCACACAATACGTCAGCTTTAAAAGATTTTGTTTCGTGTGTGCGTGCGTACTTTCCACAGGCCTCACTGTCTTTTTATTTGGTCTGAGCTGTGTTTGAACTGAATATAACCCAACCCAACCACAACTTATAACATTATGGTGGTATTAAGCGTCTATAGGTATTATCATAAAGTAGGCCTTTCCATCGTTCATTGGAGGATTTATGCAGTATTCTCCTAGAACCACTCTTAAAATACTGTAATTCCTGGGAGAGGGGGTTATAATGTCGCATGGTTGTCCAGAATGTAAGGCATTCTCACGACATAGTCGGCCTATTCCAGAGGAATGACTGGTCAATACGTCTGGAGCCAACCATGTGCGGGTTTCCATACGATGTTTTTCCTTCACCGTTAGAGCGTCCGTATAATGTACTTGAGACCTGAAAAAGTCTCATTGGTACACGCCATATCCTGGGAATTCTGCACTTTCGAGCACTAATCAACGGTCTACCCACTAGGTCACAGACGCTCTTATATTCTTATTATACAGACTTCCCTCAGAAGGAGAAGCTGCGGTCGCTACTGTTAGCCTATCTAAGGACTTCCACACAAAACTCTCTTATTTGAAGATCTCTTATTTTCACAGTCGTTTAACATCGTTCCGATCGCAAATATATGGGATGCGATATCGTGGTTTTGTGTGGGAGCCCTATGGTAGATGATCAGTAACTGTTCAACAGCAGTAACAGTACTATTGTTTTACTGTTTCATAGAACTGTAGATATTTTTGGATATTTTCTTTTGCATGTACAAGTCAACAAAAACATTAAGAAGAATTTAAACCTTCAAGATTACATAATGAAATTTCATAATAAATTTTAATCTATTAATATTTATCGGCAACGCCAATCACCTTATCACCGGCGTCAATCATCACCGATAACCTTTCATCACTGAACCAGATCTCCGGTAGATACGCGGCGTGACGCCATCTCGCGAGGGTCAAGGAACAATGCCTGCAACCTAGTTCTTTTGTTATTACATAGGGTAGATAGATAATATTGATTTGCTGATAAGGCACAATTTTTAAGATGTTACAATGTAGGTAATCCCGTTCTTGATCATTTTGCCTTAATTAAGGCGTGCAAATGTTCATACTTTGTAGTTTTAAAACGTAATTGAAGACATGAATCGATGAAGGTGATATGTCGCAAAAAAATCACCCAGAAAATTGAGTTTAAACAGTCACTTAAACATTTTCGGATATATAGTAACGAATTAAGGGCATTGTATTGATTCTAGAGACGGATCTTTAGGTTAATGTACTTAATACTTTACGACGTATTCTAAAATGTTTAAGTGACCGTTTGAACTCAATTTTCTCGGAATCATAATTTTGCTACATATCACCTTCATCCATTCATGTCTTTAATTAAAACAGTGAGTGTTAAAAGCAACTGAATTTATTCTACTATCTTTGTCGTACGCGTCCACTAAGCATGTATTTTCAATGAAAACTGGCCAAATGCGATTCGAACTCGCGCCTGAAGCATTTCGATGTCTAGCTATCGCCGTTCTCGATATACAGTCCGGTGACAGACAGCGAAGTCTTAGTGATAGGGTACTGTTTTTACTCGGTTTAGGGTTCCGTAAAAACAACAAAAAGACAATATAATATTAAAAAATATTATGTATTGTTAATACAACATTGTATTAATCAAAATCAATGCAACGTTTAACAGAAGTTACTGCCTACTGATAAACAATTGTGAAAAGAGACATTATTAAAGGAAATATTTGAGAAAAAAACTTTAAAGTATTGAAAATACAAATAATTCTACACTATTAATATACACACCAATAGGGGTAGGAGTCCTATGACCTAGGGAAAGATCGAAGCATCCATCACAAATGCTTATGTATATGTACTAATCCTACTAACATTATGAACGCAAAAGTTTGTGAGAATGGATGTTGGTTTGTTGCTCTTTCACGCAATAACTACAGAACGGATTTTAGCCTTTGGTATGATAGTAATTTACATGCTGGATTAACTCATTAGCTACTTTTAACCGCAGCAAAAAGTGCGGTTTCTGCGTATTTTTTTTTCAATTTGCGCGTACGAAGCAGCAGAAAAATTGCAATAGATTCTATTAATTACAAAATATGCCTCGTTTCTCTCGTAAGGAAATAAAAAATCACCCAGTACGTCATATGTCCAACAGCCTATTACCTTAACTAGTATATGATTTGAAAGTTCTACTTATAGGTCAGTCAGCAACAGTCGACACAAGGCTGCAAGCGTTGAATAATTGTGTCATTGCAAAAGGATAATATAACGCCGGAGCGACGCGGAACCGACCCGGTGTGGGTTACCTCACCTAACGTGATATCTGATACCTATAGAAAATCTAGATTAGTATCAAAATTCGCTCGCCAATAAACTCAAATGTGTGTGTGGGTAATTGTACTTTTCGATGGATTGGCATTCGATTTTGTACACTATGTTGATGTGGTACAGTTGAATTTACAGTGGATATTCAGCGCATGATATTTAGTCTCAAAGACTATAGAGTCGTGACGCGCTGAGATCGTCCGTTTGTTTGTCATGAGAATGCTTACATGAAGTGGCGAGCATGAGGATGCACGTATTCCTGATGTGCATCAGTTGCGAAGGGTTCATACAACACGATTCCAATCGGCTTACCTTTCAAATCCAAGCACATAATATTACTAATGTACAACCTATATTAGTTGTACAATACAATTTCGATTCACGACATACACACTTTATAGTCGTCACGCGAAATCACTTTGTAGGGTTCAATACCTAAAGGGTAAAAACGTACCCTATCCTCGTTGTCTACCCGTCTGTGCTGTATCTCAAGAACCGAAAAGTTTTAATTTTAACAAATTATGTACTACTGTTGCCGCTATAACAACAAATAGTAAAAACAAAATAAAAAAAATATTTAATGGGTAGGATTTCAAATACAGTTGTATGGGAGCCCCATACAACTTTATTTGAAATTCTACCACTTTCCTAAATATTAACTGTTCTAAATTTCATACTACCTACTCTGTTCGTAAGTTTTTGCTTCACACGTATTAATATGATGGTAGGTGCATCAAATTTTTCATTCCAGAGTCAGTCATCACACTATATTTTCCTTTTTGGTGTGACAAGTAAATAAATACTCGAGCTAGTTTCGACACTCAACTAAACCAGCTAGGTACTAGCCAGTGTTTATAATAAAAGTAATAAAGGCTTGTTAGTAGCACACTTGGCTATATTTTAGTACCTGCTAATTGTAGGTCAGGTGGAGCGTTTGATTACTACGGCAATTATAACTCGTACGCATCGAACACAGTGATTAGATGCTACGCTTCGGTGTTTCATTTGTTTCGTGTGAAACAGACATTAGGAGAAGTGTATATTTTACCTCTTCAATCGACTTCCAAAAAAAAGGAGGAGATTCTCAATTCCACTTGTTTTTTTATGTATGTACAACGATTAGTCCAAGACTTATTATCCAATTTGCGTGATTCTTTTTTTGTTCGAAGCAGAATAGCTGTAATTTGAATCCCTTAAACGTATACTATGAATGTAACTGTCTTGGTTACAACGAAACCGATCACCGACACCGGATTTCAATGTGGAAAACATTACTTTACCTTCTGAAAATGTAACAGTTTACTATACTTAGTAATGCTGATGCAGGTGATGACAATACTAAACTGTTATAATTCAAATTATCAGAATTGTCAAACGTCCACTCTACTAGATGTTGCCTGCAATACCATTGGAGTAGAACAACAAGTGCTAAATTATTCGACAAGAGTCCTAAAAACACAAAACAGCATAGATTCTCGTAATCAGTTCCGCTAAATATTTAGTATGTGTAAAAACTGACACGATTTCCAGCAGTAACCAGTATTTAGTATTTACTTCTAGCATTACGAGTAAGGGCGAGGCCCCATTAGTGCGTTGCGTCGTTGCCGCTGCCTCGATTTCCATATATTATTTATGACATGGACCACGGAAAACAACGCTGCGACGACGCAACGAACTAATGGGGCCTCACTCTAAGAGCCAGTCCACAGTCCACACAAATATTCTGACGCATAGCCAGGCGCTGCGCCATCGCAGAGTTACGATTCAGTCACCCCTCCCAGTTCGTCTCGGGGGCTGCTGTACGTCATGTGTGCGGTGCAACGACGCAGCGCGCCGTGTGAACACCTGGGTTATTTGTATGTAAAACAACGCAACAGCAGCGCTTCGTCGACACAACGCTGACGCAACGCTCTGTGTGGACTGGCTCTAAGGACATGTGTCGTCGTGGTCTTTAAATTGTTTTTGCTGCTAAAGGTGGCGTTTAAAACTGACTCTTATTCCTCAAGTTGACTGTAATAAGAAACAGCAATGGAACTGAGGATGTACTACTTAGTGGGTATTGGGTCGAGGCTACATCCATTTACCGTCACTTCGAACGCAGTGAGTCCAACATATTGGCAAGGGAATCTCCATTTCCTGCCGTATGGATAAATACGAACATGTACCAAACCATTTATCCTACTCCTACTCCTAGCCCAAGGCAGGGTCCAAGAATTGTGGTTGGTTACACAACACTGCCGATCCCGGCTACGCAGGAGTTGCAACAGTGGGAATGTATGAGTCCATTTGCAAAACTACCTACAACAATAGTTGGTCCAATTTTCCTATTGGACCAACTATTGTTTTAGTTACTCCAATACAATATAATATTGCCATGAAGGGTGGCCATTATCCGCTAATTCTCCTTTATAGGTTATGATTGGACCTTATATACAATACAATACAATACAATACAATACAATACAATACAATACAAATATACTTTATTGTGCACACAACAAGTTACAAAAAAAACAAAAAAAAAAAATATACATTACAAAAATCAGACATGCACACAAAGGCGGCCTTATTACTAGATAGCAATTTTTTCCAGACAACCTTATGGTGTTAGAGAAAACAATGCTAGAGAATGGGAGTTGCGCAAAAGTATATTTAATAAAATAAAAGTAAATAAAATAAAATAATACATAAACACAATAAATATATAATATATGTATACAATATAATATATATATCTATATATATATCTATATATATACAATAGATAAACCTACATGATATTTTAATTTATAATAATAAGTGTTAGTTACATAAGTCAAGGGTTGACACAATATGATTCCAGATAATGATTTTTTATAAGAGTTTTAAAGCGATGTATAGTTTCAGCCTGCCTTATATGGATAGGTAAAGAATTCCAAAGGGAAATGGATTTTACAATGAAAGAGCAATTAAAGTATTTAGTGCGGTGGATAGGAATGTCAAGAAGAAGATTAGATATAGATCGTAGTTCCAGTCTGTCAGAGGTACGGAAGTTAAAATTACTTTTTAAATAAGTGGGACAATGGGAGTCAAATAGGATGTTATAAAGGAGAACACGAGAGTCACGGCGGTAGCGGATTGGCAACCACTTTAACTTGAGGCGATACTCGGAGATATGGTCAAATTTACGTAAACCGAAAACAAACCTCAAAGCCAGGTTTTGAAGGCGCTCCAATTTGTTCAGTTGTTCCTCCGTCAAGTTAGTGAAAGAAGCGTCCGCATAATCTAAATGGGAAAGGAGTAGGGATTCAGCCAAAACTACCTTAGTGGGTATCGGAAGAACATATCGTAGACGTTTTAGGGAACGCCAGGTAGAAAAAACCTTTCTACTAATCTCTTGCAATTGATGCGTCCACGATAAATGTTCATCAAAGTACACTCCCAAGTTTTTAACCACTTTACTGAAAGGTATTGTTACACCATTTATAAGGACAGGAGGTAAAGAATCATGGTCAACTCTAGAAATTAGCCCGGGGCTACCAATTACAATTAATTGAGTTTTAATAGGATTAATAAGAAGTCCATGATTCTTGCTCCATTCACAAATATTCGACAAATCGTGATTCACTATATCAAGAGCGGAATTCAGATTGTCCAAAGGAGACTGTGTGTATATTTGAAGATCGTCCGCGTACAAGTGGTAGGATGATGAAATCGATATTGTTATAGGGTTTATAAAAATTGCAAACAGAAGAGGAGATAGCACACCACCCTGAGGCACGCCGGCATAGATATAACTCCAATCGGAGAAATAATCAGATGATTTAACTCTCTGCCGTCGTCCTACAAGGTAGCTACGAATTAAATTAATTATTGATGGTGAAAGATTTAAAGATGCAAGCCGGGCTAGCAGAATATCGTGGTCTATGGAATTGAAGGCATTACTAAAATCCAGAAGTGTGAGAATAGTAAGCATTTTATCATCCATACCTGACCGTATATCATCAGCTACCTTTACCAATGCGGTAGTCGTACTGTGACCAGTGCGAAAACCGGACTGAAACGGACTGAGTAAGCTGTTGTGGGTAACAAATTTCGTAAGCTGGTGATGAATGATTCGCTCTAAAACTTTTGATAAAAAGGGTAGGATGGAAATAGGACGGAAGTCAGACACAGTCTTAGGACAGGAGGATTTAGGTAAAGGAATTATGTAAGCTGCCTTCCAGGCATCAGGAAAGGTACAAGACTCTAAACATGAATTAAAAATGTGTGCAAGAACAGGAACAATTATATCTAATATTGGTGTGATCATTCTACGACTGATACCGTCATCTCCTACTGCGTTTGACGATATGGAAAGGATGTGCTTTTTAATCTCACACTCGGAAACTGGAACAGTAAGGAACGGATCAGAATTCAATATAGGTAGCGAAGAAATATAATTTAACGTTTGTGATTTAATTTTGGGGTCGAGATTAAAAGAGGAAGTAAAATGGTTATTAAGTGAATCTATATCTATATTATGAGAGTCTTGCGGTTCAGAGCATTTGCCCACGCCGAGGGATTTGAGAAATTTCCATGTTTTAGCCGGATCCCCGTTCTCAACGGAGGCGTGAATATGACGTCTTTGTGCGTCACGACACATCATATTACAGCGGTTCCGGATTTTAATATATTTGTTACGATATTCTTCTGTCTTTTTTATTTTAAATTTGGCTTTGGCTGCATGCTTAGCATTTATCAGAGATTTGATTTCGTCTGATAACCAGGGAGCGGGAAGATGTTTGATTTTAACGGGCCTAACAGGTGCATGAATATCATAAAGAGATTTAAGTTTAGCGTTAAATATATCAATTTTGTCATTAATGGAATCAGCTGAGAGTAAGTTTGACCAGTCTATGTTATGTGCGTCCTCCTCTAGGCTTTCAATATTCATCGAAGAGAAATTTCTTTGAAGAAGAGTTTTTACCTTAGCTTTGGGAGGGCGAACATTATAGGCGACATAGATAAGATCATGGTATGAAAACATATCAGCTGAGACTTGTCCATGCGTAGTAACACGATTAGAAGAGGAGACTATGATTAGGTCGAGCAGGGAAGGACGGGAACCTGGAAAGCAGTGGGTAGGATTCAGAGGTAGTAATTTCATATTATATGAATCTAAAATTGAACTAATTTTAGTCGATCGACTATCACCCTCAAGTAGACAAGTATTGAAATCGCCCATTATAACACAATGATCGTAGTACGGTGTAAAAGCATCAAGCGTATTTTCAAAGGATGAGAAGTAATCATTGTGCATTGATGGGCAATAGTAGACCCCGAGTAATAATTTATTATAGTGCGATACCTGGACTTCTACCAGCAAAAACTCGAGAGCATCAGATGGAGGGGGTTGCGCTGACGAGCTAATAATAGTGTAGGACAAGTCTGAACGTAGATAAATCGCAACGCCACCTCCACCCCTCCCAATGCGGTCGTTGCGAATTAACTTAAAACCGGGTAAACTGTAGCATGTTGATGGTAAGCAAGGCTTAAGCCACGTTTCCGATATAAAGACAGCATCAACATTAGCCCGATCAAAAGACGCAAGCAAGTCGGGGTAATGAGCCGGAATGCTCTGTGCATTAATATGAACGGCCTTAAAACATTTGTTAACTGTGTTAAAATTTGAAGTTATGGTATCCCTAACAGACATAAATGTGGCACTTTGAAAACTATCATCGCTGTTGTTAGAAGAAATGGATAAAAAATCATCTGAAGCAAATGAGTCAACACTTACATTCATGATAATAATACAAACTAAATATAAATAAAATATATAAAACACTATAAATATATTATCCTACAACAATTGAAATATAATTGGCCTGCAGCCCACTGTGTCATAAAAAAAAACATAAGTATATAAATAAATTTGCTATAATAAAATTAGTAAATAAATAGAAAAAGAGTAGGTAGATAAATGGAAAGAATCCAAACATGCCTATTATTTTTTAAACACCTAGCTAAATATGAGCAGTTATTCTAACAAAATATAATTAGATTTAAGATGAGATGCTAGCCCAACACAAATTGGCAATTAAAATTTTAATGGAGTTATACTGAGATATAATAATAAAGTTCTAAGTATAAGCACAGATTATTAGTTACAAAAATTACATAACAAAGATGCAATTTATATACATAATACTAGATTAAGAGAAATCAGTTAAGTACATAATGGCTCATGCTAAATTTCATGTCCACACACAAAAAACAAAAAAAAAAAAAATTAAAGTGACATTAAGAAGACGAAGAAGAATAACTATCACTCACTCCTGTCAGACGTCACCGAAACACATCTGTCAAAAGCTTCGTGTTAAAGAAAATGAAACAATATCAAACATTTTCAAAAAGTACAGATTACAAAATTAAATATGTTTCATTTTCGAAATACCGACAATTTGTGACAAAAGAAATTAGTGATGATGCATAGAAATAAGTAACTATGAGATCTAAGTATGGACAATAAAATTATAAGTGAATGATTAATGAGAAGCGAATATTGGCAAAGCAGAATTATAGATTTATATGTATATATGTGAAGATTGAGAAAGTTACCATGCTATTATTTAAAGTATGTTACCCTTAGAGTATTTACTTTTTGGTTCGCCTTGGTCTTGTTCCAGTTTCATTTTTGGTTTTGGATGCCGGAACTTGAGATGTGACTTCTGCCATATCACCACAGAGATCAGAAATGGCATCCAACTCCGCTATGCTACAAACACTGCTTTTGGAGCCATCAGATCTAGCAACGAAAATAGAGCCATTATATGTCCAACACTTTGTAACACCGAAACGCTGCCTGGCCGCCAGGAACACTTCATGTCTCTTTTTAATTAAAAACTCTGATAGAGTGATGCCGGAATTTTTCAGGCTGGTCTTAGCCCTCCAAACCTCATTCCGATCAGTAAAATTCTGAAACTTAACCAAGATCGGTCTGGGTTTTGATTCCTTTAAGCGTCCCAAGCGGTGACAATATTTTACTGAAGAAATGTTTATGTCTTGGACTTTTAACTGGGAAGACAACAAAGATGCAATAGCTTCTTGTGCATCCTTTTTGGCTTCGGGAACTCCATGCACAAGCAAAATCTTTCTTCTGTGCCTCATCTCAGTTTGATCATAGGCATCCATCAATATTTCCAACTGAGCCTGCATCATCTTAAGTGCATTCAATATAAAATTTTTGAACTCACAAAAATCAGATGCCAGTGTTGTAGAGGTGTTTGTAGTCTGGACCGCACACAATTCCTGCTGGAACTCCATCATCTTCGAGTTAAACATCTTATTCATTTGTGTTATTGATTCTTGCAAGGACTCCATTGTAAACAAGTGGAAGAGAAAAATAACAGCAAATTTTGACAAAAGTGCAAGTGATATAATTTGTTTAAGAAAACAGTGTTTATATACTGTATCTTATTATTGCAATTTTATGAGATTGTGACACTAGTAGATGCAGGTATAAATTTTTACATAATATTGATTTAAAATAATTAATTTATAATTTTGGTTAAGGAGCAGTTAAAAGTTCAACTTAACTTTTTGCACGCCTACCCCCGAAAAAAAACTTATATTTCAATATATATATGTATTCTACAATAATATATCACAGAACTTTAGTTCTTTTGTATGGGCTAGAGCTGGTACCAGGTTGAGGTTGAACTAGTAAAGTTACAATAATTTCTAATGCTATTTAATTTCAATATAAATATAACCTATTTATAGTTGTGCTAGAAAGAATCGAGTTATCAATTACAAGCGGTTGTATAACGAGGTAGTCCATGCGTGCCGGTGCATCTACAATTGGGCCATATAACATGTTATGAATGGATTCACACTTGTATATGAATAAAATGTCCCGAGTATGATTTCGGATACGAGGACAGCGTTATAGGCATACCTTTTTGAGTCCAGGGTTCACTTATTCTTTCTTGTCTAAAAATGTATCCATTCAAACAACAGACGTTTAAGGGGGCTCAGTATTTGAAGGCTACCGTGTACCTATAGTAAAATTAGTATAATACACTTGCTTAAGAGCTGCACAAATTATGAGCAGCCTTTAAGTGACACTTAATTATAATGTTATTAATTAGGAAACTAGGCCGAGAGCTCACTTAGGACACGATAGTCTTAAGACAGTTTTGTCTTGCATGAGGTGCGCTCTTGATAATTCAGAATTTTTTCGGTTTAAGTTTATACGCAAAAACAGGAATGTGATTGAATCATTAATTTTAACCGTTAATTTTCATGCAACTGAAGTGTACTTCATGCAAGGCAAAACTGTCTTAAGACTATCGGGTCCTAAGTTTGCCAAAAAACAATTAAAAAAATATACATTTCCAGAATGAGAACATTTAGTATAATCATATGCCAAAGTTATTGTAACCAGTATTTTTACACCCCGTATATTTTGTAGCGCAAAAGTCTCAAGACTCACATGATCGCTTCTATCACACCGGAAAGCTGTGTACACCGTACGAGTTATAAGGTCACGGTCGTATTCTGTGCCGAATCAGAACCTGATTCTGAATTATTCACACACGGCACACACGTATTACGCGACATTATGACACAGATAACGGCATACGTTGTGTTTATCATCTCAAAACGTAAATATTATGTTTTGGTGGGAGCTTAACTGTTTATATCCAAAACGGCAAAGGCAAGGGTAATGATTTTGGAAGTATGTTTGTTTCACTGTAGAGCCTAAACTGCTGACCCGATTTTAATGAAAGAGGTGTCAATAGATTCATGATGGTAGCTCAAAATCTTAACATCTAAGGATATGCTAGGCTTGTGGTCATTGTTGAAAGCATGGGAGAATAGAGTAGAGTTCTGCTCTATGCTCCAATGAAAATGGTTGCTTCCTATTCAGTCTTCCTACAGAAGCAATTTCCTCCACCTTTTTCACTTCAAGCTGCCATTTTAGGAAGACTCCTCCTTTCCTTTAGTAAAGTAAAGTACTATATAATTTAAGGGCAGAATTTAGGAATGTAGCCTACAAAATATATCAAATTACTATTTCACTGTACGTTTTACTTGAGAGGAATATATTTTTGTAAGCCGGAGGAAAAATATTACACTTTTGTAAAAGTACTTTTGTTTCGTTTTACTATATTGTTAAGATCTTGGTTCGCGCAATAAAGCTTTCCCGCTGGAACCATTGGAACCGAATATTTTGCCAGAATCAAAAGTATTATCCTTCGTTGTGGTGTACTCTATAATATAAGTGCAATTTTCATTAAAATAGATCCAGAAGCTATGTAAACTACATATTTTACACGCCATTTTATACTATGTTACTTTGACATATTACCTTTTATATTTATCAAAACATTAATTAAAACACTAAATTCTTGCAAATCAGTCGAACGGCAGCCTTGAACTATACATGTTTCTTCCGCTATAACATAATAACCTATATTACACTCATATTAGTAGGTACGATATATTGGACGACTCAGCCCACGTGCAACAGAATTCTCACCCTTGCTGATTATGAAAAACTCTTCTTATTAAAGCTAAAGTTCCGCTCAAAAAAGTTATATAAAAAAGTTCCGTGGACAAAATTTGGCATATGCGACATCGATGTATCAAACATGAGGCAATCAGCTTTTGCCTTTTATACCAACAGAGTAATTATTCGTTTTTTTTTTTCTGAGACATCAAATTTGCCAGGATTTTAAAAATTAGCAGTAATGGAAAAATCTATAAAAAATATTCCTCTGCGTATATTCTACAACCTTTTCTACACTTATTAAGATGGCTACACAAGTGATACGGGCGTACAACAACGAGCACAATTAGCTATTCAAAAATAAAAGTTGAATTACATTTTATTTTAATGTAATTTATGCAAATACACTTTAAATGATGACAGTAAAAGTGAAACTTGAGTAAGTAAATATTTAGACGTGTTACATTTGATTTACCTTTAAAAAAAAATATTTGGTAAAAATGATGAAATTTCTGTAGGTATCATATTTACCAGTACAGTATTTTTTTTTCTACCCTGTACTGTTTGATGACTTTAAGTACGGTAAGGTTGAAATAAATTTCTACGAATAAAAATATCTAAATTTTGGAGCATAACGGAACTTAAATCTAATTTTAAATTGTTATACACACATTTCTGTTTAGTGTCAGCGACATCTATCAGTAGCCATTATAAGTTATGGAATCGACAAACAGACAGTGAAGTTTGGTTAATTAATTTTACTGATACTTTTTTTCAGAAACATGTTATGTTACAGCGCTAACGAATAGATAACCTACCAACAAATTCACTCGAGAAACGGGGAATTAGTCGCACTATCCCAGAAACTCCAGTGTAGCCAGGATTATTTTTAGACGTCTAAAGTCTGTAGTACGTCCGAGTTATCGATGTTAAGCTATTTTGATCGGTCGAGTAGCAACTTGGTAGATTATACAAAAGATTATGTTTTAATTACTATAATATTCTTATTAACTGTGATAACCATCATCAGGCATATGATCTAAGGACATCAATTCGAAAACTTACTACCCCGCACAAAGGTGTGCAGGGTGGTAAGTTTTCGAATTCGAATCCAGCAGGAAATACGAATAACTCTTGATTTATGTTAATAGAACAAATTATAGAAAATATCGAGTTCAACAAAGCGGCTAATACTGTTCGCCAGCAGCCTTCAATTCAGGATGTAATTATAGTTACTCAAGTAGTACCACATTTGTACCTTATAATTACATATAATATCAAATAAAATTATTACTAACTTAAAATAATAATGAGAATTTCATAAAACGTTTATCAACATAATAACAGATACAATTAACATCACAGAACAACACCAATTAGAAAACAATCGTACTATTATTTAAAATAATAAGCATATAACACAATCTGCTTAGCATAATAATAAAACTAAATTGGTAGTCTCAGTTTCTAAAATAATTTAAAACATTTTTTCTTTTCACTAGCTTCTAATTCTCTTGAGCTTAGTCTTGTAACTTGTAAGTTCTAAGTTTTTTCTCTGCCTCCAGGAGATTATCTTTTAAAAAATATCTAATAGAGATCTCTAATACATATTTTTTGACATATTATTTTCATTCCCTTTATTCCCTTTAAAGGGTCCAAAAAGCAGGCACATATCGTACAATTAATTTTTATAAGTAGCCTAAAATTAACCGACGAAAAAATTAATACAATAACTGAAATGCTACAGATTCTATTTTATGCTAAATATGAGTAACACATTATAATATTTCATGTTACCACAATTATTATTAATAGTATGTCAATATAAAATATTTCAATATGAGTATGTGCACTATTTAACACTTGGAACAGAAATTTTCAAACAAGTTAAATAATGCATAAGAGTTTCGATAAAATATACCTTATTATTTCACACTCTGTAGGTACCCAATATAAGTACTTATCTGTGCCGGTTAGAATTGAATTATAAAGAAAAAATGACATTGGTGTAACGACATTCCAAACTCAAAATTTCGTACATGCGTCTATCCAAACCGCCGTGCTTCCTGCACCCTTCCCGCCCTTGAGCTCGACCGCTTACTTTTTTAAGCGCGGTCCGTTTCACACCACGCGCTGAACGTATAAAAACCGACGGGAACGCAATGAGAGCAATCAGTAGCCCTCGAGCAGTCTACAACAGAAGTGCACGATGAGATTTCTGGTTAGTTCTACGTTTGTATTGTGTAACGTGAACAGTGCTGTGCCCCGACTAGTGCCGCGATGACCGCCGAAACGGATTATCGATAATGTGGATTTATTTTCGCAGATTGTTGCCGCCGCCGTCCTCGCCTGCGCCGCAGCCGCACCCTCGGGTGCCCTGTTGGCCGGCCCCTACGGTCATGGGCTCGGACTCGGGCTCGGAGCTCCCCTGGGCCTAGCCCACGGTGGACTCGCCGTCGCCCACGCCGCCCCCCTGGGCGTCGCCCACGCCATCCCGACCATCCCCCCAGGTGATCTCCAGGGTGCCGCCATCGACGCCCACGTCGAGGCCACCGACCACGCCCGCGCCTCCATCGACGCCACCCGCGAACTCCACGACCAGGCCAGCGAAATCCAGGGTCAGGCTATCAACGCCGCCGAGGACCACGCCTGGTTGGCCGTCGACGCCGCCCAGACCGCCCAGGCTCAAGTCGACGGTGCCGCCGCCGGAGTCGCCCCCGTGGTGGCTCGCCAGCTGGCCGGACACGGACACGGCCTGGCTTACGCCGCGCACGCCCCCGTCCTCGCCGCCCCCGCTCCCATCATCGCCGGACACGGC
The DNA here is from genome assembly GCA_905187575.2 of Celastrina argiolus. NCBI lineage: Eukaryota > Metazoa > Arthropoda > Insecta > Lepidoptera > Lycaenidae > Celastrina > Celastrina argiolus. The sequence continues at coordinate 5,869,987 of LR994579.1, read as the reverse complement.
CTCGGCTACGCCGGTGCCGGTCTGGGCTACGCCGGTCTGGGTCACGCCGGGCTCGCCGGTTCCCGCTCCGTCGCCACCTCCTCCCTGTCCCAGACCCACCCCGCGCCGCTCGTCCACGCCCCGGTCGCGTACGCCGCGCACGGCGGACTCCTCGCCGGACATGGCCTCGCGCACGGATGGTAAACTGTGATAATAAACTTAGCCAAAAAATACTCAATTGTTCGGAATGTAATATTTTTTAATTGTAAAAAAATGTACAGATGCAAAGGCGAGGATGTGTGAATAAATGGTAACTTATAACGAGTCCTGTTTTTGATTTAACTAAAACCAGTAACTAGACAGAGATACAAGTAAACAAATCGTAAAAGCTAAAACAAAACATAATTCTATCGTAGAACATAACACAGTGCCCTGCGCTGATCTTTATTACCCTCTATGCAAACAAGCCTAATGTCAGCGGTCGGCAGTCGGCGCGGCTCGACATTTCAAAACCGAGCAGCTTGCGACATAGCGAACTAAATATTATCATATATATTCATAATTACATAGAATTCATTAGCAGTTTCAGTTGTTTCGCAATACTTTAACATAATTAATTCAAACAAAAACCTATAAAATACTAATTATACGATTTGAATAATTATATAAAAGTAGAAACATAACGCATTATTTAATAAGTGCGCAAAAGCAATAGTAGATAAATTAAAGTCAACGATATAAGCGGAAGCCAGTAAACCTTGAATGAGTGTAACGAATGGCTTGTGGAATTATAAATAGAGCAACAAAAACTAGCAATATTAATAGGAGCATAGTCGGCCGCACGGAAATGTTAGAGTTATGTAGGATTTTTTACACAGACAGCGACAGTGCGCTGATATTGTCCAGCCATTATGTATTGATATAGCGGATCAATATCAAGGCCTTATAAGGAACTTCAAACAAAGACTTGCTGGTTAGGAACGTACCCGTTAATGTCCGGTAGGGTTTACAGGTTTATTTATTTCAAAAGATATAGAATGATGGGAAATTGTAACTTATACGATTAACGAACCCTTGATAAAGTGCGTTTCATGCTACTCTTAGATAATAATTGGAAACTGAAAAACTTTTCATACTCGAAAGAAAGAAAGAAAGTAAGGTAGAGAAAAACTTCTTATATCTATGTATTTCCATGGACAAACGACGATTGCCTAGATGTATTAATGCAAAATGATCGCGATATAAGTATATTTAAGTAAGGACACAAACAAAATAAACTCTACCCACGTAACGTAAAGTGATCTAATAAAAAACAAAAGGCCGTTGAATTGCATGGATTCTAAAAACATGACCGAATATTTATGGTAAATAACCCAAAAAAATAATTACAGTATTCAATGAATTTCCTCAATGATACGTTGTATCGCAATAGAAAGATGCCTGGAGCCTTGGAAATAAGTGGTGTGTTGCACAACGGTTGCTAAGGTTGTAATCAGGGTTACCAGGTATCCGCCTGTCCGGTCTAGTGTGCACTGTTCACCTAAACACATACATTCTTAACAGTGTTGCCAAACTAAACCACTGTTTTCAAACAAAAATTACATAGTATTAGAATCATATTCAAACAGAAATGAAAAACTGCTGAACTGTATTATTATAGTACCTACCTGACTTAAGCTAATATAATAATGTTGAAGTTGTTTAACACAATTAAGTCCCGTAAAGGAGAAAAGAAATTTTTAAAAACCGAAATAATAATAATAATATGGACGATTCACACCACGTCAATCTGGCCCCGTGCTAAGTATCCGATGAACTTGTGTTACTGGTACCAGACAACGGAAATATAATATATACTTTTATACTATACACATATTTAAGATTTTTATTATATTATTACACATAAGACTTCTTGTTCCTTCGGCGGGATTCGAACCCGCGACCTCCCGCGAGCGATACGCTCAATCATTGGTATAAATAAGTTTAATAGGCACAGGGATAAATAAGAACAGAGATAGTTCAATCATTTAAAATAACTGAACAAAGAAGTTAATTTTATTTTACGGAACCCGTTTTTAGTTGTAATTGTGCCCTAGTTGGTAATCTTTATTGTTAATTACCTACCTACTTACATAAAAGATAGGTACTTAATAATAATTTTGGAGGTACCCTAATGACTATATTTTGAAAACCTACATTTGGAAATGCATCCTTTGCTCATCACAAATCACATCCTTTGCTTATCCTAAAAAATGTACGTTCTACGTACCAATGAATACGTACAGTAAAATAAATTGTGGTTGTAAGTGTGGTTGTCTTTAAGTAAATCTTTTATCTGACGCCTGTTTTAATCACATAGCAATTTTAACATCAAGATATAGCTATTAACTCAGTCCATACAGAACCTTCCAGAGCATTAAAATCTTGCTTGTTTCTGCTATAAAATAGTGTTAACCTTTTAAAGTAAGTTATTAGCAATAAACTAGTCCAAAATCAACCTAACGCCTCTGAACCTAGAGTATAAATTCGAAAACGTAGATAGCTCATTAGTAAAATAATGCGAAGCGATCAATCAAAGTCAGTTTTCGCGAATGTGGGAATGGAAGAGGATGGTACTCGGCTACAGCTGTAGAGTATATTATACATGTCACTTGTCACAACTATAGGTCAATGCAATATGTTACTAAACCTGTATTTAAATTATATAAACTTAAATATCGGATTACACTTTTTCTTATACATAATTATAGCTAATTGCACATTTTCTGACGCCTTGCCAAAATTGACCTATAATAACTAATTTTCTCTAAGTTTCACGTTTAAAAAGTACTAACTTTATTCGGATTTTGTCGTCTCTTGAATATGCAAATATAAAAAATATATACATATATATTATATCTAGACAAAGCGCTATCCCGCGATTTAGTTTCGCGGAATATTGCTATTATATATTTTAATTTTATGCTATGGATTTCCGCAAAGTAACTTCTGAATCCATTGACTAAATATTAAAAACAAAAGATGTAACAAACGTAACACATTTGCTTGATAACAACAGTCATGATAATGATGTTGCTTTAGACAACAACCGTGATGGCGATAATGATTCAGATAACAACGATGACGATGATGATCTTTATAACAACTATGTTGATGAATATGTCTAGATAACAACGATGATGATGAATATGTTCTAGATAACAACGTTGATGATGAATATGTTTTAGATAACAACGATGATGATGAATATGTTCTAGATAACAACGCTGATGATGAAGATGTTTTTGATAACGTCACTGAAAATGATAATGGTCTATATCACATCTATAATGATGATGATGGTGATGCTCTAGATAACTACGATGGTCATGATATTTATGGTGCTCTAAACAACACCGATGCTGATCATGGATAGATATTCATGATCGCAATAAGCCGTGTGAACTTGCGAGGATAGATGAGTTCGCTCATCGTGAAACAATACAGCGGTCAATGCCCGCCAAACGGGTTCAAGATCGAACGAAAGTAAACGCCTTAAGGCTTCCGCATACCGACGGCATCGAGTACGTTTATAGTAATGACGATATCACGCAACTGAACTAGTTATTGTAGCGTGTTACAAATTTTATGTCAAACATTAGATATTATTTAAATGTGACATTTACAAAACAGGAATAGATAGTTCATCTTCATAGTACGTGGTCATGTGTAGATATCTTATTAATTACTTACCCAGTGGGCCGCCTCACTGACACGCACATGGCGCACATCTAATTGATTTTAACTTTACAGATAATTCAACATAGGTTAATTTTAATTTCATAAACCACGAACAAAAGAACACAAACGAGATTGTTAAGTTTTTGGTAACAAAAAGCAACCATAACGCAAAAACCAAACACCACAAAAATGTTTGCATTTTTGGTATATTAGATAAAACATAAATTATTGAATGAATCAATCAAGCGTGCAAAATGTCCGCAAACAGTTGAAGCGTAAGTTTGATAGTGTGTTAATTTTTTACCTTTATTAATTAAGAGAATTTATGCAAAATAATAAATAACGTTTTGAAAAATCTATTAGAGATACTTTTGGGTTGATGATTTACTGCATATCTATTATCTAGAGACGTTATTGGATGCGCCGATTCGGGCGGTCTAGTATGACGATGCAGTATAACTGTATATTATGTCTCGTTATCGAACTATGTTTTACTGTTATCGTCTGTCGTGACCGCCCTTATAAGTTCCATTACTGCAATACTCGTGTAATAGAATATAAGTACACTGATGCAACTTTATGCCTGGAGCGACTGACATGTCAAATAAACTACTCAAAACAAAATAGGGCCCACTTTGTTTTTTTCATCGGCAAAGAAAACTATTAAAAAAATATATTATTTATGGGTAGATATAGTGAGGGTAAAGTGTTATTAATTGGGTAAAACAATAAAATAATGAAAATAACTTTAATTTTCTTAAAAATACTCATTAACATGAAAAATGAAAAATTTTACATAAAAAATTTCAAGTTTTATTTTTGGTAATTTAACAAATAGGGCGGGTTACATAGGGGTGTCCTAGTATCGAGTGGGTCCCCTTCTACTACGAACGCACTCTCTGAGCCTGTTTGGGACACTCTCAATTAAGTGGGTGACATTTTCCTGGGGTATTTGCTCCCAGCACATTTTTAAAGCGTTTATGAGCTCCTGTTCACTGTGCACTTCACTATAATTAGCTTTTAGGCTTCTTTTCATCTGGTCCCATAAATGTTCGATCGGATTGAGGTCGGGGCTCATTGCCGGCCACGGTAAAACTGAGATATTGGCTTCAGATAGAGCCCTCTGGGTTAGGCGAGCCGTATGCGCACGAGCATTATCCTGCATAAGAATAAAATTATCGCCCACACGTTGTGCATAGGTGACGATATGAGGTCGGACCACACGCTCGACGTAGCTGGCAGCAGTTACGGTACCCTCGTTTAAAATTACCAGCTCCGTTTTACCCATTAAGCTGATACCGCCCCACACCATAACACTGGGCCCCCCAAACCGATCAGTCTCGCGGATGCAAGGGTTGGTAAAGCGTTCACCTTCTCTTCTCCACACTCGTATGCGTCTGTCATCACTTAAAAACTTAACTTTTGTCTCATCTGTGAAGAGTACAGTCCTCCAATTGTCCATGGTCCAATCCAAACGCTCACGTGCGAACCTAAGACGAGCTGCACGATGAGCCCTCGTGAGTTTAATGCGCACAACACGCACTCTGGATCGTTGCCCGTCTTCATGCAGTCTGTTCCGGACCGTTTGGTCACTTACCAGCGTACCAGTGGCTTCCCGGAGTCGATTTTGTAGAGCACGGGCGGTGACGGTGCGCTCTCTACGGGCAGATAATCGAAGGAATCGATCGTCTTGAGTCGTTGTGGATCGTGTTCTACCTGATCCAGGTCTCCTAGCTACACTGCCAGTCTCCTGATAGCGTTCCCACACATTTCTGATCGCTCGTCGTGAAAATCCAAGTCGTAATGCTACTGCTCGCTGTGACTCTCCCTCTTGCAACAATACCACAGCTCTTGAAGCACTTTCCATGTTCATATGGTTCCGAATACGTGGCATTATAACGTGCTCTAGTAACTCTTTTAAAAAAACAGTAAAACAAAACAAAAAGCGTCTGTAACGATAGTCGGAATACAACTGAATAAGAAATTGTGCATTGGGTGATTTTACTCAATTTGTTTTGCCTGGCCACTTGAGGGTAAAAATTAAAAAAAGTGTTGTTCAAAAGATCGATAAGAACTCATAAACATGTAAGTTTTACGGTGAAACACTTGAACTGGCCCATAAATAAGTTGAAAGCAACATGTATTACACTTTTTGTGAAAAAATCGTGGTGGGCCCTATTTTGTTTTGAGTAGTTTACATGTTAGTTCGAGGGGATCGGATAATAATGGGTACAGTAGACAGAAATAACACGTATGAAAAAGACGGCCATAACAATGTGTTATTAGAGTAAATTGTGAATAAGTCAAACAGACGAGTTAAGTAGCAGGTATATTAATTTAATAGTAAACTCTATGGAAAAGCGGTATAAATAGGGTTGCCGAGCGTCCCCGATTTTCGCGGAAAGTCCCAATTTTAGGGGACTAACGACACGTCCCGATTTGTAACTGATCGTAGAATATAAAATCAACAAAACGTATATTAATTTAATCGGACCTTAATTTGGTTCAAAGCCTTTATTGTGTTTTCTTCATTAGTTTGTATAATAACTTAAAGTGGCAAAAGATTAACTAGTATACAAAAAAGCTTTTTTATAAATGTATTTAATTAAATTATACATGTAAAACGCTGGTTAAATTAAAACAATCATATTTCGCCAACCTCTGTTTTAAGCACCTTTTACGAATCCTGATTGTTGTTCCGTCTGTGCCGATTTAAATCAGGTCACCTGGCTACTAAGAGTACAGGATGTACACCATTCACTTCACCATTATTTACAAATCTAGACTGTACTTCTTTCTATTTAGATTTTAGCCAAAGATGATTTACTTTAACGAAGTACATAAGCATTATTAATAACGCAAAGAAAAAAGTGAATCACCGTAGCTCGTAGAGGTCTACGAGCTACGGAGCTACGGTAGATAGCATTTTAAATTTCAAAAGGAACAACTCATTATTATGAATCTTTTAAACTCTACCACAGCAAAGCGTTTGTAACACTTTTCTATTTCTTATTCAGTTTCCCATATACAAGGTGTAAAATAAATGAGTGATAATACTTTAGGGTGTGTTTGTGCTTCCTATGTAGAGTTTACTGTGTAAGTACCAGCACTGAAAGACCTACTTTTGACTTTCATGTTTCTATGAGAGATGCCCCATCATAAATTTTCCCATACGTTAACTTAAAAAAGTACCAATTTCATCGCTGGTACTTTCACAGTAAACTATATATGCGACCAATAGACACCCTAAAGTATTATCAGTCATTTATTTTACACTCTGTATACCTACAACTTTTTTACTAACCGAAATATACGCATCGAACTACGGAGCTGCGTTAGATAGTATTTACATGTTGTTTAATATTAAATATCTTTCAAACTCTACCTTCAACCAAGCGTTTGTAACTCGAATGTTTTCTATTCCCCATTCAGTTACTCACACATCCTTCACAATTTATTGAACAAAATATACGTACCATACGTGTACATATCGTGTGGATCTTGAGCGAACAAAGCGAGAACAAAGGAGAGCAACATATTTATAAAATACCACTATCCTCGCCGAATAGGATAAAATATGCGCGGGACTATCATTAAAACGTCTGCTTACGGCAGCTATACTGGCTAGTATAGCTGCAGCGCGCGGATATCCTTACGCGTACAATATTTTACTGAAGCAATTATTATGTAATTGATATAGGATCAAGTACGCTTGTAATATAATAATCTATGGACGCTTCACACCATGTCAATCTTTCTCGGTGGTATAAAAGGCTGGTAGCCAACAAAAATATATTTATTAATTTTTATAATGTGCACATATTTAAGATTTTTCTTGTATATAATACACAAATTTTATATTATATATAAGATTTTTCTTGTATATAATACATAAGTTTTCTGCGTCATGGATGTATAATCCATGACGCAGAAAACTTTTTGTTCCATCAGCGGAATTAGAACCCGCGCGTGTCACTTATAAAAATTTACCAACAGCCAGCATTAATAACCTCTATAAGTACTTATACAGTACTGCATCTTCATACTAGACCGCCCGAATCGGCGCATGCACTAACGTCTGACGATAATAGATATGCAGTAAATCATCGACCCAAAAGTGCCTTGGTTTTAACTTTGAGTCATATACCTAGGTATATGACTCAAAGTTAAAACCCATACAATGTCACACTTTTAAATATATAGGAAAGGTATTGAAACGGGCCGTTATAAAAATACAAATGACAACACAATGTTCTATTTTTTGTATTTATTCAATAAATGCTGCACGGTGCGATCAAAAAGTTAAATCCATTGTATAAAAACTTTGAGGTCCAAGTTCTATTCCGTATACGTACACGTTACTAGTACGTTATAACTTTTTTATTAATTTATTAATTGTTAAGGTTAAAAAAAAGTTTTTTCTTCGATAAAGTAAAGATTGTTGATACAATAAAACTTTAACACACAATGAACAGACATACAGACCAACCCGACTTCTGCATACGCGCAATTGGCTGACATTTTATACGCACATAAAATTAAAATAAAACCTCGCTCGTAATGTTGACATTTAACAATTGCTTCATATAACGCGAGTTGTTCGTTTTTAGGGTGACCATGTTTTTAATAGAAGAAACTTAAAGATAACTCAAATTTAATGGAAATAAAAACTTTTACAACTTTTATTCTCGTGTTCCACTTAAGTTGTCATTATTTATGTATGGTTTAATTACGTCACCTTTGATTTGCTTTATTTTATTATTTTTAACTCTCGACATTATTATCTGCTTGCCCCGACAAAAACCCTGATGTAAAAAGTTTCACGTTTATCTGTGTGTGTGAGTATCTGCGCCATCGAAGCTTCAAAACGAATGAATCGATTTTGATCTAGTTTTTTTTTTTTGTTAAAATCTAACGTGATCGCACGAGCTCTTATAAATATAATTCATTGCTCAGTAATATATTAAGTCATGCTCGACAACCTGGGGATTCATACATATAATTTTTTACAGTTATTTTGCATTATTTATTTATTAAAAAAGACTATTTGATTTTGCTTTGCTACAATAATAATTTTAAATTCATATCAAACCAACGATGGTTAGAATGTGTTGTATGAATTTAAATATAGTATTAAAATATTTGTCATATATTATATTCACCGTTTTTTTCTTCTACTGAAATTCTCGCATTGCAGAAATACTCCAGAAACATTAATTCGACTGGCCGCCAGTCCTAGGTCTACCTAAAATTATAGTTACCCTAGCTATCTCTAAATAAACTTTACCTGGGGCAAAACTTAATTCAGTATTTAAAAGTCAATTAAATTTCCCTATTTAAATTCGATCAATATCGAGTTTAGTGAGGATATAAGATGGTTGCCTTGAAGGAAATATTTGAACTTGGTTCTTTAATAATAATGAATTCTTAAAATATTCTTTACTAGGAACTGGTTACCTTATATGTAATTTTAGTTTAGCAGTTAAATTTTTAGGTAATCTTTCAAATCTATTTAAGAAAATAAACTTAATAACAATTTTGGATACCTCTGATGTTACTATTTTGCTACCTTCTGAAATATTTACTGAGTATCTAAAATATAGCATCTTTGACAAATTACTTACTCCTAAGCTTAGCAACTTCAAAAACCCTTAACAATTTTCTACCATGTATTCATCGAATTTTAAAAATGTGTCAAAGAAGAAGCTAAATTCATTGAACGAGGAGATTTATAGTTGCAGAAAAATAACAGAAAACCTTGTCGAAGTTACATTTAAGCGCCTATTTATATCTTGACATATATAGCCTGTGACTTTGGCATATTATACCTAACGTATCCGAGAGAAATTTTATACTTTTCAGTCTTCGGCTGGGTCTTTTCCCTTTACATAAGTGTAATTTATGAAACTTTATAAAAATGTTTACCAGCTCTATTTTATAAGCGTTTTGAAATTCGGCTTAATAAAAAAATACTGAAAATTCTAAAGTTTTACCTTTTTTATCGCGTTAGATATAAACAGATCTTTATTAAAATGTAATGAGATGTAAATAAAGAGAATGGAGAAGCAATGGCGGGAGTGGTTGTACTTGATGTGTTTTATGTTAATCTAATCCAGAGCAATACTACAATGTAAAACAATATATCATGCTTAAATCTGTCTTTCTGTTTGTTCCTCAACTTTTCTATATCTTTGCAATGGTGTAATTCAACAAGGTGGTTGCATCAGATAGTTGTTTAAATATATTTTATAAACGCCTAGAGACAAATATAATGCAATAGCAGGTATCGATTAGCTAGAAGACATACACAGCTTAGTGCTAGCTTGTATAATCAGTTAGACATAAAAAACAAACCATAATGAACTCTTTGGTGTTTCATATACTTGTACGTATTATAATTGATGAGTCATCGATGCATCGAACAAGAGACCTCATTTAATCCCATTAGACGAAAATTCGAGTCATTTCTTAAAATCTTAACCCACCAAGCAATAGATTTATTAACAATAGAATGAACGAAATTCTAATCTACTAGTGAAATAAAGCCACCGATTTTAAAATATTTCTCATTGATGTTTTGCTTCTATTGGTCTTAGCATGACGACTAATAGCTTATAGCTTTCCTTATCCACTGAAATATTTTTCCAAATCGGACTAGCAAGTTCCTGAAATTAGTGCGTTGAAACAAACCCTACAGCTTCATAATATTAGTGTAGATATAAGAAGTAAAATAAATAAAAATAAACAAGATCCTAGTAATCAACATTCCACGTGAACCAGTAGCGAGTCACGTATGGCGCCAAAATAGTGCTCCAATAAACTAGTGCGGCGGCCACTATTTGCGTCAAATTGGGTTTCCTGATGCTTACACCTTCGGGCGCTTGACATTTCTTTTTTACATTTTTTATCCGAGACATCCAGTTTTTGAGTCATATGATACTGTAATATAAAAACGGTCTGAAGCCAGATGTAGCCAATCAGTAGCCATCCACGCCTCGCAAGATGAGAGTTCTGGTCAGTTGAGTTGCTTTGTTCAAGTGATTGTGGTGTAAATCAAGAAATATGCGTACAAAAATTGCGTTTACGCGTTTTCAACAAATGTCCTTCCGCGTTTGTACTTTGTTCACTTAACTTACTCGTCTACTTTGTACACTTAACTATACTACTTAACTTTACATTCAGTTTAAAGTAATTGAAGCGTAATTAATTATGACTATAGATCGTCCCGTGGTCGAAATTCACCTATTAAATTCAAGTATAATTGTCAAGTTTTAATACTTTCTAAGGGTAACTTAAATAATATTGTCTCAAAGGCACGATGATGTGAGTAAAAGTTTGAGATGGTGTGTGTGTGTGTTATCTTCATTATTTACTAAACAACTCCTTACTAAATTTTAATTTAAAAAATTGAATTTTGCACACCTTCCTCCACATGAATTTGAACTGTGCGAAATTTGATGTCTTGGTTCGCACAACTTTCGTGAATGTATTTATACCACCAAGGTTTTTGCTTTACGTATCAAATATCAATATATAGGATCTATATTTGTAACCTAGTTATTAAGACTAGTTCTTATTTGTGAAAATCTAATGCCCCGACAAATATCTACGCATGGCGATGCCTCATCAAAATTTACCCCACCGCACCGTTACTTCGTCTTGTACGAAGAAAAGTATCAAGGATATAAACTATATATTTTTGTGGATAGGACTTTTTACATTTGAAAATATTTGTTGTATGTTACCACAGGGTTTGCGATGCGTGTAGGAAATATCTACCATACCATCAAAGGACTTTGACAGTTATTTCGGAAAACTGCATAATTTTTGTTATTATTTAGTAGAGCTTTTACCCTTTCTCTAAGAAACAAAGTCTCTAAAAAAAGGCATGTTATAGACCCCTATATTATCTACCTTTTCTTAGCTTTCATTAATTCAAAATAATATTGACAGTCATTTTTAGGTACCAAACTATGGGTAATTATAACACACGTATTAAAATTATCCACCAGCAATACGCCTTCGCTATGTCCATAATTAGTATCGATTAGATACATTAACAATTGTAATATACCGGTGTGAACAAGGTAGCATAAAATTACATACATTTTAATGTCATTTTACTGTAATAAATAACAGGTGTTTTTATACGTTCGGTTTAAATTAAAAAGTATAGTTTGTAAAGTGCCTGTTTGCTAGACAATAGCACTCAATAACAATATTGAAGTTGCTATTTCCCTTCGTCGGGAAAATCTTGTATCTAAGTATCTTCTCTCAATCTTACATTTTATTTCGTAAAAGTATATCGTTGCACTTTCGCAAATCTTTTGTACATTAAAAAAATACAAAATTTTTGAATTAAAAGATTTCATAATGAGCCAAAGTTCTATAAACTTTGGCTGGCTCATTATGTTTAGACTTCAAACTAATATACTGATTATTTTTATCGTAAACCCAATCCCAACGAAATCATAGTGGTGTTATCAGTCAGACGTATATGTGTGCGTGTCTGTCTGCCCGTGGCATCGTAGGTCCCAAACTGTACCGGTTTTGATCTATTGTTTTTTGTTTTTATTCTGAAGAGTTTTAAGATATAATTCATCAGTTCACTCTCTGCTTGACAATTCGGGATTAATGTAATATTTTGTTAATTTATTGCAGATTCTTTCTGCGTTCGTTGCATTTGCCGCGGCTGCGCCGCTGACGCCCATCTTAGGCGTTGTGCCAACCTTCATCGTTGCGCCTACAATCCCGCCAGGCGATGTGGAAGCCGCTGTCATTAACGCTCAGGTTTGTTTATAACTTCTACGTATTTCCAATAATTCCAAAACAAAAGTAATTTAATAACTTAAAATGGACAAAATTTTCTTGGCGACGACAAATAGTTCTATGTATCCGATTCCGAAGTAAGCTGATCTCTGTAGCGCAGTGGTTGAGCGCGTTGGTGCTCGAGCGAGAGGTCGCGGGTTCGAATCCCGCCGAGGGGACAAAAAGTTATCAATGTTCCTGGGTCATGGATGTGTATTAAATTTGTGTATAATATAATAAAAATCTTAAATATGTGTATAGTACCTAAAAGTATTAAATATATTTCCGTTGTCTGGTACCTGTAACACAAGTTCTTCGGATACTTAGCACGGGGCCAAATTGACGTGGTATGAAGCGTCCTTTTTATTATTATTATTATATTATTTCTAAGCGAGATTTTTAGAAATATTATCATACTGAACTCCTTTGCTATAGCTTTTTTGCTATACAAAATATAACTGTAGAAAATTTAATACCCCTCCATCCACGCAATTTTTGTAAAAAATAGAATATAGTTTTTTCTTTACTTATTAAAGTAATTTAAGCAGCACTGACTAATATAAACTACTTTTTCTTAACCCAGGTCAAATCTCTCGATCATGCCCAAGCTGTCGTCGACCAAGCCAGAGAATTAACCGAAATTGCATCTGAAAATGTTAACGAAGGCGTCCTTGAAGCAAACGACTTAGCCAAGGAAAAAGCTGATTTGGCTTTGTGGGAAGCAGAGGAAAAGAAATGGCAGAACCTAAACGCTGAACAACTGGCTATCGCCCAACAGCAGGCCGCTGCTGCAAGCCTTGACGTCAGTGGTGGTACGTATTACTTTACATTATTCTCAAAGATAGTATACATATATAAAATAGAATAAGTAAATGGTAAAATTGAAAAAAATATTTGAACTTTCAGCACCTGAAGTAAAAGCTGCTTTACTTGCCGAAGAGCTAAAACCAGAGGAGCTCAAAATACCGGAAGCCAAACCCGAAGAAGTAATCGAACAGACCGCCGAAATCAAATCTGCAGATCTGCCAGCCGAGACCAAATCTGCAGAACAGCCAGCTGAAATCAAATCCGAAAATATTGTAGAAACTTCTGTGGAAATCAAACCTGCTACTGAAATCGCACCTGAAGTCAAAGCTGTTGACCTGAAAACTTTGAACCTGAGTGACATCAAACCGAAACTACTCAGCCCTGTTGTATACGCAGCTCCCAATCTAGGATTTGGTTACCAACCATTAATCACTCCCGTAGCTTATTCACAGCCTGCTTGGAACAGTTACTCCGCAGTGACTTCCTTCCAAAACCTGCAAGGTCAACTCTTGACCCAAATCCACTAAGCTTTTGCATTAAGCAAAATAAATTAGAATATATTTGTGCAAAACGTTTTTTATTTTATTTTGAACGTCACGTGCCTTAGATAAGTCCCGATTTAAAATAGTATAATAATTGTAGCCTTAACATGTGGTAGATAAATAAAAGATAATCTTATTTGTATGTAGCAATGTCCATAATTTTTACTCCGTTGAATCACATTTTAATTATTTATCTAAACATGTGCTATGGTAATTATTTAACAGCCATCTAGAACAGTGTTATAGTCATTCAGTAGCCATCCACGACTAAGATGAGAGTTCTGGTATGTATTAAAGTATTGATTTACCTTGTTCTTATACACAATTAATTGATACAATAGAACTAGTTTACCAGGTCATGCGCAAATGCGTAATAAAAAAAGTTTTAGTAAGCAATTTAAAAATTACCCATAATAATTTAGAAGCATTATAAAAGAGTTTATTTCAAAGATATTAAAAAACATATTATATTTTAAAAATCTCAATAGAAAAATTTATCTTTATCGATAGAGGTATATTTTAAAATTTCGTGCTTTAAAATTAAAGATCACTGAGATTTTTTACCATACTTTACACAAATTTATAAAGTAGCGTGACACCATATAAAGCACTAAAATGTAAACTCATCAACAGATAATATTAGCTGTGGCCACACTAACGGCAGCTGCTCCGCAGATTCCGAAAGAAACGAGGAAATATGTGGCGGAAACCAATCCAGCTGTGGTAACATACTTTTAAAATAACTTTTACCACGTTTAGTGACATGTAAAAATAATATAAAAAATTAAACGTAATAAGAAATATAACTCAGCTATATTTAAAATTAGGATTCAGGATGTTTATGAAGCCCTAAATTGACACATATTTCTTTTACTTCACACTTTACTCTTAAAATCATATTTTATTAGATTTCTGAAGATGGAAAGGGAATAGAAACTAATAAAGTTCTTAAAGCGTCAAGATTTGTACGATCAACGGATGAGTCAGAATCCACTACTGGTATGTATTTATTTGACAAATGTTATATTCCTCAACTCATAAAATAGTCATGGTTGATTTTCATTTCATAAAAAGTAACTAGCATTTTAAACAATTATTTATGTGATTAAGTATAGCAATGGAATTGTGCAATTTCAGGTGATGTTAATGAAGGCGTCTCAGAGGCTAATGATTTATCTAAAGAAATAACCGAAGAAGAAGGTTGGGCTGCGAAAGAAAAGGAATGGCAAGAGAAAGAAACAGCATCAGCAAATCTGGACGGCGAAGCAGCCAGTACAAGTTCAGCTACTGGTAAGTAAAATTTTTAATCCAGAAAAACTAATAGCTTTGCAACAAAGTAAAACATAGTTTTTAAAACTTATAGACAATATATAATAATTAAAATTGCATAATTTTAAAGGAAATTTTATAAGTAAAGCTCTTCTTAACTTTTTTCTGGATTTATTTCAGACAATTCAGAACCTCAGAACTCAGAGGACGAACTGGCAGAAGAATCGCTTTGGTTGGCCGATGAGAAAAAATGGGACGAACAAGAAATTCATGGCACAGAAGCAACAGAACTCGAGGAAGAAGCTAGTAATGAACAAGGTAAATGGAATTTTTATTAACTACATCGATGTTGATTTAACTAAACATAAAAGTACTTGACTCATAGAATAAAGAAGCCACTTAGACAAACTATATATTGGTATAATTTTTCGAAATAAATTAAAAAAAAAAGGTTACTAGAAAACTAGTTATTACATCTAGAATCTATACGGTTGCTATTCTCATACCAAACGTTAGTACGTTTGGTATGAGAATAGCAACCGTATAAGGCCCGAGTTTAAAATTATATTTCGTGCTTTCAGATGACTCATCTTCAGACTCGAAGGAATCAAGTGAAACTTTAACACCAGCAGTGTTAGTCGAGGGCGTGGACTTAACTAATTCTAAAGATGTTGAAACATTTATACCTCAATTATCTTTAATTCCATACAATAATAATTTATTACCTTGGATTTACCCTAATACATACAGTAGAACTTTTATCTTTCAATATCCACAATATTATCAAAATCCAGACATATCATCATACTAATCAATTCTAAATTGACAGTATGTTTAATAGAGTCCTTTGTAATATTTTATTACTGTTTACTGTTAAGGAAAATGTAGGTTCTGAGCGACACGAGCTGCTACTATTCATTATTCAATCTTAATTTTATTGCTTTTGCATAATGCGAAAGATATAAAGAGATATAGTAATTGGATTTCTTTAATACTTATTTCTATTACTTATAATAATATTCAATAAAGTATGTTTTAACTACAGTTGTTTACTTGGTATTCCACCCGCCGCGGTCAGCATGAGCGTGCGCACGTTCTGTGACGCAGTACGGCACGTGGTTAGTTCGAAGGCTTAGTTATCCTCTATTATCTAAACTTGTCTAAGTTACTGTTAACTTAGCAGACTATTATTATCGTACTTGTATAATATTATTGTAACATTTATCTGATTAATATTATATTAGAATTAGAGTACTATAACTTTTACTTTAGTAATTGACCAGAACCTCTAAATAAAAACAATGTAATCAAATATCCAAATTATAATCAGGTAAATCCTGAGATTAATAGCTTCCCTCAGATTAATAGCTACGTATCTATGCTATCTAGCTGTCAGTTGGTCATATTAGTAGAATCTATTCCGTGTGAGAAGTCCTGCGACAATCAATGGAACTAAATCTTACATACAAGGTGTAAATGAGTGATACTACTTTAGGGTGTGTTTATGCCTCCTATGTAGAGTATACTGTTAAACTGAAAGCGCTGCAGCGCTGAAAGACTTACTTTTGACTTTCATGTTTCTATGAGAAATGCCTGAACATCATAAATTTGCCCATACAATAAGTAAGCGCTGGTACTTTTACATACAGTTAAGTCTATACACGGGACCGATACATACCCTAAAGTATTATCACTTTTTAATATTACAGCCTGTATATTTAAATTTTAAAATGTATAACTCAGTATAATGAATATTTTGAACTCTACCGCAGCAAAGCCTTTATAACTACTTTTCTATTTCTTATTCAGTTACCCACATACAAGGTATAAAATAAATGAGTGATAATACTTTAGGATACAGTGTATGTGCCTCCTATGTAGAGTATACTGTAAAAACTACCAGCGCTGAAAGACTTACTTTTGACATTCATGTTTCTATGAGAAATGCCTGAATATAAATATTCCCATACACTAAGTAAGAAAAAGTACCTATTTCAGCGCTGGTACTTTTATGGTAAACTCTATACACAGGACCAATACAACATTATCACTCATTATTATTACGGCCTGTATAAAAGTATCAGTAAATATCAGCTTTTACCCATTGGAGATTGGTTTTTCTCTAGCGATTGGTTGATATAATATTTTGCGATGTCACAGCGCCGCGTCTTGGGGACTTCGTTTACAGAATGGACATCACGGATATTAAACGAAATGGAAATTATGTATAGCCACGAGTGAGATAGGAATTCTTATCACGCGGCCTTACACAGCCGTCCTGGTCACCCACATTTGTGTGACGTGTGTTGAATGTGCCAAAGGCATTATTTACTTTTCATTTCATTTGTATCTACATGTGTTTTTTAACCCTTAGGGCGTGTTAAAGTTAATCCTTCGTTAAATATCATGTTGTTCCTCTCGTAATTCCTATCAATGAATGAGAAGGCATGGTATTTTAAAATGCCGTTAACACTAACATGCGTTGGTGAAATAGGGACTTAGCTATCCGCAAATACCAGAGAAGTAACAATTCGTTTTTTGAATGACTTGTTAATTGATACTATGAGGGGGTCCTCACAGTTGGGGGGATATAATAACATGAAGACATAAAAGACGTATGCTCGCCAAACCGCCTGCCAAGCGTCCAGTAGTGGACGTTATAAGTGAAATGATGATGATGAGAAGACGTATTGCAGCACTTTACTGAAGTTGTGCCATTTACTTAATAAGACAATTACGCCCGGTTTCTGAAAGGCTGATCAAATTGATCAAATCAGCTAATCTGAACGCTGATTGGTGAACATCACTTCGCTGTCACTGTTTTTACCAATGAGCGTTCAGATTTGCTGGTTTGATTAATTGATCAATTTGATCAGACTTTCAGAAACCGGGCGTTAGACTGTCAAACTTCGTCGTCGTCGTCGTTTCAGCCTTTTAGAGTCCACTGCTGAACATAGGCCTCTCCAACACATTTCCAGCGCGACCGGTCCATTGCCACCTGCATCCAACGTGACCCGGCAGTTTTCACCAGGTCGTCGGTCCATCTGGTAGGTGGCCGTCCCACACTGCGCTTGCCAGTACGTGGCCTCCTCTCTAGGATCTTTTTGCCCCATCGACCGTCCAATCTTCGTGCTATGTGGCCGGCCCATTGCCACTTCAGCTGACTGATTCTACGGACAATGTCGGCAACCTTAGTTCTTCTACGGATCTCCTCATTTCTGATTCGATCACGTAGAGAAATACCGAGCATTGCCCTCTCCATAGCTCGCTGAGCGACATTGAGCCTTTTAAAAAGATCCGTGAAGCACCACGTCTCAGAACCGTAAGTCATCACTGGTAACACACATTGGTTGTATAACTTTGTCTTAAGGCATTGAGGTATTTTGGACGAGAAGACGAAGACGTCAAACTTCAGTAAACGGTTACTCTAAAAGTAAAATAATTTATAGATACAGTAATAAATATTCTCAAACTCAGTTTTCTATTCATTTCCGTTTTTACTTGTATGGTTAAAGATTGTTAAATATGCCAATTATCTTAACAATCACTTAAATCATAATATATTGCTTGGAGCTACATATCATAAAGTATTGCAAACATGGCAAAAGGGCTCTCATACATACTTCTGTACTC
The DNA here is from genome assembly GCA_905187575.2 of Celastrina argiolus. NCBI lineage: Eukaryota > Metazoa > Arthropoda > Insecta > Lepidoptera > Lycaenidae > Celastrina > Celastrina argiolus. Next base: position 5,851,229 of record LR994579.1, on the reverse strand, counting down.
GATACAGGTGAAAAAACACATGTCACGCGTGCCTATAAACGTCACTAATTACTATTAATGTAATGTAACCGGATCAATAATAACATAAAACATATTAAGACCTCTGCAGTGGCGGTAGTGATGTCACAAATTATGAGTCGATATATCGATAAAAATAAAGTCGGTAGTGATGTCACAAATTATGAGTCGATATATCGATAAAAATAAAGTTAGATCATAAAATACCGGTTCAAACCTTCTACTGCCCGGTTTCTGATTTTACTTACACTGTAGACAAAATATGGTAGAGTCGCAAAATACCCATATACTTAGTGGTCGTCATTGTTTTGTTCATTAACAAGTTATTAAATGAATAGTGCCAATGAAAATATAAACCGACCAATTCATCTTAAAACGGACATAAGTCAAATATAAATGCAGAAATAAGAGAAAATGTAATTCAGGATATTGATTACTGTGGTCCATAGAAAAAAATATATTTGTATCCACAGCTATTATTATATTTTTCTAAGCACCTAACTGCTCATAAAAATATTGTGCTGGCCAGCTTCTGCCGGTTCTATTATATTAGGTAGTTTACTCTATCCTAGAAATATTTACACTATTACGATTAAGAAACAGAAATCAAAAATGCTGTTAGTATGGATATTAAATAATTTTAATTTGAGCTTCATGACGCTGTTATGTCGTATAAGATTGTTGTGTGCATATTACCGGTGGCGAAGGCTGGTTTCTCTTTAGAGCGAAGGCCTAGCCTGTACAATTGGTAAGGTAGGGGTTCGGATTAGTTTTCAAAAGGTTAGGACTACTCCTAACCTTTTGAAAACTTTTTTCTACCGCCTTTACCTACGTAAAGGCGGTAGGAATGGAGTTATAGGAACTCCACGCCATTGCTACTAACTATCGATATTGTACAATACAATTGACATCACTATATTATACGTTTCACGTCCGAGGGCATCTAATTAAAAAAATATAATATAATAGTCTGCGAACAACGTACAAGGCATTGTGAGGTCGGCCACAACGAAAGCTGACGAAATTGTACCCGATGGTTGCGAGCCGGCGTCGGTGGGCGCGGTATCTCAGGAATTCGCAAAATCAGTACTATTTAATTATTATACAGACGACCTCTGAAGCGCAGTGGTTGAGCGCGTCGGATAAGCTGGAAGTAGCGGGATCGAATCCCGCCTAAGGAACAAAATTTACGTGAAGCATCCATAGACATATTTATTATGTCGTATGTAGTGGCGAACGCTTGTTCTCCTTCAGACGGAAGCCCTAGCGCAGGTACATGGTAGGTTCAGATGTTAGGTAGGGATTTGTATGAGAGTATTCAAGACGGTATGAAAAGCCGCAGGATTCGCGTCATGGACGTGCAGTATTCTTGACCAAAAGAAGTCATATCGGCTAAGAAGGTGCTATGTAGAGCTTCTGTCATGTCAAGGTGTACCCTCGGCGTACTGTAGTAAAAGCATCTCCAAAAAATCTCCTTTCGTAACACACATGACATATTATAAAAAATCCATCTATACTTGAAGAAGACTAGGTTTTCAGAGTACTTATCACTCTTTTGAGTTATTGTTGAAAACTAAAACCATATATAAGACTATAATCCTCTTACACAATTTTACTTTTGCAGAGGAAAATAATATAGATAGGTAGCTGGTATCGTTAAACCAGTCCGGGTGCACATGAGTTTTATAAACTTCCTAAGTGTGTACGCAGTGCATAAGAGCACTCTATCTTCCTTAACTCTGATAATTAATCCATGCGTCGGATTGGTATCAAGAAAATGGGTGGATCCAACGAACGCAAGAACTAAACCACTGGACCATGGAGGCGTCAAAGGAATAATAAAACATAAAATAGTGCAAAAATGTTTGTTCTCATTTAGTTGGTTAGTCATTTAGGTAAATATTAGCTATCAAGCTTAATCTGGGTCGCAACTTGCGAAGTGAGAAGAAATAAATATGATGGATAAAAGATAAGATAGTTTACAACGCAAAGCACATTCCACATTCTGTTTGGAGGTGAAATATTTTGGTAAATTGCGTGCAAGTTTCCTCAATGTAACACCCGTTTTGTCAATTAAATGTACGAACGCAACAATTACGAGCATAATTTAGTGGTCGTTTTCAATGAATTTAATGATATCGGAAGCATAATCTATTTCTAAAACTATTAATTTTTACCGAGCTGACTTCATTCGTTTGCAATTGAAGGAAGGAAAATTTAAAGTTTCTTTGCCTGACCGGCTGAAAAGAACTTTAATAATAATATTTCCATATATGTTGCATCATCAACTGATTATTTAGATTTCTATTAGCTACAACATCATATTACATCTGATATTTGAAAACCTACGTTAAACCACAGATAAATAATTATTACCTTGTGTATTGTATTACAATTATATTTATTATTATTTGTATCCTATGTATTACCTAATTATTTTAGTTTTGAATTCATTTTCTTTTATAATAAAAAAACACCTACTCATCTCTGCATCACTTTAAGGTTGCTTGGTAGAGAATGCCACAAGGCATTAAGCCCGCCTTTGTAAAATGTATAGGGCCGGTTTCTGGATCAAATAACATGGCATGAAATTGAACAACCCCTATTGTACACTGATTGTTGGAACAATTATCAGAGAGAATGGAAGGGATATAATTAGATACATCACGCTCGCAATCGCCAGAGATAAGGTTTATTCAAATCGTATGTCAACTATGTCAACTATATCTATATCTTTGGAGAATTAACCTTATCTGTGAAATTTTAACCAGCCTTGCAAGTGTAAGCGTGATGTAATTATAAAATATCTGTCCCTCCCTTTCTCTCTGATAAATGTTCCACCAATCAGCCTTCAATATGGGTTCTTAACTTAAGTGCTATGTTACTTGATCAAACATTTGAATAGCGTTTCAGAACCCGGTCGTCTGTGTTATAAATTAAAAAAAACCTGAGACGATCAATAGTGTTTGAGAGAGATTTTTAAGATATGTTATGTAAGGCCTTAAATCTTTTTATGATCAACAAATCTTCTGAGGCATTACAGCTGAACAAAGATCTACACGAGATCTACAAGAAAAAATGCTGATCCAGTTACTGTCCAATATTTTTGAACCGGTCCTTATCAAAGGCCGACAACGCTTTAAATGCCAACAATGCAAGCCCTCTGCTGTCAGAGAACACTTAACAGATAATTACAAGAAAATACCCGACATGACTGAGAGACACATCGATATATTTACCTAGCTACGTTATACTACAGGACACTCTAGGCCCCAAAATTGACTACAATTAAAAATATTATGCATATGTTTTCCGCTACTTCGTAAGCATAAAATGAAGTCTCGCGGGAACGTATTTTTTTCTGCGGTAAAAAGTAGCAAAATATTACCATACATACCTTTTGTTTTACAGGTACCAGACAACGGAAATATATTTAATACTTTTATATTATACACATATTTAAGATTTTTATTATAACACAAATTTGATACACATCTATGACCTAGGAACATATAAAATGTTTTGTTCCCTTTCGGCGGAATTCAAACCCGCGACTTACGGCTTGTGCACCGACGCGCTCAACCACTGCGCTACCGAGGTCGCGTCTACACTTTATATTACATAGATGTATACTACTTTCGAATTTCTAGTTCTCTCAATCTAAATGTAAACAAAGCCCAATATGGGCGGATAAAATCATCCTTAAAATTCTATATTAACCGTGGAACAAAGACAAACAATAACATATTAATGTGATCGAATTCCATTTATCTTGTTTAGATTATTTTAGATCACATTGAATCAGAACAGTGTAGAAAAAAAGTTTAGTAAAGCAAGATATAACTAAAAAGATAATAACGTTAATAAGTTAACTTGATTTTTCAAGCAGTGAGCGAACTTATGATGATTTATAGCTAAGAACACCGGCGGCGCACACGACAGCTTTATGAATTATGTCAAAATACCCTCTGTTTTGGTCGGGGTTTTTAAAAAAAGATTGTATCGGAAAGTAAAAAATCACATTGAATCAGAACAATGTAGAAAAAAATAGTTTAGTAAAGCAAATATGTATAATAAAACAGATAACAACTATATAAACTTAATTTTAAAAATTTACCCCTGAATTTTCCAGTAGTGAACAAACTGATGATAAATTATAGCCAAATAACCCGCGCTTACGCGATTAAACTCCTCTTAGTTTTTTTCGGGGTTATAAAGAAAGATTCTTTTACTTTTCTATGGGATAGTGGCCTTGAAATTCCATGCATTTAAGAGTGATTTCTTACAAACCGGAGCTCTATATAAAATATGTAATAAGTAATTACACTTGATCTCGTTATCCTATATGTCACGCTGCCTGTCACACCGAAACGTAACTTTTATGGCAATATCGGCCAAACAAGGTAAATATTAACAGATTTTAAATTAACTGTCTGTTTCATTTTATTCCATTTATCAATAATAAATAAATGATAGTAATATTGTGTGAAAAAGTTAGCTGTCAAAGCTGTCAAGTGAACAACGTTTTTAAAAGTGTCTGTTGAAAATTAAACAAATTTAATAGAAAAAGTACGCAAACCGTCCTAAATTTTTGAAGAAAGTCAACATCCAATCATTCCTCGATTGCAAATAAATAAATCAACTTAAAAGTCGTGCGGATTTCGTCAAAAAGTGAAAAAGAATCAAGTGAGTCACAACATAAACATAAATATAGAAGTACGACATTCCGAACCATAAACTAGACCGACTTCCGCATAAGTGACAAGTTCATTTATGTTGCCATATATAAAAATTAACCATAGAGCACAGCTTAATTTTTTAAAAATATATATTTAACGGCAAAGGACAAAGCACATAATAACCAATAAAACATACAATATAAGTAATATTACAACAATGGAAGGAAATATGCAAGCAATTCTTGCGAAAATTGCAGAAGAGATGGAAAAACAAGGCGAAAAAATTACCAAAACGGTGACGGAAAATTTAACTAAGACAATAGATGAAAAAATGAAATTTCTTACCGTCGAAAATAAACAGCTAAAGATAGAAGTAAAGAACTTAAAAACAAAAATAAATTATTTAGAAAAAGACGCAAGAAAAAAGAACTTAATCCTTCATGGAATACCCGAGACAGAAAACAACAACGGCGAACTTCTCGATTTGATCTTAGAAACCCTAAACAAACTTAGCAAGGAAGCTGAGCAAGAAAAGTGGGATAAATGGGAGCTAAGCAAATACTACAGATTAGGTAAACAAACCGAAAAACGAAATAGACCCATTCTAATCTCAGTAACACTTGAATGGAGACGCAACATTGTACTTAAGTACAACAAAAAGTTACCTGCTGGCATTTATGCAACTGAAGATCTGCCGAAAGAAATTCTCAACAAAAGGAGAGAGCTCATGCCGAAATTAAAAGAAGAACTAAAGAAGAGTAAGATAGCCTATATCAGATATGACCAACTAGTTATAAAAGAAGGGTCCAATGACAAGAGAAAGAGATCACCTTCATACTCTCCAAACCACTGCCAAGACCAAGAGGATATTCGGAATCCAAATAAAATTAACAAATTACAAAATTTCTTCCAGCCAAAACCCAGACATTCTGAAAAACAAAAAGACAACACTTACAATAACCAATAGCAACAAACAAGTGGGGACAGCCAGAACATAACAAATACAACCAACTCAATCAACAACGATAGCAAAAAACGAAAAAAGTCAACACAAATAAACACAAACAAGCAACCTACCCCAACCCGGCTGGTCCCCGTGGGGCAGTATGACCATCACCCTCCACACCATACAAATAAAGGTCTAATAATCAAACAAAATTCGAATTACATACACGTATCCACCGACTACCACCGCCTAACTGAAAATAAAAGTTATAAGAATAAAAGAAAACATAGAAACACACTACAAATTTGCACTTATAATGTTCGCTCTCTGTCATCATTTGAAAGGTATCTGGAACTGACACACGCCTTGAAAAATATTAAGTGCGACGTAATAGGTCTATCAGAAATAAAACGACTTGGCTGCAACATCGAAGAATACCAGGATTACATTCTGTGCTATATAGGTAAAACAAAAGGCCTCCACGGAGTAGGATTCCTAATTAAAAAAGAACACAAAAACAAAATAGTTGGATTTACGGGAATATCAGAACGGGTAGCACTCTTGCAACTGAAGTTTAATGACTTTTCGATATCTTTGATACAGGCCTATGCGCCAACGGAAAGAGCAAGCGAGGAAGAAATCTGTCAGTTCTATGATGAACTAAACCAAGCACATTCACTAACAGACAATAAAGTTATGGTGATTGGCGACTTTAACGCAAAAATAGGAAAACTAGGAAATTATATTAACAATCAAATAGGCCGATTTGGTTTCGGAAAACGCAATGAAAGAGGAGAAAGACTACTAGAACATGCATCTGAACACAACCTGTCCATAATGAACACCTTTTTCAAAAAAAGTAAAAATAAGAAATGGACTTGGATATCTCCTGATGGGAAAACTACAAATGAAATTGACTATATAATGACAAATACCCCAAAAATTATAACAAATGTAGAGGTAATTAACAACATAACATTCCCGTCAGACCACAGGCTTGTTAGAGCGACAGTAATTCTAAAAACACCGAAATTGTCTAGACGAAAATTTAAAGATACCGTATGTAGACCCAAAACAAAAGAAGATATAGACAAGTACCTGAAAAACCTTACTGAATTATTACAAACATCTGACAAACTAATTAAAGCCACTGACGTACAAACTTATTACAATATACTAGAAAACACCATAATTAACAGCTTAAAAACGCAACAAATAACAGAACCCAAAACACACAAAATACTAAGCAAAGAAACGGAGCAACTAATCAAAAAACGCTCTGACTTAATAAGGACAAAAAACAAAAACAAGGAAATGAAAATAGAACTAAGTAGAGTGTTTAAAATAACAAACAAGTCAATAAAAAATGACTACTACAATCACAAGCAAAACGTCATAACTAAAAATCTAAATACTTATAGAAGCACAAAAAGAGCTTTTAAGGAGTTAACCACTCACAAAAGATGGATACATAGCTTAAACCATAATCCAAACGAAACAGAAACTACTAAAAGAAGAAAAGTGCTAGAACATGCAACAAATTTCTATGAAAACCTATACAGGAACACACACAATGACGAAACTGAAAAGCTCACGGACTATCAATTAATTTCTAATACTGTCCAACCTTTCGACGAAGAAGAAGTGTACTTGCAAATAAAGCAACTTAAGAACGAAAAAAGCGCAGGCCAGGACGGTATTAGCAACGAAGCAATAAAAGAGGGAGCTCCAGCCCTCTTAGGACGTCTGACTGAACTATTCAATATGATCCTGAGAACAGAAACAGTCCCCAAACAATGGTGCTCGTCAGAAATAATCTTACTTTTCAAGAAAGGGAACCCGCTAGAAATAGGTAACTACAGGCCGATTAGCCTACTAACAAGCACTTACAAACTTTTTGCTTCGTTAATACTGAAAAGAATAACCAAAGAAGTAGACAAATCACAGCCTATAGAACAAGCTGGCTTTCGGTCAGGATTCAGCACCATAGATCATATACAGGCAGTCGAACAGATAATACAAAAATTTAGAGAATATAACAGACCTCTTTACATGGCGTTCATCGATTACAGCAAAGCGTTTGATAGTATCAGCCACAGCTCCATCTGGAAAGCACTAAAGACACTAAAAATCGACCATAAATATATTAACATATTAAAAAACATATACGAGAATAGTACGAGTAGAATTAAATTGGAAACCATAGGTGAACCCTTCAAAATAGAGCGTGGAGTAAGACAGGGTGACCCACTGTCACCGAAGCTTTTCATAGCAGTTCTACAGGACGTTTTCAGCCAAATAAATTGGGAACAAAAAGGCATAGTAATAAACGGAAACTACCTCAACCACTTAAGATTCGCTGACGACATAGTAGTACTAGCTGAAACAAGCAAAGACATTGAGGAAATGGTCACGTCTCTCGATCTGGAAAGTAAAAAAGTGGGACTTAACATGAACATGAGCAAGACAAAAATAATGACCAATAAAATGTTTAAAAGACCAATTCAAGTTAATGGATGCACTATAGAGTATACTGAAAACTATGTTTACTTAGGAAAGCAAATCACAATGGAATCCAATAGCAATGAACAAGAGATAGCAAGACGAATATCTTTATCCTGGAAAAAATTCTGGTCACTAAAGGAGATACTAAAAGGCAACTACAGTCTTCCCATGAAGAAGATTGTAATGGACACCTGCATTATGCCCTCCCTCCTTTATGGCTGCCAAACTTGGATTTTTACCAAAAACATTAAAACGAAAATTTTAAATACTCAAAAAGCAATGGAGAGAAGCATGCTACGGGTCAGAAAAATACATAAAATAAGAAGCGATGCTATAAGAAATAAGACAAAAATCACAGATGCATTAAAACATGCCCTTACATTAAAATGGCAATGGGCTGGCCATATCGCACGTAGCAAAGATATGAGATGGACTATACAGACCACCAAATGGAATGGACCCTCTGGCAAAAGGAATGTTGGAAGACCAAAGCAGCAATGGGTCCATGACATAAAGCAGGTAGCTGGAGTCTCATGGCTTGACAAAGCCAATGACAGAGAAGCTTGGAAAAAGTTGGGGGAGGCCTATACCCACAAAGGGGTCAATTTTCCAGAATAATCTAAAATTACTAACTAACATAATTTAATAAAATGTAAATATAATACTAACACTAATTGTAAAAAGGGAAATTGAATAAATGGCTTTTTATTTTATTTATTTATTAGTAATATTGTATCATGTAATGACTTGGAATTTCCTAATAATTATAATAATATGCATTAAACAAAATTGACGTAAAAGCCTAAAAGACGTAAATTACTAACAGAAAACCGCGTATTTAGCAGTGATAATATCAATAAACTTGATACTCGCCCTAGTCCCTTAATTTACGCTCTGATATGCACGAAATATGACCCGACTAGACGTAGACTGATAGATCTGTCTGATAAAATTGACGTTCAAAGAATTTGTTAAGAATTTATTATTCTAAATAGCAATGCAACCAAAACGATTTCGGTAAAAAAATCAGTTACGTGATATTAAAAATATTCAAATACATCTTGCTATTATGTACGGTAGATGTTAGAAATTTCGAAAGGAAAGGAAGAGTAATAATTATTTATATTATTATGTGTAAATTGTAATTCACAAACATTCACGATTTTGGTCTTTTTCGTTTAAGCTTTTCAACAAACTTTTCACTCATGTCGGTGTGAGAGCAGCTGGGGTAGATCCTACCTTCACCAATATGACACCTTAAATGTCAATACTTTTTTCCCTCGAGAGCCCAGAGCTTCCTGCTCCGGACTCCGCCCAGCCGATCTCCGTCACGTCAAAGAGCTTAGACGACTTAGACAGGCCACAACAATGCATAATATCCTTCAAACGAAGGTGATGACCAAATGTTTAATTGCCTATTTATATTCATGATACAATTATTACAAACAATGTATGGTAATAATCATCATCATCACCATCAATCGAATTCAAAGTATCAAAATAATTATCATGGATAAATTACACTCAAAATTAGCTAACTAAAACACTAGCAAACATAAAATGGCGACGTTCTATGGCGACAAAATATTATTTCTCTCTGGATCATATGCTATAGACATTTTACTTATACGCGAACTACATTCAGCTTAAGTATGAATTACTAAATCGAATGGTGAGTTAGAGTATGTGTATTCCATGTTTGACACTTATGGGATACAACTATTAGAATTAGTACACTTTTTGATTGTTGTCTGTTTACTCATGTGAATGATATTTCATAAAAATTAGTGATTTAAAAATGTAATATTTTTATATCAACAAAGCCTTGCAGTGATCCCTGTCAGATCCATATTGTTAACACCTGTACGCTTAGCTAAAGCTTAATGGTTATACATTGAAAAATTGCGTTTTGTATACAAGAATAGAAACATTGACAAATTGTAGGGACAAAATTATAGATTTCCCGTATGTCTATTTTGTCTATTCTTCCGTAGAATCTATGGTGTAATAAAAAATTATGGAGGTAATACTACGCGTGCTGACATTACGACAGAAATAGTCAAAGATAGTAAGTACTAAGAATATATTGTCAATGGTAAAGAATCGAAGCATGATCCTACAATAAAATGATGACAGAAATAAAGTCATCCAGAAGTACAAATGCCTTCGAAGACACGCAATTTAAAATCTATTATTTTACCAAATATAATAGTTTAAAAAAAACACAATCATCAATAAAACTAATGAGTTACCCAAAGCCTCATTATGCTTGTAACATGTTATTATTATACACAAAATTACAATTACACGTAAAGTCCCACACCCTGACATAAATAAAAAAAAATTAAACTAGTTAACCTTTTAACGCGGAATTGGCAACTCTATACTTTCTTAAGGCAACGCAAAACGGGTACTATCAATGATAATAGTGGACTTTCGTATGCTACGCCAGTATATAAGCGCCGTGCTGTTTAGGGATAGCATTCAGTAGCTCTCGAGTAGTCTGACAAAGAAGTACACGATGAGATTTCTGGTAAGATCACAGCTTTATCTTATCAGCATACAACCCCTCAATTCATAACTTTAATCGGAGAAAAAAATATATTTGAGTGTTAATTGTAAATACTAAACTACCCTTTATTAATCCTATTTTTAGCCACAAGCACAAATAAGAAATGAATATTTCCAAAATTTAATATTTTTTTATAACTATTGCAAAAACCATTGCTATTTATCACTAACTGTTTATCGTTTTGTAAAAAAACCATTATGTCAAAATCCATATTAAAATTAAGACGTAGACCTCATAGTCAAAAATTTGTAAAGCTTTGCTAATTACTTTTTTATATTAAGTAAAAAAATGACAATGCTTTGAATCTCACTACAAGTTTAAATGTTTTAACTAAAACTTTGAGTATTGAATATTTATTAAAAACTAAAAAAATTTTTTAATATAGTGATCATTGTTTTGTTTCTTATAACTTTTACGCCATTTAATATTTAAAAAAATCGTTGTAAAATAGATGTAATGCGTGAATAATTAGTATGTATTACAAAAAATCGCGATATTCAAATGTGCGCAACTGATGATGCAATAAATAAATTTGTATGTCAAGTACGCATAGTTTTATAGCAAAAATAAATATTTTGCAATCGTTAAAAATAACTTTATCGTTTAACTCCGGAATTACGATCGACAAATTCATTAGAAAAAATTAAATTATTTGCATATTTTTACTTTACATTCGAGATTATATTCCTTTATAAAGAAATCCAATCAAATATAGGCGCAAGAAAACTAGAGCTTTCCATACATCTCGTCACATACAATTGTACAAAACCCAGAAGTTATCAAAATGTCGTTATCGCAGTAAAGTTCTAGGTGAAAAACGGGTACAATCAGGCTGCTTTGCATGCAGACCGTTGCTTACGTTGCGAAACACAGCAAGGCCCTACGCACGCTATAGCTATTATAAATAATAGAGCTATATATTCATGTATGATACAATAGCCTAAATATGCTATTGAAATTTGCATACAAAACCCTATTGTAGTTAAAATACCAAATGTGCTAAAATTATAATTAACATCCTATGACTATCCGTAGATAGATACATCGATATTACAAATATTGAGAAATATAAAATTTTGTTTGTTACATACCTACAAGCACTTGTTAACATTAAACGTTTAAGTGAAAAGGTAACTAATTATTTCTGTTATATTATTACCTATTTTAATAAACTTTAGGTTTTCAAGTAAGTCTAATTTTGAGTGTTGTGAGAGCGTCTCTACATCTCAAGTATGATCACACCTTGTATCATTATAATTAGAATCTTAGACAAGGTCCCTTTGTACCATATTCGTACTAGACGTGAGTTTACATACTAATGAGCGTTTATTGTTTAATTGTCACTCATAACAACCGATAAAAGGTTGTTAATTATAATTAATTTCTTTAGACTACTATTAATTTAATAAGGGTTACTGAAATATTATCGCTTGGTCTAACCACGGACGAAATTAATAATATTCAATGATGTTCTGCTTATTAACAAACAAACAAAACAAAAACCTTAACTTAACAAGGGAACGACTGGCAATTTAAAAAGCTTTACATAATGCAAGGGTTAATGGTGTAAGCTGCAGGGCCAAAAAGCCTACAAAAGTTTAATCTTAGTACTAGATACCGAACATAATTCAATCCTACATTGCATAAGTTTCAACAAAGGTATTTAGGAGTGTAGGCGTTATGACTGTTATCTTGTTTGTCATATCCACATAGATATTTCACCGGTGACAAGCCCCAAACTTGCAAATATTAGACACGATTTCTATAGTCCTCAGTCACAATTCACAATCCGGTATTTAGCAGTCTTGTCTGTACAGCTCTATTATTTTCTTGAAAAACTTTATCTTGTATCATGTATCTTCGTCGACATACGAGAGTACTAATTATTATTTTTACACCAACAGGTAGCTTTCGTCGCCCTTATCGGCTATGCCTCGGCTAGCGCCATCATTTCCCCGCTGCTCCTCGGAGCTAACGCGGGAGATGTCCAGGCCGCCGCTATCGACGCGACCGTGGCCGCGCAGGACCACGTCCGTGCCGTCGGAGAGAACCAGGCGCGCGCCGCCGAAGCCGTGATCCAGTACAACACCGAGGCAGTCCGCGGAGTCGCCGAAGCCAACCGTGACATCCACGAGAACGCCTACTGGAACGGAGTCGCCGCCTCCCAGAACCTCGTCGCCGCCGCCCAGTCCCAGGCCGCCGCCATCGACGGAGCCGCCGCCGGCGTCCGCGCAGCCGCTCTGGGCCACCCCCTGGCCTACGCCGCCGCTCCCCTCGGTTGGGCCGGAGCCGTCCCCGCCGCTCGCCTCGGCTGGGCCGGAGCCGTCCCCGTCGCTCCCCTCGGCCTCGGCGTCCACGGACTCGGCCTCCGCGCTTGGTAATCTAGTTCAGTCCAGTAGTCCAGTCCTCGTGTGGTGCCAGCCCTGGCAGTACCCGCTGTTGCCAGGTTTGGCATGACAAACCTCAGTTTGCTCAACGGTATCCAACACAGGTTTCACTCGTAACTCTCTTGAACTTAGCGGAATCTCATGCCATCACTGCCAAAGTGTAAATAAAACCTCGTACAAAACATGACGTATTTTATTCCAACTTCCCTACACCTAAGTAACAAAATACCATATTATTATGCTCGATATAGTTATAAACTCTAAATAGATGCCAATAGTTTCTCAAAGCTTTTTCAGTTTTTGTTTGTTTATCTCTCAAAAGTTGAAAGCAAATCCATATTGCCACTTAATGTAAAACTGTGATACATAGATTTATAACGATTAGGTTAAAATAATAAATAACTATTGTCAGAGTTTTAAAGGATAACCTTAACTACTAATCTATTGGAATAGGAATGCAGTTAATTGTAGTTTAAAACTTTATAAAATATGGTTACCTACTAAAATTACCAACATTACAAACACGGCTAAGTCCAATGGCAGGATCAAGAACTGCCTGCCATAATTACATACCTACACACAGCCTAGGTTTAATTAGTAATTGATATAAATAACAGGCATCTAGATAAGAGTTGTCACTACAAATTGGTAACATTGGGTGTAAAATTCAAACGCCAAGAATAATATTATACTTTTTGCGACTTTAACTTCATGTTCACAACATAATTGATAACTTAAAATACAATTCAATATCATAATAGATAACAAATAGGTGACCATACAATGTACGGTCGAAGACAGATTCCGTTTACCGCTTTTCAATCATATAACGTAGCAATAAGGTTGAAAGTGCGATTGTACCTGTTCATAATGCAGTTTACAATGTCAGTACAACGATAACAATCTAATTTTTTATATGCTAATAAATAATATGTAGTATAAAAGGACTACTGTAATACGATTTACTGTATTATATGATAACGCATTGAGCTGACATATTATTATTAATAGCCTCTTAATTAAACTTCCGTATCAACTACAAGTTGTTTAGAATGTAGATACATTTTTGCGATTATATACAACTAAAGCATAATAAAAAAGCCGTCCGAACAGAGAGTTGGTTAAAAACTAAATATACATTATAATATAATGAAAATTGCTAATAGGCCTAAAATATTATAGAAAATATGACTAAAATAATAACTGGGCACATAAACCTCCATACTAATAAAACTATTTACATACTCGTTAAGCGAGTGTTTTGTCGTTGTCTTTAAAAGGAGTAAAAATATTTATTAGTAAGTATGTAAATATTTATGTAAATTTTTGGAAGATTTGAATGCCAAGTACTCGTAGTTAACTATGAACCTATTGCGGTTGCGGATTTAAATAGAACGAAACCAGCTACGCAAGAGTTATCATATTATAGTGCCCTAGTGTATGCGCAACAAACAAGAGAAAGGCATGAAAACAACATTTATGTTTTTCCAACGCGAGAATCGAACCCACGACCCACGGAATCGAGAGCCAAGCTCGAAACGACTGGCCTACTGGAGTAGCAGCATTAAACTAATAACAAAGAGCAGACATTCTTAAAATATTAGTAAAACGCACAATGCACGTGGCATTGTGCGTTTTTATTTTAAAAAAATCCGTTCAATTCGACTAACACAATTTACTATATTTAACACACAATTTGTGATTAATTCATGACAAAAAACCATTACAAATGTCGACCAGTTAGGCAGCAGTATGTCAATCGCGTGTCACGCAATAATAGTGTTTATGTACTCAGCCGGAAGGGCGACGCTTTGTGGTGCATTGCAGTGACTTTATTGAATCTGGACTGCCTTGGTTAGGGCGTATGCCGTAAACACACGGGGTACAATTCCCGCGAGCATGTTCGTTTGTATCGTCGTTTCGGCAATGACAGCCACTGTTGGACATAAGCTTCCCCCAACGGTCCGTTTGATTATACAAGGTGTAAAATAAATGAGTGATAATACTTTAGGGTATGTATGTACCTCCTATTCAGAATGTACTGTGAAAGTACCAGCGCTGAAAGACTTACTTTTGACTTTCATGTTTCTATGAAAAATGCCCCAACATTATAAATTTGCCAATACAATTAAGTAAAAAAAGTACCTTTGAGCGCTTTCACTTTGAGCGCTGGTACTTTCACAGTAAACTCTATATACTGGACCCATACACACCCTAAAGTATTATCACTCATTAATATTACAGCCTGTATACCCTAAGGTGGTCATTGTAATTTATTTTCAAAATTGACCCAAATTTTTTTTTGTTTTAATTAAAAAAAATATGATAAAGAGTTTAGTGAGGTAAGATGAACATAACCTTATGACCACTTAGCCACAGAGGACGTTAATATTGGTGTATTATAAAGATTAAAAAATATACTGTGTATAAAAACAGTCACTTTAACTTTCAGATACGTTTATACTGCCTGTCCTCATTTTGAAAATGTATAATTTTTTTGTCAACTCTAAAAAAATTTTTTTTTTTTTTTGTAAAAAAAAACTACTAGAATGAGAAAAGGTAGTATAATCATATCCCAAAGTTATAGTTACTGTTCTTTTTACACGCGTTATATTTGTTTGTTTGTATTCAATATACTACTGGACCGATTTTGACGCACGGATATAGATTACACCACTAGGGAGGAGATAGGTTACTTTTCATCGAGGAAAAATGTTCTCATCGGATCCTTTCACTCGCGCCAACTCGCGCCAACATCTAATATAATACAAGTTGGTCGTAATATTCGCCCGTACGTACACCACGGTAGATTTATCAATTATATACGAATGTAGATCACCTTGGGGCTAAATATAATAAATACGCACAGTGCTTATTCCAATATATTGTACGTGATCTTTAAGTGACAAATGTAATGTCGCACTTTTTATATTCATAAATAAGTTTAAGTGGTATTTAACATCACTTAATACGAACAACACGAAACACGGAGATAAATTAAATGTAGTTTGCAGGGTAGACGTAAATTTTACGTATTTTATTCTACTTACATTAGTTACTGCTATGGGTTTACCTGGAACAAAAAATATAATGAACTTTTTTCTGGATTTTTATTATAACTAAGGAGTTGAAATTTTCTAATCATTTTATGCATTTTGAAATATATACATTCATCTATAGGTATATTATTATATAATAGGTAAAAATTATTTCCTGCAGATGTTTTAACACATAGGCCAATTCATGAATGCTTTAAAATCGATATTTCGCACACGAATTGTATTTACAGACGAAGGAAAGATTTTTCAAAACTCAACCCGCAAAGGGGTAAATCTATTTAACGCGGACGAAGTCTTCGGCAGCGGGTTCTTTATATATTTTTCCATGATCTAATGAAATAAGTAATATCGAAAAATAAAAGCTTGCGAAATAGTGTACATGAGCCATAGAAAAGTTTCGATATAGTTTACCTTTTGCGTCAAGATGTCCTTTCAGCTGCTCCGCTTTCGCCTGTAGTTTGGTCTGCATTGTTTCCGCGCCTTCCTTCATTTTCGCCAGAATACCTAAAATATGCTCAAATTAGTCCCAATTCACTTTACTAATTTTCGGTTTTATGGTAAATACATTAGTTACAATATACATTATATTTTCTGTAAGTTTTAACACTTGCTAAATTAATACAATGATGAAGAAGTCCGGAACTACTGGTCAGATTTGACAAAATATTTCAGTGTTGGATAGTCCAATCATCGATGAGCTATGGCTCGGCTATAGGCTATTATCATCACGTTAAGACGAATAGAAGCAGAACACCAATGAAGAATACTATCGGGAATTTTATTTCAATCTTTGACGCGGACGGAGTCGTGTGCAAAGTAACATTTTCAACTATTACCCATGTCTTGTTTATAACTATAAGTGGAATAAGCTGTTAGTTTCCCAAACAAAATTAATAAATTAAAAATATATAAACCTTCTTCTGGATACTCTTCAGAAGTATTTAGTGTACAGGTTTATCACTAACATAATAACTTATTTGACAAACTTAAAATACCAGTATACCCACCATGTTTGTCCTTTTCCTTCAACAGACGTTCCATATCTCCAGCCTTGTCTTTGACACGACCGAAGAAGTCTATCCAATGTATGCGTGTAATAAATAGTCAAATAATCATAACATTCTAAATTTAAAATATGAATAGTTCCGCTTATCACTTTTGCTTGTATCTCACAGAGACCAATTGGTAAAACCATGGCTATCCCATACAATCTATCTTTAACAAAAAAATTGCAATATTTGTCATTACTATTAACGGTTGTAAATTATAAAATGTAAATATGTCTAATTAAGTACAAATATTGACATTAAAATAATGATAAGCATATTTTTAAAGCATAACATCACATTAAGCTAAATTCAATCCCTAATTAAGAAGATTTTTCCAATAGTGGCGCTAGATGGCGGTTTCCGAAATATGCATGGAGTTCACCCTTTGCCAGTCGCATTGCCATTATTAGGGTGTTACCATTTTCTAGTACTAGATTGTGTCTCTGTTAAATATCTACTTTGTGGTAAAACTAAATATTGGACTGTTGCTAATGGCCTCCGGCAATCTTCGCTGGTAAACGACAATTGCCGAAAGACATTGAGGTCGTGGTCGTACTGTATGTTATTATATTATTTTAAACCAAATATCAAATCTGTTGAAACAAAGAGATTTTTTTCCCGTCTGCAGCAACACCAAAAGGAAAGGTTTTGGCAGTATGTTCTACCGTAGCTTCTGAACTATTCGTCCGATATCAACCCATGAGGCGTCAAGAGTTTCGTAATAACATCCCGGGCAACATATATAATTCAAGTAGTCAGGTAAAACTTTTTATATAAAAATTGTGGTTAGTTAAGTATCAGTAACAATAGATTTTTCAGATTACTGATATTACATTTTCAAGATAGTTGGACCATAGTCGATACTAACCGGATATCTTCTTAGCAGCGTCAGGGCTAGCGGACTGCGTCAGCGCGGCCACCTTCATGTACTCGCTCGTTATCAGCCCTGCCGCCTGAATTGTAAATAACAATAATAAAAAGAGCCCTTAAGCCTTAGACCAAAATTTGAAATTAAACTTTTTTAGGCTCTTTGGGAATGAAATATTAAGTTCGCGTCACGGGACGAGCTCCATATTTCATACAAACATGAAAAAGAAACCAGAAAATAAAGAACTTTGACTATTTCATGTGGTTTGATGGACAAAATATGCAAATATAGATGTTTTAGAAATTATGGTAGTAAAAAAATTGTAAATTAGTAGTTGTAATAATAAAGATTTTAAATTTATAATACAGACGGATGAATATCACGCATGCAAGGGCATTCATGATAGGAGGATGAAGGAAAAAAAAATGCATACAAACTAATTTAACAAAGCAATAAATACGAGTTCTTTCGGGTCTTAGCCGAACCTCTTTCACTCACTCGGAGGTTCATGACGTTCTCCGTATGAACTGAAGACATGACGTCACGCAATATGAATCTAATAATTGAAGGCATGAATGGATTTAGGTGATATGTAGCAAAATTCTGATTTCGAGTAAATTGAGTTCATACTGTCATTTAAAAAATTTACAATATGTCGTACATTAATCTAAAGATCCGTATCTAAAATCAATGTACTTAATACGTTACGACATATCCTAAAATGTTTAAGTGACAGTTTAAACTCCATTTTCTGGGTAAAAAAAAATTACGACATATCACCTTCATCCATTCATGTCTTCAATTATGAGAATGTTTTGTTTACCTCTAGACTAGCGGGACTC
Organism: Celastrina argiolus; assembly: GCA_905187575.2. Taxonomy (NCBI): domain Eukaryota; kingdom Metazoa; phylum Arthropoda; class Insecta; order Lepidoptera; family Lycaenidae; genus Celastrina; species Celastrina argiolus. Next base: position 5,832,304 of record LR994579.1, on the reverse strand, counting down.
ATCGCGGAGTACTCCTCGCTCAGCAGCTCCACAATCAGCCCCTCAATGTCAAAGAACAGGATGTGACTTTCTGGATCTAAATAGAGAAACAAAATATTATTGAAAATACTATTATTATTATACTAGATGTCCTGGGGAACGTGTACCTTGACGCGCAGCAGGGCCACCTACGGGCTCCAATTCATACATTAAAACCTTTCTCGAGAACCACTCTATCCATCGGTGAAAACAGCATGAAGATCGGTGAGTTTATCGCGAACAAACAGACAAACAGGCAGACAGAGAGACGCGGCGGATGACTTTATTTTATAATTTTAATAAAGTTATAGTGTTTAAACATTTTAAGTAGTATTATAATTTAACGATCTAAAATCTAAATAAATATACAATGTTGCTTTTGTAATATACGTACCCTTCAACGTGGGACTAGTGTATATAGAATGTATACGAGCTACTGTGTAGAGAGCTAATATGGTCTTCGGTCCATCGTCACAGAATATGATAAAGATGGTAATGATAGTGGTGATGATGAATGTAATGATAATGATCATGACGAAGATGATAACTACATAACACTCACCGGCGGGGTTGGAGCGGAAGCCCTGCACGGTGAGCGGGGCGCGCCGTGCCCGCGCCGGCTCTGCGAGGGGGCCGCCGCCGCTGCCGCGCTCGCCCGCCTGCAGCGCCGCCAAGCCGCGCGCGGTCGCCGCACGCATTGCGTTCAGGTTGCGGTGACGCAGGCCCCTGCGCATATGCACGTTAAAGTCTAGTATCTGTACATAGCTGATTTTAACAAAAAGAATTCCCGAACAGGTTAAAGAAAAAAAAGAAAAGAGGTACTTTTTTAAATTATTGTATGGTAAAATTTATTATGTTGTGGCATTTCTCATACAAACATGAAAGTCAAAAGTAAGTCTTTCGGCGCTGGTATTTTCACAGTATACTCTACATAGGATGCACGGCACGTACACACCCTAAAGTATTATCACTCAATTATTTTACACCTTGTATATATAAAAGTGCAAAAAGGAACAAAAATACAATAGGTATGAAGTATAAGTAGGGGGCTAATTTGTTCGCAATGTGTGCTATAATTTATTTAATCATCAACTTTAAAGTAACCCGTTGCACACTAACGTTATTTGACTACTATAATAATGCCACTTCATCAACTTATGTGAAGTTTAAGATAGGGCCTCACCTGAAGAAGTGCACGGCGGGGTTGGCGAGCCCCTGCAGGTCGGTGCCCGCGCTGACGGCGCCGCCCAGCTCGTCCGCCACCGTCTCGTCGCACGCCGACAGCACCTCCTCGGCTATCATACCTGCCAAATAACGCTACATGATTTCATACACTTAATACTACCTTTTCTCATTTTAAATGTATGTTTTTTTTTCAAAAATGAAAATATTTTTTATGCTCTTTCGTTATTCTTGCGACAAAAAAAAAGAAATGGCAAAAAAGTAAAAACATTTTTTTAGTTTTTCACAATCATCACAATGAGGAAAGGTAGTATCATCGAATCTCGAAAGTTATAGTGAGTGTTCTCTTTACACCCATATCTTTTTCCGTTACCTTTACATGCATATCCGATATTATTTGAAAACTGCTCTCGCCAAGCAGTCTCCAAAACGTGGCGAATATACTAGGCAGCTACCCCCCTTGAAATACTTTGGGGGAGACTTGAAAGAAAAAAATGATGATGATGATTATGTAAGGCCGTAATAGCACTCACCATGCAGCACTCTATCCAGATGCCCCGTCTCCATCTGCCACACGTAGACCGTGCCGTCGCTGCAGCCCACCACCATGAAGTCGTCCAGAGGCCGCCACTTGATGGTGGTCACCGGGAACAGGTGGCGAGAGGCTAGAGTCACGCACTTCCTCTCCGACAGACCTGCGAAGTGATAGATGCGTTTGAGTACCTCTGTGGCTCAGTAATGAGCACTTTGATGTCAGAGGTTGCCGGTTCGAATCCCACTTTAGATTAACTAATACGTGTACAATATAATAAAATTCTTAATTATATTATGTGTATAGTGCAAAATCATAAAATATAGTTCCGCAATCCGGTACACGTAACAAAAGTTCCTCGTATACTTAGCATGGGGCCAGACAGACTTTCTGTGACGCGTATAACTATTATATTTATTATTCTTAATAAAATGTACGTACTGAGCAACGTGACGCTGTGATCGGACGCGACGGAACAAATACATTTCTGTATGCGTGGCTGTAAAAAAAAAACATTATTAGTTAATACTATAACTGTTCGTCGTCATGACCGAATGCGCTACGATTACCTAGAAATATTGCAATCCTGCAGTGAACGAAAAAAAAGTGCAAGAACGGGAAAATTTATGACCTAAATCGGCCGGGCCGCATCAACGCATCGCAAGCGCTGCGCATTCTCTGTGCGGATCCACAGAATACCAGGGATCGTGGTATAAATGATCGATCATTATACCTGAGTGGACTCTTGTTCAAGTGTTTGCATTACCTAGCACAGTATTGTATTGCTGTACCTTTTTTTTCTTCGTACTGTTTTGTATTGTTTTGTCCCTGTATCATTTCTACTTTTAAATGTTATATCTGTTTATTTCTTACTTGCTTCACTTATCCCTTACATTTGAAGACCCGCATTCAAATACCTGCGTAACGTACTGGCGTGGGCTTTCCTCTGAAGATGAACCAGCCTTCACTACAGGTAGCTGTTAATATGTCCACACCAGCGGTAGGTACTCAACCTATTTTTATACGGGCCACAAACACGGTTTAGTCATGATGTCGCGGGCCGCAAGCAAAAATAAATAAAGATTTTCAATTACGTTTTTAAAAATTACTTTAATAGTGGAAAAAGACAAGGTAGTGACAATAAGTTTAAAAATATTAGCCAAGATAACGATAAGACAGAAACCATTTTTTTTTAAATAACACTATCAAAGATCTTAATCATTCAATGTTATTTTTTAAACTGTAAACGTTATTTCATAACTTTGCCGAGATCTGGCTTGTTACCTATTTTTTACGCGGCGCGTGCACTATTACGTTAAATAGTTTACAAATCTCTAACTGTACGCGGGCCACTTATAAAGGCTCGCGGGCCGCGGATTGAGTACAGCTGGTCCGCACTATGCTGCATAATACTTACACTGCAGTTCTGCGGCGGCACAATCAGCTGTGTTATCTCGCCGGCGTGGACGCAGAAACGGTGCAGCAACGCACCACTGAACAGATCCCAGAGACACACGGCAAAGTCGATACCACCGGAGACTAGGTGAGCCCTGTCGTATCTGTAATAGGTAATAATTTTAGACATTTAGGATGAAGGTGATATGTCACAAAAAACTTTACCCAGAAAATTGAGTTTATACTGTCACTTAAGCACTTAGGATAAGTAGTAACGTATTAAGTATGTACATTGATTCTAGAGACGGATGTTTAGATTAATGGTACTTAATACTTTACTTTTATTCTAAAATGTTTATGTGACAGTTTGAACTCAATTTTCTCGAAATCAGAATTTTATTATGCTACATAATATATCATATCTTCAATTTAAATCGGTATTTTTTTATGTTAAATATTTTAATGTCATTTAACACACATATGATCGCTAGTGGGACGTTTGGTACAGACGCATGCACGCACGCACGCACTCAGGTACAGCGTATACGCATTGGGTACGCAGGCACGTGTAATTGATTTAGGTAATATTTATAATTTAGAATTCATTTAAAACTAAATATAATTTTCTTTTTAAATGTAATAACGCTATAATGTATGATTTATTTTTATCTTGTCCTACTAATAATTTTTGCATACAAGTAATCGATCTAACATTTATGTGACTGATAAAATAACGCGACAACACTATATAATATTTTAAGCATTATATTAGAATATTTAATGGTAAAGCGAAACAAGTGGGTGGGATTTGCATATCTCTTAAACACTAACTATTTTTAACTTATTCTAATATCTTAGTAAGTCTCATATTTAAAACCATTTAACGACTAACCTCGGATGCACATGGTGCGGGTACAGGAGACAGTTGACGCGGCCGTTGTGACCCAACAGGAGCTGATGAGGGGGCCAGTCTGCGGAAAGAGAGCATAATTGTATATAAACTTATTAGCTTTTGCCACCCCGTTAGCGAATATTGACATACGAATCCGCTCGTCACTAAGCGAAGCTTATGTCAAATTCCATACATTTTGGTTTCGAACTTCGTAACCGATAAATAACGATGTCATCTTGATTCAGGGCGCTGGCTACACTTCTTCTACCGCAGTAGGAATATGGCTCTCCATCACCTCAAATAGGACTCACCATCCAACTGCTGATGGCTCCCGTGCAACAGCTGTAGCTGGACGGTGTGCGTGGCGTTGACGATGACGATGGAGCCGTCCTCGCGGCCCACGACCAGGCGGTTGGCAGCGAGCAGGTAGATGGACGCGGTGAGCTTTACCTCTGTGGACAGTGGCTAAACTTTACATATACTGTGGAAATTAATAATGATACTCAAGGCAGATATTGTGGACATTACACTATAGTACGTCCTAGATAAATTTAACCTAAACGTAGACAAACCAAAAACACCAAAATTTTCACATATTTACTTATTGTGCACATTTATCAACACTTTCACCGGAATGTTAAAGGATTATACTACATTATCCAGTACATTTTATAATAATTAAACAATAATTAACATATTTAAACATCAAATGAAAAACATTCACAGTAAAAATGCGTTATTTTGACACTGCCGATTGTGGAATATAGTCTATAGTCTATGGATTCATGTAGCCAACAATAATCATTGCATTAATATTGGCCAATTGGCATCACCGACTAGTCTATGGTTGTGTCATAGACGGGTTTACGTTAGGGTTACATTGATCTCGGACGTACTATAGTTAGTCGTAAAAAGTGGTAATAATATGTTCACATTTTAACAAGACCGAACTTATAATTTTATCAATTACAAATATTTCAAGGGCGTACACAGAAGACCGGTGACAACAATGAATACCTAAGTCGAAAGTCAGTAATGTAATAAAAGTCAATCTGTCCATATGGACATTTCGCCCCATATAAAAAAATCATATAAAACTGCCTTCTTTAATCATTTTTTAATATATATAAACTCTAACCCCTAGTTAATTAATATCTACTATATATTATAAACTCTTGTAAGTTAATCAAAGTAAGTATGAACCTGATTCGTCGGGGTGACTGAACTGGTCCAGAATGCCGACGGGGCTGGGGTTCATCTCGGCCCAGGCCATCTCCAAACTCGTCAGCACTATCGGCGCGTGTGCTGCAAAAACAGGATATACAGGAATTTTTAAAATGGGTATGGTAGGCAAATTTCGGAACTATAGAAATTACTGGTAAAAAGAGTTCGGTTTTGAGGAAAACCAAAATTATTGTCAATAAATTTATACATTAATCTTAATAAATAACATACTCCCTAGTCCTTGGCGACCTTTCTTTGATAGTGTAAATAAATGCTAACAAAGATTAAAGCCTTAGCCTTAAGTGCTTATGTATAATTTATTAGGTATGTAATAGTATTTACTTTTTATTTTTAATTACATATTATTCTTTTCATTAAGTTAACTTTTTACACCGCCATCTTGTGTTTCATATTTTTTTGAATATCATAATAATAGTTTAAAAAAACTAAAAAAACACGCTTTTATTGCTAACCAAATTAAAAAATAGAAAATAATTTTAATTTCGAAGAGTTTATATTACAGTAGTAGAAGATCGAACAATCAATTAGAATTTATCACCTCAAAATAAAATTATAATAAAGTTTAAGTTGTTAACAAAAGAATTAAATTCAGAGTAAAAAGCGTGGGGTGCTTGATAAAGTAAATGTAACAATCATTCTATTGGCAACAGTCTATGAGAGGACAGTTATGAAAAGTAGTAAAATGCACCCCACGCTTTTTACTCTGAATTTAATTCTTCTGTTAACAACTTAAACTTTATTATAATTTTATTTTGAGGTGATAAATTCTAATTGATTGTTCGATCTTCTACTACTGTAATATAAACTCTTCGAAATTAAAATTATTTTCTATTTTTTAGTTCGGTTAGCAATAAAAGCGTGTTTTTTTTGGTTTTTTTAAACTTTTATTAATTTTTAATTTTTTAGTTCGATTTATCAATTAGTTATTTGTTGACATGTGGTATCGAAATTAATTAATTCCTTCCTTATCGACTGTAAAACCGAAGCTATACATAAATCGTATGTGATACAGAAGTAATCGGGACTTTTCGACACGTCTACTTAATTAAAGTTCCGGTCTTTTTTTTTTTTTTTTTTTTCATTGTCATCGGTCCTTGATACGTATGCAAAGTTTCAAATTAATCAGACTTCTGGAAACTGGTGAAAATTAAGTTCAAAGATTCCGTTACATAGATACAACCCAAGCTAATAAAAGCGTTATAAAAATCCAAAGGGTTGCCTGAAATTGCTTTAAACTTTAAAGTAATAAGGCCGCCTTTGTGTGCGTGTCTGATTTTATGTAATTGTTATCTGTATGTTTCTATAGACTATATAGTACACTCTTTGTATTTGTACTTACACGGCGTTTTTTGCGGCACCGGCGTGACGGCATCGTCGACGTTCCACAGCGACACGACGCCGGCCGAGTCTCCGCGCAGCAGCAGGCGCCGCTGCTTGCCGCCCACTGACGTCAGGACGAACCGGATTGCCGGCGGACAGGAGAGCAGCTGACAAACAACATGTTGATGAAAAAACTGCTTATATCGTGATATATTTATGAGTAGACTGACTAGCTGACCCGTGCTCACTTCGTTAAGCAACATTAAGCGGAACCCGCAACGCGGAGTCCACAACATGTCTTACGCGGTTTAGATTTTTTCATACAAATGTTTTTTACCCGATAACTCCCGTTCCTGTGGGAATTTTGCAATATCCTGTTGCAACTAAGCTTTAACCTTAAAAAAGTACCTGCATGCCAAATTTCCAGCGTCTAACTTAAGCGGTTTCGATTTTTCATACAAAAGGATTTTCCTGCTAATTCCCGTTCCCGTGGGAATTTCGGGAATTCCTTTCTTAGTGCACCTCTGCGGTACCTAAGCTACGCCCCTTCCAAATTTCAAGTGCCTACGTTTAGCCGTTTCGGCTGTGCGTTGATATGTCACTCAGTCAGTCAGTCAGTTTCTCATTTTATATATATATAGATAAGCTGAGATGTGGTGTTCACGTTACGTTAAGAACCTTACAATGTAGCAAATCGCTGTCACTTTGTAAGGCTTTTAATTTTACACAGTGAATCCGCCGGCTGATTACGAAAAAATTGCGATTAGCAAAAATCACGATAGACTCGCAAACGATTGCTGAACGTCAAAAAACGCTGGCGGTTGTGTATGATAAGCCATTTGAAAATGTTTCTTAGAACTTTCTACTTTGTAGGCTTTTTTTATTATTACATGTACCTTATTATCTGGGTGAGCAAGAATGCTGTACAGCACTGGACTATCATGATCGACAGACGGCCCATGAAAGCCTTTGTGATCTGGCACAGAACTGAAATATGATAAATACATTTTTAACAATAAAATATTTAAAGTATTCAATGTCGATATACAATATACGCTACAAGTCAACTGTACAAAAGACCAATAATATATTTCCCATTTGACAAGCGCATGTAACTAAAATACGCATTACGTGCGTACTTTTTGCGTACAGTACGTTATCACGCACGAGCGTACGAGCGTACGTATGCTATATCAAAGATCTAGCGCGCATTTTTATTACTGTAATAAAATATTAGGAAAATAAAGAGGCATAATTATTAATTAAAAAATGTACATTTTTGGGCTTTTGTGTGAAAAAAACGAAACACAGATGGTTGAATGATGTGCTGTATGCAACAAAATACACACACTAGACTCTAAAAAACATGAAATAGGCCAAGCTTGAAGCTTCTATTCTATAGGTTTAAGAGAGAAGATTTAGAATTGAAGGAAAATGCATAGCCTATTTCATAAATATAAACTGAAAAAAACACTGCTCAAACAATTAAATCTTGTATAAAAAGGGTAAAATAAATTACTTAAGGTAACTCTTTATACACCAAGTACTAAAACAGTAGTACATATTTTTTTACTATCACAGATTACAAAACAATATAGGCATAATAGGCAGATAGTACGAGTGTATTATGTACATTTTGAGTATTACATAATATTATAGCATTTAAGCTGTTGTATCCATTGTGTATGAAAATACAGCGCTCATAGTGTTTACTGCTTTTAGTTCAGTGCCTGTTCAAATTAGGAAGCAACATTGTAAGGTATACTACAATCTACATTTACAAATAACATTTCTCCCACAAGTCTTACACAAGTGTCTGTCTGGTTCGAGCCTTGCTACTTAAAAACGGCAAGATGTCTTTCTATACAGGATCAGAGGCGTCTAAGACTAAAAGTACTAAAGACCTTAACTAAAACTGATTCCACATACACGCTACAAAAATAATACAAATACGAAATAAAACGGTGCTGACCTACTGATAGCTCGTCCACGAAGTTTGCTATAAAAAGAAATTACATTTTAGCCACACTCGAACTGGGCGTAATGATTAGCTTTTTTAAAACATTGTTTTGAATGCAAAAGTCATATTATAAAGGTAGTCTTTATGTTTCCAGATATATACATCTGGTTGTTTAAGTCTTATGAAACATGTTCAATGTGTATTGAGAAATATCGAATGTTCATTCAATGGCACTATTGTGTAATGAACTAACAAAAACAGCCGCTTAGTGCTCTGATGATTTACTAATGGCTAACATAAAATATTGATTGTTGAAATTTTGATGAGCGTAAAAAGACTATAAAACATTTACGTCCATATAATGATTAATGATGTTATAGTTAAATTAATTAGTGCTCAAGACACATGCTGTCATTCCGTCAGGAAGTGACAGACACAGCCTAGGAATTACCGCACAACATTTTATTAAATAATGGACTATACTGTAACAGCTTTACAATATTTTACTGGACAGTAAATTATTTCATCGTCTTGTTACGCTTTAGCTAACCAATTCAGTTGGTAAAGCTAAAAATAAATGGACTTACTTAGCTGGTAGTTTATAGAGGTACCCCTTTCCTTCTGTAGACCAGACCAGTACTCTGTCAGGCGCCAAGAAATCACCAGACATCCAACGCTCGCCAGATGGCGCTTGTATAGAGCACAGAACGGAAAAGTCACCTGAAATTTTTGTAATTATTTTAAAAAGTAGGTCTTTGGATTGTTATTGGATGATTTGTAGAGTATTCTCCGACCGAAGTAATCACTCTTTAAATACTGATATTCCTGGTACAGGCGTTCCTCTGGACTAGGCAGTCCAGAGGAATGACTGGTATATAATGGACAATACGTTGGGGGCCAACACGGGTATCATCACACGATGTTTTCCTTCAACGTTAGGTCGAAAGTATAATGTACTTTAGATCTGAACATAACACAACATAATAATCGAACCTGCACTAGGCTACCCACTAGGCCACGGACGCTCTTAATTAAAATACACATAATTTTAGTAGAAAAGGAGGTTCAATCTTCATATTATAATATGAGTGAAGTATTTTTTGACACGATAACATCTCGGAAATCGATGAACGCCGTCTTCACGCACGCAAGCCAGACTCATTGTCACATTATGCCCGAATTGAACGTGCGAGCGAGAGCACGATGCATCAGAGTAGAAGAGAAACAGCGGCAGCACCACACATGATTTTTTTAATAACCATTTGTAAAGTGAAGTAAAAATATCATATTATGCTTTCCATTGCTTTCATCAATATTTTCGTCAAAACTATCGCCTGTAAACCAACTTAACAGACAACTTTTTTGATTATTTTTTCTGTTAATGTTTCTATGTTCAGTAACAAATAAGCACTTCAAATTTTTATTCATAAACAACTGCAGTTTCAACTTACCGGCATCATATATTTGACAGTATTTAGCGCACACTATGAGCACAGTGCGCTGATTGTACGCACAACAGTTCAGAGACAGAGCATTCAGGCATCGGATCTGCTTTGACTCATTTTCATAAATCGGCTCAGACTGTTTATTCTCATGTCCAAGCAGAGACCACACCTAGAGTTAAAAAAGGTATGTAAAATATTTCACTTTAATTGACTTTGAATTGTCAAAACTGAAAAAACAATTACCTTTACTGTACCAGTTATTGAAATCGCAAGAACCACATCATCCTTTCTTGATGATGGTCTCAAAACCTGAAACATTAATAGTTTAACTGTTTACTTGAAAAGATACATTGGAAAAGATATCACTGGACAGATATGAATGAGGACTCTGAATAAGTAATACCTACATGCTGTAATTTTTTTATAAGTATCCTATATATATAAGTCTCCAATTATATTGTCTATAGACATATTCTCTGTCGCCCTTACCATACATTTTTGGCGAAAATGAGTTATTAGTTATTAGTTATAGTATATTATTCAAAATCACCGCAATGAGAACTCAATTTTTAACAGCTGTTATACTTTTCGTTATTTTGTTAATCATAAACAAAATATGTGGATCCATTCCAAACTAATAACCAGTCATAGCCATCGTAAAAATATCATAGATTAACTAAATATGTCAATATAATATTGCCGTAGAATGTCCACATTGAAAGGCACTAAACAAAACAAAAATATTAGGGATATTTCTATTAGTTTCACAGAGATAACAAAATATACAAAAAAACTTTTGTTTCTATTTACTCGAAAGTAACCTCCAAGCAAATGTGTTGTTTATGATAAGAATGGCAGATCTCTGAGTCTGATATTTCACATAAATCACTTTACAGACAAGGGCAAAACATTGTATAACATATACTGTATGTAAATATTTTTATTAGTAAGGGAGTAAAAGTTTTTATTGGATACTGAAAGGTCAGAACCAAACATACAGAGATAAAATTAAGAGCCACTTACATGTAAAGCTGATATCCAATCTGGATTCATTTTAGAGCTTAGCGAGAAGAGAATCTCTAATGAAAATGGATCCATGATCAATATTTCTGCATAATACCCATTGCAGAATAGTCTTAGGTCTTCACTATTACACATATGGTAAGCCTGAAATGAACACATTTTACTCAGATATCAAGGCAAAAAAAATACTTCTATGTTTACCATGAGTAATTTTTGTACTATACCTTACAGAAACTTTAATTTATTATTGCAAGTTTGCAAATAATATTTGAAGTTAAATTTATAATTTACCTATACACTTATTTACCTATTTTTATACTTGTGGTAATTTAGAATTTAACATAGTTTACCTGTATGTTAGTGTGTATTTGTGTCAACTTGACACTCTCTCTGCATTTCCCGTCTACTAGATCCCAAGTACACATCTCACCAGCTTCAGAAGAACTGACAATAAAATTGTTATCCTAAAAAAAATTACTTTCAGATCAAAATATAAATTTATTGATTAATTTGTTTATAAAATAAAACTAGCCCTTATAATAATTTCATCTACTTAATATGTTTTTTTATTTGAGATTATATTTTTAAGTACCTGTATTATGGATGCTCTGGAAAGACAAGTGACCGGTGCAGTATGTCCCACAAGAAGACAACGAGGTGTCATTTTCAGAGTCTCGGGATCCACTTGCCATATACAAATCTGGCCATCATAGCATCCGGTGACTAGGGTCTTTTGGTCCCGGGAAAGGTATACGGATGATATGCAGTGTGTCGGAGCATGTTTACCCCACAACACCACTGGTACAATAAGATTTGAGCTGGGCATTGTGACTAAGAGACGTTACGGTTCTGTAAAAAATATCGACAATTTGCAACATCTAAGTACTAATACTCCTCAAATTAGCATAACAAAACCAGACGAGTGGTCGTAATGATAATAGTATCATTATGATACAAAATACATAATTGACAAGGACAGAAGCTAATTAAACTTACCACTCTCGAAGTCTTACAAGTTTATAGGACTATGCATTTATATCGTACGTAACATCCATTTACTGCTTTATTGAAATATTACACTTGTATCGTAAAAAAATTACAAATTAATTGCGAGACGAATTATATTTTTACAACAAATCGATGCACAGCTGACAAATGTCATTTACCGATTGTCAATGTCAAATGTCACCGTCAAATATTTTGACATCTATATTTCATAAATTTTGGTTATAATTTGTGGGTACAAACATGCCTAAAATGCCTGAGCATACGAGAGTCCAAAGATTATTAGTAGTTTAAACGTGAGTCCTTGGTTTTGGCATTTTGACCGTCAAATAAAATTAATCAAAATTAGCAAAATACAATTTTTTTATGAAATAATTTATTGCTAACAATTGTTCAATTTCGTAAAAATTTATGATTCTATTGCAATTACGATTTTTAGCAAAAATATAATGGCTAAGTCTATTATGAAAAAAGGCAGAAGAAAATCAGAGCCTATTACGAAAATCGAAGATATGGATAGTATGAAATTAAAGCTTCTCGCAAATTTAAATAACTCGGAAACACAGGATATTCATATTTATCCGCCGGAACTTAATACGCAGCTTATTGAACAGCTAACGGTTTGATTTTAACTATAATAATTAGCTTAACAAATATCTACTTTAGACAGCAAAATATGTACTTATTGTATTTTTTTTTACAATCATTATATTACAATGTCATACTACGTGAACACATATATTATCTCATAAAATACTAAGTACACCCAATTGTTTACAGACCTAAGTACATTGTCATCACTCATCAGTATTATATTTGGTCCAGTGGTCATAGCTTGGCAGTTGGCTCTCGACCTAGATATTAGGTGGTGGGTTCGATTCCCACAAATTGGAACCCGCAAAAATGGTGTTTGGCGCTAAAAATGATTTAGTTTTCCATAAGTAGTGGCTTAAGAACCTTAAAGCATTTTCCTTGTCGTTCAGTTATTTTAGACATTTATTTTAAATAACATATTTATTTTACAGTCATTTATTTTACTTGCCAACAATATTATTAGGTACTTAACTGATAGAAATATCTCTCATTAGTCTCACATATTTTTAGACGTTGACTACTGAAAATAGTTGCCTTCGGAAATGCGTATTTACAAAAGATAGTGAAATAAAAGAACTCGAGAAAACAATAGATGAACTTAAAGAGAGAATACGTGATATTATTTCTAGCACAGGACCGGCTATTTCACTAAAGTCTGCTGGAGTAGTTAGTGATAAAATTTCAGCGTTATGTAAACAAAATCGTCATCTTGTTGCCGAAGTTGAAAGTTATAAAACAAAAATATCCAAACTGGAGAGAAAATTAAATGAAATTCAAATCGACGAACCGGAAAAACCAGACCACTGTCAATGTAAAAACGAACCCATGATAAACGATCCCGATGAATTTAAAGAATTGAACAATAAATTATCTGCTGTAAATAAAAAGCTTTACGACACTAAAAATAGAAATCTTGAATTGAAAAATGATATTTTGATAGCTACAAAAATACTACAACAAGAACTGGGAGATAAATTCACTAATATAAAAGAATTACAAAACGATATTGCAGGCTGGAAAGGTAGAGCACAGCAGATAGTGTTATTGCAAGCAAAAATTCAGGAACTCGAAGAAAAACTTAATGGAAATCAAAAAGACAATAATGAAGCAAAAGGAAAAAATCATATACAGGTTAATATGAAAAGAAAGCATAATATTATATACTGCGATGGCTCCTACGTAATATATCGTATACCCCATACAGCTTGTATTGGACATACGACATTACGTAGGAGCAATTGACTGGATGTTTTGTTTTTTGTAGAATGATGTCAATCCGATAAATAGAGAACTGGGTTGAGGGGGTAAGGTCAGAATCATTTGAACGATCTAAATCTATAGAGTTATTTAAACATCTGTATACAGGTATACCGGTGAATAGATAATGAAATTATTCTAAAATCTAAATGCGGTACATAATATCTAGTTCATGTACGTTCTAATATTTTGCAGAAAATTCGAGAATTTGAAATAAAGAGAAAAAACGAAGTCGATCAAGCAATGAAGGAATTAGACAGTGTTAAACAAGAAAATGCCGAGTTAAAACGAAAGTTGGATGGATCGCGATGTCGCATTCGTATTCTTGAGTGTGACATATGTACAATCAGACAAAAAATAAAAACATTTACAGATAAAAGTGCTCATGATGACTTATTGATTAACGAACAAAGGGTAAGAACTAAGAAATCCTTACGAACAAAACCAGTCCTATTCCTCCTATATTAGAGACATCACTTGAAATTATGTTCGATGCGCGTAAATTAGTTGATCTGACAATAAAGCCTTAAAAGATACGAAAATTCATACCGGTGCCGAACATAATCCGCTAGGCTAGTCACGTGCTAGTGAAGTAACATTATACTTCGTAGTAACATTATAGTTGATTAATATTTACAAAAAATATTTCTAGATTCAAATAAAGAATTTGGAACTGCATTACGAGGAAATATTAAACGAAAATACATCTAAAATGAATAAATTAAAGTCTGAAATAAACGATTTAACAACCATGATTGCGAATAATGATATAAAAGTTGAGGCATTTAGTGAACAATTAAGTGAAAAAACGCAAAAAATACAGAACCTTCAAGAAAATTTGGAAAAATATAAAAAATGTTCATTACAGGCTGTATTTTTTACTCCTATGAAGTTAGCGACTGAAAATGAAATTGTAAAACTTTCTGAACTTGTTGTTACATTAAATAAAAGATTAGAGACTGAGCGCAGCCGTTGGGAAGATTTAGATAAAAGTTACAGAAACGCAAAGGAGAAAAAAAATCGAGCCGAGAGAAAGCTTACAAATCTTGAAAATGAATTAAGCCTTCTCAAAAATTCTAAAAAAAGTCTGAAAATAGTACGATCTATTTCTTCCAAAGTATTTAACGGAGAAGGCAATGATAGCCAAATAACAAAGAAAGACTCTTGGGCAAGTTATACATTAGGGGGACACGAAAATTGTCAGTGTGGTATAATTGTAGATGAACTGAAATATAAATTAGAATTGGCACAAGAAAAAATAAACATTATGGAAGATAAGTTTAAAATGATAGCAGAGGAAAAAATTGAGGATTATCAAACACTTACAAACATGATACAAACTTCCAAGCAATACTTTAATGAAGCTTTAGTCGTTCTTAAAGGAGATAAGTGTCAATGTCCTGTATAAAATAAAACATTTTATGTCTAATAACAGCAGCTTTTGACTAATTTTTAAACCTCTTTTTAGAGTTCAATTTTATAGTTATACTAACTTTATTAAGGGTCATGATTGCCACCCAATGAAGCGCGGCACTCGCCAATCCCGTCGCTTGTGCCAGCGCGCGCGTTTCGGACCTATTTTCGTTCGCTCATTAGACCCAACTTTTAAACTTCTCTGTCAGTCTATTGCATATAATTTATACGCACATAATACAAACATAGCACGCAATTTTTTGTCTTCGATAGAATTTAATATCATCCGTATTCAAGACAGGCCGGGGTTTGAAAAATTTTTCTTTATTCTTTACAACCTACAAGTAAACCTACTTTCAATACGTAGCGATTTTTATTCCTCTAACGTCTTCTCAACTGTACAATAATAATAAATTAGGCTTGAGCCTTATCCGACTTTAGACCCGCTTTTAATCGACTTGGAAAAGAAAAAAGAATTATCATTATTTTTTTTATCTATGGCAACCCAATGTTTTTTTTTGAGAATGGTAACATTAAACGCCGCCATTTGTCATATTTTTGGCATGCGCGTAAGGGAATGCATCGAAAATTGTGCTCTTGAGTGTTTCACATAAAATAAACTTAGTTTTAAAACTTTGTTGGTGAAAAGTGTATCTTGTGTTACTGTATGGAACTTTAGTGATCCTCGTTTGTGTTAATTTGTGTTGATACTTAGTCAAAATGAATAAAACTTGTGCGAGGTGCGAAAAAACAGTTTATCCCACTGAAGAATTAAAATGTTTGGACAAGGTAATTCCTTTAAAGATTACAGTTTGGTACATAATGCATTAGATTCCTTATACTTTTAATATACAATTTATAGATGTAGCTAATTCGTAGAAGATTGAATGTATCTCAGCGCAGTCTGTATGAGGTATAATACGTGCTTATTTATTAAAGTTAACCCGGTACATCATTTTATACAGGCGAACGGATGAGTCATTTTATATAAAATTAGCTGATATCATTACAGATTATGTCTTTCATGCTATAGTGTGTCCCTCGGATATAGTCTAAGGCTTTATAGGTGACCTTGAAACGTAACGTTTTAGAGTATTTACTCCCTATCGGGCGATTGGAAGAATGTATTTGTTGTCATTGACTCGAACTTGCCAGCAAATAAAAAAGTGATAAGTAAAACTTAGTATTGTTTGGATGGGATTCATGTTTCTGCATTTCATTTTGAAATCAATTAGTAAATCACATTCATTTTCCATACTTAAGTACTTAATACAACTATATCACTTTATGTGGCTCCCTACATAGTGTGTGCTAAAGAATCTATGGGAACAACACATTTTGCTGTGATATAAAGTAGCATAAGTTTTAATCCTGTCTAAACCACCATACTAAATTTCATCACTATCTGTTCAGTATTTGAATAATTAAGAAAATGTAATATTAATTTAGTGTATAATATGGTGTATATTGGTGGACAACACTAGTTATTTACTAACAATATTAAAGTTACAAACTTTGTGTGGTCCTGACCCTCAAGAAATTTATTCTATGTTGATGTATCATCATGAAAGTTATTGGTTGAAATCAAACAAATGAGTACTTAAATTGTTAAAACTATATTGAATTATGATTGATTTACTGTTGGCAATCTCTATAAGTTTTAATAATCCACTGCATCATAAAAATTGAAGGTTTGTAATTTTAATAACAATAAAAATAACTGAACTAGGTATTATAGTGCACCAAATATTCATAATAAGAATGGTTACATATTAGGTATATTATATTATGTAAAAAAGTAAAGTATCATAATATTCTGATAACAAAAGCAATCAGAGATAAGAACTTTATTTTTACTTTTATCTTTATTCTTTACTTTTATTTCAGTCTCGGTAGGTTACATACCACACACTCGGTAGGGCACATTGAGTATTAGAGTAACTGCAATATTTTTCATGTTCAGTCTTCAGACTAAGTGCTAAGGCACAGAAATTAGAAAAACATATTTCATAATATATATAAGTTCTATATTTCTGCAAGATAGTTGTTATTACACAATTGCATTAACTTGTGAGTTATGTCATGAACATAACTTTATAAATGTCAATCTTGTCTTTAGTAAGATTTTTACATCATAATGCTATAAAGAATCACTAAAGTTGTTGTTGCATTAATATAAATAAAATTTGCATGGTAACTGCTAGGAAAAAAAATGATTGAACACAATTACCTATATATGTCGACAAATTTCATTGATGACAGCATGGTACTTTTCAGTAGTTTTGTTATTATTCATTTATGTATGACTAATATATTTGTAACAGCAGTAACTGGTCTGAGTAGTAAATAAGGAAACTACAATTACTCAAAGACTGACTCAGTATGAGGTCAGTACATTACACTCTGTAGTGGGAACTCTTAAGTAGAGTAAAGTAACTATTAATTGATAATGCCCCTTTTTAAATTTAACTTTAGAAAATCTTAAAAAGATACCTTCCTTATAAATTCTCAAAGTTACAATAATATTATATTATTCCATTAAAAAAAATGTTAGAATAATATCTGATAGGGTCCATAGATAGGTATTAGATATTATTCCAACAAAAGTACTTAAACACCTCATAAATTTTTTATTTATTTTTTTAAATATTGTTCACAAGAATTTAATGATTTTTAATATTTAAAACACAGACTATAAAAAAATATGATTCCGGCCAGGATCGAACTGGCGGCCTTCTGCGTGTAAAGCAGATGACCACTACACCACGGAACCGATACACGTGGTGGCGAAAATACCTAACGCAAAAAGTAATGCCCATTTTATCGCGTGACGAAAGTTTCATCACTCATATATCTGGCTAACATCGATGTTAAATATCATTACTTCCGCGGAGTGCCAAAGTAAAAATAGCAGATTCTGCGGATACCTGGACTAGACATGAATCGATGAAGGTGATATGTAACAAAATTCTGATTTCGAGAAAATTTTGTTCGAACTGTCACTTAAACTTTTTGGTATATATCGTAACGTATTATGTTCATTAATGTAAAGATCCGTCTCTAGAATCAATGTACTTAATATGCATGTACATATCCTAAAATGTTTTGTTTAGTGACAGTTTAGATCCAATTTTATGGGTAATTTTTTTTGCGACATAGGTATCACTTTCATCCATTCATGTCTTCAATTATTATTTTAACAATGCGCTCGCCAAAACAAGCGTGGCGACTGGCGAGTATAGACAGTTAGACACAGATACCTACCCCCATGAAATGTCCAGCTGACGTGATGGTTGAAACTATGACGACAATAGTGTGCTGTGCCGAATCTTATCTTATCCCACGATTTCTCTCGTCCAATTGGCGACGACACGACGCTGCCGATCTTCTTCTTTCTGAACACATATTAAATTTAAAAAGGACGAAGGTACTATACCTATTACATTAAAAAGATCTTCTTTATGTAGGTGTTTGTTGTTAACTAAAATAACTCAGTTAAAATCTGTAATTATTAGATTTGGTTCGCTTTCTTTGATCGATGAATCAAAGTAACTTTCGCGGTTAGCAATACTATCAGGAAAGTCTGCTAAAATATTTACTCTGTGTTATTCAATCTTGTATAGAAATAAAAATATAATTTTTAAAATTCTAGTAATCTACCTTCTGTTAAAATAATTTATTAAGTTTTTCTCAGACGGCATTCTCGGAGCCCAAACTGAATATTTAAATAAGCTACTAACAATTATTAATAATAATTCATGAATATTAATATACGGAATATTAAGATTCGTGTTTTGTGTCCAAACTAAACTTAAATCAAATAAACATGAATACGACAAATATAAGGCAACGATGTCCAAATACCTACTTTTAGTTTAATATTAGATTAAACTAAAAGTAGGTATTTGGACATCGTTAAAATATTTACATCTAGTTGGTATCCTAGTACCAACTGTTACTTTACCACTGAGGTAGTGCGTGTTGTTTTGTATTTATATATTAATTTCAGGTAGGTATTATTTCAACATTACTTTAAAACCTTTTATCTTTCTCCGACAGAAACATCGAATGAGGCAAAATGTTCATATTCCTTCGATTGCACAGTTCTCGTATACCTACATTACTTGAAATTTTTGCGCCACGTTTTATTATAACAATAATGATATTTAATATCCTGTACCCAATGTCCTTTGGCTTTCTAATATTTCTTGAAGCGTGAACGCGTGATATCTAGTTCCGCAAACAATTAAACAGAATACAAAATCAGTATAATAAGTGCTACATACATATAATTTAAGCAAGTTTAATATTTTTCCAACATATTATGTGTGAGGAAGGGGGATAGAAATATTTTCACACACGCTGTGCTAAGCTAGACTAAACTTTAGCTGTCAGAATATCGTAAATCCTGATGCATAACAGTTCCTACTTTTGTTAGTTCGAAGTCACGTGTTTCATTGAAACATTTGTTTAATGAGATTCTATAGACACATATTATCGTGTATATGAGGATATAAAACTCTTTCACCGATGATACAAATCTAAAATAAAAGTACTGATTTCTAGGACGAATTTAGCATTCAGCATCGATAATATACTTGTACTATCTCATCAATTGTTGTATTTTCATCTGACATTACCCACATTAATTGGTCACAGTTGGTTAATTGTGTTATTAGCATCCATTGTTCCACCTCAAGGTCCCTTCTGTATCTTGACGTAACGGAATGAGACACAAGGGTTCTCACGCCATTCTTCCAAGAGGTTAGGAATATCTTTATCTTCTTATTGTTTGCAATGTAAGACAAGATTTACGTAAATAAAAAGTATCAAATACTAAATAGAAGCTAAATGTTTGGTTAAATGTACAAGCTGACAATGGCGGGGGGTATAATTTCATTCCTATCGGCATGACTTTGTAAATATCCTAGGCTATTAGGGTAGACAGGCTGGGGTTTTCTATGAAGGAATCAGACTTTGCCAAGCCGGTAGCAGACTGCATACAGCAGATGATATGTCGTTGCAGCATCAAGCATGTCACAGTTTGAGAAACATTCAACGAGCTGACGAGCATCGGCTGTCGCTTGGGTCGGTCAATTGGACCTGCAGCATCACGTCTCTTTCCACAACTGTATGCGGTCGGCTACGAGTTCGCACCGTTACTTCATCATGCCAATTCACCGCGCGGAATGTCCCGCAATAGATTTGTCGGCTTACGAAAAAAGCTGATTTTTGCGAAATAATTTACGTCCACTGTATTGCGAAATCTTTGTTTTGTAATATCGGAATAAAGTGTTCACGGGTAACTTACAAGTACAACTCGCTGTCCGTAAAAATGACGACCCAAAACCTTTTCACCTCTCCGAGGCTCGCGTGAAAGCAATGTTAATTGCTGTGTTGTATTTTCTAATAACCCTTGATGTTGCGTGTTCGCTGCTCGCCAAATAAGGATTTGTGTAGAAACCTTCATAATTATATGAGCGACTTGAAAATGAAGGCTTACCGCTTATGCTCGTATTCGTTTGGATAAAAAGCTTAACGTGATCTTTTTTATGAGCTGAATGTTTTTATTTACATTAAATGTTCAATTTGTGGCTGAATTGAACCTTGTGAAGACCCTGGTCCACATCTATTTTAATAGCTAAGGCTAGAGCTTCCATCCGAAATGTAATCAGCCTTTGCCATTAGCAGCTGGTAGACTCGTCCACTGAGCAGCTGCAGTTATCTTTGTCTCAATACTGGTTTTTATCTTTCTTTGACTTCTTCTGTCAAATTCTTCTCCAGCTTCGAGTCGTCTATAGTTTCATAGGATGAAATACATAGATAGGGTGTAGTCGGCTACCAGCAGCTGGCAGTGGCGAAGGCTGTTTCTCCTTTAGAGGAAAGCCCTAACCAATATAATAGGTAGAGCTTTGGATGAGCATCGTGACTTGTGTAAGGGTTATGAGGAATGGAGTTAGGCCACTTTCAAGTTACAGGTATGGTTTCTGACACTGTTTAAAACGCATCAAAAGCATTTCTGATCACCGCAACGAATTAATCTAGAATAAATTTACTAGAACAGAAAATTTATAAGGTTGAAGCTGGTTTTAAATATCGAACACATAATATTATTTGCTAAACGATTTCCTAACAAAAAATAAAAGTAAACCTTAATAGCTGTCGACTTCCGTTTAGTCGCGGCCTCCTGAGACATTGCCGATGCCAAAGCAAAAATTGTCGGTGAAAGTCAATCAATTTATTTACAACTAGATTCTAGTCAATATTCAGTAGCCGATCGGCGATCACTCAGTATTTTATTTTGTTTTCTATCATTATTCCGCCCACGAAGAAACTATTTGGCTAGTTAGGCAACCTCTGCAGAATCCTACTGGATAAAAAATGACAATTTATGATATTTAATGAGAGGAACCTAGATTTCTTTTTACTCTTGTAGGTACGAGACCAATCATATTTTAATATTAACTGTGTAAGGAGGATAAGGAGGAAACATTTGATTGTTTGTTTGTTTGTTTGAATGGAATAGGCTCTGAAACAACTGAACCAATATGAAAAATTCTTTCGCCGTTGGAAAGCTACACTATCAGCGCTGAATATAGGCTTTATTAAATAGAAAAAGAAAGAAAATAAACGTAGGCTTTATTAAATACAAAAAAAAATAGAAAAAGAAAGAAAATAAACGTAATAGTCACCGAGGTTTGAACCTGGACTCGATATTTTCCGTCGTTACCACTATATGATACGGTTGTCATGGTAACAACATTGTTTGCAAATGGAAAATAAAAATAGTGAAATGCTATAAATACCGCATTTATATAACTTTAAACTATTTGGATTAATATTTTGTATTCCAAATCGATAAATAAAATAAAAAATTAATTCGCGTTGCGGGTTCAGGGTTGTGGGTTCCACGTTGAGGGTTCAGGATTGTGTAAAACTATTTTTAGTACTCATGCGGGATAAGTAGCATCTTGGCGCCCGCTGTTGCGGTTGAAAACGAGCCGTTTGCCCATTCTAAAATTTGAGTGCGAAAAGTTTACTTGGCGCACGCATTTGCGTGCGCCAAGTAAACTTGCAAACGGGCAAACAGCCCATTTTCAACCGCAACAGCGAGCGCCAAGATACCACTTACTTACTTATCCCGCATTTGTAATAAAAAATAGTATGTGCACAGTGCAAATCGTGCGACGTTGTCGCACTTGTTGCACAATATACTATTATATGCTTAACGAAGTGAGCACAGGTCAGCTAGTTATTTATAATTACTGTAAACTAAATATTTCGCCACTTTTTAATAGATTGTAGATCTACAATCGAAGTGTTTGTCTGTGGCGGTGTGTACGTTAAACAAGTAATTGACAAAACACCAGCACGTCATCAAATAAATGGTATCTTTCTACGGAAGAAGACAAAATTATAGGATTAAAAACATGGTCCAAGCCTGCAGGAACAGTGACCGCTCGTCCAGCGAGGAATTATTGGGTCGAGTTTCCTTCTCTCGGAGCGATTGCGAAATGTATAATTGCCATTTAAATGCACTATGCAGTCTAGCTATATGTTATAATACCAGCTTGTGTGATGTAATATATATACTCGACATGGGCACGGCAAGTGGTATCTATGTGTACGAAATATGTTTCGTTTGAGATCTGGATTCTGGGCACTACGTTTTCCTATTGTATAGAAATGACTTATAATGACGTTATGTGTTTTAATTCTTGGTCCTAACAATGATTGATCATCAAATAATCGAATTCATCTCCTAATGAATAACACATCGACAAAAATTTCTTCGCCAATAATATAAAAAGTTACTTAACATACTTTTAATAGATCGAATCACATAATAATGTACTTAATCAGATGGAAATTATTTAAGGATCGTTTATATTTGGAGTTAAATATTTTGTGGCTCAGAAATGTATTAGGTATAATTAATAAATTACTAGGTAGTTAAAATATATACCACATAATATAATGTTAGCAGCCACTTATAGAAGTTCATACTCAAATACTTACACCGACATCTGAACTGCGGCGCTGCTGCTGACCTCATTTGATCCTGCAGATGGCGCCCGCGGAGGTCGGCACTCGGGCGAGTGCCACACTGCACCTAAACTGCCGTTAACTATGATTTACGCAGCCGTCAGTTGCGGCGGAGTGTTCCAAAACATTGCTATTGGAGTTTTACTCATTAAATCATCCTAACATGCAGCATTGGATATATATATATATATTTTTATATTATTATTCAGTTTTACTCTTTATATACTATAATACTAGCTGTTCCCGCGACTTCGTTCGCGTGGTTCAGAAGCGACATTATGCAGCGCACGCAACGAAAGTCTCCCCGTTTTTGCAACATTTTTCACTGACGCTTCGTTCCTATTGGTCGCAGCGTAATGTTATATAGCCTATAGCCTTCCTCTATAAATGGAATATCCAACAAAAAAAGAATTTTTCAAATTGGACCAGTAGTTCCTGAGATTAGCGCGTTTAAACAAACAAACAGACAAACTCTTCCGCTTTATAATATTAGCATAGATTACTGTGTACTGAACTCACCCCGAGTTTGATAGATTGATACGTAACCTATAGATAAAGAAGAAATCAACACTCATGGATTCCAAGTTTTTATGAACCAATTGATATCATAATTGATTCTAAGTGCGTTAACAAAGGACATGTCACGGTTAACTGTCCTCCAATTTAATTGACAGAACTCGGCTGCAATTCCTAAATGACATTAATCGTCAGTTCACAGCTTCACACCGAAACGCGTCACGTGATGCGACGTAGCGTGCACTGTTTAGGATAGCAATTAGCGTTACAATATTATTTTTATTTTGAAAAATCATTTTAAAAATCAGCCCTGGATCACAAATAAGTTTAGGTTTCTTGTAGTGGCAAATGGCGATGTGAGCTGACGAAATAGATTCCATATAATTATTATGTTGAGATTTGTAACCACTGACCTCTCGTTTATAATAGATTAACAACAATTTAGGCCTACAACAAAATATATAAGATTCCGTACACAAAATATTAATAATAACATGTACCAAATACCTTTATGTAGGTATCTACTCATTATAATTTAGGCCCACAACTAATTATCAACAACGTGTACCAAATACACCAAATCGTTTTATTAATATAAGTATACGTAATACCTATTCATTATGTATGTATTATATTGTAGCTCAAAATAGCCTTATTCTCTGGATTTTCCACAAATTCCAAGCGTGTTTATATCAATATCACGTTTACCACGTGAAGTACTTCGTAGAATGTACGTTTTATCGGTCACGATTTCGGCAAAAATAGTTTTATTTGTTTTTTTACTATACCATTTTTCCCCAAGCTAAAATTCTATTTCATTCTTATGTTAATCAGTGATAAGTTTTGACGTGTATATGTCGCAGTCATCTGATTGAATCCGCTATTTAATAGAATGACTAGCGCTTTCATTGAATCCTGTTTTTACCAACAAATTTTAGAATCCGAGACTAGGACAGCCATTTAATATTTTAGTTTTAAACTTCGAAATTTCCGAATGAGTACTAATAAAACGAACATTAAAGTAAATTAATCAAAAAATATATCAACACATTGCTATCTGTACGAGCTGTTTGACGCCATTTTATAACCGCCTAGTGATTCAATTAAATAACCAGATTCAATAAGATGACTGCGACATATATACGGCTTGAATAAGGAGAATGGCTTACATTCACGCAGGGACGCAGTAATCTGTAATACATGGTAATACTAATGACCTAATGATAACTAAATCGGGGGCCACAGTTTAATAAGTAAATAAATAAAGTCTTTATTTCAGGCATCAGAAATAAATCCATAATTTAACAAAAATTTGTTTTATTTTATAATCATAAATTATTATAAATATAAAATAAAATTATTAAAAATAAATAAAATAATATGTCGACATTTAAATATTAGTCTTGAAAAATTCCAATGACATTTTATTTCATGAGATCCATTGCTTGAGCATTGGTTAGGGCGCAGCTGCATAATATCTATCATCAAAATAATAACCAACCAAATTTCAATTACACTGGATAACTAAATAATCACATAATTTATTACGCTGTATACCTAAGTAGTAATTAACGTACACAAAACGGCCGTGTCTATAACACAGTCACACCTCTTTTGGTCGATTCCTAAATCGCATTAAGACAATAATGCCCAGCAGGCCTACTCCCGACACAATTAAGAATCGAATCAATTAGATCTCAACGGCTCTTGGTATTTTATTTGGTGGATTACTTGGAAACTAACCAGGATAAAGAAAATCATTAGATCATAACTTTTGTACTTCCGACCATTCATATGATGATATCGACTGAGAATCAAAATAAACAAACGTCAATTTATTCGGGAGTATACGGCACAATCGAATCTGAATCAAAATCAGTTTGGAGAGTAAGGGCCCTGGTCCCTGACGTCATGGGGAACGTCTTATTTTAATGCCCACTCAGCTTGTATGCAAGTTGTGATTCTTGACTAATGTAAGTGGTATTATTTACCAAGTTTTGCACTGCGCTAGTATTACGTCAAATAAGGCAATGCGGCCTGGCCAGCTGGCAGAGTGCCTGACCTATCCTTGACCGATCGCTACAGATATACTGGACTTGTTCCATTTCAACTACCATATGTCTTACTGTAACATGTGAAAGCCTTACGGACGAATATTAAAGCGCGATTAAAGTTAGGAGCCCTCGTATTCGCAGGCTGTCACCGCTTGGAGGAATGAAGAGCTTATTAACTATTGTTTTAATAATCGTCTAGAAATATATGATCTAAAGGTCCGGGAAAATTCAGAGCATTGAAAACAGAATGGAAATACAATAGGGTTTAAAATCGAACACGAGTGTCGAGACAATTAATGTCATTATCAAATAAAAAAAATTATATCCCTGTTTTCTATTTTTAACCCAATTGTACTAACGAAAAGATTCCGATGCAATATAATCCCAACTCCCAGGCTTAGGTACAGCTCACAAGTTAATGTAATATGTAAATACCATATAGATATTATAAATATTGTAAAGAAAGGTCATAAAATATAATCTGTTAATACCTCAATTTCCTTAAATACATTTCCATTAACAAAAATATTCATTATTATTTATGTAAGAAACAGTGGAAAAAATATTTATTCTGAGGAGGAAGCCCTAGGTAACTTTAATATGTGGGTAGGTACGGATTTTGATGAGGGTTTTTTCAAAGGTGAGGGGTAATTGACGCCGATAGCAATGGAGTAACAGGAACCCCACACCACTAGTTGAACTACAGTTTAGGCGACCACACCGTGAGACAAGCTTTTGCTTAAAAATAGTAACTGTACATAAAACCTCAGTGAGACGTGCATGATCGCATCGCTTCCCTTGAGCAGTTACAAATCTGTTATTTTACTAGTTCTTGTATTGCAAAATAGGTATATCTCGAGATTTAGACCATGTAACCAATTTATGGAAATAAAAGAATGACTGAAGAGAACCTCTTGGGCAAAGAAACTGGAATTGATAGCCAGATAGTTATCGCCCATGTTGAACTAGGTAGTTCCTAGTTTGTGCTAGTGCAACAGCTATCTCTCCATGGAGTCTATAGGAAAGGACTAATGAGCACTGTCTATGTATGAAAAATTGCCGTAAAAAATTTAAGCGCCAGATTCAGAGTGGTTTCTGATTCTAGCTTTGCTCAGTTTTGGAACTAAATATTATTCTAAATACTAAATATTCTTCGTTTGTCGCTGGCTATCACTGGCGGCCCTGGACTATACAGAAATTGTAGTGATGTATTATAATAATAAATTATAGTGGATGTTTGGCGTATACCCGTCTAACAGTACCAATTATTCTCATGCGTTTTTAATTTTTCCAGGTATGGCACAAGGGCTGTTTCAAATGTCAAGAATGTGGGATGACGCTGAACATGCGGACGTACAAGGGCTACGGCAAGCGACCATACTGTGAAGCGTGAGTATTCACTTTTATCTATCATTGAAATAATAAAACCTCCCCACGCTGATGTTGGTGACGCTAGGCGGATACACGGGAACACTCTTCCTTTAACATTGTAAGTTGTATCTAGAGGGAAGGCAGACCGACACGACTGGCGAGTGATGAGGCGTAGGACGGACTTTTTACATGCCCATCTGATACACCATTATTGGCCTAACAATATCTATTAAACAACATTTTTTCTTGTTCCATCGCGGGGATCGATACTGAGTACCGACTCCCAAGTCGAGAGGGAAGTCCTAAACTTGACACTTGATGATGACACAATTATATCTTAGGTCCTAGCACAACTTGTAGCATTAAATGCGTGATAGTTTATTATCTACTTTGTGGTGATAGTGAAGAAGATGTATATGAAACCGACTTACTTGAAACCACTCGAAGGATTGAATTTGTACACGTAGATGGGCTATTTGATTAAGAATTAAGAAGTAACTCTCAGGACATGTTTCACAATCTTAATAAGTGTTGGACAATTTGTTTAGAATTTTTTTTGCTGCTCATTGTGATAAAACATGTTAATAAGCTATATTATCTGACATTTATCAGTACATTGTGCAAATAACCCTTTTAATAATACATATATTTTTATATGATTTGCGAGTGTATTTACAACATGTAGATTGTAGATATAGAAAATTCCACATAGTATCATCAAATCATGATATCATATAATATACCCGTATAAGACATATAATTATACGTTATGATCGATTGTCATCGCTTACTCATACTTAATACGGTTAGCAAAATAAAATCCAAATTTAATAGAACAGATTGTAATAACTTTGCAGGTTCTTTTTTTCCTTTATTTTTTTAAAAGCTTGTGTCAAAATCGACAAAGCCGGCCTTATAAAAATCTAAATAACAAAATTAACTCTAACAAATCAATAAACTCCACTTAGGGCGTGTTTCACCAAGCAATGTTAAAGTTAACGCCATGTTAAATATCATGTTATCCCTCTCGTATTTCCTGTCAATGAATGAGATGGCATGGTATTTTAGCATTGCTTGGTGAAACACGGCCTTAATCTAAGCTATACCCCTAACAAACAGGTCCTCTGGATGCGCGAGAGTGTCACCTACACGACCAAGTTATCTAAGTGACACTCCCGCGTCAGAACTTTGTAGGTTCTTCAGTCTTGACACTAGCCAGTCGCCAACCAACAATGAGCAATGATTTCTAGTTCACCTTTATTAATTCAGAATTCAGATAATAAATTGATTTTATACCTGAGATATTTCCAACAAAACACCCACCCAATTATCTATAACGGTTCAAATAAATGCCCCACTATAAATGACTTATGCCCCACCAGCCCACCGATAATAATTTGACTGCCGGAAATCAATCAAGCGACATACAGCAATGCAAGTTTGATTTGCATTTTGGTTTAGTTACTGGCGTACCTACTTTATCCCTTTAACCGTAATACAGTAAAAACCGATTAAGGGCCTGTTCCATTAAACGCTCTAAACGTTCAGATCATTCATAACGCTGACATTGACAGCTGACAGTGCGTGTGAAAACAGTTCAAAACGATCCTAAACAGTGCTAAAGAAACGCAAATCTGAACGAAAAAAACGTTCAGACCGTTTAGAGTTAGGAAGTGGAACAGGGGGTATAAGGATGAAAGGACCGTAATCGTGGTCGTGGTTGAAATCGTATTAGCATATTATGGTCGGTAAACCAAATTGTAAATGTTCATATTTTAACACGACGGACCTCAACACTTTTTTTTACGTTTAAATAGTTTTCACTGTAAATGGTTCAGCGAAAATAATTACATATATTATGTATTAAGAGATAATATTTATTTGTTTGTTTGTTTGCATTTAATAGCCTCCCGGGCTACTGGAACGATTTTGTTTAAGTTTGGTACAGAAAGAGCATATTCCCTGTGAATAACAGAGGCTACTTTTTACTGTGGTAAAATGTATGATAGACGAACTCGGACCAGCAGGTTTACTCCCGACACATTCGAGAATCGAATCAGTTCGATCACAACGGCTTTTGGCTATCCACCAAATAAAATATTATTTGGTGGATTGCTTTGAAACTAACCAGGATAAAGAAAATCGTTAGATCGTAACTATTTGTACTGAGAATCAAAATCAATCGTCAATTTACTGGGAAGTACGGGGCACGAACGAATTTGAATCAAAATCGAATCACTTTGGAGAGTAAGGCCCCAGATAGCGCACATCTAGTTTTTGAATTTAAGGGCCGCGCCATACTTTCTGTGAACGGCTTTATGCAGGTGAAATATAGAACATACTGATGTCAAATAAATAAATAGTGCAACAGACAATTAATATTGCACACGTGACACGTCCTACAGAAGTATTTAGTAGTAATAGTAGGTGGTAGTCTGAGGCAAAATCGGTGGAAAATCGACCCACAAAAAGTAGGACGTGAGTGACCCTAAAGTTGATCTTCTGTCCGTACTCTGGCGGGCTGGTCGCTGGGCGCGTTTAGAGAACCATGAATCACCGACGATCGCGTCCACGCTAATGCCCTACTTAGGTATTGGGCCACAGAACACAATGGACATTGGACACCGGTTCCGACGAGAGAAACTCCCCACATCCTACGGTGCCATCATCATCAGCACGACCGTAGCTTAGCATGACTGTAGAAATGCGCCTATACAAGAATAGACATACTGACAGATTAACTTTATCAATCTGGTATCTTGTCCCTGACGAAAGCAGAGGGATGTTATAAGTTTTACGTGTGTGTGTGTGTGTGTGTGTTTGTCTGTCTGTCTGTATGTGTGTATGTCTGTCTATCTGTCTGTCTGTATGTCTGTACGTATATGTCTGTCTGTCTAGTCACTTTTAATTAAAACTTTTAATTAAAACGTCACTTTTAAATTAAAACTTTCACCGAAATATTAAAGGATCATACTTCATTATATTCAATACTTATACTATTATACTTATTATATTACTTATTATCCAATACATATTATAACAATTAAACAATAATTAACATATTTAAACATGTAATGAAAAACTTTCGCAGTAAAAATACGTATACGAATAATAATTGTGTCTACATAATATTATACTTTTCCATACGTGTAGCCAAATACTGAAACGATACTTATACTGCGCTCAAGTCACATGCTGTCCTCATCTCGCTAAGAACTGACAGTGACAGACGGCTCTCATCTTTAAGTAGCGTTTAAGTAATCAGCCGCTAGTTACTTAGTGTTCTATTAAAACATACTAACATTAGCTAAGACAAATCATTTATATTTAACATTGATTATTGCTAATCAGTATAGTTTATTTTTATCAGTCTATGTCGTTAAATAGCATATTGATAATTTAGGGAAGGTAAAGTGTTATCGATGTTTTGTCTATATCGATTAATATTCATGTTACGTGCAGACTTTTTCCTGCACATGCATCCACATTCCACGATCATTGGTGACAATTAACCCATGCGTGCGAGAGTTAATGACGAAATTGTACAAATGCGGATGGAAAAATAAAAATACCGACACGACTTAGTAAGAGTTAAAACTATCTCGTACGTGCGACCGAACGACAATGCACTACATGTCCTCAAATATGTGCAATAAAAATGAAAGTGTTTGGCCATTTAACTTGCGCAATGCTGTACCGAGACAATGTACGCAACATCAGACCTTTATGCGTTCCAATAGAATTCTAAATGTAGTGCGGATGATATAAAATCTATTTATTAGAAAATATGCCTTATCAGTTATTGAATTAAGGTTGTCTTTAAATGGTTTCCGTTAATTTCACTTGGATCACATTTGACCAGCTTGTCTCAATTTGCATTGTGCCGAATGTCGGTTGAAGAAGTAACCTTAATATGCTCAGGTTAGAGTTTAAAATAAAAAGTGTGCACATAATAATTGTTATGCATGGTGCACACACGAGGAATGTCACGTTTTATATTATGACATTGTTATGTCATTGTGACATTGTCGCTCCTTTCGTCACATTAAGAAATGAGACCGTTTTCACTTTCGATACCTAAGTCGCACAAAACATGAAAGTGATTAAACGGATCGGGAAAGAGTCTGACATGTTAAATATATACTTGTTTGCTTGAACGCGATAATGAATAGCCGTTGTATCAATGAAATCGTATTTTTTGCGTTCGAAAGGAAATTATTCAATTTAATCGATTATTCGCAACCGGCACATCACTAATTGTAGTAATTTATCGCCATATTCGGAGTAGTTTTTAAGGTTCCGTAGTTCACGTCTCGCAAACCTTAAAGTTTATCCCCGGCATCCAAATTGGCGCTAGATTAATAGTTTGACATTGAATGTTGTGCCAAAATGAATTCATGAAAAATATTTTTTTGGGATGATTATTTGTCTCGCCTCTAGCTAAAATGCGAGCCCCAATCTAAAAAAAATATAATAAGTAGTAGTTACATGGCACGAACTTTTAATCAAAACTATATCAGATCAGTTATTTTTTAGTACAGGATCTTTTAGAAGCCTATTGTAAAATGCGTTTATTTGCAAAACAGCGTGCAACAAACATGATTTTCCATTTATACGGAACCGTTGGAGCGCCCCACTCACACTTGTCCGGTTTTTTGTGCTCGGCGTGGAAGAAAGTCGGACGAAGCTGGGTGCGAGTAAGAGTGTGACGAACGGATTCAGTTTGGACACAGTTTTACTTGCCATTAAAATATCTTCTGTATTTATTTTTAACTGTCTTTGAATAAATGTGAGAAAATGTATTTGTAGACGTAGGTAGGTACTGAATACTGGTGCGTGAAAAAAAATACCAGACGCACTCCCAGTTTTATAAAAGGCTGATCTAATCGTCTATCCGCTAACATTTGAGTTAACAAGCCATTCTTAAACCTCATTGATGAACATAGCGACTGAGCGAATTGTTGCGAACTTGCTAGTGATTTTCACCCAAAAGCGTTCAGAATGGCGTGTTAACTCGAATGTTACTTGATCGACTATTTGATCAGCCGTTCAAAAACCGGGAGTTATAGTTTTAAAATACCCATTAGAGTGCAGAATGCTAATATTTGTTAAAATCGCTTACATATACATTGCACTAATAAAAATAACATCAACACCTACTGTACAGTAGGTGACATACTGGTACCAGTATGTTTAACACATTTGTCAATCTTTCAGAGTACAGCAATATCTACATACTTTTATTGCATAGGTAGTATCCTACATATAAATAACCCTAAAGGGTTAAAACTTAAAAATTTTAATATTTGTTAATAATACTAGTCCAATTCGTCGAAAAGAGACGAGATTTCGTCAAGCACTTAAAAAGGACAGGAACAAGTGCCTCGGGCAACATGAAAATTCTACAGCAAAGAAAATTCGCACCACTAACTCCCACCCTAATATTCGTTTTATGTAACATAGGATTGGGGACGGTACTCTAAAGCGAAGGATTCACAATAGGTTCAGGCGGGTCGCAGTCATATCAGGGCGTGACAAGGACCAGCCTTCGGAATTAAAAAAATGGTCGAAATTCGAATGCTGTACCACTAAAATCCTGTTTCTTCTCAGAGGTTTTCTAACTAAACCGGCATAATACATATTGTGTAACGAAATTACTCCATCGGATATAATATCGACGGTATACATATTCATGAACGCGACATAATTATTTCACCAGAACTGTGTCAAAAGGTTAATTAAATGTCGCGTGCTGTATTATAATATGTTCGAAACTTCTAACTGTAAAGTGGCGTGTTCCTATAATTTAATTCCCATCGGCGTCACTTACCTTCGAACACCTTATTCAAACCAGCGAGAAGAACCAGCAGGCTTACTCCCGACACAATCTAGAATCGAATCAGTTCGATCTCAACGGCTTTTGGTATTTTTTTTTTGGTGGATTACTTTGAAACTAACCAGAATAAAGAAAATCGTTAGTTCGTAACTTTTTGTACTATATGTATGTATAATTATACACAAATGTCAATTTATTCGGAAGTATGCGCGATCGAATCTGAAACAAAATAGAATCAGTTTGGAGATTGAGGCCCCAGGCTGCAAGCTAGTAACCAACACTTACACCTAGCAGCTGCATACGTGTCGTTGAGATTCTAGAGGTTTCTATCATCCTATTGTATTTCTATAAAATACCCTCTGTGTTGAGTGCTAGAACACGAAAATTGATGAGGAAGTAGCTTAGAGCAAGTAGACAGACATAGGATACTATTTATTCCATTTGACAGCGTTTCCGTGAACGTTGCGGGTTCTGCGTTAGGGTTTCGCGTTGTGGGTTCCGGATTCCGCGTTGCGGGTTCCGCGTTGCGGGTTTCCGGTTCCCATGCTGCTGGTTCCGCGTTGCGGGTTCCGGGTTCCCGTGTTGCGCGTTCCGGGTTCTGCATTCCGGGTTCCGCGTTGCGGGTAGCGGATTCCGCGTTGCGGGTTCCGCGTTGCGGGTTCCGGGTTCCCGCGTTGGGGGTTCCGGGTTCCCGCGTTGCGGGTTTCGGGTTCCCATGCTGCGGGTTCCCGCGTTGCGGTTTCCGCGTTGCGGGTTCCGCGTTGCGGATTCTGCGTTGCGGGTTCCGCGTTGCGGGTTCCGGGTTCCCGCGTTGCGGGTTCCGGGTTCCCGCGTTGCGGGTTCCGGGTTCCCGCGTTGCGGGTTCCGGGTTCCCGCGTTGCGGGTTCCGGGTTCCCGCGTTGCGGGTTCCGGGTTCCCGCGTTGCGGGTTCCGGGTTCCCGCGTTGCGGGTTCCGGGTTCCCGCGTTGCGGGTTCCGGGTTCCCGCGTTGCGGGTTCCGGGTTCCCGCGTTGCGGGTTCCGAGTTCCTCGTTGCGGGTTCAGGGTTCCCGCGTTGCGGGTTCAGGGTTCTCGCGTTGCGGGTTTCGGGTTCCCGCGTTGCGGGTTCTGGGTTCCCGAGTTGCGGGTTCCGGGTTCCCGCATTGCGGGTTCCGGGTTCCCGCGTTGCGGGTTCCGGGTTTCCGCGTTGCGGGTTCCCGGTTCCCGCGTTGCGGGTTCCGGGTTCCCGCGTTGCGGGTTCTGGGTTCCCGAGTTGCGGGTTCCGGGTTCCCGCATTGCGGGTTCCGGGTTCCCGCGTTGCGGGTCCGGGTTCCCGCGTTGCGGGTTCCGGGTTCCCGCGTTGCGGGTTCCGGGTTCCCGGGTTGCGGGTTCCGGGTTCCCGCGTTGCGGGTTCCGGGTTCCCGCGTTGCGGGTTCCGGGTTCCCGCGTTGCGGGTTCCGGGTTCCCGCGTTGCGGGTTCCGGGTTCCCGCGTTGCGGGTTCCGGGTTCCCGCGTTGCGGGTTCCGGGTTCCCATGCTGCGGGTTCCCGCGTTGCGGGTTCCGGGTTCCCGCGTTGCGGGTTCCGGGTTCCCGCGTTGCGGGTTCCGGGTTCCCGCGTTGCGGGTTCCGGGTTCCCGCGTTGCGGGTTCGGCGTTCCGCGTTGCGGGTTCCGGGTTTCCGCGTTGCGGGTTCCGCGTTGTGGGTTCCGGGTTCCCGCGTTGGGGGTTCCGGGTTCCGCGTTGCGGGTTTCGGGTTCCCGCGTTGCGGGTTCCGGGTTTCCGCGTTGCGGGTTCCGGGTTCCCGCGTTGCGGGTTCCGGGTTCCCGCGTTGCGGGTTCCGGGTTCCCGCGTTGCGGGTTCCGGGTTCCCGCGTTGCGGGTTCCGGGTTTCCGCGTTGCGGGTTCCCGGTTCCCGCGTTGCGGGTTCCGGGTTCCCGCGTTGCGGGTTCTGGGTTCCCGAGTTGCGGGTTCCGGGTTCCCGCATTGCGGGTTCCGGGTTCCCGCGTTGCGGGTTCCGGGTTCCCGCGTTGCGGGTTCCGGGTTCCCGCGTTGCGGGTTCCGGGTTCCCGGGTTGCGGGTTCCGGGTTCCCGCGTTGCGGGTTCCGGGTTCCCGCGTTGCGGGTTCCGGGTTCCCGCGTTGCGGGTTCCGGGTTCCCGCGTTGCGGGTTCCGGGTTCCCGCGTTGCGGGTTCCGGGTTCCCGCGTTGCGGGTTCCGGGTTCCCATGCTGCGGGTTCCCGCGTTGCGGGTTCCGGGTTCCCGCGTTGCGGGTTCCGGGTTCCCGCGTTGCGGGTTCCGGGTTCCCGCGTTGCGGGTTCCGGGTTCCCGCGTTGCGGGTTCCGGGTTCCCGCGTTGCGGGTTCCGGGTTCCCGCGTTGCGGGTTCCGGGTTCCCGCGTTGCGGGTTCCGGGTTCCCGCGTTGCGGGTTCCGGGTTCCCGCGTTGCGGGTTCCGGGTTCCCGCGTTGCGGGTTCCGGGTTCCCGCGTTGCGGGTTCCGAGTTCCGCGTTGCGGGTTCAGGGTTCCCGCGTTGCGGGTTCAGGGTTCTCGCGTTGCGGGTTTCGGGTTCCCGCGTTGCGGGTTCTGGGTTCCCGAGTTGCGGGTTCCGGGTTCCCGCATTGCGGGTTCCGGGTTCCCGCGTTGCGGGTTCCGGGTTTCCGCGTTGCGGGTTCCCGGTTCCCGCGTTGCGGGTTCCGGGTTCCCGCGTTGCGGGTTCTGGGTTCCCGAGTTGCGGGTTCCGGGTTCCCGCATTGCGGGTTCCGGGTTCCCGCGTTGCGGGTCCGGGTTCCCGCGTTGCGGGTTCCGGGTTCCCGCGTTGCGGGTTCCGGGTTCCCGGGTTGCGGGTTCCGGGTTCCCGCGTTGCGGGTTCCGGGTTCCCGCGTTGCGGGTTCCGGGTTCCCATGCTGCGGGTTCCCGCGTTTCGGGTTCCGGGTTCCCGCGTTGCGGGTTCCGGGTTCCCGGGTTGCGGGTTCCGGGTTCCCGCGTTGCGGGTTCCGGGTTCCCGCGTTGCGGGTTCCGGGTTCCCGCGTTGCGGGTTCCGGGTTCCCGCGTTGCGGGTTCCGGGTTCCCGCGTTGCGGGTTCGGCGTTCCGCGTTGCGGGTTCCGGGTTTCCGCGTTGCGGGTTCCGCGTTGTGGGTTCCGGGTTCCCGCGTTGGGGGTTCCGGGTTCCGCGTTGCGGGTTTCGGGTTCCCGCATTGCGGGTTCCGGGTTTCCGCGTTGCGGGTTCCGGGTTCCCGCGTTGCGGGTTCCGGGTTCCCGCGTTGCGGGTTCCGGGTTCCCGCGTTGCGGGTTCCGGGTTCCCGCGTTGCGGGTTCCGGGTTTCCGCGTTGCGGGTTCCCGGTTCCCGCGTTGCGGGTTCCGGGTTCCCGCGTTGCGGGTTCTGGGTTCCCGAGTTGCGGGTTCCGGGTTCCCGCATTGCGGGTTCCGGGTTCCCGCGTTGCGGGTTCCGGGTTCCCGCGTTGCGGGTTCCGGGTTCCCGCGTTGCGGGTTCCGGGTTCCCGGGTTGCGGGTTCCGGGTTCCCGCGTTGCGGGTTCCGGGTTCCCGCGTTGCGGGTTCCGGGTTCCCGCGTTGCGGGTTCCGGGTTCCCGCGTTGCGGGTTCCGGGTTCCCGCGTTGCGGGTTCCGGGTTCCCGCGTTGCGGGTTCCGGGTTCCCATGCTGCGGGTTCCCGCGTTGCGGGTTCCGGGTTCCCGCGTTGCGGGTTCCGGGTTCCCGCGTTGCGGGTTCCGGGTTCCCGCGTTGCGGGTTCCGGGTTCCCGCGTTGCGGGTTCCGGGTTCCCGCGTTGCGGGTTCCGGGTTCCCGCGTTGCGGGTTCCGGGTTCCCGCGTTGTTTTTTTTTTAGTTGAATTTTATCATAAACTCTTTTTATGCTCAACGAAGTGGGCAAGGGTCAGCTAGTATTATTATAAAGAGAATATACTGGAATGATTTTGATAATTCTTCCACCACTAGAAAGCCACACTGTATGTGAATTTTACAGTTTATGGATTATAAATAAATCACATAAAATCCAATGTACAGCGGCAACAGCTACTTTATTGTACAACCAGTTATAATATCGCTTGTATCTTAGCTAGGTGATTCATTTGATCCAAAATAATATATGCTGCGTAGAGTAGTAATAGTATATATAGCGCGGAGAAAAATGCAAGGCGGTATTAACTAACAACTGTCAACGTTCTACAGATGTTGCTGTATTTTTGATTCAGTCATTCGAGTGTTTTAGCTTCAATTCGTCACCATCAGCTCAATCAACTAGGGGGTTACTTACTAATTTTGAAATTTGATTTATTATAATTCCAATGGGTCTTGGAGTAGGAATAGCACCTCCTCACCAACCGTCTTACCCATGGGTGTCGTAAACGGCGACAGAGGGAATATATACCCGGATATGAGCAGTAGCGTTTCCGTGTAATAAAATGTTTACTACATATTTGAAAACTGCGCTCGCGAACCCGCCTGCCGAGCGTAGCGAGTATAGTCAGCTATCCCCCATTAAATACTTTGAGGTGGCTTATATCCATTAGTGGATATATCCGTCACAGCTGAAAAGATGGTGATTTTTATTAATGTAACCACACTGGTGTATTCCAGGCACGTGCCGAAAGCGAAGCACACGACGATGGCGGAGACGCCCGAGCTGAAGCGCATCGCCGAGAACACGAAGCTGCAGAGCAACGTCAAGTACCACGCCGACTTCGAGAAGAGCAAAGGGAAATTCACACAGGTGAGTAGCCGCCCGTAGGTGACCAAACCTAACTTCACTTGAGAGCCTATTCGACAGATAAAAAAAAAAGGATTCGTTTCACTTTTAAAATGATGAACTTTACGAAAAAGACATACATACTTTAATTTTATTCTTTTTTAAAACGTAAAAATAAAGATTACTTATATTTAATATAAATATTACAGTATAAAAAGAAAATAAATTAAATTACTATGTTACATTAATAAAATTGTTCACTTTTAAAAGTGAAACGTAAAGTTGTTTTATCTGTCAAATAGCTTCTCCAGTGAAGTTGGGTTTGAAACTTCTTTATTCAGTGCCGTCTCAACCCCCTGTTTTCCACCCCATATGAAGCCCTGACTTTTTCCCCAAACATTATCCTCAACCTCTCCATTGATAAAGGTTCCTCTATGGCGAATACTCATTTTCAACAAATTATTCAACAGCACTATAGGGATTGGCTGCTTATTTATACAGATGCCTCCAAACTTTCGGTAGATAGTTGTGTTGGAGCAGCTGTCTGGATTCCGAAGGTTAATGTGATTTTGAACTTCAAATTGCCTCCTACTTCTTCTGTATTTACAGGCGAGGCACTTGCCATCTTTGAAGCCATCTCATTTATTGAATCTCACGGCCTTAACAATTCACTTATCCTTTCGGACTCCAGGAGCGTTTTAGAGGGTGTTTTAGCCAACCAGTTTCGGTCTAAATCCAAATTTCCAATAATTCTGAGAATAAGACAGCTTCTCCTTAAGTGCTGTATCCGTAATATCCATGTTGTCTTAGCATGGATACCTAGTCACAGCGGAATTACTGGCAATGAAAGTGTGGATGCCTATGCTAAAGACGCGATATCATCAGGGGGTCTATGTCATTACAAACTATATTGCCAGGACTTAATTCCGTTAGCTAAAAATAACCTAACTAGTAGGTGGAACACTGAGTGGACCAGCTCTAGTAATATTAAAGGCAAACACTACTTTGAGATTCAAAGTAGTGTACCTGTTAGACCCTGGTTTTTCAAATATTTACAGTGCAGCAAACAAGTGTGTTCTACAGTCTGCCGAGTGAGACTTGGTCATTGCTGCTCTCCTGTCTTTCTTGCTAAAATCAGGGTCAAGGACACTTCTCTTTGTGAGTGCGGCCTAGACGAGGGTACCTTAGACCATATTTTCTTTAATTGCCCAAGAAATCAGCCCTCGCTATATGACTTCCTTCCTACCTCGATTCCTCGCCCTATTAATTTTAAATCCCTTTTATGTTTTGTAAATACTCCTTTTATTGACATTTTATGTACATATATTCTTTCTAACAATATAAAGTTGTGATATCTTTATACTAACTTGTGCTCGTTTTTATTTTAGATAATTCATCAGTTTTGTAAAATATTAAGTAATCAAACCCTTGTTACTTCACCGCACCAGCAATAATAAGAGCAAAGTCTACACCCACTCTGACATTGGCAACTCACTAAGGCCGCCATAAACAAAAGAAGAAGAAGAAGAACTTCTTTATTAATACGCGCCTTAAGTCATCCATGAGACGGTCATGCAAGCGCCAGTCAATTCCATCATTTATTAATTACGTTTGATTGTTTGTGACTGAGCGAATTAAATATAGAGTGGAAAGTCAGTCCGACTGATCGTCAGTCAAACCATCACTATATGGTTTGTCAGTCACAGCCATGACTGGTAAAACTAGCAGCAACACATGATGATCTGGTTTCCTAATTAAGCGTTGATATACGACGGAAATACTTTTTAAGAAAATGGAGCTTTTCAGTAACCATAATATTGTTAAATATATACACTAGCTAAATTTTGATATTACATCCTCGGACTAAACCCGAAGGTCACTAAATATTACATAAGTGACCTTACTAAAGATAAAGATAGCGTATAATGTTGCAAAAGTCCTCTCTAAAGACCTCTCTAAGGATAAATTATTCGGGATAAAAAGTGACCTCAAGTGAAGTTTATGGCGAATTAATTTATCCTTAGATAAATTAACTCACAACACGATGTTCAGAGAATCCCCTAAAACCACATACTGTAACATTCCAGGTCGCGGACGATCCAGAAACACTCAGAATCAAAGCGAACACGAAAATAATCAGCAACGTCGCGTACCACGGCGAGCTCGAGAAGAAGGCGCAGATGGAGAAGCAGAGGCAGATCAACGAGAACGGCGAAATTGTCGGTATGTTGTATTACCACTTACCTGTTATCTGTTTTGTGATCTATGTGGCAGTGTCCGTCGGCGTATTTGGCGCATGCGCTGTGAAGCACTAATCAGAAACCTTTCTTTATTTCATGGAGAATAGAGATAAGGGGTCATCTGTACATAAAAATGTGTCAAAATATAAAGTTACTAGTTTTTAATAAGTAAACTTAAGTCACATAACTCCTAACTTCATTTTATTGCTTATCGCTAACTTCGTACCGTTGTGACTCTAGCGCCGTTGTGGCTAGTTTTGAAACTATAAAGTACTTTCCTCTGACACTTATTAAGTTATCTGCCTTAGATACTCCATATCTCTAGTCTCTATGTTCACACTAGTAGACATGCGGGTAGAATGAAATATCACAGCCAGTGTGCTAAAAAGACGCCGGTGAACACAGTCTATGATTTTGTTGGTAATGTGGTTGCTTTGTGTGGTTTTACCGAGCTCTGTGTGTTATCTTCTCTCTTGTTGTTACTGTTTACTTTTCAGTGCCTTGATAATTCAACGTCAAATAAAAAAAATATCTATTATTGCCATCGTTTAGGATTTGACATAAACATATTTTATTATTCCTGTGGAACACCACAGGTTGAAAAAGGGGAAGCATTATGTCATTACAATTTCCCTGTCTCCCGCATTGCTTGGGGTGGGAAACTGGAACACTTCCTACTCCTTCTTCATCTTTTCGATGACCTCCGTAGCGCAGTAGTTGTGCGCGTTGAGAGGTCGCGGGCTCGAATCCCGCCGAGGGAACAAAAAAGTTTTCGATGGTTCTGGGTCACTTAAATTTGTGTATAATATAATAAAAATCTTAAATATGTGTAATGTGTATAGTACTTATATCAAAGTATTAAATATATTTCCGTTGTCTGGTACCAGTAACACAAGTTCTTCGGATACTTAGCACTGGGCCAGATTGTGGTGTGAAGCGTCCATGGAGATATTATATATTATATTCTTCTGATTAATAAATTATTTAAAAATTGGCTCCCAGATGTAGGGTACACTAAAACTATCATGAAACATGTACAGCCGTATGGTAGTATTGTTTGCTTACTGAAAGTTAGCAGAAACTATGAGATAACACACAGAGCGATGTTTACATGTTGACTGAGTCATGTGGAGTGTGGACCATTTGTGTTAACTGTTCACGATACATTCATTCGCACATACATTCGAGGTCGAGAGATCATCAAATAAACACAACTGGAGGAATCTGGCTGAATACTTCAAATTGTATAAATTAGATTCTTAGAAAATGTCTTCAAATAACATCTGGGTATATATCTTTACTCGACACTTATTAATGGAAATATTTACTCAACGAATAAGTTATTCAATGCTGCTGTCTTTCTAATGCGATAGAAAACTTCAGCGACATTGGATATCTTATACAATGTGTTAATTAATATTTAATAAATATCTAAGAAATCTATGGTTTTTGCTCAAAAGTCTATTCAGTCAGACTCCTGCCCATGTCGCTGTTTCACCCATTTGTCCATTTGTCTGTCACGCTAGACGTAGCAACCAACGACAACTATCAGCACCAAATCGAGACGTACGCCACGGAAATGCTACCGCCGCCTAACCTGCCGCCGAAAAACCACTACCAGATACCGGCGACTCAGACACAGAGACAGTACACCGAGCCGCGCCAGGAGGATTACTATCCGTATCCGAAGTACGAGGACTATCCGAATGCGAACCACCCGCCACCCCCTCAGGGTTTCGGTCAGAAGATCGGCAGGATCCAAGACTACGACCCTCTGAGTGATGGGCCGCGCGCGGCACCGAACACGCAGCGAGCGTCCGCCACGCTCATATACTCCAGCGACGGGAAGCGAGGTCAGTCAGCACAGCATTATTTTGTCATAGTCGCCATTTTGTGTCTTTTTATGTTATTTTGGTGTGGGCAAAAGATGATAAGCAGATCTTAGCAGGGAAAACTCTATATAAATATTATCTTCGTAATACACGCTCCCTTTTCGTATTCACATTTACCTTTTTAACTACATATTATGTACCATGCAGTAAATTGATAGTTTAACAAAACACTTTTTGCACACTACCCACTGACTGAACGCAATTCAACTAGATTTTCTAGTTCACTATTAAAAAATGAATGTCTTGATGAGCTTTTCTTTACCTAATTCTAAATTGTATTTTCTCGACGTTACAGGCGCGCACCAAGTGCAGCAACAGAGCAGCAGACATATCGGCCGGGTCACCGACATGGACCCGCTAGCCAACGAGCCGCCGCGAGCGGTTAACCACGCACCCAATCATGCGGCC
Source organism: Celastrina argiolus (assembly GCA_905187575.2). Lineage (NCBI taxonomy): Eukaryota > Metazoa > Arthropoda > Insecta > Lepidoptera > Lycaenidae > Celastrina > Celastrina argiolus. The sequence goes on along the minus strand of LR994579.1, from coordinate 5,789,989 downwards.
AATCATGCGCCCAATCACGCGGCCAACCATGCGCCCAATCACGCGGCCAACCATGCGCCCAATCACCATGCGCCTAACCATCATATGCAGGTTAATAGTTATAATTAGTGCTCTAAACACTTGCTTCAAAAATATCTGAAAACTGGGCTCGTCAATCCGCCTGCCAAACGTGGCGACTATAGACAACTGCCCTCCATAAAATACTTTGGGGGAGGCGTATATCCAGTAATGATCGTCATAGCTAAATTTAGGAAAACGATATTGCAATTTAATTTTCGATTGTTCTTATGATTCGGATCTGAAAACTGGGGCCTTACTCTCCAAATTGAATCGATTTTAATTCAGATTCGATCGTGCCGCGTACTCCCGAATTGACTGACGTTTGTTTATTTTGATTCTCAGTCGATTGTACAGTGTACACAGAACAACACACAAGTAAAATTCGTAACTAGGCAAAAAAAAAGAAAAATAAGGATGTACATTTATTCAGGTCCTATGGAATCCGATTATGAACAATATCCAAGATCTGACTCAATTTTTCTGTGGTCCGCTTGACGTGAAAGGTATTTTACGAAGCACACCGGGACTTGAATGTAAAAATGCCATAACTAAGTTTAATAAAAGTAAGGTAATTTCTAACGTGTGCAACTTCGCTTTAAATAAGAACATATACCTATTTTGGAAGGTAATGATATTTGGCAGTTGATGTATTTATGGATATTTTATTTCACAGTTGCGCCTAAACAACTGACTTTAGTGAGGAGTTAATATATTATAATGTGCTGCTCAGGGTAATGTTCTAAAAAAAATTAAAATAAAAGTTGTGATATTTTTCAGAGAGTTTACATCGCGATGTACGACTACGAGGCGAACGATAGCGACGAGGTGTCGTTCCGCGAGGGCGACTACATCTCTAACGTCACCTCCATCGACTCCGGCTGGATGACGGGGCAGGTCCTGCGCACCGGCCGCACCGGCATGCTGCCCGCCAACTACGTCGAGCCCGTCGACCCCGCGCAGCTCAACTAAACATCACGTCGACTGACTCCGCGCTACGACGACTGACTCCAAGCCACGTCGACTGGCTCCGAGATACGTCGACTGACTCCGCGATACGATGACTGACTCCAAGCCACGTTGACTGGTTCCAAGCCACGTCGACTGACTCCAAGCCACGTCGACTGGCTCCGAGCCACGTCGACTGCCTCCAAGCCGTGTCGACGGACTGCAGGCCACGCCACCATTCGCATAACTATTCATCGATTCGTGTAACATACGAACAGTTCAGACCACATAATGTTTTGCCTCACACAACACGACACAACACTGGCAACTTAATGTTTCACATTAAATTGTGTGCACTGACTCATAATCATAAATTTTAACCCATCTTACACACATTACATAATACTAAACATATAGGATCATGTATGCGAGTAGGCATTTCTTCTTCTAAAATACATAATCATTGAAGAATCAATAAATAGTATAAATAAGGACAATAAGGAATAAACCTACTACATATCACAATGATAATTTACGATCGAATTTTGAATTAAAGTGATTCCTATTTTTACAAAAGTAAATTAAGGCCTATATTACTGCTATTAAGAACTCGACGAGTTCTATTTTTACACTGGCTGCTTGTTAGGGGACTATTTATTAATTATTATAATATAATAGTGATAATAATAGATTGCCTTAACTAGGAGTAGGAAGAGCTTAGTGCACAATCGAAAATACGATATCTTATAAGGTATCAGATTTGATACTAAAATGTGACTAAATATTATTTTGATTAATATTTTTTAAAGGACAAATAAATAATGTTATTTGAAAAGTATACCAGATCCCAGTTTAATATAACCATACAGTGACATCAACGTTATCTCATAATTATGTGTATTGTGTAATTCCAATCAGTTACCTTCAGCATACATTATACGTAGCTTCATATTATTACTAACACATTCTTGCCACTTCGATGTCGCGTGCACATTGCACGAATATGCATGTCAACAAAAATATTTATATACACTTAATTATATTACCAGTAAATCTCCAGTAAACCTAATTATTTAGCACATTAAATCTTTTGCATTTTTTATCATTCCGATTTTATAATTTTATCAAATTTTAATAATGTATATGTAAAACATGCATTTTTTTAAATATTGTCGATTGTTATTATGACTCGGTATTTGAGGTACGCGTGGTAATGCTTTTAAATTTGAGATTAATTTCACAATAAAATATTTATATAAAATGTACCTGACCTATTTTTTACGGTCTAGGGTATTTGTAAATATACATTTAGGTATAGGTTATGGTGTACACCATATTTTTATATATTTTTGTAGCGGCCGTTTTTATATATTATTCAGCATAATATATTTCTTAGAAGAACATTTCTAGGGGATTGGCAAAAATGCTACCCAATGCTTACTTATAATAATAATTATTATTATTTTCATTCCAATCTGTAGGGTCCAGTAGATTAGACAACAGTATGGCATTTACTTTTTCTTTCACCACACACACCAAGAAATATCACCTTCAATCCTTTTTTTTCATACAATATCAGTTTGTTTTTAAGCAGGACTTGCCAATCTCATCAAATATCACATTCCGATATCGTTACACATGTTATTGTAATGTTTTCCAATGACGTCATATCAAATATTCACTTCAACTCGCTTGTTGTAAGCGCACTTGTAGGTTAGATTCTATTTATTTTTATTTTACCGTCGAAATGTTAATAAACTATAGATGGCAATCTGTTACGGGCAAGTATATATCGGTTAAGACAATATTTTTGTAATTTTTGTTATATTCATCACAAATGTATCTGATTTTATTGAAATGTTACTATTTGAATGTTCTATAGCAAAGATAATTTTTCTGTGTTTTTGCATTATTAATTCTACTGTTTGTTTTCTACCAACTAAGTATTTTATATAACACAATACATTTTATAAACTCTTAAATTGTAGGAACAATATACTGTATGTTCTGTTGGAAAAACATGCAAAGAACAATCATAAATGAATAATATAGTCGGTGATAACTAATTCTGAGTTAGCTTTAAAACAAATTTGTACTGCAAACCTGTAACTGCTTTTTAGACTGTATGAGACCTACTTACATCTCCATTTTGCCAACAAATGTATAGTAACAGTATTATATCCGCCCCATGTATACAGTGCCTTTATAATGGTTAATAAATTTTAGTTGTATTTTAAGTATGTGTTATTTATTCAACGGAAAAATACTGAAACTAAATATATTTAATTAATAAATCCCAAATCAAGGACTGCTATTGTCTCTGACTTATTATTGAGCACAGCATGTGATTTGAGTGCCAGTAAATTTACAGTTTCAGTATTCGGCTACAAACTACCTTAACTCTTCTTTAAAGTCAATCGCAACTCGGAGGTCGTGGGTTCGATTACCGCATTGGAACAACAAAAAATTTTGTTTTCAAGTTTGGTTAGGACAATATAGGCTGATCGCCTGTTTTTCTGAGAAGAAAAATGATCCATGCGTCGGATGGGCGTGTAAAAAGGCGGCCCAGCGTCTGATCTCCCGCTAGTCGTATCGGTTATCCGTCCCATTGGGCTACGAGAGTGAAGAAAGAGAGTGTTTATGTGTATTGCGCACACACTTGGGCATTTTAAAATAACTACTGCGTACATACTACAATTAAAGATAGGTTATGATGCGGCAATTGAAAACATGAATGGATGAAGAAAATATAAATAAATGATTTCGAGAAAATTTAGTACAAACTGCCACTTAAATATGTATTTTAAAATACGTAACGTATTTAGTACATTCATCTAAAGATCCGTCTCTAGAATCAACGTGTATATCCTAAAATGTTTAAAATGACAGCTTCCCGATTTCACCAACGCATTTTAGTGATAACGGCTTGTTAAATTACCATGCCATCTCATTCATTAATAGGAATTACGAGAGGAACAGCATGATATTTTACGAAGGATTAACTTTAACATTGCTTGGTGAAACACGCCCTTAAACTCAATTTTCCCGGGTATTTTTTTTGCGACATATCACCTTCATCGATTCATGTCTTCAATTGTATTAGAGTAATCAATGGTACATGTTGGTATCAGTAGTATCATCGATGGTACTAATGAGATGAGAGGCAAGTTGCGCGGTAGCAGCGCAGTGACTGTTCGAAGGATAAGCACCTTGTACTAAATTGAGCTGGTCACACAGGTGGCCCAGTGGCCACTGTGTGACGCCAAATCAAATCATTTTGGCATACCATGCGACTGCTCTCTTTTTGGCATATAAATAAAAATCTTGGAAATAATATGTAACACATTTATTAACTAAAATACTATGCAATATAGCATTATATGCATTATGTTTAACTATTCTAATACTCCGATTAGCAACCAGCGCGTAGGCACTGCGTAAGGCACCTTAACTGATCTTAAACAAAATAGATAACATGTTAATTTACTAAGGCATCAACCGTTTTTTGGGTTAGCAGCCAAATAAAGAATAAAATATAAGGCAAGCGTCTCGTTTTATGATCCAAGTCAGTTTTAACCTAGAATAATGGAAATCGTATAAAGTTTTTCTTTTCGGCTATCATGACGATTGTCTGAAAAATATTCTCTTTCTACATTTTATCCTTTATAATGAAAGTATATGGCGTGCCACTTACAAGTTATATGACACATTTCCTGGAGGTAACTAGCTGCATCAAGCGCACAATATTGTCACTTTGGTGTCAGTAACATTTTACCCGCAAATTGTTGTTTCACTTCACATAATATAAAAATAGTTCTTGAAGGTAAAACACTAGGGATAAAAACACTCGAGTTACCATTACATTCTAGTGTCAATATGTGGCAAATATTTTCACTCGACTTTATAGGCATAAAGCAATACGAAAGTTCTGATATACATAAGCTTTCTTAGACACTAAACACTAGTAATATATTTTTAAAAAAATATTAGACTATAACATTACAATTATTTCGCTTTTACAAAATGTTGTACTCTTGAAGGTTTCTGATAGTAATTGACAACATCTCTGCAATGTCTCGATGACCTTGTGATACTGATCGAGTCCCCGAGTATGGATGATCATGTTTCAAGTCATCAAGACTACAACCACTTCAGCATTACTTTTGGTCCCGGTACTACATCTAATTCATATTCTTCTTAATTAATTATCCATAATATCAAAATATGTGATTACTATTTCTATTAGATAATTTTTAACATATAATTTGTATTTCACAATAATAAAATCTTATGATACGACTTAATCTAAGTAAAACAACATAACAAACCTATTCGTAATAGGCAAGTATAGCATAATATATTTGGATAAAGCAATTTCATGCAAATAATCATAATAATAATGTTAACATGACGAATGAGGTGACAATGTTAGTAAACAGAATCCTTATCATAAAACACAACACTAAACTATTAGCAACAGGAGATTACTATCGTCGCTAAAAACTTTTTGTCAAAGACTATATTACTGTTCCATAGAGTCTATCTGGACTATCTCAAAATGTGGTGACAGATATAAATATTTGAGAAACATTGAACAACATAGCGAGAGGTTTAGGTTTTTCTTTTTTACAAATCGATATTTAAAGGGAAAGGCGTGGTCACGAATCAAAACAAATAAAGTCCAGCGCCCAGACGTCTCTGCTAGGTGTCTTGAATCTCTTTCTCTACCATTATATTATGTAGTATTAAAATAATTTATTCAATATTCAAATTTTATGACTATTTAAATTAGAATATCACATTTTAGATAAATCCTTTTAGAAATTATAATTTAACACGCCAATCTTTTTAGTTTAATTTAGAGTTATAGATATTTAGATGTCTAGGTTTGTTATTCAAACCTAGACGTGTCATTGTCATCTCCGTGAGGTTCCACCCGTGGATTGTATAGGTTCATACGAGTGGTTTTCATCCATGGCCTGTACGATTCTCAAGTGGGTTTCATCCGTGGCTCGTACCGTTCTCGAGTGTGTTTCACTCATGGACTGTGTGAGTGTACAGCAAGAATTAGTTGCTCTGGCTGAGCAGCAGCGAGCCATCTTCTAGCTTCTCCAGACGGTAGGTGGAGTGGTCGGGGAGGTGGCGCACCAGCTCGTCCGTCAAACGGACTTTAGCCCCGTTGGGACCGGACACGAGCACCGTCTCGCAATCCTAAAACAAAGTAGATAAAAATAAACAACGTGCGTTATTTTATAAACAATTTATTTTGTGACGTATCACTGCCATTACTTGGGGTTCATGTTTATTGTACCCAGAAAAAAAATGTAATAAATATTCAAACAATGCAAAGTGATATTTTCAAACTTTTCACTGGTATGAGTATTTTTTTTTGTTATAGCCCTAGTAAAGGGAACGAATAAATACTCTGAGAGATTACCAGACTACTAAAGTACCAGCCCGCACCAGAGTAGTCACAGATGTTTTACCTTGGCTCCGAGCAGCGTCCGCAGTTTAGTGATCAGCTCGTGCGCGCGACAGGCGTGCAGGTAGAGCGCGCTGTACACGCCCGCGCCGCCGCCGCACACGTACAGCGTCAGACGAGGCTCGATACGTCTGGGTACGAACAGTTTCATCAATACACGCCAGTACTAATAAACGTTTATACGTTAATACGTAATAATTCGGTAAGAAAGTACTAACCTAACCTATAATATATAGTATAATATACTTTATAGTTTTTATTATAGGTTAGATTAGTACTTTCTTCAAAATATCTATACTCCCTAACTAACTAAAATATTTACACTGCAGACAAGTTATATAAAATTGCTATTGTTATCTGATACTTTAAAAAAAATCTGTTGACAGAGAAAGACACCAACATCGTATAAGTTGTGCGCTATGTAAATATTTTTTAATAATAATGGGTTTAATTTTTAAGTAACTGTCTATTAATAAAACTTACTTGGCGTGTAGAGCGTTGAACAGACGTATGCCGTCGGCCAGCCCGCAAATTTGTATTATGTCATCACGCGACAACCTGTATGAAAATGTACCATTAATATTAAGCAAAAAAAAACAATAACGAAAAGGATCTAGGTATACATTTTATAAAATAATGGTAAGTATAGAAAATTTTCAAAAATCCTTGTAAGGTAAAACGAACATATTGTCGTTCCTCTGGACAAGGTTATGAGAATGTTACACAATGGGGCAACCATACAACATTTAAAACCACCGGTCCCAAACACTACCCTCTGAAATACTCGAAGAGATTGGTTGATTACTAAGAGAAGAGCTCCTTCTCTAAGTAATCAACCAATAAGGAATGAAAAGACCTACATTGTTAAACATATTTAGATTCTCACCTGAGCAAGTCTGCTCCGGAGAAGTTGTTGAAGGTGGGCACGTGCTGCGTGAAGCGGTGGCGGGTCAGCCACGACGCCGTCTCCGCCGCAGACGCCTCCTTCGACAGACCGTAGTTCTGCAACATCACATTCAATTTGAATCATGTTTCATCATCATCAAATTTGGGTCCGTGAAAAGTATCCAAAGAATTGGTGTTACGGGTACCAGAAAATGGGATGTATGTTTATAAATTTCATACCATACAATAAATTAAGATTTTTAATAACATGTCTCTAAGACACGCCCGAGATCCAGGAACACTGAAAAGTTTTTACTCTCTAGCCTACTGTAGTCTGTAGGCCAATGTTGTGTACATTGTGAGTACCTACATTAAAAAATGTAAGTAAAAATGCATTTATACCAAGTCCATCGGACATTCAAATTCTTATAAGTTCAATGACATACGGTAACATAATTTAAAAATGTGTAATAAAAAGTAAAAATAAAACAGTAAAGGTATGGTATGTACCTTTTCTGGATCCTCAGCAGATTGCGGTAGATCCGGCAAGATGGCACCCGGAGAGTGGCAGGTCGGGGAGCTCACTTTCACATCTCCCCCACTGTTGGGAAAATTTAAAATTAGAAGATACATAATTATTACAAATTAGCAAACTAACTTTTACGAAAATATTGTTATGTAGTGAAGTAGTAGGATAAGATAATATAGGTCGGGGAGCTCACTTTCACATCTCCCCCACTGTTGGGAAAATTTAAAATTAGAAGATACATAATTATTACAAATTAGCAAACTAACTTTTACGAAAATATTGTTATGTAGTGAAGTAGTAGGATAAGATAATATAAAATAAATGTTGTAAAAAGATTAATAATATGTTGACTTACTCTTGGCAATATAAAGGTTTCATTTGATTGTTTGAAGACAAAATTGCTGAAACAAAAATAAAACATTGAATTTATTTAAAAAATAAAAAAAAAAGAATTGCTGACTTTTACAACTAAAAAAATTAAATATGCTGTGAAATTTTAAAGATTTACAAGGTTTTATAAAATGCTTGTTAGCAGAATGAGTGAATCTGGATCTAGGCAGACCTAAACCTAATTAATAATTCAAACAATTTAACAATTAGGAACTCACCAGGCTGGGATAGAACTGGATTGTTAACCAGTATGGGACTTGCAACGGATTTTGGTGCCACACTGCAACAGAAAATTTTTGTTAGGAATAAAGTCAATTTCCTTTTTTATACCAACTTAATAATTTTAATACACATACCTACATACAGTAAAATCTATTTGGAATGCTGTACCAAATCAATCTGTTTCCATGCTAAGTTTTTGAAGAGTATTTACGGTACAAACTACTAGGGCAACCAAATAATTGCTTTTGGTGGTGTATGACACCCTCTGTGATATAATATACTTCAGTGATGATTGCCTAGAACTACTAGCTACAAAGTCGCATTGTACAAAGTACCTACATAAATCTAATTTTGCATATCAGTATTAAAAAGATAGTGTCAAATTTGGTATAATGCTTGTAGGTTCCTATCAAGTTGACTAGTTTAATGACCTACCAGTGAGGAAGATCAAATAACAATCAAGGGTTAAAGACAGGATGTCCATGACCAATAAGTGGATGAACCTTTCAAGTGGAGAGGATGCTTCTAGAACATCCTCAAAGTTTCCACCCAATATGATTAACACAATCAGCCATTTTACAAAACAAGATTTTGAAATTAGAACTAGTCTAGATATTTCTATCTAGACTATGAATAAACTTTAAACTCATGGCTAGTCTCAATAACCTAACTATCTATAACTACTGCTGTTACATTGTATGGTTTTTAACTTTTATGTTATTCAACTAATACTGGCCATTATATGACCACAAGTGAACAAGTGCATTATGCATTTACACTTACTTGCTGGGGTTATTAGGGTCAGTGCATACATAGCGCACAAATAAAGCGCAGTAAATTGAAATTCTGGAAGCTTAGTATAGCAGACACAATTTACTTTGATATAAAAAAGAAGTAGTGGTTGTGGTCTGATGCACAGCTTTGTGCATATTTCTCTATCTCACCAGGAACATGAGTATTATATTGTACAATTAATCTATCTTTAGTTTGATAATTTTGCTTAGTACTTTATGTGTTGATTAACTCTAAGCTAGTATGTATTCTGTCTTGTAATAAGACAAAGTATTTTACAGTTAAGCTATATGTAATATACTTCTTTTAAATATATATATTGGATTTGTTATACAAACTTATAAGTCTTCTGTTATTGAAGCAGGCAGCCCCACAATTTATTTATAGTGCATTCAATAATATATTTACTGTGACATTATATTATATACCATGGGTAGGCCAATTTACAAGAAGGTCAATGAAAATATCAACTTCAGTTCTTAATGTACCATCATCATAGTGATGTTGGTGTAATTATTAACATTGTTCCAAGTGGGTATATTTATATAGTCAATAGAACATTGCAAGGTTAGTCAGTGTCCTTAGGTACATTGTTTGCAACAATGTTGTTACAGAACACTTCACAGTATGTACTTTCTTGGAGCCACACTCAAAACAATAGAATACTATTATGTACTTCACAAGTAATACTATTATCAATAAGATCAATACATAGTTGCATTTAAGATTTTGTACAAAGAAATTCACAATTGGAATAAATTGACTACCAATGTTGGTTAAGCATTTACAGTACATTATTATTGCCTTTACATAATATTTTTTTTAAATATCCCTTTCATTTCCATAGAAAATGATGATAGTTTTGCCAATTCTTTAGATATAAAGAAAAAAACAACACTGTACACACATGGAGAGTTGAAATGTGGTATGCCAGCGTAATTGATTTATAATTTGCAAAAAATGTCTAGTTTTACTGACACACACACCACATATTTAATATTTTTATTATATACAAATTTAATACACATCCATGACCCAGGAACTTTAAAAACTTTGGATTGGATTCGAACCCGCAACCTCTTGGTCGAGCACCACCACTGTGCTACGGAGGTTGTCTAAGCTTTATCGGGTCATGTGGTGGTCCAGGCATCTAAAACCAGGGATTATTGTTGTCTAGATGCCTGCCAATATAGGCCAAAGTGAGGGAATTTGCATAAATTGTTAGAATATTTATATTAGGAACAGGGAACACAAAATACTTTAAACAGTGTACTCAATAATGACTATAGTCTATACCTAATTCACATTTTGTATTCATAAAGTATTTATAAATGTAAAATCTATAAATATGTAATTATAAAACCAGTAAGTAACTAGCATAATATGTGTGTGTGAAAAGGTTAGTGAAGATCTGTGTTATCTGCCTATCCTGAAGTATGAATACTATTATTTAGTAGCCTAACTATTATAGAATAGGTATAATAGATCAATAACAGTCAGTGCCAAGTGCCAACAATTAGGTCAGATTATTTTTAGAAAGTAATAAAAATGACAATTACGGCAATCGTGAGCGGAAACGTCTAACGTGAACGTTCACAGCCCTCAGCTTCCTCGCCAGCTCTCGGTAGGTCTCCGGGTCTGCCTCAATCTCCACTTCGGTCTTTAGTAGACTGAACTTCATGCGCCAACCGTGGGTCTCCACGCCATGCACGAGTCGCGCTCTAAGGACCACCCCACGACCCAAATGCCGTGCACTCAGTCTCTGCTCGAGAACGAGCATATTCCTCGTCAGCTATAGTCCTGTCTGGTCAAGTTGAAGAAGATGAAAGCACCGGATTCGATCGGATACGCTCCGCCTCTGGAAACCACCATAGCTAGACCGCGAGCCCCCACAATAATCATTGATCACTCGACAAAAGCTTACAGAACGCGCACTACCGGTTGACTATCCCACCAGTTTTTACTTGTCCAACATTATCTTCGATGTCCTCGCTGGAATTGAGTTCCTTTATCACTGCGATATTTTGTGAACGCGAGATTATTTATAAACGTTGGCAAGGATATGCCAGCGACGAGATAATACCGGTTAAAGCGGAAAGAAAATTAGGATTCGTCAGCTGTAAATATGCACGACTGCACGAAAATAAAAACACAAACAAAGCTATGTAGCGTCAAGAAGAGCCGAATGCTACTGAACGAAATGGCGTCTCATTGGCCGAGAGTGAAACGCGCTCGACGATTGGATCAAAACCGGATCAAATCGGTTTGTCGCGGCCGCGGCCGGCTCACGTTGGTGCATTTACAACGTCATGCCACTAGTGATGGGCAAGTTGAATCGGTTTATATCGATTCGGTTCACACTGCACTTACCAATTATTATTTATATGACATGCAATGTGAAGAACTTTATCGCACGTTATATTAAAGATACGAACCGAGTATAACTGAATAAGGGGATATTTTTAGACGAAAGCGCTAGATGGTAGAGTCGTATCGGCAGCAAACCGGATACAATAATAGGTGCACAGTTTCGGTCAATTGAGTATTTGAATATCAATTTGCTGGTTACTGCTGTTAACTGGCTTTGAATTGGATTGTTTACAGGCGATATTTGTACTTTTTGAAAAGAGGTGCCTACCAGTTATACAAATACGCAACTAAATAAATAGTAAATTCATTAAGATATGGCAGAACTTTCTTCAATTTTTAAATATTTTCAATTTTTCGTGTTATTGAAATTTTATAAAACGTTATAGGTACGATCGAAAAACATACCAATACTACCGTACCTAATTATTAATAAATTAAAATTTTCTTACTACTTATTACATTTATATATCCCTCTTTTTGACTTCATAATTTTAGAAGCCGATTATATAGATAGGATGATATTTATAAGTTCATTTAAAATTTTATATAAAGATATTCTATCCAGTATCATTTAAACAAAATTTAGTACTATCTAACGGTTGTAAGTACTGACATTTCATCCGTATTTACATTATAAATATATATTTTAAAGGTTTTGATACTAACAGAATAGTAATTTTAAACAGTTTAATGTAACAATTTATTTTATCAAAATTTATTTCATATAAGTAAATAATCTATACTAATATTATAAAGCGGAAGAGTTTGTTTGTTTGTTTAAACGCGCTAATCTCAGGAAGTACTGGTCCGATTTGAAAAATCCTTTTTTTTTTATAGTCCATTTACAGAGGAAGGCTATATAATATTACGCTGCGACCAATAGGAGCGAAGCGTCAGTGAGAAATGTAGCAAAAACGTGGAAAATTAATTACATTTGGGGACTTTCATTGCGTGCGCTGCATAAACGACCACTCAAAAACCACGCGAACGAAGTCGCGGGAACAGCTAGTAAAAAGGCATAATCCTTTTAATAGCTTTTATTTATTTAGACTAACAATAGAACAAAAATGATTAATACAACATGCGTTGCTGGGTCGAGGCTGATTTGTATCTTGTTGTACAAAAGATGCGACTAGCGAGTATATCAATGCGTATATTATGTTATGTTACAAGTCATGACCTACCACAAACAGCAGTGCTCGTGTGACGTATCAGTGAAATTAACGGTTTCACGTCGATCGTAATCGCACGTTCAGTTGAAACCAGATTCAGCCAAATCTATTTGCTCTGAGAAATATATGCCTATACGAATCGTATTTTGTTCATCTGCAGTACTGGTTATTACTTACTAGTTACTGTAGGAGTAAATATATGAGGAAAATATGTACAATGTGTATTTGTAGTTGAACATAGAATTGTTGTTATACGTTTATTTCCTTGTTTATAGGAAATGTCGAATTTTGCTTATCAATGTACGATAACATTATATCAATCGCATAAGCCAAAAAAAAATAGTTCCTGCTACATCTAGATCTATGTAATAAATTAATATTATTATAGAATAGCAAAATTTTTATAATAATAATTTTGAGAATTGATAATAATTATTGTAAATACCCTTTATAGAAAACTCAAAACCAGAATAATATAAAAACGTACTGTACGAAAGTATTCAAAAATCTGGTTATATAAGTTAATTCTCTATTTTTTTTACTGTATAGTAAAATTTTCTCAAAATATTATATGAACATCTATGAGGTATTAACATCTAGCAATGAAAAACAAAAACGTCAATCATTATAAAGACAATACCACTGAAGACTGTCACGGTATATATGAGCCAATTGTCATAATTTATCACATTAGACATCGTTTGTGATGTCATTTTGTCGTTGTTTTATTATCTTGACCTATTCACCTGTGTGGGCTTGTCATAATCTGAAGGAAAAACAATTTATGTATTTCGGCAATTGTATGTGATTTTATAGCTTTAAAGGGCATACCATAAAATTCCTGTAGGTAATCAACAACAACATGAATGCTATTCGCCTCGTTACCACGTCCGCTATCATAAATTTTTCAAATGATGAGGGTAATTATTCATTTGACTGATAATGTCTAAGAAGACAATTAATGATAATTGCTCATGAGGCATTGTATAGAGGTAAGAACTATTCGGAAAGCTAACTTACTGTAGACCACGATTAGTATTATATTTCTAATTACCGGAAAACTGGTTGTTTCATTATAATTTTACGATACACATATTAATTAACCCTTTAAAAATATTTACAAAAATATGGATAAGTAATTCAACGTTGCTGTCCTTATCTGCCAAGTGTATTTCAACATACCTATCAACATAAATACAGTAACAGAATGGCTTATTCGTTGTGTAAATATTTTTGTTAGAACGGGGTGGGTGTATTTCACTAGTATTTATGTATAAAATGAGTTAAAAAACCTAAGCATTTTAAGAGATATGTTTTTATTTTTCTTTCCACGATTTTATCTTAATCAGAAGAAATACAATTCTCATTTCAGAGTAGTGCCACCACTTACAATTTTCCCAATATGCGTTAATAAATTCAATTGGTCATTCTACTGTGTTAGAGCTGGGCATGCGTGTCACGAGACTAAATTGTCAATTGACCAACAAGGGCCGCAATTGAGCAATAATATGTTAATATAGGGCTGGAGAGAGAAGTCATTTTAACAAGCAGTTCTATTTTTAAACTCTACGCTAGTGGTGTTCCTTTTCATATCACGAGTATCGAGTTTATACATTTTATCGATTATTATCAAAATACAAATCTTAATATATAAAAATCAATGCCACTTTTCGTTGTAGGTTTATAACTCAACAACGCCTGGACCGATTTGGCTAATTATTCTTTTATGTGTTTGTTATGGTCAGGAGAAGGTTTGTATGAAAAAAATTTAAAATAAAATAAGCAGAAAAATATAAAAAAGAAGAAAATAGTTGAAAATACGTAATAATAATATATCTATGGACGCTACACACCACGTCAATCTGGCCCTGTGCTAAGTATCCGAAGAACTTGTGTTACAGGTACCAGACAACGGAAATATATTTAATACTTTTATACTATACACATATTTAAGATTTTTATTATATTATACACAAATTTAATACACATCCATGACCCAGGAACATTGAAAACTTTTTGTTCCCTCGGCGGGATTTGAACCCGCGACCTTTCGTTCGAGCGCCAACGCGCTCAACCAACTGCGCTACGGAGGTCGTCGTAATGGTCACGGGGTTTGAACCTGGACTATAAGTCGTGCCGTTCAAAATATCGACATACTGATCCCACCAAAAACATTTTCATGAATGCCTATGAAATCTTCGTAACGGTAGCAAAACGGCCAAGTAGGTATCACGTTTTAACTGAAATGTAGAGTAAGTGAAGCAAAGCCTAGTAAAAGTAAGGGCGCATAGATCAAGAACTTTGGTTCTACATGATATTTGTCCACTTTTTGATAGATTTTGATTAAGGTGCTTGTAGATTTAGGGCGTGTAGTCTTTAGAGCTTGGCTTTATACGAGCGAGATATATCAGCTGATAACTTTTTCACAGGGTAAACTATGTAGACTCGTCTTGGCAACATTTTACATGAAAATGTTTTTGGTGGGATTTCATTTATTTTTGTAAGTTGGTTAATGGACGTTTTAATCATTTTAGTGTTTGGTAAAATAATAAAATAATAATGTCTGTAAGAAATACACAAATTATCGACATAACAAGTGTGGATTCGTTTAAAATATTGGTGAAAAATGTTCATAAAATAAAAACTACAGGGCCAAACTATGTAATTTTTTTTTATATAAAAAACTTAAATAAAAAAATAGCAGCTATTCTGCGTTAAAAAAAAAAATCAAGCAAATCGTATGATTAATCTCAGAGTAATCATTAAAAAAACCGGCCGAATTGAGAACCTCCTCCTTTTTTGGAAGTCGGTTAAAAATAACATAGGCCGAGGGCTAATACAATAGTTTTTGACAAAATCTTCACTCGTGTGTAATACCTGGAAAGAACTTAGCCTTACCGCCCGATGGCGCCACCATCGTAAGAAAAAATATTATCGTGTAGTACATCCTTTCAGACGACTCCTGTCAAAATTTCACCCAAATAGGATTTGTAGTTTGTTTTGACCTAGTGTAGAGGAAGTGGGCGTGTCCTCTACGCATGGCACACTATGCCCCTCGCGCTGGCGCGATGTTGCCCTGAGTTATTATATGACGAGTAACGTGGCCACACTACGTCTCTGTTTCTTTTTCTCGCTACTTTCCATACTACTCGTCGAGTGTGTGGCAGGCGCGTAAGATTTTTTAAGAATTATGCAACCGGTACTGTATCGAAAGCTTTGGTGAGATCTAAAAATATTCGCAAGAATATTCATAATAGTGTCTTAATTAATTATCAACCAAAAAGTTAACGATTTCATTAATAACATCGCAAGTAGATTTGTTTTTACGAAAGCCAAATTGTTGTGTAGATAACAGACCAAAATGTTTGTAGATAACAGACCAAAATGTTCTAGGTAACTGACCAACCGCTTGTTTACCAAAGATTCGAGAACTTTGGATAAAGCCATGAGCTGCAATTAGGCGATAGTAAATAAGTAGTTCCGTCTCCTCCTTTAAAATATTTGAATGATAGCTTTTTAAAAAAAGAATTGGTTGAAATAGCAGCGTTAAAATAATATATATGTCGCAGTCATCTGATTGAATCCGCTATTTAATTGAATGACTAGCACGTTCATTGAATTCTATTTTTACCAACAAATTAAATGAATCCGAGACTAGAACAACCATATAATATTTTATTTTTAAACTTTCTGAATGTGTATATTATAACGCACATTAAAGTAAATTAATTAAAAAATATATCTACACATTGCTATCTGTACGAGCTGTTTGACGCTATTATATAACCGCGCTAGTCATTCAATTAAATAAGCTGATTCAATTAGATGACTGCGACATATATATAATAATATAATAAATGACTTAGTACGGGTTAACACCCGTGAGTGATAGAGCATCTTTTCAAAACTGAAGACGGATCACTATCCCATCCAGTGGCTGCAGTTGTAGGATGAGATAACTAGTTACTAGACACAAGGGCGGATCCAGCTTTGGCGCCTGGAGGGGGTCACATAGTCGTGATCAAGTCAAAAACTTATAATTTAATTTTGATGACAATAGATACAAGTAAAAAGCAGGAAAATATTTATTCCATATTTATACTTGTACATATTGCCATCTTCTCTGGAATACATCCAGAGAAGCACTATCAAGCACGGCATTCCGTGCTTCGGCAGCCTATTTCTTAGATCGAATTTATGAAATTGCCGTTTTGTATAAAAAAAATTAAACATTATTTTTCATGTATTTTTTATTATCACCCAAACCACAATCTATGCATATTTGCCAATGAAGTGGCAGTTTATTGATGCCTTTATTTAAGAAATCAGCTGGACAGGAGACAACAAATTCTGAATAAGTTAAATATTTTTCCCGCAAGAAGTTATCCAAATTATGGAAAAAGTAAGCGCAAGGTCTGGTGAATTGGGCGGATGACAGAGAGCTTCCAACCCCAGTTCTGACAACTTGTAGACTGTCTGCTGTGCATTATGAGGTCGCGCGTTGTCGTGCAGGAGCAGCGGAGACGAGCGATTGGCCAATGCTGGTTGGAGATGTGCCAGCTTCTCCATCATTGTGTCTAGTTCTTTACAGTACACATCTGCAGTAATACTCACCCTGTTTGGTAAGAAGCTATGATGAATCACACCGGCGCTACACTATCAAACAGGGACCATCACTTTCTCAATAAACTGTCACTGCGTTGACAAAGATGCACTAATTGCACGGTGATTACTTCGATTAACGCAAATAAAAAATACACGAAAAAAAAATGTTTAAATTATTTTATACAAAACGCCAAATAGGTAAGAACGGTTATTTTTTTGCGAAATGCAAAAAATCAATGTTTGTTTGTATAAAATTGTTGCATAATATAAGCCATATCAACATAGAAACAGAAAAATTTGGCATTCGCTTATAGAGCCCTTAGAAACAAATCTCTATAGTCTGTAAACGATGTTGATGATAATAGGCATCTATTATCATCAACATCGTCGCCATCGGTTGCGGATTCTCAAAACTAAAATAAAAAAGGGAAAACAGCTTCTCGGTTTTTGTTTTCGCCTAGAAAATGCATTACGCATTCCGAGGCAGATGGGGACTCCTACCGCGGGTATGTGGGACTCGCCGCGTCCGAAGAGATGGTGAACTGGACGCAGCCTCTACCCACTAATAACTCGGCGATACTCCATCACTACCGCTGTTGGCGGAGCCGCGGGGACACATTACATACATCCGCGACTCCACCGACGTCTGCCGGAATTCTACCAGGCACGTCTTGGGGTGGCATATATCCCTTAAGCTTCTAGGATCTGCATTAAGTATTAATTATACTATAACGCTAAGTACTTACCACATATCCGGGGAGTACGGTGGCGAAGACGTGGTGACCAGAGACGGCGGAGGCTGCAGGGCCTCATTGGAGAGCTGTCGTCAAATATTTAATATTAAGGACACTGATTATTTTGGACGAAGAAGCCAAGTAGCCGGCCAACGAAAAAAAATTATGATAGCTATAATGAAGAATGTTACTAGGTATAAAAAAACGCTTAAAATTATTGTTTCAGTAGACCTTGTAACAATACAAATACACTATACTTTTTGTTTCATTTAAAAGGACCAAGTGCCAGGTACCTATTATTGAATCCTCCTCCCAAAACTTCGGGTTGAGTTGGGCAGTGACAACTGAAATAATGATTATATTTTTTTTTTTTCAACATAATTGACGGAGAGATTAAACTAAAAATCTCCTGAACAGTCTTCATTATAATGCATATTTTTACACCAGCCAGCTATCATCAGGTGCGTTTGTATACTTACTGTGGTGAGTATGGTGGCGTCGCAGCCGGGCTGGTACTTGTCGAGGTCCATGCGCGGGCGCCGCAGCACCTTCTCGCGGTCCTGCTTGTGCTTGCGGTCCGCGCCCTTCAGCTTGAACACCTGGACATGACATGGTGTTATTTAAAAACGCAAGCGACGTCATGACCTAGTATAGTTGGAGAACTTATAAATTACGCAGCCTTTTTTTAGAAACACGACCCCTACTTATCAAACAACCTATATACGCAAGTAAGTGCGTACAGTACGCACACTGTACGCGACGTTTGCACGCACGCAAAGTACATTACTTGATATTTTTTTATACGGAAGAAATAAGCCCTATCAATATTGCCTACGGCCGTACTACAGTCTACAAACAGTACTATTAAATACTTTCGATTCTTACTTAGGTAGATATTTTAACATAAATAAAACACGTTATTAAATTTGTCAGTAACTTTAAAAGCTGGGTCCTAATTTGTCTGTGTGAAATCGTGAAATAAAACCCCTAATTTGGATCATTCTTCACTGGTGTTTTGCTTATATTGCTCTTAGTTACTAAAAATATATATCTATATTTGGGCCCGTATAAATCACTCAACCTCAAACCAACTCAAAAATTGGTTCTCAAGTGAGGTTGTCTTGAGAACCTATTTGACAGATTTTTTTTAAAGTGGACAACTTCATTAATGTACGTAGTAGTTTAATTTATTTTCTTTTTATACCGTTCATCTGTTAAATCTCTACTTATATAGCTCATCGACTGATACTAAGCCCGTATAAATAAAACAATCTCAAACCCAACCTCACCTTGAGAACCTATTTGACAGATACAACAACGTTTCGTTTCACTTTTAACAAATGAAGAATTTCAAGGTGAGGTTGGGTTTGAGATTGTTTTATTTATACGGGCCTAAGAACGGCCGTTTGGGGCTCAGAAATTTTAGAGAAATTGTATTCTATGTGATGCAAATACCTTGATCTGGCAAGCGGCGGCGTGCAGGCGCAGCGACTGGTCCGCGAGGCAGGTCTCCACCTGGATACGGAACGGCACGCCTTTCTCGCCACCGTGCTTCTTCGCGGTGAACTCCGTCGATATGCAGTTCACCTGCGTAGGAGTTTCGAGATTAGTAATGTGGACATTTGAGATTACTTTTACATCTGGATAACAGTTTATAGATTAGGAGTGTGGACATTTGAGATTACTTTTTCACCTGGATAACAAGTTATCTCCAACCAAAAAATGTAACAACATTAACAAATGTTTACTAATGCAACGTGGACATTTTTGAGGTTACTTTTTACTTACCATCTATATAAATGATTTGGGATTAGCTATGTGGACATTTGAGATTATTTTAGGCATCAAAACCACAAGGACTGGCCTGCGATAACGACATACGAAAATATCTGGGTGCAGTGAAAACTATTACGTGGTCTAAGCTGTTTGAAATTTCAAAACATACTAATAGACACGACATCAGTTGGGGCGTCACATATAATATAATACTTATAATACTCTGTTTCGATTGTTAATGTTACTTATTTAGCGCGCAATGAAGAAGTACCGTGGCACATTTTGGCGAATTGACTCTTATTCGATATTAGTTCATCAAATAACTAGCGATATACCTTGATGTAGACGCCGACGTCCTTGGTGGGGTCCCAGTAGACGTGCAGCGCGTTGAGGCACGCGGGCTGTTCCACGCGGATCACGCCGTACGACAGCGGCACGTCCACCTAAAAAAGGGAGGTATAAGGAAATTAAATAGGTTCAATTCATAGAAAGGAATACTGTTTTAATTGAGGTTGTGATGCTGTGGCAGTTTGAGTTTCAAATTGCTTTAACGCTTGTGCAGTGTGGTCACTACTCAAGCCTATCTTCGGGATCTCCGACCGAGCGAGACGGTATGCTCTGTCAAGCTGAAGCCCCTGTACTAGTATCAGATGGTCTTAGGCCCGTATTAATAAAGAAGTCTCAAACCCAACCTCACTAGAGAACCGATTTGACAGATAACACAATGTTTCGTTTCACTTTCAAAAGTGAACAACTTTATTAATCTTCCATAGTACCTTAATTTATTTTCTTTTTATACCGTAATATTACATAGATTACAGAAGAATATTAAAATAATTTTTCTATAAACTTTATTTTTACGCTTTAAAAGAAAAAAATTACAGTATGTCACTTATGTAATATTTAAAATATTACATAAGTGACATATTTAAAAGTGATTTTTTATCTGTCAAATAATTTATATCTGTCAAATAGGTTCTCAAGTGAGGTTGGGTTTAAGACTTCTTTATTAATACGGACCTTAGAAACCTTCGATAGAGCGATGCAGGATTGTGGCGCTAGTAGTACCGCCACAGTAACAAAGCAGTTTACCGGGTTATTTTTGCGGTTTTCACGAACACAAGTTCATACATACAAACATACAGGTCAAAATGAGAACCTCATCTTCTTAAATCGGTTAAAATAGTGTATTAAATGATTGGGTACCTCTATGATCCGCTCGCCGGGTCGCTCGGCGTGCCACTGCGCGATCTGCTGCGGCTCCATGTACTGCAGGCGACGCTCGTGGAAGCAGATCTTGATTATACTCTGCAAATTCACACAAATTCTTTATTGTCTTTAAGTCATTAATGTGTTTCATTATAAATTATGTGTTTTCTGTTAATCCGCTGAGATTTAATGTTTTATGCAGAGCATTATTACCAGACAAGTATAATATTTAAAAAGTAACTAGCAACAACACGCAAAAACCACGCTTGGTTAGCGGACATTAATTAAATTATGTAATATTTGATATAATATAATAATTATAGTTTATAGTTAAAATTAAAAGTGACGTACGTTCATTTTTAACCCAAACGTAAACAAATATCTAACAAGGCCTGAGGAGCGTGCAAGTACGACGTAACACAATTTTGGTCTTGTAAAACGTTACGATGCGTTACAAGGGAGGGAGGGTACCGGATAATGTGTTACCTGACCTTGTATTTTTATACTTAAGAGGCCTATTCGTCGTTTTATTTCTTGAAACGATTGATTACGATAGACGCAGACACACACACACACACAGACAAATCAGTAAAATGCTACGGTGAGTTATAACCTAGGAAGAGGGTCTCAAAAATATTTAAAACTTGCACTAGGCTACTACTAGCATTCACGTAGAATGCTTCCTTTTCCAACGATTAATAATAAAGTATGAGCTATGGAACTCGCCTTTAGTATCTTGCCCTTGTAGTGTGAGAGGTCTCCCAGCTTCTTGAGCTTGACCTCGTAGGGCTGGCCCTGGTTGAGGTAGGTCAGGGTCTCCTCGTTCTGTTTGGTCGCTATGGACGTCGCCGCAGCTAGCACGTACTGGAATCTGCGGGTGGGAAATAAACAATTATATAACCTAAACGTAAACAAACCCGTCTATGTCACAACCAAAGACTAGTTAGTCAGTGATGCCAATTGGCCAATATTATTACAATGATTTTTGTTTGCTATGAATCCATAGACTATAGGCTTATATTCTACAATCTGCAGTGTAAAAATGGCGTATTTTTAAGATTTTCATTTGATGTTTAAACATATTAATTATCGATTAATTGTTATAAAATGTATTGGATAATGAAGTGTAATCCTTTAATATACCTGTGAAAGTGTTGATAAGTGTGCACAATAAGTGAATATGTAAGTGAAAATTTCGATGTTTTCGGTTTGTTTACCTTCAGGTTAAATTTATCAGGGACGAACTATAGATATAGGTCAGTTAAAAAGCTTGATCAGTTAATACACAACGGGGCCCTGATTCAAGATGCCATAGCTATTTATCGCTTACGAAGTTCGAAAACAAAATGTATGGAATTTGACAAAACCTTTGCTAAATGACAAGCGAATTCATGTGTCACTTAGCGAAGCTTATGTCAAATCCTTTTGTGTTATATATATACTTTTATGTTAAATAAAGATATTTTTATTTATTTAATTGAGGAATTGGACAAACAACAATTACAGTCAACGCGATAATTCGCGGATATCTTTGTAATTTTACTACAACATACTATTTTGTTACAAAAAAGAAATCTGTATAATATAGGTATGTTTAGTAATCTGATATCGAGTTGAGCGCCATTTTGGCTGGTAGTTTTGTTAAGCATCGCCACTAGGTAGCGCTGAGGCTCGTAAAATATAAAGGATTTTATACCCTTTTATACATATAATATGATTTCACGTTATAAAGTTTCCATACATTTTTACAAATTTGACGTTTATGATATTGGTAGGATAGTTTCTGTCGTACCTGGTGTCATCCTTGAAGCTCTGCTCGCGTTGCACGGGGGAGTGCAGGAAGCCGTCCAGCGAGCTCGCCGGCGAACACATCAGGAGACCGCCCGCTGTAGCAACACCACAACAGGATAAGTTGCATCATAATTGAAGACATGAGACAAAGCATATTATCAATAAGCTCTCGAAGTTAATTGACTACTTTTAAGTAGTTAGTTAATTTCGGTGGCATTTAGTAAACTGACTCATGTAAAAAGACAGTTTACTAAATACCCAACCGACGCATGGATTATTTTTCTCACACAACCAGGTTATTACAGACTACATTACATTTTATAATTTACGGTAATAGTCTACGCTGAGCGCAAGCGATTATTATTAGCTGTTGTGTAAAGATATTGCCGAGTCCAAGTCGAAATACGCATTCCATGTTCCTCGTCATCTCAGCACACACATCCTTATCACGCATATCTTTCTTCACACAGTCCATCCAAACCTTTTTTGGTATATTCATTATCCATTTGTTATAGCCATGACCGTCCTTCCAATGTATCTTTCATCCCTCCTCATTACGTGTCCATACCACGACAACCTTTTATTCTTCAACTTTTCAGATACAGCTGCTACTTTGTTGCATGGTTGCCCAACACATACGGAATTCTCACAACATAGTCAACCGAGACCCGAGGAATGATATTGTATGTATACAGGTTGTAAAATAAGTGAGTGATAATACTTTACGGTATGTATGTGCCACCCATGTACATTGTTAAAGTACCAGAGCTGAAATACCAACTTTTGACTTTCATGTGTGTAAGAGAAATGCTCCAACATCATTATAAAATTTCCCATACAATACTTTAAAATAAGTAACTCTTTCAGCGCTGGTACTTTCACGGTAAACTACGTAAATACGGGATCTATACACACCCTAAAGTATTATCACTCACTTATTTTACAACCTGTATATTATACTATATATATCCGAGTCCGAGATAAATTAACCCAAAACCTGTCTATGACACACCTATAGACTATTCAGTGATGCCAATTGGCCAATATAATAATACAATGCTAATTGTTTGCTATGAATCTATAGACTATAGGGTTATATTCTACAATCGACAGTGTCAAAATGGCGTATTTTTTCTGTGAAAGATTTTCATTTGATGCTTAAACATAATAATTATTGTTTAACATAATAATAGCTATTGTAATCCTTTAACATTCCGGTGAAAGTGTTGATAAGTGTGCACAATAAGTAAATATGTGTAAATTTCGGTGATTTTAGTTTGTTTACGTTTAGGTTAAATTTATCTTGGACGTACTAAAAATGTAATGTACAAGTCATTATTTTTATAGCACTTTTGTTTCTAGTTCTTCCTTATTAGTTGAAATAAACACTAACTCTTATTCTCCTGTCCGTTGGGGGAGTGGTATCCGTTGACGGGCATCATGGACATCGGCGCCATTGTCTGACACTGCATACTTTCTGGACTGTTCGCTGCAACATAAAGAAAATATTTGAAGACTTAAATCGATAAAGGTGATATGTCGCAAAAAACAATTTACCCAGTAAATTGAGTTTAAACTGTCACTTAAGCATTTTAGGTTAAGTAGTAACGTATTAAGTACATTGATATTATTCGTTACGACGTATTCTAAAATGTTTAAGTAACAGTTTCAACTCTATTTTCTCGAAATCATAATTTTGCTACATATCATTCATTCATTCATTCATGTCTTCATTTATTATTTTACTTAATGACCCCTTGTTTACATAAATATTTACACGCTTTAACCCCTGGTTTCTGAAAGGCTGATCAAATCAATATACTCACTGTGCTGGTTGATCATGGCGGCATTGTGTGGTGGGGAGGGCTGGCACCCCTCCTCCATAACCTCGCGCCCGTCCACCACCATGCTGGTAATCTGGAATACCAAAAAACGATATCATTAGGACTCTGTAGTCAAGGTTGTCCAAGGGTTAGCCGGCATGGATATTGCGGCCTCATCAGAAAACGTAATAACCAAAATGTTAATAACAAAAACTTTAACATACTAACCCCCGGTTTCTAAATGAAAGATCAACTATGCATCATGATCAGCGTTCAATATGGGTCGTTGATTTGAATGCCATGTTAGTTGATCATTCATTTGAACAGCGTTCGGGAAGCTGGGGGTACGTATATTACATGGCCAATGGACCAGTACCCTGATTCAAGATGTCATCGTTATTAATCGCTTACGAAGTTCGAAAACAAAATGCATGACATAAGCTTCGCTAAATGACGAGTTAATTCGCTCGCATTTAGCGAAGCTTATGTGTATACCATATATTTTGTTTTCGAACTTCGTTAGCGATAATATAGCAATGGCATCGTGAATCAGGGCCCAGGGCCCTAATTCTCAGTCCTCGAACTTAGTTTTTACTATCGGTCTGTCCCGCTCATGCAAATGAAATTTAGCGCGCGTGCGAGCGGGATATACTAATATTCGAACATTTTTCCACTACCCGAGAATCGTGCTCCTGAGGGCTATGGAACATACATATTATAGACATTGAATGCCAAAATCGTTGAGCGGAAGCAACGCACATGCGTTGAAATGAAAGTGGATACTAAACCGTAGGCTGATTATATATCTCCAACGACAATTCGACAGGCGTAAATGTACAATTAAGTACAATATCGCTATTTCGAATTGCTGTTGCGAGATACATAATCAGCCTGCGGATATACAAGGTGTGCAAGTATTAATCTATATTAATATTATAAAGCGGAAGAGTTTGTTTGTTTGTTTAAACACACTAATCTCAGGAACTACTGATCCGATTTGAAAAAATCTTTTTTTGTTGGATAGTCCATTTATAGAGGAAGGCTTTAGGTTATATTTTAACATTACGCTGCGACCAATAGGAGCGAAGCGTCAGTGAGAAATGTTGCAAAAACGGGGAAAATTAATCTGGGGGCACGGGAGTGCCCCCGTCAAGACGAGCCAAGCGAAGCGCAAGGGCACTACCTACCTTTTCTCGAAAGGCTTCGTCGTTTTTTTGAACTCTCATAATTTTGCTTTGGATGATGCTACATAGTTGAAAATTTCAACATATAATGACACCAGTAAAAACATGAAACATACAAAGTTTCAATGTTGTAGCTATTATACTTTAGATTTTATCAATGTCTAAAAACCCCAGATTTCGTCACTGACTCATTTATAGATCATCAAAATTCATAAGGTACTTCCTGACGTCCTAGTAAGCTGATATTATTTATGTAAGCTGTTATTGCTACAAAACCAACAAAAAAATTATTAAAATATAATGCCGCCATTTTGAATCCAACATGGTGGACGGTACAAAATGGATGTTTAATATGTTTATTATACGGATATGATCTAAAGATCATAGATTATGTATTAAAATACATAAGAGAAATATTATATTATACAATATTATACAAGTACATTAAAAAAAATAAGACCTACTTTTTGTAGGACCGATAATCGGTCAGATTTTTGCTCCTTATTATTTCCAACCGACTTTATTTATTTGAGTGCGTTGCACTACAGCTGCTATCAGTATGTTCTATTTTATTCCGATTATTAATCGGTGACCGACTTTTTGTAAATGAAAAATATATCTATGAGAAAATTAGTTTTTTATCCACTTATTTAAAATTAAGTATTATTTATTTAGTAAGTAAAAATTTGGTAAGAATTAACAGGCAGCAAGTAGTAATTTGTTGTCATCATCAGTGTTTGTGAACAAAATATTACGTCGATCACTTGAAATCGGTCCGGCTTATGCTCTCGCTGGTGTTACAGTGACGTAATTATTGAGTTTAGAGGGAATCTTACGTAAAAACCGTTCGACACTTCGATAGCGCGATTTAGGTAGCTAACAGCGCAATCTATGTTTGGAACTGTGAAACATCTAAACACACATATCAACACATTTAACAGACGGTAAGGTTATAATGATAACAATAAACGAAAATATTACACGATCAATGTATAAATAATTTTAGTGTTTAATCTTATGACTATTAACATAATAATAATATGATTTTTAACACGTCACGTCATGACGTTTAAAGATGACCATAATCAAAAGAAAACCTTATAGCTATTTTTCAAAAATAAAAAAAAATATTTTTTTTTCCTTCAAAAATGCTAAGTTACACTTAAGTGAATGCACTTAGCATAAGTTTATAAGAGCCGTACAAGAATTAGTACCTCTAGTGACCAACAGATGGCGGTGACCGTCGTCTACATACAATATTATTATAGACTTACTGTACCTATTATTTTAATAAGTATCAACATGCTTTATTAAAGGCAATCTCCCTCGTATAGGTAATTCTCAAATTCTCGAATTATTAGTGTTGAATTTATACTAGTGGCATCCTAGAATATAATATTATCCAAATAAGAAGTTTCACTCCAGCAATA
Organism: Celastrina argiolus; assembly: GCA_905187575.2. NCBI lineage: Eukaryota > Metazoa > Arthropoda > Insecta > Lepidoptera > Lycaenidae > Celastrina > Celastrina argiolus. The sequence goes on along the minus strand of LR994579.1, from coordinate 5,762,590 downwards.
AAATAATGTATATTTTATAATTTATATATAATATAATTATAATATAATAATATAACAAATAAAGAAATATGGACGAGGCATTTAATTGAAAATCCGCCTCTACCTCTTAAAAATTGCGGTGAAAGTTTATTAAGTACACGGTATAATATTTACGGTGACATCAGTCGACGTCACTAGGCGTCACTAGGCTAAGGCGCTGACTGTTCTATTATAGTAAAGTAAAGGCCAGGGGTCAAAATAGTTTATCTTTAAATTAAAAAAAGTCCATTAACACACGCTTACAAAAATAAATGAAATCCCACCAAAAACATTTTCATGTAAAAATGTTGTCAAGGCGAGCCTACACAGCTTACCCTGTGAAAAAGTTATCAGATATCGTATAAAACCAAGCTCTACACTACACCTTAATCAAAATCTATCAAAAAGTGGTTAGATCTCATGTAGAACCAAAATTCTTGATCTATGCACCCTTACTTCACCAGGCTTAACTTCAATTACGCTGTATTGCAGTTAAAACGTGATACTTGACCGTTTTGCTACCGTTACGAACATTTCATACGAATTCATTAATCGTGTGCGAAATAAAACGGCCAAGCATCACGTTTTAACTGGAATGTAGCGTAAGTGAAGTTAAGCCTGGTGAAGTAAGGGCGCATAGATCAAGAATTTTGGTTCTACATGAGATCTAACCACTTTTTGATAGATTTTGATTAAGGTGTAGTGTAGAGCTTGGTTTTATACGATATCTGATAACTTTTTCACAGGGTAAGCTGTGTAGGCTCGCCTTGACAACATTTTTACATGAAAATGTTTTTGGTGGGATTACATTTAGGACTTTCATTGCGTGCGCTGCATAAACGGCTTAAGTCACTCAAAAACCACGCGAACGAAGTCGCTGGAACAGCTAGTATCAAATATTCTTGTTAACTTCACGTTCAATAGCACATATTGTAGTGTATACCTGTCTGTCATCAGGGCGGCGGGGCCAGGCGCGGCGCGGCGGGGACAGCACCGCGCCGGTGGGGGACGGCGCCTCCTGCTTGAACACCAACGACGGCAGCGACAGCAAGGCCTCGCTGTAATACCAACATCTCATTTAATAACTGTAAAGTCGCCTATACGTATTGACCGAGCGTCGCCAAGCGGCGGCAAACGCCAACGTGTAGACAGTCTATTTGCCTTGCGTTGTCATTGCTCTGCATCGCTCGCCTAGCTGGCCGAGAGAAGGCGAGTGCTAACGTGTGTAGGGCTTGTTTGCCGCCACTTGCCTACATTCGCCGTCGCTCGTGACCACTCGCGACCACTCGCCTCACTTCGGATCGGTGTCGGTTTTTGTGCACAAATCTATGGTCGCATGCGCTAGCAGCGTCCACACGTTTGTATAGCCGACATTGTATTATGTGACATTTATCGCTGTCAGGCCAAGGTCTGGGCAGCTCTGCAAACGCTCGTCTACATTGGCCACTTGTGTGCACTTGCTGAATGTGCGGACGATAGCACTCGCCTTGCACCTATTTGCCGTATATATGTATAGCAGACTATTATCTATGGACATAATATAATAATATTTATGGACGATTCACACCACGTCAATCTGGCCCAGTGCTAAGTATCCGAAGAACTTGTGTTTCAGGTACCAGACAACGGATATAATATTTTTAACTTTTATACTATACACATATTTAAGATTTTTATTATATTATACCTACACAAATTTAATACATATCCATGAGCCAGCAACACTGAAAACTTTTTGTTCCCTCGGCGGGATTCGAACCCGAAACCAGAGGAGCGCGTATCTCCGTATCCATGGCATCGTAGCGCCCAAGCGGATGAACCAATTTTGACCGTCCCTAGGTGACCATCTGTATTCTACTTCCTAATAAGGCCATACGTACAACAGCGTTGCCAATTGCCACCAGTAGCTTTAAAATTGTGTCCGTTACCCAGCCAGATATTGTGGATTTTGCTAACTTTTTACCTACGCTCAATTAGAGCATTGTCTTCTCTAATTGAGCGTTATATTTTCGTAATTTGCTTGATTATAGTTTTCTTGAAAAACGCAAAAACAAATCCGGCTGGAGTAACGTTACGTTACTCCAGCCGGACGTTTCTTTAAATAATAATATTTTCAAGAAAATTTTATGCGGATAATTTGAGCGTTCCGGGGCTGTAATTGAGCGTGCAAAAATTTCATTTGTATCTTGATCCGTTGTGAAGATATTCAAAATCCTGCTGAAATGACGTTTGGTGATTTCTTATATCTCGGAAACTGCTGGGTGCAGTTCAACAATTTTTGGCACACGGTTTCGCCTGAATTTGCTTGAATTTGCTTGGCAATAAAAAAATGTTAATAATACACCATTTAAAAGTTATTCGATATTTTAGAAAAACTACTTAGCTCGGCCTTACACTTATATTAATCGATTTAGAGACCTAATTCAAATCGTATATTAAAGCTCATATCGGTCTTCAATTGAGCGTAACTTTTCATAAAGATCCAAAAGGTAACTATCCAGTTATGAAGAAATTTACCCAGAAAAGCGCACAATAATAGTGAGAATCTTTAAAATCATTACTATGCACATTTCCTATTTTTTGATGATACAAATAATTAGAGCGTTGCTTTAATTATACACAGGTAAATTTTTAGATGAAAACACTCAATATTTAAGGAGTTATGCGAAATAATAACAAATCAATAAATAAGGTTAACAACCCGACCAAGCTAAGATGATCACAAAAAAGCGGCCGTTCTATACATTACGCTGTCATTCCGAAATATATTGGATAGTACTGGTACAAGTATGGCAAAAAGTGTTAAAATTTTAATTAATTACAAACTAAGATATTATGAAACTCTACTTTATTAAATGAAACTATCCAAAAAAGGTAGGGAAAATTTATAAAACAAAATCTAATAAGTAATTAAAGGTCTTAGCGAGTTATAAAGTTTATTGAAGGTAACAACAAAAAAGACTTCTCAGTTCACAACTATCAGCAATGTACAGGGAGTATAATAAACATAAAATATAAGACACTATATTGGTCTATCCTTTTTACCCGACTGTGAGACGCAAAGGAGTGGTATAGTATTTAACAGCCTGTGTTTGTACGTATGTTCCTTAAAAGCATTATACAGACCAAACCGCTGGGCCGATTTTTATAATTTCCATATCAATCAATTCTTCTTTGTACAGCAAGTCTCACTAAAGACGTGACATTAGTGAAAATTCAATTTGGCGATTACTGGGCACCATACAATATCAATTGGAGTATCATCAAATAAGTATTTAAGAATCATTTTTAATTTTCTCTTAACATTTTTCAATTCCACTTTTTTGGCTTATCTTTAAATATGTGGAGCAAAGAAGACGTGTCTTAAATGTGGAGCGGCAATGGAGAAGTTCAATTCGACGGAGTACCAACATGGGAGGCATTTCACTACACAAAATAAACAGATTATTTATTAGCTGCCGTAGTAACTAATTCCACGCGAACGGAGTCGCGGGCAAAAGGTAGTCTATACTGATATTATAATTTCTGCTCAGATTTCAAAAAAATCTTAGTGTTCGATATCCTTATCCATGTAGCCTAAAGGTATTACTACGACAAACAGAAGCAGAACCTTATTGAGAATTGTGATATTTTGTGGCAAAAAATGTAATTGTTTTATGTCGTTCGGACGATGTCGCGAGAAAAAGTTATTTACAAAATAACTAAATTCCAGTTCCTCAAAAGATATTCTAATGTGTACGACGATTTATGTCATAAAATAAAACAATTTAAAATTGTACTATACCTACTACGAGAGCAAGTTTAAGAAACATCCTAAAATTGTATCTATTAAAAAAACTAATTAGTATAGAAAATACTATTCCCTTATATCATAGTAACACTATAGTAATACTAGGCTGCCCTTGTATTGATTAGGTATTTAGTAAAAATTTAAACTTACCAACTGTTAATATGTAATGATTTTTAAGTACATAATTATTTGAAATAAGTATTCCCGTATTTACGGAAAACTTATTCCGTATTTATGAAAAGTTACGCTCAATTGAAGACCGATATGAGCTTTAATATACGATTTGAATTAGGTCTCTAAATCGATTAATATAAGTGTAAGGCCGTGCTAAGTAGTTTTTCTAAAATATCGAATAACTTTGAAATGGTGTATTATTAACATTTTTTAATTGCCAAGCAAATTCAAGCAAATTCAGGCGAAGCCGTGTGCCAAAAATTGTTGAACTGCACCCAACAGTTTCCGAGATATAGGAAATCACCAAACGTCATTTCAGAAGGATTTTTAATATCTTCACAACGGATCAAGATACAAATGAAATTTTTGCACGCTCAATTACAGCCCCGGAACGCTCAAATTATCCGCATCAAATTTTCTTGAAAATATTATTATTTAAAGAAACGTCCGGCTGGAGTAACGTTTGGAAACGTTACTCCAGCCGGATTTGTTTTTTGCGTTTTTCAAGAAAACTATAATCAAGCAAATTACGAAAATATAACGCTCAATTAGAGAAGACAATGCTCTAATTGAGCGTAGGTAAAAAGTTAGCAAAATCCACAATATCTGGCTGGGGTAACGGACACTTAAAATTTAGCTAGGTGTCATATTTAAATTGAAAAAGCAAGAGATTATCCTAGAATATACGTGACAAAAACTCTGGAGACTCCCTAAACTTGTCAAAATTTGGTATGTACATATTGTGTTCATTTACTTTGGAGTTTAGACTCAACACCAACACTTCTTGGTGACTTAAGCCTCTTCATTCTTGACTATAGCACTAAATAGAAATATAACAGAGGCACGATAATTCGATTGGCTATTTTTGTTTTCTATGATTTCCAATAGATAAAGTGTAAAGACCAGGCACATCCCGGAAACCGCCATCTAGCGCCACTATTGGAAAATACTAATTACTAATTCGTTTCGTATCTTCTTCTTAATTAAGGAGTTCAATTTAGCTTAATGTGATGTTATGCTTAAAAATATGCTTATCTTTATTTTAATGTAAATATTTTTACTTAATTCGGCATATTTACATTTTATATTTTACAAATGTTAATAGTAGTGACATCTATTGCAATTTTTTTTTGTATTAAACATAGATCGTAAAGGATGGTAGGCCATGACTAGAGTAAGTATTAAGACAAAAAAGTAGAAGATACATTTTGCCCAACTTCCTTTACTTTATTTGTTTTCCAATATTTGCAATTATGTAAATAACATCATATAAGTTTTACTTTAACTAAGCGACGGTAAGAGCTTTCAAGCAATAAAGGGTAAAATATAACTTGTAAAAGATCTAATGACTATAAATTATGTAAAGACATGTCTTTCAGTAGGTGTGGTTTAGTCCATTAAATCGATTAGTCTTAACTCTTAAGAGAGCACTTAGTATTGCAAACATTGTTTGAGACATTGGGATATGGGCGCTTAACACATTTTAGAAAGTTATTAGGTATACAAAATCGCTTAAAACTGTTGTAAAGCTTGTAAATACAGGGTGTAAAAAGAGCAGTCACTATAACTTTGGGATATGATTAAAGGACCTTTTCTCATTCTAGAAATGAATTTTCTTCATTATTTATTTATTAAAAAAAAAAAAATTTTTTTGCAATTTATTATTTTTAGTCGCAAGGCTGAACTGTTTGGAACAACGTTCTGCATTAAATTCTTAAATTTTATAATTTTTGCCCTTGTACGTATTATCATAGACCAAATTGGTCCATGGTATTATGAACGTCTTACGCGTGCTATTGACCTCTCAGCGTAATCAGCTGATCGCTGTGTTATGCACGTTGTACATTGCCTATTGAAAATTTTTAAATTTTTGAAACAGTGGATTAAAAGCAAATGACTAGTACCAATGGATATATCTCTTGCCTGGTTATTACCCCAATAAGTTATAGTGACTGCTCTTTTTACAACATGTATATATACAGGGTGTTTTGCACATGGACCGACATGATTTTTTGGGGGGTGGGGGGGGGTCATGTGCTATTTTCCCCCGTGAGACCCAATATCCTAAGTCTCACGGTAGTCTAGATATGTTTTTTTTTTATTTTTTTGAAATCTACCCGAAATCTTGCCTTTAAATCGTCCTAACTTTTTTGTTTGTGGTTATAATACCACAAAACAAAGTATGCTTGTATTCTACAATGTTTTCTAATTCTAAATAAATCATTACATGTTACAATTGATATCCACAAAAAAACTTCTGAGCTTTCAAAGTGGTAAATCGGTGTAAATGTTATGAAAAGTGACAACTTATCAATTCATTTAAAAAAAAACTAAAGTTCATTTTGAATTTAGCTTTTTTTAAAAAAGTTCTTTACTTATTACCCTTTCTAACGATATGCTACATGATATAAGAAACCATTCTTAAAGTGGTCAAATTAAGCTTCGTTTGCCTGAACACGCACTCTAACAATGTAACTGGTTTGAACAATGTAACCAGTCAACGCGGATTATCAAGCAGCAGGTAAAAAGTTAGTCCCTTTCTTACTAGTAGTACAGTTATTGTTGTCTTTGTCTATCGAGTTGAAAGTGAGTGAAGGTCACTTGCCGGGAATCAGTCGAGATTACTCTGCGATTCGAAGTGCCCGTACTTTTCCCGTTGTTCTATCGTAATCAAATTAAAGTCTTGTTATTGTTTTTTTGTTAAATCTGTTGTTGAACTGTTACGTTTTTGTTGTGTTTATCTTTGCGTATTCGTTACAATGGCGAACTTCAGTAACGAGGAGTATGCTGACATGATGTTGGCGTATGGTAAAGCTGATTGCAATTCGCATGAAGCGCGAAGAATTTATCAAGAACGCTACACTGATCGACGGTTACCTCACCACGAGACCTTCTCAACTACCTATCGACGTCTGAGGGAGACCGGAAACTTAAACTTTCGGGAGCCCCGAGTGAATGTGAGGCAACATAATGTTGAAGTTGATGAGAGAATCCTTCAAGCTTTTGATGACGATCCTACAACAAGCATACGAGTTGTTGCTGACGGACTTAACGTATCAGTTTGGAAAGTCTGGTCCGTTCTTCGGGCAGATGGAAGGCACGCATTTCATTACACTCCTGTTCAAGGTAACAACTTACAGTACTTACTACTTATTTAAAATGTGACATTAAAACATTTTACTTGATTTCAAATCTTAATGTGTTCACTTTTACTCTTATTATTTTTTATTTTTTATTGTTGTAATTGTTTCGTTGAATTCCTTTCTTGCTATGTTTCTCGGACAACTGAAGAAGTTCTTTGCGTGAGCTCAATTAAAAGAAAGAATCGCGTTTATGCAGTTATTACCACAAACTCACGGATTTCATTCATTGTTCCAGGTCTCGAAGAGGGTGACAATGCAAGACGGTTAGAGTTCTGCCGATTTTTATTGCACACAGATGTTGAAGATAGCGACTTTTTGAAAAGAATTTTATGGACTGACGAGTCAAATTTTAGCCATGAAGGCATAGCAAATCTGCACAATTTGCATCACTGGGAGAAAAGGGGCCAAAATCCGCACAAAAAAGGCAGACTTCCTTTCAGCGAAAATTCAGCGTAAATGTTTGGGCTGGTGTTATTGGGCGAAATCTTGTCGGCCCATATTTTTTGCCAGAACGACTCAATGGAAACAATTATTTAGAGTTTCTTCAAAATGATTTACCTGAACTGGTACTTTTTAGAAGATGTGCCAATTGTTTTTCAAAATGATGGCTGTCCGGCACATTACCAACGAACGGTACGAGAGCATTTAAATAATGCATTTCCAAACTCGTGGATTGGTAGAGCTGGCCCCATTCCATGGCCAGCACGGTCCCCAGATTTAACACCCCTGGATTTCTACGTATGGGGACGTGCAAAAGAGTTAGTGTATGCAACAGAGGTGCCCACAAAAGAAATTTTAGTGGAACGAATAAACACAGCATTCGTAAAAATGCAAGAGGAAATGCGGCTTTTAACTACAACCTCGGAAATAAGAAAAAGGTGTCGTGCATGCATAAGGTGTGGAGGCGGCCAATTCGAGCAAACTTTGTAATTTTAATTTAATAAAAACAACTTAACATAAAAAATGTATTTTCATTATCTTGACCCTAGCAACAAAGTATCTCTTAGGTCGACCCCTGATGTATTATTTCTGTCATGTAGCATATCGTTAGAAAGGGTAATAAGTAAAGAACTTTTTAATAAAAAGCTAAATTCAAAATGAACTTTAGTTTTTTTTTAAATGAATTGATAAGTTGTCACTTTTCATAACATTTACACCGATTTACCACTTTGAAAGCTCAGAAGTTTTTTTGTGGATATCAATTGTAACATGTAATGATTTATTTAGAATTAGAAAACATTGTAGAATACAAGCATACTTTGTTTTGTGGTATTATAACCACAAACAAAAAAGTTAGGACGATTTAAAGGCAAGATTTCGGGTAGATTTCAAAAAAATAAAAAAAAAACATATCTAGACTACCGTGAGACTTAGGATATTGGGTCTCACGGGGGAAAATAGCACGTGACCCCCCCCCCCCCCCCACCCCCCAAAAAATCATGTCGGTCCATGTGCAAAACACCCTGTATATATACGAAATAACTAGATTTTATATAATTAATAAAGGCCACGAATTATGGAATTTACAGACATTTGAAATTCTTATAAATTTCGCCATTATGTTGGAAAATGACGTCGCCTCGAGAATTTAAAAATAAAAATCTCGGAACTACACAACGTATCGTAATAATTGATTCACTCGTATTCGACTGTATCTAAACAAATACACCAGTTTTTATTTTATCAAAAAATATCCCGTATTAACGAATTTACAGACATTTCAAATATTGTAAATTTTAAGCGCTGGAAAATGATCGCGTCATCGCGTTGACAGTTTAAAATCAGTAAAATATCTCGGAAACAACACGTCGTATCGTAATGATTTTATTTACAAAATGTACAAAATATCTTCACGAAGCCGTACATTTTGCCGCGGTAATAAGTGGCATAAATTTACGTGGTCTACTCTACATCTGTGCCAAATTTCATAAAGATAAGTTCGTTGGTTTCGGAGCCTATTCGTCGCAAACAAATGTACCTTTTTTCTATATAAATTATATCTATTACCTATGTATAGAAAACAAGGTAAAATGATTTACGTTTGAAGTAGATACTGAATGCTAAGTTGATAGTTAAATTAAGTGGCGCTCAAGCCATGTCATGTCATTCCGCCAAGCAGTGACGGTAACAGCCTGTGAATAAAGCGCTTCCTAACTATAATTATCGTTTTAGTGTTCGCCATTTAACGCTACATAAGAAAAGTGCTCAAGCTGAAAGCTCCGAATATGAATATTTTTATTATAGTCAGGGTTGCCCATACATTGTTTTCACTTGAATTTGATTAGTATCAAGCAAATTTTTCGCGAGTACCTTCATTTTGATGAGTCACCCAAGAATTTCTTGGACGGAACTCTTGTTTGTGGTAGCTAACAGAGATAGCAAGAATAAAGTTTCTGAATTTGGTGATTCCAAAATATCTATTATTATAATTGATAAATCTCAAGATAACGATCTAAATTATCCGAAAAAATATTTGTCCTACAAAATCTATGGTTTCATCAATGAGTTCCCTCTTGACAACTTGTATCGATAACGAGGTCATCTTAAATTATTAGTAGGTAACAGCAGATTTTCTTTTTAAAACCTAGATAATATTTATGCAATTCAACATACATAATTGTCCTACAAATTGCGTGGATTTTTTTTTATCCTTGCTAATCAAGACTTCTCATCAAATATTACTCAAGAAAAATTAGCTTGATACTAATCAAGTGAAAACAATGGTTTGGGGGAACCCTGACTATTAGTAAAGGGACAGTGTTGTACTTACTTCATAGACAGCTCGCCGGGGAGGTCGAGGTCAATGTCGTTGACCTGCCAGCCCGGGGACATGTGCGACGAGGACGAGCTGGTGCCGCTGCCGACCTCGCCCAGGGTCGCTGTAACAACCACTTATCAGTACAGGTTCAAGGGACACCGATAGAGCAGGGATACACGGCGAGACCAATAGTAAACAGTGGTAACCTTCGGATTTACATCGTTCAAATTCATCCAGTACTAGTGCATATTTTACCTACCCCATTTACGAAAATTACGCGGTAGGAGGAGTAAAAATATTTCCCACATTCACATTTTTTGTATTCCGTATCTGAGAGTTCCTTTGCAGGAACCCTAAAAAGTTGACACTTTTTTTTTTTAATTACGTCTACGCAGCGATTGCGTGTTCAGTTAATGTTGGTGGGCCACATATAGGGTTGCCAACTTCAAAATTAATGAAACTAGGACATAACTCATTAAAACCGATACTCTGGAGCCCAAAACCAACAAATGTACGCCTCATCCAAATTCCTACCTATTATATAGGGAAGCACGTCACTCCAGAAAACCAGCCTTTGCCACATTGCTCATTGTAGAAAAACTTCAATAATCAATAACCAACAACAATACTCCACTTAACTATGTACAGTACCCGGCCGAATTCGGCACATCGATATTTGAAGACATTTGGTTCGGGCATTTTGGAGCATTTTCTCCTAAGCACAGCGACAGTTTGGCTTTTTAAGGTTCCTAGTCAAAGTGGCGGAGTGATGTTAAGTTAAATAAATTCTACTATTCCTCAATTCGAAGTAATAAAATAGATTTTAGTTACATTGACACGAGTCTTTAGATATCTTATCTTGGTCTTCACAGGAAACACTAGAAAGAGGCTCCATAGTTTAAGCATTTAACTGTTATAATCATCAAACCTTACTAATAAAAATATTTACACAGATAAGGTGTTCAATGTTTCTGTCTTTGTTAGTTACATTTTATTTTCAAAGTAGGGTTTAATAACAAACCGTATATTAGTTATTAGTAACCTTACTATATAAAATATTTACAGATAAGCTATTTAATATTGCTGCCTTAATCCAAAACGTTACAAAAATCGCTCAATAGACTAGAATAGCCATAATGAATGGTTTGTTCATTGTGTATGTTATGGCCCAAGTAATAAATTAAGAGAGAATACATAATGCTTGGTTATTATGGAAAATACCCATAAACAGAGTGTAATTTGATAATAAATATTCTAAGATCCAAATTGACCGGGCATTATACATAATTATATTCCCTCACCCTTTGGCCAGAGTAATCATATTATTTTACTAGATGTTTCCCGCCTATGTGTTAATCCAGTTAGTTTTACGTCAAAGAGTAACAAAAATCTCTCATACTTACAAACTTTCAAGTTTGTAATATTAATAGGATTACTATTTTAAATAATTCTCATTTAACTTAAAATTATCTACAAAATATTATACAATTTAAATAACAATAAATCTCTTTATTTGGATTAACAATCAAGGACTTTTACATTAAGAATGCCCCAGTTGTTGCATTTCTTACTTAAAGAAAACCATATTAAAATAGTTTTCGTTTTTAAGTAACCGCCGAATTGTCTAGCAGTGAGCTAGCTGATGCTGATGAAAGTGTTGTCTTTACGCGACACGTCTAACAATAAATAACATGTAGTGTATATGTCGCAGTCATCTTATTGAATCTGCTTATTTAATTGAATCACTAGGCGGTTATAAAATGGCGTCAAACAGCTCGTACAGATAGCAATGTGTTGATATATTTTTTGATTAATTTACTTTAATGTTCGTTTTATTAGTACTCATTCGGAAATTTCGAAGTTTAAAACTAAAATATTAAATGGCTGTCCTAGTCTCGGATTCTAAAATTTGTTGGTAAAAACAGGATTCAATGAAAGCGCTAGTCATTCAATTAAATAGCGGATTCAATCAGATGACTGCGACATCTATATTTTTATTAGTAAGGGCACAAAGTAGATATATAACAGAGACACGACCTAGTACTAGAAAATGGTATCACCCTAATACTGGCAATTCCACTGGCTATTTTTGTTTTCTTCTATTTCCAGGCACATTCCGGAAATCGCCATCTAGCGCCACTTGGAAAATACTAATGACAAATTTCGTTAATTCCAGCTTAATGTGATGTTATGCTTTAAAAATATGCTTATCTTTATTTTAATGTGTCAACATTTGTACTTAATTCGGCATATTTACGTTTGATAATTTACAAACCTTAGTAGTAGTGACATCTATTGCATATTTTGTATTAAAGATAGATAGTATGAGATGGTAGGCCATGGTAAGGGGATAAATGAATTAGTGGTACATATTTGACCGCAATAATATATTATATTTCTCAAAAGTTATAGCGTATGTCAATAGATAATAAAACCAGACTGCAGTGATAAGAGCTGCGGAGTGCGGACCTTATGCTCCTGCTTTTATTACAAATGACCAATGATAAACTATGAAGCGATACAAAGACGTTGGGTAAGACGATTCCAGCCAATTAGAGAATAATCTTATGAACCTAACAAAATTACCGTATATAGACAATATTAATGAGTGATAATACTTTAGGGTGTGTATGGGTCCCGTATATTATGGAGTTTACTGAGAAAGTACTAGCGCTCAAAGAGGTACATTTTTTAAATTATTGTATGGGAAAATGTTGGGGAATTTCTCATACAAACTTGAAAGTCAAAAGTAAGTCTTTCAGCGCTGGTACTTTACACAGTATGCTCTACATAGAAGGTACATACACACATATAGTATTATCACTAATATATTTTACAACTTGTATACTTATTTTAAAAAATTTAACTAGGAGATTTTTTAACGTTTCAAATCAAAACATTTTATTCAAAATAAATTTTACAAAATTTTTTTCGGAACGTCGTGACTTGGTCTATGTGAAGCCCACCACCGGTTGGGGAACTAGCCCAGCGAGAAAAACCTCGGGCGTAAAAAAAATAGAAGGCGTAATCTCGCACTCGTACCCTTTCGATAATAATAATATGAAGGAAAATTATGCTTTTATTTCAATGAGGCGAGAGCGCGCTTTTCTTGTATAACTAAGTCTTCTCCTTAGCTCCTTAGTCCTTACAACTTATTACCTATTACACATAATAATTGAAGATATGAATGGATGAAGGTGGTATGTAGCAAAATTCTGATTGTGATAAAATTTAGTTCAAACTGTCACTTAAACATTTTGGAATACGTGTGTGGATAATAATTAGAACATTAATATTATACAGATAGCAAAAAGCCTTACCTACATAATCTCCCATTAAATTCAATTTAGACTCTACGAATAAAAAAATCTAAGACAACACTATTACACACTCATTTTAAAACAACATTTGATATAGTGGTTAAAATGTGTTCGTCAATTAAATATACCATCCGATATTGTATAATTAACATAAGTTAAACCCATAATATTTATATTATAATTAATGTATATCTGTTTCTGGTTTTCGGAATTTTCTTTGACTCCATAACATTTGGCCGACGCGCGCGCGATGTGGTTATTACCAGTTCCGACGCCCGACCAAAGTGTGAGTGATAAGATAATGCTCCTGCTTGTTTGCGAAACGAAGAAAACCAGATAACCGAGGTCAAATGTCAAATCACTATCGCCCGGCTCATGCCTTCGATTTGTTAAATGGAAATATATTTCACCATATTAACGTTCTGCTACAACTTTCCAAGAATAAAGCATATTTTAAACAATCAAGATCTAGGAACTATGGTATGTTGCATCTATCTACTATACCAGTACTGGCTCTACATTGTTTTTTCATAATCAAATATCATCATTGTTACAAATTGAATTATACACCACTAGTCTTATGCCGTGCTATGTTAAAATTGTAATACAGTTATTAGACAGTAGAGTCAATCAAAGTCCTTTGCTTATTGATACACGTAATAAAAAAGTTACCGTAGGCATTATAGGTAATGCTCGCGAACGCGTGCGCGCCGAACTCGGCAAATCGCCGCCCCTCGCTCGCCTCCCGCGCCGCAAACTGTAACACGGCCGCCGCGGAAACCCTGTCCTGCTGCGTGTCCTCTACCATGGTACTTTTCTTCTTCTTCTCTTTAAAAAACTCCTCCGAGGTGATTCGCCAATGTCAAAGTGGTTGCTCTAACATGGTCACTCACACGATCACTGACATAACATCTCCACACTTTAAAAGAAGCTCAAATGTCGCCGGCAGATGGCGGTTCTCACTGTCAGAAAACACAGCAGTACTTTATCGTCCATATGTATTTCTTCGTTAGAATCCTTATTATTTTGTTTGTTTTGATTTGTGTCACCATTTTAGTGTAAACCATAACCGTCCAGGACACTAGATAATATTAGCTTGAAATATTTGTCTCTTAACAGGATTATTGCAATATGTTATTTTTTTATTATTATTTATGTTGAATTAAATGTATGTCTATCTACCATAAAATGTATAGCCCGAATGCGCCGAAAGCATTTTTTTACTAGCTTATCATTTATGTTCTCTACTAATCTCTAAATAACCGTACTATCGTATGGTACTGGTATTTTTATCAAAATCAGCTGCTAAAGACCTTTAAACCAACTTGAGTCCTACTACATATAAAAAAAATTGTATAAATATCTAAAACAGTATAGATATAGATAGTATAGATATACACGGGCGGGTCAGCTTACACCGAGACTTGATTTTAAGGCTAGTCGTGACTCGATTAAAACTGAGGCTTACAAAGATGTTTTAAGTATATTTTTTATCTCAACTTTATAGTTTACCTCGATAACATTAATGACATTTCGGAAATTTCAACTTGATGAATGAGTAGAGAGATTGCTAAATAGTTTTCTTATCCACTTATGTAAATATTTATAAAATAATATATCGAATACTCTACCAAGTAATGAAAATATACTAACAATGGTGTAGCATATAAGCCGCATTGATCCACGGGGTGAAGCAAAGACGCTCATACTGGGACATCCTGAGTAATTAACAAAAAATTTACGTGTTCAGAATACATTATCAACATTGTACTAGGTATATAATCGTCAATAAATTCGTCACAAAAATATCCGCAGGGCCCTTAGTCAAGAGGCAATCACTTACGAAGTTCGCTAAGTGACACACAAATTCGTATGTAACTTATGTCAAATCCCATTTATTTCGAACTTTTTAGCGATGGCATCTTGACTATGGACCCTGAACAGTTAACTACTTCGGAACCTACAAAGAGTGCGAGCGAGCCGAGCGTGCAAAAAACCTGAGCTATTCGCACGCTCGCTTCGCTAGTTTGAGAATTTGACAATCATAAGGCTCCAGTCACATTGGCGCACAGTAGAAGCTCAGAGACGCGTAATTTTCGCGACAATCTATAATTATGCATAATCATAATATTTTGCACCTTAATAATTAGAAAGTAGAGATGAGTATGCTATTATTATATTAGAGACAAACACAAAAATACGCGATGCTTCGAGTCTGTGGCAAAGTGAGTTAGGCCTAAACATATTTTTTTTTAGTTTATTTAAGATTACCTATCATTAAAAAATCTACAGGCAGGTAACCTTAAAGCCTTATAATTAACAAGTTAAATATGTGTCATGATGTAATAAGTCTAAATTATCGCTGTCTGTTTTTACATAATATTGTTTATTTCAATTTCGGACGTCATTGTACACATAATATAATTTACCAGACGTTATATATTTAATAAACTATTAGTCTGATAAGAAAAGTGTTTTGTAATGCTACTTTAGTAATTATTGTGTAAATGCAAGAAATTTTAGTTTTTCATTATTTTTCTAATTAGACCTATTTTCACCTGAAGCTTCGCAAAAAGTTCGCATTTCGGTAGCGCCATATTAAACTTTTTTTTTAAAGTAAGTAGATAAACTATAAAATGTTTTATCATTAGAATGAAACCTCCGTACCGTGAATAAAATTGTATAAGAGAAGATCTTTTGCTTTCGTACAAAATATATGTTTACCACCCTCATCATTGCCACAAACCAGCGAATTTTCGAGATGCTTCAGATGAACATTATGGTTAATTTCTACCCTAAGCTTTAATGCTTTCGAAAAGTAATGAATTCTTTAGATTTTTAATTTGTATGCTGTTATACAAATTAATTTCTTACATTCTCCGTGATCCTTCTCTCGTTCCGTTGATACGAATGATAAGGTGTCATCTCTTTTAACTATAAAGTGGAGTAATATGTATAACTATTTACACACCTTATCGCGCTACGTGTGTTTATATAAAAATATTTCTCTGCTGAATAATGCCGTATTTGTTTCTGCCGTATTAAGAGTGCAATAAAGTTATCCGCTTATCGCACAATGATACTGATTTTACAACTACAGGTTAAGAGAGGGAGGGGAAAGCTAAACTAGAAAATGTCAAAGCAATATGCAAAATGTTGGACCACTTTGCCAGAATGCAACAACCTACAGAAGATTAAAAAGACGAATAGTTTTGAACATCTTCTTTCTTGAAAAGCACACACTGACCATACAGCCTGCAAATCCAGCGCCCGAAGGTACTTAAGGCCGTCATTAGTGACGATGGCAATTTATAATTTTAACCTAACTATTCCGATTTAGCTGGCAAGCTGTATGGTTAGGAATTTAGGAAGGTCCTTTAGGAACCGGTACGGTTTCTCTCAGCAAACACTCAAAAACCTTTCAGCTTAAGTGCCCTTCCTTCCAACCTTCACATTGGTAGTTGTAATACATCCGTATTATGTAATGTGACGTAGCGCTGTGCTAATTGGTCGTGACTGGCCACACCACGACCACAGAACTCAGCGACGCCTATACCAGTTTAACACAATATCAGAGTGACGTAAAGCAAATATTATTCAGAAATCAGAAAACGCATCATAACAACGCTGATATGTGATAAATTAGGTGACACTTTTAACACCGATACCGGTACAAAAAAAATATTCATCCGTCATAGAACCGTGAACGCCTGACCTTCGTAATTTTATAAAAGCTGAAAATTTGTCAGCGTATGCTCCCAACAAAGGTAGGAATGATGGCAAATTATGAAGTTTGGGTTGCAGTGGCTTTGGGATATAACGGTTGTAAAGGTGTGTAAAATATAATTTTACATTCGTCAAATTATAAAATGATTTTTTTTTCTCATATGTGTATCTTTCAGTCGCGTTGCGTTTCTACAACCCCCTTCCCATCGGATTCACTGACCCTTATCGTTCAATTCCCTACCTAATATACAGAGAAAGTCTTCTCTCTGAAGGACATCCAGTGTTCGCCACTGCTACCTTCCACATACTTTAGGACATTCCTTTTACCTGTTTAACGATTATGTCTTCCAAATCTATGGAGTATTTTCTTCTATCTTAGATTTTTTTATCACAATCTCTAAAATATTAACCTTAAATTTTAGAGATTTAACATATTAAAATAATATGTTGTCTATCTAACAGAACACCGTTTAATTTTTCTTTAGTAGATAACACCTCTCAGCTTACATTTCGAAGATAAGCCTCACGCAGAACAATTAGGCGATTTACTTTAATTTAGTGCTGATTAAACAACATTATCTGGGATTATGCCTTGGGGTGATAGACATGATGTCTACGGTGCGAGATAAGGATCACAAGCTAACACACTGATACGCGTTTACTTCGCGCCTTGTGTTCAGCGGGGCTTTGCTGGGTACCTCTAGATAGTCTAATGCAATTATACAAATCATCAAACTTGTAGGCTATATATAATAATTATGCAATAGTATGCATTATTTACATTAATTAATAATTTCCGTTCAAGTTATGGCGTCTCTTTAATTTATCTCATGTCTATCAACGCGTGTTAGTGTTAACGGCTTGTTAAATAACCATGCCTTCTTATTCATAGATAAGAATTACGAGAGGAACAACATGATATTTAACGAAGGATTAACTTTAACATTGCTTGGTGAAACACGCCCTTAGTGAAGTACAAATAAAGAAAGTCGACGTGAAGCATTTGTAGCAATGTGCTAAAACTTTTAATCCGTGGGGTGCCGAAGAAAGAATAGAACCACCCCTTGAACCATCTTTCCCGCGATGTGTAAAAGACGATAGAGGAAATATATATCCGGAAATGGGCAGCAGCGTTTCCGCGGATATTGTTATTACTTATTATCTTACTGCGTTCGCCAACCCCTGCCAAGCGTGGTAAGTACAGGCCACCACGACCCATGAAAAACTTTGGGTGTGGCGTATGTCCAGCATTGACGTTATCAGTACATTTAGTATAAAACAAAGTCGCTTTCGCTGTATGTCTGTCCGTATGTATGCTTAGATCTTTAAAACTACGCAACGGATTTTGATGCGGTTTTTTTTAATAGATAGTGATTCTTAAGGAAGGTTTGTATGTATAATAAATGCATAATATAGTAGAGAAACGCTGATAAATTTAAAGGTTTCTAATGTGATGTCGTAAATAAGCACGTTTGTTTTGTTCACCTTAAAAAGTTCAACAAAAAAGTCCGCGATGGTATATGTCTATCTCTTAGGGATAACCCACCATAACCATTTTTATCCTTTACTAAAAAATTGTTATTTACGAAGTGATTTTAAACAATACAGCATTAATCCTTATCCAATTAAATACCTTAAATAAATTGTGCATTTATTATAGATCAATATGCTTTTTACAGCATGTAATTTAGGCGAATATTACCGAATATATTACAAATTTAAAATGCAGGGTCGTAGTTGTTTGCGCCGCGGCGGTACCGACCCGCGGCCGGCCGGGAGTCGGGCGGCGTAATATATAAAAATGTATAGCTGTTCGTTAGTCTCGCTAAAATTCGAACAGCTGAACCGATTCGGCTATTTTTGGTCTTGAAATATTCGTGGAAGTCTAGGGAAGGTTTAAACGGTTTCTATGCTCAACGAAGTGAGCACGGGTCAGCTAGTAGGAAATTAAAAGAAATCAAATTCAAAAAGAAAAACAGGCAAGTATGTAACATACCGAGTACCGACGGTTAAAAAACAACAATGTCTATCTCATATATTTACGTTTTTCACTTTTGCAGGTAGACTTAAAGTTTAATTAGGCTTGGCCTATTTAGGCGCTTACCTCAAAATTTCGTATTTCACCATATTTTTTATATTTTTAAAGATTTTAAGTAGATAGAATAGAAGAGATAAAATTTTAAGAAGACATTTGAAGTGTCATTCTATCAATATAATGATACTTAAAATGTATTCTTAAAATTCACAACAAAGTAGAAATATGTTTTTTTTAATTTCCTGTTCCGTTTTCCAGCTAATTCTAATGAGATAGACACTATTGATTCTTACCGTCGATACGTAAGTTGTTCATTTTTTAAAAGTGAAACGAAACGTTGTTATATTCGTCAAATAGGTTCTCAAGTAGAGGTTGCAATCGCAATTCTTGAGATCGAGTTTGAAATTGTTTTATTAACACAGACCTTAAATTAATTTCAGTATTCGGCCGTAAGTGACATAACGATGATTTCGATCTTCGACATCGTAATCAACGCTGTAAATTTCCCCAGTTCCTCTAATCAATTGAAGAACGGAACAGCTCCACGAGCATATTCCCCATGCACCGTGCATTGGCATGATATAAAATGGATAAGGCGTATTATCTACACGCGTAGGTAGGTGTCATACGTGCAACACCATATACGTATCTGTTATTTATACATACTTCATTTTAATTGTGTTCCGCGGAACGTGTATCCTGTTGAGGTTATTATCGAGTTATCGACTATAATCAATTAATGATTATTTCCCTTTAGATAGTATTAAGTTCAACTTCTTGACACTTGGGGAGAGTTTATCCCAAATATATTTCTCTTCAAACTTAAGGCGCTGTAGGCCCGCTACTAGCGCCACTCTTTTTAACATTAATTTTACAACGACACAAGATCTTATTCAAAAAGTAATCGGTTAATGCACTAGGTAAATAGTTAAACTAATTTATTGGCATTTAATTACAGCTCTAAATCCTATATTGTATTTATCTCTATAGGATTTAGAGCTCTCATAAGAAAGAATGGTTACTTCGCTCAGAGAATACTGTATAAAATATAAATCATCTGAAAAAAAAATCTGATGAAGGCCTACTTTTTTGCATTACTACACAAGAATTTATGATTTAAACCTTTATCTGTGTTACTAGAACTCTATATACTCTGAATCCGGTATTAAATAGCGATAACCTTATTAGTTAATATCAAATTATTAGCAATTTATCTTTAACAACATTACTACAACAAACTGAGACGTCTGCGGCGGACTAAATTAGTGGAGTAACAACGTTAGCACGCCATGTTGGGAGACAAGGAGATCAGATAACAGTCGCTAGGGAAACCGATATCGCTCCTTAATAGTTTGACACAGTTCGGAATACAGATAATTGTATCACTACTACAATTATTATAAGCCAGATTTATTCATTACATGATCATACTATGTATTATCACAGTATTATCAATAAGAGCCTAAACTCCTCAGTGGCACTATTTTTAAAATGAAGGTATCTCAGATCTACGTGTTTGTACCTACACGTAGATCGCACGTAAACCTAAAGAATCTCATAATGATAGACGAAGATCTGAAAGTCTTTTAGAAAGTAGTTTTAATTAATTATATTTCTATTTTAAATGTTCTTAATGTTCGGGAAATGGTATCGCTTTAGATTTTATTTAGTGGCTTTATTGTATTCTAAACAGTGCATTAGTGACTCATGACTGACAAATATATCATTCACAGATCCGCTGATGGCCTGCAACAATGTACAGATCAAGTACTTGGAGCCTTACCTAGCCTTACCTAGCCTTACTCTCCAAACTGATTTGATTTGGATCCAGATTCGAACGTGCCACGTACTCCAGAATAAATTAACGTTTGTTTATTTTGATTCTCAGTCGATTGATACGATCGGGAGTACAAAAAGTAACGCGCGATTTTCTTTATCCTGGTTAGTTTCAAAGTAAAACCAAATAAAATACCAAAAGCCGTTGAGATCGAACTGACTCCATTCTCGATTGTGGCGGAAGGAAGCCTGCTGATCTCAAGTGATCTGCTAAATTAATAAAATCAACCCCCAGCAGAGATGCAGCCTTATTGCACACAGATATGTGGCATTATTGCACGCGGCTGAATGCATTATTCAGTCAATGAAATAGCCCCTTGCGTATTTTTACACTCAGGAACCCCTACAAGTGTGTACAATTCCTAATGGCACGTGATTAAGGCAACATTTCCTACTCAACATCTGTACGGCTTATTATCTACTGACTGGGTCTAATAGTTGGATATTTTTAGGTTTTGTCATTTTCGAAATGAATAGTACAGGGTCATTGAATGAATAGATAGAGTCTACTCTATCTATTCATTCAATGCCACGAATGCCACAAATTCCAAACTTCTAAGTTTCAATTAAACTCTATAAATAACATTTGAACTGGCACTGTTCTTTGATTTTTAACGAGGATTGAACAGTTCTGTTTTTATGTTACAATAATGTGTCATGTTCTAAAATCTAATTCCTAATTTTTCGTTTCATATCTTCAAAGCCCTACGAAACTCATAAAAAATAAGAAGAAACCAAACCTTCAGCTTAAAAAAAGTATTAGAATGTATGTCATATTATTGCAATAATCCGTCACATTAGGCTGAACACAAATATTTCACGCATAAGCACAGAAAAAAACTCAGTTTCTTGAAGACACAGAGAAGAAAGATCCAAAAATTTTTGGAACGCGTCTTATTACCAAAACGCTACGCGAGTTACTGCTTTTATAATGTTTATAATTTTGTTGTCTCCGTCATTATCTACACTGGTTAACGTTACAATGTTATATCAAATTTAATGCCTAAACTCGTACGTCTCTGCGGGGAAAACGTGACTGGCTCATATCTAGAGAAATACATTTTATTACGTCTATCGATTACATTGAAATTACAAGTAAAAAATAGAAAATTCAGTTTTGAATGTTATTATAATCAGGGATGTTAGGAAGCTCCGTAACCGTAACCGAAACTACCGGATATCCGATATTAAAAAATATCCGTAACCGTAACCGACTCCGAAATTAAAGTTTTGCTACTGTCAAAATGTAATAAACGTAACCGAAATTATCCGAAACAAACGGATAATCCGAAATGATTCAATATCCATATCCGTATCCGAAATTTCATATCAATTTCATCCCTGATTATAATTTCGAGTCGTTTAAAATATGTATGTAAGTGTAAATTGTAGTGATGTTCCGCTATATTTTCAGTCTAAAGTAAAGTTTAGTAGGAGATTTGCTGTCAATAAAAAAAAATTACATAAGACGTAATAAATTAATTACTTCGCCTGTTTATAATTAGAGTAATATCGTATCAGCATTTTATTTGTACGGAGCTTTTTTAGTATTACTTAATTATTAATTAATTAATTATTTATTAAAATATTAAATACCTTGCTCGTGCCGCGAGATAATAGAGAAAATACAGAGTATAAACCTTCCTACTATACCACTTTTTTAAATTAATTAACAACGCACTGAGTATAATACACAAGAAGAAGACAGCAACATGTACAGAACTAGTGCTCTGGCGTAAATATTTTTGGCGGTTAACTTTTCATGGCTTTTTTTCCTTATAGGTTTACGTTTTTCAGTCGGCAAACATAATATCTATTACCTAACTCTCTGTAACACATATTGAGCTCAGCTCCTAATAGTATAATCAATATATTTTAAACTATATCATATCAACGAAATGGCACATATCATATTGTACAGTTGTTTATTTTTCAAAATGTCTGTCATAAAAATAAACATTATACATTTTGGACCCGTCGACGAAAATAAATGTCCTTTTTTGGTTCTGAAAATACTATCCCACCAAAAACATTTTCATGTAAAATGTTGTCAAGACGAGTCTACACAGCTTACCCTGTGAAAAAAGTTATCAGATATCGTATAAAGCCAAGGTCTACACTACACCTTAATCAAAATCTATCAAAAACTGGTTAGATCTCATGTAGAACCAAAATTCTTGATCTATGCGCCCTTACTTCACCAGGCTTAACTTCACTTACGCTATATTGCAGTTAAAACGTGATGCTTGGCCGTTTTATTTCGCACACGATTAATGAATTCGTATGAAATTTTCGTAACGGTAGCAAAACGGTCAAGTATCACGTTTTAACTGCAATATAGCGTAAGTGAAGTTAAGCCTGGTGAAGTAAGGGCGCATAGATCAAGAATTTTGGTTCTACATGAGATCTAACCAGTTTTTGATAGATTTTGATTAAGGTGTAGTGTAGACCTTGGCTTTATACGATATCTGATAACTTTTTTCACAGGGTAAGCTGTGTAGACTCGTCTTGACAACATTTTACATGAAAATGTTTTTGGTGGGATTTCATTTATTTTTGTAAGCTAGTTAATAAACTTTTTTTAATTTAAAGATAACCTATTTTGACCCCAGGCCTTTACTTACGGAAAATAGAACAGTCATCGCCTTAGCCTAGTGACGCCTGGTGACGACGACTGATGTCACCGTCAATATACCGTGTATAAACTTTCACCGCAATTTTTAAGAGGTAGAGGCCGATTTTCAAATAAATGTCTCGTCCATATTTCTTTATTTGTTATATTATTATATTATAATTATATTATGTATAAATATACATTATAAAATATACATTATTTTATTGTTGGAGTGAAACTTCTTATTTGGATATCCTCGGATGCCACTAGTATAAATTCAACACTAATAATTCGAGAATTTGAGAATTACTTATATTTACGAGGGAGATTGCCTTTAATAAAGCATGTTGATACTTATTAAAATAATACAGTAAGTCTATAATAATATCGTATGTAGACGACGGGCACCGCCATCTGTTGGTCACTAGTAGTACTAATTCTTGTACGGCTCATAAAAACATAGCTAAGTGCATACACCTACAACTTAGCATTTTTGAAGGAAAAAAAATGTATTTACTTTTATTTTTGAAAAATAGCTTTAAGGTTTTCTTTTGATTATGGCCATTTTTAAACGTCATGACGTGACGTGTTAAAAATCATATTATTATTATGTTAATAGTCATAAGATTAAAAACTAAAATTATGTAAACATTTATCGTGTAATATTTCGTAAATTTTCGTTTATTGTTATCGATATAACGTTACCGACTGTTAAATGTATTGGTAAATGTGTGTTTAGATGTTTCACAGTTCCAAACATAGATTGCGCTGTAAGCCACCTACATCGCGCTAGCGAAGTGTCGAACGGTTTTTACATAAGATTCCCTCTAAATGCAATATTAACGTAATTGTAACACAGAACACTAGCGGTAGCTTATGACTAACCGATTTCAAGTGATCGAGTATAATATTTTGATTACTCGTATAAACACTGACAACAAATTATTACTACTTGCCGCCATTTACAAGAATTTACATTCTTACCTAATTTTTACTTACCAAGTATATAATACCTAATTTTAAATAAGTGGATAAAAAACTAATTTTCTTATAGATATATTTTTCATTTACAAAAAGTCGGTCACCGATTAATAATCGGAATAAAATAGAACATACTGATTACAGTAGTGCAACGCACTCAAATAAATAAAGTGGGATAGAAATAATATGGAGCAAAAATCGGACCTATTATCGGTCCTACAAAAAGTAGGTAGGTCTTATTTTTTTATGTACTTGTATAATATTGTATATTGTATAATATAATATTTCTTTTATGTATTAACGATCATATCCGTATAATAAACATAATATTAAACATCCATTTTGTACCGTCCACCATAATCCATATTGGATTCAAAATGGAGGCATTTATATTTTAATAATTTTTTTGTTGGTTTTGTAGCAATAACGGCTTACATAAATAATATCAGCTTACTAGGACGTCAGGAAGTACCTTATGAATTTTGATGATCTATAAATGAGTCAGTGACGAAATCTGGGGTTTTTAGACATTGATAAAATCTAAAGTATAATAGCTACAACATTGAAACTTTGTATGTTTCATGTTTTTACTGGTGTCATTATATGTTGAAATTTTCAACTATGTAGCATCATCCAAAGCAAAGTTATGAGAGTTCAAAAAAACGACGAAACCTTTCGAGAAAAGGTATGTAGTGCCCTTGCGCTTCGCTTGGCTCGTCTTGACGGGGGCACTCCCGTGCCCCCAGATGATACTAATTGAAGATATTAATGGATGAAGAAAGGAAGTTTTTGTTTTTATTTGATTTGATTGAAGATAATGTCGCACAAAAAATATCCAGAAAATTTTGTTTAAACTGTCTCTTAAACATTTTAGGTTATGTAGTAAGTAGTAACGTATTAAGTTTATTGATACTAGAGACAGTTCTTTAGATTAATGTACCTACTTAATTCGTTACGACGTATTCTAAAATGTTTTAGTGACAGTTTGAACTCAATTTTCTTGAAATAAGAATTTTGCTACATATATCACCTTCATCCATTCATGTCTTCAATTAAGTATGTGTGGATCTAAAATGTCAAAAAATATATTTTTTAAACTACTTGTTATTTTTACTTAAGTCATGTGCATAGTATATTTATAAGTTAATATATAGAGTAAACGTAAGAACCAAACGTAGAAGGGTATATTCGTAAAAGGTCTCTACCATTTAGAGCATCTGCATCGCTGTGTAATCATTGACAAGATGGCCGCTATTTGTCCATTTGTGTCAATATTGTGACACGTTTTGAACTCTATGTCAGATAAAAACGGACATCGTTGATTTATTGGCATTAGTTAATGCAATTTATGTAGAGTTTAAAATAAAAATGCTCTCTGCTCTCTATCATTAGAACACGATTTTATTACTACAACAAGGTCCAAAATCCGGGCTTTTCAGCAGCTAGCAGTATAGTCCATGAAGTAGTTGAAATAGTATCGAATGTGTCCCTTTTTGACAACTTTCCGACCTACCGACCGACCGAAATGTTGTACATTAGTAGTAATTAAAAAGGTTAGGAAGTTTTGGATTTAATTTTTTTGAATTATACATTAGAACTAGAAATCTTAACGAATTACAGACATCAACGTTCTAACCACAGAATAAGGATAGGACTATAATAATCCCATAAGTAAGTCCGAAGACTATTCAGTTGACAAATTTGACATTAACATGTAACTTGACGCTCATGTTTTAGATTTTAAACTCTATTGTATAAATCCAAAGTTCTATTATCAGTGCTCAGACTTTTCTCTGGAAAATGAAAAATAAAATTTCATCGAGATCTTTAACATCTTACCTTCATCGTAATCAACAAAAAGAACAGACATCGGCTTGCTTGTTTACTATTGGTCACATACAAGGGTTCCTGCTTATGATTTTAG
Source organism: Celastrina argiolus (assembly GCA_905187575.2). Taxonomy (NCBI): domain Eukaryota; kingdom Metazoa; phylum Arthropoda; class Insecta; order Lepidoptera; family Lycaenidae; genus Celastrina; species Celastrina argiolus. The sequence goes on along the minus strand of LR994579.1, from coordinate 5,736,271 downwards.
GAATATTACAAATCTACAGATATATAATATAATAAACTCATTTTCGAAAAACCACGAGTATGGCAGCGTTAGCTTTGCAAATCTGCTGTCACAGCTAAAATACCGCCATGAGACGAGGCATGGTGCGAGGCCGAGAAACCAAGCATTCTGTCTATTCACGCCCTTCGTGGACTTTCACGGCGCGGGTTTAGAGCTCGCATAAACCACCACCACATTTTAAATCACCAACGGGCTGTCAGAAATTAAAATGTAGAGACAATTTCGTAAAAGGAGCCCGCAACAATCAGTGGAACTAAATGTTATTTAGATATAATGGAGGTCAGTATTTAACATTTTTTCTTTGCGGAATCATTGATGGAACATTCCGTGGCGCGTTCACAGCGCCTCATTTAGAGCACATCTTTCACGGAATGGAGTTTACGACATTCACGCGCGGTTCGCAGTGCGCTCATTGTTATATGCAGGCAGCTTAGATATTTCCAAAGACAAACATACCCATAATCTTCTTCGGCGGGACCTTTCTCTGCTCCTTCTCCTCTCCGTCCTCGCGCCGCATCATCTTGCCCTCGCCCTGCCACTTCCGCTTCCGGCCCTCGCGCTCCTCCAGATACATCCCCAGCTCGTCCGTCACCACGGTCAGCCTCACAGACGATTCCCACGTGAACGGGTCCTCCTTGCGGCAATCATGCATAATATAGTCTTTGTTCTCCTCGAAAAATTCCATCACAAACGAGCCATAACTCGCACTACACTAAGAGTCACTGAATGGATGGGTGTGGTGGTGATGATGAACGATGAGGTACGCGGCTCTCGCGAGTAGGTTAGAACAGAACGAAGAAGGAGTTGTACAATTTCTTGATTCCGGTCGTTTCGCGCTGTCGGTGTCTCTGCAGCAGTTGGTTCTCGATTTTCAGAAGCATGTTTGTGCTGGAGCGACAGAGGTGATACTGTATGTGCGGCACCAGGCCGGGGAAGGTTTTCTTGGTAAAGCGGTTGCCGATTAAATACGTTGGTTGGCAGAGAATGGCCTCCATGTGGCCTCCTTTTTACTTCAGAAACTTCGAGTTCAACTCTCGATCAGGCCCCCAATGTGAGGCTTTTACGGCCCCTGCAAACAAAAAACGTGTATGAAATAAACAGCAATAATATAACTTGAAAATAATAAAGCTAAAACATAATATACCTAACGATTTATACTGATCATACAATATTAATCACTTACGTCCGATCAAAGAACCGGAAGAATAGAAAATAATAGTTTTACATGAACCCAGTTCGTATCGGATAACTTATTCAAGAAAAAAAATGGATACTTAGATGATATTTTAAAAGTACTTCATTACTGTCTAAAACTTTCCGCCGAAATACAGGTAATAAATCACATTCAATAGGGATTAGTAAAGCCAAATCTTTACGTGTTTTAGAACGTACCTACGGAGAAATAACGTAGGTATTTTACTAACGGTACCTCGTTACTTTTTCAGGTTTGAATTCAGAAGCCTATACTACCATACAACTTTTTATAAAAACCTGTTTAGCAGATTTCGCACGAAAAAGTCGCAACAAACCTCCATGCATACTAAAAAAACTATTATATCTATAATTAATAAAACGTAGTAGCCAGAAGGACAGAATAAAGTGAGCAACCGAAATCTATCAACCAATTTTACGCTATAAAAAAATTAAAGTTCCACAAAAAGCTATTACATCTAAGTACATATAGGTATTGATCTGCCTTACTTGAACCACATTCGTCAAACACGATTTAATTAGTCGACTGAATAGCAACATGACCTTTCGTTATTATATATTATTGTACGAACGACACTCAATGTGGAGTAGGTACGCGGTGTAGATGCGACAATACTCACAATAGCCGTCGCCCGTCCTTCACATATCTATTCTGCAGATTCGATTGACTAATCCGCAATAGTGCGCAGTTTGGGTTGGCAAAAATGTTCAGGATTAATATTGAAATGTTTTCAGATACTTCTGTAAGATTCATCTTGCTGAAGATATTCTTACAGTGTATAAAGAATTTAGAATTCTTTGCAATAACTGCTTGGCAGAGAACTAGTTTTTCATTGGGTTGAAGATAAATATGATCCTATAATAATAGCTCCAGAAAGCTACCAAACTTAACAAGTCGCCTACGCTTCAGCTCCATATTTTTCAGCTTTTTTTTTTTTTATCTATTTTATTTGGTAGGGTTTTTGTCCATAGAGACATGACAACCCCATCGTATCCACACTAAAGAACCTCACTCACAAACGCTAAGTGCTAATTTATATACAGCTAGTGCTGTACTCGAGGTTGGTTTACATAAACAGCTCTGTACCCAACCTACATCTAATGTATTTAAACCAAAGCCCTTTATGAGTGCAATTCTTTCATTTTTGTTCCTGGCACATTCCATCAAAACGTGCCCAATATCGTCTAACTTATTACAGATTTCACAATTGGGTGAATCTACTTTCTTCATAAGATATGCAAACTTTTTTGATGGAATATGTCCGGACCGAACTCTAAGTGCTAGTTTTAACAATTTTCTACTTATTTTATAACCTGCAAACCAAGGAATGTGTAGAGGCTCACACTGAATACTTTTATACCATATGCCTTTAGTTTTTGATCTCTCATTGAAATATTCCTTCCAAACCATAATTGTTCTTTTTTTAAATTTAGTTAATAATTCTGAATAATATATGGTTTTAATTTTATTGGTCTACCTACTACACATGCCTGTTTTGCAAGTCTGTCTGCTTCTTCATTGCCACATAGTCCGATGTGAGACGGGATCCATTGTAATTTTAATTCTATACCTCTAATACTACACTTATAAATATTTTTTAAAATATCATACGCGACCGACACCCCTCTAACTCCAGTCACACATCGGACCATGTGTTGTAAAGCACTCTTACTGTCTGAAAATATAACAATTTTTCTTAAATTATTTGATATAGCATACTTAAGACTTTTTCAGCTGAAGTTATTAACTAACATACATTAACTAAAATACTATGAAGAGAGTGAAAGTAATCCAAATTATAAATTTAATTTTAATAAAATATATATATATTAGTAGAGAGAATTTGAGAGATGGGCGCTGTTAAATTTTTTAACTTTAATGTCTTTAATGTCCCGGGAAAACAGGACGGCAATCTGGTTGGCAATCCTAAATTCTAATATATCGAATATCGAGGTAGTAGGTATTAAAATAAGAAATTATGCGTTGTTGATGCTATGAATATTATAATATTCATAACATCACCTAAGATGTAGGTGACAGGTCGCTTACTAATCACATAGTAAATTATATCATTAATAATTTAATTGAGATCTGATTGAGTTATATAATTATATTAATTATAATTCGTAAGCATTATAATATTATACCATTTTATACAATAAACGGTTTCACTTATTTCTAAAAGGTCCGAAAGGTTAAAAGAAATATAAAAAAGATTAACCCTAAAATCTAAAAAATGGAATAAAGGATCAAAAGTTACGCAGTCTTTCAAAATATTAATCACCTACCTACATTTGTGAATAGTTTAAGTAAAAACTACAACTCAAAACATTTACTATTGGAAGAAAAATAAATAAGAGAACCTGATGCAATAAAACTTACAAAATTTGAGCATAATAATAAAGTAGAGCTTGAAGAATCTTGGAAAAAAGAAAATTATTTCCTCCTTCCCGGTTCAAACAATCCGCAGTATATTATCAGAAGATAATCCTCACCTCAAAACCGTCTTTATAAATCAAAAAACAACACTGCACAAAAGTCCAATGTGGATGCAAATCAGGAAACTACAGCCATTTTGGCGAATATCCACTTAAGAATGGCCATCCCTCGACCGCCGCCGTCGCGCAAATACATGATTTAATCGACCATTTCGGCAGAAGTTTTTAGTAGAACTTCCGTTGCGATTATCTTGGCAAGAGTAGCTGTGTGCGAAGAGCTTGTTGACTCTCTATTGCTAAATTGATGGCAGCAAGACGGTCAAATGAATAAATACAGAAAATTGTCGTTAATTCACTGACCAATGGCGGGCCGGCGTTCGTGGATGTGTGGAATTGGACCACTTGGCCGGCAGGGTCACACGACCGCCGGGTCAGGACGCAACTGCGTCGTGGGACAAGGGTTCTGTAGGTATGATACCACAAAAAACGGACAGATGTTCCGAAGAAAAAAAAAACTACGGCTACATGATCAAGATGATGGATCTTATGGTGATACACACGACCATATATAAACTTGGTGAGGACCTTAACCTTACTCCAATATTGAATACTTTGAATCCTAAGATCCTCACAAATATAAGCAACTGAAATGTAACTATGCAAAAGATCAACGGCACGCCAAAAAAGGGGTAGACTGGAAATTTCAGAGCGTAGAGTTCAGAAATGATCTCTCTATTGGGGAGAAAGACTAGCACCTCCCCATCAACCGTCTTTCCCGTGGGTATCGTAAAAGGCGACAGAGAGAATATATATCCGGAAATGTGCAGCAGCGTTTCTGTTTCGACAGAAAACTGCGCTCGCCAACCCACCTGCCGTGGCGCGCAGCGTGGCGACTATAGGAAACTACCCCCCATGAATTACTTTGGGGGAGGGGGGCTAATAAATTTAAAAATAAATTTAAAAAATTAGTTAAAGAACGTTTGTGTGCTAAAGGTTATTATAAGGTTAATGATTTCATTAATGATTGCACACCTTGGGAATAAGGTGCCTCTATGCTAGGTTACAACTTTGTACACTTTGTTTTTATAATTTTACTTTTAAGTCATAACATTGTTATGTATATTATATATTTAAAAAGAAAAAGAACAATTTTCCAATATTTTTGCTAAAAGATGGCCCCGCGCGAGTTTCTTACGCCGCCGGTTCTTCTCGCCGGGCTAGTTTCCGAACCGGTGGTAGGCATCATGTAGGACAATTCTATAAGTGTTATTTAACAACCTATATATAAAATGTTTTGAATTTGAATTTGCTTATGTCCAGTAGTGGACGTTATGGCTGAAATAAGGATGATGATGATGATGTAGTTAATTAGGTATAAGATTTCTCGATATCTTCAGAACTCTCTCTCTCTTTCTCACACACACACGAACAACCTTTAGACACATATAACGTATGAAATAGAATTCTAGATATACTTTCTCCCTATTGATATACAGGAGAACATACATTGTGAAGAGTTGAATGTAGATTTGCCGCGAAGACGTTGGACGGTTTAACCAGTCAATTAAGAACAATGATATTTAATGAGACGCGTGTTACAAACGCCCATACAGTAATTGTTATTTATTGAAACAATTAAAAAGTTTCGCGATATTCCTTTAATGGAGATATTAATGGTGTTTGTTTTGTGTTCTTTGAAATACCATTACCTCATAATCTAAGCGTAAATATATTGTGGTTTGCCCAGGAAGTTAAATTTGCCTATGAAGTCTGCCAGCCAAACTACGTTTCACTATTGATATTACAGACGATGTATAAAAATAACGATTGCCGAACATTGAAATCGAACTTATTACAAGCAGAGAAAGAATTTAAATTTTGATCAAAGAAGACGACTTGACGCAGCGCTGTGATCACGCGAAGAAATGTTAAATCAACGTACGTAATATATATAATTTTCGCCTCCGTAGTCTTGTTGTTTAGAGCCTAGCTCTCGACTCGGAAGTCGTGGGTTCAATTCCCGCGTTGGAACAACAAAAATTTTTGGTTAGGACAATGCCCACATGTGGACAATGCAGGGTGATCTAATTGTCTGACAAGAAAGATGATCCATGAGTCTAATGGGCATGTAAAAAGTCGGTCCTGCGCCTGTTCTCCCGCCAGTCGTGTCAGTTATCCCTCTCACTGGGCTACGAGTGAAGGAAGAGAGAGTACTCCTGTGTATTGCGCACACACTTGGGCACTATAAAATAACTCCTACGTAGCTGGCCTGGTTTCAATGAAACAGGCCACCGACACCGAAATCGGTGTGGGAGGCATTATTAATATGTACCGAGATCTGGTGTATTTGTTTACTGGTTATTCCTACAAATAGTGAAACACTGACCGCCATTATATGATAACTAGCTTACCCGTGCCCACTTCGTTGAGCATTTAAACAGTTTATGATGAAATTCAACTAAAAAAAAACAACCCGCAACGCGGAACCCCCAACGCGGAACCCGCAACGCGGAACCCCCAACGCGGAACCCCCAACGCGGAACCCGCAACGCAGAACCCACGACGCGGAACTTAAATGACGATTGATCAGTTATCGACCGGGGATGAAAAATTATTAAATTACTATAATGGCTATTAAAAAATAGGGGTTGATCGTAGAAGGGTGAAAATTGAGGGTTGTATTTTTGTATGTTGTATCATAAAAAAATTGAAATTAAAAATTTTGTCTATAAAATAAAAAAATAAATTTAGGGGTGGACTACCCCTAACATTTAGGGGGATGAAAAATAGATGTTGGCCGATTCTCATAGATACCGGATAAGCACAAAAAATTTCATCAAAATCGGTCAAGCCGTTTCGGAGGAGTATGGCAACGAAAACTGTGACACGAGAATTTTATATAATAGATTGATACATATTTTGTGTCTTGCTCTATATAAGTATGGTAATTGTTAATGTTTATGAAGTACATGGAGGGCACAATTGGTAATTAGTACTTTGTAAGTAGTACAGTTTCGAATGGGCTTACTTGTAGTAAACAAATTCAGAATATTAGATATTCAATATGTCATTTTCTTTTACTTTTGTTTAATCAATGGTTCATTACTTGTTTCGCATTTATTATAAAAGTTGGTAGGTATGCAGTAATCAGTATGTACTTAAATAAAATGTGTTATATTATAATATTTTATATGATTTGTTTTCAACTTACCATGAAAAGGTAAATAGGCAGAAACAAAATTCTCCGGGTGTCAAGCCCTAATGTCTAGATTTCCAAAAGAGATCTTCGATATCAGCTTATAAACAGCACGTCCAATTGTTTCCATTTATATAACTATGAGCACGGGTTGAAAAACTATATACTTCTCGCTCCTTTCCTCTCTCTCACTCTAGTCGGACGCGACGAGCACGTAACTCTTCAATCTGTAAAAACAAAAAGTTTGATTATTACAACTTTCAATAGTTTAAATAATCAACTGTGTAACTTGTTATATTTATTAAGATTCTTGAACATTGAAGGGATGCGGTATTTGATAAGCGGTTTTGGTTTACCAGTTTCAGAACATACACAGGGGATAAACCATTTTAAGAATGGCTGGCATGTGCCTATAAAATTAGATATTTTAACTTATGCGCAGGTAAATGATTATAAAATGTAGTTTTGACAACACCTCATTTAAAATGTACAGTTAACATGTAAATATGTAAATGATTATAAAATGTAGTTTTGACAATACCTCATTTAAAATGTACAGTTAACATGTAAATATTGTATGTAAGTACTTTATAAAAAGGTTTTTGAGTTTTTAAACCTGATAAAAAACGGGTAATAGGTACAAACATTTAATCCACCTTTTTAAACTGTAAGTACCTTAAGTAATATAAATACTTAGTAAATTTTGCTTCAACTTTACAGGAGCACCAAGGGATACGTCAGAGGAACACTTCGATTACACAATTACAGACAGACAAATTGATCATTTAAGACTGCGACAATGTAATATGGACGTTGAGCAATTGTAATAAAGTCTTTTTAACAGGGTCGTCATCAAGTGGTTTGCTTAAAGTGAGATTTATTGGGATCGAGTAAGAACGAACCGGTTTATGCGAGACAAGGGCAGTCAGCATTTTTACTTTATAATATGCATAATCTAATTTATATTGTGATTGCGTAACACTAACACGTAACGGAAACTGAACTGTGTTAGATGCAGCAAACTGCAGCAACCGCTTAAATAAACAAAAGAGAAAATGTCAAGAAAGCATAAAGAGCTGTTAAAATATGAAATATAAAGCCCTCATAAATAAAATATCATTTGGATACGAACATAAATAGAGAAGGGAAGAAATATTACAAATACACAACAAATTGGAACTTATCTAACTTTCAGTTTAATCATCTTTTTTTGCTTGCATTGATGTAATGCAATACAACAAACTTATGAATGATTTTACCTATTCAGAAATGGTATCAAAATTACAACCACCAAAAAAATTTAAAGGGATTTAACAACCGTGAAAACACAATTATTTTACGAATTGTTTAAACAACTTGTATAATAATTTAATTTAATCGAGGTAATACTTCAATTTGAGAAATGACCAGTAGGCCACAGTAAATTTTGAATATCTCAAAACAAAGCCACAAATAAATCTCAAAACAGATGATAATATTTTAATGAGGCTCAAAAGACTCACCAGAACGCGTCATAGCTGCTAACGGATTTAGCCACGTCCATGTTTAAAGGTCTAAATTTAAAAAATGAGCTTTCGAAAACGCTCAACACAACGGGACGCTTCAAAATGCGGCTATAGTCTGGGTTGTTACTTGCTAGCTGTTGCGCCTGTCCCAATGAGGAGGGCTCACAATTGCTGCAACACAATGACCGCCGAGCTAATCAGCGTCGAATTTCTGAATAGATTCAAAACTTTGTATGCAGGAAGCGCATGACTTCATTTGGGTGTGAACTATTTGGGGTCCAATCATCAAAAATCCTCCGTTAAAGTAGAAATACATCAGAAACTAGGCCAATCAGAAAAGAAATTGAATTTCATGTTCTCCGGATAACGATGTACTACTAGTACTGTTGACAATAATTACCCCATTGTTATATCTTATTGATGTTTACTTATCTTTCCCACTAGGATAAAAAATGTTATTGCATCGTTACGGCTTTTTACTAGAATCTAGCGATAGAGCTAAATTGCTTGATTTTTTATAATGCATATAGGATGTTGATATCGAGCATAAATAATGCGCTAGGTAATGCATTTAATTGTGCTCTCGTTCAAGGACATAGGAATTCTTTAACCGCAGCGGAACGAATTGACAATGGGCATGAAATTCTTATCATTGCATAACACAGTACTAGAACAGTATTGTGTTAGCTAAAGAACAAAGTCATTTTGTTACACCAATTAAAATGTACACTAATTTCTCGCTGTCGGAAGAGCTGTTTTTTACTTAACCGATCAACTTCTAGCCTTGCGGCGTGCCAACAATTTCAAGAGTAAACTTAAAATTTTGATTAATCTTAAGGCAAAAGAAAATATAAACTCTAGTCTGCAGATGTTTGCATAAAAACATTCCTAACGTTCTAAAACAAGAGGTGGTTGAACGTATCGTCATTAAACCGTTAAATTAACGTAGGTACTATTTAGAAAAAAAAACAAATAGACCTGCGTCATACCGATCAATCTAGCATCACGTTCGCTGCTGTATGTACTGTGAGTATTGTATGTGTGTGGTAGGTAGTTTGTAGCCTTCTTATTCATAATGAAATCATGCACTTGTTAGGTTAGACATTGAAGGCATTATGTAATGTGTAGTAGATTATGGGAATTTGTTTGCTATCAAATGTTGTCTTAGACACAAAATAAATCTCATATTTTCCGTTTTTAACATTGCAGCTCTATTTCTTATTCTCTCTCTCAGTCTCACAAAGACCTCATTGCCCTTGTTTACAGTGGGTAATAACATAGAGGAAAGTAAGGGTATATTAAAGTGCATTTTAATATATCAAAATATTTATTATAGATTTATAAAAAATAAAAATTATACATAAGATTTTATAAAAATTTATAGCAAATTTTATAAAAAACCAGTGAACACTTCAAAATGGTGATTCAATGAGCGCACGGCTTGCAGTTGTGTTTTAGATTTCAAAGCACCAAGTTCAACATTGTCTAGACAAAAGAAAACACATTTTACTCTTGCATGCACTAACGCCATTGCGCACATAAAACACGGTTCTCTCAATAAATAAATGTAATATCCTGTACAAAGATACGGTCCTTCCTTTCCATTTGCTTGTTTCTTTTCATAACCAAACTTAACTTCAGAATATTTGTTCTGGAGGTATGTCAAAACTTGTAAATCATGTTCTCCTGAGGACCAAACTCCCCCACCTTGTGTTTTAGCAACATTATCAACTGCCATCATTACTGAATGTTGAATGGGGTGGTCTCTCCTATTATCAAATGCTACAGCAACAATTGTATCTGAAGCTGGATCAACAACAAGTGCTGCATTATCAATCATATCATCACTTAGATTATTCTTATCCTTATACCATTTTGCAAGCTCAAACACTATTTCCATGTACTTTTTATGTTGTTTCACTTGATGAGAAGAAAACAGCTCATTGTTTACTAATTTTTCTAGATACAAATTAGGATGAAAGTTACATGGCCATAAAGTATTTGCATCCTGATATTGTTTCTTTACCTTTGGTGGCAAAGAAGTGACCGAAACTTCTTGGAAAGCTTCAAATACAGTTGCCAGTTCCTCCACGTGGGTTTTAATAAACTCAAGTATTGTTAATGGTTTTACTAACTCTGCTTTACACAGAATGATGTTTTGACGCTTTGCTCTCTTTAAGTGCTGCAAATCTTTTAAAGGCAATTTTTCATTTAGTATTAAAATGGTTCTGGAAATATCTTTAACATCTTTTAAGCATCCTATAAAGACATTCACTGATGGTATACATTCATATATATCATCAGCAAGAACTGCTTTTAAATTGGTTTCTGAAGTTTGTAATTTCTGAATGCAATCATCTACATTTATTTTGACAATTATATCATTTGCTTTCATCCTTTTAATTGGTGGCTCTGATTCTGATGACATATTACACTTATCTAGTTGGTAGTCACTGAAATGAGAAAGCAATAGAAAATTGTCACTAATAGAAAAGATCCTGCTTTTGAATACACAATATGGCACTTGAAACAACAATAATTATCATATTTATGATAACATGTAGAGCACTTTATCAAGATTGCATATGTAATTAGTTTTGTTTTATTACTTTATGTAACCATATTTGTATTGTGATCTAGCTAGATGCAAGCAAGTTTTAATAAACATTGCATATAATCATATTTTTCTTGGAATATGTAATAATGATCAGATCTTCTGTTTCTGTTATATTCTATATACTAGACATGTAGACAACACATCAAGATAAAACATATACTTATATACTTTTAAAACTGTGTACAGTTTAAATAATTTTAATATTATCAGTTTATCATGGTGTATTTCTATGGATAAATTGTATTATTAAAGAGCAAGACTAAATACACTTTGAGAATACAATTTTGTGAATTGAATGCTAATAATATTTAAACACATTCAAAATCATTAAATATTACAAGTCACTTATATAGTCAGGAATAAGATTATACTAACCTTTTTATAAGCTACATTTTCACAAATATTGGTCATTAATTTTTTAAACATTTCTCATATTTAAGTTAGCGGAAAATCCACAATAAGAAGTCTTTAAAGTTATCACTATCACTTTTAGGTACACAAATTTCTTTAGGTTAATAAACATGGAGCATAAAACCTTAACATCTTTTGGTAACTTGTTAGGCATAGTGTGCTTGGTAATGTACCCAGCATTGAGAAACTCAAAGAATTCTGTTCATATCGGAATATGCGCGATAAAAGAATTATTACGAATATAATAATAATCCATTGGTTACGTTATTTCGTAACTGTGAAATGTCTGTATAATCGGAGGTAGAGTTCTGTTATAAAATTTAAGTAGTATATAACAATCTGATTATGCGTAGAACTAAAGTAAAGATAATAAAAGTCTATCATACTCATAGTAAATAAATTAATAAGATAAAAATACCTGTTTGTACAATCCAAATTCAAGTCTGCTAGATGAAAGAGTTGTCAAAAAGGGGAAAAGGTAATTGATAAATCAATCATTAAACCGCCGCATTAAACACTCGCTCGTATAAGAACAGCTATTTATAATAACTTTAGCACAAGTCAATAATTAACCACACATGTAAAATACTGTATTTTATTAATAAAAATAGCAGCCATTAGACAGGTGACAGACCCCTACTTGCCCCTACTACGTTTTGTTTTCTTATGTCAAAAAAATGTGTTGTGATTGGTCGGAACTCGGAACATCAATTTTATGTCGGAATTTGACATTTGTACTTTTTAATTCAACTGTAAACGCAAATGGCAAAAGCTTACAGCTGTTCGCTTTAAGTAGTTCATAGAATTTGAAAAGTTTCTACACCGTATTTTCTTGCAGTACAAGAGCAATTTTTATCCCGAGCCCAAACAAGTGTTTAAATACGATATTACATTTATTGCATTATACATAATGAAATCGTGACGATTTCTTCAAACATTTAAAACATTACTTTGTTTTGATAATACATTAAGTACGAGTTATTAAAAAAATTGCTTAATTTGATATTTTCTATTTTAAAAGAACAGAAAGGTATTTAAAAACAAGGGAAAGGTAGTTAAAACTTTTATTATTAAACACTTAGGTGAAAAGTTATTTTTAATTGTGTTACAAAGTTATGTGTGATCATATTTAGTACATCGATATATTATGGTACTCTTTTGACTTAAAAGAATAATTATGCCATGTTCTGCGGAATCGGAGAGTTTGTCATGATAAGTTTTAATTATTCTCCAATGTCTGGTACCAGGCTTGACAAGATTCTGAAGCAATTTCGCAAAGTGCATACAATGCACTTCCGGAAACATCATTATCTGAAAGAAAAATAATAATATTATTTTAGGTTTGTACCTCTATTAAAATAATTACTCTAATCTATGGGTTTGTAAGCCTACGGAGGCGCTTCCAGTGAGTTTAGAGTTGCTTGGCTCTGGAGTACAGCGACCGTGAGTCGTGACGAGACTTGAACACAACTAACCGTCTAGTTACAATAATGCAGGCTGAACTTGATTATCAGATAAGAAATATACTCCATGCTTTGGGTGGGCATGTAGGAAAGTCGGTGTGAGGCTGATCTCTCTCTTGCCGTCTCAGTATTTCTTCCCATTAAGTTAGGAGAGTATCAGAAAAAGTAGAGAGTGCTATTGTGTGCCGCGCTATGTGCGTAATTGACTAATACTTGGGAGGGCTATTGTAACAAATTTTCCATTTCAACAGACTGTTAATTTTTCGCCCCCGATAAAAGTTAAGGCTTAGTAGAACTTTAAGTGCTGACTTCCAAGCTCACCAATATTGTTTCTCTTGCCGAAAATGGATCCGTTGAAAGGTAATTTTTTGGAGTTAGCTTCGCAAGAGACCAAGCACAGAGCGACGATCACGCAGATCACAAAGAAGCGCATCTAAAAGAGAATTTATTTTATTAGTAAATAATAATATAATATTAATACATAATATCTATGGACGCTTCACACAATCACACCACGTCAATCTGGCCCCGAGCTAAGTATCCGAAGAATTTGTGTTGCAGGTACCAGAAATGCGAAAACGGAAATATATTTAATACTTTTATATTATACACATAATATTTAATACACATCCATGACCAAGGAACATTGAAAACTTTTGGTTCCCTCGGTGGGATTCGAACCCGCGACCTCTCGCTTGAGCACCAACGCTCTCAACCACTGCGCCACATTTTTACTACCACTTGTAGCTACATTTTTATCTCTACGACCATACAGCATGGTCTATGCTACTACTAAGTACTACGCAGGTGGTCGTCCTCGCTCCAGCTAAGACGTCTACTGCAGCTGGAGCTGGACATAAGCCTTCTCCAAAACATGTGACGGCATCCCACGATTTGTTCCAAATTATTTAACTACCTATGGTTGGTAGGTAGGTCCTTATTCCTTCTTGCTATCCTTTACAAATCAAAATACTAAAGAATCCTAGAAAGATATTTCAATTGTAAATTTTAAGAAGGCAATACTCACTGTGTAGGTTTTAGGTAAAACTTTTATAAGTTTAATGATAACCCTATGAATACTCGAAGAGTACTGATGCAGTAACCTCAATCCGCGGGGTTTTTATATCAAGCCAGTCTTGGACAAGAAACATAAAAATCTAATTATAGAACCCCATTCTTAGTTTTAATGTGTTATATTAAATAAGTAATAAGATTTAAAATGTAATACTTACGGGACAAATTAAATTGTTCAATGCGCCTAGAATTTTTATATTTTGTACGTTTGTCGTTTGCTTCTTAAGTTAAACTGGCGCGACTTTTTATAAGCCGGGATATTATGGTGTATTAAAAATGATTAATTAAAGTCCTCTTTGGGCCGTGTTTCACCAAGCAATGTTAAAGTTAACGCCATGTTAAAATACCATGCCATCCCATTTAATGCCAGGACTAACACTAAGTTACGGACTACGAGAGGAATAACATGATATTTAACATGGCGTTAACTTTAACATTGCTTGGTGAAACACGCCCTTAGTGTCCGTTATAGGTAATTAGAATATCCCTAAAGTTCTTCGTATACAAAAAAAAACGTAGTTCTTACTAATTACTTCATAATTTTAAACATACTTAGCCATTACTTTTATCATATTTTGTTTTATGAAGTAGACGTACATTTTTATTTCTAACTTACATAATGATGTATAATATAAGAATTCGTAAGGAATAAAAAATATTTTGAAGCCATAAGAGCACAATCTACGCGACGCGATGAACTGGGATTATATTATGCTCACACATAAATTTCCCTCTATCAATATTATGCACTAACGAAGTTTTGATCCCAAAGGAGTTTAATCCTCTGTCACAGTCAATATGCGGTCAATATCCAATAATCCTATAATTGAGTATGGACCTGCGGGCGTAGTCGCCATGTCCTAATTTTCCACTATAAATTGGCGGGAAAATTGTTCAGGATATCAGTTGTCACTCCGCTTCAGACAGTGATACCAGCCTAAAGAGCACTATTACTCCATAAATAAATAATTTAAGGTACGTAAAATATTTTGGACATTTTCCTACTCCCTACCAAATGTGGCAATCCTTAATGACTTACTTAGTTTTCTTTTAAAGTACCTTACCATACCTCTGTCACAAAGTACATGATACCTCTCCCGAAATTCTGATCATAACACTATTCACTCCATCGCCCGATTAAACTTAACCATGAAATAAACTCCGCATAATTTTCCTGTTGAAAATCAAAATAGGAACAATGCTTACCACAAAGTTTAAGATTGCCGAATCAAAATCTCTTATACTTTACATAGAAACATATTACGGTTCCTAATGTTATTCTGTTCATTTTATGTTACTTTGTTTCAGATGCATTGTTCTATCATGAAGTTCACACTGACTGTCGCAGTTATTGCAATTCTTTTTAGCATCATTGGCTTTACTGAAGCTAATTATAAGAACGCTCCGATGAATGGCATTATGTTTGGCAAAAGAGGACAATCAGCAGGTAATTATTCCTCTTTAAAGAAAATATAATTTGACGCCTCCGTGGTCTAGTGGTTCTGAGCTTGGCTCTTGACTCGGAGGTCGCGGGTTCGAATCCCGCCGAGGGAACAAAAAGCTTTAAATGTTCCTGAGTCTTGGATGTGTATTAAATTTGTGTATTAAAATAATAAAAATCTTAAATATGTGTATAGTATTAAAGTATTAAATATATTTCCGTTGTCTGGTACCTGTAACACAAGTTCTTCGGATACTTAGCATGGGGCCAGATTGACGTGGTGTGAAGCGTCCATAGATATTATTATTATTATTATTATAATATACTCCTCATGTACTTACTTATTGGAGTTGAGACAAATATACTCACTATGGACTTAGACCCAATTTGGTTGGGTTTTCACCTTTTTGTTGTAGAAAGGTGCAATAATTATAAATATTTATATTTTATTTGTACATTAAATGTGAGACTGATACATAAAATGGACACAATAGCTTTTTTTAATACTTACTTCGTTATTCTTTTATTTTTTCCAGAATATGACCCCCGAACTAAGGCGTATACGAGCTTATGCGAAATAGCTACTGAAGCATGTCAAACTTGGTTTCCATTACAAGAAAATATTTAGAGACAACAATTATATGTAATACGCGTACTTACCTAATAAAGATTCGCAAAGGAGAAAGCCCACTCTCCATAGTGTCTCAGGCCCAATGTGGACATCAAAAAATCGCATTAAAAATGAGTGTTCTAAAATGTTAATAGTATTAGATATCTGAGAAAAAAACTTAAAATGCCGCCATTATTGTAGAAATATTTTTTTTTACTTTTTGTCTATTTTATTTTCAAGGCCTTTTCCGACTTTTCAATAATTTATAATAGTAAGATATAATAAGATAGCCCTTGTTGTAGTGCAAGACTTTTAGTTATTGCTACCCAGCAATTGTGGCAAACAACATTATCGCCTGACACCTAAAACATATTAACATTAATGATAAATATTTTCAACCGTAAAAGATTTAACGATTAAACCATAATTAAAGAAATAATAGAAACATTTTATTATAATATATATTATGATTACCTGCTGCCGTGCAACCCACTGTTGTATGACACTTAATTCTTCGGGCTCTAAAATACGGTTCTCGGTAACATTATTACCACAACATAATATACAATATTCTTCAGACATTTTGGTATGCACAATCAAATAGCGTAATCCTTTAATCCAGGGCCAAGTAATCGTAGAAGGAGAGAACAAAACTAGTAAAACAATGCCAAAGTCGTACGTGAAAAGCCGAAACAAGTTCAGGCGAGAAAGCCAGATTGCGGTGAAAAAAATCGAAAACAAAACAAAGCGCATCTTTGAGCAACAAGTGAACGGTCGAAATCATTCGTTTGAAAAATGACATTTCAGTCATCAGTGTTGCCGCTTGTCGCAAAAAAATGAAATCGATAAATCGATTACGTAAAAAATAATCGATATAATATGACTTTTTATTAATCTTTATCGTTTATAGTAACAAACGTAAACATTGGTTTTAAGATAAATGTTTTCTTTTGATTAATTCTTTACAGAATTACCAACAGTGACCCGTTATTTGTATTTTACATGAGTTTATTTTATTTGTTTATAAATCGATATTCGGATTGATTGATTAGAGTTTTATCATCGGGTAACATTTCACCTCAACGTTATATTTAGGTTCCAAATAATCCAATAAAATTCCTTTTTTTATTGGAACATTACTGATTATAGTGGCGGTTATTTGAATGTTATCAAAAATCATGTCTCTTTATTATACATTTCTGGAGAAATTAAGTCTTCTTAAGACGGCTGTCCGCTCTGGGCCTGAAATGGGCTTTCTCCATTATATCTCACTACGGTACATTTAGTTACTTTAAACGATGATAACCGTTAATCTGTGTTTGGCGTCAGTGTAATGTTAATGTAGAAAGTCTTTTTAATAATAATAAATAAAATAATGTGAGATATAAACACCAATGTATTGAATTTGTATGAATAAAGCATCTCTCAGTAATGCTGCATTATTTTTTACTTAACACACCTATGCCCATCCTATAACTCATTAGTGTACTTGACTTACCTAGTTAATTTGAATTCTTAAGTACGTAGACTTACCTAGTTTAAGAATTCAGAATATTAATGACTATTATTTCGTATTTATGTGGGTATCCCTGTGATTTTCTTGCTTTGTAAAGTGCGAATAAATCTAAAATCAAAATATCAGTGATCAAATCTTTTATCAAGTTTAAATTCAGTTGTGAGTTTATCCATATCTACACCATCATTTGATGTGTATTTCATTAATTCATTAAACGTAGGTACTAGTAGTACTCCACAAACACACATATCTATTAGGTCCTTACATTAAATTGGCGTATCGTACGGCCACTTTGATCTTAAATATATCCTCGTTGGTTAGGAATTCCAAATTCAAATTTAAACAGCTATTTACTCATGCATTTGTGTTTTGAAAACCGGTATTCATTTGTTTTTTTTCTCTTTTGCTTTTTTTTCTGGGTCACTTTCATTTCACAAAATGGAAAACTTAAAATATCGCATTATTTACGAGTACGAGTTCCACCGTAGCACCAGTGCTGCAGAAACGGCTCGAAGGATGTGTATGGGGGTGGTGTCGCAAAAGAAAACACGGTGCGTTTTTGGTTTCAACGCTTTCCTTCTCGAAATTTCGACCTGCAGAACAAGCCCCGTGGACGGCCGGAGACCAAGGTCGATAATGATGAATTGAAGGCTATTGTGGAAGCAGATCCATCGCAAACCACATCAGAGCTGGCTACAGGCTGCGGTGTTAGTGACAAAACCGTTTTAATCCACTTGAAGCAAATTGGGAAGGTGAAAAAGCTTGAAAGGTGGGTACCTCATGAATTGAGTGAAGCAAACCGACAAACGCGCGTCGCTGCGTTACATTGCTCAACCGGCACAATAATGAAGGAATTTTAAATCGGATCATTACATGTGATGAAAAGTGGATCCTGTACGATAATCGTAAACGCTCATCGCAATGGCTGAACCCTGGTGAACCAGCAAAGTCTTGCCCCAAGCGAAAATTGACTCAAAAAAGTTACTTGTAAGCGTTTGGTGGACTAGTGCCGGTGTCGTACACTTTAGCTTTTCTTAAATCTGGTCAAACGATTACGGCTGATGTCTATTGTCAGCAACTGCAAACCGTGATGGAAAAGCTCGCCGTTAAATAACCGAGACTTGTCAATCGCTCTACGCCACTGCTGCTTCAAGACAACGCTAGACCACACACGACCCAACAGACGGCTACCAAATTAGAAGAGCTTCAATTGAAATGTCTAAGACATCCACCGTACTCTCCGGATCTTGCTCCAACAGATTACCATTTTTTTCGAAATTTGGATAACTTGTTGTAAGGAAAAAAATTCAATTCCGATGAGGTAGTCCAAACCGCTTTCAAAGATTTCATTGATTCCCGTCCGAATGGTATTTTTAGTAAAGGGATCAATGAACTACCTATAGGATGGCAAAGGTCTAAAGATAGCAATGGTACATACTTTGATTAATAAAATATATTTTAATAAGAAAAAATCGCCTTTAAGCTACTCCCATACAAAACGCCAATTTAAGGACCTAATATATCTGTCATGCTAATCCATGCCCAACGTTCAGATAAAAGTTCTAACTGATGTGATGCCGAAGCCACTCGCCTGTATGGTGAATGGCTACAGCTAGAAGTAGACCGTACATAATGAGTTCGACCACATTCATGTTTTCAAAATCTGACTTATATAAATACCAAATTAATGTGTAACTAAACCATAAAGAGCTTAATGATTACACAGTAATTACCTAACAAATGAGCTAGGTATATTAATATTAGCATTGTCACATCTGTAGTGGTGCTGGTGTATAACGTACCTATATATAAACTAAGAACACTAATAATTCGAATGTAATACTTTTCGAATCAAAATATTTATTCAATAGGCCTAATGAGCGGTTTTTATTTTGACAGTTCTACTAGTTTAAGAAAAATGCTGATAGATGGCATTAAACCTAAGTAATATGTCAAGTCCTGTGTAAAATGTCAATTTCCGCTTTGTTTTTTGTTTGTATTTACCTTTCAACTTTCTTTCTTTCACTTGCAATAGTTAATTATTTATTAATTGTGCCCTGAGAACTAAACTAAACATGACTAGTCCATGCGTAGTACAATTTTGTAAAAATATAGGTAACCACCGCTTTCCCCAAGATGAAACTCGGAGATCAAGATGGATAGAGGCTATCAAACTTATATAAACAGGATTAACTATAAGAAAAAATTCCTTTATATGTTCAACTCACTTTACGCCAGCAGATTTCATCTCTCCGTCATCACATTTGGCAAGAGCCCTAGAGATAAAATATTTATCTTAGCGTGCAATAAGAAATAATAATAAAGTTTATTGACATTAGTCTTAAATTAGTTACATTTTTTAATTTCTTAACCTAAATATAAGTATATCTTTATGTTTGTTACCTATCTTGGGTATCATAACTTAATGGAAACATACTACAGTAGGTACCTTAGGAGTTCATACCTAAAAAACCAAACTTTTAAGTTTGCAGCTCATCGCCTAAAAAACTTAAAAGAAAAGCTGTTCCTTCTATATTCCCATGGAATAAAGCTTGTCAGCAAGCTAACCAGCTCCAGCAGCAGTCAGAGCCAATGTTTAATCCAACTGCAGTTCAGGCTACATATTCTCAATAAATTATACCGACCACTTAAGAGTCGAAAATACTCGGCAGCAGGCTGAAATTTGGCATGTATATTTCTTAGAATGTAAGTATAGGGGAGTACTAAACAAGAACTTTCCGAAATCCCTACGGAAACGGGAGAAAAGTGTGATTAATTATTTGTTTGAAAAATCAAAGATATTGAAGCCAGCGAGCTATGTATGTAAGGTTTCCTCGGAAGTGTAGGAGATCACTAAGAAAGGAATTTGAAAGAATTATTTTTGTGTATGAAACAGCATACCTACAGCGACTTAACTTTATGAATAATTTCACTACCTGAAAATGGATAATAGCTATAATCTGGAAACCTTAACCACCCAGCAAAGATCACAGATTTTTTTGACATATTACATTATGCAAGCGCCATCTTACGGTAGTCTCTGTACCTAAAAGTGACACTTCGAAAACCCCTCATTACGGGACTTCGATGGCTTTCCCGTTTCTTGAAATCGACTGTCGTATTTTGACGTTTGAAATAATAAAACATGATTAAAAAGTTAAAACATCAAATTTTTACATTTCAATTTTCTAAATCGTGTTTAGAAAGGTCAAACGTCTTAGAAATGCCATTCAAATCGACCTGTGACTTCTCAATCTGCTGCCGCCATACTTTACAATAAATTTATTACTCTAATGCGCCATAGGTTTTAATGACATGACAACTGTCGCACACTGTCGTTTCTTTAGCACAATAATGTAAATTTTGAAATTTTCGATCTGCTGGGCCCTGATTACGTAACTTCTATGGCTTTCCCGACCGTCAAAAACGTCAAAATTATGACATATTAACTTTTTAAATCGTGTTTTAAAAAGATTTAACGTCACAATGACGGTTGATGTCGACGGTCGGGAAAGCCACATAATATGTTATGTAATCTCATAAATGAAGTAGGTACCTATACACTTCATCTATGATTAAGAGATGGCACGATTCTTTATCTAAGGATGGCACTTTGTGAGAATGAGCGGTTTTTATTTTGACAGTTCTACTAGTTTATGAAAAATGCTGATAGATGGCATTCAACCTGAGTATTATGTCAAGTCCTGTGTAAAATGTCAATTTCCGCTTAGTTTTTTGTTTGTTTACCTTTCAACTTTCTTTCTTTCACTTGCAATAGTTTATTATTTATTAATTGTGCCCTGAGAACTAAACTAAACATGCGTAGTACAATTTTGTAAAAATATAGGTAACCACCGCTTTCCCCAAGATGAAACTCGGATATCAAGATGGATAGAGGCTATCAAACATATAAAAATAAAATAAATAAATAAAATAAAATAGCCTTTATTTGCCTTGAATTAAGTACTAACAAAAATATACATTATAATTAATTGATTTAGTTAAGGCACCCAAGAATGAGTGAAGGCCTCCTCCATATTTAGCCAAGTGCTGCGGTCGCGCGCCGTCCGTGTCCAGGCGGCGCCCGCCACCGCCACGATGTCGTCTCTCCACCTGGCGCGTGGCCGGCGCCTGCCGCGCGCGCCATCTCGGGGGTGCCAGTGGAGGATGCGCTCACTCCACCGGCCGTCGGTAGCTCTAGCGATGTGGCCTGCCCATTTCCATTTGAGCCTGCAGAGCATCATTGCTGCGTCTAAGACTTTAGTTTTTTTTCTGATATCGACGTTTTTGACTTTATCTATTAGTCTTAGACCCAGCATAGAGCGCTCTGCGGCTCTCTGAAAAATTGTAATTTTTTTGATAATGTTTTTTGTAAGCGGCCATGTCTGGCAACCATAGAGTAGTGATGGGAGGATCGTATTGTCCATCAATTTTTTCTTTAGGTGTACCTACTGGGATCTTACTCTTGAATAATATATCTTTGTTTGCCCAGTATTTTTTCCACGCGATAGCGATTCTCCTGTCTACCTCTTTAGATGTAGAGTCTTCGAAAGCTATCTGCTGACCTAGATAGATATAATTGTTAACATACTCAATGATTGTGCCGTTTATTGTAATAGGTCTGCGTTCACCATTTGTCATCAGTTTTGTTTTATTTAAGTTCATTTAGACCTATTTTTTGGCTTTCAGCATCGAGAGAGTCTAACATGTATTGTAAGTTTTGGTGTGTTTCAGATATGATGACAATATCGTCAGCAAAACGTAGATGTGTAAGCTCCTCTCCATTAATATTAATCCCATGTGAAGACCATCAAACATAAAAACAGGATTAACTATAAGAAAAAAATCCTTCATATGTTCAACTCACTTTACGCCAGCAGATCTCTCCGTCATCACATTTGGCAAGAGCCCCAAGGGGTAAAATATTTATCTTAGTGTGCAATAAGAAATTATAATAAAGTTTATTGACATTAGACTTAAATTAGTTACATTTTTTAAATTTCTTAACCTAAATATAAGTATATCTTTATGTTTGTTACCTATCTTGGGTATCATAACTTAATGGAAACATACTACAGTAGGTACCCACCTTAGGAGTTCATACCTAAAAACCAAACTTTTGTTTGCAGCTCATCGCCTAAAAATACTTAAAAGAAAAGCTATTCCTTCTATATTCCCATGGAATGAAGCTTGTCAGCAAGCTTACCAGCTCCAGCAGCAGTCAGAGCCAATGTTTAATCCAACTGAAGTTCAGGCTACATATTCTCAATAAATATATACCAACCACTTAAGAGTCGAAAATACTCGGCAGCAGGCTAAAATTTGTCATGTATATTTCTTAGAATGTAAGTATAGGGGAGTACTAAACAAGAACTTCCCGAAATCCTTACGGAAACGGGAGAAAAGTGTGATTAATTATTACTTTGAAAAATCAAAGATATTGAAGCCAGCGAGCTTTAATGTATGTAGGTTTCCTCGGAAGTGTAGGAGATCACTAAGAATTGAATTTGAAAGGATTATTTTTGTGTATGAAACAGCGACTTAACCACTTTATGAATAATTTCACTACCTGAAAATGGATAATAGCTATAATCTGGCAACCCTATTAACCACCCAACAAAGATCACAGATGTTTTTGACATATTACATTATGCAAGCGCCATCTTACGGTAGTCTCTGTACCTAAAAGTGACACTTCGAAAACCCCTCATTGGGTATATTTAAATGGGGTTGGCAACACAGATATTGTATATACTTTTCGTTTGTCCCTGTCGGCTGTGGCAATGTGTCAAATCTATAGGATTCTATTTAAAAGCTTAATATTACATATTACATTATGCAAGCGCCATCTTACGGTAGTCTCTGTACCTAAAAGTGACACTTCGAAAACCCCTCATTGCTCCAAAGAGTGGAAATTAAATCGTGGGAAAATGTCGATGATGACTTCATTGATTCTATTGTTAAACATCTCTTGCTTTTTGTCACTTTATATAATGTTCCCACTTCCATACGGAAGAATTAGTACAATAGTTTATCTAAAACAGAATACAGGCTACTTGTACTACAGCCTGCCGGTTTTGATCGTTTGTTAGTTTTAGCTGCAGCACTCTCAGCCTCCCTATGGGCATTTCGTGTTTTCTATTAAAAAAATTCTTATTTGACAGTATTGACATTTGTAAAAGACACAAGTACAAGTGACATAATTTGTCATTCAAAATGCAGTGACGTTTCGCAATTACAATACACCCCAGAACAAGAATTACATTTTTATCTACACCATTTATAAACCTACCTTTTTTTTCTAAAATGAGTTCCCACAGAAATTATCCCAGTTTAAAATAATGTAAGAAAAATTAATAACCTTCTGCTGTCCCCCAAATAAATATACAGAAAATGACGACCAAGGAACTATACACCAAGGTAAATATTTCAGTATCAACAAATTATTTGTATTTCTTTTAAAATTTGGTAAATATTAGCAGCATATCTTTATTACCAGTCATATTTGTGTTCTTTTCACGGTTGTGACTCTGTGTATATGAGTAAGTAATCTAGATCAAGTTGATTAAAATCACTCTCACTATCTATGTCAGTTGCATAAAATCATAATGCTCGCAAATTAAGATTATGAATAATTCATAACTACGTAATTGCATTACAATTTATTGGGGTCCATAGTTATAAATTAATACTGTATTTAGGTGAGTCATTACTTGATACCCATGATTCTAAATTGTAGATACCTACAAACTACAAAGATTATTTATATTTGAGTTGGCATACCAGAAAACCTAAAAATTAATGTCTAAACTCATTGTAACAGTATTATTGTATGTGAAAGGCATCAAAAATGTTAATAAAATACACTGTTGTGTAAATAAATATATTTCTACCCACAGTTGTGCTGGAAACATATAATAATAATTTTAGCTTGTTATTGAATGTAGTAATTGTTTTGAAATTATTAGGCATTCTTTTTGTTTATTTCTGGTATGATTATGATTCAATTTTTTTGTTTATTTGATTGAATATTTAAGTTTTTCTTACATATTCTTGTGTCATAGTTAAAAACTCACATTAAAATAAATTAAAATATCTACTTTTTTATGCACCAGAAACAATAGAAAGAAAAAAAAATATATGATACTAGTGAACAAATAAAGATCAGATAACTAAAGATAAATCATTGTAGTAATTAAATTATTTATTTTGAAACAAAACTAAAAATAAGTGTAATATATTTGTAGGATGCCCGGATCTGGGTGGAGCATCCGGTGGAGGTGTGGGAGAGTGCCACCGTCACCAGCGACTACCGTTCTGGAGTCCTCATTGTCAAACTTGACCGCACTGGGGAAATACGTCAAATTAAAGTAAGTAATAGAATAGTTTGTAGGCAAGGATACTATGTTAATGTTTACATGGTAATAACCATTGGGAGTCTGCAAACACTTTATTATTACCAAAACTTCAAAATTATTTTTTTGTTAATTTGAAAACACCTGCGTGTAAAGTAATAATGAGAATATTATTATCTATGGACGCTTCACACAACGTCAATCTCCTAAGTATCCAAAGAACTTGTGTTACAGGTATCAGACAACAGAAATATATTTAATACTTTAAGATTTTAAGATTTTATTATATTATACACAAATTTAATACACATCCATGACCTTGGAACATTGGAAACTTTTAGTTCCCTTGGCGGGATTCAAACCCGCTCAATTTCTAGATGAGTGTAATGTATGGTGTTTATTTTATGTGTTCTGTATAAAAAAAAATCAGTGCATTGTGCTTATAAAATATATTTACTTACATAAATAAGCAGAATACACTTATTATATTTACAGTATATTTTAGTATTAGTCAGACTAATATTATAATAAATAATGCAGGCAATAAAAATATTGCATAAATTTTACAAAATATAAATATCAAGTAAGTAGGAAAAAGTTCTTTCATTTGCAAGCTATTCTATAGCATGCTGCAACAATTGTTAGTGTTACATAAAATTATCTATAGTGAAAATGTTTATCTTCTATACTTATAATAAAACTGTAGAGAGGTCAATTCTGTACATTGAATATTTTTTCAAAATACATATTGGAGGATGATTGGCGATCGATACTGATGCCAAAAATGCAATTAGTAAAATTTTTGTCTGTCTGTCTGTCTGTCTGTCTGTCTGTATGTGCGCGATAGGAACAAAAACTACTGAAGGGATTTTAACCAAACTTGGTACGATTGTAGCCCATATTCCTGGGCAGGTTATAGGCTATATAACATAACGCTACGATACATAGGAGCCGAGCAGTGACGATAAATTGGAAGCAAGTCGGAGGAATTTCGCGCGCGCGGGCTGCGGACGAACGGTTCATGCGGGGGGCGCGGGGGGATCGCTTACACAGTGACGCGAAGCAATAGAATGTGGCACTAAAGTAGATTAGAACTTGAAATAAGTACCTAACAGATTTTTTTTTCTGAGAAGAGTGTTTCCACAGTGTCATAATAATATAAAAATTGTATTTTTGAACTTGCTTCACAAATTGAAATAAATTATCATTTATTGTATAAATCAACTTAATTAACTGTATTATTAAAAGAAAGCCTTTCGCGATAATCTAAAAAAACGGGCAGTTAAGCGGTTTTTGGTAAACTATTTATACCATCACGGTATTAATCCTCATCATTTTTAATACGTTAGTTGGCTTAAGAATTTCACGAAGACTATATTTGCCCTTTATACCTAGCAAGTATAATTAATAGTTTAGGAGATAATATAGCAAAATTAAAATCGTTTCGCCGTGAATCGACCGCCGCGCCGCATCGCGGGCCGCGGCGCCGCGCGATACAGGCTGATGCGTGACGTCTTACATCCGAGTCGGGGTGTAGTGTAGGTATCAGATGCTGGTAGGTAGGAATTTTGGCGAAGGTCAACCAAAGGAACTCCACCCCACTGCTGGGTAAAAAATACTATTAAAATGTGCTAACAGGCAGTACCGGTAGTATGAATTTATATAGATGTCGCTTTGATTTGAAAATATATGACAATAAAAAAAATACTGGACGTTTGTATGAAGCGCGGCGGGAACCGCGCTGCTTCAAGCATTCAAATTTATTCTTTTTTTATTTTATATTTTGTTTAAAACAAAATTTCATTTATTTATATTATTATTATTTTTAATCTTAGGGTAGGTTATAAAAAACGCTACTAAAGCCGATCGGCGCGGCGCGCCGAGCTGGGGCCTAACTCTCCAAACTGATTCGATTTTAATTCAGAGTCGATCGTGCCGCATACTCCCGAAGAAATTGACGTTTGTTTATTTTTATTCTCTGTCGATTGATATGGTCTGGTGTACAAAAAGTTACGTTCTAACGGTTTTCTTTAACCTAATTAATTTCAAAGTAATCTACCAAATAAAACACCAAAAACCGTTAAGATCGAACTGATTCGATTCTCAGTTGTGTCGAGAGTAAGCCTGCTGGATCCTCGGCGGGGCGTGCCGCTGCGCCCATGTCTAACCGAGAGTTCCGTTTTAAAGACCTTAGTAATTGCAATATAAGTTTAAATTTAATAATACTTCAAAACATTAATGACAAAAACGGTAATAAGTTGAAAAAATTGAAAATATTTTTATGGTTTCGCAATTTATCCTATGTCGTTTAAATTTGATATGAAGCAACATTTTAATAGTGCATTAAGATGTTGCTTCATATCAAATTTCTATTCCCGGGAAGTACCCTTTAGGTTTTGGTTCCCTTTGGCGTGTCGAAAATTGCGAAAATTAGCGATATAAATGTTAAATTAAACTCACAACTACAAATAGTATCGTATATTCTAATTTGATTATTGAATATTTGAATAGCAATTCTGCAAATAAATCAGTTCGGTAGGGAAAAAAGGCGTTAATCCTCTTGCTCGTCCAACCGTCGTTATTTTTTTCCGATTAAGAATAATATGTCACTCATGTGACAGTGATATTTTTTTGTGGCGCCATCTATGGCGCCTCCGGCTTGAAAATTGCCAACACGGCCATTCTGCTCGGTGACTGTCCCAGGCACCTCACGAGTCTAGATAAAATGCTGAAACAGTTAAACATTATTAGAATATACTTAGATATCTACATGCCTTTAAGTTTCGTTATCACCATCAGACACCTGCTCTTCATTAATATGCAGATTCTTTTCCAGAAGACTTGCACTTAAATGGACTATACCTCTCTCACTTAAGAGACCAAGTTCTAACTGGTTCCCAGGTTCTAAAGCCACTTGCACTTAAAGGGTGTTTACCTCACTTAAGCGTGCCAAGTTCGCTCTAGTCTGTAGTCTAATCTGCTTATTAATTTTATCATGAAGGCAGGTACATCCGATTGTAACATTGTCAAAACTTGAAGCATTTTATTTTTACTCGCAACCTTAATCTCAGTATTGTGTTTTTATATATAATAAAATGTATTAATTCGTAAGCATTACTTTAATTTGTAATTTGAATGCTTCGATCAACAATACACAAATGATTCAGTTTACTTTTAGATAAATACAAATATAGTTATAAATAGAAATATAATCATAAGTACATATTGTACATACATAAATATATCTGTTATTAAAATAAATTATAATACAACGAATTACCTTGCCAACACGGATATAAAATAAAAAAAAAAAAAAAAAAAATATAGACGCTTCGTCTACTCAGACATCCACTCATCTATCCGTATCCAAGGTTTCATATTTTCTGCAGCAGATATGCCCTTATACTTCTTATGACATCTTTCAGTGCCTTGTATGTCTGTCACTTCATACCTATCATTGCCCAGAACCTTCTTTACTTTGAATGGGCCCTTAAAGGCTGGCAATAATTTACAGCTTTTTCCATCATTGTTCTGGCTTATAATTTTTACTAGCACCAATTCACCCTCAGAATAGATTCTAGATTTTACCCGACCCTTGTCAAATCTTTGCTTTTGCTGCAAGGCATTAGTTCTTAGGTTCTCGCTTACTCTCTCACGCAAAGCGGTCACATCAAAAATCGTATCGTCGTCCATTTGAGGAGCTAGGCGATCACAGTCAGATCTCAAACGATAACCAAAAAATATCTCACTGGGAACGGCCTTTGTGGTTTTATGGATTGTGCTATTTAACCCTTGTTGTAATACTTTAACATAGACATCCCAGTTATCATCGGTTGTATTAGCCCCTATAGCTTTTAAGGCTTCTAAAATAGTTTTGTTAAACCGTTCCACCTGCCCGTTTGAACGAGGCATACCCGTCGCCACCGTATGTAAGCGTATATTTTTATCTTTACAATAACGAGAAAATTCCTCTGCTGTAAAACCAGCCCCCGCATCTGTTATAATTCGTTTAGGATTACCAAATATTTTAGTTATGTTTTCTAGTTCTTTAATAACACATGAGGTTTTGGTTGATTGCACAGCAGCGATGAATACAAATTTAGTAAACGCATCCACTGCGACCAATAAATATTTATTTTTATTTATAGTCTCTACAAACGGACCTAAGTGGTCCAAATGAATAGTGTGAAATGGTTCCGCATACTTTGGCAACGGATATAATTCTCCTTCTTTCGGACCACCCTTATTTTTGTAATAAATACAGTTTAGACAGTTTTTTATATATTTTTTTATTATGTGACGCATTCGAGGAAACCAGTATTGACTACGTATTCTTTCTACAGTTTTGTCTACAGAGTAATGTCCCAAATCGTCATGATTACACTTTATTATTTGCCAAAAACATTTTCTCGGTACTACCCATCGTCGACCTTGGGACGTTCTTTTGTAAACTTTTCCGCCTAATAGATCATACTTATTAAATATGTCTTTATTATTATCAATATCGCCAGATTCTAAAATTCCTCGGATGCGTTGCAGATCATGATCTTGCAACTGAACCGCTAAAAGCCAATCCGCTTCAGTTATCGACATTATATTTTCTACTTCCGATTTTTCTCCGGATACCACGGGGTTCCTGCTTAAAGCATCTACGTGTTGCATTCGTGAGCCTTCCCTATGAACGATCTCATAAGAAAATTCTTGTGTGGCTAGAACCCACCGTGCTATCCGGGGAATAATCTCTTTTTTTGTAAGTGCATATCTTACTGCGTTACAGTCTGTAACAATTTTAAATGTTGATCCTAAAAGATATAGACGAAATTTTTGCAATGAACAAACTATGGCCAAAAGTTCTAGTTCGAATGAGTGGTAATTTTTTTCGTCAGCTGTGGTTTGCCTACTGTAATAATGTATGGGTTTCTCCCCTTGTTCTGTAAGCTGCATAAGGATTCCGGCAATACCGTTTCTACTCGCGTCAGTATATAATATGCTATTTTTATTTGGGTCAAAAATAGAAAGTACACTCTTTGAAGTTAACTTATTTTTAAGCGATTGAAAAGAGTTTTCCTGTTCTATGTTCCAAACCCAATCAGTGTCCTTCTTTAACAGTTTCGTTAAAGATGCCGATATCATTGCACAATTTTTTATAAATTTGCGGAAATAACTTATAAGGCCCAGAAACTGGCGAAGTTGGTGAACTGTTTTGGGCTTTGGAAAATTTTGTACTGCTTCTACTTTAGTCTCATTAGGCATTACATAATCAGGTTTTATCTTGTACCCTAAGAATTCGATTTCCGTCTTAAAGAAGTGACATTTTTTTAAATTTAAAGTTAAACCGTTTTCCCTTAATATTTTTAATACCTTTTCCAACAATTTTAAATTATCATCTATCGTCTCTGTTACTAAATAAACATCATCTAAATATAAAATTATGTCTTCGAATCTAAGGTTTCCCATGACTTTATTCATTATCTGTTGAAAATGCGACGGCGCATTTACTAAACCAAAAGGAAGTCTCAAAAACTCATAGTGTCCATCCTCGGTTATAAACGCAGTCTTTTCAATCGATTGCTCGTTAATAATAATCTGGTAATAGCCGCATTTCAAATCTAAACTAGTAAAACATTTACGACCCTGCAATCGATCTATAAGATCTTCGATACGCGGCATGGGATACTTATCTTTGATGGTTATTTTATTTAGTTGCCGATAGTCAATGCAGAGCCGTTTTTCACCGTTCTTTTTATTAACAAGCAACGCGGGGCTAGCATATGGAGAGTGACTTTCGCGTATGATATTATATTCTAATAATTCATTAATCATACCCCGTATTATTTGTCTATTTGCAGGTGAAGACCGATAGGGTCTGCATTGAATCGGTTGAGAACTAGTTAATTTAATAGTCATTTCGTGATTATTAACCTTTCCTAATTCTTTTATGTGAGACGCCACACAGTCACTATATTCACGAAATAAAGTTATTAATTCATTTTGACGGACATCTGAGTCGATATCGAGTTGGTTTATAACGCTAGAAAATTCTGTAAAGGTATTCGCATAATCAAACTTAAGAACGCTTCCCACTCGCGAGTACATAAGATCAGATCGTTCGGTCACATTCCTACCTATTAAAACTTCACAATCTGCTAAATCGTCAATAATATAGAAATCTATCAACGATAAAGAAACCATATCAATCCTTAAATTCACTGTCACTTTCTCGGAAATAATCTTTGAGCTTTGTTTTGAAAAACCCTGTAAAAACACAGGTGTAGGTAACTGTAAGAACTTAAGAGAATGTTTTTTTGCTAAATTATCCGATATTAACGAGCAGCTACTACCGGTATCTATAAAAGCTTCACAACTAAAATCATTAATGTATACTAATTTTATAAATTTGTTACGTTGATCGTTCGTCGAAATATTTTTTGTCTCTTGTTTGTCTATTTTTGCGGCATTTAACTTATGATAACATACGGACTCTAAATGGCCCCGTTTACCGCAAAATTCGCATTTATTAGACTCACATTGGCTTCTCTTATGATTACCGCCGCAAGAGAAACATTTAATTTGTTTACGCATTAGCATACTGGAGTCTTTGTTCGTGTACGATTGACTCGACACATTCGGTGACGATAAAGATGTCGATTGTTTTACGGATATATTATTATTTATTTTATCTGTGGTGTCTCGAGAGTTAACATTAATTTGTTTAGTACTAGATGTTTTTGATTTATAATTTCGACCGTGCAAAAAGCTAGCTAAACTATCACAAGTTACAAAGTTACTCGCTTCAACCGACGCTCCTATGTTACTGTCACCGATATTACCTATTATTATTGAAATTATATCCTGTTCCGAAAAGTCTAACGCGAGCCTGTCAATTTTACACTTTTGATCGAAATAGAATTCGTACAAAGATTGATTTTCGGACGGTTTTTTATCCAAAATTTCCTTTAAAAGTTCGAACATATTACGCTGTATTCTAAAACTCGATGCTAACCTCTTTTTCCAATCTTTCCATTTCCACGAAGGCCATTCTCGCTCCGTACGCAATAAGGAGTCATACCAAACTTTCGCGGACCCTTTCAATTTATTTAGCGCCTGATAACGTATCATCTCATCCGACCAACTAAACGTTTGTGAGTAAGATTTCAGTATACCCAGCCAAGCATTTATCTCATCCCGTAGTGGGTCAAATTCGGGTATAATATTGTTCAATATAAAACTGTTTGTTGTACTCACGGTTGAGGTACCAGCCTTACGTGATATTTTACTCTTTCTGGATGGAGGCGATGGTGTTCGGCCACTAGTGCTGCTACTACTGCTTGATCGAGCTCTTCTTCGTCTTGATCGCTTACCCATTGCGGAATTAGCGGATTCTTGTCACTTCTGATGTTAAATTAAACTCACAACTACAAATAGTATCGTATATTCTAATTTGATTATTGAATATTTGAATAGCAATTCTGCAAATAAATCAGTTCGGTAGGGAAAAAAGGCGTTAATCCTCTTGCTCGTCCAACCGTCGTTATTTTTTTCCGATTAAGAATAATATGTCACTCATGTGACAGTGATATTTTTTTGTGGCGCCATCTATGGCGCCTCCGGCTTGAAAATTGCCAACATAAACGGCTGAATCTTTGGGTAGATGTGGCCAAGATGCCTGTTTCTTTTCACAGCCAGAAGGGACAGTAGAGCTGAGTTTTTAATATGATTTTTAGCTTGATACCTACACGTGTTAAAGTTTTGACACCCAGACAAACAGACGGACATCGAAGTTAAATACTTTACTAAATTAACGTGAAAAATTGTCTGGGTCTATACGGTGCATTCGAATAATATTATCCTAACTTCGAATACCTTTGCTGACTTCTACATATTGTTCGAAGGCCTACTTCTTTTGCCGAGCTCCGAAAGGATAGTAATATATTATTATTATACCCTGCATACCAAGAGGCTTGCCGGGTACGTGTCTTGCTGGATCGGGATCAACACTGGGATGCACTGGGAAGTACCTATTAGCGAAAGTTCTCAGCGGTTGCGCCAATAAACTAAAAATATATTTAAAAATACTAAAGTGCCCTAAATCACTTTTCCACGCGTACGAAGTCGCGGGCACAGCTAGTCTTTTTTTTTTTTTTTTTTTTTATTCAATTTTTAATTAGGGACTTTTAGTGCTAATTTACTATGTCAGTCCCATTATATCCTTACAAACTAAATATACTTATACATTAACTTAATTCATACCATGTAGTACATACTTACTTATATTATATTACTTATATATTTATATATTATAATTGCAGGTTCTGATGAAGGCTCCGACAGTAAAGTTTGAAATAATCCTACATCTAATAAATTTAAATTGAAAGCCCTCATCAGAGCCTCTCTAAGCAACTTGGTCCGGGAACATTCCACCAGCAAGTGGTGGACATCCTCTACAGTGCCGCACTCATCACAGTTAGGGCTGGCACTGATTCCAACGAGGTGTCTAAACTTGCCGAGAGGAACATGACCGGAACGTAGCCTATTGCCTATAACTACAAACTTCCTTTTAAGCTGACAGTTAGTAAACCAGGGAATGCGAGGAGGTTCACACTGTAGTGT
The DNA here is from genome assembly GCA_905187575.2 of Celastrina argiolus. Classification (NCBI taxonomy): domain Eukaryota; kingdom Metazoa; phylum Arthropoda; class Insecta; order Lepidoptera; family Lycaenidae; genus Celastrina; species Celastrina argiolus. The sequence continues at coordinate 5,702,783 of LR994579.1, read as the reverse complement.
TTTAAACCAAATTCCTTTTTCACGGGATCTTAAGTTAAAATACTCCTTCCAGTCCTTGTAGTTATTAATTTTATACTTGGCTAAAGCTTCTACATAGTTTGCTTGTACCATAAAAGGATTTCCATTATCTATAGAATCTTTAGCCAAATAATCGGCCCTTTCATTCCCCGGTAAGCCAACATGGGACGGAACCCATTGCAATTTAACTTCGCAATTGTTATTTCTAGTAAAATTATACACCAGTCTTAATATTTCATATGCATAGGTACTGCCTCTTAAGCCAGATACACATCGAGCAATGTGTTGTAAACTACTTCGGCTATCTACAAAAATTACTATTTTATGCTCGCCAATAAAGGTACATTGAATATACAATAGAGCCTGATAAATTGCAATTAGTTCGGCTGTCATAATACTTATTTTATTATTATTTATTTGAAAACCATAACTTACATTATTCTTAGAATCAAAAAAAGCTGCCCCATATAAATTATTTTTTTTAGATCCATCAGTGTAGAGTTTAATCCAATTATGATCATATTTAACATGTATATCTTCTAAAACAGCCACTTTTAACGAATTCATTATATATGTTTTTTTGGGATTTTTTATACTATCTAAATGTGAGAAAATAACATTTTTAACATCAATTCCTGACAACCAAATATCCAGTTTATACATTTCAAGTGGATAACTAGAAAAAATGTTATCATTCTTGGTATCTGTGTAAACTAAAAGCAAAAGAGGTTTCTTTTTATTCCTCCAATAATTATTATTTATATGAGTCTGTAAATCTTGAACTAAATGTATAATTGGATTATTTTGAAAAGACTGTGCTTTTAAACAGTATTTTGTAGCTAAATATTTTCTTCTATGAGTCAGATTAGGAATACAGACCTCACATTCCATCACATGGATCGGTGTTGATCTAATATATCCACCTATAATTCTCAGAGCTTGGTTTTGCACCTTATCGAGCTTAGATAAATGTGATTTTGCACTGTTATCATATAAAAATGCGCCGTAGTCCATTCTACTCCTAATCAAAGACATATACAGTCTTCGAATTTGATTCGGATGTATACCCCAGTCTCTGCCAGCCAAGACTTTAAGTAGGTTTAAAAATCTTTGCGTTTTGTCCCATATCTCATTTATATGTTTCCCCCATCTTAAACTCCTGTCCAACCACATCCCAAGATATTTAATATTTTCAGTTGCTTCAAGAGGACAACCATTAATATTTAAATCTATTTCTTGTCTCCTACGACCTCTACTAAATATACAAAATTTAGATTTTTGGTTAGACAAAACTAATCCTAATTGGCTAAGTAGCAATCCTATAGCATCTAAAGAGTTCTGCATTTCTATTACTGCATTACTTAGCGAACCACAAGTAATATACAGTGCAAAATCATCTGCATATTGAGTTATGAATACATTCCTAATAGTTTGACAAATTTTATATGTTACAATATTAAAAATAGTCGGGGACATCGGATCCCCCTGAGCAATGCCTATACTGGACCATCTTTCCATAACCTTTTCATCCTCCGCACCATAATTCAGATTTACTTGGAGATGTCTTTCTTTTAGAAATTCCCATATATATGTACTTATTTTCTTTCCTACATTTATGTCATCTAATGTCTGAACAATCTTTTCAATTGCTATATTGTTATACGCATTTTCTATATCTAGAAAGCACGCTAACGTTGGATGATTTTTACTAAAGCCTATTTGAATTTGACATACTATACGAGCTAAACAATCCAGACATGACTGAGAACGACGAAAACCTATAGTGTTTACATTAAAAAACTTATTTTTTTCCACATACCATTCCAAACGTTTACATATTATTGAATGAAAAATCTTACAACAACAGGAAATTAAAGAAATAGGGCGCAACTTGGTTAAACAATCCATATTTCGGTTACTTTTTGGTAAAGGGAAAATTTTAATATTTCTCCACTGTTGAGGAATACTAGCGCTATCTAATATTAAGTTGTAAATTTGTAAGAGATATAATTTTGCAGATTTAGGAAGGTTATAGATCATGGAATATGTAATATTATCACTTCCTGGCGCTGTGTCCTTCTTTTTAATACAATTTTCAAATTCTTGTAGATAAATAATACTTTCAATTATAGTATTATTTGAATTAATTATAGGCATCAAGGGCGTAACAAAGTCAGGAGCAAGATTACTCAGAAGATTTTCTACTTGTTGTTCAGATGGACAAAACATTATATTTTTGTATCCCTTTACCCATCTCATACGTCTCCACATCTCTGTAACTGATGTAGTTTCGTCAATGCTGCTACAAAATTTTTTCCAATTTTGAGTTTTGGCACGCTTAACCAGTATTCTTGTCTCAAAAATGTGTTTTTTAAATTGGTAAGATTTTCGGGTGTAGGGTTTCTCCTAAAGGTAGATAAAGCAAGTCTGCGTTTAGCTATAGATCTAGAAAGCTCTGAACTCCAATAGGGCTTTGGTTTAAAATTATACATCGAATCTCTGCAAACTTTAAAAAATGGAATACTTTTATTAGCTGAAAAATTTATCTGATTAATAAACCAATTGTAACTTTCTTGAACATTATTCACAGGTATTGAATTAGTCGTAATTATGTTATCAAGCGTATTCTTATAGAGCTCCCAATTAGCTTTTTTAAAATTTCGTTTAAAAACTGGAACTATATTATATAAGTTTGAATGAGTTGACAGATTTACTAATTTAATAACTAAGTGGTCACTACCCAGAGATTCGTTTGTAATATCCCATTTAAAATGTGTAGCTAAATCTGTTGATAGAAAAGTAATGTCAGGTGCGGATTTTTGTAAGGTACCATTAACTAATTTAATTCTTGTTGGGTTTCCATTATTTAAAGCTACAAAACCATTATCTAAGGATGAATCTAATAATTGAGTACCTCGAGCATCATTTTTATATGACCAACTTGTATGGTGGCCATTAAAATCACCAGCTATAATAGATTTATAAGTGTACATACCAAAAAGTGCATCCCAATCTGACTGCGAAGTTCTCACATTAGGTGGACAGTAAATACCCACAATGTTTTTGATAAAACTGCTGTTGAGCACTCGAACATGTAAAACTTCTATACCAATATTGCTCAATTGAAAGGATGATACTTGAGTATTCAAAACGTTGTGAGTAACAACCGCCACGCCTCCAAATGAATCTATTCGGTCTTTCCTATGGACATTATATCCACTTATTTTAATATTAACCTTTTCATTTAACCATGTTTCACTAATAATAGCTATGGAAACTTTTTCTTGACTTAGCAAACATTCTAAATCAACTAACTTTGATTTCAAACTTTGTGAGTTCCATTGTATTATAGTCAATGGTTGCTTTTTAGTTGTACTATCCATTAAATAGATTTAGTAACTTTGTGACACATTCCCCATCACTAATCACTTTCATAATAATACTTTTAAAACCTTCAACACATAGCCCCAAAATCTCCGTAATCTTATCATTAAAATTTTTGTCACAAAATAAAATGTTCTTAATTTGATTCATAAACTCCCAAAAAGAAACAATTCTTTTTTTGGATTTCTTTGAACTCCCTACATTATTTTCTTTACTTCCACTCTCTCCTTCCTCTTCTCCTTCTATATCAGAACATGCTTCCATTGCATGATCATGAGACGAAGCATTTAAAACACCATTGTCTCCATTTTCCTTATCCTTGCCTCTTTTCTTTTTTCCTGTATTGACGACTTTATTTTTCTTATTTTTATGTGACTCTTTGTTTTTCATTAATATATCTCTATATCCACTAGAACTAGCTTCATTTTGTGTAAAATTAATACTTTCCGCCACCTCGTTATCTCTCACATCCACAGCTAGTCTTAAATAACATAATATTCTTTTGTTGGGCTATATAAGAATTGCATATTTCTTAAATAGCCCAACAAAATTCCTTTTCGAACAGCCTACTTACTATACCCATTGTAAGGTTAAATTTAAAAAATGAAAATAATATAAAGTTTATTTACAGAAGCTATTTAGACGGATACACAAGTATGATTATTTAATTGACTCATGTATTAAATTTGATAAGGATATCAAATTCAATATGTTAGTCACTTTAAGCATTTCATACACATTATAATAGTCCTTTACATCATACAGTTTAAATTAGTAACTAAGGAGTTATCATAAAATATTAATAGTTAAAAAATTTGAAAATTTACTTAGCCTTAGAATGAATAGGTCATTCCATGCACATATAACTTCAGAATGAAGTATAAATCATTTAGGCAATGGAATATCGAAATGCTCAAAACATATTTATAATATCTGCCAGTCTATAATATCAGTAGACATTTAAAACTGAATTAAAATGAAATAGTAATAAAAAACACACAGGATGATAAAATGTGTGAATTGTCACCCATAGGTGACAAACCGTAATTTGATCTAGCATACCAAATCCTATACATTTGTGATTGTTGGAGTCACATTCATAATTAGTATAATTTCCATTGAATAAACGCAACGGAAGCCTCAAGCCGAGTGTTCAGCTCATAAGGAGCATGGCCATGGGCATAATCTTATTAGTCCTTATCGCTAATTGTCTACTTAGGGTGCAAATGTTACGTAATATATATCTTATTTCTCAACTTAACAGTTCAATTTTGTCGACCTCTGTAGCTCAGTGGTTGAGCGCGTTGGTGATTAAGCTGGAGGTCACGGTTTCCAATCCCGCTCAAGGAACAAAAAGTGTTTCTAAATTCGTGTTTCTAAAATTATATACAATATAAAGTATTAAATACATTTCCGCTATCGGGTACCTGTAACAAGTTTTTCGGATACTTAGAACGGGGCCAGATTGACGTGGTCTTATAAAATATTGATATTATAGTATTATTAATTTCAACCTAACTTATAATGCGCATCTACTGGGAAGTACAAAAGTATGACGCCATTTTTATCATAATATACAAACATCCGGTTACCGAAAATGACTTATTTTCAATTAAAAACTAGTGTGCCAATTTAGTGACCAATTGACATATTAAGTGATAACTATCCGAATAGTCGGACGATTTACAATTTACATAATGTAGAAATGATGCTAAATTATTGTGACTTGGGAGCTTCATAATAGGCGTTTGAGTAATTGACAGTTCAATAAATTAATAAATATGTACCTAAATGTTTAGTCAACAAAAAGGACATTTGACTTTAGGCATATATTTATGTGGTATACAGGTGTAAAAACAACAGTCACTATAACTTTGTGATATGATTATATCTAAGTTCTTCGCTTTCTCTTATTCTAGCCACATAAAAAACAAAGTAAAAAACTTTTTAGTTCTTGACAAAAAAAATACATTTCTAATAATACATAATTAATAGTATACATAGATACTTAGGAAAAAAATGTTACTGTAATGGCATTATCCAGGGAGGAAAACAGGAGTCGCCCTATTTTTGTATGGAAAAACGGCTGTTGTGTTTCCTCTTAACCCACTGCAGTAGGTAGCAGTTTTGGCAGTTCAGCCTTTGGACTTCCAAATTCCTATCTATACTAATATTATAAAGCGAAAGAGTTTGTTTGTTTGTTTGTTTAAGCGCGCTAATCTTAGGAACTACTGGTTCGATTTAAAAAAATCTTTGATTGTTGTATAGTCCATTTATAGAGGAATGCTTTAGGCTAATAATAAATAACATTACGCTGCGACCAATAGGAGCGAAGCGACAGTGAGAAATGTTGCAAAAACAGGGATTTTTTTCACATTTGGTGACTTTCGTTGCGTGCGCTGCATTAAGTCACTCAAAAACCACGCGAACGAAGTCGCGGGCACAGCTAGTCTATTATACAAGCTAGGGCTTCCCTCTGAAGGAGAACCAGTCTTCGCCACTAGGCTCGCAGGGTGATGATGATGTTTCTAACCACGGGACAGTTATTAAAGTAGTTTAAGTAGTTACAAATTACCGAGCATTTTGCATTCGTAACGCGAAATGCTGAACTTAGGCAATCTGGGTCAACGACGTAGCTCAATATAATATTAAGATCGATGCCCAACTCGACGTGCACATTTACTAATTAACAAGGAAAAAAGTGTGGGTGTGCTAATTATGTACGCACGTAAAGAGTTATACTAGCTAACTTCATGGTGTCGGTTTTTCGTGTCGGTGTGCGCGCGTCTCATAAAATTTTACTCTAATCTTTTTTTCCTAACGCGCTAAAAGAAATATAACTTTAAATTTGAAAATGATAATAAAGATGGTAAGCGATTACCGTCGTACTGTTGCATCTCGCTTCTTGCAATTAATATCACGGTTTATGAGATAATTGTCATTTCACCCTTTGGGCACGGAACCATATTAATAGATTGCTTATTTATCCTTGAACTATCGCAGGGAACAAACGATGCTTATATCCTATCTGTGGTTGTAAATTGATCCTCACCACAAAACCATTACATTTAGGTCAGGCTGTGATATAAGCTGATTATAATTTTATCGATTAAAAACAAATGAACAATAAACCTATTACGTTGTCGCTGTTCCATTCCAGCCGCAAAGTCTAGGTATTTTTTCACGGAAACTACTTAGCCGACTACAATGAAATATAGCACACCCTATAGGATGTCCACCCATGTAGGGCAATTTTTCGATTTTGCCGCAGATTGTTCCAACATACAAATATGACTGATTTCGTGACCTACACTTTGTAGGACTTGTGCGTTGCACTATTGAAATCAGAATGTTCTATTTTTCACAAAAAATCGATCACAAAAAGTAAATAAAAGGTGTGGCTGACTGGGCGCCTCTAGTATGAGCCCTGAATGAACATAAATATGTGCCTTTGAATTGACTGAACGAACTGTATGTTTGCATTTTCTATGTAAATTTAAAAGAATTACAGTTTTGAAAAGCTATAATATAGATACATAGAAGGTACCCAAAATAAAGCGTTAGACGTTAATTCTCTAAAATAAACTTTTAATCATGCAAAGTCAGATTAATAGGTAATCATTGTTTGGAAGTTTTTTTTTTGTCTGAACAGATGGTCTTCAATGATTAAGGATGTAATGGCTTAAGCTGTAATTACAATAATAACACTTATTAGTTTATAACTGTTTGATCAGAACGAAATAGATTCAATAAAACAGACCAAGAGCGAAGCGTTCCGTACAAAACGCAATCAAGTTTATTGCATGGGAGCCCTACTTACCCAAAATATTCATTTAAATTTTAGTATTTGTGGTAACTGGTAATAACGACAACAGAAATACCCTTCTGAAAGTTGTCAACTGTATAGTTAGCAATTGTGGTTCTTGAGATACACTTGGTGACAGACATACAGACAGTAGTATCCACATTGATAGGTCTCTGTAATAGGGTACCGTTTTAACCCCTCTGATACGAAATCCTAAATGAGTTGGAAAATTTACCTTGAAGCCCCGAATAACTTTTTGTATACTTCGTTCAGACTAACTTCAATTTACGTAATAAAATAACTACAGTCGACTACCCATTTAGTAGCATTATATGATTTAATGTTGTTTTTGTTTACGTTTCGGTTAAATTATATCTGTACAGAGTATGTCGATAGAGAGAAAACTTTGTATAGCTCATAACCAATGACTTAAATAAATGCAGTAATCAATAAAAATAATTATAAACAATATAAAAATATTTTTAAAATGTTAGGTACCCAATTGACTATGTATTTTAATGTTTATTATTCGTCCTTCTTAAATTTAGTATAAGCAATTTATCCAGTAACGACTGGCAAATGTATTTCCTTAAATGTGTACATTATAACAAAATATAATGATCGAAAACAAAAACATCTGAACAAATATATTAAGTAGGTTTTGTAAGTATACGTGTTGTATCTGCGAACTAATTTTGAAGGTTATTATATAAAACTACGATAAAATATAATAATATATACTTATCTTACATTAACAAACAAATAAAAAGTTTTTTTTTACAGAAGCGTAGAATATGATATGAAACATGAAACGAATCCGCCACGAAACACGTAATAAGTACTTAGGTACCTTTTTATTGCATCGTATATTTTAAACCCCGGACGAAAACAGGGATGTTATAACTTATAAGTTTGACGTTTTTCTGTGTGTGTGTGTGTGTATTTGTGGCATCCATCCCAATTCAAAAATGAATGGATCGATTTTGATCTAGTTTTTATTGTTTGAAAACTGATGTGATCGAGAGTATTTTTAGTTTTATACTTTGAGGGTTACTTAATTTTATTAATTTTGTTTCTCGCGTCAATATCGCGAATAGTCAATCGTGATATTCTAGTATCTATACTTTCGTTCTGACCATCAATCTGTGTATCTAATTTAGTAAGATTGTATACATAATATAGGTAATAGGCGACGCTTTTTCACAGATCAACCACTCTCGCTTAGAAACTTGAAATTTCGTATACATATTCCTCTTAGGTCTAAGGCGTATGCTCTTAAGAAGGATTTTAAAAATTCCACCCAAAGTGGATGAAATCTATTTGACACAAGCGATGCTGCAGGCAAAAGCTAGTAAACCTATATAAAGCTAACTATTCAAGCGGACGAAGGCCATACAAGAAATATAATATGTAGAAATATTTGCCAGCCAGCTGTAAGACTGTTAATTAGCGACATACTAATACTATAATGCCCTTAGCAATACTCAGTAGGTTTTCTAAATCATTGTAGATACTACTGTCTGTACTGCCGACCTCCGTAGCACAGTGGTTGAGCGCGTTGGTGCTCTAACGAGAGGTCGCGGGTTCGAATCCCGCCGAGGGAACAAAAACTTTACAATGTTCCTGGGTCATGGATGTGTATTAAATTAGTGTATAATATAATAAAAATCTTAAATATGTGTACAGTATAAAAGTATTAAATACCTATATTTCCGTTGTCTAGTATCTGTAACACAAGTTCTTCGGATACTTAGCACAGGGCCAGATTGACGTGATGTGAAGCGTCTATAGATATTATTATTATTATTACTGTACAGATTTCAAACGACACAAAACAGTTGTACTTTTTATATGATCACCTAATAATATAATCTATGTCTAAACTTTTTGAATTGTCAATGGTTGTTCAGTCTGAAGTAGTAATGAATCTTAAACGATATCTGACGCTCTTTATATTAAAAAAGAAAATCTAACCAACACACATCCATGCAAAGTTTCATATCAAAAAAAGGAGGAGGATCGTTTCGGCCCGTTTTTTTGTCATCATGATCAGAAATATGTGACAGACACCATATTTATAATTTCCACCTCCTTTTTGTGTCGAGAGTCTGTCTGTAGCATCGTAGCTACAAAACGCATTTATCTTTCACTTTGACTTAGCGACACTAATAAGTAAAATAATAAAAAAACTACGTTTAAAAACACCGACTTCAACAAGAACTTTAATTGTAAATACATTATAAAAGTGTTACGTAGTTTCTTTTTAGCACTTACCGTTTGGATGGTATGGAAAAATATGATGAATCTATACTTAAAGATTCCGAGACGTGAACCGCGGAACTCTTAAAATGACTTTCCGTTGCGTTATATTTATACAATAACAATTTCATAGCTATGAAATTCGAGTGAAAATGAAACTTTAGTGCTTTATAATTGTACACGACTTGCTGTAACGATTTGTCGTCCCGATGTTTATTTCAGATCACGGATGGGACGCAGATGCCTCCGCTCTGCAACCCCTCGCTGCTCATCGGCCAAAACGACCTCACATCGCTGTCCTACCTCCACGAGCCTGCGGTCCTACACAACCTCAGAGTTAGGTGAGAACAACACTTGTGACGCCAACGCACTAAATAGTTCCATGGGTCTACGGGACAGTGAACACTCTAAACCCAATAATTCTACTGCCAAAAATTCTCTAGCAAAAAAAGGCAAAATTCTAATTTATATTTAGGTACAGTTACAGGTTTCGCTGAGTTAAAAAGCCAAATATAACGTATGTTACTAACTTATTATGTTATGAAATCATCCTAACCAGCAAGGTTTATGCATTCATAACGTGTTTTCGCACAATAAAATATTTGCATCGATTGAATGAAATTAATGATTTACCATTAGTCTTTATTTGGAAGGTTCTTTCAAATAACATTACATTATATCAGCAAAGGTCAGCTGTGAATAAAAATGTATTATTGTTTGCAGATTTTGCGATCGCAATGCCATCTACACGTACTGCGGGATTGTGCTGGTTGCCATCAACCCTTATTACGACTTGCCGATTTATGGTAAGTACCTACCGTACGTACCTACGTAAGAATAACACCGCCACATCAACCATCTTTCCCGTGGGTGTCGTAAAAGGCGACAGAGGAAATATATATCTGGAAGTGGAAGCAGCGTTTCCGCGGTCATTGTTCTTTCATCTGAAATCTGGGCTCGACAACCCGCCTACCAAGCGTGGCGAGTGACGCGAACCACCCCCCATTAAATATTTTGGGGGAGGCTTATGGTAGTGGACGTCATAGTTGAATAAATGATGATAATTATTAGCTTATCATCATCAGTGTCCACTATTATGGACAGAGTTCTATAAACACCGAAATTATATATTAAATAACTAGCTATTCCCGCGACTTCGTTCGCGTGGTTTTTGGGTGACTTAAACCGTTTATGCAGCGCACGCAACGAAAGTCCCCAAATGTAAATAATTTTTCCCATTTTTGTAACATTTCTCACTGACGCTTCTCTCCTATTGGTCGCAGCGTAATTATATAATATAGCCTTAAGCATTCCTCTATAAATGGACTAACCAACAAAAAAAGATTTTTTTAAATCAGACCAGAAGTTCCAGAGATTCGCTAATCTCTGGAACTGGTCCGTTTAAACAAACAAATAAACAAATAAACAAACTCTTTCGCTTTATAATATTAGTATAGATAATATTCAAGGAACATACTTCATTATTTAATACATTTTATAAGAATTAAACAATAATTAACATATTTAAACATTAAATCAAAAACTTTCACAGTAAAAATACGCAGTTTTGACACTGCTGTCTGTAGAATATAGTCTATAGTCTATGGAGTCATAGTCGCAAACAATAATCATTGTATTGGCCAATTGGCATCACTGACTAGGCAATTGGCGTGTCATAGACGTGTTGGTTTACGTTTGCGTTAAATTTAAAAGGGGACGTTATAGTACGTCCCGTTATAAGTATCTATTAAAATTGTTATTAAGTATAACATATGCAACTGCAAAACGTACAAATTATAAATTCAAATCATATACATATATTTTTTATTTAATTGGGATTACAAATAAAACATGCAAATTGAAATCTATGCTGGCAGAAGGCACCTACTTAACATAATGTTACATTGAGTAAAATGCGATAAGTTATAAAAGATTTTACGCAATAATATGCAAACTACTCAAATTGCACACACTCAATACAAAATTCAAGTACACTAAATAATTGCATTAGGAAGCACTTAATTTTAGCCACTCGCCTTGAGATAGTCGTAGAACATCCCTTATTTAGTTCCGATTATGAGTACATTCATTTGTAATGTTAGTAATATTATAGCGTTTTAGTCTACAAGTGTGCTATATAACAATGTTTAATGCAACTAAATGATATTCAATAGGGATGTTGCCTAGTGTCATAAAAATTTTTCAAATTGTTGAATAGATCTATCATCTATCTAAAACGTACATAAAAAACAGTTATTTAGAATTGCCGCTATTTAAATTATAAGAAATTAAATGCCCGTCTCTTTCTTGGAAAATGTTATTACTTATACGAGTATATCACAATTTGCTACCAAAACAAATTCAATAAATAACCTACACATGAGCATGTCTAAGGAGGGCTCCGTAGGGCAAAAGATTGCCGCGATTCAAAAATAGCACAATGCCATCTATCGAGTGACGTTTTAAACTTTTGAATCCCGAATTTTATTAAGACTTTTTGAAGACACAAATTGAAATAAAATTGTGTAAATTATTTTCCATTAGATTCGGTCACTTTCTTTATGCTTTAATACTTTCAGACCATCCATATGTAAAGGAAATGTTTAGATGCTGGTTGAGTAAGAACTTTGCCCATATTGTACTCGTATCTACAGTGTTAAATGAATAATTTTGTTTGCAGGTGACGAGACGATCATGGCGTATCGTGGGCAGTCCATGGGTGACCTGGACCCGCACATCTTCGCCGTGTCCGAGGAGGCCTTCACCAAGCTGGAGAGAGAGGGACGAGACCAAAGCATCATAGGTCGGATACACTCACTTAATTTATTATCACCGTCTCTGTAGTCCTGTGGCTCTCGACTCGGAGGTCGTAGGTTTTCCTTCGTTGGAACAAGAAAATTTGGGCAGGACAGTGAAGGCTGATCACCACTAATTTTGTATACAATAAAAATGTAAGTCGACCCTGCGCCTGTTCACTCGCCAGTCGCATCTGGTAAGTGACCCACTGGGTTATGAGAGTAGTAGTCTATAAATATGATACCTGCGTGGCTTATGAGTCCTGGTTGATGAGTCCGGCCACCGACACTGAAATCAGTATGAGAGCTGATTGCTTCTAGCTGTCCCGGCAAACTTCGTCATCGAATACACGAAAACCTTTCTCGAAAACGACTATCCACTGGTGAAAACAGCATAAAGATCAGTACTGTTGAGTTTATCAGGAAGAGACAAACAGAATGACAATGTAATAATACATTTTTTTAATGTGTATTCGTCGTTAATGAACCTATTTCGAAGGCTATTTTGTTGAAAAGGAGATATTCCGAGGGTGAGAGTGCCTTAATAAGGAAACCAGGATCTGATGATGGCATCCCGAATTCGAGGGGAATCATCGGAAATGTAGTGACGTCTAGTGCGTTTGTTGTTTATAAATATATTGTTTTTTTAGTGAGCGGTGAGTCCGGCGCTGGTAAGACGGTGTCGGCGAAATACGCTATGAGATACTTCGCGGCGGTGGGGGGAAACGCCAGCGAGACGCAGGTCGAACGGAAGGTTCTAGCCAGCAGTCCAATTATGGAGGTCAGTGCACTGTCTTATGCTAGTTTTTAACCCCCGACGGTGTTCTTAGTTATGTTTGGTGGAAATCGGTTCAGGTATTCAAGGTCATCAGGTCGTTTGTTAGGTGTGATAGGAATGTTACGTCGAAGGATAAAAAAAAATAGTTTATTCTTATGGTTATGTCGCATCGCCTGCTACACATAAGCATTAAGTTCGCTGGGTACGTATTTAATTACCCATAATGCATAAGTAATAACTTATTTACAGGCCATAGGCAACGCTAAAACGACTCGCAACGACAATTCATCCCGGTTCGGCAAGTTCATAGAGATCCACTTCGACCAGCAGTACCGGATATCCGGGGCCAGCATGAGAACCTACCTTCTAGAAAAGTCTAGAGTGGTATACCAGAGCGCGGGCGAGAGGAACTACCACGTGTTCTACCAGCTCTGCTCCGCCGCGCATATGATGCCGGATCTTAAGTTAGGTAAGATAATATGTGATCACTGAATACACATCATCCTGTCTCGACTAGCTGGTAAAGAAAAAGAGAGATATAAATATAATTGTATCTGGTTTTTTTTTCAGTGGTGTGTATATGCACAAAACAGTTCATGCATGTTTTCTATTTTCAGATCATCAGGACTCCTTCCATTATCTGAACCAGGGCGGCAGTCCAGATATAGACGGCGTGGATGATCTCAAAGCATTCCATGAGACTAAGAACGCTCTCACTACATTAGGTAACGTAAAGGACACGTAATAGTACCAAATTACTTGGTGTCACTCGTTATGTTAATATCTTACTAGCGGTGCCCGTCTGGAATAGTGAAATATAAAGACTTCGTCGAATTTTTAAACATTGGTGTATATCATAAATCATAGGATTACTACTATTGGTCCTAGCGTGAGCCTATAGCTTCGATATGTGAGATATTAAAGAATTTTTCAAGTCCGACAATTAGTTCCTGAGAATAGCACATTCAAGCAAAAAATAACAAACAAACTTAGTTTTATAATAATAGTATAGACTATAATTTAAATATCAACAAACAACTGTATTGAGCAGCAACAAGTGAGCATAATTTGTGTTACTTAAATACTAATTTCGAGGGACAACTGTAATATTAGCTGCACTTTGACGTCATGACCCCAAATTAATCGTCTCGTTTTTAAGCAAATGTATATTGCAGGAGTTTTAGAGACAGCGCAGCAATAACAACTGCCCTTAACGTTAATCGGCACTTTGACGTCCCAAAATTCGTCCTTTTTAAACAAATGTATATTGTAGGAGTGTCGGAGACAGAGCAGCAGAACATGTTTACGGTGCTGGCAGCGATCTTGCACCTGGGCAACGTGGACCTCACCACCGAGCCCGATGATCACGCGGACAACACAGAAGGAGCGTACATCGACGTTAGTAGTGGCTTTATTGTAAAGATAACCAAATTTAGACATTTCCACTTTTAAAATAGAAATAGAAATCAAGTGTTTTAAAAAGTTCAAACGTCAAAATGACAGCTGGTGTTCATCAAAAAGAAGGCAACCAACGTTAGTAATAGAGCAGCGGGACCCTAATACTAAGACTGTATGTTATGAACCGCTACAGCTAGAAACAAAATAAAATTTCACAAATGATGTAATATAATATTTCTGATGCCGCTATTTGATTTGCCGCTGAGTTACTTCAAACATTTGCGATTCATTGGTGATTGATGAGACAGTATTTTTATAGCATCTTCTTTAATTCCATTCAATTCTTGGGTTTCCAGAATTGTGTAGTGATTTTCGTTTTTTTTTTGTTCAGGGCCAAGACACACACCTGACGATCGTGTGCGCGCTGCTCGGTATATCGCGACCCGAACTGTCGAGATGGCTGACGCACCGACGCATTGCCTCCGCGCACGAGGTGAGTTTTTAGAATATAAAAGTTAAATATTGAACTTATATTAACAAATAAATGAATAAATACCCTAATATTACACTAAAATAAGCAAGTAACTTAACGTACTTAATGAAATCATATTTCATCACTAGGTTATAGTGTCCCGCATGGACGTACAGCGCGCGGCGTTTGGGCGCGACGCGCTCGCCAAGCGACTGTACGGCGAGCTGTTCTCTTGGCTCGTGCAGGCGGTCAACAGGGCGCTGGACACCGGACACGCCAAATCACACTTTATTGGTGAGTTATATCGTGTCAGGAAGTATACTATAGTATACTTCCGCAACGCACTTGGCAAGCGGACCAATGAGGCATGTGTGATTTATAATAAGTTACTGGTAACGGTTTCCTGTTTACTTCGAACGGCCGATTACATGGCACAAAAAACTTGAGAGGTGTCAAGGGACACTCGGATGGAACGAAGTTCTGTATCTGGCTTGCTTTCTATAAGAGAGAGAGAGACAGACAGAGAAACATGCGACGCCGCACAGCTTACAATAGCTTACTATAGCAAAAAGTGTCGTGACAACTTTTCGTAAGAATTTTTTCTGTCTAGCCCCCTTTCACAACGCGCGATAAGGAACTTCGTTCCAAAACATGTTCGTTGTTTACAAAATTTGTCTTTCAGGCGTGCTGGATATATACGGGTTCGAGACGTTTGAGATCAACTCGTTTGAACAGTTCTGCATCAACTACGCTAACGAGAAGCTGCAGCAGCAGTTCAACTCGCACGTATTCAAACTCGAACAGGACGAGTATATTAAGGTGAGTGGTATTAATTATAGTATTATCATTATTTAAAAATGAATTAGTGAACTTTATTTACTAGATTACTTATAGTCGGGTTTAATAAATTCACGATGTTTTCATAATTTAGATATATAATATGTAAAAAGTATATTTGTGTAGATTAAAACTGAAATTTATTGTGAAAGTGTTTACTAGATTTACTATAAAGTTTTTCTAAAGACATCGCTTACACTCGGATCAGAAGCTCAACTATGTGTTGATGAAGTAACATTTAAAGAAAACAACCATTTAACATAAAACTTAAATTCCCTGTATGTACCTAAATATTATAATATTGAATATATAACATTAAAATAGACACTTATATACTAACCTTTATTTCCCGTTATGACCTAAATATGCTCACTATATAATATTATATTACTTGTTTACAATTATATTATTAGTACTCGTGTTATCTTCTATTTATTACATTCTTATGGCACGTTTGGTAGGTAGTAGGTACAAACGTAATACTAATATGAGTGTTGTGAGCTGTGCGCGGCGCGGAGTCGCACCGCGGAGTGCGGCGCGCGCGCCTGACCCCGGCCAGACCCCGCGGCCGTAGGCCGTAGGCACTAGGCAGCACCCGCGGTGGGTATGCACGGGCGGTGACGTCACATAACGTGCGTCGCGCAGCGAGTGCGGATTATAACGAGCTTCACAACACTTAAATATTAGCAGTTATTTATTTATTTTTCATTATACTTTGTATCTCATTTGGTATATTTTTGCATGCGTATTTTACATGTTATATTTTATTTTATTATATTATAATTCTTCGGCTGCTGTGGTGTTCGTCTGTCACCCGCCTGGCAATTGCGTGGATCCACAGAATACCAGGGATCGTGGTATAATGCCGCGATCAATATACCTGAGTGGACTCCAGTTCGAGTGTTTGCATTACACTACATAGCACCACAATCACTGTATTACTGTACTTTCCTTTTCTTTTAATTTTTTTTATTGTTTTCATATTGTTTTGTCGCTGTGTGATACCACTTTCAAAATGTTGTGTTGTGTTACCGTCCTAAAATATTTTGTGTTATCGAGTGTAATGTAAAATAGCTGAATAAACGTCTTATTATTATTATTATTATTATTACTTAGTTCTTAATATTCAAAGTATTACATATATTGCAGGAAGAGATATCTTGGAAGATGATAGATTTCTACGACAACCAGCCGTGTATCGACCTCATAGAGGACCGTTTAGGTGTACTAGCTCTACTGGACGAAGAGTGTCGAGTGCCGCAAGGCAGTGATAGAGGATTTGTCACCAAACTACACCAGAAATGTTCACATTACCCGCACTTCCTTAAACCGAGATTTGGCGATGCCGGTAAGTAAAGATTTTTAGTGGTATGTCTAATTTATGATATTAATTTGTTTATAAAATAAATAAATCTAATTAGTTCTAATGACCCAAAAACTATTAGTAATACCATATTATAAATACATTTTATTAATACATATTAATACATGGGGTGAGATCCCAGTCCCTCCCGATACGTACCTAAAAATTGGCCCACGGTAGAAACAAGCGGGTATGTATACATGTATTGTACATTATACATGTTTTTCCCGTTAAAATATAAGGTGTGTCAAGTGGGACTGGGATCTCGGTCTGTTACTGCGCCTCTAAATGTGTTTTTTTGCAGCGTTCATAATAAAGCATTTCGCGGATAACGTGGAGTACCAATGCGGTGGTTTCCTCGAGAAAAACCGCGACACAGTGTTAGAGGAGCAGTTAGAATGCGTACGACAGTCGACGGTGCGGCTCGTGCGGATTATGTTGGCGGAGGCGAGCGCGGACGCAACTGCGGGCGCGCACGCAACGTTGCCGCCGCCGTCGCGCCGACGCACCACGCCCTCTGTGCCCGTTGCAAGTCTCACGGTTAGTGTACTCATTTATTTATTTATAAAGCCTGTGTTATCCAGTGGTTCAGAACTTTGATTTCGACTCGGAGATTGTGGGTTCAATTCCCGCGTTGGAACTAAAAATGTTGTTTCCAAGTGGGGAAGGACAATGCATGCTGATCACCTGTTTGTCTGACAAGAAAGATGATCTATGCGTCGGATGGGTGTCCTTCTGTATTGCGCACTTGTTATTACTAATTTATTAATTTATTAATTCATTTACTTTTATTAAAAAGCTTGATTAATGAGACTACGTGTGGTATTTATTGTGATAGTAATCGCACCTCATGATATAAATATATATAGCAACCGCCTCGTCGAGCGTCCGGACAGAAGCAGACGGTCGGTGCGCAGTTCCGGCAGTCGCTGTCGGCGCTCATGTGCACGCTGTCTGCGACGACGCCGCACTACGTCCGCTGCATCAAGCCCAACGACACCAAGCAGGCTTTCCAGTTCGACGCCGCCCGCGCCGTCAA
This sequence comes from Celastrina argiolus, assembly GCA_905187575.2. Taxonomy (NCBI): domain Eukaryota; kingdom Metazoa; phylum Arthropoda; class Insecta; order Lepidoptera; family Lycaenidae; genus Celastrina; species Celastrina argiolus. Next base: position 5,684,635 of record LR994579.1, on the reverse strand, counting down.
CCAGCTCCGGTGAGTGACGTCACAGCCAGGGTTGACAGCGACAAGTTTTTTTCTGCTTTGAATAAAAAACAGTTACATGTTACAATCTTAACCTATTTTATATTTCCTACATCATTGTTCTCGAATAAATAAATAATTTGAGCAGAAGCAGATGGTAGTAGCCAGAACATTATTTTTGTTAAATGGAGTGCCTATTGGTGGGAAAGTCAAATCTTCTGTTTAAAAGATTCCGTTCTTAATGTGTTGCTTATATCCTGTAGTCTCATTAATGCACCTACCATGAATTTAGATTATTTAGCAACTTTGCCTAGCATCCTAGACTCCTGTAGGTGTAGGTAATCATTTGGTAACAGTTCATGTTATAATTGTGATTTTCATTACAGAGCATGCGGGGTCTTGGAGACTATACGTATATCATCCGCAGGATTCCCCTCGCGGTGGCTTTACCAAGATTTCTTCAGCAGGTAATGACATAACTAATAATTGACTCATAATTAGCATTCTCATAATTTAATTACTGCAAACTAATGAAGTTATTTAATCCATTTAACACGCGAACAGATTTTCTCTCGCAGTATTACTAATGTCATTCATATGTAGTATACGTTACGTTGAGTTTTTGAAAATATTAATAAACTGTGACCATGTCGGTCACAATAAGGAGAGCCAAGTGTAAAACAAAAAAGATTGGGTATGGTAACACCTATTGACAATGAATTATAATTGTTTAAGTAATTTTAAGCTATATACTGGTTTTTGTTCACAGGTATCGTCTTCTTTGCCTCTTCAAGGAGATAGACCGAGCGGACATAAAGGCGACTTGCTCCAGGATACTCAATCGACACATCAAAGAGCCGGACAAATATCAGTTTGGTGCTACCAAGATATTCTTCAGAGCTGGGCAGGTAAGACTAGAATTGTAAAAAAAAATGAGAAGAAAGTGAGAGTCTCTTTACATTGCTATGGTTTGCAGACAGAAAAAAATATTTTAACTATGTGTATTGTCAATGAGAATAGCCTAGAAAGTAAAAGGGCTATAAATATTTTACACGCACGTTTTCTTCGACATACGAGCGCTGCACGGTTAATAAAACGTGCAAGCTTTGTACATGGCACGGCAAAGCAACAGTAGACAACGGCTAGGTGCCGCACAGTTGGAGTTTTCGTAGAATTCGTCACGAAAACTTGAATACGTCTGGCGCCGTCGATACGCTCTTAAACAAGTGTATGCTTTACATTTACATTACTTTAAGGAGAATTGACCATAGGTTTTCACAGTCAAATGTGTTTGTACAATAGATACAATAGATACTTGCTGTCCTTGAAAGTATCACCCATGTTTTTGTTTAGGTGGCGTACCTGGAAAAAATCCGTGCGGACCTGCAGCGTCTGTACTGCGTACGTGTGCAGAGCTGCGTGCGCGGGTTCCTCGCGCGCCGCCGCTACCTCCGGCTCATGTGCGCGCTGCGCGGCATACAGGCGCGCGCACGGGCGTTCCTCGTGCGCAGGTATTATATTGTAAACATCGACGAAAACAGCGGGATGTTATAAGTTTTATGTGTCTGTCATCCTAGCTCCCATAGAGATAAACCGTTTTTGATTTAAATGAATGATTCATCGTTGCGATTCCGAATCAACGGTCTATCCACTAGGTTATAGACGCTCCGTACATTTCTGAAGACGCATGTTATTTCAACAGAAAAGTACAAGAGATCCGGCGTAATCGCGCGGCAGTGAAGATCCAAAGGAACGTCCGCGGCTGGCTCGCGCGCACCAAGTACCTGCGGTTGCGGCGGTTGGCGATCGGCCTGCAGGCGCACGCACGGGGTTATCTCGCTCGGAAACTGTACAAAGACAAGAGGATGATCAAGGCGGTATGCTAATTTATGTTTGTTGCTCGTGGAAGGACACGATACAATATGTTTAAATAGTATTTAGTTTATTTAGACGTTTATTAGTAATATTATAAGATAAACAATTTGATATTTTAGCCACGAAAATAACCACGAAAAAACAACGGTCTCAACTACCCAAGATGCAGTTTTAGCGTTTATCAAAAGCTGGGCCCTGATTCAAGGTGCCATCGCTATTTTCACTTACGAAGTTCGAAAACGAAATGTAAGGGATTTAACATAAGCTTCGATAAGTGATAAACGAATTCACTCGTGTTTTCGAACTTCGTAAGTTATTTTATCGATCGTATCTTAAATTAGGGTCCATGTCTATATATATATAAATACGGCGAATTCATGGCACCGTTTCTTATAGTAGGGGGGAAATAGTTTGCATTAAGATTCTCGCTATCTATAGTATACTACCGCTAGATAACTAAACCCATATACTCAATGTATTATGTATTATGTTCTGATACTGGTTTTATTTTTATTAGACGATCACAATACAACGATACGTCCGCGGCTATCTCGCCAGGAAGAAAGCAAAGAAAATGAGACGGCAGATTGTTATTGCCCAAGCTTCGGTAAGTTTCATTCTAAAATTGTTTTGCAAAGAATTTTATTTTATCTATGCTGTCATTTCTGAGCGGTACAGTAAACAAGAGGAAATCTAATTTCTCAGGTCCAATTAATGAACTACGGCTAATTATTATTAATGTACGGCTTTTTTATACCTTAATAAGGATTAAAAGATTGCTCTTAATAATACTGGGAATTTGAACACGATAATTTTAACATTATATTAGGTGGGTATATAATTTTTACTAATCAACTACAGAGTAATCATATTCCCAAATAATTATTTTGATGTGTCTGTTTCAACCGTCTTCTCATAAGTCGTAAGTCCTATGCGAGATATTTAGGCACAACTCACGTTGGCGCAGAATTGAATCATCAAGTAGTTCAGCATAATATTTATCTCTATTTTTCGATGCTTAAGGTATAAATTTGTATAATTAAATATGGTTACAAAACGTGTGACGCGTGTGAGAACGACGACGCGTCAACGCTATCATATCTTCCTTATACAAACTTGAACCCTAATGATGTATAAATAGACACTATATTGCTATAGATGATGACGTTTCTATTGCGTCAACGGGAGTCATATTTGTTTTGTTTCTCGGCGGGCTATAGTTGAACAGGTTGTAACCTATTTTTGTTGACTTTCCGCTTGAAAAAGCTTGTTAAGTTTCATCAAGAATTTATTTTTTGTTTAGATCCGGCGCTTCCTCGCCCGTCGTCTCTACAAGCGGTTACGCATAGAGGCCCGTAGTCTGGACCACGTGAAGAGTCTAAACAAGGGGTTGGAGAACAAGATTATCAGCCTGCAGCAGCGGCTCGGAGTCGCGCTGGAGAAGGCCAAGTGTGTGGAACCTTTGCAGGCACAGATTGTAGACCTCAGGTGCGTCAGTTTTGTATTTGTGTTTTGTTTTCGGATTGACATTAACGGATATTGAAATTTCATGAAGCTACTCGTGACTCTGCTGCGGTTTTACTTATCTATGTTATATGTATATTTTTGTATATTCAAATACATATTAATATGTTAATGATTTGGTAATGTTTGTAACATTAATAACCTTATCATTAATTACAGGGCAAAATTAGAAATGCACAAAGCGGTCGAAATAGAAGCTAAGGCGCTCAAGGAGAGTATAAACAGTAAAGAGAACCTCCTCACCAAACTGCAGGCGGAATTGGCAGAGGAAAAAGAGAAGAACAAGAGAGTTCAAGCGGAGAAACTGGAGTTAAAAGAGAAGTACAAACGAGACAAGGAGGCGTTAGCTTCTGAGAGTGAGAAGTTGGCCAACGAACTGCGAAGTAATAAGGAGAATTATGAACTTTCTATTGAAGGTAAGTTTACTTTTTATTTTAATATTATTTGATGGATTTGTTATAGGTTACAGGGCCCCCCTTACTTCTGATTTTTACTCTTTCGTTAATGTAGGTTTGTTAGTAGAGAGTGAAATAAACGTATTTTGATTTATACCATAAAATTTAGTCTATTCAACCAAAAAAAATATATCTTATTTAACATTGTAATTAATGTCTTCACAGATTAAAAATATTTCCAATTGAAATCCATACAAAACATCTCACAGACAATTTTTCGTTGAAATCAGTTCAAGTTAAATGACCGAAGCCTTTTTTATAATTAAATAATTTTAGTCAATATCTGCTGTATTTTTTTAAATTCTTATGTATTATTTTATATAATGTAAAAAGAAAATAAATGTATTTCTTTGTTTCTTTTTGCCTTGAGAAAATGGTGTGATAATAATTTTGCGTTTCTGGCAACTATTTATTCTGACATAAATTTGATTAGTTATTACCTGGACAAATTGTTGATTCCGTCGATAAGATTAAACATTTGTGAATTTATGCAGTACTATTAGTCAACTGGTCAAAGTAAAATATTCGGTGACATAATACATAATATAGTAAAATTAACGGAATCAAATTGATTACCGCCTTTTATATGATAAGATAATCAGTATCCATATTATCTAGCTCGATATTTGTAATTATTAACCTGTATTGGAGTTACAACCGTATACCACCGATATAAGGATTAAAATGATTTAAATATCGTTACTAATTAGCAATGTCCATGCCAAAATGCAACGTCCTATGTTATTTACTTCGTTGTAGGTTGTTACTTGAAATATAAACTATATTCAAAATGTAGAAATGTAGGCTGTGAAATTGTTAAATCTGTAAGTTAACTATTGAAAATGGTTGAGCAGACAGTTCAGGAAATTCAAGAGGGTGACACGGCAGCGGCCGACGCGTACGCGATTTGGTCAGAAGAGTTCCATCAACGTGCCAAGTTTTGGAAAGGTTAACTGTTTATTTTAAGCTTAACTGAATTGTCGTATTTTCCAGCGCGTCTATTAGTTGATAGTTTTGTGACTACGTTAATATTTAATGTATATTTTGTAGGCAACCTGAAGATAATGTGTTTGTTTACGTTTTCGTACCATCAAATATAGCGCTGTAGATTGTTTTGATTATAGCAAACGGATCTTCCAGTTAATCTAAATGTAGTAGGAATCTAAATCAAACGTTTATTCTATATAGAAAGAGACAAGAGACACGAAGCTGAGAAGAAGGCGTTATGTTTGGAACTAGAAGCGGAGAGACAGAGCCGGCAGAAACTGCTGTCGTCGCAGTACGAGCTGCAGGAGAGACTTGATACCATACAAAGGTTATCTCTCGTTACACTGTTAATATACAAATTACTTGCACAAAAATCTACCTACACCTGATGATGACTTAGCCGGAAACGGTCGTGTATTTCAATTAATCGAATGTAAAATAAGTAATGAAGAGGAAAAAGTGCAAGTATTTTTTGTATTATTACTGTGTAATATGTATTTCTACCAAGAACCTACAGTACATTCAATAACATAATATGATATTTCTCGTATTTTATTTTAGAAATATTTTTACTCCAATACTAATAAAAATATTTTAAGTCTGTATAAGCTGTACACTGTGTTTTCTGATACGTTAGAAAATACGCTTGATAGACCATGACAAATATTTGTACAGCTTGTCCAGCATATAAACATATTTATTAGTTAGTGGTTTAATGTATAATGAAACGTAATTTTAAGAGGCTTGTTTCTGTTGAAATTTTAATTCAAAATTCGATTTAAAATATCGCCATTTATATTGCATTAAAAAAAAAATACCCAGAAAATTGAGTTAAAACTGTCACTTAAACATGTGTGATATGTGACGTATTAAGTACATTGATTCTAGAGTTGGATCTAGATATATAGATATAGATATTAATGTACTTAATACTTTACGACGTATTCTAAAATGTTTAAGTGACAGTTTTTTTTTGCTACACATCTCCTTCATTCATGTTTTCAAAAGTCCTGTCAACTTTTGTACAAAAATATGATTCTGGACACTTGAATATAAGTTCTATTCGAATTGCAGGGCACCGGCACCAAAAGAACACCGACGATCCCTGTCAGATGCTAGCACAAACTCACAACAAGAAAACACCGTTGAAGACGTAAGGCTATTTATGATATCAATTACAGTATAACTTCTCATACTTTAAATAAATGGTAAGCGTACACGCTATTTGGACGAGCGTGTACACACACGTGCGTACACAACATATGCGTTGAATGTATCATTTTAAGGGCGTGTTTCACCAAGCAATGTTAAAGTTAACGCCATGTTAAATATCATGTTATCCCTCTCGTATTTCCTGTTAATGAATGAGATGGCATAGTATTTTAACATGGCGTTAACTTTAACATTGCTTGGTGAAACACGGCCTAAGTGTAAAATTGTTAATAAGTTGCATGTAATCAGTATTTAAACGTATATAACATATTATTACAAAATATTTTTTATTTCTAGGATTTCGGTTACGGCTCCGTTCGGTCTGTGGAGACGACGCGGCCCGCGCTGGAGGCTGTCAACTGGTCTGCCGGCACACACAATGGACCCACGCCCGTAATATTTTTATTTAACATTTTCAAATATTCATTTCCACCCCATTTGTAGATAAATTTAACCCAAACCTAAACAAACCGAAAACACCGAAATTTTCACATATTTACTGATTGTGCACACAAAGGATCATACTTCATTGTTAAAACATTATATAACAATTAAACAATAATTAATATGTTTAAACATCAGATCAAAACCTTTCACTGAAATACACCATTTTGACTGTAGAACAAAGTCACAATAGAATAGAGGTACCCTAATGAACTCTTAGTTCATAAATATTCAAGTAGTAATGGAACCTAAAAAGATTTTATTAAGGTTTGTTAAAGTTTTAATGATATTTGACAGATGGCAGACGCTGGGCTGGTGCTCCGTATGCAGAACAGAATCTCCGTGCTACAGGGAGAACTCTCTAAAACTGCTAAGAGAGCCGCCGACCTCGAAGAGCGTCTTACTAGTAAGTCTACATAGATAAATTAAAAAAAATAAAAAAAAATAAGTATATTCCCGTGGTACTTTCCCTTAATTTTTTGGCCGTTTGTGTCATTACAATTTTGTACTGTCTCCCACTTTGCTTGGGGAGGGAAAGTGGAATACTTCCTATTCCTCCTTTTTTTCTTCCGATTAATTTCGTTGTGGGTCCCAAGACAGATTTAGCTTGTCCCTCGGGCTCCCCTGAGATCATATCAAAGGGTTTGTCGTGGTTGGTTACCGCTGTAGATCCTGGCTTACAGGAGTTGCAGTGGTGGGAATGTGAGGTGGGCCAATGCCCGTTTAGTAAGTCTACACAATATACGTTATTTGTTACGGAGCATACCTACTTATCCTACTAATATTATAAACGTGAAAGTTTGTAAGTATGTATGGATGGATGTTACTTTTTTACGTAAATAGTACTGAACGGATTTTGATGAAATTTGGTAGTAGTTTACATGCTGAAAAAGGTAAGATTCCACCGGAATTTATTTTACGCATACAAGAAGCAGGAAACATCTAGTTTAGTTGTAAATAAAAAGCGAGAATTGTACCCTATAGGTGCAAAATGTAGGTTTCTTAAAGGCTGATCAAATCGCTGTCAATCAAGTCGCTCAGCTGACATTTGTGTTAACAAGACATTTAGAAACCGGGGAATAGTGTATTAAGATACGGAGACCTTATCCAGGAAGAGCACACAGACGCCTAAACGGTAAGCACGTTATGGATGTCTAGTTGCTATGTGCTTTTCCTGGGTCTTACTCTCCAAACTGATTCGATTTTGATTCAAATCGTGCCGCGTACTCCCGAATAAATTGACGTTTGTTTATTTTGATTCTTAATCGGTTGATATGGTCGGGAATACAAAAAGTTACGATCTAGCGATTTTCATTGCCCTGGTTAGTTTCAAAGTGATCCAACAAATAAAATACCAAAAGCCGTTGAGATCGAACGATTCTCGATTGTATCGGGAGTATGCCTGCTGGAGGAAGTCTAAATCTGTTTATATTCTTTTCGTATTTATTTTAAATTCTCTACTGTTTAAAAAAAAATGTCATTTCACACCACAATTTTATGTAGACCGCCTGACGTCACCACCGTCGAACCCCGATACAGACCGCTTCAAGGTGGAAGAGCTGGAGATCGAAAACAAGAAGCTTCGAGAACATCTCAACAGGCTGCGGGCGGCGGGAGACGGCAACCAGGTGTCCAAGGAGATACTAGGTCAGTCGAATATCTAAATATCTGGAGTATATCCGTAGTATTGACTATTGATCCTATTAATGTTGTGCTATCCCAGGACTAAGGAGTAAGACACTATCACAGAGCTAGAAAGTGCCAATAAAATATAACGCCTGAAAATATTATGCTTGGTATTTAAAAATGTGATTAAATAACGTTTGTGTGCGAAAGCCAATTATAAGGAATTGTCTTTTTGCTAAAAGATGGCACCTATATATATAATAATATTTCCTTAGATTATTGTTTTAAAATGTTACATACTAGTGCAGCTCCGTACGTTACATACTAAATACATAAAATTAAACTTTACAGTATGTATCTGATTAATCATAATAATATATTATATTCACTATGAAAATTTAACTATGTCAATCTTGTGTAATCTATGTTGTTCTAATAATAATAGGTTATACGCAATTTTCTAAAAATTACTGTCTTCTTTAGACACATTGAGCGCTATGCAGAAGGAGTTGGACAGGCGGCGCGATGAATGCATACAGCTGAAGAGTGTCCTCACGCATCAGGTAATTATTATATTATTATCGTAGTATATAGTATGTATATATTTTAAAACTTTATGTAATAGTATGACTATAGAATCACAACTTTTAAAGTTTTAAACGTTGCTACAAGTCTACTCTTTTGAGGTCAGTTTTTGTAAAATAATCTCAATTTAATCACTGTTCATTTACATGCTTAACATGTCTTAACAATCTAAATTCGCAGTTCTCGTAACTTACAAAAATATAACGAAAAGTAAACTGTTTGAATAAGCATGACAGGTGTATCTCATGCTTGATGTATTTATCTCTTTGCTGCTGATAAAAATTTACAACGACATGACTTTTTCATTATCAATGACTTTTGTTTCAAAGTATTTATGGGACCAGTCTAACTAGTGAGTTTAAGTAAATCTCATAACAAAATATATATCTTAACGATTTGGTACAGTCTATAAATTAGAAAGAATGTAAAGAATATCTATTATAAATTAAAATTGACATATTTATCTTTAGTTTATCTCCAAAATAGTATTCGCTGTTTATTTTACAAACAATTTTATCTTATGAGTCAACATTTACTCGTCACATCTGACAGTTTCAGAATTTCTGGTTTGTTAGATGTCTACTGATTAAATATGAATTTATACGTTAATACAATACAATTAGGAATCAAATTGTTTTAACAGAAACTCTAGAAAATCGATGTTAACGTTTTTTCCATTTTCCAACATAATATTGCGTGACCTATCAGAGTTAAGTATGTGAAGTGGAAATGACTAGTGTGTTTGTGAAGACGTTGTTTTTAGACCAACCCTTAAAACGGGCGGTGAAACCAAAGAAAAAGGTAATGTGGGCGTATGGTATAGTCCAGAATCTAGAACCTAGGCTTGTAACAGGCAGTTAAGTTGCATATTCCATGTCCTAGTTCTCTCTATCTTCTTTGACTCTTGATTTGGCCAGTAGAATGTCTCAACGACTAATATAAAATACACTAAATAAAAAAAAAAAAGGTATACACATTAAATTAAGACAAACTTTGAACTCTAGGTATAGTTTAGGTTTCTATTGTATTTTTGAGTAACTTCCAATCTAATTTGACTAAATTTTCGAATAAATTTGTATATTTTGTTCAAGCAGAAACCATGGTTCCAAGCCTTGAAAAGCGTTGTGAGTAAAATGGCCCTTGCCATTTATACTTTAAGATTTTATTTGCGTCTTCGATATTATATTTTGTTGCACTTAAATCGTTTTGTAATAGTAACTGTAGTAGTAATTTGGTTTTATAGAAATATTTAAAACGACTTTTTAATTAGTTTTTATTTTCTTTTTACGCTTCCTTCGCTGTTGCCTGGTATTTATTTTTGTTATCTTATATTTTTCATTTATTATGTATTTATAGTTTACGATAATTGATTATGGTCTTTATATCTGTAGACGGTGAATCTGAAGTCCCTTGCGTCTAACTATGGTTCTGACGTGGATATCATCAACGAAGATGGAGAGCTGGCTACCGCGTATGAGGCCCAGAAAGGAATCAACAGGTATATATTGTCTAACTTGTATCTAAATTATCTTAAATAATCTTATCTATATAATTTTTCCTATAGTTTGATGAATATAGTTATTCCTCCTTTGGTATGTCTTGGATAGTTACAGTAATAACAACAAATAAATTCTTACTCACACGAGAGTCTGTTTGATGCAAATTTTTTTTTTCACCTTACCCGTCGTCGTTGTGGTCTTTGTCATAACCTAATGTACCAGAATATATATTTATATATAATTATATTCTATTGCTTCTTATAAATTTTAAACCTAAAATTTATGTGACTTTTAATATTATTTTGACCACACGATGACTTCTGGTATACTTAATAATAATTATAATAACGAATTTTAAAAACATATTTAAAGGGCACTAGAAGAAGAACTGTTGAACGAGAAGAAATATTTCGCGGAGCACCTGGCCGCGACTAAAGCGGAGATCGAGAAGTTGAGAGACGACAATGAAAAGTATCAGAAGTAAGTTCTCAAGATTTGATGTCGATCGATAAAATGCCGTTTCGTAGCTTTATGTATTAGTTAATTTAAAAAAATGCATAAAAACTAATTTTAATTTATATTAACACTAGTAACATTTGAGGAAAAATGTATTTAAGGAGGTATTTGCTATATTTATCCAAATTATTTTACTCTACAATTATTATGAGCCAATACCATACCATCTCTATAATAACGATGACGAAGTAAGAAATCTAAAATGACGTATAGAGAGCAATAACTTAATTTTTGATCATTGGTAATGTAATTAACGATGCCTAAGCTATGTTATTATATACATAAATAATGCATTTGTTTAACTAAGTATCGATACGAAAGAAATCTAATTCGAAGATATTATTACAAAAATATTATTTAAACAACTATAAATCTTCAAAACTTAAATTTTTAGGGTGGTTAACTCTTTCGTTACAGCTTAGAAGAAGAATCGTCCGTTTCATCTCTCAAGAAATATTTGAAATTTCTTTATCCTGGCAACACTACACAACCAGTACTACTCTGTGATAATATCCTAATGAATATGACCTATGCTGTGTTTAATATATTTTCGGAATAACTTAACCCTATTAACTTAATATATTTTAGAACTTAACATAATTCATTAAAGTATTTTTATACCTAGCCCAAAAATATAAAAAAATAAAGCGTCAAAATCTAATTTTTCAAGTATAAATAAAACCGTTAACAATTCTTACAGTATTCTCTAACATTTTAAAGTTACATATTATGTGGTCCTATTTTGGACGTTATATCAGTGTACCATAAAACTTATTACAAGTTTTACCAATTTCAAGTCATGTGGTCCTTATCAGGGACTTATATCAATGTACCATAAACCTTAATACAGGTGTTACCAATTTTAAAATCAGTGTACCATAGACCATAATACAATACATGTTATCAACTTAATATCATGTGATCCTTTTCAGGACCTCATGCCAGTGTACCATGAACCATAATACAAGACGTGTTACCAACTTAACGTCATATGATCCTTTTCAGGACCTCATGCCAGTGTACCATAAACCTTAATACCGGTGTTACCAATTTAAAGTCACGTGGTTTCTATCAGGACCTTATGTCAATGTACCATAAACCTTAATACAGGTGTTACCAATTTTAAAATCAGTGTACCATGAACCATAATACAAGACGTGTTACCAACTTAACGTCATATGATCCTTTTCAGGACCTCATGCCAGTGTACCATAAACCTTAATACACGTGTTACCAATTTTAATGTCATGTGGTCCTTTTCAGAACCTCATGCCAGTGTACCATAAACCTTAATAAAGGTGTTACCAATTTTAAAGTCATGTGGTTCTTATCAGGACCTCATGCCAGTGTACCATAAACCATAATACAAGACGTGTTACCAACTTAATATCGTGTGATCCTTTTCAGGACCTCATGCCAGTGTACCATAAACCATAATACAAGACGTGTTACCAACTTAATATCGTGTGATCCTTTTCAGGACCTCATGCCAGTGTACCATAAACCATAATACAAGACGTGTTACCAACTTAATATCGTGTGATCCTTTTCAGGACCTCATGCCAGTGTACCATAAACCATAATACAAGACGTGTTACCAACTTAATATCGTGTGATCCTTTTCAGGACCTCATGCCAGTGTACCATAAACCTTGATACCGGTGCAACCATTTTGAAATCATATGGTCCTTTTCAGGATCTCATGCCAGTGTACCATAAACTTAATACCGGTGCTACCAATTTAAAGTCATGTGGTCGTTTTCAGAAGCATATGTCAGTGTACCATAAACTTTAATCCAAGATGTTTTACTAATTTAAAGTACTGCGGCCCTGTCAGGACTTTAAGCCACAAAAATCTAATACAAGTTTGACCGGTTTAAAGTATTTGGGGTAAAAAATGATAATTACATATTTAAGATGTGTAGTCCTTTTCAGGACCGCCCATCGGAGTAACTATAAAAGCAGTTTGACAGTATAATGTGGTTTTGATTAGATAACCTCAAACTAATTTTCAAATATAGTGTAACCATGAAGTGCTAATAGGGTTTAAATAAAACCGTAAATCTTTAGATCTGTGACATTAAATAATATGTCATTGACCATCAAGATCAGTGTAACCACTCAGAACTGGTCCTTTTCAGGGCCACATAATATCAGTGTTTTGCGTACTAACAACTAAAAAAAATAATGATAAAAACTTAAGATAATAAAAAAATACAAAATAATAAGTAGGTAAATATGTTTAAACATTTAAATGATTTAAATATACAATAGTCTAAAATATACATAATCTAATATTAAATCTAACATTTTGGTAATATTATAAATTTCCAAACACTATTAGTATTAACGATTGACATTAATGTAAAGTAATTGGTCGCGCATAAACTAGTGTTAGAGTAGGGTATTAATAAAAACAAATACATAACTGATTCAGTGTACTGTTGATTTTTTATGGAAAATAATGTTCCCATTAATAACAATCTACTTTTCAAATACACTTTCTCACTTAATTGAGTATTACAATAGTTTTTATAAAATAACTCGACCGATTTCGATTAATTCATCAGGTAGACGTACCATTTTTAATTTAATTCTATTATGTTTGTAGGTTGTTGAGCGTAGATCTGAGTCAAGAACCCAAGAACAAGAGTCAGGAGTACGCACAAAACGAGATCATAACACTGGCCTCCGAGAGCCTTGCTATTCAGGTAAATTTATGTTTTTTTCACATATTAACTGCAGTCTGTAAATTAATATTATAGTAAATCTATACTAATATTATAAAGCGGAAGAGTTTGTTTGTTTGTTTAAATGCGCTAATCTCTGGAACTACTGTTCCGATTAAAAAAAAATCTTTTTTTGTTGGTTAGTCCATTTATAGGGGAAGGCTTTTAGGCTATATAACATTACGCTGCGACCAATAGGAGCGAAGCGTCAGTGAGAAATGTTACTAAAACGGGTAAAATTATTCACATTTGGGGACTTTCGTTGCGTGCGCTGCATAAACGGTTCAAGTCACTCAAAAACGCGAACGAAATCGCGGGACCAGCTAGTGTTATATAATATTGTATTTCGTAATATAGACCGAAAAGAGTAAACATTATAATATAACAAAATTATAAAACTTAGTTCAGCTGTATATCTATGTATAAATGCATGTCTGTTATGATACTTTTCTGCGGGAATATGGGGAGCGATGAATTAAATTAATTAATTAACGTTTGACGCGGACGCAGACGTCAGTAAACAGACTTGGTCCGTACCATACACACTGCAGTCCGCAGTTTTTTTAAAGATTCCTATTCTATGGCCCGTATAAATAAAACAATCTCAAATCGAACCTCACTTGAGAACCTATTTGACAGATAAAATAACGTTTCGTAATATTACGTAATATTCATATTAAAGATTACAGACAAACATTAAAATAAGTATAATCTATATTTTTATGTTTTAAAAAAGAAAAAAAACGTATGTAACATAAGTAAAATTCTTCATGTTTAAAAGTGTCTTTATAATATTAGTATAGATTATACAACTGTATAAGAATATAATGTGTATACAGGAGCGCGTGGACAAGCTGTCGGAGAGCTGCCGGCGGTACAAGAACCAGATTCGCCTGCTGGTGAGCAAGCTGAAGGAGGCGGGCGTGGAGGACGTCGCCGACATACTGGAGGGAAATGGTACTTCCCACCTACCACCACACAACCAACAGCCGTACATCCCACCCACCACCACACAACCAACAGCAACGGCTCATACAATTCTAAACTAACTTCATGAACATATAAAATAATTGAAGACATTAATTAATACAAAGATAGAACAAAGTCGTCGTGGGTCATTTATTTACATTGTTAATTGAAGACTTGAATGGACGAAGGTGATATATAGCAAAATTCTGATTTCGAGAAAATTGAGTTCAAACTGTCACTTAAACATTTTAGAATACGTCGTTACGTATTAAGTACATTAATCTTAAGATCCGTCTCTAGAATCAATGTACTTAATACGTTACTACATATCCTAAAATGTTTAAGTGACAGTTGAATTTTCTGAGTATTTTTTTTGCGACAAACCATCGTCCATTCATCCATTCATGTCTTCAATTGGTAACGTAAATTAATGGCCCACGACGACTTTGTTTAGTCTTTCTTCATGGAACTTATGTTACTACTTAAATTAGATTTTACAAAGAGTTGAAATAAATGTAAATTACATGTTTAAAAAAACCGAATGGAGATCCTCCTCCTATTTTTGTAAGTCGGATCAAAGCATGTTATATATACTGTATGTTAATTTTAATACCCAATAACCCCCCTACCTATAAAATTACTTACAAACTTGATGAGCTATTTTGTACTTGTATGTCAAGTGACTTTTATAACGTACTAAACCTGTCCTCCTGAAGAAACATAATAATAGTCGGTAACCCTCTCATAACCCAGTAGGCGACTGGCGAGAGAACAGGCGCAGGACAAATTTTTACATGCCCATCCGACGCATGGATCATCTTTCTTGTCAGACAATTAAGTGATCTGCCTGCATTGTCCTAACTAAACTAACTTGGAAACAACATGTTGTTGTTCCAACGCGGGAATCGAACCCACTACCTCCGGGTCGAGAGCGAAGTTCAGAACCACTAGACCACGGAGGCGCCTAATACTACGGAAACATTATAATACTAATACTACTAAACTAATACACATAGTGTAATTTTTTTGCTAAAGGGGTTAATGTAATATGTAAGACAAGTACAGACATAACCTAAAAAAGGCTTTTATGATGTATTAAAAACCTTGTAATATATTTTCCAGACACAATAATATCGCATAACATCTCCACCGTGGATCTCGCGCCGGTGATGAGGAAGAAGGAAAGGGAGTACCTCGGCATGTTCGAGTACAAGCTGCAGGACGAGGGCGTCATCATTAAGAAGTTGATAACAGGCAAGTTTGGAGGGCGTACGTGTAGAACTGGTCATGTTTCTAGGGTTTCGTACCTTTAGAACCCCACAATACAGGCGCCCGTCGGCGGAGTCGCGGTTGTATTATATTTCCCGTGGCTCCGTGGGCGGCGGGTCTGTCTGCGTCCACTTACCATCTTAACGCACGCAGCGAGCCCCACATACTCGTGGAATCCCCGTCCTCCACGGGATGCGGCAAGAAGCAATTCTCAGCGAAAAAAAAAATGGGTTCCGTACCTCAAAAGGAAAAATCGAAACCGTTGTCAGATCACGGAGTCCGTCTGTCTGTATGTCCATGTGTCAGTCAAGACCACTTTTTTCAGTCCTTGAAGCTGAAAAAAAAAGGTTCTTGGCCAATGCAATCAAAAATATAGCCGTTTATGGTCGCTCTACCTTCACAACCTTGTATCTATAAAACTAAAACTTTTCAGTAGAGTAAAAAAAGTTAATAACTTTAGATTTTACGATGACATGGATTTTTAATTAAATGAGGTTCAGTTGAGTATTATTCTAGCATGTATTAACCTAAAGTATGTAAAAATTAAGGTAAATACAAGGTAGATGTTATCGAGAAAACATAGATTTTTTATGATACGAGGTTGAGAAGGTAAAGCGACGTTATGCCGCAAATTTTATTTTACTTGTCGTTGTTTGTAGAAGTTAGAATATAGTTTTTATATACAGTCCACTCGTCTCATTTATAACCACTAGGGCTCCATCATACTTATAAATAACCATAAATTTATACATAACCGCGTACACAATTACAGAGCTGAAGCCGCGCACCGCCATCACCCTGCTGCCCGGTCTTCCCGCCTACATACTGTTCATGATGCTCCGGCACACGGACCATGTGGACGACGAGCCCAAGATGCACCAGCTGATGAAGGCCATCCGACTCGCGACCAAGAAGACGCTGAAGAAGAAGACGGACAGCGTGGAGTACAGCGCCATGTGGCTCTCTAATATGTTAAGGTTAGCACTACGTTAATATTTTAACGCCTTCCTGGTCCAGCGACTTACGCCCGTATAAATAAAACAATCTCAAACCCAACCTCACCTTGAGAACCTATTTGACAGTTTAAAAAATCTTTGACTTTATGTTTCGATAAAATGGTTAATGACGTAGTCTTTTAGCCGTTTTAGCGAGTGATTAAAAATAGTATCCAGAATTCACTGCGAGGAATGTAAGCTATATAACGGATAAGTGTAGAAGAACTTGAAAAAAAATGGGTGCGTGTACTTATGTACGCGCGTGAGAAGTTATACTTCTTTAGCATCATTAAATAATAGTTTTTTATATATATATCTATATATAATTTTTTCGAGACTTAATGAGCGGTTAAGCAGACGACTTCATACTGTTAATTTTGTGTCACAGGTGCGCGCGCATCTTAAAATTTCACTCTCATCATTTTTTCATAACGCGCCTAAAGAAGTATAACTTCAAAAACGTTTCGTTTCACTTTAAAAAATTAAGAATTCTACATATGTTACATACTTTAATTTTTTTTTCTTAAAACGTAAAAATAAAGATTATAAAAATATACATTATACTTATTTTATTGTTTCCTGTAATCTATAATATGAATACAACGGTATAAAAAGAAAATTAATTAAAGTACTATATGTTACATTAATAAAGTTGTTCATTTTTAAAAGTGAAACGAAACATTGTTTTATCTGTCAAATAGGTTCTCAAGGTGAGGTTGGGTTTGAGATTGTTTTATTTATACGGGCCTTAGAGCATGACTCTCAACTCTGTGGTCATCGGTTCGATGCCCGTGTTGGAACAACAAAAAAGGTTGTTTTCAAGATTGATTATTACAACGCAGACTGATCACCTGATTGTCTTACAAGAAAGATGATCCATGATCTCTTTGTTGTCCTTTCAGTAAGTGGAAACCCACATACTGTGTTAGTCAGTCAGCCACAGTCAAATTTCAGACAAGCTTAATATACAGGGTGTTTTGCACATGGACCGACATGATTTTTTGGGGGGTGGGGGGGGTCATGTGCTATTTTCCCCCGTGAGACCCAATATCCTAAGTCTCACGGTAGTCTAGATATGTTTTTTTTTTATTTTTTTGAAATCTACCCGAAATCTTGCCTTTAAATCGTCCTAACTTTTTTGTTTGTGGTTATAATACCACAAAACAAAGTATGCTTGTATTCTACAATGTTTTCTAATTCTAAATAAATCATTACATGTTACAATTGATATCCACAAAAAAACTTCTGAGCTTTCAAAGTGGTAAATCGGTGTAAATGTTATGAAAAGTGACAACTTATCAATTCATTAAAAAAAAAACTAAAGTTCATTTTCAATTTAGCTTTTTATTAAAAAGTTCTTTACTTATTACCCTTTCTAACGATATGCTACATGACAGAAATAATACATCAGGGGTCGACCTAAGAGATACTTTGTTGCTAGGGTCAAGATAATGAAAATACATTTTTTATGTTAAGTTGTTTTTATTAAATTAAAATTACAAAGTTTGCTCGAATTGGCCGCCTCCACACCTTATGCATGCACGACACCTTTTTCTTATTTCCGAGGTTGTAGTTAAAAGCCGCATTTCCTCTTGCATTTTTACGAATGCTGTGTTTATTCGATCCACTAAAATTTCTTTTGTGGGCACCTCTGTTGCATACACTAACTCTTTTGCACGTCCCCATACGTAGAAATCCAGGGGTGTTAAATCTGGGGACCGTGCTGGCCATGGAATGGGGCCAGCTCTACCAATCCACGAGTTTGGAAATGCATTATTTAAATGCTCTCGTACCGTTCGTTGGTAATGTGCCGGACAGCCATCATTTTGAAAAACAATTGGCACATCTTCTAAAACTGGTAGTACCAGTTCAGGTAAATCATTTTGAAGAAACTCTAAATAATTGTTTCCATTGAGTCGTTCTGGCAAAAAATATGGGCCGACAAGATTTCGCCCAATAACACCAGCCCAAACATTTACGCTGAATTTTCGCTGAAAGGAAGTCTGCCTTTTTTTGTGCGGATTTTGGCCCCTTTTCTCCCAGTGATGCAAATTGTGCAGATTTGCTATGCCTTCATGGCTAAAATTTGACTCGTCAGTCCATAAAATTCTTTTCAAAAAGTCGCTATCTTCAACATCTGTGTGCAATAAAAATCGGCAGAACTCTAACCGTCTTGCATTGTCACCCTCTTCGAGACCTGGAACAATGAATGAAATCCGTGAGTTTGTGGTAATAACTGCATAAACGCGATATTTCTTTCTTTTAATTGAGCTCACGCAAAGAACTTCTTCAGTTGTCCGAGAAACATAGCAAGAAAGGAATTCAACGAAACAATTACAACAATAAAAAATAAAAAATAATAAGAGTAAAAGTGAACACATTAAGATTTGAAATCAAGTAAAATGTTTTAATGTCACATTTTAAATAAGTAGTAAGTACTGTAAGTTGTTACCTTGAACAGGAGTGTAATGAAATGCGTGCCTTCCATCTGCCCGAAGAACGGACCAGACTTTCCAAACTGATACGTTAAGTCCGTCAGCAACAACTCGTATGCTTGTTGTAGGATCGTCATCAAAAGCTTGAAGGATTCTCTCATCAACTTCAACATTATGTTGCCTCACATTCACTCGGGGCTCCCGAAAGTTTAAGTTTCCGGTCTCCCTCAGACGTCGATAGGTAGTTGAGAAGGTCTCGTGGTGAGGTAACCGTCGATCAGTGTAGCGTTCTTGATAAATTCTTCGCGCTTCATGCGAATTGCAATCAGCTTTACCATACGCCAACATCATGTCAGCATACTCCTCGTTACTGAAGTTCGCCATTGTAACGAATACGCAAAGATAAACACAACAAAAACGTAACAGTTCAACAACAGATTTAACAAAAAAACAATAACAAGACTTTAATTTGATTACGATAGAACAACGGGAAAAGTACGGGCACTTCGAATCGCAGAGTAATCTCGACTGATTCCCGGCAAGTGACCTTCACTCACTTTCAACTCGATAGACAAAGACAACAATAACTGTACTACTAGTAAGAAAGGGACTAACTTTTTACCTGCTGCTTGATAATCCGCGTTGACTGGTTACATTGTTCAAACCAATTACATTGTTAGAGTGCGTGTTCAGGCAAACGAAGCTTAATTTGACCACTTTAAGAATGGTTTCTTATATCATGTAGCATATCGTTAGAAAGGGTAATAAGTAAAGAACTTTTTTAAAAAAAGCTAAATTCAAAATGAACTTTAGTTTTTTTTTAAATGAATTGATAAGTTGTCACTTTTCATAACATTTACACCGATTTACCACTTTGAAAGCTCAGAAGTTTTTTTGTGGATATCAATTGTAACATGTAATGATTTATTTAGAATTAGAAAACATTGTAAAATACAAGCATACTTTGTTTTGTGGTATTATAACCACAAACAAAAAAGTTAGGACGATTTAAAGGCAAGATTTCGGGTAGATTTCAAAAAAATTAAAAAAAAACATATCTAGACTACCGTGAGACTTAGGATATTGGGTCTCACGGGGGAAAATAGCACATGACCCACCCCCCAAAAAATCATGTCGGTCCATGTGCAAAACACCCTGTATACATTTTACCTTCCAATAAAATGTGTATTATGTTCCTTAACGTCCAAAGTCCTTTATGAGAGAGTACATCACTTGCTACCGATTACAGCCCATAGATGTCGTATAGTACCGTTACCGCTCCCAGCGCCACCTTCCGTTAAATCTGTGAACTAAGTGAAAGCCACAAGCCGCCATCTTTGATATATCAGATCATTGTAAGTGTCTCATAATGATGAGGATGGACACCAGGAAGCCCTTACTAGGACTTTGGACGTTAAGGAACATAATACACATTTTATTGGAAGGTAAAATGTATATATTATGGTTCCGTTTGACGTCCAAAGTCCTTTATGAGAGACGTGTTTATTATCTTCTGGTGGCTTGTGAATAATGCAACAATGTGATAAAGTTTTAAAGTAATAAAAGAATCACAATAACACCTTTCAAGTACTGTGTGTCAAGAGACTGGTCGAGTATTTAATTCTTTATTTAAGAATATATTTTGGTTCACGTAATCCGACATCACAATAATTACTGCTGATGTAAGTTTCCAGGCGTAGCGTAAAAATATATATATATATATATATATATATATATATATATACATTCCAAGCAACTGGGGTATCACAAAATTTTAGCACCATCGACTCCGCTACTAGTAAGGGTTGAATGCAATTAAAAACGTCTTGCAAAGTTAAAAAGTTAGTTACTATTCGATGCCATCGTGTGACACTTTTGGTTCTATGAATAAATATATTACCTGGATGGTACAAGTACTATACGCTATGTACTAGTGTAATAGAACATCTCTGCAAATCTAGACTTATTCCTGAGAATTAAAGATAAATAAGTTATAATATTACCGACTATGTCGCCTTTGATCCTTTCCAGGACTGTGGAAATCGTCGCAAAGATCTTGCTAGGTGACCGACCGGCAATTAGGGAACAGATGTCCATAAGCTGCATCACGTCTTCAGTGTCTTACATTTGACAGGAACTTCGTAGTTGCGATTAGTCTTCCATACACTTTTACTGAAGCTGTAGCGTGCCAGCGTTAGGCAAGCAACCTTCCCGATTGGGGTGATGAAGGTTGCAAAGTTGATAAACCCTATGAGGCGAGACCTGCATGAGGGACCAACCGCCAGCTGCACAGGAAACTCCATAAACTCTAGCACATATACAGTATCTATTTTTTCAATAAAACTTTATTAAAGTGTCAGCCTTTGAAGCTGTAATGTGCGAGCTTTCGACTACAGACAAGAGACCATGAGTTCTAGTACGTCTGCAATATCTTTGTTTTCAATAAATACAACATATTTGGATGTGCGTCTGTATCTGCGTTATAAAACTTTTGTCTTCGTATCATCGACATGAACCTCGTCTTAGAATGTATGCCATTATAAAGCTCATGAATGTATACCATCAATAGAAACCCTATATTAGGATGCGTGCCATCATATAAACATCTTGTTTGCGTATCATCAATCCCTGTATTAGTATTAGAACGTGTGCTATTATAAACATATTGTTTGTGTATCATCAATCCTTGTATTTGAATATGTGCTATTATAAACATCTCCACTTTATATCATCAACAGGATATTTGTGTTAGAATGTACCTATGCCATTATAAACATCTTAGATTTATATAATTGATAGGAAATTTGTATTAGGATGTATGCCTGCTCTTGACTTTATATCATCGTTAAGAAATCTGTATTATGATGTGTGCCATTATAAAACTTTAGACTTTGTATATTGGACATAGGTAAAGCACGCGTCGACAATGAATCGACGGCCAAAGTGGTTATAATATTAATATTATACTCTGTAAAGCTAAATCCGTTTGTGCGACAAACAGACCACTGCCCCGATTTTCATAGGACCTGGTATACGTAAAGTAAATAGGCGCAAATGTCTGGCGTTTCAGCCAACAGCAATCCTGCTATACCCGGAGGTAAATAGTTTCGACACTGATATTATAGTCACAAGAGGAGTAAGACCTGCTTGAACAATCAGCTATTAGTCAATGTATTGTAATGAACTTGTACTGTCCTTATTGACTTTCGACAGGGAATTTGTATAGGTTTTGTGTCCCTTAAATATTACTCTTGCAGTGTAAGTGCGCGGCTATACGACCTGTCCCAGCGGGATGAAGGTTAGGAAGCTAATTTTTTAGTTTCGAAGCTGATATTATGGCCCAAAATCCCAAGAGGTAGAAGACCTGCTTGAACTGTCAGCTTTTAGTCAATATATTGTAATGAATTTGTACTGTACTTATTGACTTTCGACAGGGAATTTGTATAGGTTTTGTGTCCCTTAAATATTACTCTTGCAGTGAGAGTGCGCGACTATACGACCTGTCCCAGCGGGAGATGAAGGTTAGGAGGCAAATTTTTCAGTTTCGAAGCTGATATTATAGTCCTAACTTCCGAAAGGTAGAAGACCAGCATAAACTGTCAGCTGTTAGTTAAAGTATTGTAATAACCCTTCTGTACTTACTGACTTTTTGAACAGGGAATTTGTATAGCGTATTGTATACCATAAATATTGACTTTGCAGTTTGACTGCGAGGTGATACGACCTTTCCCCGCGTTGGAGATTTAGGTTACGATGCTAATTTATAGCCTGAACTACTGCAGTTGGTATTATGTAATAGCCAACAATTATTTATAAATTTTAATGTCCTCGGTAAGCTGGCATTTATAGTTCAAAACCAGCCAAAGAACTAGAACCTTTAGAATTGTTGAAGCCTGATTCTTGGTTCGATGTACTGTACTAGAAGGCCATGTATTTCATCATCCCGATCGATATTTATATAGCAAGCATACCAACAGTCTGTGTTATATATTTAATGGTAATAGTATTTTAGCCACAACTACAAAATGAACGAGATTTGCAAATCTAATGACTTTGATTAATATCGGGAGGGCGTCGACTGTAAAATGGATTTCTACCACTTTATTGATAATATTCGTGATGGCGTCAACTGTACATAGTTTAAATTCATAACAATACCTCTTTTTAAAAATGATAATTTATGTGAGGTTACCGACTGTACATCTTATTCGATCACTTGTCTCAGTTTGAAATCATTCTATTAAAGTCATATTAAAATCAGTAAAGTTTTGATCTCTTATATATTATGTGGTCATATTATATAATATATTATATCCCCCCCCCCCTTCTTTTTTAAGGAGTGAGGATGGCTCGCAAAGTCTTGGATCGCCAGTTTAATTTTTGTTCGAATACCCACGATTTATTTATTAATGATTGTTCCAGAGAACTTGTGTGTTCGTAACCTGAATGTATGTTATCCAGTCCGCCTACTTTTTATCTTGGCTTGTCAAGCATTAGATATCTGCGTCTGCATAAACATGAATTTTCTAAGCAATATTACATATATAGGCTTAGGGTATGTTTATTAAAATATTTTCAGCCGTCTACTGTTAGAACCGAACAGTCAAGACGTTTAACGTACCTATAGAAGGTCTGAAAAAGTTGTAGGTACTTCCAGTGCAAACATCGATCTATTTCGTTCAGAAATGTTATGAGTGTAAACATCGATCTATTTGTATCAGAAATGTTATGAGTGTAAACATCGATATATTTTGATCACAAACGTTACAAGTGTAAACATCGATCTATTTCGTTCAGAAATGTTATGAGTGAAAACATCGATCTATTTGAATCGGAAATGTTATCAGTGTAAACATCGATCTATTTGGATCAGAAATGTTGTCAGTGTAAACATCGATCTATTTTGATCAGAAATGTTATGAATGTAAACATCGATCTATTTTGATCACAAATGTTACAAGTGTAAACATCGATATATTTCGATCAGAAATGTTATAAGTATAATGTATTTTAAACTAAATATCTGCAGAACTGTACGTACTGGCTCAATCAGCAATAGAAAAGAGCTGAACAACTTCGCAAAAAATATTTTACTACCCTCCGCGAAGTAAACGTAAATGATGTAACGGATGGAAAATTCGATTTAGTAATGAAATATTTGTATTAATACATTTACATAGCCATTTGAACAGTAAAAGACAGCGGTTTATTGTATGAATACGTTTACATTTTAGGTAATACGGAACGGAGACGTTCCAAAAATGGCGGTAGTCGTAAAAGTTTAAAAATAGCATTTTTTGTTAATTAATTACTTTTATACTATTCCGATATCACGCTATGATAAAACAGGCACCGAATTAGGCACGATCTCAAGAAATAGATCATTAGTACCGCATAATCGTGAAAATTATCATGTCACTCACCAAATGCGGCTGCAAACCTTTGCTTCGATCCTAATTTCAAACGGCGAAGAGATTTTTTGCTCCATCTTCTACATTAACCGCCAATAACGAGTTCAAAACGACGAACTTTTCACCGCGATATCCCGATCGCGTGATTTACGTCTTCCCGATACGCGGTAAAAATTGTATAATGAACTCTATTGACGATCAGTAACGGATTTACGACTTTATAAAACTCAAAAATTTGTTTTAAATAGATTTTAGAATTAAAAGTAAAGTTAAATTTATAACTTAAATAAGTAAGTTTTTAGCGACTGCATGGTTGCAAAAACGACGCAACAATGATCTGATATATCAAAGATGGCGGCTTGTGGCTTTCACTTAGTTCACAGATTTAACGGAAGGTGGCGCTGGGAGCGGTAACGGTACGGTACGACATCTATGGGCTGTAATCGGTAGCAAGCGATGTACTCTCTCATAAAGGACTTTGGACGTCAAACGGAACCATAATATCAATATAAGTGTATTTTTAACTTATTCACATAACTTTTTTTATTTTCAAACTCCGTCTATATTATCTATGTCCATACAGAAAAATAGAAGTTAAACCCGCAAATCTTTTAATGATTACAATAATACTGCAGGTTACTGAACAACCTGCGCCAGTACAGCGGCGACGCGATCTACCAGGCCGCCAACACGCCTCGGCAGAACCAGCAGAGCCTACGCATATTCGACCTGTCCGAGTACCGCCAGTTGCTCAGCGACATCGCTATATGGATCTACCAAGGTAGCTTAATTGTTATGTATCTATAAATAGAGAAGCAAAAATTCCTTACTCTGGCATTATGTATAAACCACGTTGACAAGCTTTTTCTAATGCGAATAAGAAGTCGACAGGTGTGCTCTACATTTTATATCAATGTTACACAATTTTTGTTCACCCTCAGGTCTAATCAACCTCCTGGAGCACCAACTGGAGCGTCTGATCGTGGCGGCGATACTAGAGTACGAGGAAATCAGCGGGCTGTCAGGACCGCGCGCGCCCGTATCGCAGCCATCCGCTGGCCCCGCGCGCCTCAAGAACGAGCTGGCGGCGGCGCACGAGCAGCTGCGGCTGCACGCCGTCGACCCACCGCTCCGGGTCATGATATTTAAGCAGGTGTGTACATTCTGTAGTACGAGGAGATCAGCGGGCTGTCTGGACCGCGTGCGCCCGTATCGCAGCCCTCCGCCGGCCCCGTCCGCTTCAAGAACGAGCTGGGGGCGGCGCACGAGCAGCTGCGTCTGCACGCCGTCGACCCGCCGCTCCGGTCATGCTATTCATGCTACTAATTAGAGTGGCCCTGAGTACTTGAACGAATAGCTAGAGTCGGTGCGATCCGTAGAAATGAAACACAATATACTTTTCTAATTTGTTATACAAATTATTTGTTTACTAATAAAATCTATTAGAAAATAAGCCGATCACTTGAGTAAATAATATTGATCCCTATTTACATTGCAGCTATTCTACTACATCTGCGCGTACAGTCTGAACCACCTATTGCTACGTAAGGACTTGTGCTGCTGGGCCAAGGGGCTACAGATCCGGTACAACATCTCGCATCTGGAGACGTGGATCAAGGAACATCTGGCGGAGTACGGACAGACAAGCGTGAGTTGGATGCTTTGAATATTATTTTTGAATTGATGTTATTGAAGTCCTGTGGTAAACAAATAATGTCAAACTAAAATGATTTAAGTACTATTAAAAATAATGAACTATTAAATACAATGTGCGAACGAGAAGGGAACAACCGACTGTGACATCACGTTGCTAACCCTACATAGACATACCAACCTGCGTACAAATATCGTTTTGGGTAAAAGTGATAGATCCTTTTATTGAATTGTTTGAAACTTAATTTTTTGAAAACTTACCCTAATTATTATTTTAGTTATTGCTCATATTTTCTATTTTGTGCGTAATGAGTCCAAAAGTAAATAAATTCAATATTCATTTAATCACCCAATTGTATGAAAGTTTATCATGTAAGCGACATGACCTTAACCCTTGTGTGCATGACTGAACCCTTGTGTTTATGTATTGTTGTATGTATAGTGTATATGTTACTCTGTAAAGATGTTGTACACAATAAAGTATATTATTTGATTTGATTTGCCCTTATTGGCCGCTACTTACTAAAGAACAGTTATGTAATCTACTATGTTGCGTTCCCTCACTTACCCTTGTGTTCCTATTGACACGGTACATCTGTTCCCAGGTGGAGGAGACGCTGGGCGTGCTGAAGCCGATCACGCAGGCGGTGCACCTGCTGCAGGCGCGCAAGTCCATGGCCGACGTCGCCAGCACCGTCGAGATGTGCGCCGACCTCTCCGCCATGCAAGTGTGCAAGGTACGACACTACACCTCGCAGAAAACCGTGGGGAGGTAAAAGGAGGGGAGGAAAAACGTTTTCGAGGGACGGGAATGCGTTTCTTTTGGAAAGAGAGAAAAGAGAATTGCTTTTATCCCGAGTGTGTTGTGTTCCCGTGGGTTACTGTATTTACACGGACGGAGCTTCGAATAAAAGCTAGTAATAAATAAGCTTGTATCTATTATACACTAATGTGTACTGTACTACTTTGTACAGTACATGTCACAAATTCAAATCTGAAGTCGTGACACAAATAATTGAAGACATGAATGGATGAAGGTGGTATGTCGCAATAAAATTACCCAGAAATTTTGAGTTTAAACTGTCACTTAAACATTTTAGAATATGTAGTAACGTTTTTAATTGATTCTAGTGACGGTTCTTTAGATTAATGTACTTAATACTTTACGACATATTCTAAAATGTTTAAGTGACAGTTCGAACTCAATTTTATAAACACCACAATAATGGATGAAGGTCACTATCAACGCGCCTCAAGAAGTTAGTATAAACTAGACAACTTCCGTTTGATTATATTCGTCCATTTCTCAGATCCTCAACATGTACACGCCCGCTGAGGAGTACGAGGTGAAAGTGACGCGGGAGTTCATACACGAGATACAGAAGCTCATGCACGAGCGCGCCGGACCCAACGCCAGCAAGGAGCCAGTAAGTATAATAATAATAGCTCCCCTCACCGATTTCGGTGTCGGTAGCCGATTTCATTGAAACCGGGCCAGCTACGCAGGAGCTATTTTATAGTGCCCAAGTGTGTGCGCAATACACAGAAGCACTCTCTCTTCCTTTAACTCTCATAACCCAGTAGGACGGTAAACCGACACGACTGGCGAGAGAACAGGCGCAGGACCGACTTTTTACATGCCCATCCGACGCATGGATCATCATTCTTGTCAGACAATTAAGTGATCTGCCTGCATTGTCCTAACCAAACTTGAAAACAACATTTTTGTTGTTCCAACGCGGGAATCGAACTCACGACCCCCGAGTCGAGAGCGAAGCTCTGAACCACTAGACCACGGAGGCGATACTTATTAAGCCAGTAAGTATACTGGCTTAATTTAAAGAAGAAGGGGAGAGAAATTAAGTCTACATTAATACTGTAAATTGAATGAACGGATATTGGATAAATGGGTAGATGGATGGTGTATGTTACATCTTCACGCCTTATGTTATTTATACAGGCTGTAATATTAATGAATGATAATAATTTAGGGTGTGTATGGGTCCCGTATATAGTTCACTGTAAAAGTACCAGCGCTGAAACAGTTACTTTTTTTTAATTATTGTATGGAAAAATTCATGATGTTGGGACATTTCTCATTGAAACATTAAAGTCAGTATTTCAGCGCTCGTACTGTCACAGTAAACTCTACATAGTAGGCACACACCCTAAAGTATAATCACTCATTTATTTGTCAATGTGATGTCACGAAATGAATTGTCGTTCATTATCGATGAGACTAAAAGATCATCATTTTTAATTACCAAAAGATTAAATAGTTAACTTTTTTTGTACCTACTGCTATATTCAAGTGTGATCTACCTAGATCAACCAAACAGTAATGATAATGAGTCTGCAAAAGCGTCGTATGTAGGTACTAAGTACTCGTTTTTACTTTATTTAAATTTCTGCTCATTTAATTTGCTTGTTTTTAACAATAATTCGATTATACGACGACCTCCGTAGCGCAGTGGTTGAGCGCGTTGGAGCTCAAATTCTCAGGTCGCGGGTTCGAATCCCGCCGAGGGAACAAAAATTTTTCAACGTTCCTGGGATATGGATATGTATAATATAATAAAAATCTTAAATATGTGTATAGTATAAATATATTAAATAAATTTCCGTTGTCTGGTACCTGTAACACAAGATTGACGTGGTGTGAAGCGTCCATATATATTATTATTATAACCAGAAAAATTTGGAATACTTCTTGAAATAAGCAACAATACCAGTTCGCATCTTAGTGAAGCCAATAGACCAGTCTAATTTGTACCCTACATCAATCTATCTTGCTTTTCGGGGTCACATCTCACTTCTGATGGCGGGGTCTGCTCCCTGTGCGCGTTACTGGATACTGGAAATTGGATAAAAGGAGAAATGGGTGGTGTATATGACATCATTATGCCTTAACGAATGTGGCACATATATTGTGTATAGGTACACAATATATTAATATTAAACACGGGGTGATTCATGGTTCATATATTAAGCTGAATATAGTGTGAAGAGAATAACACATTTTTGTCTTGGCACCTCATATAAATTACTTAATATAACTAAAAAAATCAAAAGACCATAAGGAGTGAATATTACTATGCTGGGGCTCGCTACCTCCTAGAGATTTATCGCGCGTGCGAGCGGGATATACTAATATTCGGAACTAAGTTCGAGGCCTGAGAATCGCCGCCCTGACCCGGATTGAAACTCATCTGTTTTGTGACTTTTATGGAGATCTTTAATCGTGATTTGCCGCGTTAACGAAACGAAATTAGTAATTACTATTTTCCAATAGTGGCGCTTGATGGCGGTTTCCGAAATGTGCCAGGAAATCGAAGGAAACAAAAATAGCCAGTCGAATTGCCAGTATTAGGGTGATACCATTTTCTAGTACTAGCTCGTGTCTCTGTTTTATATCTACTTTGTGACTTAACTAAAGTATCGAGATCTATTAACGAACTATACTCTATACTTAACTAAAGTATCGAGATCTATTAACGATCTACACTCTATATTTCGTAACATAACTAAAGTATATGTATCTACTAACTATACTCTATTTCCAGCAAAACCTGCTGATGGACACGAAGATGATATACTCGGTGCAGTTCCAGTACAGCCCGTCCGCCATCCGCCTGGAGGACATCGAGGTGCCAGAAGTGCTGGAGCTGGAGGGATTACTCACCAAGATATAAACGTGTGTATAATTTTAAAGTTATACCTTATTGTCTCTGTCGTTCTTCGTATTAATGAAAGAGAAGGCTATAATCTATGATATTTAGACAGACGATCTAACAGGCGTTAGTGAAATTAGGATTTAATCCCTTTTCTACTTTATATTAGTTACGAGTAATTTAAGACATCCATTCAGGATGAAGGTGATATATCGCAAAAAAAAAAACAGAAAATTGAGTTTAAACTGTCACTTAAACATTTTAGGATTTTGACATATTAAGTACATTGATTCTAGAGACGGATCCTTAGATTAATATATTCAACACTTCACGACATATTCTAAAATGTTTCAGTGATAGTTTGAAATCAATTTTCTCGAAATCAGAATTTTGCGACATTTCACCTTCATCCTTTTTTCCATTAGTCTACAATTTATTCTGTGTGTCGCTAAAGTCACACACAAAATAAAGCATGTGTGGTGGTGGTGACAGAGTGAGATAGTGATACAATATTATGTCACTTAAGAGGTGTGTTCCAGTTGCAAGGAAATAACGTTATTAGATCACATGCTGTTTTTTATGTTATGAACTTAGGCCGAAATTAATAGTAATATAATTAAAATTTCGTTACATTTTACGTTTACTTTTCGTAAAACGCACCTGGGGGACCACTCAAGATGCCATCGAAATCGTTAACAAAATGTATGGGATTTGACATAAGGTACGCTAAATGATCGCGATTTGGTATGTCATTTAGAGTACCTTATGTCAAATCCCATACATTTTGTTATCGAACTTTGTAAGCGATAATTAGCAATGGCATCTTGAGTAGGCCCCCTGTAATATCATTGATCCGCTGATGTGTGAAATGTAATAATATAATGATTTACTAAATTAACATCATATTTCTATTTCTAGATTATCTTTCAAGATGGATTTGTTGGAGCACCAAAACGTTCAAGATGTTATTCACCAATATCGAGGTTTACTTCAAAATTATTTTTAAAACTCCATAATTCCAATGGTATTTATTTAGTCAATTTCAAATATTCAATTGCCATAATTATATCAACGAATTATTTTAAGTAATATATTTTGTACTTACTTAAGCATTCCTATTTTTATTAAGTGTGTAACACTATGTTTTTTTATAGTTTAATCAGTAATGAATAATAATGTTTTTTATAATTTATTTAATATGATATTGCCTTCTACCTTTTCGTTTATTGTATATTTTTGGAATTTTGATTTAAATTGTAAATATTTGTCATATTTATATTCTCGTAACGATCACTTTCGTCCTATTGATGAGTACTTATTGTTCATTCTGCTCAAGTCTTCCCTAAGGCTAAATTATTTAAAAATTACACACACATTTAGGTAGTTTTTGACATTATTGAAAATGTATTGAGTTTCCTATAGGTATTATTATTGTAATTTATGTATAACGTCGTTCCTTGTTTGTTTAATTAGTGTGAAGTCTTTTTAAATATTATCTATTGTTAAAAACATGCTATTCAAATGTAACAAGCATCTGCAATT
Organism: Celastrina argiolus; assembly: GCA_905187575.2. Classification (NCBI taxonomy): domain Eukaryota; kingdom Metazoa; phylum Arthropoda; class Insecta; order Lepidoptera; family Lycaenidae; genus Celastrina; species Celastrina argiolus. The sequence goes on along the minus strand of LR994579.1, from coordinate 5,653,241 downwards.
TCAATATTTAAATTCATAAATCCGAAATGATTTGATATACAGACGCCAAAACCTATTTGTGATTGGTTTAACATTTTCAAGTTTTGATTTGTTTTGTATGCAGCTGTTATCAACGTTAATTTTGGCGGACTGATATAATTTATTATTATTTATACATAGTTACTTCTGCTGCCATTTTATTGCCTCTATAATTATGGACCACTATAGCATTATTTACATAGAATCATAGATTTAATAAAATACAACTGCAAGGAAAAATATATAATTTGTTAAATAGGTAAAACTAAGAGGTATAGAGGTATTATTTAAAAATATTTTTAATTTTAGCGCCTGACAACAAATTTCCTAGAGTTCAAGTTTTTGGCAGTGTAAACTTTTAAAATGTCATAATAGAATAGACAAAATGGCGCTGTCCTTACAATAGGGAATGCTATAATGCTTTTGTCTATTACCAATCTGACCAATTCTCATTTCTCGGTTTTCCTCATCGTATTAAGATTACTCCTACTTAAAAGATAGTCTTTCTCGAGAATAATAGTATTGTGATAGCTGAAAGACAAGTTTCGAGTACAAGCACATAGCCCACTCAAGCAAATAGTTTATTAGAGAACACAGTTAGTGTTACCTGATACAATAATACGTAGAGGTTGCAAAATATAATTATATTTACAGTCGAGAGTTACCAGTATAGGTGCATAATGGCATATAGTTTATTATTATAGTAGTAATTGAACGGGAAATGCATAGAAATATATTTATAGTATAAAATACGTATTTGTTATAATAGTTAAATTATATAAATAATTTACATTTGTTTGATGGTACTTTAATCAGAGAATATATTTATGTTTGTATAATGTTACAAATCTGAATGATTTGATTAAAATATGCCTGATTGTAGACCCAGTGATACAGTATGTTTAGTATTTTCAAAAGTATTATTTTTTATTTCCATGTAGCAGTTAAGTAGAGATCGTCTACATACTTTGAAACTGGACAGAGCACTTCTCGCAGGTGACGAAACCTGGGCCCGTGAGCCAGTTTCCTATATCCGTATCACTTACGAAGTTCGAAAATCAAAATGTATGATATATTGTAAATTCTTTGCCAACACGAATATGCCATGGATGTCAAATCCCATACGTTTTTGATTTCGAACTTCGTAAGTAATAATAGAGATTGGCTTTAGGGCCTTTATTACTCACGACGTTCGAAAACAAAATGTATGGGATTTGACAAAAGCATCGATAATTGACATACGAATTTGTTTGTCATTTAGCGAACCTTAAGTCAAATTTCATACTTTTTTGTTTTCGAACTTCGTAAGTGATAATAGCGATGGTATCTTGAATATGGGGCATGATATTATACCGATTAGTACTTTACGCATATTGTCACTTATTTTTACTGTTAACTTATTGCATTTTCTGCATAGAGATAGACAAATATATTGAATTTTAATAATCACCGACTTTAATAGATATAGTGATCAGTCCACAGCGCAAATAAGAAAACCTCAGTAAGGAATTTTAAGTAAACTAAGTTCAGTTTTGAATAAGACGTTTTCTACTTAATATTTTGAAGTTGGTTTTATGTAGAGATTATATTTACAGTTGTCTATTTATTGCTTGTTTTTCAATATGCCCTTAAGTATTTCTAGATAGGTGCTAGTTGAAATTCTCTGTTAAAAGTTAAATTGTATTGGAAGATGTTTATCATACGTATTGTAGAGTATTTGAAGTGCAAAATGAAGTCAGTTTTAATTTTAATTGCCAAAGAAAATACTCAGTCACTCGTTCACTAACTAAGGAGTCCGGTACAACCACTTTCTCAATGTCTATTCCAGTGACAGACGTTTTATGAGAAATAAAGTTTCAAGAAGTAATGAAACGGCCGGTTTCAATAACTTTTTTTCTTGATAACTAAGCCCTTATTTCACCAACGCATTAAAACGACGTTCAACGCTGATCTACGGATTAATATCTATTTATCCCGTTCTAACATCGAATGAGAGAGATAGAGAGAGATTAATCTGGCTTAGCACTAAGCGCGTTTAAATAAGTTTGGTTCGGGTTTGGGTATCTAAGTTGTGACAGCAATTACTGTTACATTGGAGACGGGTTACTGAAACCGGCTCTATGTATTAATTTTCATATTTTGTACCATTAAGTTGAACTGACTTTGTGTTGTAAACCATTTCGATTTGTGATTGATGTGTCAATTTGTATTATTCCCATCTAGTTTAGCTAACGAGAGAAAGAAATATACTTACACAGAGGGCAGCCTTTTCTTTTCTGAGTGTACTATCTATACACTTTAGGGTGTCCAGCCATTTTTTTGCCGATTTTTCCACAGATTGTTTCACCATACACATATTATGACCGACTTTGTGACCTACTTTTGGTATGTTCTATTTTTCACGTACTTACGAGGAAACACTACGAAATTTTTTCTATACAGAAATAGGGGTCTCGAGATTCCTGTTTCCTCTCTGGACAATGCTGCTAGAGTAATATTTTTTTTAATATTCATGGATATTGTTTGTACGTCCCCATTTTTTACTCTTTTTAATAAATTTATTATTTAAAGAGATATGGACGTTCAAAAACCTAAAAAAATGGCCTGACTCTCCGCTATTTTTAAACATCTAGGAAACAGATTTGACCACAATAAACAACAAAATAAAAAATAGGAACCTAGCTAATTTCTTTTTTTAGCTAATACAGAAAAGAATATCTAAATCGGTTAAGTTTTGGAGGAGGAAACAGGAATCCCCTAAACGTCGATTTCTGGTACTTTTAATAGGTAATTTCAGTCCAAGTTGCAGTTGTCTCTATCGCGCTAGTGCTGGCTAGCTAAGGCACTGCGAGACGGCAATAGATTTTATAAATACCTATTTTGTATTTCTCTCAACCGTGTTGTTTCCTCTTAAGTCGATCATGGTCGGGCATCCTAACGCTTGCAGTGTCGACATGTTTTTGCAGAAAAATATTCACAAGCTGCACAAAACTTATTTTTGTGATAAGTCACATTCCAGTGTTTACATCTAGAATATCTCTCGTTAGAATAAAATAAAGTATCTACTCACATATTATAATTATACTCTGAAATGTATTCAATGTTTGAAAACTATATCCATCGTAATATAATACCTACATGCAATATAATTGCATAATGTTATTGGAATTAAATTATTTACAAAATGTTTCAATTCGTTATTTAAAGATGCTTCCAATTGTATGAATATCTATTGTGTAATCTTTATATGCGTTTAATTGATTTCACCCATAAGCAATATTATCATATCTTTTTTAAGGAATATTGTATTGTAATCATTTCTATTGATTCGTTTATGAATGCATATTATACTTAGCCTCGCTTTAGCTCTGTACGAAGTATCTCTTTATATCTCTGTACGAAGTATCTCTTTATATTAGGACTACAGTGTGTTAATTGCCAAATCCCTCTCCATAAAATTAATGTGAAAGTTTGCGAGGATGTGTCCACGCTACCAAGCAAACACTACTTAATATTGTTTTGATGGAATTTGGTATGGCAGAAGTTTAGGTTCTGGGTGGTTAATCCATGCAGAAAACTTTACTTTTTCAAGATAAAAAGTTATACTATGTTTTGACAACATAATATATATTTGTATCCTGAGAATGTGAAACCGTGTTTTTGTAGGAGACTTTATTGAAGCGATCGACCGCAGATCAAAGGTAGTTTCAAAATATTTTGCATTCACCTTCATACCTACAGTAGGTTTTAACTTTTAAGCAAACATCTTATATTATGGTTCAACGATCAGAAATTGTTTGAAAAATAGCACACTGTAGGGTATTACTAACTAATAGGTTATTATGAATTAAAATCAAGGTTCTTGACAAGATATTTTAGACCACTGATAGTAACGCAATACCATCGTGTGTTCTATTTTAGGAACTCTACACGACACACACTTAAGTTATCCTAATATGGTAAAGATTTGCTTAATTAATTAAATATACAAATGATTTTATATGATATGCGAAAAATAATTTTATATGAAATAAAATCATTGCACTCTTCAACCGAGATACGGACCAGCCATGAAGGTCGTTGACTACACAGCTGATTTTAAAAATTATTCATTTGAAATCGCAATGACCTTTTCGGCGCGATAGTCATTCATATGCTGTTTTTTCTACTCAGGAGTAAATCATTAGTGAAAAGTGAAAACCATAATGTTTGAGCAATTGATTTTGCAAAACGTTACATAATTGAACCAGAAGACCTAATTCATAATGACCTACTAGTGATCCTCCTGGTCTATTCGCTTGTGCATTTACTGTTGTTTTATTACTCTGATGTACTGTACATTGTGTCGTCGTACTTACGTTTGTGCTGTGAGCTACATTCCGTTTAGCTTAGATGTTATTTATTGTTAGACATATAAATATGGAATTTCGTTGTAAAATTAATAGAATAAATGATGTTAGTTATTTAATGTTTATTTTTCACAAATCCGCGTCTCGTGTGCGAGTTTTAACTTATTTATAATATATGTTTGGCTTCATAATAATATTATGGGGAAATATTGTAGGTAGTACCCGGAGGTTCGATAGGGGCGCTCACGCGCTGTTATAAGGCAGTTATAAACCTGAGGTAGATACATAGTTATAATTACTCAAAATAATACTTGAAGTAGGAGAAACTGGGTTTACGTGGGGGATCAACCCCGCTGTTTATGAACCCTAATTATACCTGAATAAAGGTCATATTTGAAAAATATATACACTGCAATACGTGAAATTTATCTCGCTACAAGAACCTGTGACCAACATAGTATAATATGTGAAAAAATATTATTTACCTACTTAAACTAAATGATGTTGATTCTCTGTACTTTTGTTGATTACGTCAATTGGCTACTTGACAATTTTTTAAAATATATTTTAAGCCGTACGGGCTGTTTTATACCCCCAACAATATTTTTTTCTTTGAAAAAAGTATTATTTTTATTTCTTAAAGATTATAATGGTCTTTACTCCCTAATTTGAAATTCGCGCCCAAAATAAGCCAATAGGCTGTCATTTGCTATCAGTGACGTCATAAAACTAACAATCTTAAGGCCCGTCTATATAAAACAATCTCAAACCCAACCTCACTTGAGAAGCTATTTGACTGATAAAAAAACACGCTTCGTTTCACTTTTAAAAATGAAGAATTTTACATAAGTTACATAATTTAATTTCTTACTTTCTTAAAACGTAAAAATAAAGATTGTAAAATATAATTATACTGATTTTAATGTTTTTCTGTAATTTAAATAATGAAACGAATCGTTTTTTTATCTGTCAAATAGATTCTCAAGTGGGATTGGGTTTGAGATTGTTTTATTTATTTACATATTCAGCCGAGGTATAATATTATTTTGAACAAGTGTGCGTTTGTAGCGACTCGACCCTCGCCGCACCCTATTTTGTTATATCATTTTCATGTGTAACTTATCCATGAGTATACAAGGTGTAAAATAAATGAGTGATATCTAATACTTTAGGTTGTGTATATGCCTCCTATGTAGAGTTTAGCCAAGAAGAATTGGTAATAGACTAAGGATTGGTAATAGACTATTCAACATTCTTCCTCCTGTGCACTGTACCCTTGTTTCTTCATAAAACCTACTCATAAAGCAGTCTTCGTCAACCCACTCTGACATTGGCAAATCACTAAGGAGCCATTTTGAAAAGAAGAAGAAGATGTAGAGTTTACTGTGAAAGTACGGGCTGAAAGACTTACTTTGCCTTTTATGTTTGTATGAGAAATGCACCAACATCATAAATTTTCCCATACAACATTAAAAAGAGCACCTCTTTCAACGCTGGTACTTTCACAGTAAACTCTATATACGGGACCCATGCACGTCTAAAAGTATTATAACTGATTAATATCGCTCCTGTATGTGAAGTTTACTGTGAAAGTACCAGGGCTGAAACAGGTAGGTACTTTTTTATTTATTATTGTATGGGCAAATTTATGATGTTGAGGCATTTGTCATAGAAACATAGTCAAAAGTAAGTCTTTCAGCGCTGGTACTTTCACAGTATACTCTACATATGAGGCACATACAATCCATAATATCCAATAAATTTTCAACTGTGTTCGCAACGAATGACAATAATAGTTGTGTCGATATTGTATAGAGCGTTTTAATGTCCTCCAACGATCTCACTTGTCTGATGACTATATTTCTACAATGATAATTGAATACTGAGTGCAAAAGTGCAACGCGGAGTAATCGGTAAGAAATAATATGGAGACATTATCGGTCCCACAGAAAAAGGTAAATGGTAAAAATTAAATTTATCATTATGATACCTGCATTTCTCAGATAATATGCTTTATTGACCAATGACAATAATATACGTAACAATACAACATACAGCGGTCGGAAACTAAGCGTGATAAATCCACTCAGGTATCTATATGATAAAGCCCATTTCATCAGAGATAAATTTTATTTACCTCGTAACTAATTAAATATCACGGGAATATTTATTGCGGTCGACAACAGTCCATAGTCCTTTCTGAATTTGATAAATCTAATCAACAAATTCTCTAACCCTCCTCAACAACAACAAATTCTCTAAGCTCCACACTACTCGCGAAGTTGAACCATAGGTTGAACGAAGTTAGACGAATAGGATAATGTAGAGATGCACGACGGCGTCGCGACGCCAACGCCCGACGTCGCGACGCCGACTCCCGACGTCGCGACGCCGACGCCCGACGCCGCGACGCCGACGTCGCGGGCGTCGCGACGCTGGCGCATGACGTCGCGACGACAACGCCCGACGTCGCGACGCTGACGCCTGACGTCGCGACGCCGACGCCTGACGTCGCGACGCCGACGCCGCGATGCCGACGCCCGACGTCGCGACGCCAACGCCCGACGTCGCGACGCCGACGTCAAACGTCGCGACGCCGACGTCAAACGTCGCGACGCCGACGTCAAACGTCGCGACGCCAACGCCTGACGTCGCGACGCCGACGCCGCGATGCCGACGCCCGACGTCGCGACGCCAACGCCCGACGTCGCGACGCCGACGTCAAACGTCGCGACGCCGACGTCAAACGTCGCGACGCCAACGCCCGACGTCGCGACGCTGACGCATGACGTCGCGACGCCGACGCCTCACGCCGCGACGCCGACGCCTGACGTCGCGACGCCAACGCCCGACGTCCCGTCGTACTCTTGCGAAGCCGGGGCGGGTCGCTATGTACGCCCGACGCCTGACGTTGCGACGCCGACTCCTGACGCCGCGACGCCGACTCCTGACGCCGCGACGCCGACGCCGACGCCCGACGTCCCGTCGTACTCTTGCGAAGCCGGGGCGGGTCGCTATGTATTCGATAACTCGGCTTTCACGGGATTTAAATGTCACTCATTCATTGGTTGAAAGTTATCACGTGATTCGAAAAAATCTATAAATGCACTGCATTTCATTGTTTTCTTCATACGTAATATTTTGTGTGCGTAATTGTAATCTTAGTACTAATTCCTTAAACCATTCACAACGAAAACTCGGCTTTATTAAGCTCGGCTTTATTATTCTCGGCTTTATTGAACTCGGCTTTATTAAACTCGGCTTTATTAAACTCGGCTTTATTAAGCTCGGCTTTATTAATCTCGGCTTTATTAAACTCGGCTTAATGAAGCTCGGCTTTATTAAACTCGGCTTTATTAAGCTCGGCTTTATTAAACTGGCTTTATTAAGCTCGGCTTTATTAAGCTCGGCTTTATTAAGCTCGGCATTATTAAACTCGGCTTTATTAAGCTCGCCTTTAATTTAGCTCGGCTTTATTAAACTCGGCTTTATTAAGCTGGGCTTTATTAAACTCGGCTTTATTAAGCTCGGCTTTATTAAGCTCGGCTCTATTAAGCTCGGCTTTATTAATCTCGGCTTTATTAAGCTCGGCTTTATTAAACTCGGCTTAATGAAGCTCGGCTTTATTAAACTCGGCTTTATTAAGCTCGGCTTTATTAAACTCGGCTTTATTAAGCTCGGCTTTATTAAGCTCGGCTTTATTAAGCTCGGCTTTATTAAGCTCGGCTTTATTAAGCTCGGCTTTATTAAGCTCGGCTTTATTAAGCTCGGCTTTATTAAGCTCGGCTTTATTAAGCTCGGCTTTATTAAACTCGGCATTATTAAACTCGGCTTTATTAAGCTCGCCTTTAATTTAGCTCGGCTTTATTAAACTCGGCTTTATTAAGCTCGGCTTTATTAAGCTCGGCTTTATTAAGCTCGGCTTTATTATGTCAGGCGTTTGCTGATGACGTGGTCCTCGTGTTCGACGGTGAGACCGCACTGGAAATCGAGGGGCGTGCCAATACCGTGCTCGCCAAGGTGCTGGAGTGGGGCGTCGAACAGAAGCTGAGGTTCGCACCGCACAAGACGTGTGCGATGCTGGTTACCCGGAAGCTGAAGTTCGACGTACCACGACTGCGCATGGGCGGGGCCGATATTGGCATGTCCGACGAAATAAAGGTGCTAGGTCTCATCATCGACAAGGGGCTCACGTTCAATCGGCATGTGAGTGAAGTATGTAAGAAGGCGTATGGTAGATATAAGTTGTTGGCCAGAACTGCAAAAGTGAGCTGGGGACTCAGTCCGGAGGTTATAAGGACCATTTATAACGCGGTCATAGAACCTACGGTCCTTTATGCGGCACCAGCGTGGGCACAAGCAGCGCACAAGATCGGGATAAGGAAGAGCTTTGGGACAGTACAGAGGGGGTTTGCTCAGAAGATATGCAAGGCCTACCGAACGGTCTCCCTGAACTCTGCACTCATCCTGGCTGGGATGCTCCCCCTTGACCTCAGAGTGCGCGAAGTCGCGGCACTATACGAGGTCAAGAGGGGGCTGTCCCTTCCGGGGGTGGGAGACAGGGAGATCGAGCGGATGGCCAGCATACTAGAGGCACCGCATCCTGCCAGAGAGAGGGAACTGGTGTTCGGACTGGTGGACGATGGGGAAAGTGTGGATAACGTAGGTTCTTTTGACCTACGTATCTACACGGATGGGAGCAAGATTGATGGCAAAGTCGGAGCAGCGCTATCCCTATGGGATGGCGATGCAGAGACGAAAGCCATCAAACTTGCCCTCTCGTCCTACTGCACCGTCTACCAGGCCGAGCTCCTGGCCCTTAACCGGGCGGTATGCGAGGCCTTGAAGAGCAAACGCCTCTCAGTCGGCGTCTTCAGTGACTCCAGGTCGGCACTCCAGGCAGTCACTCTCGGTTCCCTCCATCCCCTCGCCGTCCAAACCAGGCTAAACCTGATGGACGCGCGGACCCAAAATAGGGAAATATCCCTATTTTGGATCAAAGCGCACGCGGGGATGCAGGGAAATGAGAGAGCGGACCAGTTAGCCAAGGAGGCTGCCCTGGGGTCAAAGAAGAGGCCAGACTACGACGCGTGTCCTGTCTCATTCGTGAGGCGAGACCGAGAGCCGTGGTCGCACCCGCTATTGGCATCGAGTCTTGAAAATTTTTTTCTACCGTATTTTGGTGTGAACTAATGCTTAGATTTTATTAGCGGGTACGACCACGGCTCTATCTTGACCATTTTTGTACCTATGCATTTCTGGATTTCAAATTGAATTATTTTCTTGTTTCAGCCTTTTTAGACCCATTTTTTGCGAAGTCCGGTTTTAGTTTTTTAATCTTTTTTTTATTTAATATTTTTCTGTTTCCACATCAAATATATAAATTATTATATTTTTATTAAATTGTCCATTACATAGAAAGAATCAACTTCTAGATACTACTTGTACGACCGCATTTTAAACGTTTATTTTGGATTTAACAATAAAATATAATTAATAATAAAAAATATAAATACATATTCGTAATGTGCTTGCCAAGACCTATCTTTTGATACCAAACACAAGAATTTTTTTGAAGATAGTTTTTGAGTTATAATTTTCAAAGTCAAAAAATTTTCAATAAATTATATAGCCTATGTTACACGCGGCATTATTACTAATCGATTGACACCTCAGTCATCAAAATCGGACCAGTAGTTTAGCCGCTACGCGGGAACATACATACATACATACATAGACTGCCAAAATCATTACCCTTCCTTTTGGCTTCGCCGAAGTCGGGTAAAAATGTACTCTAGTGGTATTATCCATGGAGGAAACAGAGATCGCATATACCCCTGTTTCTCTATGGAAAAATTACTGTTGTGTTTTCTATTAAAAGCTTGGCGTCCGCCACCTCGGATAACGTTGACGAAATTGTCTTTACGTACGTTTGTAACGCAGATAATAAGTTTATCTAATTTGCATGTAGTTAGTACCTGCAAAAATGTAGTTCACGTGTCTGTTATCTTCAAATTGTTCTAAATGGAACAATTTGAAGATACCTAACTCAGATAAGTTTTAAACGGGCGCTTATGTCACATTAAATATTTTTTGCCCGACTTCGGCGAACCCGCAATGAAGGATAATGATTTTGCAGTCTATGTATGTATGTATGTTTGTATGTATGTATGTATGTTCCCTCGTAGCGGTTAAACTACTTGTCCGATTTTGATAAATAAGGTGTCAATAGATTCGTAGTGGTCCCGCGAGTAACACAGGCTATATAATTTTTCGAAAAATTTAGAATTTTGAATATTATACCTCAAAAACTATCTCCAGAAAAATTAATTAAGATAATTGTATCGTGTTTAGTATCAAAAGATAGGTCTCGGATCGGATATCTGAAGATAGGTTTCATTTAAAACGTGATGCTTGGCCGTTTTATTTCGCACACGATTAATGAATTCGTATGAAATGTTCCTAACGGTAGCAAAACGGTCAAGTATTATGTTTTAACTGCAATGTAGAGTAAGTGAAGTTAAGCCTGGTGAAGTAAGGGCGCATAGATCAAGAATTTTGGTTCTACATGAGATCTGACCACTTTTTGATAGATTTTGATTAAGGTGTAGTGTAGAGCTTGGCTTTATACGATATCTGATAACTTTTTCACAGGGTAAGCTGTGTAGGCTCGTCTTGACAACATTTTTACATGAAAATGTTTTTGGTGGGATTTCATTTATTTTTGTAAGCTAACTTTTTTTAATTTAAAGATAACCTATTTTGACCCCGGGCCTTTACTTACGGAAAATAGAACAGTCAGCGCCTTAACTTAGTGACGCCTAGTGACGTCGACTGATGTCACCGTCAATATTATACCGTGTATAAACTTTCACCGCAATTTTTAAGATGTAGAGGCGGATTTTCAAATAAATGTCTCGTCCATATTTCTTTATTTGTTGTATTATTATATTATAACTAGCTGTGCCCGCGACTTCGTACGCGTGGATAAATGATTTAGGACAGTGTTATATTAAATCTGTTTTAAAAGAAGTAGGCCGATGAAGTAATAATAATAGTTTACCGACAAATAATGGCTCGGACATGCCTTATGAAGACATAGGATTACCCCCAATAAATGTAACTATATCTTGAATAGTCAGACATAACTGCTCAGCATCAAAAAGTACACAGAACACCATCATGACTACAAACAAATAACCGCTGAGGACTTCCGCTAATAGGTACTTGCCAATGTTGATCCCGATCCAGTTAGTGACATGCCCGGCAAGCCGCTTGGTATGTAGGGTATATTAGGTATATTACCATCCTTTCGGAGCTCAGCAAAAGAAGTAGGTCCCGTACAACATGCAGTAGAGAAGTTATTCGGATAATATTATTCGGATACACCGTATAAACCCGGTCAATTTTTCTCGTTAATTTAGTATAGGATTTAACTTCGTGGTCCATCTGTCTGTCTGTATGTCAAAACCCTTTATCTCAAAAACACGTGTCGGTATCAAGCTAAAAATCATATCAAATACTCAGGATCCATAACTGTCCCTTGAAGCTGTGAAAAAATCAGACTTGTTAGCCACCGCAACCAAAGATACAGCCGTTTATGTTGAAATTTTTTTTCATTTTCCACACTTTCAAGGGAATTAAAACCCAAAGGGTACTTCCCGGGAACTCAGAATCCTTAGAGATAATCAAGCAACAACGTTTTAATTTATTGCTGACAAAGGATAAAAATATATTATTTTTTTTAACTTACACTACCGTTTTTGTCTTGAATGTTTTGAGGAATTGAAACTTAACTTGAAGATATGGTCTCTAGTATCTTCAAGCTGTAATCAAATCAAAATTCTATGTCAAACAGGTTTGTATGGAGCTCTTGGTGCGCAAGTCCAACTCGCACTTGACCAGTTTTTATTTATTTATATTAATTTATTATTACTAACCTACGCCAACAAATATGTACATACAGTAAACTTATCACAAAGGACTTTACAACAAAAGTAACTAAGTACTAACTGATTTTATACAAAAAACTTTCGTAATAAAGTCCAGAAAAAAAACTTAGATTGTCCCTACCTAGTATAAAAACTAAGAAATAAAAAGATCAAGAAATACATAAATGTAAGTTATATTGACCTAACTTTTTTACTTTAACTATTAACATGTGTAAATCAAAATTCTATTTATTAGGTATAATAGTTTACGTGAAAACAAACTATCCTACGCCTATACAAAAATAATTGTTGTATTTACTATTCCTAAATAATATAAATAAATGAAATTCACTTTTATCAAATGCCATTCTCCTCCGGTGCGTTCGCTGCGAATAAAATTTGAAGCAGCGCGCGGCTCCAGGGCCGGCGCGCTTCCTACAAACGTCCAGCAAATACGACATGATGTTTTTAAATTGTCATAACTTTTTTATTTATAAACCGACTAGCTGACCCTTGCCCACTTCGTTGAGCATAAAAAGAGTTTATGATAAAATTCAACTAAAAAAAAACAACGTGGGAACCCGAAACCCGAAACGCGGGAACCCGGAACCCGCAACGCGGAAACCCGAAACCCGCAACGCGGGAACCCGGAACCCGCAACGCGGGAACCCGGAACCCGCAACGCGGGAACCCGGAACCCGCAACGCGGGAACCCGGAACCCGCAACGCGGGAACCCGGAACCCGCAACGCGGGAACCCGGAACCCGCAACCCGCAACGCGGGAACCCGGAACCCGCAACGCGGGAACCCGGAACCCGCAACGCGGGAACCCGGAACCCGCAACGCGGGAACCCGGAACCCGCAACGCGGGAACCCGGAACCCGCAACGCGGGAACCCGGAACCCGCAACGCGGGAACCCGGAACCCGCAACCCGCAACGCGGGAACCCGGAACCCGCAACGCGGGAACCCGGAATCCGCAACGCGGGAACCCGGAACTCGCAACGCGGGAACCCGGAACCCGCAACGCGGGAACCCGGAACCCGCAACGCGGGTACCCGGAACCCGCAACGCGGGAACCCGGAACCCGCAACGCGGGTACCCGGAACCCGCAACGCGGGAACCCGGAAACCGCAACGCGGGAACCCGGAACCCGCAACAGGGAACCCGAAACCCGCAACGCGGAACCCGGAACGCGGAACCCGGAACGCCGAACCCGCTACGCGGGAACCCGGAACCCGCAACGCGGGAACCCGAAACCCGCAACGCGGAACCCGGAACGCGGAACCCGGAACGCCGAACCCGCTACGCGGGAACCCGGAACCCGCAACGCGGGAACCCGGAACCCGCAACGCGGAACCCGCAGCATGGGAACCCGAAACCCGCAACGCGGGAACCCGGAACCCCCAACTCGGGAACCCGGAACCCGCAACGCGGAACCCGCAACATGGGAACCCGAAACCCGCAACGCGGAACCCGGAACGCAGAACCCGGAACGCGAAACACGGGAACCCGGAACCCGCAACGCGGAACCAGCAGCATGGGAACCCGAAACCCGCAACGCGGAATCCGGAACCCGCAACGCGGAACCCACAACGCGAAACCCTAACGCAGAACCCGCAACGTTCACGGAAACGCTGTCAAATGGAATAAATAGTATCCTATGTCCGTCTACTTGCTCTAAGCTACTTCCTCACCAATTTTCAGCCATATCGATAAAACCGTTCTTGAGTTATCAATAATTTAACTAACACGACTTACTTTTATACATATAGATGTATAGATTACTCCTACTAACATAAGCTAACGCCCGGTGAATGCTCCCGTCACAGTCGGTCCAGCCGATTCGGTGATCATTAGTTAGATGACGATGATGATGATGATGATGATGATGAAAAGTAGCCTAAATTAATCCTTGTAACTTTAGCTATCTACCAGTGAAAGTCTCGTTAAAATCGGTCCAGCCGTTCCAGAGATTAGCCGGAGCAAAGAGACACGCTGACAGACAGACATTTTTTTAAATTGCATTTTCGTTTTCAGTACCTAGATATCGTTCCCAATGCCAAAAAAAAGAAGAAAATATCGTTTAAAATGTCATATGCATTTAGAAAAACGTTGCTAATTGAAAGTTACAAACTGACACTTCAATACGCATACATTAATAGATTTCTGAACGCATAGTTGTTAGGTACATCATTTGACAACAAATGTTTGACATTTGATGAACAAAATATGAGCATTTATTTATATGATTAATTATTCATTACACATCAAGTTTTCACTATTTTTAATATGTATTCTGCTATTCGGGGAGGAGACAAATCCAACGAATCAAAAACCATGAAAATTGGTTCAGCCGTTCTCGAGTTATAAGTGTTGTAACAAACACGACTTTCTTTTATATATATAGATTATACATATAGATGTATAGATTACTCCTACTAACATAAGCTAACGCCCGGTGAATGCTCCCGTCACAGTCGGTCCAGCCGATTCGGTGATCATTAGTTAGATGACGATGATGATGATGATGATGATGATGAAAAGTAGCCTAAATTAATCCTTGTAACTTTAGCTATCTACCAGTGAAAGTCTCGTTAAAATCGGTCCAGCCGTTCCAGAGATTAGCCGGAGCAAAGAGACACGCTGACAGACAGACATTTTTTTAAATTGCATTTTCGTTTTCAGTACCTAGATATCGTTCCCAATGCCAAAAAAAAGAAGAAAATATCGTTTAAAATGTCATATGCATTTAGAAAAACGTTGCTAATTGAAAGTTACAAACTGACACTTCAATACGCATACATTAATAGATTTCTGAACGCATAGTTGTTAGGTACATCATTTGACAACAAATGTTTGACATTTGATGAACAAAATATGAGCATTTATTTATATGATTAATTATTCATTACACATCAAGTTTTCACTATTTTTAATATGTATTCTGCTATTCGGGGAGGAGACAAATCCAACGAATCAAAAACCATGAAAATTGGTTCAGCCGTTCTCGAGTTATAAGTGTTGTAACAAACACGACTTTCTTTTATATATATAGATTTACATGAAACAAACACTAAATGTTAAGTGAAGCTTGTCGCAATATATTAGTGAAAAGTAAATTTACGTCGGATAAGCCGTTTCTGAGATTAGCGTGCACAAACCCACAGACAAACAGACAAACAGATAAACAGACAAACAGACAAAAATTCCAAAAATCAATGTTTTGGGTACTATTGCGTAAATGAAGGTCCCCTATAATATTTTTTCTCAAATATCTTCAATGTACAGACACGACTCCGCTACAGATTTATTATATGTATAGATTATATTATATATAAATATAAATTATAAAATATACATTATTTTATTGCTGGAGTGAAACTTCTTATTTGGATATCCTAGGATGCCACTAGTATAAATTCAACACTAATAAACATTCGAGAATTTGAGAATTACTTATATATACGAGGGAGATTGCCTTTAATAAAGCATGTTGATACTTATTAAAATAATACAGTAATTCTATAATATCGTGATGTAGACGACGGTCACCGCCATCTGTTGGTCACTAGAGGTACTAATTCTTGTACGGCTCTTATAAACTTATGCTAAGTGCAAGTTAGCATTTTTGAAGAAAAAATTTTTTTTGAAAAATAGCTTTAAGGTTTTCTTTTGATAATGGTCATCTTTAAACGTCATGACGTGACGTGTTAAAAATCATATTATTATTAGTTATATTATATATATTAATATTTATGTTAATAGTCATAAGATTAAACACTAAAATTATTTATACATTGATCGTGTAATATTTTCGTTTATTGTTATCATTATAACGTTACCGACTGTTAAATGTGTTGATAAATGTGTGTTTAGATGTTTCACAGTTCTAAACATAGATTGCGCTGTTAGCTACCTGCATCGCGCTATCGAAGTGTCGAACGGTTATCATGGCTAGGATACACGACGACACTGACACTCGACACAAATGTCGATACCACAAAAAATTGCTTACCATGTGGACGCAATCGGCGTCCACATGGTAAGCAATTTTTTGTGTCGACATTGGTGTAGAGACTGTAGACATTTAGTGTCCCTGTTCAAGTGTATTGGCTGTTCACACGAATTAGAGTTGCGACACTGACTGCAAGTCTGCGCGATTGTTGCGATATGTGTTTCAATTAAAATGCATTCGTAGATCGTGCAATTTTCTAATTATTTCTAATGCGGTAGTATTAAATTTTCTGCCAAACTTTCTACTGCTGCTGACTTCTTTACTCGATTTTTATAATCAGGGTTCGATATTTGCCACAGTTCTGGTAACGCTTCATAATACGTTATCAAAGAGTTTATTTCCTCTCCAGTCCACGCGCTTGATGTCATATTGGTCTAGCAATATTTCGCACAGGTTCGAAATTCGAGACACTTGCATCGGACACTGCGCACGTCCTGTCTACGCGGCAGCGACACTGACACTGAGCGACACCGCAACTACATCTGCAACTAAGTGTCGCGGCAAGTGACACACGTAGGCATTCGATGTATACACTGAGTGTCTAGTGTCTTGTGTCGTTGTGTATCCTAGCTATTACATAAGATTTTATGGAAGTTTAACATTAATAAATAAATAAAAAGTCTTTATTTCAGGCATCAGAAGTTCACCCATAATTTTATAAAACATTGTATACATGGTGTAAAAAGAGCAGTCACTATAACTTTGGGATAGGATTAGAGGACCTTGACTGAATCTAGAAATGTTTTTTTTTCATTGTTTATTTTTTGAAAAAAAAATTTTTTTTGCAATTTATTATAAACTAGCTGTGCCCGCGACTTCGTACGCGTGGAAAAGTGATTTAGGGCAGTGTTATTATTAAATCTGTTTTAAAAATATTTTTTGTTATAAAAACTGTCGTCGAGGTATTTAAAAAACTACTTTATGTTGACAATTCCTACTACCAGCTTGACAAACGACCGTGTACAATTACTATAATGCGAACGGGACTACTTGATAGTACGCTCACATACACGACGAACATCTAGTACTAAGATTTGTATGGATTTTGCGCCGCAGCGACTGCAGACGATGATCGTTTCCACGCCGACGCTGCTGGTGTGGCGACAATGATATTAAGACAGCGCGCCGCAAAATTTTGCGGTCTTTTCGGTGCGTAAGCCCGACTCGCACTTGCCCGGTTTTTTATTTATTAATAACCAAACATGTAGGTACTGATTATAAATCACTTCACTGTTAAAGTACTAACTGATTTTATACAGAAAAGTAGCAAAATATAGAAAGTCCCAAAAGAAAGAAAACAAACCTAAGTTGTACCTACCTAACATAAAAAAAAACCATTCGGTCCATGATAAAACCTAAGAAATAAAAATATCAAGACAAATATAAATCTAACTTATATTGACATAACTTTTTTAGTTTAACTGTAAACACAATACTTATGTTAATCAAAATTGTATATATTATGCAGTTATCGAATACATAATTTGGACAAAGAAAACTATAAAAATGTACAGTAATAGTAGGCTGTAGTATGAATTTAAACGGACGGAATGAGAACTATAATATAGTATGCAAAATAATATTATACATTGCTAATAATGAACGCTGAGTATAACTCTCGGATAACGTACTGTATAAATGTAGGTACCTACTCAACTTTGCTATAATTGTATTAAAAGTACGGCATTTGGCGTATAGATAGATTTGTATAAGAGAATACTCTATCAATATTATGATATTTGAAAAAAAAACCCATAATAATCACACTGTTAACACATATCCAGGGCAGGCCGCAAAAGGCTAGAATTTCAAAAGGTATCTCGATTGGAATCGAGTTGTATCAACAGTTTTCCCCTGTAACACAGTTTAGTAACTATCGAGATGTTTTTAACGTCTATCTTATTAAATAGAAAAAACAAAAAAAAGAGCAATAGGTATATTTATGAAAATCTTAAAACTGTTTTTACGATTCCGTACCTCAAAAGGAAAAAACGAAACACATATATAACACATAATAATGAAGCCCGCCGTCCGCAACCACCGCGGCACCGCACCCTGCGGACCCGAGCAGCGCCTGCGGTGTGAAATACCCACCACGACGCTGTACGTGTCCCGCCTGCACTGGTCCACGAAGGTCGAGGATGTCGTGGGCTACATCTTGAAGAAGACGTCCTTCAACTTGAGGGTCGAGCGTCTGGAGTCTCGCCATAAAGTTAACTTTAGTTCTTTTGTGGTGAGAGTACCGACAGATCGCTTATCGACCTTCGAGGTGGAGGAGTTCTGGCCGATGGGTGTAGTTTACCGAAGGTTCCGGGGAAGACTCCGGAGCGAGGCGCACATCACGTCGCCGATCATAATACGTGATAAATCTTAGTTATAATTATAATAATATGTATGTTAGTCTGTAAGGTATTTATAATATGGGCCTATGCCGCCCGAAATAAAGATTATTATTATTATTATTATAAGATCATTTCCATGTCCGTCTCTCTGTCAAGACCCTTTTACTCAGAAACGCGTGTTGTGATGAAAATTATATGAAATACTCAGGAACTACTGTTCCTTGAAGCAGTGAAAAAATCAGACTTCTTAGCCAATGCAATCAAAAGCAGTCGCTTATGTCGCTAAATTTCGTCATTTTCGATCTCGTAAGGGAATCAAAACCTAAAGGGTACTTCCCGTGAACTCAAAATCATAAAATTTGAAACCAAGCAACGTCTAAAACCATACGTTTTTAACATTATATAGATAAGTAGTAAAAATATTTTGATTTTTTTAGACTTCGTACCTACCGTTTGTCATGAATGTGTTTAATTGAAACTTATAACAAATACTTAGGTCTCTAATATATTCAACCTGTAACCAAATCAAAATTCTATGTCAATCAGGTTTGTATGGAACTCTCGGTGTGCAAGTCCAACTCGCACTTGGCCGGTTTTTATTTATTTACATAATACTAACCTACGCTAACAAATATGTATACAGTACCTACTTATCACAAAGGACTGTACAGTAAAAGTACTAACTATTTTTATACAAATAACTTTCGTAATAAACTAAAGAAAAAAAATCTTAGATTGTTCCTACCTAGCAAGCCTAAAACTAACAAATAAAAGTCACCCCCGCGGCCCCGGTGCGTTTGCTGCTAATACAATTTGAAGCGGCGCGCGCGCGCGGCGGCGCACGGCTCCCGGGCCCGGCGCGCGCTTTCTACAAACGTCCAGCAAAAAAGGCCTTGATCTTTTAATATTGTCATAACTTTTTTATTTATGAACCGATTTACATAAAACAAACACTAAATGTTAAGTGAAGCTTGCCGCAATATATTAGTGAAAAGTACATCTTAATCGGATAAGCCGTTTCTGAGATTAGCGTGCACAAACCCACAGACAAACAGACAAACAGACAAACAGACAAACAGACAAACAGACAAACATTTCAAAAATCATAGTTATGGGTACTATTGCGTAAATAAAGGTCCCCTATCATATTTTTTTTCAAATATCTTCAATGTACAGACACGACTCCTCTACAGATTTATTATATGTATAGATAATAATTTGCAAAAAAATTTTATTAATAGAATATTAATAATAATTTTTTTGCACTTTATTAAATAGAATATTTAGTCGCAAGGCTTGAACTGTTTGGAACAACGTTCTGCATTAAATTCTTAAATTTTATAATTTTTGCCCTAGTACGTAATGAACGTCTTACGCGTGCTATTGACCTCTCAGCGTAATCAGCTGATCGCTGTGTTGTGCACGTTGTACATTGCCTATTGAATTTTTTAAAATTTTTAATACAGTGGATATATCTCTTGACTGCTTTTTTTACATCCTGTATATAAAACTAATAAAATAAAATAAAATAAATTGTCGACATTTATGTGGCCAGTCTTAAAATTTATATTTAAATAACATTTTATTTCCTGTTCGAGTTCATGTGAACAGAGATCCACTGCTTGAGCATTGGATTTTCATAAAAATCGTGAGAGATGGCCGTGAGTATTCTATTGTTGGAGCGGCGCAGGCTGTGCCAGAATGCCGCCACCCGAGACCTTATGATGGCAAAGAAGTCAGGGACTCCCGCCTCCGCGAACATACTCGACGCACTGCAATTCCGTGGAAGTCGCATGAGAGCCTGATATGCATCATTATACTGGACTCTTATACGACCCATCGACTTTTGCTTGAACGTTATCCACAGCTGGCAGGTGTACATGCTTAAGCAGTATGCCTTAAAAAGTGTGGTCTTAACGTCCTGGCTGCAGTTAGCAAAACGTCGAGCGAGCATGTTAGCTCAGACTGCGACTGCGAGCGCAGGGCCCTTGCCGTATTTTCTTCCGTATTTCCAGAATTAGAATTGTATACTGCAAAACACAGGCCTATATTGATAAAATAATAACAATATAACCTAATATTAATATATTTATGTTAAAATTATGAAATCATTTAACTAATCCTGCTACACAAGGCCGGGGTCCGCAGCGGTCGCAGAGGGGCGCAATGCACAGTGGAAAATTGAGCACGAACATTATGAAGGCCAAAACTCAGTGCAATTGTGCTTTATGAATAGCGACCAAAAATCTTTTTTAAATTGTTGTTAGAAGAACATGCTCAGCTTCTATATAGTTATTATATAAATATTATTATATTATCCAAGCGCGCCGCATAGCACAATACTGAAGCTCCACGACGGAGCACGAGTATGCCCGATAGTTCAAATAAAATTCATACATAGGCCGTGTTCGCTGGCGTTTTTTTTGGCATGCCCTTGTAAACCACCAATCAAAAACCTTTATTTTCTATTACCTCAATTACTTGTCAATTTATTTAAAAATTGTAGACAACTTGACATTCGTCAAAGGTTTTTGATTGGTGCTTTACAAGCGCATGCGTCAAGAAACAAGCCACCGAACACGGCCTCAGTTACATAACATTCAGAGTTAGCAGATTTTTGCGCTGCGATGCGACTCGCTGCGGCATGCCATATTGTGCACATACCTTTAATCTTATACTATAGGTAGATAAAGTTGTAATATATACTCTACGCTCTTACGCTCGCTTTAGCAGGTACACAAGCTACCTGCGATATTGGACTTAGTATTCCTTTCATCGCGACCGAGTGAAGTAGTAGGTATCGTGTTGTTAGTGATAACATCGTAAATATATAGTTGGGATCATTTTATCACATTAAAAAAGTAAAATTGGTATGTTAAATTATATTTCATGTTTATTAAAAATTTTATTAGCATAATTAACTTTTGAACCATAGGCAACTTTTGTTGTTGGATTAATAGCACCATAGGTTGCATGCAAAATAGGTTAAGAGAAAATAAAAAGTAAAGACAAAAAATATTTTTACAATTATTATAGGTACGACATTTATTTTATACTATATCATAAAATGTAAAATAAACAATGTTATTTATGTTTCTTTTGTATAAAACTTCATTAATAACGTCTAAATGGTATCTATTGAGGGAATTCTAATTATTCGTCTACTATCATCCTCGGTTCGTAATTTATTTTGATAAAATTTATAAGAGCTCCACACTCCACAGAATGCCAGAATCTTTTCAGTTCCCAAAATCATTTGACTTCAACAAATTACATCAATATAGGTTCAGGAAACTAATACAAAAACCGACTAAAAATTCCTGATTTTACCAACACAACTGGTTGACATACATACCTACTTAATATATTTTTTAAGTATAAAATGTTTTTAGCTTTGTATTATGTTCGTTTACGATTTAATTAACGTCAACCTTAGCCTGTAGCAACTTGTAGTAAATATCTGCTTAAATAATAATTTGTAATGGCCTCGTTCCTTAAGATTCCGTGATAGCAGTAGGTAAGTTAATAGTACAATAAAAATTTACAATCTTTTAAATTCTTTTATCGCGATTATGGCGCTAGAGACTAGTAGATATGACAATTTTAAAAACTATTGGTAAATATCCACATACTTACTTAACCTGCCTATAAATTATGTGTTATTGTTGTGTGTTATTCTGATGTGTAAGCTATATTAATTTAAAGTTTTATTAAACATTCATTTAGTAGATATTTACTTCGTTTTTTATTGTTCAAAATGAGTTACAAAATACTATGTACATAATAATATATAAGCGATCTTGCCGCAAAAACTGCCGAGAGTTTATCTGAACAAGAGGCCGCTTACTATTTATCATTATTTACATCTAAGGTAAATATACTATGAAATCCCGAAGGGAACCGTACATTTTGCTGTGGTAAAAAGTAGCAAGTGTGTTAATCTATGGTTAGGTTAGGTTAGCTAACACCTCGGATTCGAGATAGGCATATATCAAATTTGATTAAAATCGCTCCACCCGTTTAGACATGAAGAAGTAATAAACATATAACACATGTGTATTAGTGTACTATGTATTAGTAGGAAGGAGGATGTCAGTCCTATCATAGCGTACATCAAATACAAATAAGTAGAGTATGCGATACTCTACTTAACCGATTTTGATGTCAAAATGATTTGTAAAAATGGCCAGGGTAAAACAATTTGCGTTGTCAAGTTAAAGTTTTTAACTTTTGATTCTTTTTTATCTACCTTGTCCTTATTTGTTTTTTTTTTTAATTTCAGCTACATAGCGCTAATCAAAATGACCTTAGTTCAAGGATCATCTACGTCGACGTTTCGGTCTACTCGGAAACTTTAACTAAAGTGTTTCTAAATAATTTAAATAGAAAATACACAAAAAAGTGAGACTAAGATAGTAAAAGATGGATTCACGTGATGTTAGAAAAAGAAGCACGGTAAGGGTTTTGAAATGTTTTTACCGCTTTAAATAGTTAGTGTATGTAATCGCTGATACTACGTACGCTGATAATTGTTTTTATCCATGATAATAAAGAAATGTATCTCCACATCATAGCTCATTCTGTGTGTTGTGTGTGTGTAAGGCTGTTTTTTACATAAGTCAGTTTTTCAGATAAATATTTATTCTAATTTGACTTACTTTAGCTACACACATATATATGTCGCAGTCATCTAATTGAAATCGCCATTTTATTGAGTGACTAGCGTTTTTGTCGAATGACGACATAAAATTGAAAGACTAGGCAGAACATTGATTGAACAATCGTGACTAAACGCCCAATTAGTTAGCGGATTAAAATCAGTCAGGTTATTGAAACTTTTTCTCGCGGCGGCGCTAGTTGTCACCAAAACAAATATGGCGTCAAACAGCTCCCACTGATAGCAATGCGTTGATATTTTTTTCATTAAATCTACATTAAAGTGCGATACTCGTTATAAAAAAGTGTGACAGCATGGATTTATCCATTATTACGTCGCAGCCGGTTTCTCTTAAAGAAAAATTTGAGGTGAAACTGACTGAGTACGAACGACATAATTAAGGTAAGTTTTAAACATTATGTACTAATTTAGCTGATAAAACATACAAAACTACACTAAATGGATGTATTTATGTTATAATATTTATACTAGTATTTGCAAAATTACATAAATCGATAAAATCGGTAGTATGAGCGCAAATTTAAAAAAAATTACACCTAACTAGATATTCCGTAAATAGGTAATTCGTCGACTACGCTAAATGACTAAATGACGTTCAGTCAAGATGTTGGACGTTACAATAAACAATATGACGAGTTGTCCTTTAGTCTTTTAATATAATATCGTCATTCGATAAAAACGCTAGTCACTTAATGAAATGGCCATTTCAATTAGATGACTGCGACATATACACTACACTAAAGCACGTGTAAAACTATCAGACTTCTATAAACTATTAAAGTTAGTGAAGTATAGTATAGACTTACATATTTTTGAACTATTTTAATAACTATAGTGATTGCTATAATATATCTACCCGTTACTAGGTACTGCAGTTTACCACAATTATTGAGCCAGGCTTTACCCAGGTAAAAGCTATATTTCAAGTTTCTGTTATTTTAATGCCTATTTTAGTAGCTTACCAACTTACAACAAGCCAATTAACACACAGATGTGTATAAATGCGTATTAAAATTGTGAAATGTTTTCCTTGAACCAAGAATTGAAAACTTGTACAAGAAGTACTTATCTACTGAATTAATTTCAAATACTTGTGTTGATAATAATTATATTTATCTACTATTTTAGTTCCTATTCTAAATTATGGTACATTCATTGTAAGTACCTGCCACCACTTTAAATATCAAAAAGCAAATAAAGTCTTTTGAGACGGTGGCAAAAAATACAGAATATCTTGAAATATTTAGGTAGAGCTGAGACTCTACATGTCTGCCTAACAAATTATTATTATTAACCTTTATTGATTTTGGTCTAGATATAGCCTCTAGTTATTAGTTAAGTACACGAAATTAAGCTAACGAAAAGTGCGCTGTATACAATAAAACCAAATTTATAATGGCGCTCGGCAATCGTTTTCCTACGGAAATGACGGACACTTTGTGAAATTAAGACATTGCAAACTCGTGCCACTACTAGGACTACCCTTAAAATGTAGCATATATGCAATTAAAACATCACACAAGACATAAATGTTTATGAAATGCAAAATAAACGATAAAAAATAAAATGCATTTTCACAGTAGGAAAATTATATCTAATCTTTAAATACGTGCCTGTGTTTGTTTTTTCATCGCCAATGTTTACATTTGTGAGCGTGAGCACATACAACTTTGCATAATGTACCTAGCACACATACACTGATAATTAATCAGTAACCGATTTATTGTAGGTGGAGAATAGATTCTCCACCTACAATAAATCGGTTATACGATACTATAACGCACACGTTATACGATAAGTCGTTCAGAACTCAGAAATAATATGGAAGAAAAATCTGACCGATTATCGGTTCTCCAAAAAGTATAACGTGGGCCCTTAGACTAAACTGTATGATATATTATGCGCTGACATAAATCATTTTCTATGTATAGTTTTACATCTCATAAATATATAAGTGAATTTCTGTTCGTTAGTCTTGCTAAAACTCGAGAACGGCTGAAACGATTCGGCTATTTTGAGTCTTGAAATGTTCGTAGAAGTCCAAGGAAGGTTTAAACGGTCTGTATGCTCAACGGAGTTGGCACAGGTCAGCTAATAATATGATAATGTAGATGGTGTCTAATTAGTTATCATCGAGAGTTTTAACGATGAGGTGACACTTCCACAATCTTTTTAAAAAAATGGTGCATGATAGCATTATAAGTAGGTACTTAAGTACGTACTTACTACTTACTTACATAATAAGACATTATCACGCTCCACGTCTCTCTAGAGTTGCTTAAACTCCTTTCCCATTAAATGTAGTCATAATGTAAATTAAATGGTTATAATTATAATTTATAATAGGTCTTTTTCAACGTTTACGGTGCCTTTAATGTTAATCCTAAGACTTAACGAGAGAAGGGTGGTAAAAGTGCGAATCGCAAAATCGTTAGGGCTTTTATCATTCATAGTTGGTAAATCTTAGATTTTACTCTTAAATCTTAGGATTTACCGTAATTCGAGGTTTTACAACATATTTAACATGTAGAACTATCTAAGTATAGGATATCCTTTCTCTAATATTGACATGAAAGAGCGCCGCAATAAAATCACATTTTACTATCTTGATAGCAAGTTAATAATAAATTCGAAAGTAGTTCTGTCCTACCTACGGACGACTTGAGTGTCGTTATAACTGTGTAAATTGTGAATTCTTATAATCTTATAAGCCTTTGGGCCTTTGCCCAGCAGTGGGACAGTTTAGGATAATAATAATATATTTTTAAAAAGCTATTATAAAATTTAAATATATATATATAATATATTTAAATTTTATGCTATGGATTTCCGCAAAGTAACGCCTGATTCCATTAACTATTTGAACCATATTAGACAAAAGGTAGGTAAAAACAAATTTTTAATTTTAACTTATAAGAACTTGTATCGGTTAGTGAAACCAGTGCAAATTATGATAAGTACTTACTATATTTTGACATACCTACTTGGTTTAGAACTAAATAACGTGTATAGGTTACCCTATACTGCCCAGGTAGATACTAGAAAGTAGAAACCTAGGTAATTAGTAAGAGTTCAAGTATCTTAAGAGCCCACATAAAAACACAAAACGAAAAAAAAGGACTACCGAATATTCGATACCTAATTTGTGAAATATCCTATATGTTTTAACCAGAATAATGCTTTCATTGTATTATTATTTCAGGCCAGTAATGGTAGCAATTTAGAAATGGTAGCCGTGTCAAAGAAGGAAGAAGTCAGCAATGGAGGGGTGAGTTATTTTGCACTACGACAATGTCTAATCATATAACTAGTAGGTAGCTCATTTAGCATAACACAAAGTAGATAATAAACTCATCAATGTTGGTTCAATTCCGAAGTAGGTAGTAGGTTAGTATATAGGTACCTACGTACGTGATCATTTTAATGAGTATATCCTTACTCCTTAGCAATCTTCAAATATCCTATTTATTTAAACGTACCTAAACGCATGAGGAAAAATCGGCGACTATATAACAGGAAAGCCGAATAAAAAAGCAACACGACAAGTGCGAGTAGAAATCTCTTAAATTTTTTTTGGTAGGTACCTACAGGTATTTAAGTATTTGTTATAATACCAACAGACTTTGAGATTTTTCTAAGTTGGTAAATGGACTTTCTTGAGTTAGAAAATTCTCTTTAATTTGATACCCATATTGGAGGGGTTGTTATGAAAACGATGTCTCCATATTGTACCGTCCACCATATAGGATTCAAAATGGCGTTGTTTATTTATTTATTTTTGTTGTTTTTGTAGTAATTACAGCTTACATACAACATTTCAACTTTCTAGGACTTCAGGAAGTACCTTATGAATTTTGATGATCTATAAGTGAGTTAGTGACGAAATCAGGGGTTTTTCGACATTGATAAAATCAAAAGCTACGATATTCGAACTTTGTAGGTTTTATGTTTTTACTGGTGTCTTTTCAACTATTTAGCATCATCCAAAGCAAAGTTAAAAAAAAACGACGAAACGTTTCGAGAAAAGGTAGGTATTAGTGCCTTTGCGCTCCGCTCGTCTCGGGACACGAGAGTACCCCCAGATTTTCCCGGCCTTTGGGACTGGATCATATTTTCCCAGCCTAAATCGTCCACAGTGATTTTAGATTATGATATAGATAGGTACCTACTTTTGTTTTCAGGCGATGCACGAATCGTTAGAACATGAACCATCGGGAAGTCTGGAGATGTTTTTAACCAAGATAGGCGGTTCCACTGATGATTTCTTAAAGAGAAACCGATCTGCCATAAAAACAATTTCTATGTTTGTCCTCAATGGACTAGTAATTGGATTTTTCTTCGCAAGCTTGTATTACTGGATAAACAACGGTAAGTACGTTTTGCAAGTCAGTATCCAAACGCTGCTAAGCTTTTATGATGCTTACTACTGTGTACCTTCTTGCTAGATATTATATTATTTTGCAAAATACTTTACCTACATATCTGATGCGAGTCTAGCGAAGTCAATAATTAATAATAATAGTCCCATAATTTTATTCTTACTGTAAGAATAGGAAAAATATTATGTTCAATAAATATCTATACCTAATTGTGTAAAATATTATTGGAAAAATACAATGTTTCAAAGTATTTCTGAACTAGGTAAGCAGGTATGCAACGATTCTCGTGTTGATATCTTTAAAATTAGATTTTCCTTATATTTCATTGCGCATATAAGTTAAACATTTTTATTTACTCCGCGTGGTTAACGTTTACTCAGCGATCGTTAGCAGCCGTAAACGGAGCTAGAGTGCCTCATTACGAGCTGAGGTGCAGTCGTTTGTGACCATAGATATACCTATGCCAAGTGGCTATGCTCAAAATACATTAAGGGCTTGTTACACATTCTACTGTTATCAGTAATACGAGTAACTACTTGATAATTTTAATGAAAACATCCTTAGATATCTTCCTACATAAATATTATGTACTGTAATGAAGGCATGCGGCGAAGTCAGCTAATATACAAGGTGTTAAATAAATTAGAGATAAAAAGGATGTGTATGTGCCTCCTATGTAGAGTATACTGTGAAAGTACCAGCGACTGAAATACTTACTTTTGACTTTCATGTTTGAATGAGAAATGACCCAACATCATAAATTTTTCCATACAATAATAAAAAAAAACTCTTTGAGCGCTGGTACTTTCACATTAAACTCTATATCTATATAGAAACCCATATACATTATACACCCTAAAGTATTATCACTCATTATGAGTATAAGTTATAACAGAAGTAGGCTAGCGAGGTGAAGCCCAATAAAAAAATCTTCCCGAATTTTCTGAAGAGAGGTAGGAAAAAGGAAAAAATAACCCATATAGATTTGTTATACTTTTTTATATTATATCTTACAGATTGTTAAGTAGATTAAGAAAGCAGCGGCTTTGGAACTATGTTCCGAGCGACAGAGACAAAATATACAAATATGCTCTGCTATCTGACACTTATCAGTTGATTGTGGAACAGGCCCTAAAGCGAATAGATCCAGTAGAGGTTATTTTATCTAATTAGAATTTATTAAATCTAATTAGATAAGATAACTTTTTATATGCTAAAATAATTATTTTGATACCGTAGAATGACGAAATACTATTATGATGAATGGATACGTTGATATTTAAATGTAGGATCGTATTGATTATAATTATTTAATTTATTAACCCACCAACAGAATAACATTTTGTACATTATTTGAAATACAAAACAAAGTAGGGAGTGCTTAAATATAGATAAAATATGTTCTAATGATCGATAAACTACAACGAAATTTCGCGGAAACCGTACATTTTGCTGCATATGTAGCAGCATAAAAAGTAGCATGTAAACTACTACTATACGAAATTTAATGTCGTTTTTGCGTGAAAGATTAACAAACTGACACATCCAACCATCCAGAATTAAAAACTTTAAATATTAGTAGGATTACTTCGTATGTGATATGTAAGTAGGTAGGTGCATAACATTTCAGGTTCACCACAATTGGAGCTATGCAACGGGTTCGGAAGTCTCATCGCTTTTCTGGGCATCATTTATTTCTTCTTAATATACTTCCTGATCGTCAAGAGGTTCTGTGGCGAATGGTTCGAGCGAGTTGTGTGGAGCAAGGTGGAGAACGTCGCAGAACTACTTTCGAAATTTGTGTAAGGATTTAATTAATGTCCACCCAGAGATGAGAGACCCCAAGACACCGAAAAAAAAACCAATGTCAACATATTTTAGATGCTTTTAACAAATAAGCCGATGTGAACATTTGAAGACATGAATGGATGAATACAGTATTATATGTCGCAAAAAAAAAATTAAACTGCCACTCAAACATTTTAGGTTTTTAGGATATGTACGTTTTAAGTACATTGATTCTATAGACGGATCTTTAGATTAATGTATTTCGACCTATTCTAAAATGTTTAAGTGAGAGTTTGCACTCAATTTTCTCGAAATGAGAATTTTGCTACATAACACCTACGTACCTACATGATACATCCATTCATGTCTTCATTTAGATGCTAATATGTTTTTTCGGCGAATCAACCGTAAATTTTCACGTCAAAAAAACATGTGTGTACTATTAAACTTTTTTTTGTGTAAAAAAGTGGAAGGGGTTCCTTTTCTTACATAAAGTTCTCTCATTTAATTCCCGTTGAATACAAATCCTAGTTTTGTCTCACATACATTGATACTTTGACGTGTTTCGCCGCTACTTTACAAGGCTTTACAAGAAATATGTTTACAGGATTTTTAGGATAGTACTCTGCGGAGGCATATTAGTGGCCATCATTGGATTTCTCGTGTGGGACACGAGGGACGCTTCACACAGACTGAAGTCCCTCCTCGGTGTATCTGTTTTGTTGTTGTTCGGTAAGACTTTGTACCTCATCTAAATGTTTAAATTCGTAAAGGATCCTATGCAAAAAGACCGGTCCATGAAAACAATTGAAAACAAAACATAATTGTGATGCCAATTGTCTGTCTATAAACCTAGGATTCCTCAACCAGTGGAGTATAACGCGTATCTCTTCAGGGATATATAGGAGTAGACCTAGTCAAAAAAAATTTAACATACAACTTTTATTTACTGTTGAATTAAAAGCGGAATAAAGTGGAAAAGTGTAAATAAAAGTTGTGTGTTATTATTGTGAACATGAATTTCCATCAAGAACCAGCCGTACATTCAATCAAGTCAAGTCAAGTTACAGAAGGTTGAAGAACACGGGGAAAGCCATGGGTTCCGCAACCTTTCGGAACTTGACTAACGACGGACATAGAACTTGTCTAAAAAACTTGTCCAAAAAGGTATACCTATACCTTTTTGGGCGAAGCAATGGATTACAACATTTGAATACAATTTATACCCATATCACCCATATGTTTACAATCATCCCATAACGGCTCGATACATTACAGGATTTGTATTCTCCAAGTATCCGAGTCGCGTGCGCTGGCGCTCGGTGTCCGTGGGCCTGCTCATACAGTTCCTGTTCGGGCTCCTCTTTATCAGGTGGGACACGGGCCGGTACGCGCTGCAGTGCTTCTCAGATAAGGTACCAATCACCTAAATGTCTAACATAAAGGTGATTCATTCGCCCGTAAAAGTTGGCCCCTGCGCTTCTCGACAGTCGTGTCGGGAAACTGTCCCCTTGCATTATAATAGTAAAAGGAAGTGCGAGTGTCCTTGTGTATTGGCCACACTTCGGCAGTACACAAATGATTTCTATGTAGTTGGCCTGGTTTCAGCAAAACTGGCCAACGATACAGAAATCAACGAAGTATCTACTTCATTATTACTGTTTACGAAACATAAAAGGTCAACATTAACACTTATTTTTATTTTCGAACATTACAAATACTCGACGTCTTTTAACATTAAATTATGTGCCGGAGAGAGTTTCTGATATCTCATTAGTCATTTTGTCTTCAGGTGGCAACGTTCCTGTCTTACGGTATAGAGGGCGCTGCTTTCGTATTTGGGGATCTCCTAGTTAGAAACGAAGGCGTCTTTGCTTTCAGTGTAAGTCATTTATAATTGTTTCTTTACTAGACGTACCTAACACTTTACCAACTCCTGTTTAAGATATAAATGCGCAACTTCACGTGTATTTGCGCATTTTTATCCAACTTCACATATTATGTTTATGCAATATTTGACCAATTTTTCGTAAATTGCGAAATTTTAACCAACTTCATATTTATTTATGCCATAACCAACTTGGTTGCAGACGCTGCCGATTATCTTCTTCTTCAGCATGCTGGTGGAGGTGCTGTTCTTCTGGGGCGCGCTGCAGTGGTTCGTGATGACCCTGGGCCGGCTGCTGCGGTCGGCCACCGCCACTACTGTGTGCGAGAGCGTTATTGTTGTAGGGAACACTTTCCTTGGGATGGTGAGACATGTTTTTATATCGTGGTTTCGCGCACCACCGCAATGTGTGGCCGCTAACAGTGGTCTCCGATAGCGACCGCGCAGTGTACTATGGTAGGAACTAGGATCTCCAGAATCTAACAATCAATAATGAAGAGATGAATGGATGAAGTTGATATGTAGCAAAATTATGATTTCAAGAATTTTTAGTTCAAACTGTCACTTTAACAGTTTAGAATACGTCGTACAGTAGTATTGTACATTAATCTAAAGATCCATCTCTAGAATCAATGTACTTACTTATCCTAAAATGTTTAAGTGACAGTTTAAACTTAATTTTCTGGGTAAATATTTTTTGCGACATATTACCTTCATAGATTCATGTCTTCAATTAGAGCAACGGCGTTGTCGTTTTAGATATGACGTCCACAGCTGTAGATAAGCCTATTCATTCATTCTCATCCTCGCCACGCTTGGCAGGTTGACGAGCGCAGATTTAATATAACATTTTCCGCGGAAACGCTGCTGCCTATTTCCGCATATATATTCCCTTTAACGCCATTTATTACATCCCCGGGAGAGATGGGTAATGGGGAGATCCTATTTCTACTCCGGCACCCACATACAATCATTGTTTTTAATTATCTTGTTGAAGTTACGAAATTGCACATGCATCCTTGATATTTAAAAATAGTAAAAGAACAATAAATTTAATTTTCCAGACCGAGTCCATACTTTTAGTGAAACCATACTTGGGCATCCAAACACCGTCCGAATTGCATCTGATCATGTCTTCCGGTTTTGCTACTGTATCAGGTAATATACCTTCTAAAGTGCCTACTTATAGTTTTAGTATAAAAGACTTCTCGTACCTACTACTTACGTATTGAAAAGCTAACCCATTAGTACCATAAGTAAAGACATAGGTTATAATGGATTTCAGTTCAATTACAAAAACATTATCTGCCAGTTTGTAAAAACAAAACTCTAAGGGCGTGTTTCACCAATCAATGTTAAAGTTAATCCTTCGTTAAATATCATATTGTTCCTCTCGTAATTCGTATGAATGTTGATTAATTCGTATGATTTCACCAACGCATGTTAGTGTTAACGGCATGTTAAATTACCATGCCTTCTCATTCATGGATAGGAATTACGAAAGGAACAACATGATATTTAACGAAGGATTAACTTTAACATTGCTTGGTGAAATACGCCCTTAAGATACTTAACCTTAATAACTTAATTTAATGGTCCCTACCAGAAGAGTAAAAACGAGACCCTGTTACTAAAGCTTCGCGTCACCAGGATGTATTTCACTAACCACGTTAGCTATACAGTTAAAATTTTCACAAATGATCATTCCTGTTGCCGCTTTAGCAACATATACTAAAAATCTAAAATAAATAAATATGTTATGAGGTTTTTCTTGCCAGGCACGATCCTCGCGGCGTACATCGGCTTCGGCGCCGAGCCCGCGCACCTCGTGACCGCCAGCGTCATGTCCGCGCCCGCCGCCATCGCCTACTCCAAGCTGCTCATGCCCGAGACCAAGCGCTCGCTCACCAGCATCGACAACATACAGGACGTTGAAAAGTAAATATATAATAACTAACCTCTGACCTCGGCTTCGCTCGCGTGTAACATTTCACCCCCTCGAATGTTGAATTTTAAACAATCCTTGTTTAGTGGATGCTTGAAGAGGAATATCTGTCCGAAATTTCTATAAGTGGGAACCTGTTACTGGCTTCGATTCTATCTATATTGTATTGTTAATGTATTAGTAATAAGCTGTTGGTTACCCAAACAAAATAAATAAAAAAATAAAAAAATAAATGCCTGGAGATGCCTTGAATACCTGAAATGACTGAAAAGGCGAGGCGAGTCTCGGTGTGAATTAAGGCAACACAACAATAAGATTAGACGATATAGAGAGTATATATTTTTGTGTAGTAGTCTGGTAGACCTACCTGTGTACCACCTACATAAAGTGCATTCGGTGCACTGCTAAAACGCAGCCCGATATATCGATAAACATGCCTAATAAATAGATAGACCACGATTACCTATTTATATACGTGAGAACAACAAAGATAATATTATTATGAGTATGTTAGATTTTAGTGTTAGGTTAGGTTAATTTAATTTAAATTCAGTAGTATGCATCCCACTGCCAGGCCTTCCCCAATGCCAAGGCCCGTATCGTAACTCGACTCGGATTTCTGAACTTCCTGCACCACAACTAATAAATGCTTTGCCGCGATGACCGCACGATAGATTTTCAAATCCGAGTCGAACGGACATCTGATAAGTATTTTACGAGTATTTTCTCTTTTAGACAGGATCAATCAGCTCTCTCGGCGGCGACGCGCGGCGCGACCAACGGCATCGCGCTGATCCTCAACATCGTGGCCAACCTCGTAGCCTTCGTGTCTTTCATCGCCTTCCTCAACGGTGCCCTGGGCTACTGCGGGGGCATGCTGGGCAACCCCGACCTCGACCTCGAGTGGATACTCGGCAAGATCTTCATACCCATGTGCTGGCTGATGGGTAAGACCACCTATGATATCCTATAGAGGAACAAAGCGTTCGAGTATATTTATATTGAGAAGTCGAAAATGAATACGCCTTTTTGAGCTGTCAGTTCATCTATACGACAGTATATTCTAAACCTTTGTGTAAGACTTGCCGCATAAGTATGTGAATAAACATTGTTTACCAGCTGGTTATATCGATAGCTGGTTCTCCGATAAAAATAAGCCCTAGCCCATAAAATAAGGATTCGGATGAGAATATTCAAGGTAGGGGAAAAGAGAAGTATATAGGAATGGAGTTGTACCCCACTTGTTACATATCCCGGATTATAAATCCCGGATTCTGAACAATAAAAAATAATTCAATTTGAAATCCAGAAATGCATAGGTACAAAAATGGTCAAGGTAGAGCCGTGGTCGCACTGGCTATTGGCATCGAGCCTTGATTTTTTTTTCTACCGTATTTCGGTGTGAACTAACGCTTATTTTTTATTAGCGGTAGAGCCGTGGTCGTACCACGGCTCTACCTTGACCATTTTTGTACCTATGCATTTCTGGATTTCAAATTGAATTATTTTCTTGTTTCAGACTTTTTAGACCCATTTTTTACGAAGTCGGGTTATAGTTTTTTAATCTTTTTTTTTATTTAATACTAGCTGTGCCCGCGACTTCGTTCGCGTGGTGTTTAATTGCCTTAAACCGTTTATGCAGCGCATGCAACGAAAGTCCCCAAATGTGTTTATAGAGGAAGGCATATCATTACGCTGCGACCAAAACCAGTCGGGCATCGTCGTTGCCCGACGCCGCGATGCGATGCCCGACGCCGCGACGCCGACGCCCGACGTCCCGACGCCGACGCCAGACGCCGCGACGCCTACGCCCGACGCCGCGATGACGACGCCGACGCCAGACGCCGCGACGCCCGACGCCGCGACGCCGACGCCCTACGTCGCGATGCCGACGCTCGACGCCGCGATGACGACGCCGACGCCAGACGCCGCGACGCCCGACGCCGCGACGCCAGACGCCGCGTCGCCGACGCCCGACGCCGCATTACGACTGTATTTAGTATCAGCATTGTACCCGTGCGAAGCCGGGGCGGGTCGCTAGTCTCATAAATATTTTTCAAATCGGAACAGTAGTTCCTGAGATTAGCGCGTTTACACAAACAAACAAACAAACTCTTCCGCTTTATAATAATATTAGTATAGATATAAGAAGAAAAGTTTTCTTACGTCCAGAGGAGCGGAAAAAAATTATAATATATTATACTATAGACTTCCAATAGTATATATAAGCTCACATAGCCG
Source organism: Celastrina argiolus (assembly GCA_905187575.2). Lineage (NCBI taxonomy): Eukaryota > Metazoa > Arthropoda > Insecta > Lepidoptera > Lycaenidae > Celastrina > Celastrina argiolus. The sequence continues at coordinate 5,617,665 of LR994579.1, read as the reverse complement.
ACAATATATAATATTATATATAAAATTGATTGACTTTTATAGTCAATCAACTGAGAATCAACAAAATGAGATACAAATTTTCATAATAACAAAGTCGGTACCATCCAAACTCAATATTATGAGTTCTATAAAATAACTCTTTTATTATTTTAAGTCGGTTTTCATTGTTTTATTTGGCTAAAAACTATTTTTTCCCCTTTTTTAATACTTGCCTATTTCATCTTATTGTTATGATGGTATATATGGATACTTACTATCTGGTGAAGACAGGGGTGGTGATGACTACTATAATTGATATAGTGACATATGCTTGCAGTACTTTAAGCGATGTCGAAATTTCCAAACGTACATCTTCAAAGACTAAGCAGTAGTGGTATTATTACCTTGATAGTTGCTTTAAAATTATGTTTTTAGTCGGATATGCTTATGTTACTCGAAACAAATACAGAATTACTATGATTATAGTAATTTTGTATTTGTAGTAATTTATGTCCCTATACATTTCGAGGAGTTCCCTCGATTTCTCACGACGCCATCATCAGGCATACACTTTGATAACAATGATTGACGTAGTGGCATATGCTTGCATTCCTTTAAACAACGCTGAAATCTTCAAACATGTATCTCTAAGGACTCAGAAGTTCTATTCAATACTTTTAGGTCCAGGATATGGTGTAAAACCTGTTACTGTTTGGTAACATATGCTTAGAATTCTTCAGAAAATATCAAAATCCATATCAGGTCACCATTTTAGTGACAACGGGACTAAATTTGAATTATACCCCAGACAACACAAAAACAATATTTAAAATCGGTTCATAAACGACGAAGGTATCCGCGAACAAACATTAAAAAAAAACGTATATACCGTTGAATTGAGAAACCTCCTCCTTTTTTGAAAGTCGGTTAAAAATACTGTTTTCTATTGCTTCGCGTCGCTGTGTAGGTAGATAAGCGATCACCCCGCGCGTCCCGCACACCCCGCAGTCCACACGCGTCGAAATTCGTCCGACTTACTTCAAATTTATCGTCACTACTCGGCTCCTATGTATCTCAGCGTTATGTTTTATAGCCTATAACCTGCTCAGGAGTATGGACTACAATCGTACTAAGTTTGGTTAAATTCCCTTCAGTAGTTTTTGTTCCATGCGTGCACATACAGACAGACAGACAGATAGACAGACAGACAGACAGACAAAAAATTTATTGATTGCATTTTTGGCATCAGTGTCGATCACCAATCATCCTCCAATAAGAATTTTTAAAAAATATTCAATGTACAGAATTGACCTCTCTAGAGTTTTATTATAAGTATAGATTTTTCTGTTTCCACATCAAATATAATAATTATTATATTTTTATTTAATTGTCCATTACATAGAAAGAATCAACTCCTAGATAGTATTTGTACGGCCGCATTTTAAACCTTTATTTTGAATTTAACAATAAAATATAATAATAAATAAAAAATATAAATACATATTCGTAATATGCTTGCCAAGACTTATCGTTTGATACCAAACACGAGACAAATATCTTAATTAAATTTTTTTGGAGATAGTTTTTGAGGTATAACTAATTAACTAATTATCAAAGTCAAAAATTTTTCAAAAAATTATATAGTTTATGTTACTCGCAACATTAATACGAATCGATTGACACCTCATTTATCAAAATCGGACCAGTAGTTTAGCCGCTACGAGGAAACATACATACATACATACATACATACATACATACATACATACATACATACACTGCCAAAATCATTATGTTTTCTTTTGGCTTCGCCGAAGTCGGGTAAAAAGTAATACTATTAAAAGTTAAAACTCAGTTTATATTAACTGACCAAAATCGATAAACTTTACCGATTGCAATACTCGTATTTCACACTGACTGAAAAGTTGATTGATCTCGAATGTCTTTCTAAATCTGTGGTCTACCCTGTTCCAGGAGTGCCGTGGGAGGAGTGCGAGCTGGTGGGGTCGCTGATCGGCCTTAAGACCGTCATCAATGAGTTCGTCGCCTACCAGCGCATGGGCGAGATGAAAAGAGACGGACTGCTCTCTGTGAGTTTCTCCTTTTAATACGGATTATGGTTGTAGATCTGTGTAAAGTGTAGATGGAGTCTAAAACTTAGCGTATACTTATTTAAACTCATTTTTCTTATGACTCAGGTCGTTTACTAATAAAAGACAAACACATATATCATGTTTTACTTAATATAGTCTATGTAGTTATTACAATATACAGTTTTTGCTATGCTTTTTTTTAAACGGGCACGGGCAGGTGCGCCACCTCACATTCCCACCACTGCAACTCCTGTAAGCCAGGATCAACAGCGGTAACCAACCACGACAAACCCTTTGATATGATCTCAGGGGAGCCCGAGGGACAAGCTAAATCTGTCTTGGGACCCACAACGAAATTAATCGGAAGAAAAAAGGAGGAGTAGGAAGTATTCCAGTTTCCCTCCCCAAGCAAAGTGGGAGACAGTACAAAATTGTAATGACACAAACGGCCAAAAAATTAAGGGAAAGCACCACGGGAATATATATTATTATGTCTTTGTAATCTATTTATGAGTTTATGTAATTTATGGGGGTTAATTATGATGTTGATGAATGTTTCCAATAATAATTATGGCAGAAACGCTTGAAAGCACGGAAATTCCTAGCGCTGTCCACGAGGTCACCCTAATATGCGACTCCAGCTTTACAAATTAGGCTGTTAAGCATTGTAGTTCTTTCATCTCGCCAGAGATTACACTCCCATAGAATGTGATGCGCCGTTTGTTCGAAAATGTTGCCTTCGGTCGAACACTCGCATAGAGGTGATGCCACCAATTTGAATCCGTATAGTTTCGCTTTAAAATTACCATGACCGGTCAGGAATTGTGAAACGCAGTGATCAATATTTAGCCAGTGCATGGAGAGCCGTTCGCGTACACATGGGAAAAAGTTGTACAGGTGGCGCCCTTTTGTGGAGTTTTCCCATCGCGTCTGCCATTCGGAGATTAGGTATTGTATTGAAATGTCTATTGGTTCGAATAATCTTAATATTTTGTTTCTGTCGCGTGCGTTTAAGAAATACGGGCCAGTTAAACTTTTATTACGATAATACATGGCTGCCCGACGCTGTATTTCAAGGTCGACGGGTAAGACCCCAGCGAGTACTGGCAGAGCTTCCGTGCTGACGGTACGGTAGGCCTTGCATAGAAAGATTAACGCGAGACGTTGGCTTTGTAATAGCTTGCGTCTGGCAGCACCGATAGTTGACCTGTCGGCCCACACGGGAGCCCCGTAGCATATACTACCTAGATATGTAGCCGAATAAATTAATTTTAGCGTTTTATATGAGAGACCCCATGTCGACGTCGATATTCTTGTAAAGGCATAGAAATTTCGCTTTGCTTTTTCACCTGTCTGAATAATGTGTTCTAAGAAGGTAAATTTATTTTCCAAAAAGAATCCGAGATAACACAGTGACTGTTTACATTTAATATTAATATTGTTTAGTTTAATGCATGGAGTCGACTGTAGGGTTCCTTTTAGAAGTATTTGATAAGTTTTATGCGCGGCAAACTGTAAACGATTTCTATGGCCCCAGCTTGATATTAAATTGAAGCATTTATTGGCTTTTATTTCGATTTCGGAGCGCGAATTGGCTTGAATTACTAGAAGCCCGTCGTCAGCGTAGCCTATTAATGTACACAATGGTGGAAGAGGGAGGCTCAGTAGATCATCGAAGCCTATGTTCCATAAATAAGGAGAAATTACAGAACCCTGTGGGCAGCCGCACGTTAGAGTCTTGGAGTGAGTGCAATGTCCGAGTTGGAGTTTAGTTATGCCGTTCGAAAAGTAAGAGTGTAGTAACGAATAAATATTAGAGTAGCACCCACGATTTTTTAGTTTTAATAGTAGCATCGGCCACCAAGCATTATCAAAAGCGCCAGATATATCTAATGAGATCGCGACCACGTATTTCGTTTCCGATGAATTTACTGTTTTTCTAACTTCTAAGGCTGCGTCAACAGTTGACTTCCCGGCGGTGAAACCGAACTGCTGATTATAAAAATTAGGGCCGTCGAGGAGCAGGCGAGGTACGATAAGTCGTTCTAGCAGTTTACCTAAGCATGGAAGTAGTGTTATAGGACGATAAGATTTCGGGTCGTCTGTTGGCTTATTTCCAGCTTTTGGAATTAATTTTATACTTCCGATACGCCAAATTTTTGGGAAAACTCCTTCTTTGATACATCTATTAAACACAAGTAATATCGAGGAGCCAGCCGCTAAGCACGCTTGTTTTAACATGATGTTTGATATTTTATCAGCACCTGCGGATTTTTTAATAGGTAAAAGATTTACTATTTTGGTGAATTCCTCAAGTGAAGGCATGTCTGAAACCGGGCTATTGATAGGGTCTAACATTTTGCTTCTAATCTCGCGGTGATGAACATTTTGCTATGCTTGCCATGTGTTATAAGTTATAGATACATACCTAGTCATTTTACTTATTTTGTACATTGCGTCTTCTCTCTCAAGTCTGTCGGTTATCCGTCTCACTGAGTTATGAGTGTCCTTGTGTATTCCGCACATACTTGGGCTCTATAAAAATGTGGTTTCAAACCGGCCTCCAACATCAAAATCTGTGTGGAGGCATATAATTGCTCTGAGCGCTGTAGCTATCTAGCTTAGTTTCCGCCCACACCTTACCTACCTTAAAGAGTTGTTGTGTGTCAAATACTGCTTTTTATCTACCAACAGTTGTTGAATGGTACTGAAATTATCTAGGTTATATATTTGGTCTTCATTTAATAGGTACTCTTAGTTATATTTCACTTTTAACATTACAAAACTGAAGGAACATGTTTGTTTCCAGCCGCGCGCCGAGCTGATCGCGACGTACTCGCTGTGCGGGTTCACGAACCCGTCCTCGGCCGGCATCCTCATCGGCGCCATCTCCGCCATGGCGCCCAACCAGCGGGAGGTGCTCTCCTCGGTAAGTACTTGGTCTAGGTTTCCTTACATATCTATACTAATATTATAAAGCGGAAGAGTTTATTTGTTTGTTTGTTTAAATGCGCTAATCTCAGAAACTACTGGTTCGATTTGAAAAATTCTCTTTTTGTTGGATAGTCTATTTATAGAGGAAGATTTTAGGCTATATAAATATTACGCTGCGACCAATAGGAGTGAAGCGTCAGTGAGAAATGTTGCAAAAACGGGGAAAATTATTCACATTTGGGGACTTTCGTTGCGTGCGCCGCATAAACGGTTTAAGTCACTCAAAAACCACGCGAACGATGTCGCGGGCACAGCTAGTTGTAAAATAAAGCTCTCAGCCGCATCTGTCTGTTCGCGATAAACTTAGACTAGCACCGATCGTCATGCTGTTTTCACCAATGTATAGAGAGGTTTTATGGAAAGGTTTTAGTGTATTAGTTAAATCCAGTAGTGACGTTGGTGTCAGTGTGACAAAGTTACAAACTTACACGCTACAACTAGTATACATATCATAAAACCTTAATTATTTACCGATGAGTATGTTTTACAGATGAGTATTTATTAGATACAAGACCAGTGATGCCTAATGCATTGCATTATGGAAGTTTGAGTAACTGTAGTAGCAAGAACAACTTATAGAATAATCTAAAATTTTTTTGTTACAGTTGGCTATAAGAGCATTCTTTGCTGGGTGTGGAATTTGCTTCCTGAACGCATGTATAGCAGGTAATGTCTAAAACTAAATCTTCATTTATTTATTCTTATAAATTATAATACCTATGTCTTTTTTCAATGTCCTCAAAATGTTAAGCATTGTTCATAATTTTTTTACTTTCGTTTACAGGAGTCCTAATGCCAGAGGGATCTTTTGGATAAAAGCAATTTAAACGTTCCAAGACATTCTTCAGAAGTGTGATATAGTTTAATGTAAATAATATACCTAAAATAATGTACCCAACTAAGCAATTTTCTTAAGTAAGTACCTTGTGGTACAGTTGCAGAGCATGTACATGTAATATGATAGATATACAACATGTTATACAAAATATATAATAATGATGGAATATTACATACCCGTTTTTTGTACAAAATAATAATATGAGGTGCTAGATAATCACATTAAACTTTATTAGTAAATATATAATATTATCTAGTCAAAAACGTGCTACTATTGTAACACAAAAATGATTGTATAAACACTTCTTAAGCTCTATTTTCCTATTGGCAATGCTATTTTAGAAAAGCATAATTTACTTAGTCAGGACTTAATAAAAAAATATATACTTTTCTATAAATTGTTGTTAGACAAATTATTATATTGACTAGACCTTAACGAGTGTCAAATTCCTATAGAATATGTTTTATTAACCCTTAACCGGAATCGCTAAATAGTTCTACATTACTGGAATCATGGGTCAATATGGACAGAGATATGGACCCATTAAATTAAAACTAAGCTGTTTTATAATATAGATGAAAATCGGACTTAGGTGGATTATAAATGCATTGAATCAAGTTTTATGTAATATATAAATCAACTTTTATTCTTGAACACTTTAAAATTATTACTTTTTTTCTTACTTTAGATTTAGGATATACATTCGCCTAATTATTTTTGGTATACTACATTGACCATATAAAATAATAATAAAAGAGAAAAAAACTTAATATTTAATTATATCATAGGGTTTAACATATCTTCCCCTTAACAAAAATATAAATTCTTTGTGATATCATGTGAAAATAAAAAATGACAACTTATTCTAAAAGTGTAAAATCATTGTCAGTATTTTGTATTCTATGTATGGCACTTGTTACACCAATGCTTTTTTTGGTCCATGTACCTACCTTACATATAAATTTGCAGCATTTGCCACAATTATGCGTTTGTTTATTGTCAATTAAAAAAATCCACATAAATAGCATCTTTCTCTTATCCGGGAATCACTTTGAGTGGAAGGTTCATTGTCACATATTTTCCTCATCACAAGGTTCAAAATCACTCAAAGGTTCTGGTTCTAAGTAATTTTCATTCAACAACAGTTTCTGGATATCGTTTTCCGTAAGATTACGCGCCATCATTCCAATAAAATGTCTAAAACAATTATAATATATATTGTCAGAAACATTAAAAAAAAACTTATCATAATCATAAGCACAAAAGTGTAGAGGCGACCGCATCGATTTAAAACGGTTTTTTGTCGCTGTCGGGTCAAAATAGACCCACGATTCCGGTTAAGGGTTAGACACTGCATGTAGGTACTAAAGTGTGGGGTTTTTGTTTAAATGATAAATGATCATGTGCTTCGTGGCACAATAATAATTTTATTAAGTAAAAATGTACCTAATGTTTGTAAGGACCCAATTTATAATAAATACTTTTTTAGTAAATATTTTTATTATTGATCTATAGTTCACTCTGTAACACTCAGTATGTGGTTCCGGTAGGCGAAGCAGGAACATTTGAAAGCTCCGTAAAGTAACGTTATAGAATAATAATTGTATGAAAAGCATGACAGCACCATTTTCGACAATCGATTACTTACTTTATTTACTTTACGTAACTTTCAAATGCCGTGCACCGTGAGACGTGGCACGGACCGAGCGTTTAGGACTAGGTATAATATGATATGAATCTTCGTGCCACGTCTCACTGCTCAGATGTTGCCTAGTCCACACTGATATCAAACTTAACTACCATTACAAAAATAAAATATTTTTTTCATTACCAAATGAAACTAACAAGTTTTTTTTAGGAAAGTAAACAAAAAAAATAGTTTTAAATTTATTTAAACTTTTTCTAACATATATTAATGTCCTACTGGCCAAAATGTATTGAGAGGCAACGGTTAGGGTTATATTTCTTTAAACTTTTCTCTCAGAGATCCAATTGTAGATACACCTAATACACACAATGCCTGACGGCACTTGAGCCTGGTAGAGTGGTGGACACGGGTATATCTGCCTCAACCAAGACGATTGAGCTCCTCACAGATAGCATCAGTTGTGGGCTCAAATTTTTGAGGGTACCCAAACTACACTTTAAAAGTGTTTGTAGTCTTCATCTTTACATGAGTCAACGACATTCTGTTGATAATAAAACCTTGATGATAGCATAGATACATGTCAAAAGTTTAAAGAAAATCTGAATAGTAGCATTAGCCTAAAATGTCACAACAAAATGGTCAGTAGAATAAAGAAATTAGTTTATCACGACTAGCAAAATTAATACCGAAATTGTATCAGTTATGATACTTTATCAATATTTAGCAATACACGCAAGTTTCGTTTTATTCGTGGTCGTAAAAATTGTTTGTAAACTTTTCGATAAATATAAATTAGCAATGCACGACAAAAGTTTTAGGAGTATCACAGAAAACACCGAATATAAAGAGGAAATAGTGAAGTGGGTGCCAAAAAAGAAACACGAAGTTTTGAAAGCAAAATATAAATGTTTGAAAAAATTATTTCAAATCTACGACGCGAGCGTCATAGGTTTGCTACCAGAAACTGTTGTTCAAGACACACAGCCAGAGGAACCGATACGTAGACACAAGAGAACTTACAGAAATATAGTCGACACCTCAGCGGGGACAGCGCCCAACTCAAGTGTAAATCTTACACAATCTGAAAATGGGGCGACCATCGCCAAAGCAATGATCAAAGACTTGAAATTGCAAATTTCCACGTCAAATCTACAAGAAACAAAAACTGGTACCAAAGACGATTGTACGCAAGATTCGATAGATAATATTGCATACATAAATGAAAGAAACCACGACATCAGGCAACTCAACATGCAAAGAATTCAAAGACGGAAGCCTACTCGATTCCAATATTTCATTCATAGACTTCTGGGAATAAATTCGGAATCTTCCAACCTTCAACCAGATGGTAGAGTGTACGCATCGAGTGACAACAACATTTACGGAACGCGCGAGAAAAGACAGCGACGAGGGTTGCAAGTGCGGAGAGTAAAAAATGTTAAGAAAGTCCACTCCGAAATCGTAATCGGAAATGATCAGAGTCTGATGATATTCTCGCACATACAATCCATACAGAAAAGCTGCTTGCTGGATACTACGCAAAGGCAATGTCCGATTCTAGGATGTCATATGATAGTTTACGGTAATTCAGTTTTGTAAATTTTATCTCTGATATTTGAGTAAGGTCAGAATGAATACATAAAATATCTTTTTTAAACTAAATAAATATTTTTTTTCTACAGGCATAATCAACTACAATGACCATTTAAACCTCTGTCACTTTCCTGAAAAGAAATTCATTTGCCACTACTGCCACGAGGGATTCTTCACTGAACGCGATAAGAATGTGCACGAAAATGAACACATCGGCATTACACAACTGTGCAATAGACCTGCGAATCCATCCGATATGAGGTAAAAAATGTTGTACGCAATAACCTACTGTATAATCTACATTTCTAACTCCCACACTGTTTTCAACTTATAGAGTCGAACCAACCAAAGTGATCCACGTGAATGATAATCAAACGGAAACAGATATTTCAAAAATAGATGTTCCTGAAGAAAAATTGCAAAAAATAGTTTCGTTTTTCGAAAGAATTCAAGACCCCGACCAGCTTATTGCCGAAATAAAGAAAAGTAGAGTTTCGCAGTCGAACGTACTGAACGATAAAGTAATAAAAGAAGAACCAGTGAAACTAGAAAGCTTGAAAGAAAGCCGATGCTCTATCAACGTGAAACAAAAATCTCGTAATATATTGACGTCTCCGCGATCCGATATTACTTCGAAGACCAATTATTGCGAGACCTTTCGGTGTCGTATGTGCGGAGAAACTTTTGATTATAGGTCGGTGCTTTCTTTCTTGTTTTTTTTTTTTTTTTATAATTATTTAGTAGTATTAAAAATAGGTATTTCAATCCGAAAGTGGACAAATATTAGATAAGGTTATAAATATTTAAGTGATTTTTGTAATAATTCGACAGACGCCAGTTAGCTCTGCACACCAGCTTGGAGCACAGGATTCAGCCGAAATTCCCCAAGTTCCATAGCTGCGCAGGTATCATAAGCAGCTCAGACAAGACTCCTCAGTCACTATCCACGAAGGAATCTTGCCTTGGATCCAGAGATCTCAGTAGCGAGGCCTCCACTAATATTGTCTACTTCACGTCCACCGAGACTGTAGGGAGAAAGCCCTCGGTCGTCAACAATTTTGTCCAGAAAGTTCGCACAGGCTTCTGTTACAAATGGGAGCCGGGAACTAAAATAATACGTATCTAGGGTTATTCGCGATTTGCATTCGACTCGAATTGAACTTAACGTGCGGTTATTAGTCGAAGTTGAGCCCAGCAAGCGTTTATTGGCTTCTGTGCACAGAAGTTCGACATCCGAGTCAAAAAAATATTGTGTATGAGGCCTCTAGGTCTGTGTTGTCGGTCTATGTTTTGTTTTGTGATAATATATTATTCTAAATTCCACTTTGGTGTTTGATTTTGTTTGCAACTGCGTTTTATGCAAACCTATCTACTTCTAAAACGGAAGAAACTTAAATAAAAAAGAATATTATTTCAAACCACTCATTTATTTGTAGGGTTTTTATTTTTACACAATTCTCACTTTCGACTGTGAGATCGCTAACAGAAAACGCAAATGATCATTGGAAGCCAAGTTTAAATTTTGTTTAATACTACATACATTACAAACTTATTAAGAATATTAATCGATATAAAATGCAATAAATGATTAAAGAATTCAACACAATTCTAAACAAGTAACATTACAAAAAAGTTAAATACACAATATCACATCACAAATATTATCTGTATATAAAACGAAGAACATCGAGCCCGAGTGTGACCCTTGGGGAACACCTAGTGCAGGGATATGCATGCTTTGGAGTATAGAGGTATAAAACTTCAAAAGTAATATAATTTTTGATTATTTGTATATTATTGCGTTATATTTGTATAATTTATTTCAATTAACTCTTAAACAATATTATTTACATTTCGCAGCATATGCGGTAGGTACGCTCCGTACCCGATCGAACAAACGAAAGATTTATGTTCAATAAACTATAATATCATATTACGTACAATCGTATATTTAATTTTAATATAATTATACTTATAATTAGAAAAAACTTCTAACATAACACGAATAAAAAATATGAAAAAGCAATGACGTAAGAATATGAATCCTTACATTACTAGGAGTACGTTATAATAATGACTTAGCGTACAAAATCGCGTCCACCGACGTGGACCATGCAATAAAACTAATACAAATTATATTTTAACATTTCGAAACGCTACGCATAGACTGGGATATAAACCGGTAAACATTATTTTTCAACATTTAAACAACACAAACTATTTGGCGCTCCGCCCACACCAGACTCTCGCAGGCCGACATCACACAAAATAGAAATACTAAAGTATGCCCCAAGCCGGAAAAAGTATAGAAAAGGAAAAAAGTTTAGTACAGTGCTTACATTTTTGCACTGAATCACATAGAAAGCATTTTTACTATGAGGTATAAGGTGAAACGAGACTACTTTATATTTTCAGTGTACTTTCTCTGTGCATTTGCAATTTGCATTATCAATAAAGGGATATAATAGCGTGTTAGGATATCTTAGCTAAAATTATCCGACAAATAACAATCACTGCTCCACAAAAAATACTATAATGGGGTCACTGAATGCGGAAGAATGCTATTTAGGTGAAATTAGCTCTTGAAAATGATTAACTTCTATGAAAAAATATGAGCAGTTGTATATGCGATCCCTTGTAACCTTTAATATGCCATAACTGCAAAATACGAGCTAACTTTCAGGTGCAGCGAATACCTTTTCTAGTACACTTTCCGAATGCAATTTTGATGTTAGCTGTTGTTGTGGCCCCAAAAGTGTGGCGTGTGCGAGCGCCGCCCCCTAACAACACTACACTACAGGCTGCAGCCGACGGTAGCGATCTCACAACACTAACGCCCTAAACCTTCTAGCACCGAACCATGATATTGCCGCTCTCATGAGAATGTATTATATTATCGATGTGTAAAATACCTCTTATAATTTACTTGACTAGTTTATGGAGCTTCGACTCCTATACGATTATGTTGTGGACGACCGACCGATTTTGATAAGCTAGCCGAAATTTGCAAAAGCCAACTCGAGTATTCCTGGTAGCTTACTAAAATCGACCGTCAATGCAATGTCAAAATTATTCCATGTTATAAAATAAACATTTTTAGTACACGAGACCAAAAACTGTATCTGTAAATAAACTAAACGAAATAATCGGAGAACGTAAAGAATAATAACACATTCCCAATATACCTTCGACCGTCGAATTAATAGCATTTTTGGGATATGTTCATACTATAACAGCACGAGAGTCTAATTTACAATTTTTTGCTGATATTATTTAACACAGTTAAATGGTATAAAATTATGTACTTTAACATCTCTAATCTTTATACTTTCTGCCAATATTTTTCAGCAATATCTCATTTTTGTCTCAATTATATTAAGATTTTTTATGCTATTAATTCGTAACATACAACCAACATTCAAATACTTATATTAAAATATATCTTTTACGTGTCCTTTTAATTTATTTACCAATCATTTATAAATAGATAATAATTCATTCAGACTTAACAGAGTCAAGATTTTTGAACAAAAGTTACGGTGTACATCAATATTAAACCTATTTTCGTAACTACAGTATACTTTACAAAATGGAGTAAATTAAAAAAATATAACAAAATTTCTGTGTCGTACATCATTAAATGAACAGTAAGACGTAGTCTAGTTACAACATAAATTAAAACAAAATAATATAATATTCATAGCCCTATTCCAACTCCACTGACCACCGCTTGGCCCGTGTAGTACGATCGACCGATTCGACAATAAACACAAAATTACAATCACTATATTCTAAACTTAAAGCATAATAAACAATGATTCCATTCATGTGATGTTCATTAAAATAAACCGATGTTGCTTTCCGATAAAGGGGGTTAATATTTACTTAATTTAGACATTTACAATTAAATAGTACATATTATGACGAAAATATTACTATGCAACTCAATATGAATCAATGATTAGTATGTGGATATAAGAAAATAAATTATGATTCGAATGAGACTTTGGGATTTGATAGTTAATTTGATAATTATATTTTAATAAAATTAACACGGAAATAGGCACAGTTCGATTCAGTTCTATGAAGACGTGTAAAGGTGGCGATAGTTATAACGTAAAAACTAATATTATAATACAAATCTCGTTGTAAAATGTATTGTGGCACATTATAGGAAAACAATATTTTGAATCGAGAAACATATTCAAAATATAAAGCAAAACGCACTTCAAAATTCGTTACAGTATTGTAACATCGTAAAGTCCGTATCAAACATATTCTAAAACATGTTGAGGTAATCAATTTTTTGAGCTACATTTATCAAAACTACTTTTTTACTTTTATGTGCTTATATTTAATTTTTCGGCTTCTCGTTTTGTCAATCTGCAAAAAAAACACCTAAATGAGTAAATATAATAAAAAACAGCTTGTATTAATGATACTACTACTAAAGTATTGCTACTTGCATAAAGTAATTAAAGACAAACAATTTATTCTCATTTAAAATAAATGCTGTATTTATTACAAGTTTAGCACTAGTGCTGCGTTTGTTTATGTCATAATTAGTGGTAGTACACATTGGACTTTCTAACGCGCATTCTAAGCACCAAAAGTTACATAGAGATAGGATATTATTATACCGAAAACGAAAGGGTACCTGGATGGGATCTTCAAAAACAGTAGCTATCTATTTGACGGAATTTCGGAAAATTTAATTAAACATATTTAATTAAAACTCGGCACAAAGATAGATAGAGAGGACATGAAATAACTAACACGATATTTATAAAAACTGTATTTTTGAGCTTGCTTATCAAACAGAAATAAATCATAATTGTTCGTATAAAATCATCTAAATCGAAAAAAACAATGTTATAAGATCTCTTTGAATTACGAATTTACTTCAAGCGAGAGGTCAACTTATCTGGTGGATAAGTTGACTCGCTTGATATCTCGCTACCATGATATTACGTTCAGGGGGTAAAAACTTACTTTCACACTATCGAAATTTTAAATAAAAAGACTATGGTGTGTGCAAACATTATAACGCTTTTCCTGCGATTGGCTGAGGAAAAATATAAGAATAATTTTGAAATGTTGAGCAACAATCATCAACGCCGCGCCGAGGCGAAAGTAGTTTGAAGCTAGAAATGTGATATTTGGACCGTGGCATCCTTTGTGATGTATAGGTCCACTACGAAGGGATTTTGCGAAATTTATTCAAGAAGAATTAACACATGTGTCGCAAAACCAATGTTAATTTTACACGTCACTATAATACTAAACATAAGTGGATGCAAGCCCATAGAAGTAAAAGGTGCCAAACTTAGTCCAAAAGTGTTTCATCAAAAACATTGTAGTGCGTATGATCTGAGTAGGCCAGAAGCTGGATATGATTATTACTGTAGAGTTAGTTAAGAAGTTTTTGCCACGAATATTATTCCACGCGCGGTAAAAAGCTAGTGTTAAATAAATATGCAGCCCTGTGAATATAGTTAACGCTATATAATGATGCACTAGGGAAGACTTGTGGTGGGTAGCAGTAGTAATAGTTAGTCTACAGTCCTTTTGAACGCTGAGAAAATGACACGTATGCACTCGCCGTGGTTGAGGGACACAGCGACTCCCACGGGTATGAGAACTTGCTATCCGAAAATATAGTTTATCGGACGCAGTCTCTGCTTCTCTACCCACTAAACTTGGCGATACTTCCGTCGTTGCCGGGACGGGACAGAGACTTGACAGAGCCGCGTGGAATATTACAAACATCCGCGACATTGTTTGCGACTGCAAAGATTGTACGACTCTACAATAGAACTTTTCCACCTACACATATGTAATACTTTGACTGATTGGCTGATGAAACCCCCACTCACCGGCCTAGGACATGGAGGAGCAGGGGTGGGGGTGGCTGCCCATCTGCGTGAGCACGCGGTCCAGCCACTGCAGCGGCCCGTTCAGGTGCAGCTCGATCCAGCACGGCGTCGACGTCACCGTTTGCCGTCTGCAATTATAAAGCCATAGAGTCAAAAACGTAATATAGCTGGAACCACGAGAAGAAAGTTTGTGCCAAATAAAAATACAATTTTGGCCTCAAGGGTTAACCGGTCAACAAAAAAATATGATAACTTTGTAGAAGAAGTTAAGCTGATTTTTTTTACTATTGCAACAACTATTATTTAGGTTTACTGTCTCTCTCACACACACTCTTAACAACACGAGCTACTTTCAATAAACCTTTTATAATATGCTCGTAATTGACTCTGCCTAGGCGTGTCACACCACCTGCCTATCTAAACATATCATTCGTCACAAAATTCTATAGTATGAGTAATGTTCATGTCACCGTATAATGAAAAGCATGGTTAGTTTATAACCTACCCAGTACCTAGCAATATTCTACCGAGATTTTATAAACTATCCAGAAATTTAAAACAGTGAAAACGTCAAATTGTGAACTGACATTCGACAAAACGCACCTCGCTCGATGATTGGTTGAGCAGCATATTCCCCGCGCTGCCATAATTGTTCATTAATTCGTTTGCTGTTACCGACCAATCAGGGACAGCCTTCCGACAGTTGACAATTTAACGCCCGACAGTTTAATATAACAGTTTCACTTCTATAGTTTTTAAACTACCGAAAAATAATGCGTTAAATTGTAAGTAGTATGTTCCGCTTTACAATTTCTCGACGGTTTTTCATATCGCTAGACAGATTATAAGCTATCTGAGCTTACACTTTGAAGGTGACGTTTATACCTGTACTCTGCGCCCCAGCCCTTGACGAAGCTCATGCGGATGGTGCACATGCGCGTGAGCTGGAACACCGCCTCGAATCCCTGCGACACGGACTGCGTCAGCAGCGCCGCGAACTCCTGGTTGTTGAAGATCTTCAGGTTGCAGCCTGCACACAACATAATACCAATTCTCTTATCGCATTCTAATTGAGATCATGCTGGTAGGGCGAAGGCCGCGAGTTCTCTTCGTCGTCGTTTTAGAAACGGCGTCCACTGCTGGACATGAGAATCCCCCAAAGTATTTCATGAGGGGTAGTTACCTATACTCGCCACGCTTGTCTGGCGGGTTAGCAAGATTTATTTTTAAGATAATGACAATATCCCCGGATCGCTGTTGCCCAGTTTCGAATATATTTAAAGACATGAATAAATAAGGCGATATATAGCAAAATTCTGATTTCGAGAAAATAGAGTTCAAACTGTCACCTAAACGTTTTAAAATACGTCGTAACGTATTAATTTCATTAATCTAAAGATCCGTCTCTAGAATCAATGTACTTAATACGTTACTACATATCCTAAAATGTTTAAGTGACAGTTTAAACCCAATTTTCTAGGTATTTTTTTTTTGCGACATATCCTTCATCCATTGATGTCTTCATTTATTTCCGTATATATTACAGGGATAGAGGATATTCTCTCTGTCGGCATTTACAACACCCACCGAAATATGATTGATAAGGAGGTGCCATTCCTTCTTACTTCATGGATAGTTGCACGTATATAAAACAATATTTAAAATCTATTTAACTGCCTCTACTTAAATTTAAATGTGTACCTAATAGTTTATCCTTTACGTGTAAGTATAGTATTTACTAGCTTTTGCGAAGCCGCGCTCGCGGATAACTCTGCTTTGTCGACCAAGATTTGGATTCAACTAATGAAGATGATGATGATGAAAAATAGCCTAAGTTACTCCTTATAACTTTAGCTATCTACCAGTGAAAGTCTCGTCAATGTCGGTCCCGCCGTTCCAGAGATTAGCCGGAACAAACAGATATGCCGACAGACAGACAAGACAATTTTTTTTTTATAGCATTTTCGTTTTCCTATAAAAATGTCATATTATGCGTTTAGAAAAACGTTGCTAATTGAAAGTTACAAACAGTCACTTCCATTTTATTTATTTGTATAGATTACATTAGATGTATGATATTTTGACAACGCTATACAAGACTCACCGGGCGGAATCTTACATACAGTGGCGGGGTGCCAGCCGTACCGCTGGTTGCAGTTGGGGCTCTGCACGAATATCGACGAGTCGCTCAGGCACTCCGCGAACACCTCGCCTGTAATGGTCACCATTGTAATATACCACTAAAATAATACATTATATAAACTCTACATCACTCTAGTTGGAGAGTTTTAGGAAGCATATACTTTCCTAATGTTATAAATATTGTTCACTATTTAAACTATTGTATTTATTTATATGCTTTGTCAAGTTGTAATATTACATCTTCATGTTTTTCATGAATTTTAGTCGAATGGTTGTTTCTATTGGGAGGCAGGAGAACCAACAGCGTTAAGAACGACTATTACTTCGTTCCGATGCAATATGATCTAAGTGTAATCAAAGCTCTGTATAGACTGTTGATATTTCCAATTGATAAATGTAATTTATTAAGCGCTTAAAAAATAGAAAAAATAATCAAATAATTAGGTGAAATTTCATTTTTTTGTTTACGTTTTATCACAGAATAGAAACGGATGAATGTATTCATAGAGTAATAATTAAACCCAAAACTTGGTCTTTCCGAAGCACACTATTATAATTTTATTTACCGCCAATGTAGTAGAGGCGTACACCTTTGCCGATATGCCTTCGAGTCTGCTCGACCACTTCATTCCTGTTCACGTTAGACAACAGGCCAAGACAAAACCTGCAACAAAAATATATTGTTAACTTTTTTACAACAATTTGACAGCATTACAAGAACCTATACAGAGCACATTTTATTACACACACAGCTTATTACACCGGCACACCATTTATTGTATTCCGGTAACTGTATAGCTTATCAGGTGTGTGTTTTTTTTAATTATTCAATGGCTTACTCCCAAATCTAATCTAACGGATGACATTGGGATTGCATTGGAATTTGAAACACAATGCTAGTAACAAATTCGTACTAACTTGGAGCTATCATCGAGTTTATAATTAGACAACAATAATATTCTAATCTTAATGACCAATGGCGGTTCATTAAATAAGATTGAAGAGAACGGCCTACTGTTCTCGAACAGAACGCGCTAATACTGACCGCTCGCTGTTGCTGGGGTCCGTGAAGCCGTCCACCGTGATGGAGGGCTGCGAGGCGTGGAAGGTCTCGCCGACGCGCGTGTTGAGCTCGTAGTAGCTGATGCTGCACCAGAACGCCGGCTCGTGGTACAGCACCGGCGCCGCCTCCGCGCCCGACAGCGGCGACGGCGTGAGGCGGGTCAGCTCTGAGGGAGAGAGATTACGATAATACATGTCCTTGTCACATAATGACGTAATACATACTAATAAAATAATATAAAACTCAAGAATTGCGATCGCAATTAGGAACCTCTATTCGAAAGATCGAACTCATTTGACAGATAAAACAATGTTTCGTTTAACTTTTAAAATCCATAACTTTATGTATGTTATATCCTTCCTTTTTTAAATATATAAAATAAAAAATATTTTGAAAAAATGGATTTTTTTTGTCGTATCAATTCTAGCATAAAAATAAAAGTTTTTGTTAAAAGTAAGCACTTTCCTGTAACTTACGTCATTACTTTCCGAGCACTTATCAGCAACACTATCGAAAGAAGTAATAGTATAATGTATATTTTTATTTCAAAATCTTTCATTTCGATTCCTGGCAAGGGAGATTGATTTATTAAAAATCTAATAATGCAGTTTTAGTTTTTGTCAAAATTGAGCTTGCTTTTTTTGTATCTCTTTTAGTTTCGGATATCGCCTCCCACGTCCTTTTTAAAGATTCAGCATGTATTGATATAGGTTACTGATATAATTAAAAACATGAAAGGATGAAAGTGATATGTCGCAAAAAAAATACCCAGAAAATTAAGTTTAAACCTTCTAGACACGGATCTTTAGACTAACGAACTTAATACGTTACGACGTATTCTAATGTTTAAGTGACAGTTTGAACTCAATTTTCTCGAAATCATCTTCATCCATTCATGTCTTCAGTTGAGTTACAATACTAGACATTAACAAATATTTAAGGGAATTAGATTTAAGCCTAATGTAATTAAGTTGTTACTGTAATGATTATTGAATAAGGCTGACATAATCGTATGATGAATAGCCTTTAAATAAAGAAAAAAAAACAAGTGGTGGTCAACAAACTCACGCATGTTGTCGTTGTGGTCCATGGGATCGCCGTCCTCACTCATGTAGCCCGGCGGCGGAGTCTCCACCGTGGACCCGCCGCTACACACCAACATAGCATATTTACAAATACTAATCCAAAACAGCAACTGATCAATGGTACACTATAAGAAAACTGACCCAATATAATGATAACGCTTGCTACAAATGATATGCAGCTAACAAAGATTACATATTTTATTATACATGTATAACTTATGTGTTTAATAGGATATTTAATAACTTCGAGAAAAGACAATCCAACAGCTGGACAAAGGCCTGCCCTAAGGTCTTCCACTTATCTCGCTCCTGCGAGACAAATTGAGCATAAAATTAAATATCAGAAAATTACAGGGTGGGTCGATTGCATAGCAAACTTTAGATCTGGCAGGAACACATCGCATCCCACGTCGCAGACAATCGTTTTAGCAGTTAAGTCTATAAAATGTTAATCTGTAAGGTATTTAGGTATAATATGGGCCTATTTTGCCTGAAATAAATGGTATTTATTTCATTGTACTAGAAATCGCATAAATCACTCACAGATGGACGGTAGTGTTGCTTGGCACCTGCTGACCCACGGTGGCCTCGAGGTACAGGGTGCTGTGGCCGCCCACGCCGCCCACGCCCACCACGCCGCCGCTCTGCATCACGTTACTGGCAACACACGCTTACTTGAGACAAGTGCATCATTTATTTGTTTAGTGGAGGAATAAATAATTTGTAGAAGTTCCAGTTGTAAAAAATGCACATCAAAAATTGAAAAAATAATTTCCACTATCGAGTTTTGCAAGTATACAAATCTTAATGCAGTGGCGTTAGAATCTAATGGTAAACTTTCCGCGGCGCGCCGACAGATCCAAGCGTAGGCTTGGAAACGATCATCGTCTGCAGTCGCTGCGGCACAAAATCTACAAAAATCTCAGTACAGAAATCTTCCGCGTGTATGTGAGCGTACTATCAAGTAGTACCGTTCGAGTAATACAAGTAATACACGATAATAAGAATAATTGTGAGCATTTTTATTCAGAAAAAAAACGTCACGCCAGTTGGATCGTCGGGTTAACTGTGTGTGTCAGCCAAAGGGTTAATATTGCATTGTATTCTTAATTGCGCGGTGAATGACTATTAAATTGGTTACATTATAGCCGTTCATATTAAGCTTAGTATACATAGAATTGGAATGGAGTATAAATAATTAAATACATTCTTGATGCTATACAAATTTTTAGTCACATTTGCAGTGTTGGACAAAGATGATGGTCTATAAACTGTATAATTATCTTCTTTTAAAGATTGTTATTTAAGTCCAAGCTTTAAATTCAAGTAAAACAAATGCAAAATAAATATTATCTTAATTCCAAAAATATTTTTTAAAATAATAATGTATGTAATATAAAATCAATCATTATTAATATTAATTCAGTAAAAAGTGATACATGACTCACTTATCGGTGATCTCGTGGTGGTGGTAGTCCACATAGGGCGGGGGAGCTCGGACTTCGCCCTCGGGGCAGCGAGGCACCAATATTGGTGGCAGAGCTGCAAGAATTTTGTAGGGTCAACGAAGGAGAAAGATCATTCTTAGCGCGCGGCCAATTTTGGTGTCTTTGTCTGATACGTTGGAAAGTCAATTGCCAGATTTACGGCCGAATATAATGAAATGATAATTAAATGGAGGAGCCTTCTTATTCAGAGGCTGTTACTGTCACTGCTTCGCGAAATGACAAGGACAACATGTAACTTTAGCGCCATTTCATTTAAATATAGTTTCGGTATTCGGCAAGCAAGACACCAACAAATAGATTAGCTTATCCATTGTGACGTATTTTTATTAGTACCCCCTTACTCCCTGGAAGGGGGTTCAAGAACAATAAAAAATAGGTAGGGTCTAAATGACATAATATTATACAAACGTTTAAATTTATAAACAGAGATTGTGGATAATATGTCAATGTATAGTAGATCCCTTTTAAATTTAACCTACAGGTAAACAAACCGAAAACACCGAAATGTTTACATATAAACTTATTGTGCATACTTTTGTGGGAGTACGAGTGGAAGCCCCAAAGGGAGATCTCCGACCGAGCGAGATGGTATGCTCGGTCAGGCCGAAGCCCACTGTACTAGTTTTCAGATGTCGTATATACATATAGCGCCGGACTTAGAAAACTTCGATAGCGCGATGCAGGATGTGGCGCTAGTAGTACCGCTACATCACTCCCCCCCGAAGACCGGAGGTCGAAACTTGAGTCGCCAGTGCCAGTGAGTCCCAGTGAGTCGGAACTGTGCTGCTGCTGCACGGGCTCCAGTGAGTCGGAGTGCTGCCGTGCGGGCCGATGCTACGTGCTGAACCAGGAGAGATGTGCTCTGCTTGCTGACCGGTCGTGTAGTGAGAGTGCCCGTTGAAGCCGATGAGGGTTCGACCAGGCCGCGCTGCGTTGCGGCTAGTGGACGAAGTACCCGAAGTGGCTGAAGCTGGCTGGCGTGGTGCGGAGGGTCGGGGAGTGATGATGATGAAGGAGGCGTATCACGTCGGGGTCACCAATGTGGGAGTACGAGTGGAAGCCCCAAAGGGAGATCTCCGACCGAGCGAGATGGTATGCTCGGTCAGGCCGAAGCCCCTGTACTAGTTTTCAGATGTCGTATATATAGCGCCGGACTTAGAAAACTTCGATAGCGCGATGCAGGATGTGGCGCTAGTAGTACCGCTACACTTTAATCTACACTTTCACCAGAATATTAAAAGATCATACTTTATTATCCAATACATTTTATAACAATAAAAACAATAATTAATATATTTAAACATCAAATTAAAACTCAATTTCTGAACTCTTTATAAAAAATCCTCCATTGCACACAGCACAGAACCCCTGATGGACAAGTATGACTGGCTGTTGCCCACTTTTTATTTTATTTTTGTAAGTAAAAAGTACATTAAGAAAATAAATCATAGTATAAGAATGTATGTTTCTTACCAGGTGAATCAATTTTATTGTAGTGATAGGGGTTGACACACACTTCCTCTTTTTTTAGCTGATATGCAAACTCACAATGGTCTACAGGTTTTAGTTCATGCTGACTCTGAAACAAGATTACCTTTGATTAATATATTTATTTTTACCCTAATATAAGATAAGAAAAAAAGCAGCCTATGCAATAATCTTGAGCCTGCCATTTACAATGTTATCAAACTCCTTTCAAGGAGTTTGCAAACATACATCCATTGCCGCAGACTTAGACATTTATAAAATAGTCAGTCAAAGTCAAAATTTTTTATTCAGAATAAATTTTACAAAAATGTTTTCTGAACGTCGTTTCTATATGATGCCTACCACCGGTTCGGGAACTAGTCCAGCGAGAAGAACCGGCGTAAGAAACTCGCATGGGGCCACCTTTTACCAAAAAGATGGAAAATTTCTCTTTTAAAAAAAAAATATATACCTATATAAAAATATGTTTACATATAAAAATAGTCAATACTACAACAATTAACAAAAAAAATTAAATAAAAGAAAAAAAAAGCCTTGCAGGGGGCTACTTTATTCCCCTACATATAATCAAACATTATAGTATGCTTTTGCACACAAACGTTCTTTGACTACTTTCTTAAACTTATTGTTAGAAAAATTTTGAACGTTTTCTGGGATCCTATTGTAAAGGCGTATACATTGCCCTTTAAACGAATTCTTTACTTTACTAAGTCTAGTCACTGGTATCAAGTTTATATTTACTTCTAGTATTTCTATTATGCTTGTCACATTTTTTTTTAAATTGATGAATATTTTTCTTAACATATTATAATACATTTGAGAGAACATACTGAGAAGCTACAGTTAATATTCCAGTTTCCTTAAACTTTTCGCTAAGTGAAGTGTTGGGGGCCAGCTTGTAGATTGCCCAAACAGCTCGCTTCTGCAGCACAAAGATACTATTTATATCTGCAGCATTGACCCATAGCAGAATACCATAGGACATTATACTATGAAAGTAACTAAAATACACTAGTGCAGTACTTTCATCTGAATATTGTCTAATTTTACTAACTGCATATGCTGCTTAACTGAGTCTGTCGGCCAGCCTAGCAATATGGGGGCCCCACTAAAGTTTTGAGTCTAACATTATACCTAAGAATACTGCAGTATCCACTAGTTCCATATGTTTCTCATATAATAGTTACAACATTGGTATATTGGTAACATTGGTATCAGTTTGCCTCACATTAGGCAATGTGAATTTTATACATTTTTATACAGTTATAGGGTTTGTAACAAATCACGGTATCAGTTACACCATATTTCATTCATACTATTTTTTATAATATTATTATTTTGATTATTTTCAAATCCATACTTTTTGGATAGGTAATATGTACTTACATGATTACATTCTGTAAGTAAATATTGCCTTCAGAACACAATTCAATGTATACTCCATTCCAATTGAGTGTGATCTAGATATAAATAAATCTCAGTATAGGCGGCTATAATACCTACAACTTCAATGTCATTTACTCACTGCACAATTAAGAATAACAATGACAGATAAT
This sequence comes from Celastrina argiolus, assembly GCA_905187575.2. Taxonomy (NCBI): domain Eukaryota; kingdom Metazoa; phylum Arthropoda; class Insecta; order Lepidoptera; family Lycaenidae; genus Celastrina; species Celastrina argiolus. The sequence continues at coordinate 5,593,802 of LR994579.1, read as the reverse complement.
TTTTTGTTTACATTCTCATCACATTGAATCGTAATAGAGGATAGTAAGTTTCATAGCTCTTACTTGAAGCTGCGGCCACCGCCACAGCCGACAGTAGACCACATGCGGCAAGCCCTTTCTGTATTGACCATTGACACCGTTGTCGTTTGGCTTTACTCTGTTGACAAAATATATAAATTTAAACTGTGGTCCTGTAGGTGTAGACTGTAGACAGTAAAATTATGTAGACCATCAAAATGATTGAAAGTGCTTATTACTAAAGTAGTTAAAGACCAATTATTATTTATAGGTTGTTTCCATTCACACAAAAAACTAGCAAATAGATTTTACGACTACTCTCTGTCTGGAAACAGTAATTTAAATAATTCATTAATATAAATGGATCTTCTTTGTTACTTTTACGATAAATCGGTGGGTATTTTGTGCATCAAACTGTATAGTAAAGTATAATACAAGAAACATACAAACAAAACAAAACCGGCTAAGTTTAAGTAACTGTTAGATTTGTCAAAACACGGAAAAAAATTATCGTGACTAATGAAATGACGCTTGACGAGAATATAATGAATTCAAAACAAGCGAAAATCGAGCGACTTCCTATTGCATTTTAATTACTTAAACAAAATATTGAGCACGTAAAAATCAATGATACTTACAAGGTTGCGAAAAAAAATTCAATGTTCGTATTAAATGGAATCACAATTTCATATTAGATTCTTATAAGAAACACAATCTGAATGCTTAATTAATAAGATAACAATCTTCAATCAAACAAAATGTACCCAGCAAGTTACGATTTATTGATAAAATTATGTTGTGTTATTTGACGTATTCCGCAATCGGCAATATTATCGTATCTAAACGTTTTCACACTTTACACTTTAAAACTTTATCGACACATTTCCTAAATTCGGAAGGATATTTAATAAAAAAAGAAAATTAAGGTCCGAAAATAGTCAGCCATATTAACAAAAAGCTTCAATTGTTTTGACGGGAATTCGACCTTCGTTTTGGATTTTGCGTCCTGTCTGCGGTTATGTCACCAATTTACGGTGGTCATTGTACGCAGCGAGGTGAATGTACGGCATGAACTTCTACATTTTGTCGGATTATAGTTCGCTTAGTTCAAGAATCAAGTCTACGGACTGCGATCGCGAATGAGACAAGTTTTCCAGTTTCCGTAACGTTTCCGAAAGCGACTGTTGACGAACGAAAATACGAAATAATTTACATACCTGCATACGATTAAAACAAATATAATTCCATTAATGCCAAGTAGTAGTAAGAGTATATCACAAAAAAAATATTATTTAAACAAATTTTATTAGACTTGGTTTGTAATTATTATAAATAAGGCGATTTTTTAAAATAAGATTTAAAATGTATATTTTAAGTTATTTTTTACATTAAAACAGTCATTAATTCAGGAATTTTAAATAAAGTAGGTACATATTAATTAACAGAAACTGTTAACACTTTGTAGGATCCTAGTTTTTAACTACATTAAATTTATTTGTAACATACTCTTGGACAAATCATCATGGTCTTGCCTTATTTTGCAAGGTATCCAATGTTTATAAACTATCCTACATGAACAAGTGTAAGCTAATTTAAGTTAGATGTACTTACTCTCCATCTTCTTATTCTGACTTATTGAAGTATTTTGAAAATAGTACTAATTAAATATTAATTTTTAACTTTGACTTAAATGCATGGTTTCAATGATAAGTTACATTATAATATTCTTAAACTTGTTCTAATCATTGCTTTACATGTCCACACCACCCTAACCACATTATTTATGGGATATTTCCAAAGGATTGTTGTAAAGTCCAATTGGATTTTTATACTATTTATTTTAAATCTCAAATATTTTAACTACAGTTACATACTACAGTGGGTTAATAACCCAATAATATTTATTACACATGGATTTTTAAGAGTTACTACCCGTGCCCACTTTGTTGAGCATAGAAACCGTTTAAACCATTACGGGAATTTCACGAATATTTCAAGACTAAAAATAGCCGAATTGGTTCAGCTGCTCTTGAGTTTTAGCAAGACAAAGAACAGCAATTCTTTTTTAAAATAAAAAGATATATTACCTAATAATAAAATAATATCAAACTGTTGTTTGATAGTAAAGTTGGTGCATTCAAATTTCATATTATTAAATAGGTAGTAAAGTTAAGTGTTAAGTTTTCTTTGTGAAGGTTTTGCTAGAACTGTAGAAGTTTTTTTGTTATACAGTTAGAAAATAAGCTTGAGTGCATGGATGATGATAATAAACCTTGTTTGGTTCTAATATTATAATTTTTTCTATTATTTGATTCTTACATTTGTGCATCTTATCTTATTGTGAAATAATATAATTTGAATTGAATGCAAGTTTTATTGAGTTTACAATGAAAAATATTGAAACATATTTTCGATTATTGAAATAAAGACAACAATAACTTTGTGTTTGTCCAAAAAAAACAAAATATTCACCTTGGGATCGTTACGCATTTAGTGTGACTGTTTTGATTAGATAAAGCCTTTTCTAGTTCTTCAATAGCGCCAGTTTTCTTTAATTTTTTCACAAGACTTTTGACCGCTTTCTCTGACCACTTATCCTCTGCAGTTGATGTCCCCTCGGGACCTTTTTTCCACCCCAGAAGTCGCTTTACCACTGGAGGTGTTAGCGGAAACATTCCGCGAACTTCACTTATTCGAGACACTGATACATTCACGCACTTTAAAGAAAAAAATCGAATATTCGTATTAAAAGCCTTGTTACAGTACCTGCTGTAAATTTTATACCCTAGCTAAATGAAAGACAAATTAGCCAGGAAAGTAGGTACGAATACGGCCATTAATTTCCACTAATGAAAATTATGAATTTTGAGTGACATTGACATTTGACAGCAAAATAATAGACAATAAAATCTAGCGTTTCGATTTGGTTTGTGTGCAAAAATTATCTTGTGTTCTAAGTGTGCGTTTGTAATGACACAACCTTTGTTACACCATGTTATCCATGAGTATAAAATCTAAATGTATTAAGCTACAAATAAAAAACCAAATATTTCAAAGGACATGTCTCTTATTATCTGAAGCCATTAAAATAAATAAATAAAAAAATAATATGCTGATCTATGGTATTTGATTCATTGGTTGATTTGAAATTTGTAATTTTTGTAAATTCACTACACATCGAAAATCTAAATTCAAAAAATAAAATGTCTAAATTTGTTTTTAAGGACAAATTCAGGCTTTAATATTTAGTTACTTGTTTTATTTCATTTTATGTTAATTGAATTCAATTTGTCAGTTTATTTTGCTCACATTTTTCTTTTTAAGTGTTTTGCTAATGCTTGTAAAATAGTAAAAGGCTTTTTTTGCTGAGATTTGGTTCGTAAAATTTGTTTTCTTCGAAATAACTCTATCCTTAATTTTAGGTAACCTACAACTGGCCATTATACATAACAACGAAATACCTAGTTAGGTACTTTCTATCTGGCCAGTGGAAAAAAATAGTCAAAATTTTCATCTTGTTGACTAAAAACAAAAGATACCTATAAAATTTAAGAGTGCATAACATTGTCGTAGAAGTTATCCTCTCATCTTACTCTCATTGATCGACATACTAATAAGCACTACCAAGCCCCCTTCAGACTCCATCTTAAGAAACAGTTTTTGTACTGCCCTTTGAAAATCGAAATAGAATTTATTATCCTATTAATAAAGAATAAAACTGAGTTTGCTTTCCACTAATTTTAATAAGCATTTATCAATATTGTAGGTACAGATAGTAAGTACCTACCTACTCAGAATTCTGATTATTAGGATAGTACTTAGGTACAATTCAATAGTGCGCGCGGTTATCTATATGAGGAAACACCACGGTTGAGAGAAATACAAAATAGGTATTTATAAAATCTATTGCTGTCTCACAGTGCCTTAGCTAGCCAACACTAGCGCGATAGAGACAACTGCAACTTGGACTGAAATTACCTATTAAAAGTACCAGAAATCGACGTTTAGGGGATTCCTGTTTCCTCCTCCAAAACTTAACCGATTTAAATATTTTTTTCTGTATTAGCTAAAAAAAGAATTGAGCTAGGTTCCTATTTTTTGATTTTGTTGTTTATTGTAGTCAAATCTGTTTCCTAGATATTTAAACATAGCGGAGAGTCTGGCCATTTTTTTTAGGTTTTTAAACGTCCATATCTCTTTACATAATTAATTTATTAGAAAAAGGAAAAAATAGGGACGTACAAACAATATCCATAAATATTCAGGAAAAAAATTGTTACTCTAGCAGCATTATCCAGGGAGGAAACAGGAATCCCGTAGACCCCTATTTCTGTATGGAAAAAATTACGTAGTGTTTCCTCTTAAGTAGGTATATTATTATGCAATGATAATAATATTTTTTCTTATTATTATAACGACTGCTTTACCCTAATTATGATAGGTACCTATCTACTTACATAGTTGAAAAATCTTTCAACCCTGTAGAACGTAGATGATCTATGAATAAAGTAAATTGTTTTATGTTATTAAAAGGCTATATGAAGGTAGGTACCTAATCACAATTAAATTAGTAAAATATATTATACTAACGTAATTTGTTTCGCAGAGATAACGAAAGTTAAGAAAATGTCTGACACTATCCAACCACTGATAGTATGCATGGAAAACTATGACGGAGAAAAAGTTTCTCTAAGAATTAATCCTACTGATAGTTTTCAAATATTTTTAGATAATGCGAAGTGAGTTTACGATCTATTATTATCATTGAATATGATTATTTTCTATACCTAATAGTAATTATGCTTTTATTTTATATGGATTAGGTTCAGGGCAGACTTAACGGGCTAAGCTCTTTTATATATTTAAATGTTACCCTACCTGATTAGGTCAGCACCATGCTGCTCAATTTTACGACAGTTTATGTATATTTCATGAATGAGCACATATAATATGACAATAAAACTAATATATTCACAGGACACTATTAGGCTACGATATTGATTTAGATTCAGTTACAAATAACCAACCAGTATCACTCGATGATAACATTTATACATTCCTATTGAATATGGAAGATGACGCCGACAGTAAAAAAGAAGCAGGTACCAATTGTAATGAACAAGAGTATGTGTTGGACGATGGCACACAAATAGAAGCATCACAAATACAATTTTATAACGAAGATAAAATTATTGATTTAAGCGCTGTACAAATTCCTTTTGTTAAGTACGTGGATGGATCTAGCGAAGATGAAATGATATTTCTAGAAAACTTTACGACTATAGACTATGTTATACCTAAAAGTCCGCATCCCATACGTTCATCTAGTCCTAAATCTGAATTTGTTAATAGTCTCCCATTTAAACTATACTGCAATGATATTTCATCTTTTGAAATACACTTTAACAAATACTTAGAGCTAGGCATGAACACTTCTACTACTTTCGATGACATCAGTCGAAATAGCAAAAATGATTTAAAAATTAATTACGAGACAACGGTGAAAAGTGAAAACGAATTTATGACGCGAGAAGATATACTTAACATGTTCAAAGATTCTCCTGTAAATTCCCTTCCATACGATGAAAATAAAAATTACTCGGAAAAGCGCAGGCATGTCAGAAAAACTGATCCACTGAGACTAGTAACTAAGAATTCTATCAGTAAAATAGAAAATGAAGCAGACAAAAATAATAAGGAATACGAATGTTGTATTTGTGATAGAATGATAACTAATAAAATGGAGAAGTCGTATATATTTGATAAAGAGGATCAGATGATTCATAGATCAGAACAGAAGAAAACTGTCTCGCATTTGAAAATTTTATGTACACATTGTTTAAATGATAATTTTCAACCGAGCCTCATGAAAAGTCCAAGTCAATCTTTAAATAACGACGAATATTTGGTAATCCAAAATAACCAACAATTTATATTTCAAAAGATCACGCAAATTGCTTTAAAGAAGATAAGTATTGATTTGAACACAATTATAAGCAATGGTAAAAATGAAGGGAATCCAAAAGTCCAACAGGAAAGTAATAAAGAGTTGCAATCAAGTTGCAAAGGCAATGCAAAAAATATATCAGATGATGTTGTAATCGTTGAAGATTCTTTAAATGAATTTTCTGGTGATGTTGAAATTACTGAACCAGACTTGGATTATGACAACATTGATAATATAGAGGACCAAGTAGTTAAGGAGTTTTTAGGAAAGAAAGAGAAATACGATGTGGAGGATAAGGAATTAAAATGCAGGTAGATATTACAACCCTAGTTAAAAGCTGCAGCAGCTAGAAATGATTTTTAATACTAAAATTATTATTCTAGATTTTGCGAAGAAATTTTTGAGAATATTCCTCAAGTGACCGATCACGGAGATCAACATAAATACGATTTAGATGACGGACCCCTATATCCCTGTCCGTTGTGCGATTATGGTAATTCTCTTTAAAAATATTAAAGCAATACAATAAAATATGCAATAGAGTCCGGATTTACTGAGATTTACATCAATCACATACAATTTGTTCTCGCTTAAAGGTCGCTTTTTTAGTTTAATTTAATTAACATAACATTTGTGTACCTATAAGTAATAGTCATGTTTCAGGATATGCTAAAAATAAGTGGCTCAAATATCATATAAAAGCAGCACATGACAAAGTAAAAGTTAAAATTGAAGAAAATCCTTTTATTAAAAAAGAAGTGGTGGACAAAGGTGAATTTTCAATATGTACCTACCTAACACTCACTAAATACATGTGTTTAGTGCGTACACTAACTGCACGATTCTTAGTTTGTGAAACGTTTCTGCTATGGATAAAATCGTACCAGTCAATGATCTCCTGGCCGATTTGATAGGATATTCATGATGAGATAATCGCCGCGATCTCTTTCGAAACGTGACTCAAGGCATTTAAAGCATTAACATTCAACCATAAACGCGGCGTTGTTGTTGACGGAGTTGTAGTGTGGGAGTAAGGGCTCACACACAAAACCGCGATGCGATATGATGCCGCATCTCTTATTTTGTATAATGTAAAATAAGAGACGCAGGCACGAATCATCGTATCGCAACGCATCGCGGTATTGTGTGCGAGCCCTAAGAATAGCTCCTCTCATCAACCATCTTTCCCGTGGGCGTCGTAAAAGGCGACACAGGTAATATAATAAATATATTAGGAAGTCTGCAGTGTTAGTTCTCACCAACCCGCCTACCAAGCATGGCGAGCCGCGAGTATAGCCAACTATCCCCCATGAAATACTTTGAGGTAGGTTTACCTATGTCCAGCAGAGAAAGTCCTAGCTAATACGACGAAACATAAAGGCGACCAAGTTTTTAAATTGGTCTAACCTTTCAGAGACACCATCGCGAGAACCATCGCCGGTGGCTAAAAGAACTAGGAGTTCGATTAAGAAGAGCGACCAAGAAACTGATGAAGGTATTATGAGTGTTGGACAATTAGGTTTACTTATTTTGTTTAATGTCTTTTATAAATCTATATTTATATATGATAATCATCTAATTGGCGTAGTGTGTGTATAATAAACTGAATGTGGTCATCGACTTTTAATCCTGACTAAGTATACTACTATTACTACTATTGTTGTTTTAGTCACGTTTTCATAGAAATGTTGTTCCCCCATGTACATTGTAATTTGTACATGAAGAATTATTATCGACCCTTTGTAATTATTGTATTATTCTCGTTTTAGGCTGCAAGGAAAAAACATCCCAAGAACTAAAATCTACTGATGAAGTTAGTTGAATATAATAATTATATTTTTACCTATCTAGCCTGTAGAAAATTTTAAATACTTTAGTTATTTTGAATGTATGAGTTATAGATAAAGATACCTTTTACCTTCTTTGGCTCCAATTGTGCCAGTCGAGGTTAAATAATAAACCCAATGATAGACTCTGAATATAAAGGAAAATACGCTCTGGGTTTTTTATTATACCTACGATCGATCGATTGAACCATCAAACCAAAAAAAAACAAATAACCAAACGCATATTACTTATTTTTTTTTATAAGTAATGTGTTATGCGTAAACCCGTAATTTTTTTATAAGTAATGCGTAAAAAAAGTTATTATACCTAGCCCCTGGTAAACTAATAATATAAATCTAAAATTATTAAAGAATTTACCATTCAAAAGTTGGGGAAAAAGTTTCTTCGCATTTTATATTTTTTATAAGTAAACTTTATTTACAATTGACTAAAATATATAGGTGCCATTTTGTTCGATAACTTTGTGCCATCTTGTTGGTAGGGACGTGATCCCATTACTATATAAAATTTTGGGGTTTCTGATGGAAAAACTGCAACAAGTGGTTTTGGCAATCTTGTGATGTCAACCTGATACTGCCTAAGTAATTCTGCAGCGACCGAAACAGGTGGAAATCTGAAGGTGCAAGGTCAGGACTATACGGCGGATGCATTAACACCTCCCAGCCAAACTCCCGTAATTTTTGCTGAGTGGCTAAAGATGTGTAAGGTCTAGCGTTATCATGGTGAAAAACCACACCCTTTCTGTTGATTAATTCCGGCCACTTTCGCTCAAATTCTTGCTTTAATCTCATCAGTTGTTCGCAGTACAGTTCAGAATCGATGGTCTTGCCTGGCGGTAACAGCTCATAATGAATAATTGGTCCCACCACACACGTAGCATCATCTTGTTGCGAGTTAACACGGGTTTCGCCACAGTCTGTGAAGCCTGACCGGCCTTTGACCACGATATTTTTCGCACTCTCTTGTCGTACGTGATCCACTTTTCATCACCAGTTATCAGCTTCTTCAAAAATGGTTCGGTTTTATGGTTCGGTGTAAAATTAAAACTTTTTAATGATACCAAAGTCAGCCAGATGCAATTGGTATAGTACAAGAGATTTTATGACAAGTTCATAGATCCGAGAAGACTTTTTTCCCAACCTATTATTCACACAAACAAATAATCCAATTATTGATTCTTTTGTTGTCTAATCCCGCTGGGCCATGATATTGAAAGCAGGGAAAGCGCACTTAGCTATTTCAAATGTTTATAATGAAAGTATAAAAAAGTGATTGTATATTTACTTTCTTGGGGTGGTTAGAAGCTAATTAATTTATACATTTTTAACATTTATATAAAAACATTAGAGTAATTAGATTCTATAACGTTTTACAAAGATTTATTTTTGTTTATTCTAAGCATGATGATCATCGTATCATATTTTTATCAATGTAATGTTATGTACCTAGTAGTTCTTGCGAGATACACGTACGAAGGCTGAATGAAATATATTTTTGACGACGTCTCAGTACGCCAGTGGTTGTGCGTCTCTATATATATTGTATCTATGGCCGGACCCGGGCGGTTTGAGACGAAAAGGCTACTCTGGCGTAAGGTTGCCGAAGCCCGAAGTAGCAGGGCGGGGAGGGATTACAAAAGGCAGCTTTTGTCCTCCCGGACCTGAATGATTTCAGCGTGATGTGTTGACAAACATTATACGGAGCAGACAGACAAAATTTTTCAAAAATATTTTTTAAGTTCTGCGGCCTTTAAAGACCCCCTATTTTGATTTTCACTCAAATATCTGTAATGTGGAGCCCTCTACAGATTCGTTCAAATCATCAAATCAAATAATTAATATCTAAATATTTACCTACTTTAAATTAGGCGAAGACCCCAATGGTGTTCATAACGGAGGTAAAGCAGGAGTGCTTGGACAGCAGTGACGAGGAGGCTATATGGATTGTTCAGGCGGAAGCGGAGGCCACACAGGAAAAACAGACTGAACAGGTATTGAATAAAGTAAGGCCAATGCTCATTAAATGCTGTTGTCCTTATAGGCGGGCGCCTGAGGAACCAAGTAGCAAATAGGTATTTAGGAACCCTATTTCTCTTGCATCAACTATTGTAATTTGGAATTGGCTATAAAAACATGTTTAATCCAAAACAGTGGAACGTTTATAGTTATAGATTTGACACGAATATATGTATGTCCCGCTCGTGTTTTTACTTTTCTCTATGCAAGATTTATACCGCGTGCAAGCACGACGGACTGACATTCGAAACGAAGTTCATGGTTCGAAAATCGGTGCCATGCTCTCTACGATCAACAATACCTACACTAGATAACGTACTCCATACAAAAACATGGCAAAAATCTGTCCCGAGTTTTAAAACATTTTCAAAGTTGATTTGGCGATTTAAAATCGCTCATTACGTCACTTAATTTAAAAAAAAATAATTTAAACACCGTAATGTGTTTTGCAAATTTTGCTGCTTTTAAATTTTAAGTGACATTATTAGCGATTTCAAATCAAGCGTTGTGACGTGTGGACGTTGGCAGTGCCCAAGCAAACTATAGTATTTCCCTGATAAATTTTTAACCTAAAGGTAAACAAACCGAAAGCATCGAAATTTTCACATATTCACTTACTGCTGCTACGGGCTGCCATCTCTAAAACCTGCCACCCAGTACCGGAAGCGAAATTTCCCCGGATTTTGGAGCTTTCACCCCGGACATTTCAATACTTTTTTCATTACTTTACATCTTATTAAAATCTGGGGCACGGGAGTGCTCGTCCGTCCGGGTTTTACCCGGACTACAATATAAACCCCGCCCGGACGCCCCCCGGACGGCCTCCAAACTAGGACAAATCCGGGGAAACCCGGACGGATGGCAGCCCTATTTGCACTTATTGTGCACACTTATCAACACTTACACAGGTATATTAAAGGCTCATTTTACTTCATTATCCAATACATTTTATAACAATTACACAGTAATTAATATGTTTAACATCAAATGAAAATCTTTCGCTGAAAAAATACGCCATTTTGACACTGCCGATTGTAGAATATAAGCCTATAGACTATGGATTCATAGCAAACATTATTCATTGTATTATTATTGGCCAATTGGCATCACTGAGTACTGACTAATCTATGGCTGTGTCATAGATGGCTTTGTTTACGTTTAGGTTAAATTTATATCGGACGTACTATAAATGAAATAACGGCTTTTCTGAGCTGATACACGCTGGGACGGATTTCTTGTTTTGACACGATAGTGTATTGTTGATCGAAGCCAGCTCTGAATACTATAAGACCGTTATAATATTAGCGGCACAGGGGGCCTATTACAAGCTTTTAATTCCAGCCAGTTTAGGCTATACAACATAGCTGCCTGGAATATTCGTAATATGATCACATAATAACTGCGTGATGACAGTAGCGGACACTCGACACTGGACTTGATTCCGAATGTCACTTTCGGACAACCAAACTAGGGTGGATCTATTCAGTATAACATGTCGCTGTAATATGAAAAAGAACAAGGCAGTTTAAGACCGTATTATTGAATTGCCTGGTATTGTAAAAAATCATAATACGGCCCCAGGGCGGTTTTGAAAACGGTTAGGGGGTGGAACGAGTCCGCAAAAATGCGTCGAAAACGCCCGTGTTCCATGCGTGACCGTATTCGTTGCGCTCCGCTTTGAGGACGCAATCGCAATCTGCTAGCATGATATGGTGCTAAGTTTATTTGACATAAATATTTTTCTTAATGTTAAGGTTAACGTTGAAACTGGAGAAAAATCCGACAATACGCAAAAGTGTAACAAATGTCTGTAAGTATCACATTATAACATTTAATTTATATAATAACACAAAATATGCTTATCGCGTTTAACTACGATTTGAGAACAGGTAACTATAATGTGTTGGTAGGGACTGTAAGCGATCAATACCTAGGCTTCAAGTATTTGTCCCATCTTAACAAATCATATTCTTTACTATACTAGGGAAATACTCAGTTCGACGGAGGCTCTAAAGGCTCACAAATGCAGAAAACGAACAAGAAAAAGAAACGCCACTTCAAAGGTGGATTCTATAAAGGTGGGTTATATTTTGCGAAGTAATATCTTCTTACATACAAAAATGAATTGTTGTTCGTTAGTCTCGCTAAAACTCGAGAACGGCTAAACCGATTCGGCTATTTTTGGTCTTGAAATGTTCGTGGAAGTCCAGGGAAGGTTTAAACGGTGTGTATGCTCAACGAAGTGGGCTCGAGTCAGCTAGTATCTTATATATAAAAATGAATTGCTTTTCGCTAGTCTCGCTAAAACTCGAGAACGGCTGAACCGATTCGGCTATTTTTAGTCTTGAAATATTCAAGGAAGTCCCGGGAAGGTTTAAACGGTTCATCACAAACTGTTTCTATGCTCAACGAAGTGGGCACGGCCCACGGGTCAGCTAGTTTATTTATAAAAGTTAGCACTACAATCGCTAAAATTTCTATTCTGAATATTATGTTAATATATTTTAAGCTATACGCACGAACAAATTTCACAAAAATAAAACACTTTATTCTTTCAGAAACCTCGAAAAAAGAAATGCAAAAGCTTAATGGATGTTCACAAAGTAACATGCGATAACTGTGACCAATCATTTGGTTCCAAAGTGAGACTGAAATTTCACATGTAAGTTTGGGAATAGTTTTGTACTAAAACTGTACTTGACTCTTAATTCTTTAATTTTAGTGGTTGTGTAGATAGGCGAAAGCATCAGGAGGGTTAGCTCTCGTATTTGCTATACCTAGTCAGTATAGAAACAAGTCGTGAGTCGTGACTCAGACAGACTTGATAGGTCTGTCTGTTATCAGTCCCACTGGGCTAAAAGAGAAAAGAAAGAGAGAGCTTCTATGCACGGCACACTTATTTTGGCCGTATTTATAAACATAACTCCTGCGTAGCTGACCTTGTTTTAATTAAGCTACGGCGACTAACGACCATCGCCGAAATCGCTGTGGGAGACACCGTTTTAGGACAGGGTCCTTAAAGCTTAGATTCCATTATTTTCAATAAATAATCCGCAGGCAATTCCACGAGGCAAACTCCATGCGGACCGCGGACGGCGAGTACCTATGCGCAGAGTGCGACGGCGCTATGTTCCCGAGCGAGACGGAGCTATTCGACCACGTGCATTTCCAGCACGACAAGAAGAAACGCTGGCAGTGCCCGCTAGAGGGCTGTAGGAAAACGTTTCATTTACGGTAATAACGGTATAACTAAAGTGAAGTCTTTTAAGCTACTCTAACGTGGTGCTCGATAGCTTAACATCTTTAAATTCAGAAGATACATTCCTTGATGTAGAATTATAATATAACTAGCTGACACGTGCCCACTTCTTTGAGCATAGAAACAGTTTGTGATGAACCGTTTAAACCTTCCCGGGACTTCCTTGAATATTTCAAGACTAAAAATAGCCGAATCGGTTCAGCCGTTCTCGAGTTTTAGCGAGACTAGCGAAAAGCAATTCATTTTTATATATAAGATACTAGCTGACCCGAGCCCACTTCGTTGAGCATACACACCGTTTAAACCTTCCCTGGACTTCCACGAACATTTCAAGACCAATAATAGGCGAATCGGTTCAGCCATTCTCGAGTATTAGCGATACTAACGAACAGGAATTAATTTTTATATATAAGATATTCCTCTCTTTCTCTCTGATAAATATCGCCAATCAGGGTTCAATAAAAAAAACACCAGAAACGTACGTCTGCATTGACTGCCTTATTAATTTTCACTATGCTCGCAGGGCTACGCTGACGAAGCACAGCCGCACGCACACAGACACGAGGCGCTACGTGTGCGTCACGTGCGGCAAGCGGTTCCTCGACAAACAGACTCTAGACGAGCACAACGTAACACATCTTCAGGTAAGGCTTTACGCTAAATTTGTTTCAGTACAGCGCGCTGACAAGGACGCAGCTATAGTCTAATAAATTATGAACAAGCTTTACAGCACTCAGAGGCATATATTAATGACTAGCTTTTTCCTAAGGCTTCGCCCGCATGGAGTAGTGATCGTGGCAATAACTCCTTTAGTAAATTACTCTACATAATAATATGCATGATTTTACACATAAGCCTTCCTCTTTAATCGCTCTATATTTTAAAACAGAATCTACTAAATCCGTTGCGTAGTCGGTAGTTTTAAAGATCTAAGTATACATAGGAACTGACAGTGAGAAGCGACTGCTTTATACTAACTACGTAGTATTTAAGAAGTTACTTAGTTGAGATTTTGACATAAAGTAACTTCTTATGTAACGACTAAACTAAAAGACTCAACGTGTGGCCGTAAGGCCGTGTTTAACCAAGCAATGTTAAAGTTATCCATATCTCATAATTCGTATCAATGAATGAGAAGGCATGGTATATTATCAAGCCTATAACACTAACATGCGTTGGTGAAATGGGGACTTAGTCTAATAATAAGTAATAATTAATAACTTCGCTGGCCTGTCATGTCCAGATCAAGCCGTTTTCATGCCACATCTGCCTGAAGCAGCTGACGCGGCGGTCGCGGCTACGTATGCACTTGCGCACGCACGAGGAGGAGCCCGCGCCGCGACTCGTGCTCGCCTGCGCCGTGTGCCGCCGCGCCTTCGCGACACCCGCTGCAGCCACGGTAAGAATAACCAAGTTGGTTAAACCAACTATTGACGTGTGGGAGTACGAGTGGAAGCCCTAAAGGGAGATCTCCGACCGAGCGAAATCGTATGCTCGATCAGGCCAAAGCCCGCTGTACTAGTTTTCAGATGTTGTGTATATGCGCTGGACTTCGATAGTGCGATGCAGGATTGTGGCGCTAATAGTAGTCTGTGGCGACAGACGTAAATACGTCTTCAAATAAGCTTTCATAGGGACACGATTTTAAAATGAAAACCAAAATCCCAATTTTTTAGCTAAAAGATAATTTAGCAAATCGGTTCATACGTTTGATACCTACGTTTCCACAGACAAACAATCACAAACACAGACACATCGTGGGTTTAAAAGTGATGATCGGGGAATACAGTTTAATATTGCAGCTACGATCTATTATCCCCACGAACATGTAGTTACACTACGGGATAGCTACAAAGTCAAATAATTTAAAAAATATGCTACGGAAGGACCGTATTCACGTACAACAAACAGCCATAACACAGATGCACCCGTTATTTTTACTGGAAGATTGCAGAAGCTAAGACTTTTGGGGATTTAGCAATAGTAAAACATGCTACACAACATCGTGGGAAATTCAAGTTTTGAGGAATGATACCTCCCCAAAGGCAACGGAATTATATCAATAGCGTTGTTTCGAGGGGTAATTTAGGATATGTATATTGTTGTACTCAATGACTAAACTTTTTCACGAATTCAAGGAGCACATCACAAGGTCGACTAAGTGCTTGGAAGTTTACGCACTTGACCTGAAGGACACCGAAACGGATCTACTGTCACCAACTACAGGCATTGTATCGCAGAATTCTGGAAATAGTTAGTAACCACAAAGTTTTATATATTTTTTTTAAAGTACCCAGAGGTATGTAGGTATTTAGATTATCCCCCGGTTTCCCGAACGCTTCAAATGAATGATCAACTAACATGGCATTCAAATCAACCATATTGAACTCTGATTGGTAGAATATTATCAGACAGAAAGGTCGTAACCGGGGGTATGTTAATGTTAAAAAAATGGCTAAGGTACGGCCTACCTACATATAACTGTCTGAAAATAAAATTTAATATTAACTTAATACACCTGTAATAATAATCAAATAATCAATCATTTTAGTTTTCCTGTTATAATTTGGTATCCAAATATTTGCAGAACTTTCCAAACTCAGCGATCCAATAGAGCGCGAGGTGAACACGGCTGAGAGCGCCGCACTGCTCGCGACGGTGGACGACGCGGCGAGACCCGTGGTGCGCGTTGTGAAAATAGAGAAGGCCTTCCGATGTGAATACTGCGAGGAGTTAGTTGGATAATGATATTAGAGCTAATACCGTGGTGCCGGAGTAAGGATAGCACCTCCTCACCCACATTTCCGTGGGTGTCATAAAAGGACAGAGAGAATGTACAGGATTATTCATGGTTGATATATCAAGCCGAATATATGTATAGTGTAAAGAGAAGGACGCATAGAGCATTGTTTTGGATACCTCATATAAATTACTTACCATGACGCGACAAATCACGATTTAAGATCTAAATAAGAGTCACAAAACAGATGAGCTTCAATCCTGGTCACGTCTTCAACGACCAGTGCGTTCGTGAGTAGACTAGGAGCCAGCAAGCCCCAGCATAGCAAGATTCACTCCTTGTGATCATTTTAAACCTTTGATATATTTTTTTTAATTATACTAAGTAATTTTTATAAGGTGCCAAAACAAACATGCTCTACGTGTCATTATTTTCACACTTTATTCGGTTTAATATATGAGCGGACCGCGGACATTGTTACTATTTTAACACTGAACTCGCCAAACCGCCTGTTAAGTGTGGCGACTATAGGCAACTACCCTCATATAATTCTTTGGAGGAGGCCTTATAGTATTGGATAATCGCATAAATAGATACCTTATTTAAGGACATGGAAGAGTATTGCAAGTCAATAAGACAGATATTGGTTATAAAGACGATTCTGTCAACTTAATTATAAGGAGAATTCCGTTGAACACAAGATTCCTGGAAAATCACTTAAAGACTCTTTTAATTCTATTTAAACCCAAAAGATTTTTAAATGGTTCTGCATCTTAATTTAATTGTTTATTTCAGTGTTTTCTACATGGAAGATTCATTAAACAAACATAGAACTATACATAAAGGAGTTAAAAATCCCTTCATTTGCCACATATGTAAAGTCAGTTTTGCGACGTATTCTAGGTATGTTAGTCACGAATGAACTTTTAAATCCTCTTTAATTTTTTAAAGAAGTCTCAAACCCAACCTCACTTGAGAACCTATTTTACCGATGAAAAAACGTTCCGTTTCACTTTTAAAAATGAAGAACTTACTTAATTATGTTACATACTTAAATTTTTTTTCTGTTTTAAAACGTAAAAATTAAGTTTTTCTGTAATCTATAATATGAATTACGGTATAAAAAAAAAAGAAATAAAAGTACTATGTAACATTAAAATAAAGTTGTTCACTTTTAAAACTCTGCGAACAATGTTCGTTAAGTCAACTTACACACTTAACGAACATTGTTCGCAGAGTCAACATCCTGAGGATGCTCCGGGGTCGGAGCGAAACGCGCGTCGAGTTTTGCAACCTGCATGGTGGTGGGACATTGCACGATCGTGTTAACATTATTGCTTGTGTGGTGGTGGTGTTTTCATGTTTTTTGCTTGCGAGTGTACGCATAAGCAGTGTGGGAGGAGGGAGGTGCATCAAACGCATGCCTATGCGTACACTCACTCATCTGCTTGCAGGTTGTGGTTATAATTGTTTCGCGGGATATTGCTAGATATAATATATTTAAATTGTATGCTATGGATTTCCGCAAAGTAACGCCTGATTCCATTAACTACTTAGATTTAGAGTAAGTGATGACGATGATGCATAGTGGTTATGAATGTGAGATATTTGTAGATGTACCACCCACAAGACGACTCATGGGTTCTATAAGCGCAAGGAGAAAGACGGGGCGACTAATGACGGCGGACCGAACGCGGGCATACTCGGCTACGGGGGATTCCCCGTCGCCAAACACTTCCTATGCGAGGTCAGACCTATTTTTTTTAGTGTGTGTGCTAAATAGTACAACTAGTAATGCCTTTAACACATAAAACATACACTTACAAGCTTCTATTCCGTAGAACTAGTAGTAATAGAGGATTACAAATAGCCAAGGAATTTGTGGACTAATAATAATTTAAGACATGAATCGATGAAGGTGACATGTCGCAAAATACTCAGAAAATTGAGTTTGAACAGTCACTTAAACATTTTAAGATAATATGTAGTAACGTATTAAGTATATTGATTCTAGAGACGGATCTTTAGATTAATGTACTTAATACTTTACGACGTATTCTAAAATATATAAGTGGCAGTTTGAACTCAATTTTCTCGAAATCATAATTTTGCTAGCTAAATTGCTACATATCGCCTTCATGTCTAGAGTGTGTCACAAAATATTGTTATAAAAATAACCTACATGAAATACAAACCTCAGTGGCTAAGGCTGGCTCTCATTCAGTGGGAAGCCTTAGCCTGTATATTAGATAGGGATTTGGATTGAAACCCACTTTTTTATTGCTGCCGGAGATTAGGGGAAGCCTATAGGAATAAAATTATAGGAATCCCACGCCACTTCAAACCCCCATATTGCAGGATTGCGGGCGCTCGTACCTGCATTGGACTTACCTGCAGGTTCACCGGCGCATGAAGCACGACAACCAGCACGTGCTGTTCCAGTGCAACGACTGCCAATCCACCTTCCCTAACAGGTGAGATTCCATGGCCAGATAGGAACCGCACCTAAATGTTATTTGACTTGTATGTCTTTTTCCTACAGTGACGTTTAAGTGAGTGCTTTTAAAGCGCACACTTGCATCCTTGTTTATCTTACACAAATCTCTCTGATTGTTCGCTGGATCCAACTCACAGGCTGATTATGTATCTCGCAACAGCAATACGACAGGCTTAAATTGTACAATTGTGTATAATATCGCTGTTAACGAATTGCTTTTGCGAAATACGTAATAAGCCTATCGGTATTATGTACAATTGCCTTATAGTATGTAATAAAATATGTTTGTAATATTTATCTAATTCTAATACGTGTTGTTGTTGAAGCTATTTTGAGTGGCGAATTTCCAATTGAAATACAATTTTTTGTTTGTGATCCAAACACATTTGAAGGGACATGTCCTGTGGACCAATTAGGACCACCAACGCCATGATGCGTATCTATTAAAATCTATAATTGTGTTATCAGTTGGAGTGTGGCTTACCACAGGAAAAAAGTGCACGGGAAAAGTGCGGGCGACGAAGGAATAACTAAAATCAACAAAGAGGGGTATGGGTAAGTCTGTAATAGCTACACTAGCTATTATACTAAGTAGTTATTCTAGTTTGGTCAAAAATCACTAACGGAAGGATCTAGAAGCTTTTTGTGAATGACAGTTGAAGAAAAATGTAGGCTCTGAATGCCTAAACATTTAGAAATATTTAGCCGCTAATTTATTATTTACATAAAAATTAAAATGTGCGAGTTTCTGTCAGTGAAGAAATTAAGTACAAGATACAATTTTTTTACCACTAAGGCAGTTGTTTCTATGCACACATTGTAGTTAACATCGTCGCGGCGAGCAGTGACAAAAACTTGCACTTAGCCTGCTCTTCATTCGTTATAGAATTTCATTATTATAGAATACCCTGTCGAGACTGTGGCCAACTGCTGCCGAACAAAGATGCACTCTACAAGCATAGGCTAAAGGAGCACTCAGACCAATCGCTCAGTGGTAAGTACTCTTGACTTTCATGTTTCTATGAGATGCCATGCCTGTATAAGTAATATTTTTTATTTTTTATTTCGTCCACTAAACTCCAGTTGAAATTCACAATTTTTTGTGTGTTTATCTATATATGTATAGCATGCCTTACAGTTTGTTGATTTTTGCCTTGGTAGTGGCATTAAGTTGGTCTTGATAGAGAGTTCCTTATTTAAAGCTATTTTAAAGATTATATCTGTCTGTATCTCTTGAAACCTAATTGATAACCTGTTCCGATTAATGCCTCTTATATTTAAAAATATTATAGACATCAACACGTTATTAGAGGAGAAACAAGTGACTTGCGTTAAATGTGGTCTCCAAGTACAAACGTTAGAAGATTTACAAAAACATCTTCGGTAAGATCTTCACTTATAATCATTAAGTTTTAGACTTTGGAGTTTACAAATCTGGTAAAATCACTAGCAGTAGCGCATTTAAAATCAATCAATCGCACTCTTAAAATCCTAAATTTTTCACAAGCTTTTAATTTATTTCAACTGTCTCCGATGTCTCCAATAAGCGGAGCGGAAAGATAACCATAGGAACTCCGCATTAAAACGACTCGACCCCATCGTGTTTGGGCTCGTTTGATTTGTATTGACGAGTACTTTTTCCTCTATAATAATTAGTAAGGTTTAATGATAAAGGTTTAAAAATTTTTTTTATAGAGTTTTTTTAAAACTATGATTGTTAAAATATACCTGCTGAAGTACAGCATTCATATTATTATCATAGTCTGATAATTTCATCGAATACTGTTTAACTAAGGGAGGTCCACGGTGAGGACCAAAACGCGTTCTCGTGTGACGAGGATGCGCGCGCGCACTTTGCGGGCGAGCGCCGCTACCGCTGCGACCTGTGCGGCGTGTCGTTCCATAGGTAAATAGTTTTAAGTAAATAAATAAGTAATAAAGTTTTTATTCAAAATTAAAAAAAAGTTTATTTTATGAATGTCAATTTAAACAATTAATTACAGTTACTAGTTACCACCGGTTTAAAAAAAATATAGAATGAAAAAAGATAGTACCTTCGAAATTTATAGTGACAGTTCTTTTTACACCCCGTGTATCCAAGGGAACTGGGGGCCTACTCACGATGCCATCGCTAATTATCGCTTACAAAGTTCGATTACAAAATGTATGGAATTTGACATAAGGTACGCTACATATTATCAATCGCGATCATTTATCGTACCTTATGTCAAATCCCATACATTTCGTTATCGAACTTTGTAAGCGATAGTTAGCGATGGCATCTTGAGTAGGCCCCCTGAACTCACCACTCAATGTGTTCCAGGGCCGCAACCATGCGCAACCACCGTCAGATCCACAGCGGCGTCAGGTCGTGCGCGTGCGAACGCTGCCCGCGCCGCTTCCGCACGCGCGCCGAGTTACGTACACACTTGCGCCTCAAGCACCCCGCGCGCCTCGCTGTCATTGAGGTGACATACTTTATTAAAAACTACGTAATAATGGCCGTTTGGGTTAAATTTATCTGGGACGTACTATAGTTAGGTATATTTTTACGTAAAACAAAATTTTAAGTAACCCCCGAATTGTCAAACTGTGAGCGACTAAATGATAAATTATTATAGATTAAACACTGCCGATCAAGTTAATTTTCATACTAAAAAAAAATATCAAAATCAGTACATAGACAGGTTAAACGTAACACCTCTGTTTTGGTCGGGTAATAAAATAACTACTCGTATTAATAAACTTGGTTTACATAAATTTTCTCAGAAGAACCGTACTTCGGCACGACCTGAGTGATACTATGGTCTCTCAATCCCTGGAGCAAAATAACATTTATATTCCAATGTTTTACTTACAGATTGAAGGGCTGAATCCATCTCCAGATCAAGTGCTGAACTTTCTGCAGTTGAAAAATATTCAACAGCAGAATGTTGTTGAGATCACCATGATTTCCTTTGCGAAGGTACTACTATCAGATTCATAAATATACCTACACTTATTTTAACCAAAAGCGTTGCGTGCGCTGCATAAACGGCTTAAGAGGAAACACTACGAAATTTTTTCCATACAGAAATAGGGGTCTACGGGATTCCTGTTTCCTCCCTGGATAATGCTGCTAGAGTAACAATTTTTTTCCTGAATATTTATGGATATTGTTTGTACGTCCCTATTTTTTAACCGACTTCCAAAAAAAGGAGGAGGTTCTCAATTCGTCTGTATGTTTTTTTTTTTTTTTTTTATGTTTGTTACCTCAGAACTTTCGCCTGGGTGAACCGATTTGGATGATTTTTTTTTTATTTGAAAGGTGGTGCTTCCCGTTTGGTCCCATTGTCACCAAAGTGGTGACCTGATGATGGGATCCGTGAGGAATCGAGGGAACTCCTTAAAATTTATATGGAAACATATATCGATTTTGATTTTTTCTTAAGTAGCCCAAGCATATGTTACCAAATAGTAAGATTTTGCACCATATCCTGGACCTAAAGTACTGAACAGAACTTCTGAGTCCTTAGAGATACACGTTTGAAAATTGCAGCGTTGTTTAAAGAAATGCAAGCATACGCCACTACGTCAATTACAGTGTTGTACCAGTGTTTACCAAAGTGGTGACCTGATGATGGGATCCATGAGGAATCGAGGGAACTCCTCTAAATTTATATGGAAATATATATCGATTTTGATTTTTTCTGAAGTTGCCCAAGCATATGTTACCGAATAGTAAGATTTTGCACCATATCCTGGACCTAAAGTAGTGAACAGAACTTCTGAGTCCTTAGAGTTACACGTTTGAAGATTTCAGCGTTGTTTAAAGAAATGCAAGCATACGCCACTACGTCAATTACAGTCGAACTTGGTCTCATAGTTATCAAAGTGCATGCCTGATGATGGTGTCATGAGGAATCGAGGGAACTCCTCGAAATTTATAGGAACACTCATAGTAATTTTGTATTTTTTTAGAGTAACATGCTTATGTTACTCGATATGCTTATGTCCGTCTAAAAACAAACATAATTTTGAATCAACTATCAAGGTATACCGCATAGATCAGAAACAGGCATACAGGACTGCTTCGTCTTTGAAGTTATACGTTTGGAAATTACGACATCGCTTAAAGTACTGCAAGCATACTTTAAGCGATGCCACTATATCAATTACAGTACTCAACACCACCTCTGTCTTCACCATATAGTAGGTATCCATATATACTATCATAACAATATGACAAAATAGGTAAATATTAAAAAGGGAAAAAATTGTTTTAAGCCAAATAAAGAAATGTAAATCGACTAAAAATAATAAAATAGTTATATAGAAATCATATTCAGTTTGGCTGGTACCGACTTTGATATTATTAAAATTTGTATATCATTTTATAGTCAATCAACTTGATATATAAAATTTTTGCGCTGCTCTGGCGGTAAATATCCCTACTCAGTCTACCCATAACTAAAAATCTTAAAATAAAATAATTTTAAACAAAAAAAAGCCGACTTCAAAAGGTAAACTAAAAAGCAAAAAATAAATTTACTTCGCACAAAGTAATACTTATTTTCACTTAAGCAAATAAATTTATTCTATAATTTTGAAGTCGGTGCCAAGTAAGTACTTCAACAACCTTACTGCAATATCAAATTACTAAATATATGTAGGCAATCACAGAAAAAAGAATCATAAAAAAATATACAACTATCAATGTAACTATTACTATATATTATGTACCTACCAAAGTACTGGCTTACAAACTAATATTAAATGAAAACAAATTATGAAAGAACGCTGGACTTGGCACCGACTTCAAAATTATAGAATAAATTTATTTGCTTAAGTGAAAATAAGTATTACTTTGTGCGAAGTAAATTTATTTTTTGCTTTTTAGTTTACCTTTTGAAGTCGGTTTTTTTTTTGTTTAAAATTATTCCTTTTTTTAATAAATTAGTTATGTAAAGAGATATGGACGTTTAAAAACCTAAAAAAAATGGCCAGACTCTCCGCTATGTTTAAATATCTAGGAAACAGATTTGGCTACAATAAACAACAAAATCAAAAAATAGGAACCAAGCTCAATTCTTTTTTTAGCTATTAGAGAAAAAAATATTTAAATCGGTTAAGTTTTGGAGGAGGAAATAGGAATCCACTAAACGTCGATTTCTGCTACTTTTAATAGGTAATTTCAGTCCAAGTTGCAGTTGTCTCTATCGCGGTAGTGCTGGCTAGCTAAGGCACTGCGAGACAGCAATAGATTTTATAAATACCTATTTTGTATTTCTCTCAACCGTGGTGTTTCCTCTTAAGTCACTCAATAACCACGCGAACGAAGTTGCGGGCACAGCTGGTACCCCATAAAGCATTTTGGGGGGTTGGCTAATGTCCGGTAGTGGACGTGATATGTGAAATTATGATTATCATGATGGAACTAAAAACTATATTGTTACAGGGGACTACGAATGTTGTACCAAATTCTGCCAGAGCCTTGTCATTATTGAGAGACGTGCCTCGAACACACATAGCTCGAGAACAGTCGACGTATCCGCCACCCGGTATAAAAATAATTTAATATTTCTCTCAATTATAATGGATTTAGATGTCATTTTAGTTTGTCTTGTACTTTAAAAACTTGCTAATAAAATAGTAATAAAGTACCTCAACAGAGATAGAACAGTAGCACGATACAATATTATGTAACTTCAAAAGGAAGAAACCAGCAAATAATAATGCGAGGGCGAGACAGCACGATACGCTCGTGCTGACGACTCACGCAAATGACGCAATAGAGACGTCTCTTTCTAGCACGTTTCAACGGTGGTCGCTCTCGCTGCCCCTTTTCGAAAAAAAAAACATTAATATCTCAATGTTTTTGGTAATTGTGCCAAAATATGCTTTGGGTTTTGAAAATAATTAATTCTAAGTAGCACCTATTGAAACAGTGCTTTCTGAAAAAAAAATTATTTAAATTCATTTCAACTGTAGATTGGACCTACTTTTGCAATAGGGAACCAATCCACACACTGATAGTTTTGAGAAAAAGCTATTTTTGTTTAAATTTTGTATAGAAAAAAAAAGTGTTGTTATTTTGGTAAAGGTCTTTAGGAGAGAAAGACCTTTACCAAAATAACAACACTTTTTTTTCTATACAAAATTTAAACAAAAATAGCTTCTTTAGGAGAGAAAGACCTTTACCAAAATAACAACACTTTTTTTTCTATACAAAATTTAAACAAAAATAGCTTTTTCTCAAAACTATCAGTGTGTGGATTGGTTCCCTATTGCAAAAGTAGGTCCGATTGTGTTTAACTCTACCAACGTCTTTCAAATTATGTAACATTTAAGGGAAATATTTAAAACAGTGATTTCCTCAACAGAAATCGTGCAAGTGTCTCGTGAAGACACCAGCGCCAACAGTTGTAACAGACCAAGCATTCTCCGTCCAAACACTGGGACAGTTCAAGATTATTTCTCCATATCTATGAATGACTTTACTGTAAGTTGTACTAGATACAGACAGACTAACTTAGAACTAAGCTTAAGCTCATAGATTTAAATTAAAAAAAATCACCTTGGCAATTATTTGCTTTGCGCGTTTTAAAATTAATATAAAAATTTCTAAAATTAATATATCAAGCGAAAAAATCGCTTGTTATATTAATTTTAACCACCTTTGCTTTTAGATAATCGCTTTTTTAAGCCAGTAAAAATGTGGTTTTACATTTTTTTCACATTTAATGATTTAAATGGGAGGGCAATATCTTTCATATCTGTTTTCAATTAGTTTGTTTGTTATGAATTTCATCCGTTGCAGAACATGTCAGCATATAATATAGAACAGCTGCTCCAAGAAGGCGGTTTGGTCAACGGAAACGAAATGGTGCAATTACATTTAGACGACGATTAAACTCATATTAAACTCGAGTTTACTGTAAATAGGTAGGCGTAATTCTGTTATTACATATTTAGGTATAATTTAATCTAGAATTGGATCATAATAGTTATTACATTATTAAGTTGTCAGTAGATTAAGAAAAAAGGGTTTAGATTTTAGAATTAAACAATATGGTTCGTATAAAAAATATTTATTAATGTATACTTTGGATATATATATTTAAGAAACTTAAATTGTTGGCACTACGTAATAAAATTTTTTCAATGAATGAGATGTTTTTAACTGATTTGGAATTAAATCCTAATCTATTCTTACCTTAGTAGAAGTAACCTTAAAATTAAATAAAATTAAGAAGTAGGTACTGACTGGACTGACCTTTAACATATTATTTTAACCGACTTACAAAAAAAGGAGGCGGTTGTTTACCGAACGTTACGTAACAGTTCAACTAACATACAATTATTAGTAACATAATGAGCATAAAAGTTAAACAGTCAGACTTAAACCTAAAGTAATTTACTTGCTAAATTAAGTACCTAGTAGATACTAGTTTTTAATACATAATAAAAGACACTTGGGAAGTTTGTAGCCTGGATTAATAACATAAAGGCTACTTCTTTCATCAAAATGGGTATTGAAAAGGTTTTAAAAAATACAGGTATTATAATATTATGTACCTACTACATATATGATTGTTTTAATGATAAGGAACAATTTTTTGTAAGTAGGTAACTGCCCCTATTGAAGAAATGTATAAAAAATAATATAAATACAACAAACAAGTCCCAATTTGACCAGCGATCAGCTATTACCTCATGTACATAACTTTTAGCTATAGATGTTATTTAAACTCAAAGTTAGTTCGCAATTCTTATCAATCAGTCATGGTAAGGTATCTGAGTAAAATGGCCCAATCTTATTTATTCAATTCAGATTTTTACTACATATCGTAGATAACAATCATCCATATTATAACCTTACAAACTTTCACATAATTACAACATTGAAAAGATCTGTTAATTTTTAATATTTTACCACGTAACATAATAGTCAGGGTTCCCCCATACATTGTTCTCACTTGATTAGTATCAAGCTAATTTTTCGTGAGTACCTTCATTTTGATGAGTCGCTCAAGAATTTCTTGGACGGATCTCTTGTTTGTGGTAGCTAACAGAGTTAGCAAGGATAAAAAAAATTCTCAACTTTCGAGCGTATGACTGGGATAACGTACCACGCAATTTGTAGGACAATTATGTATGTTGAATTACATTAATATCAACTAATTAGTAATAAAAACAAAATCAGCTGGTTACTAATAATGTAAGATAACCTCGAAAAAATTCTTGAGCAACTCATCAAAATGAAGGTACTCACGAAAAATTAGCTTGATACTAATCAAGTGAAAATCATGTCTGGGGGAACCCTGACTATAAATTTAATTTTTTTGGTTATCTGCAGGACAGGCCTAGCCTAGTGCGGGAATCAATTTTAAACCCATAATAATTTATGTATTTCTGATATATCTTTTTGTGTTGCTTCTTATTATTATTGTTAACAATTAAAAAATTATTCTTATTCTTATCTATATTCTATACAGGAACTTGGTTTGAGTCATAACCTAAATTACCTGATACTAAGCCGAGACAGAGCATAAATGACGCCCATACGGCATACAAGTCGGTCACAAAGTGAAAAGAAATGAAACTAAATATTATAGCTTGGAATCGAACTAGTTAATATCATAAAACACATCTTGTAATTAATGAGCTATTTGATAGTGTAGCTAGTAAAAAAACAGCTGGAAAGTATTTACATACCACGGACTTGAGGAAAGAGCTGAAAAAAATACAGGTGTGTTTTAAACCAGCTGGTTCGATTCCCGGCTATTTAGAGATGCATATTATTTTTTCAAAATTAAAGATACAATGTTGTTTCTTTTCAAAATCGAGCAGAAGACTACTTTGATCACTTAATATATTCGCTAATTACTTGACTTGAAATTACTATATATTAATATAAATACTTATATATTTATGTTCAAAATTGAGCAGAAGACTACCTACTCTGATCACATATTATATTAGCTAATACTTGACTTGAATTTACTATATATTATATAAGTACCTATATATTTATGTTTAGTAATTTTAAGTGACAAGTCCACTTAAAATTTTCAATATATTTTTTAACCAGTGAATAGTGATGTTTATTTTTTTTCGTTCGGTGGGTTCTTCTTTAAAAAGGGTTCCGTCTATTATTTTGTCACGATAAGTAAATATTATATTTAAGCAATTCGTCGGAAGCAAATAGTCGGAAAAGGTACAGCCTAAAAGTCTACATCTCTTACGGCACTAATAATAACCTCACTTCCTAGCTAACATGATCTCCTCATATTGAGGATATCATGTTAGCCTAGGAGACAAATTGACGTATCAGGCAATCCGATAACACTAGCGGGTGCGGGTTTGCAGACTTCGCGGACCTTCGAAAATTGTTAGTCCTAGCACACAGCTTCCATCCTACTTTTTGTAAATAAAATTTGCGTCGTCAATTATTTCATCGTCGTCTGATTCAGATTCAGTGCCATAGTGGCTGTTTTTAATAATATTTTCCATGGGCTTATTATCTAATACCTCTTCATCCGAAGAAGTGTCGATACTGTCAAAGTCGTATGTTAACCATTTTTTTATAGAGCCATCTCTTGTAAGGAATAACCATTTTTTGTTTAGCATTTTGCTAAGCTTTATTGAAATGTACTGTCCTTTGTTTGAATGGAAACATTTATGTGTATCAACAACTGCATACAACTCTATATCGAATCCATAGGTGGTGCTATTTGCATTAGCCTTAAATGACATATTTCTGCTCTCCACCTTTAATTCATAATCTCTCTCCACTATAAGTTGAATTTTAATGCTAATATTTTTATTATTTTGCTGCCAGACCACTCTTGGTCGTCTCAACTCCTGAACATTTGTTATAAGGTTTGGCTCTGAACTTGGTAACGAATTTTGGTCGGATTTACTTGATAGAGTTGACGTTAAATCATCAGAGTCTAGCTCTATTACTTTTGAAGGCATAATTTTATCTACTAGAAGCCTATCTATTGGAATTTCACTATCCTTGTTCTCATTATTGTCTTTTGCAAAATTGTTTTGATTGTTTTCAATTGCATGTAAATGAGGTTGTTTTTCTTGCATCATTTTTTTTATTGCAGGTTGAAAAAACTCTTTAAATTCTTCGGTCATGTGAATATTCCATCTATCCGAATCGTCTGATTCATCGTCAGATCCAACCAATGGAACGGATCTTATAGGATTTTCCATTAACGGATGTGAAGATGTATTATTACTCCCAGATTTAGAGTGGTTCAATGACACTTTCTCCCAATCATCAGAGTCTTCATCAACTGACTCACCAGTATTATTTCGAATCGCTGTGAAATCCAACTTTTGAAGATAATGAATTTCATCAGGAATTTCCCTAGCTAAATTTAAATCAATCATTAAATTGTTAATAATGACATCTTCATCTGTATTAGTGTCTACCAGTACAACATTATATTTTTTGCCTCCAGTGAATTCAGCTTGACACTTCGTAAAATATTTAACATAAAGATGTTTCATGTTTCCACTAATATCTTCCAAACAGTTATCCCAAAGCCAGTTTACACTAAAATCAGACCAGTTCTCTCCAGGTGGGCAAATACCTATCAATCGACATTCAATCGCTTGAAAAGGTAGTTTATTGATATATTTTTCTGGAATAGGAACTAAATGATTAAGAGGCACGTCCCTCCAATCACCGTAATCAACAAAGAAGCACTTTACTTTGTCTTTATTCAGTAAGTCATCTACTCTGGCTCTTTCAAATGTACCGTCATCTGGGAACTTTGCCAGAACTAGGTCACCTTTATCAACTTTTGTTAATGGAACTAGATTATCTTTTACATATACTTGTATTTCTTTCGTTAAATCAGTCATGCAAGATACAAATTTATCCAATCTAATAAAGAAAGTATCAGGGCTGATTGCAGAATTAAAGTATACACACGACATATCATCAATACCTAAATGCGCCCAATTTGCTTTAGGTAATACTTTATCATTGTGTTTAACAGCTTGTGGTACTTTTGTGTATTGTAGTAACTCAATTCCACTAGAAACACAAAGGCTTCTTAACTTTTCAATATGATTAATATTACTCTTGGCATGTTTTCCGAGGAGCACTTGAATAATATTACATTTTACAACCGTTTTATTTAATGCGGTTAAATCCTCACAAACTTCTAGATCGTCTATGAATATAGTATTTCCAATTATTAAACAAATGTTACCCTTGAGGTATAGATCTTCATCGCTCTCTGTTATTCTCTTTACGTGCTTTAGTGCTAATTCCGAAAATGTTATGTCTTTATCTAACGGTTGTATATTTGCAAGCCTGACACGTACAGTGCCAGTTTTGACATTTTTGATTTCGTCTGGCAAATAATATAAATAAATGTCACGAGTTATTTCCAATTTTTCTTCGTCTATTAAGTTTACAAGAACATGATTAGGATTCCCTTTCTCGTATCTATTTAATATTTTTATCACTTGGCATCGCACAAAAAAGTTTTGTTTCATTGATACGGCACAAATGTCTCCTATTTCAGGATTACCATGCAGCTTTCTATTAGTTTCTTTACTGTAATACATACTCATTTTCATCGAAAGTAGATTATAAGTTTGAGGATACTTTGTAGTTACACCGTCTAGTGTATTAAAAAGTAATCTGACCGAATATGAAATAGCGGATTGATAGTGAAGTATTTTGAAAGCAACAGAGCCCTTCTTCTGTAACCACTCTAGTGGCGTATCATGTTTCTTGAAAATTGTATGACGTCCCTGGCAATTATACATGTCTGGGCAACAGCCAAAACCTAGTAAATTGTTACAAATGGGAACCAATTGTTGAGCTTTACGAACATCTTTCTCAGTTAAAACGTTTTCTGATATAGTGCTCAAAATGTCAGGAACAGAATCTGTGCAACGTTTAATGAAGTTTATTATTTTAGGGAACTGTTCAATATTCGTCTCTTCTAATAAGATTTTAATATTCACATTGTTGCAATCATTTTTAAATATCGAAGGATAGTTATCATTCAATACAGAGAAGCGTTTACAAAACATCGAAAATAATGTTGGCAAGGAGTAATGTACTAAGTTATGAGCATTTGTGATATTCATATGAGTTAAGTTATCATCGCAACATATTAGTAGTGGTCCAACTAATGGGTCACTGTATTCTGTCCAAGATATATTCAAACTATATAAGTCTTGTATTGTCATAGTAGTATCGCAAGATAGAATATATTTATCAGGTTTTTTTAAGGCCGCAGTGAGCAGTTTTACTTCTTCATTTGCCCTGCATACTACTACAGTTCTTTTAGAACCATCAGTATCCTTCAAAAACTTGGACACGTAATTTATTTTATCTTCTGGTTTCACAAAACTGACCGAGGTATTAGATTTAGAATATAAGACACATTCTTGGAATGCGCCTATACATATTACAGTGTCCGTCACTTTTTTTGCAAGTGGTCGCATAAAATCGCACCATACTCTCGATGCAAGGATGAATTGCACTTTCAATTCCTTAACTGCTCTGTTTTTCATTACTTCTACTATTTTGATAATGAAAAATTTAATCTCATCGACATAAACTTCCGCAAGACGTTCGCAATCATCAAGCACAAACGAACAGAGGCGACGTAAGTCTACACCTAGTTCTTTTGCTTTTAGTAGCCTAACTAGAGCTGGAGGTGTACAGATCAACAAATCACATTTATTCAATAAGCGCGTAGCAATATCTACATCATCTACCCCTGCATAGCATGATATTACTCTTTCATTACTTAAAAATGCTTTAGCGGTACTTTCTATATTTGTTACAGATTCAGCTGTGGCACATACTATTACACCAATGGGACCAACACCATCACCTAAAATCTGACTGTAATCTGTTATCAAGCGGCACACTGCTGGCAAATAACCCATAGTTTTCCCACTTCCCATAGGACTAATCATGAACAAACTGTAGCCTCTTAAAATTGTAAACCATGACACTGATTGTAACATCATTGGACGCTTTATAGACATGTTCTGCAATGCCAAATGAATGTTACCATTAAAATTAACATCTCTCATTTCATAAACAGGTTCTATGCGCTTATTTAATTTTGAATGTACCATTAGTATTGGGGTAACAAGTTTATCAACAAAAACGGATATATTCGGGTCCATATTTTGAAATGGATTTACATGATTTTTAAATTTAATATCAACTAATTTTTCATTACTCACTTTTTCCTTGATAGAACTAAATGAACCTGATGAATATTCTTGGTTTATTCTAGCCATTACCTTATCAACTTCAGCTTCAATCATGTCATCTTGCTTTGATGTGTTTTCAGGAGCAGAGGTGTTATGGCTAGAGGTTTCAGAATTTTTTACAGTTGAGTTGTTTGAGTTGCAATCATTATCCTTAATTTTACACATTCTTAGCTTTTTTTGCAGAAGTAAAGAACTTGATGCTGATGTATCATAAGGAGTACAAGAACCAACAGAGCCATCATTCTGAGTGATGTTTTTGTCAAATTTATCACTTTCAGGTGCCACATCCAAGATCTTTTCTAAGACTTCCTTGTTATTTATATCAACATTAACTTCTGACTCAACTTCACCTATTTTCATATTATAATGGTCATCATTACGATTTTTAATGGTAATTTTACGACATGGCAGGTTTTCTTCAAATTGTTGAGGTATTATATTTTTCACAAATTGTGATGGATTAAGGCCAGGTGGTCCATACAACATAATATTTTGTTGTTTTGAATTTTTAGAACTCACTTTTCTTACAGGCTTTTCTGAAAAAAAAATGTTTTATTAAGACATGCAGAGATGAAATTTAAGTACTAAATATAATATACGTTAACAAGCTTCGCCCCCTGGAACACTATGTTCGTGGCAAAAGAAGTTATTTGGCAAAGGAAGTCGGTTAATGACTTATCATGCCGAGTGCTGCAAATTGCAATATAGTTCCATATATCTCCGCGACGCGTAAGCCACAGGGATAAAATATTCGCGCGTACATTACAATGTGTGGTTTAAAAGACGATTATAATCTGCATTAAATACTTGAAGTGACTAATGTATTTAATTTGATAATGGCTAATATTTTAAGTCTAAATAGTTTCCCATTATATCTAAAAAAAAAAAATTTTTGATAAGGTATCCTTCCATCCTTGAAAGATAGATCTGGGGGCACGGCAGTGCAATGTCAAGTTGAGCATGCCGTACCATCCTTTTCTCGAATCAGTTCAGGCCATTTTCAACCCCCTATAACTTTGTTGTGGGCTGTGGCTAAAACTGGAAGCCTGCATTTTTAGTTACTAAGTAGGTATGCATTGTATAAACACGGTATATTTCAAATTTTATCCAAATTGGATAAACACAAGTTTAAGAGTTAAAACTCTAAAAGTTTCTTAATTTTGACAATGACTCACTCACTCACTGACCAATCATCAAAAGTATTAGGCACTTCTAGCAGACAGAGAAGCAATTCAAATTTGGAATACAAGTAGTGTCTAGTGTATGAATAAAGGGAAAACTTAAACATTTTGGAATGTCCGTTTAATTATCTAGATACGCCAACTGCATATATAACTTTGTAATTCCATATAAATGTACAGGATTACAAAGTTATATTTGCACTTTTTGACAAATTTACTAGTATAAGTTAATCTTCTACAAAAAGAACTGAGATACCTTCAAAAACATAACTTGTAAAAAAAGTGCCATGTCTCGCTACTTAGTTTTTTTCGACGTAAAAAGTTAAGATCCATGTGATGCCAAGCTGGAGTAAGTTGGTTGGTCTAACAACATCATGGTAGTCCAATTTGGCTCAAAACAATTTTTATTAGGAAAATATTAAATTAAGTATCAAATAAATAATAAGTACTTAATTAGTTATTTGTCAATGAGCACATTTTCAATTAATTGACAAATAATTTAATATTTGATCCCCTTTAAATGATTGTGTCTACATACATCCAAACATAAATGGAAAGCAGTCATAATTTTCCCAATAACATTTTCATAAATTTAATCAAATTATTTTGTTCTAATAATCATACTCACTTTTATGTATCTCCTTACTTTTAGGCATTTCCACTTTTATTGGAATATTTTCATCATATTGTTTTTGACACCTCAAGCTTGGTGTGTCTTGTCTTATGTTATCATTTTTTTCAGCAACATGAAATGCATTTTGCTTTTCCTTTTTAATTTCATAATCATGATCTATTTTCTTATGACACTGTGTAGCATTGTTGTCCAAAAACTTCTTAATACTATTATATGTTTCCACTGTATCAGGATCTTTATTTTTTTTTGTATGCTGCAGTTTTTTCCTTAACATATCAGAAGATATTTGACTTTCAGAAGATTCATCCATTCTATGCATTGCTCTTCCAAGAGACTCATCATCAACATCTTTACACAAGCTCAAATCTTTCATTTTACTTTCAATAACACTTTTAATAAGTAAATTGTTGTGCTTCTCAAGATTTGACTCTGTCAAAGATGATTCAATTTGCTGAGAGCAGAAGAACACAGACATTTGTGTCTTTAATACTTTATCCCATACTCTTTTTGGTATTCCTTTTGATTGGAAATAATTAACAAAATGTTTTATTATGTCCTGTATTTTAGTATTACTCACTCTCGTTTTAATTTCACCTCTGCTGAGTTTTTGATGAAAATAACATACATCTTGATATGCTAAACTGGATTTAATTAATTTCTCAGACAAGCTTTTAATTTTATCACCTGATTTGTATTCCACATCTCCATATTTTTGTATATTGTCATCAAATATGGAAATCCTAAAATTAAGTAATTCCAAAAACCATAAATATTATTCAAAATATTTTTATAAATAGGTACATTCAAATATTCTGAGAAATCATTTGTAAAGGTTATTATATATAGGAATGGCATAAGTTTTATGTTATTTTAGTAACTTATTATAAAAAATATATATAAAATATTATGGTAAGTATAAAATAAATATGATTACCTTCTATCTATAAGAGTAGGTGTAAACCATATTTCAGGGCTTTCAGATATTATTTTCTTAATAAGAGAAGTTGCTGCTGGTACCCAGTGTTGGCATTTTGATGTTTCCAATGCATTATTTTCAGCGTTAATTGTAATTTCCAAAGGTAAAAGACCATATAAACCTACTTGATCTAATGAAAAATCTTCTTTAGATTTACATTCTTTTACTTTAATCCACATTAAATGTGGATGGTGTACGTGTATTACTTCAATGCTATAGTTATCTTTAGACATAATATTAATTTACCTCTACTACAAGTAGTACTCATAAGAGTTCAGTATTAATTTAGATACAATTTTCAAAGTTTTGAGATGGTTGAAATTTGAGAAGTTTACTGTTTAGAAACACAGATTAAGTATTAGTTACTACCTACGTAATTTAGAAATGGATTTATGAAAAAAGTTTCAAAAGTTTATAATCAAAACAGACGGTGACAGCCCTTAGCCGGTCCTACTTGCATAGACAATGTAATTTTTTTTATTTTACCTGACTACAACATAGCCAAAGATAAGATTTGGGCATTGTATGTACGTATTTAAATTATCAACGCCCATTATTTTTTTATTACTTAGTTGGTTCCATTGCGAGCATTTCAGCAGCACTTTTCAACGTGCTCAAGAGTGCGAAACGAAGCAAAAAAAATGGTTTCATTTCGCATAGCAATCTTTTAATTCAATACTACCAAAATAGAAAAAAACTGTCTGTCAGTCTCTAAATCTTACTTGTCACTGTCATTTTGACATTCAAGTATTCACTGATGTTTCGTGGCTCTTCGTCATGGAGAATTCTCTCTTGAATTCTTTTTGCAGGAAGAATAGTAAATTTTAGTTTATTGTTATTTAAACGAGACAATAAAAACTATAAATAATCCATGGTAAGAAGTCCGTTAAATAAACATATACTCTGTATGAAAATATTTAGGATTTTTCTATGCTGTTACAATGCTAATCAAATTATTAAATAATATGATTATTATTTACCGGCTTTGTTTTAATTTATTTTGCTATAATAGACTAGACATTTTATATTGAAGTTTAAACCAAATAAACAACACCAGTTCGTCTATTTAAAAACAAGAAGCTCGCTATGAAGTAGTCTGTATAACTATCATATTTTATTAAATGTTATTGGTTAAATACATTATACATTTTTGAGTAACTTGTTCATTGCTTTTAACTTGTTCTGGCCGATGTTAAAGTAGTTTAATTTCTTTTACTTGCAAAGTTTACTTTGCAAAAGACATTGTGTGCAGCTCATCATTACTTTTTTCAGAATAAAGATGGGTGTGACAATAAGTAGATATTCCGATATATCTACAAATGAACTAGTTGCCAGATTTTGTGGAAATGAAATTATATGTCCAAATGATCCATTTTGGAATCAACTCTTGGCATTCAATATTGTACTACCAAAGACTCCGTAAGTACTATAATATTAAACTTGCTCTTAGAACATTGGCTTCACACTATATTGATATTTCTTAGTATTAACTTAAGACACTACATGCACAGCTGTAGATATGTATTCTTGCAATCTGTTGAAAATGACAAGGAAACTTTTTTATTGTAGAGATGAACAACTTATATTTGATTCAAGTGCTGAGACACTACTACAGAAGTTTCTGCAAAACAATCCTCAGACTGGGAATCTTGGATCACTGGTACAGGTGTTTATCACCCGTGCCTCAGAACTGCTGGCAGCACCGAATACTGACAAGTTAGTATTGAAATGTGAATCTTTTTGATTGTTATGTAGGTATTAAATTGTAATGTAATAACATTGATAAATTGCCAAGAAGTCTTAGTACTATTATGATAAAGAGTACTGTAACATCTATCTAGAGTTTGACTTCTTCTTCTTAGTCGTATACTCTTGGCAGAGTAGTCGTGGTCATGGGGGTCACAGCACGGCCTTTTTGACAGTCTCCCGCCATCATTCCCTTACTGAGGTACTTTGCACGCACAAATTTAGGGGTTTTTCTTCCGTTAAGGCTTTCACTTGGTCCGTCCATCGTAAAGGATTGCGTCCTCTGGACCTGGATCCATTAACTCTACCCTGGACGACAAGTCTCTCCGTAGCGTCGTCTTCCTTGCGCATAATGTGTCCGAAGTAACTCAAAATCTGAGAATGAACCATCGCTGAGAGTCTTTGCGTGATCTTGAGCTTCTGGAGAATGGAGATATTAGTGCGGCGTTGAGTCCATGATATCTGCAACATTCTACTCCAGCGCCACATTTCCAGGGCATCTATGCGTTTCCGTTCTCTCTCTTTTACCGTCCACGTTTTCCGCACCGTAGAGCAACACTGGAAACACTAGGGATCTTACAAGCCGAGTCTTTGTTGTTCTCGTTATGTTACGGTCTCTCCAGATCTTAGACAGCTTGTCCATTGCAGTCCTAGTTATAGCTATGCGTCGCTTGATCTCATCCTCCGAACCTCCGCCGTCTGAAATCAGTGAGCCTAAGTATATGTATGACGGTACAACCGCACACTGCTCAATAGTTGTTGTAGTATTGTTGCTGTTCCGATCTACAACCATCATCTTGGTTTTCAGTCTATTGATCTTCAGACCAAAACCGGAGCTTACTGTTTCTACACGACGCAATAGCGCTGCAATTAGATGTTTGCTTGTTGCCAGGAGAGTGGTATCGTCTGCATACCGTAGATTTGAAATATTTTTACCACCTATTGGCACACCATCAGTCCAGTTCTCAAGCGCTATTCGCATTATGTGCGAATGTGTATAATTATATTATTGGATGACTCTGATATTTCTGCATAAGTGTTGTTTTTAGCTATGTCTGAATATATTATCAATTATATCTGTTTTTCAGAAGAACTTATATTACATTTTATGTCCAAGGATAAATTTAACCTAAACGTAAACAAAACCGTTTATGACACAACCATAGATTAGTCAGTGATGCCAATTGGCCATGGACATACTAAATACATAATTATATATCTCTATGCAATTGGCCAATATTAATGCAATGATTATTGTTGGCTTCATGAATCCATAGACTGTAGACTATATTCTACAGTTGGCAGTGTCAAAATAGCATATTTTTACTGTGAAGGATTTTCATTTGATGTTTAAATATGTTAATTAATGTTTAATTGTTATAAAATGTATTGGATAATGAAGTATGATCCTTTAATATACCTGTGAAAGTGTTGATAAGTGTGGACCATGAGTTTTGATGTTTTCGGTTTGTTTACCTTTAGGTTAAATTTATCAGGGATGAACTATACAATATCATGCATACTAAATCACATTATTTTCCAGTGTTATGTTAGCATGGCAGTGTTACAATGCCCTGTTTGTGATCAGAGCAGTGAGCAAGTATCTAGTGGAGATGGTCCCAGAATATGAGCTCTGTAAACATTTAGATGTGCAGGCAAGAAATATTACTGTAAGTTTTTTATTGTATAAAAAATCTGCCATCCTCAAACTAAAAGACAGCAAAATTACAAACATTTAAAAGTTAAAGAGCTCTATAGTGCCATATGTGTAAGCAAAATAGTTATTAATAACCAAAAAAAAGGTAATATCTACTGAAATTCTGAATGTGAATTTGATAAAAACAGATTCTTTTGAGGACCATGCTACTTTGGATTTATAACTATTTTGCTGCAAACCATATTTCTTTATAGAAAGAAAGAACTTATTTCTATTATATGGACACGCTAAGTAAGCCCCTTTAAAAATAATATCAAAATTACTTTTCAGAACCCTCAAGACACTTCGTCATCATCTCCTGCACAAGAGACCCCATTAGAGCAAACACCAAAAGCGGTGAATGGTGAAAGCCGAGTTGAGATGTTAATTGATGCACTCATAGGACTAATCATTGATGTTCCAATTACGTAAGTCATTCTTGACTACCTACCCCAACATAAGTTCTAATGTGTATTTTAGTGCTAGCTAACTAAAGAAGCCATTTTTATATATTAATTATTTATTTATTTGTAAGATTTACCAACAATTGCTAACACTAGTTACATTTTTTGAATCACATTCTATTATATTGCTGTAGAATGTGTCACAATCACTTAAAGGTAAATACAGCATGCACTGAAAGTAAACAACATTTAAATATCTTTTTTCAAAACAGCAAGTAAGTTCCAAATCAGTAATCATATTCTTAAACTCGAATTCTTTTGCTATTAAATAAATAAAATATTTTGACATAGACATATAATACTAAATACAAGGTAAAACATTAACCAAAAACACCTATTTTATAGGACAGTTCTATATGTAATTAATTCTGTTTTTAGAAAAACTTTTGTACTATCTTTTTTATATTTTCAGAGACAACACATACTACTTACACCTGGAGTGTATCAACACGCTGCTCGTTCTCATGTCTGTATACATGTTTGCCAGTGCACACGGACAGACAAGACTTGTAGAAACATCACTAATTTATAGGTAATATATTTCTAAACTCGTTGCCTGTCAGTGGAAGGAGACAGAGGATGCCTTTGTGTCAAAAGGACACGCTGATCCAACATTAATATTATATATAAATTAATTTCATGTAATAATATCTTATCAGCAAATAAAGGTTTTGAAATTTGAAATTGAAAACATTGCTAAACTCAAAATAGATATGTGGGGTGCCGGAGAAAGCGCCTCCACATCAACCTGTGGGTGTCATAAAGCACGACAGAGGGAATATCTGGAAATGGGCAGTAGCATTTTCGCAGACATTGTTAATATTTTGACACACAGTTCGGCGATATGCCAGCTAAGCGTGGTGACCCTAAGTCCAGCGGTAGACGTCATAGGTGCAACAACAATAACGATGTTTCCATAGGCAATAAAAGTATCTCTAGTAAATTGACAAAGACTATTTTAGGATGTTCCTTCTAATTATGATTTAATAAATTATTTGTTTATATAATAATTTATATAAAACACATATCAAAGGAAAAACAATTGAAACAGATTAAAACACATATATTATGTACAATGGTGCTACATATTCCAATTTGGAATTTCTTCCAGTAGACCTGATAAAGGAAAAATTTAAATGACAACAGTAACAAAATAAATCAATATGATATAACTAAAAGCATAAAAAGGGGAATTCATGTGTTAAGGACACGCCCATTTGTTGCACGTGAATACGGTCCTTACGTAGCGTAATCCTTACTCTTTAGCTATCCAGGTTGCTGACACCATATGCCATCGCTATTATCACTTACAAAGTTCGAAAAAAAAATGTATGGAATTTGAGATAAGACATTAAATAATTACTATATATACTTGACCCATGCCCACTTCGTTGAGCATACAAAACGTTTAAACCTTCCCTGGACTTCCACGAATATTTCAAGACCAAAAATAGCCGAATCGGTTCAGCCGTTCTCGAGATTATAGCGAGACTAACAAACATCAATACATTTTTATATATAAGATTAATATTTTCCAGGACGCTATTTCAAGGCAGATACAGTCTTCACGCCCCGCTGCTCGTGAAGACCCTGCTGATGAATCTGTCCAACATGGCGGCCGCGCCGCCGCAGTTCGGCGCTCAAGGCCCTGGCAGCTTGTTTATTAATATTGCATGTGAGTACCTTTAATAATTGTGCCGGCTGTAAGTAACCATGACCTCACAGAAAACTGCAGTATGCTTTGTGGTTCATCTTAGCGAGTCTAGTCAGGTCTGAGAGTCCACGAAAATTTTTGGTCTTTAAATGTTCGTGGAAGTCCAGGGAAGTTTTAAACGGTTTGTATGCTCAACATAGTCGGCACGGGTCAGCCAAAAATATATAATGTGATAAGGAAAATATTTGATTGTTTATTTGTTTGGTTGCTTGCATTAAATAGGCTCCTAAACTACTTTTTCTTAAATTGGGTACAGATCTAGACCGCGAGGAATAATACAGGCTACGCTCAATTGGGGCAACGAGGCAAAATTCTTAAGAGATTTTATTATTCGCAGATGAAGTCGTGCGGAACATCTACACTTGAATTTTATTATTGGTTTTACATTGGCATTGGATGAAAATTCGACAGTTCTTTAACAAACTTGGGGTCAAGTTTAAGACAAAAGAGCTGTCAAAATCTAATTGCAATGTCTATAATGTAATTCAAGAGTACCCCTCTGCCACAAAGTAGATATACGAGTATAAGAGAGACACGACCTAGTACTAGAAAATGGTATCACCCTAATACTAGCAATTCGACTGGCTATTTTTGTTTTCTACGATTTCCAGGCACATTCCGGAAACCGCCATCTTGCGCCACTATTGGAAAATACTAATTACGTATCGTATCTTCTTCTTAGTTAAGGAGTTAAATTTAGCTTAATGTGATGTTATGATTAAAAATATGCTTTTCTTCATTTTAATGTAAATATTTGTACTCAATTCAGCATATTTATTTACATTTTATAATTTACAAATGTTAATAGTAGTGACATCTATTGCATTTTTTTTTATTAAAGATGGATTGTATGGGATGGTAGGCCATGCCTCTGCTATATTAAAATATTTTTTGTTACAGCGAGTCTCTGGAGCATGTTAACATTGAACGCGACGTCCCGTGTCACAATATTCTCCCAGCCCCCGGTGGACCGGCAGGAGCTGATGGAACGGCTCAAGAGTGACCACCCTGTTGCCAACCAGTCCTGTCTCCTACTGCTGGCCTTGGCCAACCACTGCATCAACCAAGACAACCTGTACAGAACAGCTTTACTTGAATGTGAAGATACCAACGGTACGTAGGTGAATTTGTGCTTAGAAGGAAAATTAGAAATAAGTATAGCATGTAACAGAAAAATGTGACTTCAGAAACGAATATGGCGCGTAACATAATTATTTAAACTCTCATAAATCGATAAAGATGTTTGTTTGATGAGGATTAATGATGTCTTCTTTCAGTTTTCACTTCAAATAAAATTAACTCCTAAGTTTTACTTAAGAATGTCAACGCAATAAAAAATATTTAGTTTTGTGAAATGTAATATACAAGTAGTTCAATATATTGTTACGAATTTCCTCTTACAGAAACGTCTTCGACAACGCCAAACAAAGAGTCTGAAAGTTCCAGCAAAACAAAAGTCACTCCGCCGAGAATAGAAATGGCAACGGTTGGTATACTTATACATCTTTACATTGTTGTTAAAGTCGAGTTTATTATTACGAATCGATTGTTTTATTCGTTTCTAACACTTTATTAAAATTATATCGGTGATTTACAGCTACCGAAAAAACATAGGTAAACAAAATCGTTAAAACTTTTGACCTATTAGACCTATTTGACCGTTTGTATTTCATTTAAAAATACCAAGTATTAACGAATTTTCAGACATTTCAAATTGTTGGAAAATCGCATTTAGAATTTAAAATATCTCGGAAACTACACTATGTCGGATCGTATTTTTTTTTCAATATTTTTATTATTTTTAAAAGAGTTTACGGAGAAATAAAAAAAAATTAGTGAACATTCTCCATTATGTAGACTGTCAAAATCATTACCCTTTCTTTTGGCTTCGCCATAGCCGGGTGAAAAGAGCGTACTGAAGTACGACGTCACAATTTCGTATTATTGCGTACAGCTACACCGGGCGCTGTGCGCGACCGCGGGCTGCGAGCACTCGACGCTGCTGCTGTACCTGCTGCTGCACTCGTGCCGCGCCTACCGCCGCTACGTCACCGCCGACCCGCACATAGAGCAGCTGGTACGTCACACACGCGCACGCACACACAGACATACTTGATACACGAGCACGCAGACACGCAAAAACACGTACGCTCGCATACGTCTTTACGATGTTACTAGATGTCCCATAGGTATATTTATATTTTCATCATTATTCACTCGATCTCACAGTCGAAGAAAAGGAAACAATGTTGCCAATACACAAAACACAATGCTGGTTTACAAAAACTAATAAACGGCAGACGGAAAAAAAAATTGCATAAATAAGTTTTAAGGTTTATAAATAATTAATATTAGTTTTCATTTATTGTAAAAATATAATAGCATAAAACGTCCTGTATTAAGGAATAAGTATAAATAAATCAACATATTTCAGATAGTGCCGATACTGAAGGTTCTGTACAACGCGCCGGACAACACGTCGCACCACATCTACATGTCGCTAATAGTGCTGCTCATACTGACGGAGGACGACGCGCTCATCAAGAACGTGCACTCTATTGTGAGTATTTTGTCTATGATTAAAAAAACTGGCAACACTCAAAAATGCTCGCAACAGATCTCTAGTATTAATAATAACACACAATATTTTAAAACATTTTTCAGCTTAATTTTAACGACTGTTTTTACGTTTATATAAACTACTAGCTGACCCGTACCCACTTCGTTGAGCATGGAAACCGTGTAAACCTTCCCGGGACTTCCACGAATATTTTAAGACCAAAAATAGCCGAAGCAGTTCAGCTGATCTCGACTTTTAGCGAGACTAGCGAACAGCAATTGTTTTTTATATAGCCTATGTTACTCAGTGATCATTTAGCTTTATAATGAAAAAAGAATTATTGAAATCGGTCCAGGGGGCCTACTCAAGATGCCATCGCTAATTATCGCTTACAAAGTTCGATAACGAAATGTATGGGATTTGACATAAGGTACGCTAAATGACATATCAAATCGCGATCATTTAGCGTACCTTATGTCAAATCCCATACATTTTGTTATCGAACTTTGTAAGCGATAATTAGCGATGGCATCTTGAGTAGGCCCCCTGTACTTTTTGAGTTAAGTTGTTACATACAAAAACACAAATCTTTCCTCTTTATAATATTAGTGCAGATTAGTCCATCATGTTAAGTCCTTTGCTCAACTCAATCAATTATTATATATCTGGTGTCATATTATTTCTGTGCGCGACCGTCGATTGCGAAGTCCAGAATATTTGTCTGATTTATCTGTATAGAATCAGTTTTTAGCTGCATAGGGTACTTTTTATTTAAAAAAATTTGCAGTTTTTATGACTGCCTTGCTTACGGCCCGGTTCAATATGCTAACAAAAATTTTGAAATCAGCGTGTGACACGTGTACTATACAGGTGGTACGTGTACTATGGTTTTTAACTTTTTTTTTGTGATAGGTTATTGAAACGGATCTTTAGTCGCTGTCAACCAAGTCAGGTCGTCTAGAAATTACCATTACAAATTGGCTTTGTTATTGATTAGATGCTCAAGAACCTGTCGTGGTACACTGAGCGGTCGCTATCGGAGATCTCCGTCGGCGGCCTCACGGTGTTGGTGGTGGTGCGCGCGCTGCAGTACAACATGGTCCGCGTGCGCGACAAGTATCTCCACACCAACTGCCTTGCCGCCATAGCCAATATGAGCTGTGAGTTTTTTTTGTTTATGGATGGTCGCAAGAGCTTGCCATCATCCCTCTTCACATGTTAATCCACATGGATGGATGGATTTTTTTCTGTTATGAATCTTGGTAGCGAAACAAACTGCAGATGATTTTTCTAAGCTACGGCGATTATAGCTGTAAGCCTGTTAATATTTGTTGCGTTTTGCAGGTGAATTTAGAAACTTACACCCCTACGTAGCACAAAGGTTAATATCGCTATATGAAACTCTAACGAAAAGAAGAACTAGACTGTATAATGAAATTGAAGGTAGGTGGAAAAATTATGTAACCCCTAATATTATAAATGTCCGTTTGACGCGAAAAGTACTTAACCGATCATCATGAAAGTTTGTACGTATATTCTTAGAGGCATTAGAAGTAACATATTATGATACTTTATAGTCCACGCGGGCGTATCCGCGGGCAAAAACGAATCTTAAATACTAGACTACAGTAGTAATCACTGTCAATCTATTATTGTAGGAGGTGAAATTGAGGATGAGGAATTACCACATCACACAGAAGAAAAACTAGAAGAAATTGTAAGTTATTATAAAAAGCTATTCATAAAATCATATAAAAACTGAGTATTATAATATAAACTGTAGTTTTAACATAGCAGATGATAATGTATGGTGATTACATATAGCAACATTTAAACATTGTAGATCTGAATATACCGAACATGAGTAGGGTATGGCAACTTTTAACATTGCAGGTCTGAACGTATTGTCTCGAATTTACCCACTGATTTCATGTTCCATTAAACCGACACTCAATTTTAAACTAACCTGGTGCTAGTGTCGTCTTTAAGATTAAAGAACTTTCAAAATTCCAATGCAATTCTAAAGTCGATCCATTAATATTAGATTTATGAGTAGGGCAACTGATAACTTTTATTATATATCTATTGAGCTGATGCGTGTCATCAAATAGTTGGAATATAAGATTATCTATCTTGTCCAGTCTGTTCTTGCAATTTACTGATGGTGCCATGATAACATTTTGATAAACAGGCTTTTTCTA
Source organism: Celastrina argiolus (assembly GCA_905187575.2). Lineage (NCBI taxonomy): Eukaryota > Metazoa > Arthropoda > Insecta > Lepidoptera > Lycaenidae > Celastrina > Celastrina argiolus. Next base: position 5,549,052 of record LR994579.1, on the reverse strand, counting down.
CTCGGTTAGGTAAAAGGTGCTTAATAACTGCTTTCAGATGGAACACGTGGAAGTGCTGGACGAGGTGCTGCGCATGCTGTTGGAGATAATCAACTCGTGTCTCACACACCAGCTGCAGAATAATCTCAACCTGGTGTACGCGTTGCTGCACAAGCGCCAGCTGTTCCAGCAAAATCCGCAGCCGCTCATCGCCCAGAACATCGAGATGGTAACTGCAGTGTACACAAAAAAAATATTTTTTCCACTGGCAACACTAATTATTTTTCTGAAAAAAAAAATATGTTTCAAATGTTAATGGCATTGTATCGAAAAAAAAAAAGTATACATATTTTTCGAAGCTTTGATGATCATGATTATCGTTGTTTACGTCCGTGCGTCCGTCATTGACTTAACGCCAGTATGGTTAGCGCTAGAAATATGAACCTTTGTATGGATATCTGTAGGTATTCATTTTTAGTGATACAGGTAAAGTGTACATTAAGGATTTTTTTGCAAAAAATTTTAAGCCAAATATTTGACAGATATCGTTAAAAGCGTTTCTTCTTTTTATCAGGTGATAGGATACTTCTCGACGCGGCTACAGAGGGTGCAAGAGGGTGCGGGCGGTGATTTGGGAGTAACGGAAGTACTAGCGGTTATCAAGAAAGGGGCAGAACAGTGGTCCAGTGATAGGCTTAAGGTAATGTTTAATATCGTTCACTTGGAATTTCCGTAGTACGACGTTAATATACGGCCGGTCTGTCTATAGCATATCATTTTACTTTGTGATCGTATAAACTTCGCAATACAATATTCTCTCAAGTCAAGTGACTTTTATAGCATATACATATTAAATAATGTATACACTGTGTAAATGTGTTAATTACGGGGATAAGGTTTCAACAAACTAATTTCGGTTCTAGAAATTTCCCGACCTGAAATTCCGTTACGTGGAAGAGGACAAGCCAGAGGAGTTCTTTACTCCGTACGTGTGGGCTTTAATCAGCGGCTGCGGCAACATACACTGGGCGTGCGAGTTCGCGCACACACAGGACGCGTGATCCACTGGGGACCAATCGTGTAATATTTGCTAATATGGGACTGTGAGAATAGTAGTACTGCAAACATAGTGGTGGAAATAAAATCAGGTCGATCCTACATATTACATTGGAAAAAAGTCTAACATAATGTTGTAAACAAAATGTGTTCGCTGTGTAGTTTGGTATTTCTATTATAATTTCTTAAAACTACCCACAAAGTGATGTAAGGCATTTCGTGGGTAGTTTTAAAAATAAAAGTATCAATGATTAAAATGAAAACAATTAGGTTTGTTTACGACTGCGTTCAGAGTTGTTTTACCTCCGACGGGATATTTATGTCAACGACAAGGATCACTTTCTTAGAAACCTCAGAGTAAAATAATAAAGGACTCTTCATGTCATTTCATTCCGAATTTTCTGTACAATGACACGGCATGAGTACAATGATTTGTATCATCATTTTATATCAATAATTTATTGTTTTCTAAATAACAATCATCTGTTTTTTTCAATACTTTCAAGCGTGTAATGTAGAAAAATATAAAGGTACTTGGTACAATAAGCTATATAAGAAGTCTATGTAAGAATATTTAGAACTTTTGATAAGTAGTAAATACCATGTTCATACAACAAATACAACATACAAATTAGAAACTTTAAGCATTAATTATAAATTATTATTCTAATTTCTAAAAATAATATTGTTTGTTTTGTTGAAAATTTTACTGTAACCACAATTTAAAAATATTTACGGTACACCACCAAAAATTGTAAATTCAGTATTTAATATTATATTCCAATATATATAATATATTATGATTTATAATAAATTGTCATGCGGTTGTCAACATTTTGTGTTGTGTTACTCTTTAATTGGATTTTCCATATTCAATAACATTAAAATATTTCCTTTCTTTTTTGTTTGTAAAAGTTTCAATGTATTGCTTGTAAATGCGCAACCCTTCATATAATTTTATGTTCTGGGTCCCGATTCCCGTGTCCCGAATCTTTCGAATCTTATTCTGTCCCGCTCGTGCACGTATGATTTGTCCAGCGTACGAGCGGGAGAGGCTGACGATTGAACTGAAATTCAGGTTACCAGAATCGGGGCATTGACTTTAAAAATACTATATAAGATATTATATGTATTCCCGTTACACCATTGTAGTTGAATTCTCAATCTTAAGGTAGTCTTCTAATCTACAAGACGCGCGACGTAAGTTAAATAAATAAAATAAATAAATATCGCCCCGATTCCGAAGTAGGGTCACGCATATACTAAATAATGGGCCCGCGGGCCCATTATTTAGTATAAAGGTGAGTCTTTGAAAAGGGCAAGGGCACATCCAAAACTATAGGAGATAGCAAAACTATCATGTAAAGTAATAATATATTAAGGTATGACTCTTTCAAAATCATTCCGTTCGATTACTGGCTAGGAAAATTGTAATCCCATCAAAAACATAACTTGTAAAAAGTGCCAAATCTAGCAACTAAGATCTTTTGCCGTAAAAAAAATGTGAGATCCATGTGACTTATTTATTTAAAACATGAAAGATTTTTAATAATATTGATATGATCACTATAAAATGTTGTTAGACCAACCAACTTACCCCAGCTTGGCATCACATGGATCTCACAACTTTTTACGGCAAAAGATGTTAGTTGCGAGACTTGGCACTTTTTACAAGTTATGTTTTTGATGGGATCTCAGTTCTTTTTGTAGAAGATTAACTAAAACTCGTGTTTTTGTCGAAAAGTGCATGTACTTTGTAATCCTATACATTTATATGGGATTACAAAGTTATTTATGCAGTTGGCGTATCTAGATAACTAGATATAAATTCCAAAATATTTAGGTTTTCCATTTACACACTAAACACTACTTGTGTTCCAAATTTGAAGATTCTGTGTCAGCTAGAAGTGCCAAAATTTTTATGATCGGTGAGTGAGTGAGTCAGTGACAAAATTAAGAAACTTTGAGAAGTTGTAATTCTGAAACTTGTGTTTTAAATTAAATAAAATTTGAAATATACCCTGTTTATACAATGCTTACTTAGGCCCGTATTAATAAAGAAATCTCAACCAAGACGTCAAACTCAAGACAGCATTTGAGATGACGTTCGAATTAATAGACATTACTTGAGCACCTAGCTCAAGAAAGGTGTCTCAGCCGGGGCGAGCATTGTCAACAGCTGTCAAACTGCTACTTGGTTATGTCAACTTACGAAAGTGACGTCACACGACAAACTGATACTTGGATACGTCAACTTAAGTGAGTGAGGCATATTATGTCACTAGTTGTCAATGTGTTTCCGTGTTTTTATCTATAAATTGTTTTTACGTTTAAGCTGTTTTTATGATTAATCTAGGCTTTTCTTTGAACTATTATTTTGATGTACCCTGTAGGTACCTACTTTGGTGACCTTGGCTTCTGATACGTGTTTTAGTTATTGTTATTTGTTTTACCTATGAAACGGAAATCTACGATTTTGGCACCTGTACATGGTCATACAATACAGACGACCGTAAACTACTTGATTATTAGTACTTATGTGTTAGTACTTGGCGACTGCCAGAGCTTACAGAAGACGTGGTGATTCGCGAGGCAAAAAAGACTTGAAAGGTTAGATATGTATGGTAAAAATATTGCCAATAAACATCGAGTGAATTATGTTATGAGCCAGAAAATCGATATGCTGTTCAGGCAGATGATCAATATTTTGATGTGGATGTCTGAAGAAACTAATTATAATTAGTGGACATTACATAGTGTACACAATCAATCAAACACAAATTCAAAAATGGGGCATCTTCAACATAAAAGACGAATGATTGCAACTCTATAAATGTATAAATAAAAAAAATTGCATCATAGTAAGTAGTATCCCATCTGGTGAAGCAACCAGATAATTATAGTCTTTTCTTGCTAACAAGTAAATGATAATGTTTAATTTGTGCTCATTGCTTGCAAAATATTTAGCATGTCAAACTTTTAAATTCAATAGGTATTGTGTTGTGGCTCATGTTTTGAAGGCATCTCTTTCCAATATTTTACTGGCATATTTTCACTTTGTTGTCTCTCATAGATGTCAAATTAATTGATTCAAAGTAAATCAATTGATTCAAATACATATATCACACCATCAAATACAGGGCCAATTGTACTTGCACATACAGAGATTTTTGTAATTTATAAGTGTATATTGATGCAAGAAAATGGAGCTTACAGCATTTTCATTCTCTTGCGTCAATATGTTACTGAAAATGCTCTAAATAAGGTAAATCCTAAGACTTAAGAGTAAAACCTAAGATTTACCAACTGTGAATGGTAAAAGCTCCAATGATTTTACAATTTACACTTTTTCAACATTCACTTGGTACCTACCTACTATAATATTACTGTTGCCTACATAAAAATATGTAGGTGCCTATATTTTTGACTGAAACAAAATATGAAAGAATTAATCTTTCTTTTATTCCCAACAAACTTTTACTAGCTGTTAGTGGTAAAACCTTTATTAAAAAGAATAATATATTGAATTCTATTAACAAAAGCCTGAAAAATTTTACCAATTTTCATATCTCCTTACATTTACCAACTCATGTCAGTAAATCCTAAGGCTTACTCGAGAATGAGAATGTCCAAGGACAAAGTAAAGAAATTATTTATAAGTTGCTAGCATTGCTGGACTTATAGAATTTATTTTATGAAGCAATTCTATTTAATAAATATTTATATTATAACTATGAAAGAATACAGAATAAAACAACTTTTGAAACTATTACTTTTTTATTTCTACTTAAAATACCTAATTTCTCTGAAGTTACTTAACATAAAGTATACTATGAAGAATATTTTTGAGCCTAATGGCTCATAAAATTGATTCAGTTCAGATTTTAATATTGCATTAGTTTTGAATAGATGGTAGACCTTTTAATATTTCATTAAGTTAACTTTAGCTGGCTACTTTTTTATTTGCCTTTGATTGAAGATTCATGGATTTTGTGCATTTCCTTTAAGACAAGAATATTAATTCTGAAACCTTTATTCTGAAAATAAATCTCGCACATTAAAGCCTGTCAATGTGCTTACTTGTTACATCTGCAAACATGTTAAAACAATAACTTAATAAGCCTCCTGGAGAATAGTAATTCAATATTTTTACTGTATTTTTAAGTGTTTAATGCAACTTTCTTATTTTATGAGCACCCATTTTCTATCATTTAGGCACACTGCGATATCGCCTTATTTTTCAAAAAAATGTAATTAAATAATGGTAATCTTATATCTATATTTTTAAGAAATAATAAATTGTTTGTTGTGAGGTTGTGGGAACAATAGCCCAACTGGCTTAACTTTAGAATCTTGTTCATCGATTATTGTGCATATGGTAATTTTATGGTTGAGGTTTTAATTACAAAGCCATTTTGCCACTTCAAAACACATATCCATAGTTTTTGACTTAAATTAAATGCTTAAAAATACATAATTAAAATCGAAAAAAATAAATATGTGGACATTCCCCCATGTTGACTTTTCTTTGACAATTCCTCTTCTTCTTCTGCTTTTTTGGCATCTACTGCCGTCAAATCGTAACAGAGTTATAAAATAAATATTGTACGTAAAAGTTGTTAAATATTAATTTTATTTTATTTTGTTTCATATTATTAATATTGTTATTTTGAGTTAGAAATATTTTTATTTTTTTTTATGACAATAATAAATAGAAGAGCTGTTGTCTTTATGATAATGGCCAAGTATTATGTTAAGCGTTGAATACACCTCTAAATTTACCAAAATACATTTTAAAATTTTATTTAATATTAATAACGCTAATATTAGTAAATTATTATTATCTAAACTATACTAAATAATTAAGTTATGCGTTATAAGTAGGTACATAATGCCCGGTTATTATAAAAAATATATCATAGTAGGAGTGCGATTATTATTATAGGTACAATATACACGCAGACACGTCAAACTTATAAAAAACAGTTTTCGTCGGGGGTTAAAATATTATATTATAGGTAGTAGTAGTCATTCAGCGTGGGGCGCATGGGGTGGACTTCAAAATCCTCCAAATGAGCCGCACGCTGAATGACAGTATATGATTGGGCAATGTGTGTTACGCATATTCCCTCCCCGCACCGCGTCAAATTTAGTTTTATTATCAAATTGCCCAATTTTCACGTAGCAATATCATAAAGACTGCGCAATGAGATAAATAATGAAGTTTATATTTTAATGGATCACTTCACCCGTTATAGCTAGACATTATTCAAAATGCCCGCGCAATATTAATAATGCCCCCATTATTCACTGGTCCATACCTAAAGGCTACACGCAGAAAAGTCAAAAGGAACCCAACAATATTATTATAATAAAATAACAAAGTGACAACAATTATAGTTTAAATTTATGACAGGTAGTAAGTCTGTATTGTAATATTTACAATTTTCAACACTTATCCCCAATCCACCAATCATAATATAATTCTAAAAAGGCTAAGAAATATCCTCTAAGAAAATTATTCAGCTAAAAATTATTTAAGCTTGTATTTACACGAGACTCGCGTGAAGGTCTTTTTAACCGACTATACTGCCATGCTTTTTGCACTCCGACGTTGGCAGTTTCTATTGATGGCTTATGCCAAAAGTAGAAGATGAAGTACAATAACAAAGTTAAGTTCAAATTTTCGTAATGCGAGATGTAATTCTAATAGCTTTTTTTAAGCAAAAATAATTATAAATAAATAGAAAAGTCCAAGTTATCTTGTATATACAACGTGTATGTGTTGAAAGTTAACGTGAATAAATAACTCGGATACAAATCTATCTACCGCGTAGTACTTGACCGTTAAAACGCCCTTATTGTATGTAATTTTAGCCCGAAGACAGAGGGAGAGCAGCCCACACTCGCCAGGAGAAACCACGAAAGCATAGAGGATAATATAATGCACGAAACACTTGTCTAAAACGTAGTGATTATATTCTCTTTGGACTTGTCGGCGTCGCGACGGCGCAGACGTCTCGTAATTGTTCCTGACTATACACAGACTGTACACCTTCATTCGGTTGACAAACTAGACTGATAATATCCTGTAAACACAGCTCAGAACAAAGATATGGGCCAATGCAGCCTGAAATAAATGATATTTAATTTAATTTAATTGAAACATGTGTCCTGCAAAGGACCACCTCTCACATAGTCCTGTAATATTTAACACAATTAATGTTAAAAATAACTAGCTAATAAATTCTTATTAGTATCTTAGATTTATATTATGAATTAATATGAATTTTTACTAAGAACCTAAAGTAGGTACATATTTTAATAACAATATAGAATAATTATTAATTAAGTCATAAAGCATATTTTAAATAGGTGAGGGAGTTTTAAGTATGAAGTGTGTAAATAATATTATTAATATTCATCATTAGAAAAGGCTGGTTCTCCTTTAGGTCTAGGCTATAGTATGTAAAGGTAGAAATCTCTACATGGAGATCTCCAAAAAGTAAGGGCTAAGTGAAGCATACAGGAATGGAGTTGTCACACTTCTGTGTTATGGTTAGCAGCGGTGACCCTACAACTATAATATATGATAATAATATTAAAGTAGGTAGGTACATGAAAATAAATAAAATTACATGTTCTTATGAAATATTTTATTATATTATTATTATAAACAAAAATTAATATGTTACCCCATTGTTGTACTGACTTCTTTTTTGAAAATTGTTTAAAAATGATTATCAACACTACAGGGAATGAACCATCTACAATAAATAATTAGCGTGCATACAATTTGCTTCAGCACTCATGGCCCAGATGTTTATGTGTAACAGTATCTGAAAAAAGGAAACAGAATGGAATTACCTAGTTGGATTTAAGAGTTAGTGGTAGTATTAAAGAAGTGTAAGTTCAAGAGGAGACACACAATTTTAAAAGATAGTTTAGAACCTATTTATGATAATAATAATCTTTGGTTTAGAATTTATTCAGGTCTACCTGTAGGTAGGTACCTACTAATAAATTAATAATGCTTACAAAGTTACAATACTTCTTCTTCTTCTTTTGTTTATGGCGGCAAAACATCACAAAATAACTTTCAATCTTCAAATTTTTATGGCGGAAATATTAATAAGACAGTAAAACTTTTTTCGAATGCCAATCCGCAGTTTTATTCCTAGTTCCAAATATGGATAATATGTGAAGGAATATTGTATTTCTAAATATTAAGTAATTAACCACAATATTAACGAAAACCAGTTTTTCACTACATTAATAAAGACTAAAGTTTATTTTTGATATTTATACCTACTAGAATAATATATGTTACATTTAAGTTATGAAATTTTGTAAGAATGTATAACAAAATATAAATCTGCTATTTTTAAAAGTATATTGAAACGGTATTTGACTAGTAATATAATAAAAAATTCAGTTTTCAAACTATGAAGTATGGTCTACGACCTTAGCCTGTTCATCGTGAACGAACTTAAAAAAAACAGTTTTCAAAGGTGAGGTGACGTTTCTAGTTGAGGCAGCGTTCCTAAACCCAGTTCAAGTTTCAGCTGAGATCTGACTATTAATCAAATACCACCTTGAGAAGCTAACCGTACTCGAGTAGGGGAACCGTCTTGAGTCCTAGTTTGAGACTTCTTTATTAATACGGGCCTAAAGTAACTAAGATTGCAGGCTTCTAGGTTCTTTCACAACGAAGTTATAGGGGGTTGAAAATGGCCTGAACTGCTTCGAGAAAGGGTACGGCCGTGTTCAACTTGAGATATAACGCAGTTTTATTCTTTATCAAACTCGAGCTCGAAACTACTTTAAGCATTTTCGATATCTCCTGGAGCTTGGAATATCATGCCCTTTTTAAAGATTCAGGATATATAATAAACCGGATAGTAATAGGCTGGACGCAGCGACTAGGGACCTACGTCGCGAGACCGGTGGAAGTGGCCAACTACCTGATGGTCGTGATCGCATAGATCGGAAGGTTACCATAAAATATTATAATGAAATATTCTTTTTTCTAATTGTCTTTGCTTGTACTCTATTATGTATTTAATTTATCATTTGTTTAATTTATAAGTAGTTATAATATTGACTTGCATTATACAATTATATCTTTTAAATTGTTCGTTATTTTAAATTCTTGTAATTAAAACTGTTTTATACTTACTATCAATAAGTATTTTTTCAAATACGTATTTATTAGATAGATATTTCAGTAGTGTACTTGTTGAGCAGTTACTTACCGCCCAGTAAAGTAACAAGGAGCCTTCTCACATTTTTTATGTTGCTGGTATGGCTGGCACATACAGGTTCGAATCCTGGCTAGGGCTATTGTAGCATTTTATTATTTCCCCTCACATAATTATTTCTTTGGAACACTTTCCTTAACATATGTTATTGAATGTTTTCCTTAAGTTTGCCATATTTGTACAAGTGAATTTTTTGTCATGGTATCGGTCTAAACAGTGACACAAATAATATATTATGTACAAACATATATCACGGAAGCAATGCCTTGCCATAGGCGCCTGTTATGTTATGTAGGCGTATGTAAGTATATTCGCCCGCGAATTTCAAGTAACCGTGTGATATAACCTTAATATATAATTAATAAAAAACTTCCTTAAAATAACACTTTTATAATAATTCAGTTAAAGTTGAAATGTGTTCGAAACGAAAATTCAATATCCGAATAAATAAATCTTGACCCAAAGATGCACGAAAACGTTGCGTTCTTTGAGTTTTTGGTAAATATTAAAAATTATATTTTGCACTGGCAACATTAATACCGGATCAATCAATTTGATACGAAATCTCAAATCAGCAATCAACAGACAACAATGAACAATCATTCCTATACCTATAATAAAATAATTACTCTAATCTATGCAATCATTGACAATCATTCAAAATTGTTTTGTAGTCCAATGTGCGTGATACGTTTGCATTTTTAGAAAAGCTTTACTTATTTAAGCCGTGCTTAACAAAGACATTTTAATTAAACTTTTAAAATTGATAAATATATAAAAAAATTATGTAGACTTATGTGATAACTCCAAAACTAAATCTCGACGGATCATTTCACGTAAAGGTAAGAGCTTTTAAGTTGTACATGTACCCTTTACTATTCCTATAAATTATATTAAATTATTATAGTATTATGACTATCGTATGGCCTATTTAAACAAAAATGTTTTGCAGCTAAATGTTGTATTGTTGAGCTAGCTTGTTCATAACTTCTTAGTCCGTAGATAATGTTTTTTTTATGTGTAAGTGGTTAAAACCATAATATTGGTTGATAAATCGTTTATAAACTTATTTACTAACTGCAGCATATCTAAGATGTTTATTGACTCGAGTATTTTCACCCTTGTACCCACAGGGCACTTACTTTTGAAACAATAAGTACATATTAACTTGGTTTCTTTAAAAAAAAATAACTGTATACATTGATATAAAATTTCAAGTCATTCATTTTAATATCTTGTACTTTCTCAACGTTTATTGATAATACAATTCTTGTAGTAGCTTAGAGCAATTGCGGCATTAAGTAATTACCATTTGGGTGACCCTACATGGATTACAAAAGTCTTGTGCCATGTATTACAATATTTACTGCAGAAGGCACTACAATATCTACTACAAACTTGTTTAATTTAAAGACAACCTTATACAAATTTTTCTGTCTACTTTAAGCTACTGTTCAAGCCATTTATCATTTACTTTTATCTTAATAAATTGAATATTAATTGTTATATTAATATACAAGGGTAATGTAAATGCTTATGACAGTACCTCTATACAAAATGTAAATAAGTTTAAACAAATGACTGGCACAAGATAATATACCAATCTGCTCCACATCTTTGTAGAACCTGCGATACATTCCTGATGTTGGAATATCCTAACATCATTAACATAACTCTGCATTTTATCAGTCATTAGTTGAGTCAACATGTGTGATGTAATAATAGATGTTTCCTAGTGTTAATAGTACTATTGTGGTTATTAAGGAAAACATTAATAATATGTCCTGCACGCCTGTCTAAAATGTCTACATTAAATGAAATGTACTATAAAACAAAATCTTTTGAAATTCAATATTTAGTGTGACAGGTTGCATTAACTTAATGTCTAGAGCTGCTGATGATTCTATGTCATCTTTCATCAATAACACACTCGCAACCAAATACAGCAATCCTAATTAAAGTTAAGAGCCCTCCAATTCACATGCTGTCGCTGTCACTCCTTGGCGAATGACAAGGACAACATGTAACTTGAGTGCCACTAAATTTAAATATTGTTTCAGTATTCGACTGTATGAATCAAAGTAGAAAAAAATACATTGTGTACATTTTTAAGTCTTTAACTGCCACATACAAATATGTATTATTATTTCTTGTCAGGCAGATGTGACTGGCGGGGATAATCTACATTTTTCTGCATTAATAATGCAGGTCAACAACTTCAAACAAAACAATAAAAATACATCAAAGACAAAATAGCTTGGCTACACCATTTTTGATGACTTACCTAACTTTATTATAAAAAAACATGATAATTTACTCAGACCTATACTGGCATGACAAAAAGATGAAGACCTTAAATACTTGGAATAACTGGTATATTTTCTAAAAACAGTAGTGGATTATTTGATTGGCTTGTATACAGTATCATACATTCGTACAGGATAATGAAGCAGCTAGACTCGTAGTAGTGTGTCAAGCCAAGACAAAATATAAAATATAATTTGTAACCTACATTGAAATTATTAGTATATGAAGATTAAACGGACTTACCTTAAGTGAAGTTCGATCACAATCATATGAGCGACTTAGTGATTTATGCTTACTTATTGTACGGTACTATAATAATACTTTTATCATATTATATAGATTCTAGAGTTTAGAGGGATGATGATCAGTGCCTTTAGGGACAAAGAGAACCTCTATACTATGTAGAAACAAGTAGTGATCAACAACCTACATAATTATTGGATTTTTGTGATTTTGTTATTATACTCTTTTATAAGTGTGGCAAACAAACAGATAGTTTGCCTGAAGATAGCTTTGAACTCTGCCGATCCTAACCTTAAACAAGAGTTGCTTGCCTGTCTTTTAAACCTTTATCAGGTCTCTAGTTCTCATCCTGACTTGTCGTAACACAACATGTTTTTTTCCACACTACTACTGTGATGTAGGATGTGTTGTAAAACCTCTTTGGTCTAACCAGTCTAATCATGCCGAATTCTCCTTACTCTCCAAACTGATTCGATTTTAACAAGATTCGTGCCGCATACTACCGAATAAATTGACGTTTGTTAAATTTCGATTCTCAGTCGATTGATATGGCCGGGAGTACAAAAAGTTACGACCTAACGATTTTCTTTATCCTCGTTAGTTTCTAAGTAATCCACATTCCACCAAATAAAATACCAAAAGCCGTTGAGATCGAACTGATTCGATTTTCGATTGTGTCAGGAGTAAGCCTGCTGACTCTTAAATATAAAATTGCTACTACCTATGTCTATTATTAAAGTGCAAGAGTTTATTTTTACTTTTGATTCATTGGATGCGCTAATCTCTGTGCAGGGAAGTACTGGCTCAATTCAATCATTATTTTATTTGTTCCATAGCCCATAATATATCAAGGTTATACTTATAACCTATACGCCACCATTACTTTTACCGCTTTACCCCATTTTCATTCTACGCGAAAGAACGGCAAGAAATATAATAAAAGGCGTATCGTAACTAATTAACTCGTGGATTACAACTGCCAATTGATATAAGTGAAAGCATCTAGGGAAAATAGCTTAATTGACCACTTGTGTCATGCTGTTTTAATATTTATCTAGTGACCCGATTTTAATTCTAATGAATTCTGACGCTGTCGCACTGTCCGATTTGGATGTGGGGCCGTATCGTGAATATCAATTGATATACTAGCCTTAGCTCCTGGATCTGCTAATGAGGTGGACAGCTAATTTCTGATTTTATATTTAACCGCGGCTGCGTCTGCGCAGGTATATAAAAATTTTGGAAAACGCGTAAAAGACCCTTACTTAGTGCTCTTGACGTGCCGACAAGTATTTCTAATTGAAATTTGTTTATTATATTTTAGGAGTAAGAAGTCGACTAAAATATAATATCGCTTACTGTAGGTAGTTATAATAGTGCATTATTGGTTTAACAGATGATAACAGAGATGTTCAAAACATATTGTATGCTAAGTAGCTGCATTATTATAATCCAGGCTGACTACGTATTTTGACACGCATGTTTTGGTCCTTCGAGACATGATAAAACCCTTCGTAAACCTCGTTACATTTTTAAATTGTGTATCTACGGATTGCTTTATTATTTTATATATGAATGAATGTAATGTTACCATTTTCGTCAACTAATGTCGTTTCCCGCCTTGAGAATTGACAGGCAGTAAGCGTTCGATACTTAGAAGTTAGACGCGCGGTATGAACCAGTGAATCAATACCGCAAAATAAAAAAAATATTAAAACTATTCGTGTTAAAGTGCATCTTAGCTTCAATAATATAAAAGTGGAAACATTTTTCAATAACATAAAATAAAGTGACAGAGAACTCCATGTTCCTATAATGTTATGTTTTATATTTAAACTCTATTGGATTGGCCAAAATGCGCATTATAGGTAAAGTATTTACTAATTAATATATCTTATAACCTTATGATATTTTCTTACTAATCACTTAATACAAATTTTTAACAAGGGATTGCTATAAATATGCACATGGGAATAGTGGCTCACAATTATTCTTATTTAGTCATTATATTTTATCATGTAAATACCTATATACCTTTATGTATCCATTCTATAATATGACTAGCTGACGCACTTTGTTGAGCATATAAACAGTATTTTCTCACCGTTTAAACCTTCCCTGGACTTCCACGAATATTTCAAGACTAAAAATAGCCGAATCGATTTAGCCGTTCTCTAGTTTTAGCCAGACTAACGAACAGCAATTCATTTTTATATATACCTAGTCCTGCAATAAATACTGATACAAAGAAAAAAATCATTTTTTTTCTATTGCACATAAAATTAATTTCTTTTACAGTGTGTTAGTTTTATTCATAGATGAAAAGGTATTTAAAATATGAAAAGTTTATTCAAAGTGGCTGCCGTTGGCTGCAATACAGTCCTATAACGTTGAGGCCAGATATCAATAGAAGCACACACTATTTCCATGGGAAAATTCCTCACTGCCAATCGTATGGATTGCTTCAGGGACTCCATTGTCATGGCGTTTAGAGCAAGACATACTCTCTAAAACTGACCATATATCGTAATCCAGCGGATTAAGATCTTAAGATCGGGACTAGACGATGGCCAATCTTCAGCTCTTACGAAGTCCGAAACGTTCGTTTCCAACCAAGACTGCGTAGAGCGAGCTTTATGAGCTGGTGCCGAGTCTTGTTGGAAGGACCATTCTTGGTTATCGAACATAGTTTTGTTAAGGGGTTTCACTACTTTCTCAAGAATGGTATCTTGATACGCTTGTGCCGACGTTTTGATACCTTTTTCACAAAAGTATGGCTCAGTCACTCCTTCATAGCTAATACCCCACCAAAGTATGTTTGATTTTAGCACCCTATTCTTTTTTAAATTATCAATTAGAAAATGACCGGTACGTCTCTTATAGGCTGAAAGTCTTAAGTCGTCTTTTAAAATACGCGACATGGTTCTAGGGGCTATCTTCATCTCCCGAGATAAAATCTTTTGTTTTCGAACCGGATTTCTTCGAATTCTTTCTCTTACTGCCTTAACCACCTTTTCCGTACGAACACAGCGTGGACGGCCAGATCTTTTTCTGTCACAAAACAGAGTTGTACCTATTAATAGCCCGGTACACAAACATTTTGCTTATACCAAGCGTGTGGAGAGTTTTAAAAATTGCATTGGGCTCCATACCTACTTTGTGTAACGCAATCACAGCGATTCTGTTCTCTTTATCACCCCACTCCATTTCAATATCGCAAAATAATAAACAATGTATTGGCGCCAACATGAGAAAACACAATGAATATTGAATAATCATGTAAAAATGACAGATTCCAAATTCAAATCGAATATTTTATTTATTTTTAATTGTAACAGTATTTATGGCCAGACTAAGTACCTATATATATAAGAGAAGAAGTTATGAGAGCTACTGTGGTTACTGCCATATGGTTAGCTTGATGATTGGTATTACATATTATCAAGCCAATATATTCACTTTGAAGTTAGAAGTAGTCAGTTCCTAAAGCATTAAAATTTATCTTTGAGCGTAAAAACTCAACTCACAATTATAGCACAGTCGATGCGTCGCGTTGTGGTGTTTTTCCCTATTGTAATTATTGGTATGCCTTATAAAAACACAAAAACGCGAACTTAAAAAGAACAATTTTATTATTTTTATTTGCATTTAACTTTAAATTAAATGAATGTTAAGCAAGTTAAATAATTAATAATCAAACTGTTTATTTGGATTAATAGACAAGGACGTATGACCTAGTTTTTGCATTTAATACTTTAAGAAAATCTTATATACTTAATTTGGTTTTATTATCAAATTGCCCAATTGTCAAGTACCAATATAATAATGACCGAGCAATGTGATAAATAATGAAGTTTAGATAAAGTAATGAATCATTTCGCCCGATAGAGCTAGACATTATTCATAAAGTGTTAGGGAGATCCGTAAACGTAACCGAAACTATCGGATATCCGAAAAAACAAATCCGTAACCGAATCCAAAATAAAAGTTTTGCTACAGTCAAAGGTAAACAAAATATAATATCCGTAACCTAAATTTTTCGAAACAAACGGATAATTCAAAATAATTTCATATCCATATCCGTCCTAGTCCGTCCTAGTCCTTTTTTTTTTTTTTTTTTTAACGCCGAGAAATGCACTTCCGCATGCCGCGGTGGATGAGGTACTCCGACCGCGGATATGTAGGACTCGCCACGCCCGAAGAGATGGTAAATGGGCGCGGCCACTATCCACTAAAACTCGGCGGTACTCCGACAGTACCGCCATTGGCGAAGCCGCGGGAATTAAAACGAACCGCAACTCCGCCGACGAGTCCGTCCTAGTCCTAGTTCGGTTGTCTGAAAGTGACATTTGGAAGCAAGTCCAGTGTCAAGTGTCAGCTGACTGGCTGTCATCATGCAGTTATTATGTGATCGTAATACGAAAATTCCAGGCAGCCATGTTGTATAGCGTAAACTGGCTGGAATTAAGAGCTTGTAATAGGCCCCCAGGTCCATAATACATACCCTGTGTTCCAGTAGCTGATAGTAAACGAAAATAACGTTTTTTTCGTTCAGATTCGCGTTTCTTTAGCACTTTAAAGAATCATTATGATCGTTTTGAACTGTTCTTACTCGTGTTCTACAAGCAGCTGTCAGCTGTCAAAAACTGTTCAAAACGCTCAGAATGATCCCATCTTGTTTTTGACGTTTACTTAGATTTCACTGATCTCGTTGTTATTTTTAAGTTATGGATCGAGCTAATTTATTATAGATTCTTTTATAATGTAGTTATTATTGTTAATTTAATATAGAAATAGAATATAAGAGATTAAAAGGAAATGTTAAATTTTGACATCTGTCAGTCGTTCCACTAGCAGTAAAGTTTGTTAGAAACGTTCAGATCGAAAATTTCAATATTGTGCAAAAGAAACGACTGTGTGCGTTATGAATGATCTGAGCGATCAGTGTAAAAAGAGCGCCTAAAGGAACACGCCCATAGTTAAAATAAGTAATAACGCGTTGCCGGTCAGTATACCGATTGAGTAGTTATCATTATTATTTATTACTCATAATAGTATGAAGTTTTATGTGAAAGCTTGAGTTCATGATTCATTCTCTATTCAGTTGTTTATTTTTACTGCAGTCTGCATGTCCTAGACGCATGCAGTTTTTTGGTACATTGGCCGTCAGCCAGATAGTTCGACGACCGATGTTTTGTACGACTTTTTGTCACGCGTTGCGAACAAAATAGAAGTGCGATTTAAGTGCTGATGGCTACGGTCTGCCTAATTCATTCGCTACAGAATTAACCATAAACAAGGATTTAAACCCTGTTTATGCTGTTGAGTAGAGCCCAACGGAATTAAGTCGGAAAATTTACACTATTATTAATAAACAATATTTACACCAGGATACGCTAATCCTTTGTCTGATACGTTGGAAAAGCTACTGACGGTTTTTACTTTTATTAATAAGACGCATATATTTTGGTCTTAACACCCTTTACTTACTGTTTGTTCGATAAGAAGTGGGTTACCACATACCAGGCGCCTGCTTCGCAAAAGAGTAATTCGACTCGTATTCGACAACTTCACTCACTGCCTTATTATAGTTATTGTTTAAAAAAGGTACAAGATCCACACACAGGATGGATAGGCACCAGTTTGTCATCACTTTATCGGTGAAACGGCAAGAGACCTTTTCAGTTTTTTTCCATGATGAGACATCTTCATAGCTTTTGCAGCCAAGTTTCCGTAGCCAATGTATTATTAGATGTCCACACGGGGCAGCGCTTTGAAGTTATGCGCGTATCTTGTCATACGTGATGTAGAGCTAATGATTCACAAGCTTACTATTTTCAATGGTCGATACTGTGAATCCCATTATATTTTTTCAGTTGTCGCGTAAAATTGTTGCGAGACGCAACATCGGGACTCAGTGTGTGTGCTCTATAACCTGAAGGTGATAAAATCAATGATTGTTGGTTAGCAAGACATGTAAATAAGTGCCTAGAATATTTATTACCGTTGAATGAATTCAAATTAAGCTATATTTCGTGTTAAATACTTGCCAAATCGTTTGTGTTCAATATTCGCCAATTAATTGACTAAAAAATATATTACGATCGGAGCGAATGAATGTTG
This sequence comes from Celastrina argiolus, assembly GCA_905187575.2. NCBI lineage: Eukaryota > Metazoa > Arthropoda > Insecta > Lepidoptera > Lycaenidae > Celastrina > Celastrina argiolus. Next base: position 5,531,083 of record LR994579.1, on the reverse strand, counting down.
TTTATATAAATAAAGCGTGCGTAAGTTTACTAGATAATTATTATTACAAGGCAGGTAGGGAAGAAAAATATGAGCTTTGAGCTTTTTATTATAAAACGATAGATAGAGCGCACTGAACCACTGCGCGAAGCCACACCAATCAAATATATGTATAATCATAATGTGAATATAATTTCACAATATAAAACGATGATTGACAACTACACCAAAACAAAAGACCACCAAAGTGAGACCTAAAAAATAACCCGTAAAATCATTAAGACTACACCAATCATATCTACATTTTCACGATCTCAAAGATTATTCATAATATCCATTTATTAGTGTGGCTTTTAAGAAATATTAATATAACGAATGGTGGCAACATATCAAACTGATTGAACCATAGATTATAGAGATTGGGGGCTATAAAGCTTGTATGTTGTATTTCCTTCTTCCTAGTTGTGTCGTATTCAGGTGTCGCGATTTGGACAGCTGCCAAGTGCCAGTCGAGAATTCCGAATTTTCTGACTAGTTGGTATTGCGTAAATATTGTTTAGACGATGGTTTCGGGTCGTTTATTTTGGTGCTGTTGTATCTTTCGTACAAGATGTTATGATACCTTTGAAAAGTCTTAAAAACACCTACTCCTTCAATTTTTCTTCTGATTCATCGTTGTGGGTCCCGAGACAGATTTAGTATATAATCTGTCGCAGTCATCTGATTGAATCCGCTATTTAATTGAATGACTAGCGCTTTCATTGAATCCTGTTTTTACCAACAAATTTTAGAATCCGAGACTAGGACAGCCATTTAATAGTTTAGTTTTAAACTTCGAAATTTCCGAAGGAGTACTAATAAAACGAACATTAAAGTAAATTAATCAAAAAATATATCAACACATAGCTATATGTACGAGCTGTTTGACGCCATTATATAACCGCCTAGTGATTCAATTAAATAACCAGATTCAATAAGATGACTGCGACATATCCATCGGGAACTCCTGAGATTTGATATGAAAACACTTTGGTTTTATCAGGGGTTCCTGATGAGATATATAGTGGTATGTTTTTGACCGCTTTTGATCCTGGCTCACAAGAGTTGCAGTTGTGGCAAAAAGAGAAATCTTCTTAAACCACACTAAAATAAAGAAGCTGGGATAATCTGTTTTAATAAAGAAAAATATGTGCTCTGCACCTATAATTTTTACTCAAGGTACCTTATACAACCTTATACAATATATTTTAACAAATTACCACCACGCGTAGAAATATTTTTTTGTTTCTACGGTATAATAGACAAAATATATCAATAACTTCCCTAAATTATGTCAGCAAATGCATTATATCTACACAAGAATAGAAATCTATTCTTGTGTAGATATAATGCATTTCCACGGGTATATATTGTTTCCTAAACAAAAGTATGTTTGTTTGTTTGATTTAAAAATTACATTTAAATATGTTTACCCTTACCAAAATCTGCTTTTCTATAATCACATGGAGTGTTTACACTTCACAGTAATAAATTACAGAAACAATTTAACAGTAGGCCCAAACGAGGAGCTAAAGATTTATAACCATCGTTTATTTTAAACTCTAATATTCTGTTAATTTAGATTGTTATGTATAATATACTTTTGGAGCATCCACCATAAGAGTTCCAACTCATGATTTTTTCGCTTACGAAAATTTTCTTTTATGGAAATATAATTGTATTGGTATATTAGGAATACGTTATAATATTTCGTTCTATATACGGTACCTAATTGTCTTCTATGCAATATGATTTGTTTAGAATCCGCGCAAGATTAAGCAAAGCTTCAAAATGATCAGATCAAGCAATTTCTTTTTAAAAGTTGTCCTTACCATAGCTGTGTTACGGCACGGACAGGTATCGTGATATGAAGTCATTAGTGGAAGAAAGTTCCACGAATACAAAAATAATCGGTTCGACTTATAAATCGGATTCAGTTACAATATATTATCGCTTAAACGGGGGATCATACGGAAGCATATGGCTTTTGGAATGTGAGCTATGAAATCTAATAGCACCAAAACAAACGCACCCTGCTGTAACACACACATAAGTCGGTTCCCTAATGCGTATATTATTCTGAATCCCTCCGTCCGGAGAGAATTTTGATGTTGATGAATAGAATAGAATTCTGGGCTATTACAGTAGAGTTGCAAATCGAGCACAGGTGTTATTGAATGTAATGTAGGCTTTTGGTGAAAATATTGTTACACAGTAAAATACACAAAGTACTTGCACTTTTTAACACAGGTGTCCAGTATCAAATTTAATTTAACAACTCTACACATGTCTGTTTGTTCCAAAATTTCCCCCAGAACAATATGACCGTATAGTCTGAGTCTAAGATTCAGAACAATATGACCGTATGAGCCTAAGGCTGGTATTATATTCTCCGGAATCTCTATGACCGGAGTAAATTTTAAAATCTCCGTGCGGGAAGATAACCTATATAAGTCAAAATCTAAAATAGAGATCCAAGAGCTCAACAGGGTTAGGAAAGCCACAGTGAAATCAACAGAATCAATTAGCTAGTAAATCACAGGTGGGATGGGAAGGTACTCCCTTTTCTTAACGGTTTTTTCCCTAAATAATTGAACCGGAAGATTATCTATATTTTGCCCCACTACTTCTGCAAAAAAAAAGAAATGATAATCAAGTGCTTTATCATTTTCTGTGAAGTTACTTTTCCAACGTATTAGACAATAGTTCAGGCGAAGAATAACCGCAACTAGCGCCACTCTTTTTAAAATAAATTTTACAATGACACGAAGCTCTTATTAAAAAAAGTAATCGGTTCAAACTTTAAGTAAATAGTTAAACTAATTTTTTGACATTTAATTATATCTCTTAATCCTATACTGTATTTACTCTCGTAAGTAATAACTAATGTGGCCGTTTTAGTTATTACTTACGTACTTAAAAAGAGTGGCGCTAGTTGCGGTTATTCCTCGCCTTAATCAGTTACGTAAATAATTTTAAAAGTAGGTGGGATGGACATTAATCTGATAAACCTTTAAGTCGTTATCACCTCACACATGAACTTGTTTAATACCACAATTTCGCGCAAGGCTGATGAATTTAGACGATGATTCATACGTTCCTAATTATGTTCAGCTTCACTTTTACAAAAATAAACAAAAACAAACGCCCATACATTTTTAAATCAGGAATATAGTACTATCTAATGATTTCGAAATAGTATTTGAACAATACCTTTGCTCAGGCTTCAGCTATACTCCACTCTTGTACTTTGTTGAAAACTGACATAATTTTAAAATCATAAATTCATTAAGTGGACTTTTATCACTACAGGCTACAGTGCGTTGAATTACAAACTTACCAAGCCGTACCGGTAGTGTGTTTACTTGAAGAACATAATATTGTCGCCAAGAAAGCTTAGAACCGTAAGTGTTCAGAAATATTTTTGTGCTCAAATAAAGCGCGATAAATAATCACTTGTGCTTCGTTTGTAGACAGAACGGCCAAAATAAAATAAACACGCCCGCTGCATTTCTCGCAATGCATCCAGCCGGTGTTTTTTTCCCACTGCTTCTAAATTTGAACGTGGCCACGCGCCAGTTCGTCGCGTGCGCTCCTCATCGCCCGTTTCTGAACGTGGAACGAATTGTATTTTGAAAATATTTTTAATTACATATCGTCTTAAACCATCATTTAAGTGGCCTTTGGTAAATATTTATTATACAATAAATATATCTGAATAATCTGTACATATTTGTTTGTGTGAATAATAAGTTTTGATTTAGTTACAAATTAACAATAACGAGTAAAAATTAATTTACGGGGCACTCTTTACATACATAGTCAATATAAACACAGTTTATAATGACTTTCTTTTCAACTTAAAAACTAATAAGATGTTTATCTTAGAGTCCAAGCATAGAGTCCCGTGTCGGCTAAAGACAACGTTCTTAATTTAAACTCGCGCTCTCCTATAATTAAATCGAAAGTGAATGTGCGGGAACATTTTGTAGAAACTCTGAAATCATAGACTGTGTATTGTGTCAACAAAGTGCGTATGATATTGATTAAGAAAAATGGGGAAAAAGAAGAAAAATAACAACAAAAAAGGCAACAGATTCTTTCGTTGGATACGAAGGTACCTTTATTTTAATCTTGTTCGCATGTGTTTTAAATAATTATGGACAATTTGAGAGATGTTTTGAAGTGTGAACTAATACTAATATGAAACCGTAGGAATAGTAATTATTTACGTGATAACAAGTAGCATATTACCTATATCCTTTAACCTAGTAATAGGTTAGTTTTATATGAAAAGTAGAAATTTACTGATTTTATAGCTGATTTATATATTGTTGTGCTCTTTTCGAATTCCAACTTCTCAACACAGTAGTTGTGCAATCGCGACTAGGCTTTGCAGTTTATCGATGCTTAGGTATTTCTCACCGACTCGTTTTACGATATATTTTTTTTCCCAAAAATTACTATAATAATTTGTATCCTTCCAATATTTTTGTATAATCAATAGTTTGACGTACGAACTTTGCAAGTGTTACATTCCCCTTTTTTAGGAAAAACACTCATTCTCATACTCACTCCGTTTCTTGATTATGATAGTGCTAAATTTGTAATATTGCGTTGCTGCATAATATTTGGCCAAATCATAAAAGCCAATACCCTCAAAAATCTCTCGACCTCAACTCATTCATTATGTTTAGTACTTATGTACCAAATTCTGAAACGTTTCTTTTTCATGGATTTGTACGTAACTTGCCTGCATAGGCGTATGGTAGTGATGGTAGGTACATCGACGTTTTCAGAGGGATTAATAAGGTTAGATGCTAAATTTTTTATCAATTTTTAACTACTCTTCTTTTTTTTTGTTACTTATAGAATGCGCACAAAAATATTTGACATATATTATACATACTTACCTAAATAATTTCTTTTAAAAATTACTTTCCCGATCATAATGTTTAAAAACCACAAAAATCAAAATCAATTTAGAAAAAACTACGATGATTTGACCTTTTAGGTACTTCTTTAATTAATCTTCTTATCTTATATATAAAAATTAATTGCTTTTTCGTTAGTCTCGCTAAAACTCGACAACGGCTGAACCGATTCGGCTATTTTTAGTCTTGGCATATTCGTGGAAGTCCAGGGAAGGTTTAAACTGTGTATGCTCAACGTGGGCACAGGTCAGCTAGTTAAAAATATAATATTGTCCAAATACGATAAAAACGTGCAACTTGTAAAATTATTTCACAGAACTGATTCTTTTGTTTGGAAATTTGGAATGAACTTAATTTTTGTTTCTAAGTCACCTAAACGTAGACTGGTAAAATAAATAATATATTGCAAGTCGGCCTATGTAGGTCATGTGCATGATGTTTAAATAGAACAACATTTTTAATTATACAATTTCCATGCAGAAGTTGTTGCTTTAACGACATCAGCGACAAGTTTCACATTTTCCATTTAAAAGCTGTGTTTACTGTCTACACGCTTCGATTGTACTCGTAGAAAGTACTCGGTTAATTAACAGAAATAATAGTGGAGAACTGTCATTCGTTATACTATTTTTAACCGACTTCCAAAAAGGAGGTTCTCAATAATTCGTATATATATGTTATTTATATGCATTGGAAATTTGGAATTAAGAAATTGTTTAATGACTTCGAAAACAGAATTATTACATTTGAGGAACATTGGAGACAATTGCATTAATTGACGAAATTTGTGACAAACCAGTTCATATATGTACAATATCCCCTCGGGGCATTATGAGATTTAAGTTTGAGCTTTCAAAATGTTAACATGTATTAAGTACGCTGTGATTGAATAATTTTGATAAACTTGTTTTCATTATGCGCCATGAACAATGAGATCGAGATGACAAACTTAAGAATATATTAACCTTTCTCTATGAAAATGGGCCTACTTTATAACGGTCGGCACATTATTACGCCTACGCCTTAAAGAATTTGATTAACTGAAAAGTTATAAAAGACAGACGGACAACAAGGTGATGATCTTATAAGGGTTCTATTACTTCTATTTCTTCCTTTTAAGACACCAAAATCCTAAAAACAAATGAATGTAAAACAATAGCAATGACATAATATTGTAGTTTACAATTGTACGACATCCTGCTATTATAGAGAAGTTTTATTGCGGTGTTTTGTATAGGTACTTCAGTATGTTGACTGGCGCTGCACCTTTTGTTGTCTTTGATAAAATACACTTAATACCTAGTCAAATTTACGGGAGCGGAAAACACTTTTTTAAAAAATTAAAATTTATTAAAGTGAACTTACTAAACTATTACAATTTAAAATTAAAATAATAATTAATAACTAATGACACGTGTGAGCAGAGTTGGATGCTCTCAACGAATGTCCTATCCTAGTCTTAAAAGTAGTTATCTCATCCTAGAGTTCCCAGGTAACCTAATACTGCTGGGATCCCTAAAATGTTAAGCTAGGCATTACTTAGCAATTATTCTAATACTAGGGTTGCCAGAGCCTAACATGACTCCTCCCCCCTTAAGTTCGAAATCATCAGACGAATTTTTCGAGTTCTGAGGATTTCGATTTTTAAGTGATATTAATTTATTTCTAAATTTATATAACGCTAAGGATACACAGGAAAATAAAATTATGACATACAATACAAGGGTTGCAACACTGACACTATTGACTTTTATAACTTTCACTTTTTCACTATTACTGAAATTCTGCACTTTAAGTATCGCCGACAGGTGTTTCAAATCATCTAGGTTAACTCCTTTTATGTCTAGTGGCGGGTTATCGGTATTTTCAATATTTAATTTCGGAAAATGTAATCTTGGCATTTTTTTATAATCTATCTCTGTAAAGGGGTGTTGCTCGTTGCGTAGACGAATTTTTCCAATTATAATTTCACATCCATTTTCAATCTGTATAATATATGTACCAATTACTGGCGTCTTATTTATTTCGCTTAAACATCTTTCGGTAATAATTATATTATTTCTTGAATATATAATATATCGGGATGATGAAAGTCTTTGTATTTTTATATCCTCTATATGTACAGCCCGTGGTATACAGAGAGTTGCATCTGTTTGATATTCCATCATCTGTTCGGTGCATGTTGTAGAAGTGTAGGGAACAATTTCTTTTTCGGTGCACAAGTACCGATCATTTTCCGAAATTTGCTGACAAGGCGATATTAGTGATACGTACTTAGAACTTTTCACCATTAGGAAAGGATATTCGGGGATAATTATAAATGTTTTATTTTTTATCTGATCATAAACTGGTAACGAAAATATTTTATAAAAATCGTAAGTTTCGTTACTGATAAGCGGAACCTCTAATATAAACGTGATCTGGTTTTCTTTAATATATGCTTTTACAGACATAGTTCTTTCTATTTTAACTAAATTGTTTTTAGATACAGGGTATACTAAATTATTAACTCTTTCAACTTGTGACAATATTTCAAATAATTCTGTGGAATTAATAATACATTGATGTAACACATCAACTTTACTTAATGCTAAAGCTGTTTCTATTTCATTAATAGTAATATACAATATACGAAAACTATTAATAAAAGTACTATACATACCTAACACATAAGTAGAATAAATTGAATTATTTTCTTTTGTACTGATTTCTTTTAACATTCTTTCGATACGCTTTAAGCGCTCATTAAAAATTAAAGTATTATTATACAATACTTCTGTGCTATTAATATGATGATCAATCATTTTGGTGATGAAAGTGAATTTATTTTGTATAGAGCTTTGTTCTTTATATAAGTTTTGAATAAGATTGTCATAACGAAGTGCGTCTTCATTATCTAAGTTGCCAGTAATAGATTTTATGACAGATCCAAGGGGATTTAATAATCCACGCTTAAATCTTTGCAGCGGTAAAATTTGTTCAAATTTATTTATTGTTGAATCACGAATATATTCTACTTGATTTTTCAGGTTTATAAATTCGTTGGGATATGGCTTACTTGTATTTATTAACTTACTAAATTCCATATAACTATCAATATAATATTCTAAATTATCTGCTATTCTTTCTAAATTTAAAGTCTTAACAATAACCCACTTATCTTCTTGCATATATGCGTTACCACTTTTTACTGGTAGTAACCCCGGATTTCCTTCAATTTTCTGAAGTTGAAGGGCCTGGTTTTCCCGAATCATCACCAGGATTACGACGCACCACCTGTGGAGGGCGTTTTATATTTTTAATTGGAACTTTTGTTTTTCTATTTCCTAATTGAATTGGTATAACATTCCGATTTACTTCTCCAGTCACTTTTGCCTTTTGATATAACGGCTTGTCCTTACTTTTCCTATTGTTTACCGCCTTAGCAAAAATAGAATTTCCTTCCTCAAATTTAATATCTAATTCACCACCTCTTTTTAATCTCTCCTTTTCTTTTGAATCTATTATTTTATTTGATATATATTGATATAAGTATTTAGTTCTTTTTGCATGATCTTTAAGTAGTTGTTGCATATAAAATTTATTAAAATCAACATTAAATGTACTATTAGAATCAGTGTGACCAAAAACTACTTCAAATGGGGTAAGCTTAGTAGCACTATGGATTGTATTATTATAAGCCATTATAGAGTAAGTCATGACAGAAGCAGCATCTGTAAATTTTTGTTCGTATTTAGCTAATCTATATATTTCAATTAAAGTAGAATGGAATCTCTCTACAATTCCCGTAGAATTTGGATTATTGGGTGTAGATATATGAAGCTCTATTTTATACATGTCAGTTAACTCTCGCATTAATGCATTATTAAACTCTGTGCCAGGGTCACATGAAATTTTTCTTGGTATGCCATAAAATGAAAAATATATAATTAAAGCACGTACTACTTCAGGGGTAGACCGGTTACTAATATTAATCGCTTGAGCAAGTTTACTGAAAGCGTCTACTAAAGTTAGATAATACTTTCCTTCTATATTAAATAAATCAATGAATATTTCTTGGAAGGGTGCATCCTGCGTTTGTGTCATTTGTAATAAGGGTTTGATTGGTTTCCTATCATATTTAAGTTTTTTACATAATTCACATGCATTAATTACGGCTGCTACGGTTTCTTGTAAATTTTCCCAAAAATAGTTGCGCTTTATTCTAACTATAGTCTCTTTAATACCACGATGGCATGTCTTACCCTCATGATATTTATTTATTATAGCTTTTTGTTCGTTTTCATCATCTATAAAGACTACTCTTTCTGTACATTCTATCATATTAATTGTATCTTTTTTAAACAATGTGGTAACAGTATTAGCAAAATCAGCCCTATGTTGAAGATTTTCAAAGTAAATAAAGTATTTAATTTTCGGACGTATATATTCTTTTAAAAATTCTTTTATTAACTCCATGTTATTTAAAGGTAAAAATACTTCTAATATTTTGCGCTTAGGTGTGGATAAATTTTTAACGTGTAATTCATCTTTAAACCAAGAGAAAACTAAAATTTGGTTTGGTTTTGTATCTATAGCTTCATTTAAAATTGGTATTCCGGCACTGTCCAATTCTATATCAGAATGTATAGTATCAGTATGGCTAGATACTGATGGTACGGGGTATTGTTCTATTTGATCTAATTCTCTAGGACTAACCGAAATTGTTTTAGATGTATCAGAGATGGTTAAAGTTCTACTATCGCTATCAGAATTAATAGATATAATATTATCATCGTCATCATTTCCTTTTTTCTTTGCTAAGTGTGTTATTTTACCTGTAATTTCGTTAAGATATTTTTGCAATTTCGACTCCCTTAAAGTTCTGTCATTTACATTCACCTTCATTGAAACGTCACTATCATCAGAATTAGAGCCTAAGGCATTTAATTTAATTCGAGACAAAGCGTCTGCGTTTGTATTCTGCTTACCCTTTTTATATATTACTTCAAAATCATATTCTTGTAACTTCAGCCGCCATCTGGTTAGTTTACTATTGGGTTCTTTGATTGAATATAGCCATGCTAGTGGACGATGATCAGTGTATATTGTAAATTTTTTTCCAAAAAGATATGGCCTAAAATGTTTTACGGCCCAGACAATGGCTAGTAACTCTCGTTCTATGGTACTATAACGTTTCTCTGTGTCACTGAGAGTTCTGCTAGCATAGGCGACTGGGTGATCACTACCAAGAGTACCTTGAGATAACACTGCTCCTAAGGCCACGTTGGAAGCGTCTGTGGTTAGTATAAAAGGTTTTTCATAATCTGGATATTGTAAAAGGGGTGCATTTACTAAAAGCTCTTTACATTTTTGAAACGCCTGTATATAATTTTCGTTAATTTCAATTTTATTACGTTTCTTTAGACATGATGTCAATGGCTCTGTTACTTTAGAAAAATCTTTGATAAACCTTCTATAATAGCCTACTAAGCCAAGAAAACTTTTGATTTCGGTTATAGTTTTCGGAATGGGGTAATTTAAAACTGCATTTATTTTATCATTATTGGGTTTGAGTCCATCTTTTGTGATGGTATGACCTAAATAAAGAACTTCTTTTCTCAAAAACTCAGATTTATCTAATTGAACCTTAAGGTTAGTAATACGCAATCTGTTAAATACCTTTTTTAAACTGTTAATATGTTCGTCTAAACTTTTTGAATAAATTATAATATCATCGAGGTAAACCATACAATGAATGCCCTGAAGACCTCTCAAGACATTGTCCATAGTACGTTGGAACGTTGCTGGGGCAGTTTTTAAGCCAAAAGGCATCCTACTAAATTCATAATGTCCCGATTGGGTACTAAAGGCAGTTTTTTGACGGTCGGCTTCGTTAATTTCTATTTGATGATATCCGCTTGCAAGGTCTATTGTTGAGAAATATGTGCTCTTACCTAATTTATCAAATAAATCTGTTATGTGCGGCAATGGGTATTTATCGTCTACGGTAATATCATTAAGGCGTCTGTAATCTATAACCATTCTGTATTTAGGCTCACCTGAGGCGTCCATTTTTTTGGGAACCAAATGTACAGGCGCGCTCCAAGGTGAAAAGGATTCCTCAATAACATTATCATGTAAAAGTTTTTCTACCTGTTTTTTTATTTCCTCTGATTGAAAAATACCATGTCTATAAGGCTTAATAAATATAGGATCCTCATTTTTTGTTCTAATGAAATGTTTCACATCATTACTAAAGGTAAGTGGCAAACTATCGCAATAGAATATATCTTTATATTCCTTACATAGATTTAAAATTCTTTCTTTTTCTTCCTCATTCATATGCTCCAATCTTAATTTATTTAAATTTTGTTTTAATAGCATATCTATTTCTGTATTATGGTTTAAATCACTTATGTTATTTATTTCATTGACTTCACATTCGGTGCTTTCATACTTAGTTACTTCAAAAGGGGATGTTACTGTAAGGGTCATTTCTTTATTTAATAAATTTTGAATAACTGTTTTAGCGTAACCATTAGTACATCTGACTATTGCACCTGGCATGCGTACACCTTCACAAAAATTGGTATAATTAATAATTGCATCACCTGAATATTGAGTGGTAGGTAAAGCTACTCGTAATTCTGAACGTGGTGGAAGTTTAATTTTATATTCGGAATCATTATATACTATGGGAATTTGTACGTTTTTAATTTTAAGTGTTTTATTTTTAAGATCTATTATAGCTTCTAATTGTTTTAATAGATCATTGCCTATTAACCCATCATACCTTGAGTCAACGTTATACACGTAAAATTTTTGAAGTTTATCGGATTTAAATGTCGGTAATGGCGGTATTTCTATGACTTCATTATGTTTACTAGATGCATGTGTACTAATTACTTCAAATGGCTCTTGTTGTATATATGGTTCAAAATAGTTATATGCTATATCGGGTCTAATAAAAGATTTAGTACTTCCGGTGTCAATCATAAATTTTGAATTAATTTCTGGTATAAATATGTGCGGTAATTTTAAATTGGGGTCGCAATTTATTTCTATTTTTTCGATGGGCAACTTGTCGAGGCCTCTATACGAAAATTTTCAATTTCATCGTTAGTGTATTGATTTTCGTTACAATTTTGACTATTAGATTCTGTAATTTCCTCAATAGATTGCTCTGTATAATTTTGATCGTAATCTAAATCAACAACTTCGCTATGTAAATTGAGATCATAGTTATTAAATTCATTATTATAATATGGATGAATATTTTGATCTTCGCTAAAATGAATTTCGTTTAATTGATAAGGCTTATTAAAAGGTGCTGTTCTCATTGACACGTCAGTGTCTTGAGAATTAATCACAGGTTTATAACCATAATTTATAGGTGGTCTAAAGCCAAATTGTTGCTGCGGTCTGAAACCAAATTGTTGTTGTGGTCTAAAACCAAATTGTTGCTGTGGTCTAAAGCCATTCGGTTGTGGTGACCTTTGACCGAACTGCTGTGGAGACATTTTTTGAGTAGGGAATGAATTGCCCTTATTATTAAAATTATTAAAGTTAGGTTTAAAACCAAATTGGTTATTCATATTAAAATTTGGTTTGTAACCAAAATGAGGTGAGCTAGGCTGAGCTCCAAAACTATTAAATTGTGGTTTATTACTCTGTGGTATACCAAAATTAAACTTTGGGACCTGTTGTAATTTATTTTGATTTAAAGGAAAATTATTAATGTTACTATAATTTCTAAAATTTGAATTATGCATCTGTGGCTTTATACTAGTAAATTTATTTTTGGCACTGTACTGCTCATGGAAATTAACTTCTTCTAAAACTATGCTTAGAGCTTTTTCTAATGTGTCTGGACATTTTAAACGCACTATTCTGACCATATACTCTGGCAAATTATAAAGAAATACATTTAATGCATTATTATTATATATAATAATCTTACTCTGCTTTATGTCATCATTCATAATTTGATTTACTTTAGATATTAACACTGAACGCACAGCTTGAATTCGATTACAAAAATCGAGAAAACTTTCACCATGCTTAATTTTTAAATTTTCCAATTCTATCGCTATACACTCTTCATTCCTTGGATCACCAAAATGTTGAATTAATATTTCTTTAAACTGGGACCATGTAACAATATCTTCGCGTTCACTGATAAGCGCGGCTGCATTATCTACTAGGCGACTCATAATACATTGCATTATGTATAAATTCTGAGCCTCGCCGCCCTTAAATCTATCGATAACATATTCGCACTTTCTTAAATAAAGATTTAAATGTCGTTTATCACCATTAAAAAGAGGAATTAATTTTAAGAATTCACTGGGTATTAATGTTATTTGCTCCATTTTTAATTAAAAGAATTTAAAATAATAAAATGTAAAAGAAAATACGAATTAAAATAATTCAAAAATAAACACACACAAAAATGCACAGAATAAAAAATATAAAATTACTTAGATCTAACACGGAAATTGTTTTAATAAATGTGATGAAATGTAGTGGCTCAAATAATTAAAATGTTATATAAAACAATTTAAAACACAATAATTTTAAATAATATAATTTAATATTATATTTATTAAAAATATACTCAATAATTTTAATTGAATATTGATATTCGTATCGATAATTATGTTTGTTAAAAAATTAATTATAAAAATTAAATTATTTTCATATTTAAATATTTATTTTCAATTAATTAATTTCGTAATTATTAATTAAAATTAATATTTCTTTCAAATTTAAACGTTTTACTTATTTCTTAATATTTTAACACTTACACAATATTTTATTTAAATTTCTTGTTCATTCAATTCTTAATCTAAAATTAATTAAAAACCAGATAACGTTATACGGACAAGGTTTGATCCCGAAAATAACGGACAGGTAAGGAAGGTGAAAAGTTGTACTCACCAACCCGCTGCAATCATCGCTTTCGGCCTCCGCTTTTCACTTTGACAAAATTTATTTGATGGTTCCGGATTTTCCCCCTCGTCGTCCTGATTTTGAAGGTCGCGTTTTTGGGAAAAATCCGCGCCGGCTGCGCCAGTCAAATTTACGGGAGCGGAAAACACTTTTTTAAAAAATTAAAATTTATTAAAGTGAACTTACTAAACTATTACAATTTAAAATTAAAATAATAATTAATAACTAATGACACGTGTGAGCAGAGTTGGATGCTCTCAACGAATGTCCTATCCTAGTCTTAAAAGTAGTTATCTCATCCTAGAGTTCCCAGGTAACCTAATACTGCTGGGATCCCTAAAATGTTAAGCTAGGCATTACTTAGCAATTATTCTAATACTAGGGTTGCCAGAGCCTAACATGACTACCTAGTTTTAATAAAATACATAATAACTCTCAAACACTCTATTTATAGATGTCAGTTTTATATCACCGTTTAGCTAGGAAAATAAAAAATTACCTAGAACCTTAATTGTATCCAACAGTATATTGTAATGGTACATTAACATTCTAATGATCGATTACGTATGGTCATTTAATAAAAATAGCTGATTTTATAATCAGGAAAGGATTAATTGTGTAACTTTATTACTTTTTTATTAGTCTACTAAACGTATATTATACTACGATTGAAACTTTTCAAAGCGCACTGAAAATAGACTAGGAGTGAGAAATTTATCTTTCGACGCTCTATATATGGAAGCGATAACATATCGTTAACATAGGAGTTCAGACTCGGTAACATCTGGTGTGGAGTAATCGTCACCACCACATTATATAGCACGTGCCGACGCGCCGCCGTAATGTATACCGTTTACTACGCCTATGCCGTCTGCGTCCCCACTTTATTCCCCACAACATCATCGACATTTCTCTAAAGAAGCACAAGTTTTTCGCTCAGCATGCTTTACACTGCACCGTTTGAACTGCGTGGCGTTTGAATCGTTGACTTACGACGAGCATCGGACAATGCGGAGCGATGATGAAAGTTGAGTCAATAAGAACAGTACGCTCGTCAATTCCGATACTCCGTACAGTCCACGTCATACTGTTGTACCGCCCACGGTTAGGAGGACGTGCGCGCGCGGCTAAGTAAAATAAAGTCGGTGAATTTTTGTGTACCACAAGGCACTATTTAGGCCCACTGCATTTCATGTTCTTTAGTGATAAGACTTATGTCGTTGACCCGGAAGTGAATTTACGAAAACTTTTACTTGTGTTGCGACATTTCTGGTTATTGTGATATTTTTAATGAATATGAATGAAAATGGTCTAAAATGAAAGTTCACGAAATGTGTAAGTATTTCATATGAAAACTGATTTAACTTTCGCTAAGTATTCTAATATTTGAATGTAGATCGTCATGGTGAGTAAGTTGTGTATTAAAAGTTTTTATGTGATACCTACCTCAGATTTAATTAACAATACTTACAGAAAAAAGTTAAGTTATGTAACAAGTCATAAATGGATGGGGTAATGAAACTTTAAAAAAGTTACGAAACAAGATTATCCGGACTATTCCGGACAGTATTGCCGGCGCCGGATTTCCTGATGTAGGTAACTGTGACGCGATTCGCGAACAGTTCACATACGTACTAACCGGAACGTGCGACTTGTCACACGGACCTAAGCTATAAACCCAAATTTTATTACTCATTATTTTTAACGTAAAAAAAGTTCTTGACCAAATTAAAATTTCGTAAACCCGGTAGTGGTTTTAGATAATAATTTTTACTTAATTCATTCAGGATAATACATAATTAATTATAGGTAATATTGTTCGTAATGTATAATTTCAATGATGCTTAAATAAAAGTAAATAATAAATATATTATAATAGTTTACTTAGTTTTTTAATATCAAGGTAATTGTTGTACTGTTCAAATATAGCTCTAAAGAGGCATTTGATTAAAAAGATAACGTTTTTATCGGTTAGTATTTTTAGACATTTATTAAAAAAACTATGATAATATGATGATATTAGTTAATCGTTTTATTACACGCATAGCATGCTAACCGTTAATAATATCTTCTTTTACCCCCAAGCATATCCACCATTTTCTGATAGAAAATAGGTTAATTAGTTACTCCTTTTTCGCTTTTATAGTTGGTAGATTGGCAGCTTTTTCGTGATGAATCAGGATTTAAACAACTGGAACATCAAATAGCATATTTTGCAGTTTTGCATATCTTATTAATTACCTAGTCTACCTTCTATTTTAAATATGTTAATATGCGTATTTTATTTTACAACAATTATACATCAGCCAACACAGCAAATTATATTTATTCTGCGAACTCATATTTATAATCATGACGTAAACTTTTCAGTTAACTAAGGTTTTTACTTTAAAACCGGTTACGTTGTCAATGATTAAATTCAATGTTCACTGAACCTACGAAAATAGATACACGTAATTAGCAGCTAACTATTTGTTGTACTTCAAACGTTTATTTAATTAGATTTAATTTCATTATATTTATTTATATAAAATCATATTAAAAAATATATTATATTTATTCGCCACTTGGGCATTTCGTGTGAACTTCTTTTTGGTCAATGTTAGCTAAGCATTTTTGTGCAGATACTATTGGTTTCAATTAGATCAGACTGTAGTAAGTACACACTTGGCAAGTTAACAGTTAAAATGCTAATTTAGCTTCATTCGAATAAACATAATCTAATTTCCACTGATTACGGCCAATTGCTTTCTTCCTCAGTGGTTGAACGTCGCCTTACAGTAATGATATAAGTTATTTCAGAATCGTATATAAATAAGTATTGATAGATGTATTATATTAACTATTATGTCAAAATATATATTACCTTTTCTTCTACAACTCTGCAATGATTTAAATCCTCGCAGACTACTATCAAAAAAGTTAACAAGAAAAAAAAAAGATAAGTGAAATCAATGCTTTCTCAGATGAAAGTGATATTGATCTGAGAAACAGAAGACACCGTAAAACATGGGACATATTTTACACATACTGGGAACACTTTCTAAAGTCTTACTTGCTACATTGAATTGAATACAATTGAATTGTCACATAATTAAGGTAATCTTTTAATAGGATGGTTTTCTGATCATTAACGCTAAACTGTCTTAAAACGGTGGTAGAGAATTTTGCAATAAGTAGTTGACTTGCTGTATATCTTGCATAAAATAACAAAGTAAGTGTGCCTCGACTGTTTACCGTCACTGAAATGTTTTCAGTTTTGTAAGTGTATAACGTATGTATTTACTTTTTTTTAATGTGCAGTACATTTAAATGCAATTATTGTTTGTATAGTGCGCAATAATTGAAATTGACAGACGTCCACTGATAAAATGATTCATGTTTCAATTGGGCACTTACTAGATACTACGAAGATTTATAATACGGCTCTCTAGTATTTACTAGAATTTGTATCTTCTCTCATCTTAGTTTAACAATGCAATTTCACTTTAGGACCATATTTTTTTATTTGGATTCAATTTTTTATTTCATTCAACAATTATATTCAAGGCCTTTTCTGAACAGACTATTCAAAGTTTCCAACTCTCACCAAAAACTAATCTTTTTAGATTATTATTGAATTTGATTTGCTTGGGTTTCTCGATTATCTAATTACACGGTACAATAATAAATTTGGTCTCATAATCATAAAATAACATTTTTTTCTGCAATTAATAGTTTATAGCCACGATTTTTTTTTTAAATCTTCGAATGTGAATGGGAATACGAATAAAGTAGGAACGAGGTATTGCAGAGTTCCAGAAAACAAAAGACTTTTTTAGTAGATAGGTCAGGTCACGGGTCGGTTTTAGTACATACATGAGATGCTACATTTGTACAAGTATAGATTTTACTAACTTGTACAACATACTATTTTTCTGCAAAATAACCTGGACTTCGAGCAAAGTATTCAAATGTATCATGTATAGTGTAGTCAAAAATTCTAAATCTTACTAATATATTATACGAATATAGTTAGGGTTCCATACATTGTTTTCACTTGACTCAAATCAAGCAAATTATTCGTGAGTACCTTCATTTTGATGAGTCGCCCAAGAATTTCTTGGACGGAACTCTTGTTTGTGTTAGCTAACAGAGAAAGCAAGAATAAAGTTTGTGGATTTGGTGATTACAAAACTTTTTTTTTTTTGTTAATCTCAAGATTATCTAAATTATCTGAAAAATAATTATTGTCCTACAAAATCTATGGTTTGATAAAGTCTTGCCAACTTTTATCGATAAATTTTGTTTTTATTACGTAGTTAATATTAATGTAATTCAACAGACATTGTCCTACAAATTGGGTGGTACGTTTTTCCGGTCCTACGCTCGAAAGTTAGATTTTTTTTATCCTTGCTAACGATGTTAGCTACCACAAACAAGAGTTCCGTCCAAGAAATTTTTGGGCGACTCATCAAAATGAAGGTACTCACGAAAAATTAGCTTGATACTAATCAAGTGAAAACCATGTATGGGGGAACCCTGACTATAACTATATACTATGTATATAAAAAAAATAAAAGCTAGCAAATATTATTTTGAATGGAACAGTTAGAAACGTGGAAAGTCTTTAATTTTAAGCGTAAAAGATCTTAATAATGACGTGAGGATTTATTTTGTTGCGCGAAAAATGTACTGAACTTTATTATCTACTTTGTGACTAAACTCAGAAATTGCTAGTCCTTGTTATGACATCGGTGCCAGGCCACGGTCTCGTTATAATTGCTTCACAAAGTAGGAACGTGGGAGCGGATAATCTTTGCTGGTGATGGACGTAATTGGCTAATGGTACCCTTGAGGAGGCGAACGTTGGGTTTTGTCTCTTTGTCTGCGAATCATATCGGTGACTAAATTTTAAACTGACACAACAGCTAAGATGCTAAAAGGGAAACGTTTCGCCTGCGAAATGACAATATATCTTAGAACGTACCTTGAAATATATATTTAAATTCTTCTTTGAATTACCTGTTTTCTAAAAAAAATTTTACTAGAACGAAACCAACAAACCACTGTAGTAATGATTCTTAGAACGAACACGGTACACTCTAGTTGCGGTTTCTCTACATACATAAGTGTAACATATTATTGGCCTCTATTATTATTGCGGTAATACCCATAGCATTACTACACCGGTACATTCACGTAACGCAATAACACACATTTGTATCGTAGAAATTTTAAGAAATAATGCTAGTTATTTTTAACAAGGGGTAACGATCGCGAAAAGAAAGGTATTCGTCGCCCTAAACATATAAACGACTCACCTAGAAGAGGAAATAGGAGAAAAAGAAGTATCATACATTTATTCGGTACATAATATTTTTATAAAATAAAAAATATCGATTCGTTAAGACTCATCCCTAGAACTTTGCATGATATCAGCACGTGAGCATCTTAATTTCTTTACGGTTGATTCGGTCGCACATAACAGGGAAGTGAACGTGCGTTTGTGTAATAAGAAAAATAGATTCCGTATCTGATGATCGATTAATGTAACTCGCCGATTTTGTCGGTTACAAAGCCGTATCGATATAGGAAATAGTCACGAACATGCTCAAATAGGATCAAATTGTACAATTACAAATTTTCCCGACCAGATAGCAATTTTATTAGTTTTATGTATTGAGAACTTCGGTCGTTCTCTGAAAACCTAACGTGCAAAGATATAAATTTATACTTTTGCATGGAAAATGTACATGTAACTATATATAGAGACATTTATTAAGTGGTTCGATGAATTCTTTATAGTTTTTATAGCTGAGACCACGAGGTTCGTATGCCTCCAAAATGGAATCAAATAATCTGCATATCAATTTCATAATTACTACCAGACACTTCCTTGGAAGAATCTGTTAAGTTTCAACGCATCTATTTTAATCAATATAATAAATGCCTAAATCTAATGGTCCATAACAACAATCAGAAACTATCGACAGATAAATTATAAGCGAGGTTGCGGTTATAACTAGTCCAATTGAAGAATCTCCAACGCAATTCATTGTTCGTGTTCTATTGGATTGAAAGAATACAAATATATATCGGTACAATAATCGCCGCCAGTGGAGCGTGTTGTTACAGATGAGAGACCGATGACAGCTAGTGTTGTGGTAGAATTATCGATAATAACCCAAATTAGGAGTTCTTTGTCTTGATGTTGAATAAGCACCCTTATTTATTTATTGCTTTTTTGCAAAAAACTCTCAAGTACTTATATTATTTCGTAAAGCAAGATTTTAATTTTAATTACCTTCTCTATAAATTGTCCTTTATGTAGACGCATTAAATGTTGCATCTTTAGCTAATGTCTATGAACTATCTTGAAAATGAC
Organism: Celastrina argiolus; assembly: GCA_905187575.2. NCBI lineage: Eukaryota > Metazoa > Arthropoda > Insecta > Lepidoptera > Lycaenidae > Celastrina > Celastrina argiolus. The sequence continues at coordinate 5,510,830 of LR994579.1, read as the reverse complement.
CTTTAATTTTATTTTAATCCCATTCTGGAACTGGTCTTACAAGGTACCGACTCACTACCACGGAGTAATCTTTACAACGATATTAAATATCATAAAATATGCCCAACGCCATAAACACAATACTTTACGTACTTAACTAGAATTACTTACAGATTCTAAAATGTATGCATATTATGATTAACATTCGATCACTAGTCTATTAAGGGATACAGGATTTCCGTTACATTTTCGAGTTTATCATGAAGTAAATATTAATTTTATTTACTATAGCTAATGTTTTATAGACCAAGTTCATTTAACGGTAACGGATAAATTAAAAACACAATTGTCATTTTGATATTACCTACCGAGTACCTAATAATAATATTATGTAGTTTTAATCTTTAACATATATTATAAAAAATTATTTAATACTATTTCCTAGAATAGTATTATATCACATGTAAGTCGTTTCGTTTCTTGAATTCTTTAAATACTTCAACGTATTTTTTATCGTTGGTCGATATATTTACAACTCACAGCACTAGAGCAGCATAACTGATCTTAAATTGCTCTATCTCACGCAAAAGTGGATTACAAACGAATGGACCAGAGCAACGATCTCGCGAACACAAAACAGCTGCCGCTAGTAATCTTAAGAAGTAGTTAATACTAATATTGTACAAATGCTGAAAGTATACAAATAAAAGTGTACCTACCGTATTTAAGTCTACAAACCAAATTAATTACTAAAATGACAGTCATGATTCGACTGGACTTCGTTATGGTGCCAAGAGTCAAGACTCGAGTAGAAAAGATGTTTGTAGAAATGTAAAATACCAGCAACTAGGCCTTTTTAAAGTTTTAAATTTTTTTTTTAGCGCAGCCTATATATACATATATTATAACTAGCTGTGCCCGCGACTCCGTACGCGTGGAAAAGTAATTTAGGGCAGTGTTATAATAAATCTGTTTTAAAAATATTTTTAGTTATTAAAACTGTCGTCGAGGTATTTAAAAAACTACTTTATGTTGACAATTCCTACTACCAGCTTGACAAACGACCGTGTATAATTACTATAATGCGAATGGGACTACTTGATAGTACGCTCACATACACGACGAACATCTAGTACTAAGATTTGTATGGATTTTGCGCCGCAGCGACTGCAGACGATGATCGTTTCCACGCCGACGCTGCTGGTGTGGCGACAAAGATATTAAGCCAGCGCGCCGCAAAATTTTGCGGTATTTTAGCCTTTAGGTGCGTAAGTCCGACTCGCACTTGCCCGGTTTTTTATTTATTAATAACCAAACATGTCAACCAACTGATTATTAATCACTTCACTGTTAAAGTACTGATTTTATAGATTTTACTAAAGTCCCAAAAGAAAGAAAACAAACCTAAGTTGTACCTAACATAAAAACCATTCGGTCCATAATAAAAACTAAGAAATAAAAATATCAAGAAAAACATAAATCTAACTTATATTGACATAACTTTTTTAGTTTAACTGTAAACACAATACTTATGTTAATCAAAATTCTATGTATTATGCAGTTATCGAATACATAATTTGGACAAAGAAGACTATAAAATGTACAGTAATAGTAGGCTGTAGTATGAATTTTAACGGACGGAATGAGAACTATTATAATATACAATGCATAATAATATTATACACTAGCTGTGCCCGCGACTCCGTACGCGTGGAAAAGTAATTTAGGGCAGTGTTATAATAAATCTGTTTTAAAAATATTTTAAGTTATAAAAACTGTCGTCGAGGTATTAAAAAAACTACTTTATGTTGACAATTCCTACTACCAGCTTGACAAACGACCGTGTATAATTACTATAATGCGAACGGGACTACTTGATAGTACGCTCACATACACGACGAACATCTAGTACTAAGATTTGTATGGATTTTGCGCCGCAGCGACTGCAGACGATGATCGTTTCCACGCCGACGCTGCTGGTGTGGCGACAATGATATTAAGACAGCGCGCCGCAAAATTTTGCGGTATTTTAGCCTTTAGGTGCGTAAGTCCGACTCGCACTTGCCCGGTTTCTTATTTATTAATAACCAAACATGTAGGTACTGATTATAAATCACTTCACTGTTAAAGTACTGATTTTATACAGAAACGTAGCAAAATATAGAAAGTACCAAAAGAAAGAAAACAAACCTAAGTTGTACCTAACATAAAAACCATTCGGTCCTTAATAAAAACTAAGAAATAAAAATATCAAGAAAAACATAAATCTAACTTATATTGACATAACTTTTTTAGTTTAACTGTAAACACAATACTTATGTTAATCAAAATTCTATGTATTATGCAGTTATCGAATACATAATTTGGACAAAGAAGACTATAAAATGTACAGTAATAGCAGGCTGTAGCATGAATTTTAACGGACGGAATGAGAACTATAATATACAATGCAAAATAATATTATACATTGCTAATGATGCACGCTGAGTATAACTCTCGGATATCTACATAATAAATGTAGGTACCTACTCAACTTTGCTATAATTGTATTAAAAGTACGGCATTTGGCGTATAGATGTCGCTATTATGGTCTGCTCTGCATCGCGCTATCGCTTGTAAGATAGATTTGAATATGAGAATACTCTATCAATATTTACTATGATATTTGGCAAAAAAACCCATAATAATCTGTTAACACATATCCAGGACAGGCCGCAAAAGGCTAGAATTTCAAAAGGTATCTCGATTGGAATCGAGTTGTATCAACATTTTTCCCCTGTAACACAGTTTAGTAACTATCAAGATGCTTTTTAACGTATGTATATATTATAAAATAGAAAAAACAAAATAAAGAGCAATATATTTATGAAAATCTTAAAACTGTTTTTAAAATTCCGTACCTCAAAAGGAAAAAACGAAACACATATTATAAGATCATTTCCATGTCCATCTGTCTATCAAGATCCGTTTACTCAGAAACGCGTGTAGGTATCAAGATGAAAATTATATAAAATACTCAGGATACCTACTGTTTCTTGAAGCAGTGAAAAAATCAGACCTCTTAGCCAATGCAACCAAAAGCAGTCGCTAAATTTCGTCATTTTCGACACTCGTAAGGGAATCAAAACCTAAAGGGTACTTCCCGTGAACTCAAAAATCATAAAATTTGAAACCAAGCAACGTCTAAAACCATAAGTTTTTAGTAACATTATATAGATAGTAAAAATATTTTGATTTTTTAAAACTTAGTACCGTTTGTCATGAATGTGTATAATTGAAACTTATAACAAATACTTAGGTCTCTAATATATTCAAGCTGTAACCAAATCAAAATTATATGTCAATCAGGTTTGTATGGAGCTCTCGGTGCGCAAGTCCAACTCGCACTTGGCCGGTTTTTATTTATTTACTTATTACTACCTAACCTACGCTAACAAATATGTATGCAGTACCTACTTATCACAAAGAACTTTACAGTAAAAGTACAAACTGATTTTATACAAATAACTTTCGTAATAAACTCAAGAAAAAAAATCTTAGATTGTCCCTACCTAGCAAGCCTAAAACTAACAAATAAGTCACCCCCGCGGCCCCGGTGCGTTTGCTGCGAAATGCGAATACAATTTGAAGCGGCGCGCGGCGGCGCGGCGGCGCGCGGCTCCCAGGCCCGCCGCGCGCTTCCTACAAACGTCCAGCAAAAACGACATGATCTTTTAAAATGGTCATAACTTTTTTATTTATGAACCGATTTACATAAAACAAACACTAAATGTTAAGTGAAGCTTGCCGCAATATATTAGTGAAAAGTACACCTTAATCGGATAAGCCGTTTCTGAGATTAGCGTGCACAAACCCACAGACAAACAGACAAACAGACAAACAGACAAACAGACAAACAGACAAAAATTTCAAAAATCATAGTTTTGGGTACTATTGCGTAAATAAAGGTCCCCTATCATATTTTTTTTCAAATATCTTCAATGTACAGACACGACTCCTCTACAGATTTATTATATGTATAGATTGCTAATGATGCACGCTGAGTTTAACTCTCGGATAACGTATTGTATAAATGTAGGTACCTACTCAACTTTGCTATAATTGTATTAAAAGTACGGCATTTGGCGTATAGATGTCGCTATTATGGTCTGTATGTCGCGCTATCGCTTGTAAGATAGATTTGTATATGAGAATACTCTATCAATATTATGATATTTGGCAAAAAAACCCATAATAATCTGATAACACATATCCAGGACAGGCCGCAAAAGGCTAGAATTTCAAAAGGTATCTCGATTGGAATCGAGTTGTATCAACAGTTTTCCCCTGTAACACAGTTTAGTAACTATCAAGATGTTTTTTAACGTATGTATATATATTATAAAATAGAAAAAACAAAATAAAGAGCAATATATTTATGAAAATCTTAAAATTGTTTTTAAAATTCCGTACCTCAAAAGGAAAAAACGAAACACATATTATAAGATCATTTCCATGTCCGTCTGTCTGTCAAGACCCTTTTACTCAGAAACGCGTGTAGGTATCAAGATGAAAATTATATAAAATACTCAGGATACCTACTGTTCCTTGAAGCAGTGAAAAAATCAGACCTCTTAGCCAATGCAACCAAAAGCAGTTGCTTAGGTATGTCGCTAAATTTCGTCATTTTCGACACTCGTAAGGGAATCAAAACCTAAAGGGTACTTCCCGTGAACTCAAAATCATAAAATTTGAAACCAAGCAACGTCTAAAACCATACGTTTTTAGTATCTAACATTATATAGATAGTAAAAATATTTTGATTTTTTTAAACTTAGTACCGTTTGTCATGAATGTGTATAATTGAAACTTATAACAAATACTTAGGTCTCTAATATATTCAAGCTGTAATCAAATCAAAATTCTATGTCAATCAGGTTTGTATGGAGCTCTCGGTGCGCAAGTCCAACTCGCATTTGGCCGGTTTTTATTTATTTACTTATTACTAACCTACGCTAACAAATATGTATACAGTACCTACTTATCACAAAGGACTTTACAGTAAAAGTACTAACTGATTTTATACAAATAACTTTCGTAATAAACTCAAGAAAAAAAATCTTAGATTGTCCCTACCTAGCAAGCCTAAAACTAACAAATAAAAGTCACCCCCGCGGGGCCCCGCGGCCCCGGTGCGTTTGCTGCGAATACAATTTGAAGCGGCGCGGCGCGGCGGCGCGCGGCTCCCGGGCCCGCCGCGCGCTTCCTACAAACGTCCAGCAAAAACGACACGATCTTTTAAAATTGTCATAACTTTTTTATTTATGAACCGATTTACATAAAACAAACACTAAATGTTAAGTGAAGCTTGCCGCAATATATTAGTGAAAAGTACATCTTAATCGGATAAGCCGTTTCTAAGATTAGCGTGCACAAACCCACAGACAAACAGACAAACAGACAAACAGACAAACAGACAAAAATTTCAAAAATCATAGTTTTGGGTACTATTGCGTAAATAAAGGTCCCCTATCATATTTTTTTTCAAATATCTTCAATGTACAGACACGACTCCTCTACAGATTTATTATATGTATAGATTAGAGCCTTCAATAGCCGAGTTCATTAATTAAATTAATTGAATCATTTTCACAAATGGAAGGCGTATATTGCATATTATATTATAATTTACCTCGTTTGGACGTAATTGTCCATGCATGTGGTAATAATCGGTTCACTTTTACTAAGCTAATAAATATCAAGAACGATTGAGTAATCTTATTGAGATTGAGTAAAATTTTGTAAATAAATTATTTGTTTCTTTTTGTGGAAGGAACTAACGTTACAATGTAACTCTACTGACTTGATTGACTCATATTGTTTCTATTAATATGTCTTGACTTTTATAATCCTTTAAGGATTAAAAAAAGAGGTTAAAGAGACGGCAAGGCTTAGAACCTGAATCTGAAATCACTTTCCGATTCAAACTTGTTAAGCCTGATTGAGAAAAAGTCTTCCGTTTGATTTTTTCCCAGATGTTTCTGTATAAAATTATAATAAATATATACAATAAATCTGCAACCGTCCTTATACAGTATGAGTTGGCAAATCTTGCATAATAGCGTGGGTTCATGTGAATATTGACATTGTTTTGGGCGAACTGAGAATAGAGGTCGACTTACTTCATCAATTCTGTTGCGTTAGTTCTTCGTTACCATGAACTTTAATTAGCATGTTTCTCACTCGTTTATACCTTTGTTACTCATTTATCGACCTTTTGTGGACAAATATTGTTTGCCAGTTGCCACACGTGGCAGACTGCATAATGAATGATCATTAACTCGTGCATCAGGAATCAGATTTTTTTTCTGGACTGAAAGTTTCGTCTCGTAAACATAAAAGTCCCAACAACTTACATGACGTAAGTAATTTAAAAGATTTAAACCTTACCATAAAATCACTTATCTAAAATGGTATGAAATGATTTACCTACTATTATTAAATCTTTATCGGTATCCCTATAATTACCTACGTATTAAATTGTATACCGATGAAATGACTGCTTATAAGTAGTTATGTAGGTGTGAATGTCCTTTTATTTTATGTAACGAGTCCAAAAATTTGCTAATGGTGGCACCTATTCAAATCACGACACCTACCTGTAAATCTTGAGCATTCCAAAACACGAACGGCACACTATGCATATTCTTATTACTAATTTAAATCTAATTACTTACAGAATTAATCAACAATTAAACCATATTAAAATAATTGTGTCTTTTTTCTATGTTTATTAGGTGTCGTTAGTAGAACCTATCTAAGAAGATCCTAGATTTTTTGTAACTTTTAAGCAGTCATAAGATATACCTTGCACTTAGGCTTAGTATATAAATTACTTATACAGTGTTTGTGTGTTTTTCTTTCTTTTTCATGTTTGCTATGAGTGTAAGTATTTTTGTGTTTTGCCTTTTTTGCTTTCTTGCTGTGGTCGTGCCTAACATTTTATTTGATTTAATTACTAACTGTTTATGTCATCTTTTTAAATGTATTATTCTTCTGAGTAATGTTTTATTTAAAATATCTATAATCTGCTTTAAATCTAAAATAGTATTCATTTGTGACAACAAATCAATAATTTATAATAAAGAATTAATGTAAGAACAGGTCATGTTGCTGAAGCATTTGTTACATTTTCTGGGTAAAAAAAATGACAAGAACATTTTGATTGCAGTGATCTGCCTGATGATGAAGAAAAGAAATCGCCGGTACTTCTTCTCGGCGTGAACAAAATATCGGACTCTCCTTTTGTGCGGCGAAGATCAACGGATCCTAACGCTTCTGGTTCTATAAGATTTTTCCGGCCACCAAAATCCAAATATACGCGCGGGTTAAATGGAGACGAAAGATTGGAAAAGATAAGACAAGATCTCCTCATTCACAAAAGTAAACCTGATAGATACATTCCAAATACTAAGCATGAGGTTACAGTAGAACCAGAAACTAGAAATTGTATAAAACTAAGTTGCGTAAAAAATTGTATCTGTGACAGAAATAAATCCTCATCAAACAGGGGTTCGTTCTCTTTTCATAGGCCAGAAAATCGGCAGTCCTCCCTTTGTCCTTCGGAACCATATGGAAAATCTGATAAAGACTATTCAGAAAATGAAATAGAATTTAAATATACGGAGCACATTCCTGACGTACAACCTTCGAGCAGCAAGCAACATTCGTACAACGTAACACCAAAATCAACGGACAGAAAACATTTTTTACTGACAAATCTCAATGAAAGGTTTCGTAAAACGTTAAGCTTGGATTCAAGAAAAGTTGAAACGAATCGCGTCTTATGTTTACCACAGAATTCGAGACCGAAATCGTTTGTCAACACGAGTAATATATGCGTGCAACCATTCAAACCTAGTGACTCATTTGTGCGCCAAAATTTTGAAAAAGCTAATCAACCGAAAAAGAAACGGAAATCTTTTTTTTCTTTAGATACATTCTTTGATAAAAAGTCTGACACATCTTCCATAGATGATTATTGTTCCTCCAAATATAAACGGTTTGAGCTCGAAAGCGACGATTCACCGCTTTTTAGGCGTGACTATTCTAGAGAAAAAACTCCAGATCTTTTAAATTTGCCAGTTATTATCGACTCAGTCCGTAAGAAACAATCTGGCACGAAAAGGCAGTTGGAAAAATTAGAAAACCATTACTACAAAAGCTTAAGTAAGACACGGACAGTTATAGACGCAATACCGGCTGATGCCACCGACTTACAAGGACCGAGCGGACATTCCAATCATTTATTTGTTTACGACGATGAGGTCGAATACATCGAACCGATAAGAAGCAACTTTACTAGTCAGAGTACTTTAATTCTAGACAAAAGTAACCAAAACGATGATTTAAAACCACCATCTATTTTGACAATCAATACAGATGACACTGATATAAAACTGCCTAGTTCCACTGTTTCTCCTAAATCCAATGAGGTAAAAAATGTTGATAATGATGTGGATAGTATCGGTGCATATGAAATAGAAGTAAAAGAGGCCGACTTATTGAAAGATTGCTCAAAGAAATTAATAGTGAAAGTGATGGATAAGTCAGTAGACTCAATTGGAAGTTGTTCGTTAGACGTCGACGCAAGCACGGACTTCTCAGGTAATATAGTGGATGTGTGTCATGTGTTTTCATAAAGTTCATCCATTTACATTATTTTTGTTAGAAAAATAAGATGCACATAAACTAAAAATATTTTAACTCCTCATTTGCTTATTTCAACTCAGCAGCCTAAGAGTTTACAATGGCAAAATGAGCTAGTAAAACATACATTACATTAATTTTTTTCTGTAATAAGCATTACATACAAACCCCCTTACTATAAAAAATTACAATGATATGCAATGTTGCTACTTGCTATCCGTATTTTTTGAAGTGACTTCTCTAAAGTCTGAAAGTCACTTCACAGACAGGGATAGACGAAGATTTTGACTGCTTATCCGTTGTGTTAATATTTTTATAAGCAAGTGGTGTTATTTAAAATCATTCAGAAATCGAGTCCTTTTACACCTCTTGATGGATGGACCTTATCATGTCTAAAATCTCTTACGTTTTCTATATATTATTATGTATAATTTATATATTATGTATCTTTTTCCTACGATTTAAGTAGACATAGTTTTTACTGACTAAAATTTTCATATTATTTCATTGCTTTTACTATCATATTTTTAATAAACTTTATTCAAATATTATTTTTCTTTTATTGAATACTCTGTCTTTTTCATTTTTGATGCATATTATTATTATGTATTACAGCAAAACCATGTTGCTAATGGACCTCGGTAATCTTCGTTTTTTTAAATATCTTATTTGAATATCTATGAAAAACGACGATTGACGAAAGACATTGAAATCATGATTATACTGCACATATTATTTTTCTTATTATATGTGTTTGTGTTATATATTATAAAATGTATTTATGTAATTAAAATTACCTACGCAAACGCAACGCAAAAATGTCTTAATTCTTGATGTTACTTGAATTGAATATTTTTATTCGTATTATCTTTTTTAAATGTCATTACTTGTTTGGTTTCTTCCCTTTAGCTAGTAAAGCTATTAAATAATTATTATAATCATTTAAATACCATGCACCCTCACCTACATCTAATCGAGCATATTTCTGACATCCATCTGCTGATGATGATGCCATGATACAGCGAGCCTTTTAATGAAAATTGCATACGAAATAAAATGCAAATCGGAAATTTTATTTAACAAACAAAAGACCGCTTCCACACATGACCATATTGATAAATCGACCTTCGCTGCATATGATTCTGCCCACACAATATATTCATGCTGGTCATTGTCGTCAAAATACTAGTCGGATACAGGCGTCTTTAGTTATAAACGAAAAATATTAATCTCTGTTTTTCAGTTAAATATTCAAGTGTATTTCAATTTGGAAGCGGTTCATAAAAAAAAATATGTTCTTCGACGACAATCTGCCCTTTGTGCAAAGCTTGACATTACGAAAAAAATAAGTTTGACGTTTTAAATCTGACATTTGTGAAATTGTTGTAAATGAAGACTTTTCGTTACGTGTTTTTGCAAGATTTTGTCGATTTTGTCTAAATATTTGCTCTAAAAGTTATTGGTTACTGCTTAAAGTGCTAGAGTTAACGAGTGGTGCTTCCAGAATAGAATAACTTGAAATCCCAGTAAGTTAAACATAGTTAACTAAGTTTTACATAAGAGTTGTCGGTATATGTACATAGTGCAAGTTTAAAATATTTTAACGTTGTTATTTAACTCTTAAAATCTTAATAATCGATAAATAATTATTTCATAAATTATGAATGTATGTATTGCATGACGTGGGTACCTTTATATTTAATGATTTCAATGAGTGGCGTGTTCCATGTTATTAAAAATCGTTCATATTATGACGTCTTTGACTCTATGTATCTGTACACACTTAATATTTTCTGACTCATTTTAACGTATGACAAACTAAGGAGGTCGAGGTTAGCATAAGCTTTATTTTGTTTGTCATGAATGTGTTTCCACCAAGAATCGTGAAATTAACCTTCGCGAGTGCTTACTTTATTAATATATTCTATATGGAGACTGGAAACAGATGACCCTTTTATTTTTTAAATCTAACTTCCTAGACATTCCTCCTATTTGATTATACTGGCAGAAGAATTTGTGAAGCCGAATTGCTACAAAAATCTGTGACAACCTAATACTAACTTACCTATTCTATTAGAATTAAATTAAAACCTATTCTTTTAAAATCATATAAAGTGACCTTATATAAAGGACACTTAATCCTCACAAACAATTACTGTGGAAAACATTGATAACCTTCACATTTTATTTTAGTGTTTGTTTAGAGCACTAAAAGCTTAAACTAGTAAATATTTGCATGCGGAGTTTTATTATTCATTTGTCCATAACATTTTCAATGCTATTGATTTGGTTTGTATATCTTTACTTGTTTTTTAAACCTTAGGACTATGAAAATATTTGTTAACAATTAATTGAATATTAATAATACCCAACTTCTATGTTATTTATATTGATACATAAAATAATTGTTATTATCAATTATTTATATTGATACATGTAACAATTATTTTATGTATCAATATAAATAATTGATTAAACTAATATGAAAATTTTATATAAAAGTGGATGGCAACAGAAATCTTTTTGTCAACCATTTAAAAACCGTATCTGACGGTTCTACTCATTGGGTAAAGTTTGCTTGTACTTGACCAACAACTAAATTTGCCACTGTAAAACTTCATACTGGCCACATTCTTTCAACTTGAAGTAGTCTCCCGGGATAGATTAGTGTGCCTCTTGTTACATGATGATAGAACATACAATAATTTAACTTGAACATATCTACTATGGAAATTGACAATGTTATACTAAGCCATTGAGTAATAATTGGACAGTATAATTACTACGATGAAATTATTACAATTCAATATCTTGATAAAGTTTATCAGTTAGATAATATTGTGTAGTAGAATTTTTACAGAGTCAGTACAATGGTCTGTCTTGATACGGAATAATATAATGTGTGATTATTTCCTTATGTTTCTAGGTAAGTAAGTAGTACTGTGCTGTTAATATATATATGTTACACAAATATCAAATCACAAACATAGATTTTATATATTTAAGATAATCATAATAATTAATTCTTTGAGGTTAGTTGCTTAAAACTATTGTTTCAATATCCATTGAATTATATTATAATTTATTAATTTAATGGCTTGGCTTACTTAATTAAGTTCTGATTATTATGTTTCAAAATCTCCCTATTTTGTCTGCTATTATATTATCAACAAGATTTTATTTTTGGATAGTAGTATAAATAGATAGTAGTACTAGTATGTAAAAAATGGTTCTGCTGACAAATTTAAAGTAAAACATAATCTAAATAGGGAGTACAGACAGACTTATTGACTGACACAGGTAGTGAAATATACAATAGGTACCAAGTTAATCTGCTTATGAAATTGTCTTTAAACATCATTTACTTTTATTTATTCCACTCTTTAATCATCAAATTACTATTAAATTCAAACGTAATTCATCTATTAAATTATTTTGTAATAAATTACATATTCATTTTTCTATTTTAGACACAACATCTGGTAGTCTGAATCTCCTCACCCCGTCATCAACTACGAGTAGAATAAGGGACTTCACTTCTCGAATTCAAGAAAGAGCCTACTCCAACAACCTAACCAACTTCGCCCAGAACCAGAACCCCGTGAGACCGTCCAAAACTCCAGAAGATCCCACGCCTACGCCAAATAAATCGGAGAATCTTCTAAAACCACCGCCCAAAATACATATTGATTCTTCAAGCCACAGATCAAGAAGTCATCATAGAAAACGTGACGAATTACCACAAAAGAAACCAAGCTACCTAAACTTGGCCTGTTCGGTCAACGGATACACAAATTTAACAACATATGACTCAAAATTGCGACAGGACATTAATAAAAGTCGTGAAGCATCTCCGATTAGGCCAATCACACACACATACCAGTATAAAAGCGAAAATAACTCCCTACTCGTTCCGATTCCTGTGAGTGCGAACAAACTGCTAGTACCAACTTTTGGCCCCCATGATACGCGCACGAATTTGACACAGAAAGCGCCTTCCAAGGCGCACACAGATCCGCATCTCGCATCACCGATAAATGCCTTTATGGCAGCTGAAAATAAACAGCTGAAAGACGAATTCCTCGGCAGTATGACGACCACCAGTAGGCCTTATATTTCGAACGAAAGCAAAAACTTTGCAACATCAATGCTACACCAGAAGGATGAAGTGGATCATGTTAAGGAAACCACTTTTAAGTCTAGCTACTCCGAAACTAATTTTCGTCAGACGGTAACTACTACCAAGGAAACCAAATTCACCGCGGAATCATATACAATCTCTTCAAATGGTGTTTCGAAACGTGTGGAAATTACGAAAGAAAATGGAGAAAAACTTACGAGCCCCATGAAGAGTTTTATCCAGCAACGAGTTGAACGTCTTTATGGACCCGGCGCACTCGCCCAAGGATTCTTCAACCAAAAGAGGCATAAACTAAAGAGTGGTAGTGAAGACGACGACCTCAAAGTATTAACTGAAAAGTCCCTCAACTGTCCAAATGAACGGATATTGTCACCACGCAAGTCAAATGATAGTTTCGACAGTGAAAATGTGTACACTAGTCCTAGTAAAGAAGAAGACCAAGTACTGCCAGTGTTGAGACATCTCAGGCCCGAATTTCGAGCCCAGCTGCCGGTACTTTCGCCAAGGAAAAGTTTGAAATCGGACCTATCCCCTCAAAAATCAGAAGAAGACATTCCGAAGCCCGCTAAGACTGATTCAATAGAAAATGATACTAGTGAAGTGACAAATGGTGTTTCTGTGATAAATTTAGATGATTCCATTAAATCTGTGAACGGTGTAAATGGGCTGGACAAAGTGAATGGGGAGGGAGTGAAGGACGCTTATTACTTTTTAGATTTGGAAAAAAAAGAGACTGAAAGATTGATTGCATTGGCTGTTGGTGCTGAGAAAGAGTTGGAAAGTTTGCAGGTAAAATATAACATTCATGCATATAACACTAACAAATTCAAAATATACATAAACTTATTTTTGTATTAAATTAAGATTAATATTATTTTATGATATTATCTAGCTTATTGCTTAGAATGCTTAGCCACTGACTAGATTACACCAATCGAAATAAAATATGAAAACATTTAATGAGTATGTATATTGACAATGTGTATATATTTACAAAAATGTTAAATACTTATCTTAATATTTTACAGGATAATGAAAATGTAAGTGAAGAAGTGCTTGGATTTTTGAGATCTGCCTCCGGTAAAGCGAGACTCTTGGCAACACAGAAGATGCAACAATTTCAAGGTAATTTAATATGATGTCACCTCTATATTATGACTTGCATACTTAAGTTACAGTCATATGAATGTTTTATTTATAATTAATTTTATATTAGTTAAATAATTTGCATATTTTACTCGTATAAGAAAATAAATTAAGTATACACCTGCATAACTTTTGGTATGAAAATTAAAACAATTATACAACCTTATAATTCAAGTTGGATTATATTTTGAGATTTGAATAAAACTGATAGAAATGGTTTAAAGGATATTCAATGTACCAGTTGTCACATCACATTCTACACCAAAGTAACAACATTTTTTGTCAATATTCCAGGCCTCTGCTACAACAACATTAATGAGCGCGGCGACGAACAGTTCCCCACCACCGTGGGCGACCTGCAGGGCTTCTGGGACATGGTGTGTCTGCAGGTGCGCAACGTGGACGCGCTGTATCAACACATAGACACCCTGAAGGCCAATAATTGGCAGGAGGTTAGTAGTGAACTATGTTATAAGTTGTTAACTCCAGCTACTTTATTCAAGTTCAGATTATTTATATCAGATTTAAAATCCATATTTAAGGAAATTAAAAGTATACTTATCTTTATAGATTCCAATATTCCCTGTGAAACTTTTACGCACGTAAAGCGTACCTGGCGAAACAGAAACATATTTTTAATGCTCCGTAAAGTAACGTTAACGAATAATAATTTGTATGAAAAGCATGACTGCGCCAATACAATTGACAATCGATAACTTTACCTTACGGCAGCCCTTGTGTGGTTGCTGCTTTGCCTACTGGTTTCAACGAAAACGAAAAAAAAATTATTTTATTACATAATATGGACTTTTTGCATACTATCAATTTAGTCAATAAAATTAAGACGAAATTGTACATTCGCTCGGGCAAATAAACGATTGTTTATTTAATAATTATGATCATACAATTTCAGATAGCGCCGGTGATGTCGAAGCAGGTCGCCGCGTCGCCGGCCCGCGCCCGCGCTCGTACGCCTCTCGTCAAGAACGAGAAGGCGAGACTCGCCGCTGAGAAACGCGAGGCCGACAGGAAAGCCTTGCTCGAACAACGCAGGTACAAACGCTACCCCCTAATAATAATGCCTCCCACACCGACTTTGGTGACGGTGGCCGGTTTCATTGTAACCAGCTACGCAGGAGTTAATTTATAGTGCCCAAGTGTGTACGCAATACACATTGCGAAATCGGCCCAGCAGTTGGCGCAGGGCACGCGATGTAAGAAATTTTGAAGGTAGTTTTATACACTTTGGGCTACATATTGTTCAGCACTAGAAATGTACCTTTCCAACGGCGAATAATTTTTATGTTTCTGAGCCTATTCAATTCAAACAAACAAACAATCAAATGTTTCCTCTTTTTAATATTAGTCTATATAATATAAAACTTTTTAAATTTACAGGAGGGCCGCTCGTGAGCGACAGCTAGTTGCCCGCGCCGCGCCCGCCAGCGGTCCCGCCGGCGACGACGATCAGCCCGCGGAGGTACACAATACAACTTTATAATATCTAGCCTCTGTCGACAAATAAATTTTATGAAATAACTAGCTGACCCGTGCTCACTTCATTGAGCATAGAAACAGTTTGTGACGAACCGTTTAAACCTATCCAGTAGGTTCCACAAATATTTTAAGACTAAAAATAGCCAAATCGCGGCTATTTTTAGTCTTAAAATATTCGTTCAGCCGTTCTCGAGTTTTAACATGATTAACGAACAGCAATTCATTTCTACCTATAAGATTAAATATTAAATAATTTGAATATGGGTATTTTGCCTAAAATGTATGTGATTTATTTATTGTAACTCCGTAAATGGATAGCAGCGTTTCCGTAGACATCCTCTAACTGCGCTCGCTAACCTTTCAAATCGATTCAGTCGCGTGTCTACTGTGTGGGTTGCATGAAAATGGTTTAAAACGACCTATGTGTATATAGCAAAACATCCAAGACAGTTTAAACGCTGACAAAATGCCACAGACTACTCTAGATTTTTACACATTTTTATACTAGACAATTGTTAAGTAAATCTTTTGTTTTTCAGGAGGTAGAAATCTTTGTTGGTAAAAGTGCAAAACCTTTAGCGGCTTCCTCAGAAGAGAGCAGTGCTCGAAGCTGATTTGTGTTCAAGCTTATATCCTAAGTTATTATTCACCTAAATCAAGCAATGTTATCACTAAATGATTGTACACAGTATGTATGACTGTATGCATAATATCACCCAATATTTTAATATAGTCTATATTTATTTATTAACTTTTTACATTGTTTTTGAGTAATGAATTATTGAAGGATGAAGAAGGATTTTTTAAAATATTTTAATGGATTTTATATAATTTATTTAATACTATTATGATAACTTATAACGAATTGTGTAGAGCATTATATTATGTATGCAGTCTTACATTGTCATATTCTTAATATTATTGTCACATTTCCTATTTGTGAATAATACAAAAAATTAAAAAACACAAAACTATGCTACATAAAAACAAATACTTAATGTGGCTATTGGTATTACTTAGCATTTATTTATTGTTTAGATAAATGATATATTAGAGTAAAATATTTTTTGTGAAGAAAACTAATGAATTTTTGGTTTTTATAGAGTTAAAAGAATCTCTAGAAATTTTCGTTAAATGTGGTTCTTGTTATTTATTCTAATATTTTAAAGCAATAGTCATAAACTGTACTCGGCCTTAGAAACAGCCTATAACGCACTGAACGCCAACGAATAAGTCTAGAATAGTTTAGCACTTATCTCTAATATGCACGCCCATTACATTAGCGACTATCGTGGTTTATTTTTAGTTAACGAACAAGTTTACATCATAATCAATTTGAAATAAACCAGCACTAATCTTCGAAATTAAATAATTTAAATTTAACAAACATACACAATATGTAGAAGAAACACTGGTTTTTTTTTGTATTGTTTCATGCCTTTAATGTTGCATTTTTCCACTATAACTGCTAATGTAATGTAAAAATATTTTGTATAGAAGTTAACCAATAAATTAATTTTAAGTGCTTAAAAACAAATGACAACATGTTTGATCTCTTACCATATTTGAAATCTTAAAAAATAAGTGTCGGTTTTTTAAAATAAATAATCAAATCATAATATTATTATGACTACATACAAATGTTGCAAAAAGTAGTAAAGGATGTTTGCTCTGAATTTTCAAATTTTTCAGTTTAACATAAGGCAGGCCTTGTTTGTGGAATGTGAAAAAATAAACAATTGGGTATGATCAATACTTGAAAGACGGCTGCAATATTTATTGGTAAATTTGATATTTGTAAGTTATATTCTTAATAATAATGTGAATCTTTAATTCGTGTTTATCTTTTGCCCAACAGTGTACTGTGTTTTTATCAAACCAGTTAAGATTTGCCGAAAAAAGAGTTTCATCATGTTACATGTTGATGTCACATTACATGTTACATGTGGATTACAATATGTTGTGAGTTTTATGTCTGACTGATATCGAACAGGGATTTTATTATGGTTATGAAGTTACAATGTTTTATATATTGCTCTGTTTATCAATTCAATAAAATCAAATTGCTGTGTATTATTACGTACTCAAAATATAGATTTAATTTACACTTAATGTTTAAAGCTGATAATGAATTTGAATAAATTATTGTTTACTTGGATTTACATTTTTCAATTCCTTACTAGGTCTATGTCTTGAACCTACAATATTGCTTTACTGTGGACATGTTTTTATTGGGGATTCCTTGCGCCACCTGCATTTTTTCTGGCAACACAGGCAATAAAATCAGGTATTCCCTTAGATTATATACTGAGTTTATAATCTAAGGGTACCTATTCCCGATTGCAAGAGCCTGTTATACATAATATAATATTATCATGGATGTATTCTTGGCTCGTTTGTAGCCCCTCACCTCAATCATTCTTCATTCCCTTGATATTACGTTCCTACGACAGCTGTTGTTTTGTGGTCTCGACAAAAAATACTTCACTGTTAATGGAAGTCAGTGCTACTACAATAGGGCTTGAAAATGTAAGTATTTTTATGTATCCTTAGATTAGTTATCACACGACACTGCGGCGGCAGCTTCGCCGCTGCATTAATCTCCCTAGGACTTATAATATGGAACACATAGCACCGAGGCGGCGCCGAGTCTATGCCGCCGCAGTGTCTTGTGAAAATTACCTGAAGATATTCTTAAAGGCGCAAACTTTTATTATAAAATATGACGTACATAGGGGTACCCACAGAAAGCGTTCCGATCTCAGTAACGCAGTGGTTCATCGGTGCTCAAACTGGAGGTCGCGGGTTCAAATCCCGCTGAAGGAACAAAAAGTTTTCTGCGTTTCGGGGTCATAAGATGTATATAGTATCCCATCCTAAAGTGACAGAGAAAGCAAAACGCGACTTTACGTCATTTTCTAAGGCTATGAAGTCCAAACTAAAGTAAGCTTTTTTTACATTGTATGTGGGCCTGTTCCAGGAGTCGCTCTGAACGTTCAGATCATTCATAACGCTGACATTGACAGCTGACAGTGCCTGTGAAAACAGTTCAAAACGATCCTAAACAGTGCTAAAGAAACGCAAATCTGAACGAAAAAAACGTTATTTTCGTTTACTATTTTCTTTAGCACTGTTTAGGACTCAGAATAAAGAATCATATGGAACTGGCATATGCATGTACTTTGCCTGCATACATAAACAAAACTGACTACTTGGCGGATTAGGGTTGCCCACTTTCTTTTTTTTAAGAATATTGCGGATTTTATACCCCACAACTAATCTAACTCAAAGAAATTGATTTTTAAACACTAATTTTTAACAAATAAACTAAACAATATACAACAATTTAAATAAATGTTAGCTACTTACCGGTGATTTTGCATAGGCCACAACTTACTACAGAAGACTTCGTGTTACCTAATATATATAATGAATTCAGAATTATTTTACAGTTTTGCGCAGTAATTAAATCGAAAATCACTCAAAAACCCTAAAAATCTCACAATAACAACGTTTGACATGTAAACAAAGTGACAAGTAAAATGGCGTCCGTGACAGCAGAAGTATATCAAAGCCAATGAAGGGGGTGTTGATAAAAAGAGTGTAGATACTTATTTCTTACTTAAAACTCTTGTTGTAAGAAAGAGACAGGTAGCCTATTATTATTGCCGTGTGAAATTGAACTATTAGTACAGGGCGTGTTCCTTTAGGCGCTCTTTTTACTCTGAACGCTCAGATCATTCATAATGCTAGTGGAACGACTGACAGATGTCAAAATTTAATATTTCCTATAAATCCCATAAATTCTATTTATATTTTAAATTAACAATAATAACTACATTAAAAAAGAATCTAGAATAAATTTGCTCGATCCATATTTAAAAATAACATCGATATCAGTGAAATCTCTGAAATCTAAGTAAACGTCCAAAACAAGATGGGTAAAAATATGCAAATTGGCGTGATCATTCTGTGAGTTTTGAACAGTTTTTGACAGCTGACAGCTGCATCTGGATCACGGTATAACTCTGAATAAGGAAGCTAATGGAAATGTCATATTGACATATAGATACTTCATTATGTATATAGTCTAAAAACGAAACAATAAAAGTAGTCACGTCTTTGTCTAACGTATGTAATTAAAGCAAAACAATAGTATACTTATCAGTATCGCTATATTGGCAATACTTGTCGTGACGTCACGATTGTGCCGTGTCCGCCATATTGTGTTGATATGTACTTTAATCAGTGTTTCCACAATGAGGGGAAATTCCCCTTTCAAGGGAAAATTAGGGTCCAGAGGGGAAGAAAAAGGAGAAAGACTATAAAAGGGGAAATTGCGGGAAATTATAGATAATTTAGCTAGCTGTACCGTGGACTAGCGTGCTACCGTACGAAAGAAACAATGACAGCACGTTTAGGTGGCATGCAGTTGCATTGGACTGTACAAACTTAAGGTGTATTATTTCTAACTGATCTTTCATTAGTTGTACAGAAGTTAGTAATTGTAGAGCACTCAATCAATTACACCAACCACAATTTTTTTTAATAAATATTAAATCTAAAGGGGAAATTTGAATTGAGGCGTGGGGAAACGAAATCTTTACAGTGGAAACACTGCCTTTAATAGTGATGTGAACTAATTCCTGTATCGTTTAACACTATTTACCGCTGTGAAGATAATAATTAGCTTAAGAAATTTTAAAGATTGTGCAGAAATATATTGGTAAAACATTAATTTACGATGCCTACTAAGTGCAGAATAATTAGTTGTGGTGTAATATCAAATCGAAATCGGCCAAATCTAACATTTCACCGGTAAGTTATTGTTATTGTTTTAAGTATTAGTGTTTAGTCTTGTTATTTTGATAAACACATTCGAATATTATTGTTAGATTTTGATTGTTTTTGTTTGTAGTTATGATCTTACTTCTTGTTATATTGGATGACTTATCAATATTTTTGTTGCTGTTTGCAGTATTTTCTAAGTATTTTGTTTTCAGGCTGCCACAAACTAAATATAAAATAACTATTTGGTTGGAGATCATAGGCAAGGAAAATCTGAGAACCGATTTAAAACACATTTACATATATGTTCTTTACATTTTCATGAAAATTCATTTAACAGAACACTAGATGTCATAAGATTAAAAGATGATATAAGATTTAAATATTTTGGAAAAAAAGTACCGAAAAACTGTCTTTCAGAAATTATCTGAACAACATTATCTTGTTTAGAAATGAGTGATATAAATAAACAATTTATAAATATTAGATACCCACAAATATTCTTATTATTTTAGCATTAAGTAACCCAAATTTTATCAACAGTGATCAGTAAATAAATCTATACTAATATTATAAACAGGTAACATTTGATTGTTTGTTTGTTTGTTTGAATGGAATAGGCTCTGAAACCACTAAACCAATATGAAAAATTCTTTCACCGTTGGAAAGATACATTCCTAGCGCTGAACATAGGCTATATTATACTTTCAATAAAAATAGGGTTCCTTACTAAAACCCCAAAAATGTAGCCCAAAGTTTAAAAACGACCTTCAAAATTTCTTATATCGTGTGCGCTTCGACAACGGCTTGACCGATTTCGCAATTTTTTTTACACTATGTTCGTTATTATCATGAAAAGGTATTATTATGAAAGAAAATGTTGAAAAAAAAAGCAAAAAATTAGGAAAAACAAGAAAATATACGTATTGGTCACGCGGGGTTTGAACCTGGACTCGATCTTTCCTGTGTCGCTGCCAGTCTTATATGACACGGTTGTCATGGTAACAAAATTGTTTACAAATGGAAAATAAAAATTATGAAATGCTATGAATAACATAAGCTTAAACTATTTGGATCACCAAAAATATTAATCCATATAGTTTAAGCTGATATAAATACGGTATTTATAGCATTTCATCATTGCTATTTTCCATTTGTAATAAATTTTTTTACCATGACAACCGTTAGACGTACGACGACTACGAGTTAGACTCTCTCAACCAATTGGTAAGCTTCCTTAGAGCTTTGAGCATAAATACGGTCATTTTTCTTGTTAAAATGTTGTTCAATTGTAAAAATTTTCACATCAGTAAGCAAAATTTTTCTGTGACCCTTTGCGTACTGCCCCAGTAATTGTTTTGATTTTAGCACCCTATTCTTTTTTAAATTATCAGTTAAAAAAGACCAGTACGTCTCTTATAGGCTAAAAGTCTTAAGTCGTCTTTTAAAATACGCGACATGGTTCTAGGGGCTATCTTCATCTCCCGAGATAAAATCTTTTGTTTTCGACCCGGATTTCTTCGAATTCTTTCTCTTACTGCCTTAACCACCTTTTCCGTACGAACACAGCTAGCCGGCCAGATCTTTTTCTGTCACAAACAGAGGAGGTCTCATTGTACCTATTAATAGCCCGGTTTATTAATAACACAAACATTTTGTTTATACCAAGCGTGGAGATGTGGAGAGTTTTAAATATTGCATTGGGCTCCTTACCTACTTTGTGTAACGCAATCACAGCGATTCTGTTCTCTTTATCACCCACACCATTTCAATATCGCAAAATAATAAACAATGTAATGGCGCAACAGTATTTATGGCCAGACTAAGTATATAATATGTATAAACGGGTGTAAAGAGCAGTCACTATAACTTTGGGATATGATTATACTACCTTATCCCATTCTATTACATTTTATTAGTTATTGATAAAAAAAAAAACATTTCCAAAATAAAGCAAGATAATATAATCGTATCTCAAAGTTATAGTGACTGCTCTTTTACACCCTGTATACATGACATTTTTGCCAAGTTGCACCTATTTTATTTTATATAGTGTTTGCGTCTTGCCCGTGCAAAGTTCTCAGCAAGTTAATAAATAGTAATCATTTCGTATTAAATCAAAAATAAATAATTAATCAACAATCACTTTATCGATTCGCTAGAACAATCGTAGTGACACAACACTAAATCGCCATATTGTGCCGCGTAGGTATACACGCTTTTTTTGTAGGTATGGCAGTTCCATTAGTTTCCTTATTCAGAGCGGTATAAGTGTCGCCAGAACGTACCAAAAATTAGGGTTTTTCATATTTTTTGTCATTTAAAACCGTATACTACCTTGCCTCAGTGTGCAACGTACCTTTTTCGTAGGTTAATTTTTAATTTATTTTTACGAGCTAAATATTTAAAATCAATATTCCTTTGACTACATAACATATCACAATTTCTTTAATGTTTAAATTTCGTTAAGTTAAAAGGTCAATAGAAATGGTCGGTGATACCTTAAATTTATAACAATCAACCCTATAAACTTTATAAAAAAACAAGCCAAAGGTCTGAAAGGTAATTTTTTACTGTCACATTGCATGGTAAAAAAAAACAATCTTGTTTATGGCACATCTAATTTCCGTTGTCTTGAAGGTCTTTTTGTTTTATATATTTAAAATATGATTTAATTTTAACTGGCATAAACGCTATAAATTTAATAATATTTTATTATGACTCAAAATTAAACAAGTAAAATTATAATGATGTCAAATTTTAAATTTGCTTATTTTTTTTAATAGTTCCCGCGTGTTTCCTTCCCGCGCACGTCGCACTAGGTGGAAGTTGGTCATGGTCGTCCGAGTTCCGACAAACGGAAAGCCGCCATGATGGCTTTCTGTAAAGTACGCTCAATATGTAAAGTTTCGATATTGTTTTTCATTAATTGTGACTGAGTGCGTGCAAAAATTAATCATGGGAACGAACTAGAGTGTGCAAAGTGTAATTCACGGTCCTTTAGGGCCTCCTAGAGAAGCTGTAAAGTGTGTTTTAGTGCATTTTTGTGTCGACGCTAACGTGTTTTGTTCTGTCAACAAAATGTCGAAGCTCTCGTTTAGGGCGAGGGCCCTGGATGCGTCGAAACCAATGCCCATATATCTCGCTGAGGAACTCCCGGATTTACCGGACTACTCAGCGATTAATCGTGCAGTACCTCAAATGCCCTCTGGAATGGAAAAAGAGGAAGAAAGTGTAAGTATTTTGCGCATTAGGTGTTAAGTCATAAGCCCAGTGTCGGCCATTATGTTTTGGTTTCGTATTCCGACCACTAGAGGCGGTATACCGATTTTTAATGAAATTATTTTTTATTAATAAGTGTCTAAATTAATAAAAGCCCTGCTATTAATCTCCATAAAAAGTTGGAATAACAAAGCTACATAATTTTAGTTAATGTTTAGTGTAAACAAATTCCTAACATATTTAAAGGCAAAATTGGCGCGTTTACGGCACATGGTATTTTTAATAAGTAGTCTACAGTATCCGTACTAAACACGATCCAAAGTATTATTTTAGCTTTTAGCTGCAGGTTTTTTATAAGTATACGTTTATTTAAAAAAATAAATATTGTGCTAAATTTATTACCGGCATCTGTCATATGTTGTTTGTTTACAAACAACTAATAATTCGCCGGTAGGTGATGATTTACCATATCTACTTTACTGAATATTTTACATTTCTGATCTATTTTAAAAACAAAGTTAAATATTTTATGTGCAATTTAAGAATTGTCATTGAGAAATAGTAGATGTTTATTATTTAAACATCTAAAAACCTATTTTTTATATCTTACATATTATATACCTACATATACAAGATATACTTTGTTTTCTTTAGTACTAGATGATAATATATTTGTATAGTCAAAGATTGTAATGTGATGTAAATATGCACAATTTATTTTTGGCAGGTTTGAAGTATGTATATATTAATAATCTTTACTTCTATACCTACTAATATTATAAAAGCAAAAGTGTGTCTGATGGTTACATCTCAGCCCAATCATAAGCGGCTGAACCAAAATTTAAAATTTATAATCTTGCTTTTTATGCATTTGTATGACAACATCTAGTAAATTTATATTTTAGGAGGTTTGGTAATAATACCTATTTGGCCTTTTTTCATTAATGCATGTCAACTGTTTCTTTCAATCTTATACTGTATGCAACTATTTGCTAAAGCAGTTTTTGTTTATTGGTTAAGAATATGAATAAGAAAAGTTATTCATGTGCATTAACTATCAAAACTTGCTTATACTTTGATTAGGACAAATTAAAACATTATTATAACTAAATAAGATTCTCATACAGTTAATGATTTATGAAAAACTAGTTTCCTGGTATTATGTACATGCAAAATGAAATCCAGGAACAATAGTTCATTTTGTTGCTGTAAAAAGTAACCTAAGATGTAAACTACAAGCATCCAAATTTCATCAAATCGATGTAGTGGTTTCTGCATGAAAGAGTTGCAAACATTACACCCACACATACAAACTTTTGCATTTATTACAATTGTATTGAGTTGTAACTTTTGTTTAGAGCTATATTCATTATAGTCCATTGAAAAGTTACATTTTGGGTTGCGTTTTTTAGAGGACGCAATTTTATTTTTTTGATGTGTAGGGGGGGTCAGTGTAAAGCTAAAACCAAGTTTGTGGGGTCGCCACCCTTGTCCCACGGCCGCCATCTTGAAAATAGGGGTTGAAATGGTATTTACGATATATCTCTTAAACTATTTATTTTATAAAAAAATTTGTTAACATTTTTTGTTGCAAATTAAATTCTCTACAACTTTGCTCCAGTAACTTTTTGTTGTAGAACTATAAATAAAAAAGTTATAAGCGAAAATCATCAGTTGCTTCGATCATAAATCCATTCCATCCGCTGATATTCACAGTGCATGACCATTTACCATACAGCCACATCAAATCACAAGGTGTAGGAACAATTTGTTTGGTCGATTGTGTGGCCCGTTCAATTACTGAAACATTTATTTTACTGAGACCAACGGTTTTGCCTTTTGAGTAGGATGAAAGAGGAATTAATCCAAGTGTAGATTTTATTGAAGCAGGTATTTTTTTGGATACTCGTGGTAAACTGGTATCACTTTCGATACTGTTATAAGGTGTAACGCATTGAATACCACCCATCGCATGGAAAGTATTTTTACCATCAATTGTATTGCTATTATAATCAGCATTGTCAAAAAAAAAAAAAAGCATGAGGTAAGATATTACGCGCCGGATGAAAAGCACAAGAATCTTCGAATAATGAAATGGCATTATAGGATGCGGAGAATCCTAACGATGAAAGGACAACAACAAAAAAAAAACGCGCCTCTAGACTCTACCTCGTGGGTGGTGGGGAAAAGAGTCAATAATTAATTATTAATAAAATTCAAAATTTGTAATTAAAAAAGTTATAATAATAAAGTAAAAAAAAAGAAAAAAAAACAAACAATAACTGATGAGTTATCATAGGTACACACGTATAATATAGGTATAGTTAAGAGTACTGAAAAATAGTACTCACTTCGGAGCGCTGTAACACCTTAGCTATTGACTTAATGAAAAAATGATGCGAATAAAAGTTGTTCCTCAAAAAACGATGTACAAAAATGGTCGAATATCATTTTTTCGTAAAATGATAAAAAAAAAGTTACATCGAAAAATATAAATTTTTTTCTCAAATTTCCGAAGATTTTCGCTTATAACTTTTTTATTTATAGTTCTACGACAAAAAGTTACTGGAGCAAAGATGTAGAGAATTTAATTTGCAACAAAAAATGTTCACAATTTTTTTTATAAAATAAATAGTTTAAGAGATATATCGTAAATACCATTTCAACCCCTATTTTCAAGATGGCGGCCGTGGGACAAGGGTGGCGACCCCACAAACTTGGTTTTAGCTTTACACTGACCCCCCCTACACATCAAAAAAATAAAATTGCGTCCTCTAAAAAACGCAAGGTAAGGCCTAAAAAATGTAACATTTCAATGGACTATTATTGAAAAAGCATTTCTGAATAAAAAAAAAACTGTTTAAAATTGATAAAAATATAATATAAATTAGTTGTCATTTTTGCCATGTCCTGTTAAAACATTATACCTACATGCATTCTTTTGTAATAGAGGAACAAAGTAAAAAAACGATTTATTGACAAAATGGGTTTTCTGACCTCAGCCGTCATTATTATTCAATACCTACACTTGTACGAATTTTTATTAGCATAGCTCAATATCTAAAAATACTTCTTATATTTCATAAGGAAATGATTAGGTCTTTCCTTTATTGTATCATATCTAAAAAGTTTAATGAATATGATGATTAATTTATACAAACGAATTATTAATCTATACTAATTTTATAAAGCGGAAGAGTTTGTTTGTTTAAACGCGCTAATCTCAGAAACTACTGGTCCGATTTGAAAAAATCTTTTTTTGTTGGATAGTCCATTTATAGAGGAAGGCTTTAGGCTATATCAAACTGTTTAGGCTATATAAAACTGTTGCAAAAACGGGGAAATTTATTCACATTTGGGGACTTTCATTGCATGCGCTGCATAAATGGTTTAAGTCACTTAAAAACCACGCAAACGAAGTCGCGGGCACAGCTAGTACAATGTTTAAGTTACTCAAAAACCACACAAACGAAGTTGCGGGCACAGCTAGTAGAATGATAATGTTTTGTCTTTGAAAGAGATTGCTACAACCACAGCATTTCGAAAAATACTTATCACCAATCATGTCAACAAAAAGTTTTGAGCTTAAATAGAATGATCATAATATGAATATAATAATGTCTAAAAATTAAATAACCAACAACAGTGTAAAGAAAAAAGTAAATGTATAGACATTTACGTTTTTGACTGGTATAATCAAATATGGGCTTAGATTATACCATAGACTTATAAATTATAATGTACTCATAGAATATTATAAATTAATGGTATAATATCAGATAAACTAAAAATGGTGGGATTTTGTCAGTAGCGGAATTATTAAACATAAACTTGTAATTACTTAGGTAGCTCTTCATATAAAATACCCCATATTTAGTTACTAATTTACCAATGATCATCAAGATTCTTTGAGTACTTCCTATTCCTAATATCCCAAAAAGCTAAAAGAGTCTGGCAGTTTTCTCACGATACCACGGCGGTGCCCTTGCATTAATTTCCGTATGATTTTTTATTTAGCCCTACTACCTATTTATAAATGTTTGGGTGGATTTCCAAAGTTCCAGACATCCAAGGAAGCTATTTAGACACATAATATAGATTTATTTTAAAGACATTTAATGTCAAAAGAGTAGTATACTCCCAGGTGTATATGGCCTTGCTCATACATTGAACGACAACCAACACGGATTTCTCAAAAACAGATCCACCTTGTCAAATCTTCTTACCTGCTCTGAATATTTGAGTCGCATCATGTCGGAACCATCGCAAGTAGATGTTATCTACACTGACTACACCAAAGCTTTCGACAGAATCGATCATATTATACTTTTACGGAAGCTCCTTAAAGCCGGTATCAGGGGAAACTTGTTTAGATGGTTTGTGTCATATATTGAAAATCGTAACCAGTCAGTTGTACTAAATGGTTACAAATCTACTTCGATAATTATCGAAAAGATAATTCTCAATTCGATAATTATCAAAGATCCCTGTGGAACACCAGAAGGTATAATTATAATTATACCTTCTGGTGTTCCACAGGGATCTTTGCTTGGCCCTTTACTGTTCGTTATCTTCATAAATGATATATATACTTATGTTTTTCTTACGCTAAATTAATTCTCTACGCAGACGACATGAAAATACTCTGTCCTATTTCAGACTACAATTATTGCAACAACTTACAACAAGATCTCTTCAATCTTCAAAACTACTGTACTAATAACAAGCTCGATCTAAACGTGGCCAAGTGCTTTGTCTGTACGTTTACCCGAAAACCCAACCCCCGTATGTTCCAATATAAGCTGTACGATATCGAAATTAACAGGACTGATAAAATTAGGGACTTGGGTGTCATCTTTGACTCTAAACTACTATTTGATGCACATATCGACAGCATTATTAACAAAGCTAATAAATCACTAGGTTTCATATTAAGATTTTCCAATGAATTTAACAATATAAAGACTTTCAAAATTTTATACTGTGCATTCGTCCGCAGCCATTTAGAATATGCTTCTCAAGTGTGGAATCCAAATTATAGTTGTTATAGCAATAGAATTGAATCAATTCAAAGGCGCTTTCTAAATTTCTTACAGTTCAAATCCCGTAATTACGTGTCTGATTACGTCACTCGTTGCAAAAAATTCCACATTTTACCCTTAACTGAACGGCGATATATTGCAGATTTGTCGTGTCTCTTTAAAATAGCAAATAGTTCTATCAATTGCCCCGAACTACTAGGTGAAATAGGTTTGGTAGCTCGATCCGTACTGGTGCGTAGACCCAAATTGCTTCATATCCCATCCGTCAAAACTACCTATAGACAGAATAGTTTTCTCATACGTGCCTGCAGAAGTTTTAATGATATTTCGTGTGAAGAGGACATGGACTTATTTAATACCAGCGTCTCTCAAATGAAAGATTATCTTACAAGAAAATTCTTTACATCCTAAACTATGTCTCTGTGTTTGTATAATATGTTTTATTTTCTATTTTCACTTTATTCTAACCACCGACTTCATCTTTGTTTCTTTATCTTTCTGTTTATCTGTGAAAACTTTTAATTGGCCTTCTCATTTGTGCAATTCTATCTACTTTTGTATCTAGCAGTAAGTTTTCCAAATGTAATAAAATAAAATAAATAAACTAAAATAAAGGAATATGGTAATTCCATTGCGACTTCTAGTCTGTTATCGTTTAGTCTAAAAGTGCTTCGTATTTTCGAATGCTTGAATTTATAAATAAATCTCTCTGGGATCTCTCGACTCGAAACCTGATTGTCATGGGCTTAGTGGGCTTAGATTTTAGACGAGTATTCGTTGTAGACTTAACGAATTCGAGCATAATTTCTAAATCCGCTAATATTTATGCAATAAATATTTAGAGATCCTTGTAAAACATTAATACCCCTAACAACTCGTCGTCTAGCCAATGGGCTGGATACACGTGGTACATATTAGATGAGCTGAGAGCTCTCGGGTATAGTAAACCGAGTACGGCCGCGCCGCCCACCACGTGACGCCTGACTCACGGCCGTCGTGATAAACGTTGTCACTGCCACACGTTAACCGGTTCTGTGCGCAATACTATAGTTAACGTTGTGCAATATAAAGCCCGTTGAAATAAGGTACACCGCACAGTCATGGACAGTATTTTTTATACAGAAAGAACGAAGCAAACTAGCTAAGGTACCGCCTGATGAAAACTAATATATCGTCGCCCATAGACACCCGCAACAACAAAGAGTCGTTGCTGGCCAACAAGAGGGAAGCTCCCTGCTTGAAGGCTTGCAGGTCGTAATGGTCTGGAAATACCGCCGACAACAGACAATTCCCATTTTTATAGTTTGTTTGCGCCAGAATACTCCCGAGAGAAGCCCACGACGGAGGACTGACACTCATGAGGATGATAGATATTTAGTCGCGTAAAAGTTGCCTAAATCCGAAAATCTAAACACTTTCCGTTATATTATAACCTATAGAGGATGCATAACGATGCTACATCTTTACGTGCCAACGCTAGGGGGTCAAGCCTATTTTGAAACATTTTGGCAGTCGACAATTCGAGTGGCCATTCATTGGATGGGATTAAGAGAGAGAAGCTCTGGTACCTTTGGTGCAGATTTGAGAATAATATTTCCATGAGAGGCCGAACCTGAATAGACCGTTGGACCGTACTGAAATGTTGTTTCGATCTGTTTAGAACACTACAGACAGCTGTTATAGTAAGGGATTCAATAAAATAAAAGTTACGATGTACGCCAAATAATCGAATAAATGGTAGCTACACATTAATCATGATTATGAATATCTGTGTTAATGCAGAATGTTGAAATAATAGTATAATGCGTAATTTTCCCTAGAATATTTCTCCGCAGTTACTCCACTATCACAATTCACAGAGCGTGTAAAACATGATTACCTATTAAAATAATGTAATGCGTAGTATTATTATAGATAGTAGAGATGTGCCAACTAGTCGCCGACTATGAAAATGACCGGATAGTCGGGTTTACTTACGAGCCGGCCTTTTTACAAATAACTAATCGGCTATCGCCTAAAGTCCATGGTGCGCATTTAAAAAAATACAGCTAGTTTTAAATATTTTACGACAGAAAGAGAAGTTTGCGGCTTTCTTTAATAATTTTTTGTTAAGAGCGTGCATTCAATTTACGACGAAATTTCAGTTTTTCGGTGTTTTTGACTGCCCCTCACACGCATAAAATAACTAAATTAAATAAAACAATTAGAAATATATACAGATAAACTCTTTATTTTTGGAATAATTTTATAAAATGAAAGTTTTAAGTAGTACATTTGAGTAAATTCAAAGATTTCGGAACGCCGAATCGCAAAAATGCTGATTTTAGCTCACTTTGATAAAGAAAATAACAATTAAATCGTGTTAATATAGTTTAATATCTATTTTCATAAAAGAGATTATAAAGTCCTTAAATGAAAAGTTGATAAAAAAATAAAAATATATGTATTGTTAACTGCATAAAAAATCTTTTAAAAATGTCATAATTTACGTTTTTCAGTGCTGTATTTCTACTGGAAAAACTAAATTTATTTGATGATATTATTTTTATAATTAATAATCATACTGTTGGTAACTTGACACTATTTTTAATTTAATTAAAATCCGATGTTTATCCCATTATTCAATTTTTTAAAAATTACTTGTTTTCAACCAAGCGCACGCGTCATGTAAATCGCGATCTATTTAGTACCCGCTGAGAATTCGTGAGGGGAGGTTGTGTCGCTCTGCCCTGGACTGTCAACGTATAAAGGTTCACCGACCTGGTCCGCTCATAGACATATAGTGCGACTAAGCAGAATTGACGCTTTGACGAGCATTAATATTTTTATGAGAAATGGGGAAAATTTACAGAGATTATATTATGTCGATTACAAAGTTCATAATATATTATAGAAAAAGAAACATTAAGAGGTTACCACAAAAAAGGTGTGTAATGTGTTCAGAGTTTATTTATAAAATATAAAATTTATATAATAATCATCAGCAGCCCCTGTGTGTCTGTCTCTCATATCGTAGCTCCTAAATGCATCACAGATTTGATGCGGTTTCCTTTAGCAGAAAGCTGGTGTGGTTTATATATTTAAAAATTATACTAATCATCATCAGCCCTGTGTGTCTGTCTGTCATTTCGCAGCTCCTGAATGAATCGACAGATTTTGATGCCGTTTTCTTTAGTTGAAAGCTGATGTGGTTTATATATTTAAAAATAATACTAATCATCATCAGCCCCTGTGTGTCTGTCTGTAATATCACAGCCCCTAATTTAATCAAAAGTTTTTGATGTCAATTTCTTTTGTTGAAAGCTGGTGTGGTTTATATATTTAAAAATTATATTAATCATCATCAGCCCCTGTGTGTCTGTTTGTTATATCGCAGTTCCTAAATGATCGACAAATTTTGATGCGGTTTTCTTAAGTTAAAAGGTGGTGTGGTTTATATATTTAAAAATTATACTAATCATCATCAGCCCCTACGTGTATGTCTGCTTTAATGTAACTGTCATCAATATAACCGAGTATCTGGGGGCAGGGCAGTGCTTCTGTCAACTTGAGCACGGCCGTACCATCAATTTCTCGAAGCAGTTTAGGCCACTTTCAACTCCCTATAACTTTGTTGTAGATTAAAAGAAGCCTGCATTTTTAATTACTAGGAAAGCATTGTATAAACACAGTATATTTCAAATGTTATTCAATTTGAAACAGAAGTTAAATAATTATAACTTGTCAAACTTCTTAGTTTTGTCACTGACTCAATCACTCACTGACCGATCATCAAAAGTATTAGGCACTTCTAGCAGACATAGAAGCTTCAAATTTGGAATACAAGTAGTGTTTAGTGTATAAATAAAGGAAAAACCTAAAAAAAATATTTCTGTACAATTATCTAGACTAACTAACTGCATAATTAACTTTGGTATGTCATATAAATGTATAGGATTATAAAGTTATATTTGCCCTTTTGACAAAAACACGCGTTTAGTAAATCTTCTACAAAAAGAACTGAGATCCCATCAAAAACATATCTTGTCAAAATTGCCAAGTCTCGGTACTTAGTTCTTCTACAGTAAAAACTTGTGAGATACATGTTATGCTAATTAGGGGTTAGTCGGTCGGTCTAACAACATCTTATAGTGATTACAATCAATATTATTTTGGAAAGGTTTTTTACTTTTTACAAGTTTTTTTTGTATGGGTTATCCTTTTCATTTCCAATAACAAAATATAGCATGCGCACTGTCTTTCTTGAAATGGTCAGACTTCAAACAGCTGCTATGCTCTGTCCTGTTCTATTGCATGGGATTGGGACCTCTCAGTCGCACACAAGTTGCACCAAATTTTATTTTTCAAATTTTGCAGGTAATCCTAAACCACCGTGTTTTTAATAAAATAATCTTTAATTTTATTTAATTTTCATTCAATAATCAGACGGTTGCAAAATGCTAGTATAGCTTACCTGTTTGTGCCTGGCTACCTAATAGTTATGACAGGAAACAATTTTTCAGTGACAA
This sequence comes from Celastrina argiolus, assembly GCA_905187575.2. Taxonomy (NCBI): domain Eukaryota; kingdom Metazoa; phylum Arthropoda; class Insecta; order Lepidoptera; family Lycaenidae; genus Celastrina; species Celastrina argiolus. The sequence goes on along the minus strand of LR994579.1, from coordinate 5,477,819 downwards.
CATTTTTGTCACTGAAAAAAGCATGTCCATCCCGACTACCCACTAAAAAATAGTATTTTAGTACATTTTAGTGGGTAGTCGGAAGTGGGTCAGTAAAATATTTAGGGACAAACATTTCTGGACATCAAAGATGAAAAATAAATAACTTGGTATATTTTTATAAAAATTAGGTTGTTGAATTTTTCATTCACATTACTTACTTATCCTAAATTATAAATGTGAAAGTTGGTTTGTTTGTTCGTGTGTTTGTTTGTTACTTCTTCACGTCTCATCTACTTAACCAACCACCATGAAACTCTTTTCACACAATCATCGCGCGAAAGTTGTTCCCGACGGTTCGACAGAAACGCGGACTGAGCCGCGGGCGATTACTAGCATGTCAAGTATGTATTATTTGTATGTTATAACTTAAATACCATTTAATTTTATAGAAGTATTGAAATGGTAGGTAATATTAAAATTCATTAGGAATAAACTATCAATATAACTTGCACGCTGTACCTACGCTCGACCTAGCGTTAACCCACACATGCGTGCGTTTTGCGTCTGTGTGAGTCGATATCGGCTCTCGCGGCGATTTCGACTTGATGAAATTTGATTGCGCGCTCTTAACTTGCAGGCAAAATCTGGTACTTAGGTACTTATAATTTAGTGGAGCGCCTAAGGCGTTAAAAACCTTAAAACCTCGAACTTGAGCCAGAGTGAATGAAATTTAAAAATTTAAAATGGAATGTTTACTTACTAATATATGGGTCGTTCTAAGTTAAGAGGTAATTCGTTGTATGAAATGGCGGCACGGTTTTTTTAATATATTTTTACCTAAGTATACATTTTTTTTAATGTAAACTGTCAAATTGAAGATGTTTACAAAGTGGCCAGTCAATTTGTTGGTTTTATCTCGTTTTATAAGTGACCAGGGGAGATATACAGTACAGGGGAGAGACAAGATGTACAGGATACTTTATGAAATACACAAAAAAATACAAGTTTATTTTTAAGAATCATCTTTATTTATTTTAAATATGAATTATGTATTTATAATCAGACTTTTCATTTCTTAGCAGTCTTTTTTGTTAATAAAATTAAATGTTTCCTAAGCGCTAGGTACAATACATAAAAAGCAATAATAAAAACAAACAGAAACTAAAAAATATCAGTATTATATCCCTTTTAAATAACAGTATTAAACTTTGCTTGTGCTTAAACTATAAAACATTTTAAATTTTAAAGGTAGATAACTAAAAATACTATTCTTACTAAAAGCCGCGTTCAAAGACATCGACGGATTCATTAAAAGGTGTCATTTTTCTGTAAAAAAAACGTTGTATAGTATTGTTAAGCTAAGATAGACATAACGCCAAGTAAAGGTTTAGAGAAAACGAGAAATTTTAATGGAAACGCGTAAAATGTAGACATTAAGCATCTCCCCTACCATCAAAAGAGCCAGGGGAAAGACGCCAGGGGAGATACATTTTGGATAGAAATCTGAAATAGCCGCAAAAGTATTTCTCGCACGTAATTCACAAACAAACGTAACAATGTATACACTATTTATATTAAATATTTAAGTATATATTAGTATTTTAACAAATAATTACAAAGAAAAACTTACCAGGGGAAAGACTGCATTCAGTAAACACTTCTGCGCCCAGCGAGTTACGTGATCGAAATGGCCAACAATATTTTACTACCGGATGCTAATGCGCCGCTTGCTGCTAACTTCACGATATGCACTATGCATTAAAGGTTGAAACCATTACAGACTAGAAAAGCAAAACTGATTTTTGAACGAAAACAAAAGGCCAGGGGAGCAGACACGAAACACGGTGGACAAATTTCGGTGTTACTATTTTTTTTTTAAAATTGGAATATAAGCACTTATACTTGTGAGAAACTATTAATAAGTTAACTGTCTTTATAAAATTAACGATGTTAAAGTAGTTATTAAATTTTAATACATTCATAATGACTGATTTACAAATAAAATCGGTTGTGGGACAGACCAGGTCAGAGACATTTCTCTTATATGAGAGCATATTGTGACTTAATTACGTACATTTCTGCAATAAATTTTAGTGACCACGTTAGAATCATTTAGTTCTAAGTGATAATTAGGTTATTTACGAAGTTTATTTAAAAAAAAAAGGTATTTTTTGTTTTTGCCATCGAAAGTACCTCTTAACTTAGAATGACCCATATATTAAAAAGTTTACCAATTTAAAATTTGTGATCTTGATTAAAAAAAAATGATAATTTACATAATTCAAACAGTATATTCAGACAGTTATCGGGGAAAAAAAGTAAATGAAGGAAAATTTAATAAAAAATGAAAATTATTAATAAAAATTGTTTTTTATTTGAAGAATTTACATTTTTGTACATATTAAATATTTTCTTCGACTTCATTTATTTGAATAATAGGTTGAGTATTTAAACAGTTGTCGTTGCACTGTAGACATGCTACACTACAGTATAAGCCACTTTTCCGACACATCCCTTTTTACACTTACAAAATAACATTTGTAGTAGATTATCCGGAGCTGGTAATTGAGTCATTGTTACTGGAATGAGCATATTTCGGGAATACTTCCATCCCCAATTCTCAATATTTACGTCATTACCTAGCCATATCTGAATTTGCAAGTACACTCTTTTCAAGTGTTCAAATGCTGCATCTGTTGTAGGAGGTAATGATGATAATACGACACTTGTTTTTTTTGCCGTTGCTTTTATGAAAGAATTGAACCTCAACGTATTTAAATCTTTAATTTTTGCTGGAGCTCCATATAAACCCAAAATACATGTTATACCCGCTTCAAATATATTATTGGCGTCTTCGTTAACATTTTTGAATACTTTTGCTGATTCGTGTAAATCTTGACGTTTCTCAAAATTTTTAGCAAATTTAATTTTACCTTTATTGAAAAACGTAGATGTTGTATCACATCCAGTGAAAGCATGCAAAAAAGAATATGTTCTTTACATTTCGGAAAGGAATTTTCTAAGCTTTTCGAAGAGAATATTTTTTGTTGGACTTTGCCTCGGGATGGCTTTAGAAAATAAATTTCACGATCCTCATCCACTAATGCTGTTAATATAACTAAGACGTCAATATCTTCTGAAACTATTACAACATTTTTTGTTTTTAAATTAATTGCAGAAGCTGGATATATTTCAAGAGGGATATTACCTTTGTTAACAAACTCAGATTCCGGTGGAATAATCTTCAAACGTTTGATAGGTCGTCGAGGTTGTATACTATCAGCTGGAGTAACTATTTCAATGCTTCCCATATAATTAAATGTTCCTTTACCATCGATAGTGTTGATATTAAAGTCAGCATTATCATGCACAAATTGAACAAAGCTGCCAGGTTTTATTTCTGGTGGAGTTGCAAAAGTAGCTGAAGCTTCGTATAACGTAGCCTCTTTGTATGAAGCACAGAATCCTAAAGATTGACATATATTTATAACTTTTTTGGAACCAAATTTCCTATGAAACATCACAGCTAAAGTAATATGTAGAGATGATAAAAATGATCTTGGTCGTACAACTGATATTATAGCGTGCGCGATAGATTGACATTTCTTTTCATAAGTAAGAGGAATTGTTTGTGCTTTATGTTTCTTATTTTTTAATATTATTTCTGACAGTAAAAAAATTAAAGGAATCTGGAATTGATTCATCAATATCTTTAAACATTTTGTCACTTGGTGAATAATTTTCATTATCATATACTTGAGCTCTTATATCTCTCCTAATAATTTCGCTAGCCGCTTTTAATATATGAAACTCCTCTTCTTTTTTATTATTATGTTTTTGATTGTAACAATTTTCTGTTAATATATTATGGTTGATGTTTGTGAAACACATAATGGTATTGGATCCAAATTTACTTGATATAACTATGTCATCATGATATCGATCAATTAGTCGTTTTCGAACCGCGTTTTACTACCTGCTCCGGGTCCCTACGATCTTTAATACATTCAGGTAACTTCGAAATATGTTCTTCTATTCCTATTTAAGTCAAATGAAACGTATACATAAAAATAATATTATTTAATTAAAATGTAATATGCTTAAATTATTTTTTTTTATATTTTCCGTTTAAATAATTAAAAAATCAAAAGCACAAAAAAATAAATGGTAAACATTGCAATTTATAGTTTAAAAAATAAAATTCCACTTCAAGCATAAAAATTCATTCACTGCAGCAAAAGTTCGAGGTCAAAACCCCCAGGCGCTCCACTAATTATAAAATGCCAATATTATAATCATTGACGTACGATAATGTATTGTTTGCGTATTGTTTCTTTCTATGTAATCTGTTTATCGTTATTTGCACAATAAATTGTTAAAATAAATAAATAAAATTATATTTTGACAAATGAAAACGATGTTGCAACATTCCTGCAACGAACTACCTTTCTGTGAGACGAATTATTTGGAAGAATCCATACACTAAGCCACGTAAGCGAATTACATTGCATATTATTTAATGTTGTTCATCATAAAATACCTATGATTTTAGATAAGACTGTACATTGCATATTATTTAATGTTGTTCATCATAAAATACCTATGATTTTAGATAAGACTGGACTATGCCCGCGACTTCGTTCGCGTTCGCGTGGTTTTTAACTTGAAACCGTTTATGAAGCGCACGCAACGAAAGTCCCCAAAAGTGAATAATTTTCCCCGTTTTTGCAACATTTCTCACTGAACCTTCGCTCCTATTGGTCGCAGCGTAATGTTATATAGCCTTAAGCCTTCCTCTATAAATGGACTATCCAACAAAAAATATTTTTTCATATCGGACTAGTAGTTCCTGAGATTAGCGCGTTTAAACAAACAAACTCTCCCGCTTTATCATATTAGTATGGACCTTTATCCCGATAACATGTAGGTACGATCCTGCCGTGGGGTAAAATAGCCTTTTGAGAGGATAAATGGTTAAAGCTTACTAAAAAGTATTAGTAAATGGCTTTGCATGGGAATTCATTCCTAAACCATTTGCCTACCTAGTATTTTATAGATAAAATATAACCTTGAACCACTCCAATAAACTTAAGTCGCTACGCAACACGTAAAATTTTGTCACCCGACCCTTTAAATATTCCCCTATTCGTTGCTTGCGTGATCCTGGTGTGAACCTATCACCTATGCTTCACCCACTATTGCCGTGGCGTGTGACGAGTGCGAGACCGTTTGTGTTACGCCCATTTTCCTTTGTACTACTTTCTCATTAATCAAACGATAGAAGAAACGGAGTACAAATACCCGGAGCAAAAAACGTATTTAAACGCATTTTTGAGTAGATAGTAGATCTGTATTTTTCAGAACATATTGAGGCAAAGTGTCTGTGGTATAAATTGTTAGGTATGTTTGAAATTTATTCGATTCACCTATTGCTGCTCGCTATTGAGTATTGACGCACATCGTTTAGAGCTGGGAATGACATTCTTCTTGTTTGTGACATTTTGTAGGTTCCAGAAGCTACGAAGCTTTGAATAAGTTACATAAACCTAAAAGGTTAGAGCACTGAAAAATAAGAAAATGTACAACAGGAATACTTGTCTCAGACGTCCAAAATATTTCCGACAAACCAATTTGTGCTTTAATGTTTATAATTTTTTGTATCATTAAAATATATGTACTTAGTTAATTTATGTCTATTTACACATATAATATTGTAAAAATCCACTTCTTTATCCAATATGCGCGTAATTTTAAAACTACACGAAAATGCTTTTCTCTAACTACGCGTTATTTAACGATTTTTACCCTGTATACAATTAACTATTTATAAAGCAAGGGATTCTTATAGTAATATTACGTATACGCGTCAGTTCGCAGTTCACCACGAGACCCGACGCGAGTGCACTTTTCATGATTCCGATTATTCTACACAAAAATATGCATCTTTCATGGCAAGTGCGAACTCTACTTTTCGTCGCACCGCGTGTCGGTGTGGTCAGCTCAAAAACACGACGCCTCGGTCAATAACCCCCACTCGGTGTTGCGTAACGTCCAAATTTAAGTAAATAACGAGTTCCCATTACATGAATCGATGAAGGTGATATGTCTCAAAAAAAATTACCCAGAAAATTGACTTTAAACTTTTTAGGATTTGTAGTAACGTATTACCTAAGTAAATTTATTATAGAGCGGATCTTTAGATAAATGTATGATTTTGCTACATAAAATATCGCCTTCATCCGATTCATCTTAAAGTCCTTAATTACTAACACCTCAGTAGTGTGCGAATGAATATCTCATGATTATCTCTCTTATCCACGTGGTGCCGGAGAAAGAATAGCACCTCCCCATGTGGGTGTCGTAAAAGGCGACAGCGAATAAAATATAAATCCTGTAATAGGCAGCAGCTTTTCCGCGGACATTGTTATTATCCGAAAACTGCACTACGCCATCCCTTAGCCTTTACTCTCCACTCTAGACAGACCTACCTAAACCCCTCATGAAATACTGAAGGAAGGCTCTAATCTATCGTTACTAATAATATTAGGTTGAAAAAAATTCAAAAGGTTTTTTATAAAGTTTATTTACAATTGACTGAAGTATGTATATAGGTGCCATTTTGTTCGATAACTTTTTGCCGTCTTGTTAATAGGGACATGATCCCATTGCTATAAAATTTTTGGGGCTTCTGAGGAAAAACTGAGACAAGTCGTTTTGGCAGTAATGTCAACCTGACACTGCCTAAGGAATTCTGCTATCAGCGAGTTATCAGCTTCTTCAAAAATAGTTCGGTTTCATTACGTAAAGAATCACAAATGAGTACACGGTTCATTAGGTTTATTTCAGTGAGCTCATGAGGCACCCAAATATCGAGCTTTTTTGAGTACCCAGCTTTTTTCAAATGCGCCAAAACCGTTTCGTGGTCAATCCCCAGTTCTTCGGTTACATCCTACTATTTATTTTCCAGGCATAGATGAATATCAAACCAAGGGTAACGAGGATGCTCACACAGTAAATATAAATTATAATGAAAAATTTTGTACGTGTTAATGTTTGTTACTTTTACACGCAATAACTGTTAAGTATAAATTATACTTAACAGTTATTGCGTATATGTATATATATAATTATACTGTATAATTAACTACTCCACGGATTGTGAAAATTAGGTATGGTAGTTAGCTTCGACTCTGGACTGGGTGCCTTTTATCGGAGCATTATTTCTGCTTTGCCTTTTTATGCGTACGAACTAAGAAGTCGCAGACAAAGTTTATTCTATAGATGTGTGTAGTCACAGTCTGAAATTTAAATATGTAATTAGGCACACAGAGTACATCTACAGACGGGCACAACGTGATCCTACACGGATTCAGCGTATTCCTTCTGAGATACGAAACTTGATACTATGCTATGTTCTCGCCTTGTATAATATTTTGGTACGCAACTGTCTAATTAAATATCGGTCTAAATAAGGTTGGCTTAGGTTGTTGACCTTTAGATAGCAAAGATAATCACGTCTTTTACACGTGATTATTATAATCTCATTTCGTGCGTGGTTGAATTGTACGTGAAATTAATATTGTTATTAACTTTAATTAGCTTATTACTTTACAAGCTGTCTCGACTCCCGCCGATCTTCGTACCTTCTTAACAAACTCTTTAGCCAGTTTACGCGGCAGCGAAGGCTCACAAAAAAAATCTCTTGATTTTGAAACATTCTTCATTGGTGCTCCACTCCTATTGGTCTGATTGCGTAATTTGTTTTTTAACCTATCCTCGATGATTGGTCTATCAAACACTAAAAGACCAGCAGGTCCCGAGATTAGCGCATTCAAGTAAACAAACAAACCGACTCTTTTAGTATAGATTGTAGTAGGTAGTTCTTTTTTCATACACAAGCTGACCGACATCTATATTATGGTTCTAAATTTTCTGTTCCATAGATCTCTGCTATAATACAATAGAGTTTAAAATGAAAGCGGTTGGGTTGGCAAATTTGACTCGACGTGTATCCGATTTTTAACTCTATTGTATCATGTTCTATTTTCAGCACTCCACATTTTTCCGGTCAGGATTTTCAGATTCAGAAAAATATAGTCACAGCTGTAGTGTCCGACGATACCAGCAGAGTGTCTACAAAATTACCTTATACCTACCTAGTATATATTTACCTTATCAATACTGAATATATAGTGCTATGATAGAGCCTTAATTCATATAATATTTGCAGCGAATGTTTAAAAAATATTGAAGTCATCTTTATCTACGTTTCATTGCCACTATGATTAGTTGATTACCACTTAGTTAATACAATAAAGCGTTACTTTGAGAAAATCAATAGCATGCAATGAAGTTATTATTAGGTATAAGTTCCAAATTAGCAATATCTCGCATAAAAATATTAAATAACCAAAACCGCCAGGCAGACGTGGCAGTGTATGAGCATGCGTATAGGGACGGAGGTGCTTTACGCATGCGTGCAATCACAATTCACACATTTCTATGCAGGTTTTAAGGACGCCTACTAGTCTAGATGGCTTTATCGTCTGTATATATGTATTAATGAAAAACTCAAGTTCAAATGCTGCCAAGTTTACGATTAACTCTAATGAATATGACTAAACACTATTGCATATTTTCTCCATAGAAAAAAATTGCGAAGTTGCCACTATTTTACACGATAACTAAAGCCTGGTAAATACCAGTATAATTAAATAAGCCACTAATTAAAATAAATCTTTTTACTATTATTCTAATTTAGATACAACAGCAATGTTTTAAAATATAAGTAACCTGAATATCCTTTAAGTAAAGAATACTTATAGATTTCCGCACGTTTGAACTATTACATTCCATAAAATTTTCGTCGGCCTAGTACGCGCCATTAAGTATTTTTCGCGGGATATTGCTGTATTGTAGGTATCATAATATCTAAGATTAAATTGATTACACTGTACACAACGTTTACAATGTATTAAATACAAAGAAAGTAATTTAGCTAGGTATTGGTTATGATAATATACGTCGTGTATATTTATGATGCTGATGTATGGTCGCCGACAGATTGGGTTTACCACTTTTCGACCTTATCACGTAGCAATAAGATTTAACAGTGATAAACCATATCTGTCACCTAGTATTATTATATTATATTACTTATGCAACACTGCCTTCAGGCGTCGGGAATCTTGTGATTGCCAATTTGTATTAGGTGGAGTACTCAAAGCAAAGCAATATCTTTCTAACCGTCAGTGATATTCCGCTTTCATACCGTCTTTATGTGTTGCTTTACCCAGGAACTTGCGCTGCGATTATAACCCCAAATTAGCGGAAGGACGTAGGAAGATTAAAATTATGGTTATAGCAGGGAATATTCCCAGGGATTATTAATTTATATTACTAAAATACCAAAAACATTGCGATATAGGTACTAGAATCACAAAGTATATTATCATAAACTAAAATTGTGCGAACAAAGGAAAATGAAAATTGACACAGTTAAAGTTTACGTTGAAAGAATACGCTCACAATTAATAGCAATTAACAACATTGTGCATTTAATACAATTTTACCATGGTGGCGTTTGTAAGTCTGTTTTCAATTATCTATCTAAGAATTGTATGAATCATTATAAACGAATTTCGACAGATCGATCTCTAGTAGCAATAAACGTACGGACTACGGTCTACCCTGCCCTGCGCTTATCGACCACGATTATAAAGTTATGATACGACTTTAATTCGGTCGTCCAATGAAATTACTGTGTCGGCTATCTGTTCTTTTTCCCTTTGCAATGCCCGGTCCATGAACCTCCAGGAAATCGTCGTGTAGTGTCATTTCCGTTCTAAAGGTTCTGTAAAATAACAAAATCCTTTGTTTTATATTTTGGTGTTTGTAATTTTGTGAGACCCTGTTTGCTTATTAATCTTATCCATATCAACTATAAAAAGCGATTGTTAAGAGATATTGATGAACAAAGTCTTCGTTGTAGATATGACTTGCAAATAGCGTTAGCTCTACTGAATATTACCCACTAATAATAGCCTAGGGTCCTAGTTGTTTAGCATATTTAAATTTAAAATTAATCAAACTTCTGGAAATATAATGTCATCGAAAAATTGTAAGAGGAATACAAAATTTACATTTTTATTGTGTATATTTTACAAAAAAATATAAATTAAAGGTGGGTTTACATCAAACGAGCGAATGGTGATTCTATCTATTGGTATAAATGGTGATTCTATCCTACTCTATAAAATTATCTTAGTGTAAACAGACGTAGAGCATTATTTCGTTGTTGTCTGTCTGCGTTAACACGAGTCAGCTCGTTAATATTTTCTTTATTCCTTTGATATCAAGTTATAAATTTAAACCATTGTAAAATGAATTATGATTATTAATTGCAAAACTAGTAGCTGCGTGTAGATGAATTTCAAACAAAATGATCAAGCCCACTATTTAAAAGCGGATAGAATATTGTAATAACTAGGAATACTTTATCTTCTATCCACGGAGAAAGATATATTATAAACTAGCTGTGCCCGCGACTTCGTACGCGTGGAACAGTGATTTAGGGCACTTTAGTATTTTTAAATATATTTTTAGTTTATTGGCGCAACCGCTGAGAACTTTCGCTAATAGGTACTTCCCAGTGCATCCCAGTGTTGATCCCGATCCAGCAAGTCACGTACCCGGCAAGCCTCTTGGTATGCAGGGTATAATAATAATATATTACTATCCTTTCGGAGCTCGGCAAAAGAAGTAGGCCTTCGAACAATATGTAGAAGTCAGCAAAGGTATTCGAAGTTAGGATAATATTATTCGAATGCACCGTATAGACCCAGACAATTTTTCACGTTAATTTAGTAAAGTATTTAACTTCGATGTCCGTCTGTCTGTCTGGGTGTCAAAACTTTAACACGTGTAGGTATCAAGCTAAAAATCATATTAAAAACTCAGTTCTACTGTCCCTTCTGGCTGTGAAAAGAAACAGGCATCTTGGCCACATCTACCCAAAGATTCAGCCGTTTATATCGCTAATTTTCGTAATTTTCGACACACCAAAGGGAACCAAAACCTAAAGGGTAGTTCCCGGGAATAGAAATTTGATATGAAGCAACATCTTAATGCACTATTAAAATGTTGCTTCATATCAAATTTAAACGACATAGGATAAATTGCGAAACCATAAAAATATTTTCAATTTTTTCAACTTATTACCGTTTTTGTCATTAATGTTTTGAAGTATTATTAAATTTAAACTTATATTGCAATTACTAAGGTCTTTAAAACGGAACTATCGGTTAGACATGGGCGCAGCGGCACGCCCCGCCGAGGATCCAGCAGGCTTACTCTCGACACAACTGAGAATCGAATCAGTTCGATCTTAACGGTTTTTGGTGTTTTATTTGGTAGATTACTTTGAAATTAATTAGGATAAAGAAAACCGTTAGAACGTAACTTTTTGTACACCAGACCATATCAATCGACAGAGAATAAAAATAAACAAACGTCAATTTCTTCGGGAGTATGCGGCACGATCGAATCTGAATTAAAATCGAATCAGTTTGGAGAGTTAGGCCCCAGCTCGGCGCGCCGCCCCGACGGCTTTAGTAGCGTTTTTTATAACCTACCCTAAGTATAATAATAATAATATAAATAAATGAAATTTTGTTTTAAACAAAATATAAAATAAAAAAAGAATAAATTTGAATGTTTGAAGCAGCGCGGTTCCCGCCGCGCTTCATACAAACGTCCAGTATTTTTTTTATTGTCATATATCTTCAAATCAAAGCGACATCTATACGCCATACGCCGTACTTTTAACACGATTATTACTGGGGGCACAGTTAGCGGCTGTGCGTGGTTAAATTCATACTACCGGTACTGCCTGTTAGCACATTTTAATAGTATTTTTTACCCAGCAGTGGGGTGGAGTTCTTTTGGTTGACCTTCGCCAAAATTCCTACCTACCAGCATCTGATACCTACACTACACCCCGACTCGGATGTAAGACGTCACGCATCAGCCTGTATCGAGCGGCGCCGCGATGCGGCGGTCGAATCACGGCGAAACGATTTTAATTTTGCTATATTATCTCCTAAACTATTAATTATACTTGCTAGGTATAAAGGGCAAATATAGTCTTCATGAAATGCTTAAGCCAACTAACGTATTAAAAATGATAAGGATTAATACCGTGATGGTATAAATAGTTTACCAAAAACCGCTTAATTACCCGTTTTTTTAGATTATCGCGAAAGGCTTTCTTTTAATAATACAGTTAATTAAGTTGATTTATACAATAAATGATAATTTATTTCAATTTGTGAAGCAAGTTCAAAAATACAATTTTTATATTATTATGACACTGTGGAAACACTCTTCTCAGAAAAAAAAATCTGTTAGTTAGGTACTTATTTCAAGTTCTAATCTACTTTAGTGCCACATTCTATTGCTTCGCGTCACTGTGTAAGCGATCCCCCCGCGCCCCCCGCATGAACCGTTCGTCCGCAGCCCGCGCGCGCGAAATTCCTCCGACTTGCTTCCAATTTATCGTCACTGCTCGGCTCCTATGTATCGTAGCGTTATGTTATATAGCCTATAACCTGCCCAGGAATATGGGCTACAATCGTACCAAGTTTGGTTAAAATCCCTTCAGTAGTTTTTGTTCCCATCGCGCACATACAGACAGACAGACAGACAGACAGACAAAAATTTTACTAATTGCATTTTTGGCATCAGTATCGATCGCCAATCATCCTCCAATATGTATTTTGAAAAAATATTCAATGTACAGAATTGACCTCTCTACAGTTTTATTATAAGTATAGATTATACTTATCGACTACACTCCCTTTCTACCTATATAATTTTGGGTGTGACCTAGTTGGCGTGCTGCCCTTATCGATACTGTGTAGGTATGTATTATTTTCGTAAATACAGTATCCATTTTAGACTTAGTTTAAAATATCGTATAGTATAGACTGTAGATATATAATTTTATGTACATTGTCCGTATTTAAAAACAAAATTAAATTTTTGAACCCCGACCGAGTAAGAAAATTTTAAATTGTCAAGCACTAAGCGAGGTGACGATAATGAATTATTAAGAGAGAGAATACTCTTCACGACAGCTTTAAAACGAAAAAACTAATCGATTCATCCATTTGGCTGCTACTATGCCACAGATAGACAGACACACACACATAAGTCAAATTTATATCCCTCTCTTTTCATTGGGAGTTAAAAAAGGTAAATTGTATCATTTCAAGTTATTTGATATTTCCTTTATAATTTTCTGGATTAAAAGGCTTGAATGTGATGAAGGCTGTTTCCCATCTATTATAATGGTCCATTGCACGCACGAAATGTGTACAGGTGACCTCCACTGAACTGTGATGGCTAACTGAACATTAACAGTTACGTTAACAGTAGAAATATTTACATTTTTAAAAGAATTCGTGAATTTTACTCGTTTAACTATTTAAAACAGTTTTTTGAATGCACAGACGGCAAACTCAAACATACTTATAGCATGAGGATAAAAAATTATATACCTAATTGTAAGCTTTTTAAAAATAGTAACTAAAAACAAGCTCTCGGGTTGTAATAAAATCTCCACTCTACAAGGGGGTTAAGACGTGAGCGTGACAGGACGGGATATGGTTTTCTTATTCTGAAAAGCCTCAGGTAACATAAAGCTAATTTTGTTTAAAGCTGTCACTAAATTCCAAGATTGTTTCACCTAAGACGGAAGTTTGTTTTCAGTAATACTTACCTACTTTAGCCATAATATACGTTTATTTATGCGAGTAGGTATTTTAAATAAACAAAATTATATTTTTTAAGCGATACGTTGATAGTAAAATCAATTGACATTTTGATCTCATGAGAAACGCATTCATATCACGCAATGTTTACACTTCACGGTACCTACGTTATCATTGCTGATAACATTAATCATGCTAGGAACCATCACCCATTCATAACATAACATACGACATTAACCTGACCCATCTTTTTCAAGTATAAACTTAATGATATTATAATAAAATTATTACTTGTTATTGACATACACTGGTCTCGTTGCAACCTTTATTTATTGTTTTAAAAAAACAAGAAAAATTGTATGTATCCTAAGCATATTTTAATATTTGTTTTCAATTTGAATTAATTATTTTCTATAATATAAGGCTGACTTTTACATCCCACATAATACCTGAATGTGAGTAAATTACGAAATACGTGAACCCTTTTATTCGATCTCGCATCGATATCGCGGCGGTTCTCAATAATAACGCCGTGAACGTTTGTGATTAGTCGTTCTCGTTCCCCCTGTTGTGGTTTTTTCCTGCTATCTCCTTTCGCATTGAGATTACTTGATAGACTTTTTTGTGGTTTTGGGATCGCCCGGAGCGTAATACGATGTCTGATGAAACTGGCTTCCTTATGATGCTCCCATTTATATAAAAAAAGTTGTTAAAATACTTTTAGCTTTTGTTTACAGTACATACTACATAATATGTGGTGATATGTGTTACATACATAGTACGATACCTGACGTAAAATATCCTATAATAATTATTATTATTCATTGTGATGCCTGCGTGTTGGGGAGACAGCGAAGACCCTGCAACCAAATAATTTGAAATTTTTATTAAATTAATTAGTAAAAGGTACCTACTTTTTACTAGGTTTCTTGTAGGAAATGTGAGTGTAGAGATAATTAATTTACAAGGTTTTTTAGAAGTTTATAGTGTTATATTTATAGTCATTAACCACTATGTTTTATACATAACTATCATTATTATATTAATTATAAAGTGGACATGTTAGACAAAATTCGAAACTACTCAAGGAATAGCGAAAAAAGCTGAAAGGAGCGAGCGCGGTTGTGATAAAAAATAGAACATGCCAGTAACCAGGAATCGAACCGGTTCACTCAATATTCCCTATTAGCTGTGCTATTAAATAACAGGGTTGTGGATAAAGAACAAATCGTGAAAAATAGCATGCGGCTAACATAAACATACATAATATACGTTTATTTATGCGAGTAGGTATTTTAAATAAACAAAATTATATTTTTTAAGCGATACGTTGATAGTAAAATCAATTGACATTTTGATCTCATGAGAAACGCATTCATATCACGCAATGTTTACACTTCACGGTACCTACGTTATAATTGCATTAATCATGCTAGGAACCATCACCCATTCATAACATAACATACGACATTAACCTGACCCATCTTTTTCAAGTATAAACTTAATGATATTATAATTATAACTTGTTATTGACATACACTGGTCTCGTTGCAACCTTTATTTATTGTTTTAATAAAAACAAGAAAAATTGTATGTATCCTAAGCATATTTTAATATTTGTTTTCAATTTGAATTAATTATTTTCTATAATATAAGGCTGACTTTTACATCCCACATAATACCTGAATGTGAGTAAATTTTGAGGAAAGGTTCAGGTTTAATAAATATCTATTTGTAACGTAATATTTATGTGTTTAACTTTTGTGAAGTACTACTTCGCGCATGATACACTACGTATGTAATTAACTAATGCTAAACTATAGTTATTATGATCTGGAGTTATACTATATCCCAGAAAGTGCACTTAAAATTGTACTTTGATCTGAGCTAATATAATAGAGTTGAAAAAGCAACTCGATATTGTGTGTTCGACTTTTAACTGTATTGTATTGGGCTAGAGTTCTTTTCTTAGCGCTCTGAATTTTCTCTGGACTTCAGGAGTCCGGATCGTATTCTCAGTTGAGAGTGACTAAAATTAAAGGTGCGTTCCAGTTGCAGGGGAATAACGTTTTGAACGAAATTTTTAATTACACTCCTGTTTTTTTTATCCTAAGTTCATACATAAAAAACACAATGTGATTGAAAATTTCGTACAAAACGTTATTTCCTTGCAACTGCAAGAGCTGTACAAAAAATTGTAATAAGTTTAGTGCTACTTATGTTTTCAATAAGAATTAAAAATACAACTTCTTCAAATCTGTAATACCGAATACAAATATTGTAGGTTAGTGCCTACCTAGTACCTACATGTTTTGGAGTACCTACTAATTATGTCAGTTTTTCAATTTTACGCCTGCACGGTCTCGGAACAAAGTAAAGACAGGCCATCTGATCTCGATCGGTCACTGACTCCATCGGCTGCGGGTATCAGCAACATCTTAAGAGCTGTTACAGGCGAACATTGTGTCTAGCTCTAGTGTCTACAGTCTAGCCGATTTTGTCGAGCTATGGTTAAAACAGCGACACCATATTTTGTCCCATGACACATCACATTTATTACAGTTACATATTCGGTATAAAAGGACCTGTATACCGTGCGTTCTGTTTACATTTGGACCCCCTGCGGAGCTCGTGTTTTGATGAATCCTCCTAAAACGCTCAAATGAATTATCAATTTTGTTACGATTTATTTAATTAGGAATTAGGATCTATTTTTCCGAGAAAGGAATGTTAGTAGATGTTTAAAAATCATTAATCAGAATCTGTTGATTTAATACCTTATCATACAATTGAATTGAATACCTTATCATTGAAAATCGTTGGACCGATTCGATTTTATCTTGTATCTAAGATAAGATTTAATTTCGGGGTTTAGTCAACAATTTAAACGAAGTTTTAATGACGTTTTTATCTATGGCTAAAGTTAAACTGTGACAACGATCTATGTAGGTACCGTATGTCACAAAAAATTTAACAAGTAGGTATAACCACAAAATATATATGTAAGCTAACATTT
Organism: Celastrina argiolus; assembly: GCA_905187575.2. Lineage (NCBI taxonomy): Eukaryota > Metazoa > Arthropoda > Insecta > Lepidoptera > Lycaenidae > Celastrina > Celastrina argiolus. The sequence goes on along the minus strand of LR994579.1, from coordinate 5,461,049 downwards.
CAAGACTCAACAGTCTTGAATTTTTTTTACTCTAGTAGAAGTTAGTCCAAGTTTAATCAGTCGAGACGACTGTCTTATTTTTTATGGGCTTAGAATACACACTGTGGTTTTTTAATATTTCTGTCTGCATTAAGTCCACTCTTTTCCATTGGATAAGGTTCCCATTTTATGCATCACAGTAAATATGATCTACCCCTACTATCTCTAGTCTCTACCTAAGTAACGTTAATATTACCTACAATTCATATTTTGTTGTGTTTAAATAATATGTATGTAAATCTTACACCATCACTTATACCATAGTAATATTTGTGTGTTCGATGTAAGTAGATTAATTAAGTAGGCTTATTACACTAATTAAGCACAAAAATATTTTTTTTAGCTTTAAAACGCGAAATTTACATAAAATCTATTCTTTTTCCTTGTATCAAGTTATCAATTCGTTGAGGTACCTAATTACCTATTGTGTGTCAATAGGTTGAGGTTATTTCTAAATATAGGTATTTCAAAACTACTTAAATGTTTACATGTTTTCGTATACCCAATTATTTGTGATTAGTTTACGTGGTCGTACGTTACTGTAAATATTAGCCGCAATTGAAATAATAATGAACTTGTCGTTCAACGAGTTTCAAAAGCAGTTTCTGACCAGTTGATATCGATAAAATATTAATGTGCTGACGTCACTCGAGTGAGCGCCGCGCGATTACGATAAAGTGACGTAACCCTGCGGATTACATTGTATATTTATAGGTTCGTGGGAAGGCGCGTAACTGGCGGTTTATTCTCGTAACCTCACAGATTCCGTTTGTTGTCCACAGGAGCACCATCTCCAGAGGGCGATATCAGGCACGGGGCTCATTATACCAACGCCGGAAGTATGTCAGGTCACCGACGTCGATTTCTACGAAAAATGCTACCCGCCCGACTACAAAATGCCCAAACAGCACATACATATGCAACGTGAGTACTCGTGATGTACAAGGTCTGGTTAGCGAGACGTGCCTTTCAGCTCAATTTTTTTTCTTTACCTCAGAATATATGATTGATTCGATTCGGAATATCGTGGAGATTCTTAATATTTGCCAGCGCCACTTGATTTCGATCAAGTGCCGCTTGTACATACCTACCTATTGGAAAATTTGAAACAATTAACTATTAAGTAGGTAAGTATCAGTTATGGTATTAATCGATAAATACTCAAAACATTATTCTAATATAAAGTCTAATTTTAAATTCGATTTTTGTAATTACTAACTACTATCTCGTTACTTACTAACTTGTAATAACAAGTTAATTGGTAAGTACTTATTGATTAATTAATACAATATTATGTTATATCATTCAGTGGACTGGCAGATAAAGTCGGATGCTTAATGTTTGTACCTACTTGCGTTTATCCGACTTCATCATACTACTCAACGTCCTTTGCTGTTTTGCCATTCCTAATGACTCAGTGGTTATTGGTTAGCCCATCGTCGCAAAAGCTGTAGATCCCGATCTAGTCAAATTGCTTTTTAGACGGACGGAATGTGTTCAAAATAAGGCACACAAATCTACACATTTACGTACTTCGCAAGTCTAGAGACGTAGAAGTTTGAATGAAGATTTGTTTTCGCACCATCATTTTGCAAAAACGGCTATACTGCAACTGAAATAAGACGTAATGTTTGACGTACGTTAGATAGTACTGAACAATCAGCTGTAGTGCATTTACAGATAATTGTCTGACTCATACTAAGAAGTAAGAACATAACTCGCGCAAATAACCGGTTAATTCAATACAAGACCTTAAGGTCTTTGAAATGGGGTCTAAAATTTCATTTAATTATGTATCTGAACCAGCTCGAAAGAATTTCAGTCGTGAGTTCATAGTAATAGAACTGATTTTAGTTTGGGGCACTAAAACAACGGGTTATTTCATATAATTAACGGTGCCGGGAAGCACGGAGGATACAAAGCTTTTTGCTCTATTTTCTTGTCTGAGAGAAACTTTCCTGTTAAAAATTTACGGTAACCGCGACAATATTATGAAGACACGTTTTTCATGTTTTTTTCCATAAATAGTACATAATATTAAATAACATCGATGCAACATACTACTAGAAGTCACCGAACCAATTTAAAAAGTGTAGACGGAGCTTTGTAAAGTAGAGACCGTTTTTTATGCATGTAGTGCGCGTGTAGCTAGGAGCTAGTCTAGCTACGCATTATACATAAAGAACTGGACAAGAACGAGTAGGACTCGCCCATAGAGAGCTCCGTACAAACTACAAAGTAAGTAGTTAAATACCTACACCTAGTACCTACATGAAGGTAGGCACATCACAAATAGTTCAGGATCATCGCAGTTTTTTACGGGCGGACAATACAAAAAACTACATACCGCATTAGTTCGCGTTACGAGTTACCTTCCCTGTGTTCCAGTAGCTGATAGTAAACGAAAATAACGTTTTTTTCGTTCAGATTCGCGTTTCTTTAGCACTTTAAAGAATCATTATGATCGTTTTGAACTGTTCTTACTCGTGTTCCACAAGCAGCTGTCAGCTGTCAAAAACTATTGAAAACGCTCAGAATGATCCCATCTTGTTTTTGACGTTTACTTAGATTTCACTGATCTCGTTGTTATTTTTAAGTTATGGATCGAGCTAATTTATTATAGATTCTTTTATAATGTAGTTATTATTGTTAATTTAAAATAGAAATAGAATATATGAGATAAAAAGGAAATGTTAAATTTTGACATCTGTCAGTCGTTCCACTAGCAGTAAAGTTTGTTAGAAACGTTCAGATCGAAAATTTCAATATTGTGCTAAAGAAACGACTGTGTGCGTTATGAATGATCTGAGCGTTCAGTGTAAAAAGAGCGCCTAAAGGAACACGCCCCTTGTAAGAAGAGTCGATGCGGTGTGTGGTTTTTTAGGGGTAGTTTATTCACATGGTGCGTGGTTCACTGTGTAATTACACATAATTACACATTAGGTGTAGTTTACAGAATTCTGTTTTCATCTCAGATTTAAATTGTAAAAACCATTTGGTAGATATGTAGCCCCAGCATCCGTACAGAAATATTATTTACGATAAGGAAAGATATTATATAATAACTCGAAAATAAATATCTTTAAATGTATCGTGAAGCCTTGATCTGGCGGTGGCTTAGAGGTCGGAGAAGTCTAGACATACATTTATAATTATAGTCATTCAAATAAATATCTCTATGAAATATTATGTGTATACTGTATGCTTACTGTGTATTCAAGCATTAACCATACCATTGTCTGATACTTGTGAGTTGTTCTTCGGATACTTAGGTACCCGTACCCGTACTAAGGTACGGGCCCTGATCGACGTATAGATATTAAAAAATATAAAGTAATAAAAGAAAATATCAAGTATTTATGTTATTTAATTTTATAATCTCTATAACGCAATAGTGAGTCTTAATCCTCATTTAGCTTGATGAACACAGAGTGGACTAATAATAATCTCGAGCTACCGAGGAAGTGGGTAGGTACTTGCCATATGCCGCGGCCCAGCTGTCTTCAGGCCGACCCCTGTGCGACGGTTTCGGCCTTCATTGCACAACGTGCGTGTAGCGTAATTGTAGACTTGCAGACAATAGATATACATAACGTAGTTTTTGACGTCGTCGTTTGTTAGGTAGGTAAGTACGTCGTTTGTTGCAATATACGTAATGTAGAGAGTAGAGACTAGAGAGGGCTCTACGAAGGTTGAAGATCTCACTCGTGTAAAACGTATTAATAGTTAATAAAATTAATTTTACCTATTATTATTTCCACAGAAACTTTTACAGTGTCAAGAGAATTGTGCGAACAAAGAAATATTATATTTCGCATAATTAAATGTATGTGGAGGAATAAAAGCAGTAGGTATTTTAATAATACATGCATCTAAAATTAATGAAAATAACAACACACAGTTCCTTATTAACTTACACTAGCGTGCGTTTGAATTTTGATACAGTTTTATTACACTGACGTTTGACGCAACCTGTCGCAATATGTAGTTAAATTTTTTAATCTATCTAAAATTTTAAAGGGATAAGAACCTGTTCTATCTTTAATTTGTTATCTCGTTTAACTTTACGAAATTTAAATTTACGATCACAGGTAAACTCTGAGGACCGATTATTAATTGGCTTACCACGATTAGATATTATCTATTGGCTGTCATGATGATGTCGATAAAATGATTCATACACCTTGGCTATGTACCTACTGCATACTTCACATACCAAGCGTGAAGCGAGCGCTTGCGGAGCATTCCAAGTAGGCTATCTAGCTTAGACCGACGCGTTTGTTATAAAAACAATAAACGAAGTGAACGTGGGTAGGTGTAACAAGTCTCGAGAGTATTGCGACTACGCACAGTCAGCGATAGTTCCGTATTCCATCTTAAGGTCGAATTATAAATACAAGAAGACTGTCTATAATAATTCTAAAGCTGTTGTTATTGTATTAGTTGCTCTAACATGTCGTGTTCTTATTCAAACCGATCAGTTGGGAGTCGAAATCGCGCGCAAAATATAAAACGAAAAACGTTTGTAGTAGGTACAAAGTTTTCCAAGTGAGCGCATTTTAAAAATGAGGTCGCCTTGATTCTGTAATTCCTGAACTAAACCGTTATAAAATTTCTTACTACACCAATTTCTACCGTCATAATTTTTTCCAATTTTTAGATCCATCTTTAAAAACGGAAATAATGTATTTAATTTATAAAAAAAAGTCATGAACCCTCGCCTTTATTTAAAAATACCTCTTCAGTATTCAACTTTGGAGCTGGCGCTCGGTAATCATTGTACGTCTACGGAAATATCAGACGATGTATAAAAAACGACGGGCCACTCGTTTTAGGGTGCCCGACTACGAGCCATTATCGGCAGCCGACTTTTTGTAGGGGATAAATCAAAAGAGTACCTATTGCCAGATTTACCATCGCAATATAATACTTCAACAAATTTATACCGCAATGCTACTTAACTACACAGAACACACCATATATTTCACAAAATCAACCAACAGTAAGCGGGAGTAAAAATGTATAAATGAACTTTGCTTGTCATAAATTGTCAAACTCAAAATCCCTTACAATTTGTCGTTTCAGCCCCCTGAAGCGTTACCCCTGAAGTCGTTTCAGCTAAAACATCCACCACTGTACAAAACCCTCCCACAAAGCATTTCATTTGGGCTAACTGCCTATACTCGCCATGCCTGGCCGGCCGCGGCGGGTTGGCGAGCGCAGTTTTCAGTCGATGAAATGTTCCCGCTCATTTCCGGATGTTTTATATTCCCTCTGTCGCTTTTTACGATACGCATGCGAGAGGCGCTTATCTTTGTGAATAGTATATTAATACAAAGAATCAAGGCAATACTGCCCTCTGGGCCCTGATTGAAGTACTAACTTTGGAGGCCTTTCTTCAATGAAAATCGACTGTCATTTGGGCCCTGATTAAAGTAGAGTACCTACTTTCTTTGAAAGCCTTCGTTCGATGAACATGGACTATCATTTTGATGTTAGAACTTTTTAAAACACAATTTAAAAGTTGAAATCTCATAATTTTGATATTTTAACTTAGTTCGAACGTCAAAATGGCAGTCGATTTTCAGAAACTGGAATGACACCGAATTTACATAATTAGGGGGCTGGGTACGTGATATTTGAACATATTAAATACCTACATTTAGATTTATTACCGTATAAAACATTACTCTGTATCCAATCTTAACTATTTTGATACTATACTTGAGTTGCGTTACCTACTCAAATATTATTTCGGGTTTTAATGACTATAGGTAGTTACTAATTACTGTTTTTTTTGTCGATTGTAGGTTATTAGGTATTTGTATAATTTAGGACAGAAATGTTCTGATTGTCATAAATCGAAATTTATGTTGTACTAAATTGACCTAGTTTAGCAAAAAGATCGATACTTACAAAACCTAAGTAAAACTTTGAAACAGTAAGTAAATAAAAGTGCAAAAATAAGTGCTAATTGGGAAATTTCAAAATGTTAATTTATGAATATTCAGGTTATTCTTACAAGCTACTCGCATGTTGTACGAACAAACCATCACTTTTACTTAGCGTATTTCAAAATAAGTTTTTCTAACGTGTTCTGTTATTAGGCCATGGCTGTTTAAACCATACAGCCTTGTTTATAATACTGGCAGTCTTGTGTTACATCGTCTTCTCGGCAACTTGTGTCAGGGATTCTATACAGCAGGCCTCTGCTAACTGCTGTTTTGAAACTATAGTAATAATACCATGTCTCATTACGATGATGGATGGATGACTATTATAACGTTATAAGGGTGATTTAAAGTGTTTACTAAAAATTAAAATCGAAGATATTGTAATTAGTAACAAGATAGACAACAAACCTAGAGACATAGACAGTAAAATATTTAATATGGAACACACTGCAATTACTAGGTCTATAATATTAGTAGTTACTACCCTACTCATGCAATAGACGTAGTATTTGCTATGCGTCTGAGCAGTGACCATTGACTAGTAGATAATTGAAGACATGAATGGATAAAAATGATATGTAACAAAACTATGATTTTGAAAAAAATTAATTTAAACGTCACGTCTTATACATATCATGCGCGCGTCGTAAAGTATTAAATATAATATACACTAATCTAAAGATCCGTCTCTAGAATCACTGTAGGTACTTAATACATTTTTCACTATTTAGTACTAAACATCCTAAAATGTTTAAGTGACTGTTTAAACTCAATTTTGTGGGTAAAGTTTCCTTCGTCAATTCATGTCTTGAATTGTTTAATGAGCCAATACCGACTATAGGGTTAATAATAATAAGTATTTATGTATTTTAATAAAAAATAATAAACTTATATTACTAAAGAAACTCGTAAGTAATACCTATTTTATAATTACTATGTGACGTGTCTGTCTACGGTCCAGCGCGGCGGGCGGCGGCGGCGGCGTCTACATCAGACGAGAAGTGCAGACGGACCACTCGTTTCAATAACACGCGGGAAGCGAGCCAAGTTCATTACATTATTCACGAAATAAGAGATGAGCTATTACGTCAACGACACATTTTTATATTATGAACAAAAAATCATTACGGACGTCTGAATAATTGTTTGTCAGTATGAAATATTATTCGCATACTTTATTGAAAAAATATACAATAGGAATAGGCTATTGTTATTTCTTGCTTTACCAATCGCAAAAATGTGCAGGCGTTTGTGACTTGGCGAGATCGTAGTCTGTCACGAAGTCGCACTGTTGATTCTTCGACCCCTGAATTACCTACTCAAAATGGGAAATACATATGAGTCATGCAATAGCGTAGAGAGTAGGGCTAGTTGGTACATTTTTTATTGTTTTCGGCGACCCGTACTGTGCCTTCCTGGAGGCTGGAACTCCCAGTAATGAACTAGACGTTATAATATTATGTTGTTGCGTCCAAAAACTATATTTTCAATCAATCAAGTATTATCAGTATCACTATCAAGTATCAGTATAAGAGCTTTAGAGTTCAGACTACTAGCAATATGGACCGAGGCTAGCCGACTAAGATAGTGTGGACTGTGGACACACACTTCGGTCCACCTCGCGTCACTTGCAATCATTTGGCTACTTCGCAGAGCACTTCCTCGCTCTATTTTGCGAGTTGTCTGGGCTCAAACTAGCTATAGAGTATAGACATAATAAAATTTTACGAACTGTTAATGTTTAGTTTACCTAAATAACTAGTACCTACCCTACCTATTTAGATGCTAAAAACTTGCCATAGCCTCTTCTCGCTCTTCACTAGCTGCGTTTACGTAGTAGGCCGTCAATCTTAAAGAGCACTTTGAGTTCAAAATCGATTTGAAGACTGCTGTTACTACTTACCCCCGTTACCGCTCTCTCCCCTACTTCTTATCAAGGCCTAGTTAATAATACCTAAACTAATTTTATTTTTTAATGTCATTCGACAAGATGGCTTCTCAGAATTATGAGAATATAGCGGTGGTTCATAAAAATATTTATCGTTTAAATTAAAACCACCTTTTCCTCCTCCTAAGTGACGATTAAAATTCAGTGTCGCATAAAATTTATAACGAAATGAAAGACGTTTATGTATAATAAAAGCGAGCAATCTTCTGAGTACATAAACCTGTAATGGAGTCTCAATTTATACATTAAGTTTATTTTATTTTCTCCTTTATTGCAATACATTTCCCGTGCCTCCAGGCACTTTAGTTGTCAAATAAAATTTGAAACAAAATATGGCGATTTCAATGTATCTGTCGCAGTCATCTGATTGAATCCGCTATTTAATTGAATGACTAGCGCTTTCATTGAATACTGTTTTTACCAACAAATTTTAGAATCCGAGACTAGGACAGCCATTTAATATTTTAGTTTTAAACTTCGAAATTTCCGATTGAGTACTAATAAAACGAACATTAAAGTAAATTAATCAAAAAATATATCAACACATTGCTATCTGTACGAGCTGTTTGACACCATTTTAAAACCGCCTAGTGATTTAATTAAATAACCAGATTCAATAAGATGACTGCGACATATCTATTCTTTAATTTATCACAAGTCCAGAAATTCTCCAATTTAAGTTAAATTGGAGAATTTCTGAACATAATGAAGTATAAATGGACTACATATCTTGTTATCATCAACCGACGCAGTCGTTACATGTCTTCTTCTTTTCTTATATATAAAAATGAATTGCTCGAGAACGGCTGAACCGATTCGGATTCGGATATTTAGTCTTGAATCGTGGAAAGGTTTAAACGGTTTCTTTGCTCTACGAAGTGGGCACGGGTCAGCTAGTTTATTATGTTTAAAGTACAGCGTTAATGCTAGTGTGACGTTTATGAGAATACTATTTTGCTTCTTCTTGATATCGAGACTGTACCCAAACTGTATTATTGTAAGATGGAAATACGTCTGGTATTTTATCTACCTCCTGGATTCATGACATATCAGTATCGCTTATCTGTGGTATACGTTCGTCGTTCACATTGCATATTATTCGTTGACTGTTGACTGTATGAGTCTGGAATTTACTTAGAGACTTTACAGTACCCGTTCTGCATAAAAGGATTGGATGATAGGCATTATAATGCCTATCATTCATCTTAAACCGCCAAAATTAAACCTTTCTTTTTGCTTCGCCGTAATCGGGCAGAGAAAAGGGGACGAATCGTTAGTATAATGTGTTTGTAAATGAACATAGAACAATAATTACACATTTGAGTAAGTAGTGTTAAGGATAAGGGGCAGTGTGGCCTGTGGCCCGTGCGTGAAGGAAGCAGTATGATATTATGTTTATTTTTCGATCGAAATGCGGGAAATTCCGTAATGAGTCACTATACGTTATGTGTTTATTTCCAGATCAGAGGAATATGTTTTTATACCGATAACGGCACATAAAAACAATGGGCTATAACTAAATTCGTAAATTAATTTATCGACGAATGAAGTTATAGCAATAAATTTATTTTCCTTAACTTTAATTTATTTAATTAAATTAAAGGTAAGGAAATTTACCTTTAATTTAATATAAAAATAAAAAGTAAAGAGGAATTAACTCTTTGAAGCAAGGTGTTAGTTAAGAGGAAACACCACGGTTGAGAGAAATACAAAATAGGTATTTATAAAATCTATTGCTGTCTCGCAGTGCCGTAGCTAGCCAGCATTAGCGCGATAGAGACAACTGCAACTTGGACTGAAATTAGGTACCTATTAAAAGTACCAGAAATCGACGTTTAGGGGATTCCTGTTTCCTCCTCCAAAACTTAACCGATTTAAATATTTTTTTTCTGTATTAGCTAAAAAAAGAATTGAGCTAGGTTCCTATTTTTTGCTTTTGTTGTTTATTGTAGTCAAATATGTTTCCTAGATATTTCAACATAGCGGAGAGTCTGGCCATTTTTTTTTTGGTTTTTAAACGTCCATATCTCTTTAAAACATAATTTATTTAAAAAAGTAAAAAATAGGGACGTACAAACAATATCCATTAATATTGTTATTCTAGAGGTGTTATCCAGGGAGGAAATAGAAATCCCCTAGACTCCTATTTTTGTATGGAAAAAAAATCGTGGTGTTTCCTCTCAATTGCCCTAGTAGAAGTATGCACTAATAATAATTTATTTCTGTCAAATGATTGTATAGCATTACATGATAGGTATTTGTAATTATTATTAACAATTAATATCTACATTTTACATGGGCTTGTATACTTGATTAAAAACTACCACATTAATTTTATTATTAGTGTTAACTACTTGACTAAAACCTAAGACTAGATTACTAAAATAAGCAGAATCTTTTTGTAGTCAAATAAATAATTGAGCACACAAGGTAATTTTCATACCACCAGCGCCATCTATGTGCAACTGGCTGAGTTACTTAAAATATGTGTAAGATTTTTTGAACTTGAGTTTATTATGTGTACGTACCGTGTACTGTAGGTTAAATTAAAAAAATTAAAATTATATTCTGATTTAGATGATGGGACACAGAAGTTCGTTGACCCAGCCGGTACGGTAAATTTTATTTAACAAAGTTTTTGTCAATTATGAAAATTAAACAATACATTTCAATCGCTTCATTTGCAAAACTCGAGTTGCTTGCATTGACGGAAATATGCATTGGTAGAAGTATACCAGTGAACTGTTGGACCATAAATTTTTAAGTGCTTGAAAAGTATTTTATTTTAAAATAAAAAATGGAGTTACGAAGAATTATGTTTAGAAGTAGGAACAACGATAAACACCTGTTAGATATTACTTTATATTAAAACTCAAACCTTAATTCTGAATTGATTGTAAATGCATAATAATATGTATACATATGGAATAATTTTATTTATAATGATGAACAATTTTTCAAGTCTGTGTGTTTATGTTGTATGTTTGTGTACAGGCGATCATTAAGTATTTTGTACATTTTCCAGCGCTGTGGGAGGAGCAGGAGACACCGGAGTACGACATCGACACCGAGGACGAGAAGTGGCTCAAACAGCAGAGGCATCCGGAGCTCACAGGTACATGGTGCTCGTTCAATATAGTGTACAGTCGCCGACAGATCCGGGTTACCAATTTGGAACCTAATCTGTACGTGATAGAGTCGAGAAGTGGTATATCAAATCTGTAGAACTTACATGTTGGTTACTCCGTTTTTATTCAAAGTGAACTAAATATTTAAAAAATACTGATTTGGATTTTTTTAAAGATCTACAAAAATGAGTTAGATTGTTTAATATGATTTCTAACACCAAGTATGCCATGACTGTTGCTTATTCTCCGTTATGTTTCCTTAAGACAAGCCGTTTCTCAACATAATGTGACTTATGAGAACATAGGTACAAAGGTTCTCTACGGCTATTTTCTATTGAGTATATTATGACAAATGTTTAAATTCAGCATTAGTCACGATTATGACGAGATATGGCGGACACATTACTAGGATTACCTAATATGTGATGAGTTATAAGGATACAACAAGCTTTTGTTTCATTACTCGAAACTTTAAATACTAGATATTTGAAAAAAATATGTCTGTATTGATAGTGAAAATAGTTTCCTGCTATATAATATGAGTCATTTATTATGGTTACCGATACAAAGTCAAAAGTCAGATTGCTGTTTCTGATTCTATACGACTCATATGATAACATTTATTCGTGGTTGGTATTTCTATACTATTATAGCACATATTTCTATAAAATTATGTTGATACTTAAAATTATTTTGATTTTAAGTACATTTCATACATAATATAAGATCTAGGTATTTTCAATCAGAAATATTGAAACATAAATAAAGGAATGAAATTCTATCAAATAAACGTGTAATTTTTATTCAGTGCACGTTAATTAAGTATCTTTATTTAAATTGGTAGCATTATATTATCTTTGTTTATATTTGTATCTGAACGGAGGTATCTACAAACCTCACAAAAAATAATACTTTTAATTTGTTACTAAATCTAATTAACGAAATGAAAATAATCATGTTTCTTTTCAAATGAAGCTTAAGCTATTCAGCGGAACGGAATTTCAACACAAAATGCTACAACCGGCGGCACCGGTTCAAACCTAAACCGCTATAAAGGACCGATGTATGAAACTCGCACGGGCCCAACATATTTTATCAAGAAGATGGAAAAATGTTCTTTTCTTAGGGTTCTGTACCCAAAGAGAAAAACGGAACCCTTTTACTGATACTTCGCTGTCTGTAACAAGCCTGTCTCTTCTCAACCGAGACAACTAGCCAGTTAGAATTTTCAGAGATGTATCATGGTCTGTTGTCATTGCCACCATAATAACAAATACTAAAAACGTAGTAAAGTATATATTTAGCTGGGGCCGTCTCCTATATCAACGGTTTTAAAAAATATATTTCAACAACGCAATAATAAAATATTTGTTCCAACAGAGCTGAAGTTCGAGCAGATGATGGACAAGCTGGAGCGCAGCTCGGGGCAGACGGTGGTGACGCTGAGCGAGGCCAAGCTGCTGCTGGAGCGGCACGACGACCTCGTCACCGCCGTCTACGACTACTGGCTCAACAAGCGGCTCACCACGGTGGGTTTACAGTCTCAACGTATAGACAAGGCATTAAATTATATTTTATCAATGTATTTGATTGCTAATAGAGTTTTTGAAGTTTGAAGTAATAGTGAATATCTCACATTAATTTGGTGACGGTTGCTGATTTCTGAGGGGGCTGTTTATTACTATGTTCTCAGCTACTGGTCATTTCCGGATATATATTCCCTCTGCCGCCTTTTACGACACTCAATATCAAGCATTTATTTTGTTTTAAATTAAAATTTTAACGATAAAGACATTAAATGCATTTGGTGTAATAGATATTTATATTACAGCAACATGCGCTGGTCTTGTCTGTCAAGACGGAGAACCGGCCGGGACAGTCCACCAACAACCCCTATCTGGCTTTCAGGAGACGGACGGAGAAGATGCAAACGCGCAAAAACAGGTGCAGATACAGCTTTGTACCAATATTTTTAGCCCCCAATTCAAGTAGCGTTTCAGTATTCGGGCGTTAGCTCATTAAGCTTAACTCACATTGACGCAAGAGACGAAGCGTCAAGTTTTGTACCTACAGTATCATCTATATTGTTAATTTTCTTTATCGAAATATGCAAATAACGAGCGTCGGTGCATCTTAGTTTTTCAAGTTGCACCATAGAGCTAAATTATATGCTGTGTTGGTGAAAAACTAGACATTTCGTGTCTGCGCCAATATTAATCACTTCAGTCAATCAATGAGGGTCACCTTAGTGATTGAAATGCCATGACGGATTGATGCGGTGCGAGAACTCTTATTAATATTAAATTACGTTCGTAGGAAAAACGACGAGAGCTCGTACGAGAAGATGCTCAAGCTCCGTCGCGAGCTGGCGCGCGCGCTGACGCTGCTGGAGCTGGTGACGCGGCGCGAGCGGGCCAAGCGCGACCTGGTGCGCCTCACCGCGCTGCTCGCCGAGCGCCGCTACGCCGCCAGGGACTTCGCCGCGCAGCTGCAGCCCGACATACCGCCCAGGTACCGTTTCGCATTCTCGTGTGGCGCTGTTGCTACGATGACCTATTTTTTGACGTGACAACGTCTAATAAATCAGAGAACACCGGTGGCTCACACGAAAAAGTATGATTCATTGTCCCTTTACGCTCATTGTAACGTTACGATCGGAACGAGAGCGCTGCACGAGCGACCGGGAATCACGATCGGCTTGAGCGTGGTAAATTCTATTTATGACGTTATTAAATTGTCATGTTAAACTAACGTCCATAAACCGAATTCACATACAACCAATTTTTTTAATCATAAGTCCATGCTACCACTTCGAAAGTACGTATAGCGTAAGAAAATAACACTGGTGACTCTCAGCACGTACCATAGCTGCAGCTGGTCCTATTGTTCAATTGAGGGGTTTTTATACCCAAAATCCGCTATATTGCTTTTGGACCAAATTTGAGTAAGTAGCACCGTTGGAAACCTCGTTAAAATTGCTTTAAAATGCTTGGCTAGTTTCGTACTAAAACTCGCTAAAACATATAGAAATCTGCCCACCAAAAATAGATTCAAAATCAAAAGCCCCTATAACAGTGAATACCAGTATCAAAATCCGATTAAGCTTAAAGGTTTTTTGTATCCTGTGATCAAATTTTGTACCCTGTTGACCAAAAAAAAGGGAAATGAAATATGCAAACTAATGATCTAGCTTGACACGACTATATACCACAGCCTACCAAAACTATCTTAGCGCGTGTTAATGGCCCGTATTAATAAAACAATCTGAAACCCGGTGTTAACATAACTAAAGTTGTTCTTTTTTAAAAGTGAAACGAAACGTAGTTTTATATAATGTCAAATAGGTTATCAGGTAGAGGTTGCGATCGCAATCCTTGAGACCGAGTTTGAGATTGTTTTATGGGCCCTAGAAGGAATTTGGAGAGACAAAACTTATTCACGTCAATTGGATTTTTTTTAAATCGAACACTTGAAAATGTCACGTCCCTAACTTGTATGTATTACTTTCAGGCCACAGTACACCATACCACTGTCCACGGCTAACTTCCGCCGCGACTACACCACCATGCACTACCCGCCGCGCGCGCCCTCCACGCCCGTCGATCAGCCCAGACAGGTACCTATCACTACTCTTGTAAGCAGTTGAGATAAATACAGTGTATACGATTATTTCAATACCTTAGTAATTGTTTACATCGTATTGAACAAGTTTCCAAAGAATAGGCGGGTAAAAGCGTAAGGTATTTTTTTTATTCCAATAAATTCAACTGTCTCAATAACTTTGCTATTTAGACACATATCTTTTTTTTTTTCAATAATTCTAACGTAGGAGTCAAGTGGGTTCGCACAGAGGCCTATGTCTATATGTAGTCGGAAAGTCCTGTAACGTTCGGTCGTATGTGAGCGTGTTGTTATGGGCGTGGTTGGTTCCGTTACAGCGCGAGAAGCGTCCGTACAAGAGACGGAAACACAGGCACCACGCGGCCGGCGCCGTCCCGCGAGGTGAGTGCCCCGCCGCCGCGCCGCCGCCAGGTACCCCCCGCACCCGCCGCGCGCCCCGCCCCGGCTCCGCCCCGGACAGGGCGAACGCACGTTCTGCCTCGTTGCGACACATTGGCTGAAAGTGACCGACGGCTGATATTCCAGCAGTGTTTAATGTGAAGCAACTGTTACCCAAGTTGTCTAGACCACACAAAAGGCTGAAAAGAAAAAAAAGATTAAACCCCCCGTTTCTGAATGGCAAAATAACTATCAAATCAATGAAATCAAAAGTACCTACTGAATGTAAAAATGAGATTTGAACTTTTTTTAGTTTGTTTTGAGTGTTGACTTGCACTTCATAAACCGGGGATATGTATCTTTATAATTAAGTTATACATTATTTTATTATAATATTATACACCAATTTATGTAGGCTGAAGTTGGTTTTAAAATTTCGAGCCTAATTAAGTGACGCAATATTTGCCTGAAAGGATTTTAATACGAAGTTCGGTCATATGAAAACACTGCTAGTGTATCAAGCCACTTTAAACTTATTTAAGGTATAATATATTATTATAGTATAACCTTTAATAGGTCAATTTCAGCAGATGTGTAGCTACGATATGGGACGATACCGGCTTAACCCTAAGTTTTGACTCTTATATATTTTCATGACAAATTTTGGATACAGCATTCAATTTATGACAATTGCTAACTGTTAGACATATATTAGAAATAACGGAATTCCTACCGATTAAGGATTTTAATACCACATAGGAGTCGATTGTGACGATGGAATGTTCAATTTGCAAATTCATTAATAAATAATGGAATGTTAAGCCTTAACAGATGCTACTAAACAAAAACATCATTATTTCTCTGCGACTAAAGTCAAAGTAGTAAATAACAAATTATTGCCATAAAAATTAAACTTACAGGATGTTAAATATAAATTAGTACTAATAATAATTTCAGATTCTGGAGTGTGTACATCATCAGAAGAAGAAACGGCACCACCAGATGATGGACCATTTGCTTTCCGGAGAAAACCAGGATGCTACTATGAGATGGTAAAAAAAATAGTTCATACTAATTTCATTTTTAATCCTTATAAAATATGCTCTCAAGACGTCTAGTATACTAACACAAACATTTCATGGTAAAATGGTTAATTAAATTAAACATATGTTTATTTTAATTTGATGTTTTGTATTACAGCCAACTACAACTCTATGCGGTGATCCCCTGGACTCTGATAACCCACAAAAGGATGGACTTTTTGAACATGAACTGGATGAGAGGACCAGGTATAATATTATTATTAACATTACACTATTCGTTTTTCGGGCAGTCATAACATGTGAATTGCTTATTATATGACTACATCTTAAAAGTGTTTTTTTTTTAATGCTCAAATATTTAAGAGATAATTATTTTTGTAGGTTTACGTTGACGTCAATCAGACATCCATACACGAGGTGTGTGGGCTTCGCACGTAGAAGACTGGGTCGTGGCGGAAGAGTGATCTTAGACCGCATTGCCACGCCGCTAGACCACCTATGGACGACGCTGCCGTTCAGGCATCCTAATAGCTCAGAGGACAAGGCGCTAAGGAATGAAGAGGTAACTCACAAACTCCAAAAAAAGGCGGAGGTTCTTAATTCGGCCTGTTTTTTTATGTATACCAATTACTCTCAGGTTAATGATCCTATTTTGCGTGATTATTTTTTTATTCGACGCAGAATAGCTTGGTGTCCTAAAATTTTTACGTTATTTGGCCCTATAGTTTTTATTTTATGAACATATTTCACCAATTTCCAGACGTGTATCATATATGTACGAACATTTTTTACTTGGATGATGTATCATGTAGTTTCAGTATGGTTAATGTATATATAAAATAATGTTTATATTAATAAAAATAGTTGTTAAAGTCGTTTTTTTATTTGTATAAAGAAACCATAAATAAGTAATTTATTTACATGTGGTATTTTTATATTACAGGTTGAATTGGAAACCAAGCCACATCGAACTCCCAAAGTGATGACAAGGGATTACCACACGAGTGGCAAACATCCATGGAGACACGCCTTCAGACGACACCTCGGGAAGAACCCTGAACTGTGGACGGTGCCCGTCAGTGAAATGGAGAAACCGAATCTAGGCGATTTTAAACTTGACCTGGATGATATTAAAATGGACCTCGACGATGTTAAATTAGACTTCCAGGTCAAGTTGGATGTGGACGAAAAAATTGACATTGATGACGTAAAAGTGGAACCGATGGAGGTTGATAAAGTGTTACCGGACTTACCTCAAGATAGTGATATTAGTGTTAGTGTAAACCCAAGGACTATAGATGAAAGTGTAAGAGAGAACTTGCAGAGGGTGATCAGAAAGAGATCATGGAGTGGATGTAGTGATAGCAGTTACAATTCCGACGACAGTTTGCAGCCTGTGGAACAAGAATTTGAAAAGTTTCTCAGTGAAGTCAGTACGAAATGGTAAGGCTTTAACTGTAGTATCAAACATGTAACGGATGTAATATCTTGCTAGAGAGGTTTCTTGTGGCCATATTGTTACACATTATTAGGTTAGGTTTTTTGTAATATATAACATATATTCATTAGCAACTTTTTCTTATAACATTTTTAAAGACAGAAAAATATTTCAGGTTACATTTCCGACCGAAAACACCGCCCCCTTCCCCACCGCATAAAGAAACACCTCAGGATGATCAGTTTCCCATAGCACAAGACACACCCATCTCAGTGCAACTGACCTCGGGCCTGCCCAGCGGAGGCCTCGACACCTTCACCACCTCAGAGTTCACGCTGACCGACTTATATGACGTCAACCCGGATATGGACAACAGCGGAAGCCTGGACGTCAGCGGAGAAGATCTCCTCACAGAGAATTTCACAGGATTGACCGAAGCTCAGGTCGAGAGTATCCTATCCGAGACCGATTTGAAGGCTCTAGCCGACGTCGATCTTACTAAAGACGACAAGAAAGGAATCAGCGACGACTTACTAGAGGAGCTCGTGAAGGACGTGGACGGAAAAGATTCTTTTTTATTGCAAGGCCAGAGCTCGGAAGGGCGTGCCAGCTCTGGCCAAAAGAGGAAGCGGATGGACGGTTTCGGTTCTACCGTCGTGCATGTTTGCGGAATGGATAAGGAGCCCATTTATATGGAGAAGGTAAATTGATTGCCAATTTCAGTGCTCTCGCGTAGGCATACTCGTCTGAACAAATTCATTATGCTTTTTGTTTTCTCGTAGGTGAGACCGCCGTCGCCTAAGAAGATAGAGACGCCCAAGGAAGTGAAGGAGACAAAGCCATTGATTAAGTCAGTGGTCAGCGCCATCGTGGCGGATGAGGCCAGCGAGGGCGGGCGGGCACGCGTGCCGCCCAAGCCGAGTCCGCCCAAGAGCGTGCCGCCCAAGGCTTCGCCCGTGAAGCGCCACTTGGTGAGCGCCCGCCCTGCCGCGCCGCCTACGCCCGCCGACCACACAATACGCGCCGTAGCCGTCTCTGACGGCCTCAAGGTGAAAATGACTATGGAATATAATTTAGCTCAGAATTAATATTTTATTGATTAATTCAGATTTTTATTGTAGTCACACTAATGGAGGGTTGTGTATTTAAAATAATTATTGCCATGTTTCATCATACTCGAATTGAAAAATTCTCTCACCACTGGGATTTTACATTATCGCCATTAAATTGGCGCTAAAAATATACTTATAGTTTGTTTTACTGCCTGTGCAATGCCGGGGCGGGCGACTAGTTATTGATACAATAATTATATTATATGCCCACGCGCCGACTGTGTATTTTCGCGTCAGAAATGTACGATAAAATATAATATTTTCGATACCAGTGTAATATCGTAATAGTTTGGTAGGACAATGACTGTTGTTCAGACTATCTAAAATAAGGTGTTAATCTATTAAAATGGAATATAAAATAGGGTAAACCACCCAATTATTGGCCCTTTAAGCAGGGACTCCATTAAACTGGCAAAATTTGCATGTAAAATTATATTTTATCAAAGAAAAAAATATTTATATTAGTCTTCTAATCTTTTGGGAATATTTTAAAGTACTTTTCATTAATAAATTAAATCGGTTTATTTAATAAAGTGTACATTTAAAAAAAACACCCACAATACCAGTTGCTGGCATAGCTAAACCTTTTATTGGCATTGGTACTTATTACCTATTATTGACACTATTTTTGTTAGATCAAAAAATGGGTCCTAACTGCTAGCTCATACAGTAAAAAAGACTTTGCTTAAATAAAATAAACATTTATTTATTAAGAAACTTACCATAACATTTAAAACGCTTATTTTTAAATATGGTTTCATACTTTTCATAAAATATTAACAAAAAACCAAACAAAGTCTTCTAGGCTTAAACAAAAAATAGAATAATTTTGGCTTACGACTATTTAACTTCCTTAATTAGGTACAGTCACGTGCACTAACATAGATACATCAACAAATTTGCAAAAATATGTCTACGTTCATATGACAAAAATATCTTCACCATATTGTATTCAAAGCGATGTAACCAGCAAAGTGATTCAAAATTATGAATACATTATTTTAAAAATGAAGTAAACAGCAGTTTTTCAGTGAATAGTATACACACTTAAATTCATAATTATGAATACTCGTCAAATTTCAGTAACATGTAAACATTGTTTATTTCATTATAATGTAAACGGTAATTTTAAACTGATGACGAATTTTTGCTTAGCTAAATTTCGATCACGTCAGCTTTGAATAAAAAAACTAGACCAAAATCGGCTAATCCATTTAGTAATTACGATGCCACAAACAAACAGACGAACACACGTACAGAAACGTCATACTTATATCATAGAATAAGTATAGTTTGCGAAACGCAGGCTAACATTTTGTATGATAAACAAAACTAATATATTAAAATATCGTGGGTATAGTTTGAGGGTATATGTAACTAATGTAACTAAAAAAATTGTTTCTGAAATATATGTTCAGGTAAAATTTCTGACCAATTAAATAAATTTGATAATTCTTTTCCTTACGTGTTTTTTCTAGTCAGAAAAGTAACATTATTTTTAAGTAACACTTAAATTGTTCAGCAGTAAGAAAATTGATTTTGTTGAATCATAGCTGTAGTGTTTTAACACGACCACGTCAGTGTTGTATATCTATCAATCTCTATCTACAATGCCACAGACAGACATACAGATAGACTCGAAGTTAGTTCAAATTTCATGTTTCTACCATTTGTAGTTACGGCTGTGCGAAAAGAAAAATAAAAAATGAATGTATACATCTTATTGCAACATACCCCGAATACATTTTTGTGGCAATTAAAACATATTTGCAGAAAAGCATATTATTGATACAATTATTGTATACATTATAATGAAATAAACAATGTTTACATGTTACTGAAATTTGTCGAGTATTCATAATTATGTGTGTATACTATTCACTGAAATACTGCTGTTTACTTCATTATGAAAATAATCATTACATACTTTGAACACAGGTTACATCGCTTTGAATACAATATGGTAAAGATATTTTTGAAATATAAATTTGTAGATGTATCCATGTTAGTGCATGTGACTGTACATTGAAGGAAATCACATCTAATCAATTGAGATCATAAGTAGGTAATTATTAGGTCACGTTAATATTCTGAATCAGCCTTGGTAATACTTTTTACTACTTTTTTCTCTAGACTTCTTCAGACTTGGCTTCATTTTGAAAGTGGTTGTGGCTGAAATAATAATATTTTTACTGGCACCTTTTAAACCAATGTTTGACACCCGTGCCAATAAATGGATTTTAAAAAATTGGCAGGGGGCCAGTTTTTGGATTGGTGTATCCGAAACTATAAAAAATATTTTAAATGCAACTTAAATTCAATTTTAAAGCAAACAAGGCATAATTTTTAATAAACTCGATTTTTTTAAACCCTTTTATTGGCACATGTGCCAATAAAATGGTTTTACGCAAAAAAAGGGATTTTACGCAAACCAAATGTTGGCACGCCACAAATAACTATAAATTGGCGCTTAAATTATAAAATAATGTTTAAAAAATGGCAACTAGTATATGTAATAGTAAGACCAATTTAGTATGTACAAGAACAACATAGCAAATTTGCGTTTTTTAACAGATGGTCAACTTGACACAAATGTTTTAAGAAATAAAAAATGTGTGTTGCCAGTTGAATAAAGAATAATACTACTGTTTAATTTTTACTAAAAATTTTATAGGCTGGCTACATAAAATCTTAATTTTCCTAAAAAACTTGAGGGTGCCAATAAATTGGTAGAGTGCCAGTAATAGGGTGGTTTACCCTATTCAGAAAAGTTTTTATTTGATAAGGATAATACTGTATCCATTCAAATAAATTCCTAAACCACCACATATGTGATAATTTTTTTACCTTAAATTTTGTAACACTAGTGACTTGTGTATTTCTAACGCAGGTTCGACTACAGAGCCAAAGTTCGAGCGTGGGCGGGTCGATCACGTCCGTGGGGTCCGTGGGCCCGGTGGGCGTGAGCGCGGGCGGCACCGTGGTCGGCCTGCTGCAGAACGGCCCGTTCACGGCCGTCGCGATACCGCACTCGCATATAGGTGACAAATTTATTTTTATTTGTAATCAATGTATCCTTTTGTAGATTTGTGTCTTTTTGGCCCATAAACATGTTTTGATAATTTTGTTCTTTTAAAGTTGCGATTTATTCTATGTACCGATATAGTTTAACTTTAGAATTATATCTGAGCGCCCATCGCCTCTTATGAACGTTTGTTCGCTAAATAAAAAATAAAAAATAAAAAATGTAATAACTTTTAATAACGTTTTTCAGCTTCTGCGAGCGTGACGAACGTGGCGAGCGTGGGCAGCGTGGTGAGCGCCGGCGCGGCAGGCGGCACGGGCGCGCGGCGGGTGTCGGCGCCGTTGGTGCAGCTGACGCCGGGCTCGCTGCACAAGCCGCTACAGCTGCAGCAGCCCGTCGTCGTCAACTCGCAGATGCACCACGTGGCGCCCAGCAAGCTCAAAGTGCTGCACGCGCACCCGCTCACGCACTCTCAGCGCGCACAGTTGCTGGCCCAGAACCGCTCGCTCGCGCAGCTCCCCACTGTGGTGTCGCTGGCCGCGCTCGGCGACGCCAAGCCCCCGGGCACCGCGCTGCTCAAGGCGGCGCCGGGCTCAGTGGCGCAGTTCTTCGAGATCAAGGGCGGCCAGCTCGGCAAGGGGCCGCACCTCGTCAATGTGCTGCGCCAGCCGCAGCCGGGGAAAGCCTCGGTGGCGCGCCTCGACCTCGCCGACGCGCGGAAACGCCAGCAGCAGACGGTCGTACTGGACGGCACTCTCAAGGGCCCGCGGCCGCAGCGCGTCAGCGTGAGCCTCGACGGTCGACCGCTGGTGCGGGCGGCGGTGCCGGTGCGTCATCACATCCAATTGAAGAATCGAATCCAAGTCGGGGGTCTGGCGCGTACCGCCGAGCCGTCCACGAGCATCGCGGGCCCGCCCAAGACGACCACCATCCCCGGCTCCGTGGTGGCGAACCTGCTGCAGAAGAACGTGCAGCTGCCTAAGGGCCAGAAGATCGCTATCTCGGGGCCGGGCGGCCAGCCGCTGTCCGCCAACGTGCAGGCCATCGCCTTCACTACGGCGCAGCTGAAGGCGCGGCAGGGACGCCTCATTGCGCAGCCGCGCCCCACACCCGTTGCGTAAGTTTCCTTACTTGCTAACAAAATTTTTACCCAGAAAATGAGTCCAAACTTAAAAAATTTGGGATATTTAGTAACGTATTAAGTACATTGATTCTAGAGACGCATCTTTAAATTAATGTACTTGATACGTTACGACGTATTCTAAAATGTTTCGAGTGACAGTTTGAACTCAATTTTCTCGAAATCAGACTACAATCATCCACTCATGTCTTCAATTAATAACCAAAATATAAAAAGTCTAGGTTACCCGGGCTAATATTGCGGAATTTTAATCACAAAAAGGAAATTTAAGTTTTTCGTATTATCTGCACGCAGTCTAACTAAGCAACCTTTTTGCAATGTGTCAATTTGATACTTATCTATGTATTCACAAATCTTATCATAAAAAAATAATGAATCAAACAATTGCAGCGAGATAGTGGAGACGACGACTGCCCCGGCGCCGACGTCGTCGACAGGCGAGGCGGCGCTCGGGGACGGAGAGGCGGCTGCCAACGGCGGCGTGCGGCGGCGCCCGGCCGACACGCTGCCCATGGAGGTCACGTGACAGCCCGCGCCGCTGCCGCCGCCGCTCCGCCGCCGCCGACCCCGCCCCGCCGCTGCCGCCGACGCCGACGCCGCCCCACGAGCCGACAAACACAAACGAGCCAGACTTGTCACCGCGGACGAAACCCGTTCGTCGTCGAAGCTAGCGACGTCATCCGACACACCCGGTGAGCGTCCAGGCGCTCCCGAAGCCCACCCTACTGACCCACCATTGACGGGCGACATACCTGAAGGGGTAAACCGTACGAGGAATGATACTAGAAGTATCGATTCGAGTGGAGAATTTCACGTGACCGACTTGAGAAAATTACCTTTTACATATATTATTAACAAAGGTAAAAATGATACACCAGATGTGACAAAGAAAGGTTCTGTATCCAAGGACAAACAAGATTCTCCGAGGAGCGATCGACAGTTGATCGATGAACCCATTCCAGTAAACGTAGATACGGATGTCGCCGCGGAAGTGACGTGTAATAATTTGGTGGTCTCCGAAGTCGATACGCGCACGGAGTCTTTACCGATACTAGTGTTCTAGCAGAAACCACCGTAGGTGCACGGTGCACGCAACGTATAGATTGTATTTCAAGTTATCAGAAAACATTTGCCAGTTATTGTATTATGCATACATCTCGGTATTGTGTAGAACACACACATAATATTCTATAATTTGGTATGATAGAAAATGTTTTGACACAGCAACATCGTCAAATGTTTGTGTTGTGAAATAATATGAGAAAAAATATACATTATAAATTATAATGTATTAAATATTTCGTTTGTAGCTCGTTACATAACTTGACATATAATCTGTACTTTAATTAAACCTTAATATGCTTCAGTGTATTTTGTGTGACAAATTGACAGTTATTGTTTATTGGAATTGTGGATTATTATATTAGAGAAAAAAATGTATGTCACTATGTTTCCATAATAATAATATTATGCATATTGGTAAAAGTATCTGAATTGTAACTCTTGCTTTTAAAGGAATAATTTCCACCGTCTTTGCTGATGTATTGTTTCTCAGTATAATTATACCTTTATGCCTATTAACTCTTTTAAACTATTTGTAATAGAACTATAAATATTACATGGAAATAATTTCAAAAATGTTGTCTAAATCAATATAAGATTTGAGAATATTACCAATATTCATATTATGTTATAGTTAATATCAATCTAAACTTGTAAACATCATTGCTGTTGTAATGTAGACAAACCCCAGTCCAAGCGCGTTCTACTATTCGTGTTTAAATGTTCGACTTACAATATTAGACATTAATCGGAGTTTATTCTGTACTCTAATTGTTGTTTATGTAGGGTAAATAAATGTAGACACGGGATATAGGCGTGTCAAAACATGTATATGTACAGAGTGCATAAGTGCAAATACGTTTCTCGACACGAGCATTTTGTTTAATGGAAAACTAATATAATTACTTGGAAGTATGGTCCATAATTATTGTAATGCAAGCTTCATTGAAAGTAATTTAAGTGGCTGTGAAATAGTTAATACATTCAAAACTGCGGCTGCCAGCCTCCTGCTTCACATGCATACAGTCACGTGTGTGTAATATTTACCTGTGTATTACTTTATAAAAATCTGTAATTTAAATAATTTGGTGTATAAACTGAGCGTGCGCTTCAATTATATGGAATACACCCGCAGGCACGTCATGGATTCAATTAGCGTTTTAGATGTTGTATATCAACTTGTAGTATACAAAATATGTTTTGCAATAAGTGGCTGGCACTAGATTTGTTTTAGCGAAACTTTTGAGTTGTTTTTCGAACCAGGGAACTATGGAAAAAGTAATCGTAACGATAAGTAGTCGTCGAGTGTATATTTAATGTAATGTATGAATTGTATTATATCTGTATTATATAGTTTGTGTAAATTGGTTTAAGGCTGGCGGGACCAGCCGCCCCGAGTCTTGTACAGTAGTCGCTATATGGTTTGTTACTTGTTATGTTCGAGACAAAACTACATTTGTATGTGATTCGAGACATTTCAGTGGTGTGTCCAATGTGGCATTTTAGACATGTAATTAAAGTGGATGATTGTAATAAATATAGCTTGTTGTCTTGTATATGTTACTAATTGTGTAAAATATAATTGTAAGTTTTAACGAAATTCCAAAAGGACCGAAATATAGATCATTACTTTTGATTTGAGGAGGATCCAACATTTCATTACTCTCTCCTCGAGACCCGAATGCATAGGCTCCGTTTTAATATGCTTCTTAAGCATCTAGTTTAGGTACTTTTTATCATTTTTCCGTGACGGGAAAGTTTGCCCGTAAATAAATATGTGGATTAATTAAAATACATTAAATATCGATTGGATAATATTTATTTAATTTTAAATATACAATTAGTGAAGTTTAACTTATAAAATGGTACCTCAGTAATTTAATTTTGTCACATATTATGTACGATATTTAAACGGCAAGCCATATAGTCGACGAGCGCCGGTTCCTCGCGTGCGCGGTGCGTGTCACACTGTGGTGACGATAAATCGTCCAACAGTCAACCATGCTACATTATTCAAACAAAGTGGACAATCGTTTCAAACGTAATAAGTTAAATAGTAAACATGATTAACAACGTTATCTTTTTTGTCATATTTACATTTTACGCGACATCATACAAGGCGAATACGTTTAAATGAGTCGTCATTAAAGTTATACTGTCTTGAATTTAAAAAATATGCACTTGGTAATAAAAGTGTATTTTTATTAGCATTAAAAAGTAACAATTATATTTTACTGAATTTTTTGAAACAGTACATATTTTATTTAACACATTAAAATATTGGTTGTAATTTTTTTTTCCTGTAACTTTGCAGTTTTAACATGTGTGACTTATATAATAAGTCGATATTCAACTTCACTTATACTTGAATTATTATAAACTCCTCGTTTTTTCACAGAGGAAATATAAAGACATTTATATCCTTAACAATTTTATGATAATATTATTTATTTTTAAGCAGTCGCATTAACCGGTCTCGCTTAATGACCTCTAATAGAGTACATAAAAGTTAACTTCAATAGATGTGCTTTTAGTTATTACGGTCAAGAAATATATATAGTTCTAAATGTAGAAATAAATCAACAAAATAATTATTACGATATGAATATGCTTTCCGCTACGGCGTTTGTGAGCGGAGCTGTACGCTGGTCCGCGTCCCGCACGCAGCCGCAGCGCACAGTTGCGCGCACCTCGTGTAAATTATAAATCTTATCTAAGAAACTACACTGGCTATTGATTTTGTATTATATCAATATTATAGCCGTTTTATGTTTAATTCTCATTGTATGTATTAAGTATTTGTTGCTTTTTTATTTGCATTCCTTTGTCAATACATATACCTTTCAGTGGGCGAGTGTAGTTTCTTTAGTAAATTAAATAAATGTTTGTCCATTCAACTTATTAGATTTTTCCAAGAAAATAAAAAAAAAATATCTCAAAAACATTACGGTTAAAAATATATTTAACTATTGGGGTTTAAACTTTAGCTATGCGAACTGTATCGAGTGTGCGCATACTGTTGTCTCAATTTTAAAAAATGCGAGTCGTTTCGTTGGGTCCGAGACCATCGCCGAATACGACACGCGACAAAAAAATGTAATGGTTTAACGATGTCTATACATGTGTATCTAGTAAGTATCATATACTATACCAAAAGGCTGCAAATTTGGAAAAATGTAAAAAAAAATTGGCCCCTTTTTTGGGGCCGGTATCATACGCTTAGTAAAGTGGATAGGAAGATGTACCTCATAAGTTTCTGATTTTTAGACTAGGCTGCTCGGGCGCCCCACGCTTCCCGGACATTAGCTTACTTAGCTTCACTCCGGGACCTCCGGGGTAGCGGTGTACTTTAGTTTATGTAAATATTATTTTTAGTTGGCGGGAAGGGGGAAGCGTGCGCGGCTCGCGCTAT
Source organism: Celastrina argiolus (assembly GCA_905187575.2). NCBI lineage: Eukaryota > Metazoa > Arthropoda > Insecta > Lepidoptera > Lycaenidae > Celastrina > Celastrina argiolus. Next base: position 5,433,748 of record LR994579.1, on the reverse strand, counting down.
AATGAATTTGCTGTAAATTGTTTGTAAAAATAGTCATGTTCAGAATTTCAGTGTAGTTTTGTTGATTATTTTTTTCAACCGGAAATTGCTAAATAAAGCGAAGATTCTGTTTCATTTATTTTGTTTCATTTACCCTCGATAATATCATACAGTGTTGATGTATAGTAACTTTTTAAATTTAACCTAAACGTAAACGAACCAAAAACATCAAAATTTTCACATAATTACTTATCAACTTTTACCGGAATATTAAAGGATCATACATTATCCAATACAATTTATAATAATAATGAACATATTTAAAAATTATACGAAAAACTTTTACAGCAAACATACCAAATTGTGACACTGCCGACTGTAGTCATTATATAATTCATATTCGCAAACGATAAATCATTGTATTGTAATGGCAAATTGGCATCAATCGACTAGGGGTTGGTGCCATAGGCGGGTTTGTTTACGTATGGGTTAAATAATACCGTATGGGTTTAATAATTCCGTACCTACTATAGTACAGAAGTAACTGTCTAAACTGTTGAATAGGTATCTTGTATGCCCCTCGTCTCCTTAGTACTATTACTAATATTTACCGCTAGTACCATTGATTACTCTAATACAGCTGCCGCAGCAATCTTTATCTGTATTGTAATTTCTTACTAGCTTCATCATTCATATTTTCATACAGTCCTAGCGGTACATGTTGGTATCAGTATTGTTTGGCGAGATAGTATATTAATGTTTTAATATATAATTAGACGAATTAAAAAAAGTATCATCAATAGTACCAAGGAGACGATGGGGTTGAAAGTTGTATGTGGAACAATGAAAACGCAATGCTATATTGAACATTTATTTCGATTCTTTTAAACATTTATGATTTTTTAGGAAAAAATACAAGAAAATGAAATACACAAACAAATGTTGAATGACGTTTTTATAGCACTGCAATAATAATACATATATACAAAGACCAATAATGCAATTTCAACTATGGCTGCATTTTAATATCTAGATTCTAGACATTTTATAGAGTCATCTTTAAGGTGTAATTTTCATATCCTATACACGTCTGGTGGTCAATTCTGTTACTTAAATCGTAGTTTCGACATGTAAAACTACAAAATGTTATCTCATATAAACTCCAAACGCGTTTTGGTTGGTACAATTTCAAATTTATAATTCACAATGAATTCAAGTTAAGTTTAAGGCGAGAATTTGTGGTTACGTAGGAGTAAACAACCTTTTAAACTACTATTATCTTAAATTATATATTATCTTAAACTATCATTGGTAATGTAAATTATCACATAGCTAACAATATCTAAAACAACAGTATTTATCACTACACAATAATATTTTATACATATCTATTAAAGGTGACGATCAACTTTAATGTTACGCTTATGTTTCAAATGTGTCTTTTAATGTTAAAATAATGCTTTAAATTTATTTTATTGTAAAAAACAATAGAGAAGGGAGAAACTTTATTTCAATTATATATAGTACATCATAAAACTATTGTATACTACGTTCCGATTAAGTGTGATGTAAGTGTCAACAATGCTCAGTATGGGCGGCTATTATACTTATAAATTTAAATGTCACTTATTCAGGAATCAAAGATAACAAATGATACTTTAAATGCCGAATCGCATTTTTGTTTACCTTCGAGTATTAGATTGTCAAATTATACACTTTTTTCAGTTTTGCTCACTATTTACACGACACAATCACTCATTTCATTTCGTCCGGTATTCTGAGTAAGAATAGCATCAGTCATCGTTCCCGCGTTTACGACACCCACGACAAGGCGACAGAGGGAACATATATCCGGAAATGTGCAGCAGTGTTTCCTCGGACATTGTTATCATCTCAATACTGGTCTCGCCAACCGGCCTGCCAAGCGTGGCGAGTATAGGCAACTTTCTGTCATCCAATACTCTGGGGGAGGCTTATGTTGACGTCATACACGACGACGATCACTCATTCCATATGTCGTCCAATATCATACGACCGAGGTCCATGTGTCAGTCGTACGGCAGGGGCTCGGGGAGTACACTCTCCTCCGTGATGTCCTCAGGTCTATACTCCAGCTCGGGCTGCTCTTCCGCGCGGGACACGTACGACGAATGGGATTCCGCGTCACTGTCACTCTCGTCTTTCTGCATGGAAAAGAAAAAGTATGAAGTAAACTATGTAAATTATTTATACGTATTGTTTTAGAACTTAAATGATAGTTGCGTTGTTAAGTCATGTGATTGAGGGAAACATGGGCATCCAAAATTAAAAAAAATATTTGACGAATTGCAGATTCTGCAAGGAAAAGCGCGACATTCCACGCCACCTTCTACTTCAACATAACAAATATTTGGCTAACGTCAACTTTTTTTTAACGGGCAAATGGCCCACCACACATTCCCACCACTGCAACTCCTGCAACCCATCCCTCCTACCATCATAAATTTTCCCATACAATAATTATAAAAAAAGTACATTTTCAGCGCTGGACAGTAAACTCTATATACGGGACCCTAGAGTATTATCACTAATTTATTTTACACCTTGTATAATCTCATATCTTATCGTAAATAATATTTCTGTACGGATGCTGGGGCTACATATCTACCAAATGGTTTTTACAATTTAAATCTGAGATGAAAACAGAATTCTGTGAACTACACCTCGCCGTGTACACACAGTGAATAAACTACGCCTAAAAACGCGCACACCGCATCGGCTCTTCTACTAATGCGGTATGGAGTTTTTTGTTATAATGTGACTGACAAATAAAAAAAACAATTAATTAATATTATAGCCTGTATACCTTGTGCGTAAAGGGCGTGTAGGTGGGCACGGCGGTGTGGTAGCGGCAGGCGGCGGACGGCAGCGGCCCGCGCGCCACCACCTCGCGGCAGCGCGCCACGCCGCGCGCGTCGCCGCACATCTTGAACAGCACCTGTCACGTGCGATACAAACCATGATATAATATAGCAAATAAAGAAAATAAACACAGACTACTTCTTTAATGTTAATTGCTCATAAGTTTATACAATTGTTATTTTTAATAATATTATTTCTTTATTAACATTGTATAGTTAATGGTAGTTAGTTCTTTGTAAGTTATTTCCTTTACTTTCTGCTCGTCTGATCAATGTCTACCGTACTGTTAAAATTTTTATATATCCTGTTCGTTCTATTCGTGAAAACTTGTAATTGGCCATTTTTTTCTATGTTGCTAAACCTGTGCTAGCTATATATAAGTTTTCCTTAAAAAAATAATCAAAAAAATATGTAATCTTATCTTATTCTTATTTCTTATCTTCTTTATATATAAAAAAGAATTGCTGTTCGTCAGTCTCGCTAAAACTCGAGAACGGCTGAACCGATTTCGCTCTCTTTGGTCTTGAAATATTCGTGGAAGTCCAGGGAATGTTGAAACGGTTTTTTATGCCCAACGAAGTGGGCACCGCGCAGCTAGTTAAAAATATAAATAAGCTGGCATACCAATTTCAATGTCAGTAGCCGGTTTTTTTTAAATCAGGGCCTCGAGTCGTACGGATTTTATTACTGATTGACGTAATAATATCCGTTATCTTTTAAATAAAAGCAGCGTTGTATCATGTATGATCTCATAAGATAATCACATTCGAGTTGTTTCGGATACTAATCTTTCTAACATTTGTAAATCAACAATATGTACATGTCATGTTTTATATTGCAAGTGTGTGCGCAATTGACACGGACACTCTTCCTTTTACTCTCATAACCCAGTGTAATAACAGTGGTATTAGATTGTCTATCACTTTTCATCTTGGTATAATTCCCTAAGAGCAACATAGAAAAAAATGGCCAATTACAAGTTCTCACTCGAACGCTTTGTTCGTCTGAAGGATCTGAATGAAAGGATCATTCAGATCCTTCATCAATTGTTCTACCTGATGGGGGTCGTTGAGTATATGTTTGAGGCAATAGCGCGTGGCGGGCAACGCGTTGGTGTCGCAGCGCACCCCGCCCTCCGCGAACCGACAGCGCGGCTGCGGCGCGCCGCGCGGGTGTTCGCGCACCTGAAACGGACTAGACCTGTACAAACTAGGTATAAAAATAGTAGATTGGTTCTTACCGAAAAAAAATCCTCCTATTTAATTTGAAGCCCTAAATATGTTTATATTTAGAAAAAGATATTCTTATTACATATTTTCACGATACTGTGTAAAAGTTCTCGTAGATAGAAATTCGTTTAATGAGCACGTATTGGTACACATAAACACGTACGTATATACATACACACATGCACGCACCCAAATTAAACATGCACGCATTGAGCTGTGGCAGTTCCCGCCGCTCGCACGCACGTACACACACACATGCCCGCACGCACACTAACCCGCGCTTGTGTAGCCGGAGCGCCATGACTGCGATGAGCCTGTACCCGTCGCCGTACACCGTATGCTGTGGCAGTTGAAGCCTCTGGCATGTACACATACACACACACACGTACGCACGCACGCACACTCAACCGTGCGGCGGTTGTGCGGCCAGCGCGCCATGACTGCGGCGAGCCCGTACTCGTTGTATATCTTCAGCTGCCGCAGTTGCAACCGCTTTCACACACACACACACGCGCGAACACTCACCCGCGCTCGGCGCTTGTGCAGCTGGCGCGCCATGACCGCGGCAAGCCCTGCGGAGCGCCTGTATCCGGCGTACGCCTTCAGCTGCCGCAGTTGGCGCCGCTCACGCACCGTCACGCCACTGCGCGCTTGCGAGTTTATACTGCCTGCAATTTATTTGTATTAGTTAGGAGGACTCATTACTCATTAAAATTCCTACACTCCGTTCACAACAAATTAAATCTAATCGTATTCACTCATTTCGAGTTTAATACATAAATTCAGTTTACATTCGAATTTATTTCAGGATCTGATCGGGCTATAAAAAGATTAAAGAAAGATAATAATTTTGTGGGTATACTTATACTGAATATTCTAGTTGTATGTAGGTGTGTTCAATATTTAGGAAACACCATTGTCATAATGCGCCTTACCATTATTCTTTACAATTTAATTTCACGATGGTAAGATCGATTTACACCAAACGAACATAGATCTAGAGTTTTGCTAGAACACAAGAACGCTTTGATGAGACCGCTCGGTGGCGCGAGCACGTCCGAACACTAGAATGCTCTAAGCAACTGTTCGCGCGCTCTTGCACCGTTTACATCGAGTGAGCATTCTTAGAATATTCTATAGAATCTTTGCGAACGCACTAAGAACAACGAAAGAATGCTCTACGCCTGTTTACACTAGAAGAATTTGATGTAGTGAGGGATAGAATGAGCATTCGCTCGTTGGATGTAAATCGACCTGTAGTGAACTTACAGTATTGCTCTTTCTCTGTCCGAAGTGAGCGCGTATATTCCAGCCGTGCCGTTTGCAGCATGACCCTCAGTCTCTTCATCTGTTGTATGTACGCCTCCCTCAGGGTCTTCAGAACTGTTTTCGTTTCGCTCACCGCCTCCTCTGCTGTGTAAACGCCAGCCCGCCTGAAATATGTCATAGAATAAGTTGTAGTAATATTATTTTACTATCTTTCAAAAAAGGTATTTATTATATAGGGTTTTTTGTAGGATTAGACTATACCCGTGTTTGTCACTCTATAAAATCATAGTGTTATCATGTTCTGATATACAAGTTTTATCAAGAAACGAAACGTTTATCTGTCAAATAGAGATCCTATTTGACAGAGGTTTCCCAAGTAGAGGCTTCGTATGCGATAGTTTCATTTATACGGGCCCGAATGATCCTTTTTTGTGAGTGCAGCAACATCGAAACAACACTCACACTTGACGACCTCCGTAGCGCAGTGGTTGAGCGCGTTGGTATCGACCGAAAGCTCGCGGGAGGGAAGAAAAAGGTTTTCAAATGTTCCTGGGTCATGGATGTGTATTAAATTTGTGTATAATATAATAAAAAATATCTAGTATTAAATATATTTCCGTTGTCTGGTACCTGTAACACAAGTTCTACGAATACTTATCCCGGGGCCAGATTGACGTGGTGTGAAGCGTCCGTAGAGATTATTGTTATTAACACTCACCAAAGAGGCATGTCCTCTGCCGGCGCGTCCTCGGTATCGGACACGGGCAGTTCGGGGTGACCGGCCACAGCGCTGTCCGCGTCGCTGTCGCTGCCGCTGCCGCACTCCATCAGGGTGCTGGACACCTGGGCGTTCACTGCGCGACTGTCAATGTCCTCTGAAAGTATAATGTTCGATCAAAAATAAGCTAAAATTAATATTTTTGTCAATCAATAGCCGTGTCCGGTGGCTTATTTTTTGACGAATGCGCTTATAAAGAATCAATTAAAAAATGAAAAAAAAAAATGAAATGACAAATTTTATTTCCAAAAAAAACTTAACATGTTATTCTCGGAATGTCAACAAAAAAAATGCTACCTTTATTTCCTGTTACCGGTCAATTTCTTTAGATTAAAATTGACAGGTAACAGAAAATAAAGGTTTTTGATTGGTGCTGCGTGCTTTTTTGACGCGCGCATGCGTCAAAAAAACAAGCCACCGAACACGGCCAAAGTTTCACAGCGTATAAATTCCCTTCCAATCCCAATATCTATTCCTTGCGGGTTGCGGGAAAGAAAAAAACATCAAACCAAGAAAACGTCAAAAATAGCGTCGATTTTCAGTCTCTTGGCTTCGACGCGCTCACGGTGATGCGGCGGAGTCCGTGACTCTCAAGTTCGTGTCGTCAAGTCTCAAGAATAAAATGTTTTTTATTATTTTTATTTTATGCTGGACATAAGAAAGTATTTCCTGGGAAGCTGCCACACTTGGCAGGCGGTTTGGCGAGCTGTTTTAAAATGTGGCTGTACAACTAGCGCCACAATCCTGTCCGGCGCTATATATACGACATCTGAAAACTAGTACAGTACAGACAGTACAGTGTACAGTCGTCCTGACCGAGCATACCATCTCGCTCGGAGTTCCCCCTTTGGAGCTTCCACTAGTATTCCCTCAAAAATAATAACGATTCCCTGTGTCGCCGACACCCGCAGGAACGAGTGTTCTCCGGCACCCCACGAATAAAATAAATAAATAAATATGCGTTTATTTCAGACTAAGGGCGTGTTTCACCAAGCAATGTTCAAGTTAACGCCATGTTAAATATCATGTTATCCCTCTCGTATTTCCTGTCAATGAATGAGATGGCATGGTATTTTAACATGGCGTTAACTTTAACATTGCTTGGTGAAACACGACCTTAGTCTAATAGAGTGTTAGTAATTACAATTTATTAAACTTAAACTACGTTAGTAACTGATACAAAAAAAAACAAAAATTAACCCAATTAATTCATGTATCTACTAGGTCTCTTTGTAGCACTCGGTACGTGTACATGAACATGTACCCAATGGCGCATAATTGGACACTCGACCTTATCACTTATCACTCTGAGAATGGTGTTGGTGCTCGCGCGTACTCGGCGCATCAAAGAGGCAACCCGCTTTCGTATGACAGCTTGAAAGCCGTCAGTATGTGTTTGCGCAAACATATGTGATGCGCTGCAGTATCGCGGGAGCCCCAACATCACTCTCAGAGCATTATTATATTGAACTCGGAGGGCGCTGTAAGCTCGCTGCGTGTAGTTAACCCACAGATTGCATGTGTACATAGATTGGCAAAAAGCTTTAAAAAGAGTTACTTTAACCTCTGCACTACGATATAGGAGTAAGTGACTACTCACTGAAGGGGTCGATGGCGTGCGCCGGCGCCTGGTCGAGGTCGGCGGGGTCACTCACCACCGACACCGCCGACGCGCACGAGGTCGTCCGCGTGCGCTCCGGCCTGCAAATACAGTTCATATTTCATTGGTTACTTACGGCGCGGCGAGGAATAACCGCAACTAGCGCCACTCTTTTTAAAATAATTTTTACTAAAGTACTTTAGTTATTACTTATGAGAGTAAATACAGTATAGGATTTAGAGCTGTAATTAAATGCCAATAAATCAGTTTAACTATTTACTTAAAGTTTGAACCGATTACTTTTTTTAATAAGATCTTTGTGTCGTAAAATTTATTTTAAAAAGAGTGGCGCTAGTTGCGGTTTTTCCTCGCCTTAACATGTCATTTTTATTTAATTCACCAAAACTTAAATTCTATCATTACAGGATCGTGACCTAGTTCGATAGACAAGCACATAATTTTTACATAGTATTGAATAAGACACTTCAAATTATAAAAACAAAATAAATTGCACTTTTTATATATCTAGATAACATAACAATAAAATTTCATGCTCGGCTATTGAGTTAAGCGTGCGCAAAGCGCATGCAATTTTATTTAGACATGAATGGATAAAGGTGATATTTAGCAAAACAGTTATTTCGATAATTTTAGACCAAACTGTACCAAACGCAATATATTTAGTACACTCTCAAAAGAGCCGTCTCTAGAATCAATGTACTTAATACGTTATTTTACGTTACATACGTTTACATGTCGTAAAATGTTTAAGTGACCGTTTAATCTTAATTTCCTGGGTTTTTTGTGACATATTACCTTCATCCGTTCATGTCTTCAATTAATGAATAAAAGTTAGCAACAATATTTTATTTACAGTAAGTGGGAGCAAAAAGTCTACTAATTTATGGTAATAATGTAGTTCTGGCAACATTGTTTAGACTGCAACTTTCTTAAGGCTCGTCGTTCATTTGATATTAATCGCTACGAGTGCATAGTTGTATGCTACGTATTAATGTGTCAGGTGGTATTTTCCAAAGTTAATCATCTTACCCTTACGCCCATATTAATAAACACGTCTCAAACTCGATGTCGAGATTGTTTTATTAATATAGACCTCAGTCTGGTAAACTCTTAGGGCCTACGTGTAGGTAATATAATTTCTTTAACACCATACAGTCCAGTATTACTTATCATCTTAATATTGTATATCACTGGATGTGCAGGTCAGCAAATTTTGTACCTAATAAAGTAACACGGCAAGCACGTCTGTCTACGTGTATATCAATAACTTTATATCGTATTATAGGTTAATATTTTTCCAATTAAAAAAAAACACTGTGGCATGAATAATATATTAACTCTATGGTTCTATTGTAAGAAATATTATTAAAATGTAATCCATTTTCCTGACGTCCGTAATAACAAACTTTGACTTAAACACATATATAATACTAGCTGAGCCCTCGACTTCGTTCGCGTGGTTTTTGAGTGACTTAATCCAGCACAAGCAACGAAAGTCCCCAAATGTGAATAATTTCCCCCGTTTTTGCAACATTTCTCACTGACGCTTCGCTCCTATTGGTCGCAGCGTAATGTTATGTAGCCTAAAGCCTTTCTCTATAAATGAACTATCCAACAAAAATATAATTTTTCAAATCGGACCAGTAATTCCTGAGATTTAAACAAACAACCAAACAAACAAAATCTTCAGTTTATAATATTAGTATAGATATACTTTAGGACCTCAGTCAGTATACAGTGCGCCACCTGGTGAGACAAAAAACGATACCCCTCGTTATGTGCTACTAATAACTAACCGCACATAGTGCTGCAGCTGGTTGAGCAGACTCTCGCTGGTGGTGACCGGCGGCGGCGGCGCGGCGCTGCGCTGGCGGGCGTACAGCGCGGCGCGCGCGTGCTCGAAACACAGCCTGAAAGGTTACAATAGTATTATCATTATAGTCCTTTAATATTCAGGTGAAAGCGTTGATAAGTGTGCACAATAAGTAAATATGTGAAAATTTCAGTGTCTTTGGTTTGTTTACAATATGGTAAAACTGATCCGGGACGGAACTGATATTATAAAACAAAGTCGTTTTTCTCTGTCTGTATGTATGATCTTTAAAACTGCTCTACGAATTTTCATGGGATTTTTTAAAAGATAGTATGATCCAAGAACATGGTTTATATGATACATGCATAATGTAGTAGAGGATAACTTATTATTATTGATTATGGTCGAGCAGCTAGTGGCTGATATGACCATATCTCACAGTGTTGGAATTGTGCCTCTTCCTTATTTTTTTTTACAGATAAATTTCGAGATTTTTAATGTGGTGACGATAAAGACATTTTGTAGTATATTTAGTACCAACACTGGATCCGTGCAAAGCCGGGGCGGGACGTCAAATTTGTTACCTATTCAACTCTATTTTTCCATTATAAAGGTTTAAATTTGGATTTCGGAAATATTGTTACAAACGCAGACGCTCGTTACAACGTTTATAAATTAATTATTATTCCTTACCCCTGCTCCTTGTCAGCAGGCGCGGGCATCGAGCAGCGGACGCCATTTTGTGCGACGTGCACGCACTGCTTGTACGGCGCGGTCTTGTCGTCCAGTATGTGGCGGGCGCAGTACGCGCGCCCCGCGACCACGGGCAGCGTGCACTGGTACGCCGCGTGCGTGCACGTGCGCGACCGTAGCACTATATCTTTCTCTAGCTGAAACGTAATTGCATAATTTGATTAAAACATACGTCGTTTCAGCAATGACGTCCACTGCTGATGACTGCTGGACATAAACCTGCAAAATTTCATGAGGTTTAGTTGGCTATACTCGTCACGCTTATATTATTAAAGCGTAACCAGAAATATATATAATAGATTTGCTTTTATATTGCGAAAACTATATAAAAGTTATATTATATAGAAAAACACTTTTTTACACACATTTTTTTATTGTGGCAATACCAAATCAGTGATTTTTAATACTCTGAAATAACTTGAAACATCAAACATCTATTTGTTAATGAATGGTAGGTAATCAGTTGTTTACATGAATATTTATATTCGATTCGCTGTTGAGTTACAACGGCTATTGATCTTAAGCACACTCAATTTGGCGCGTGTGTTAGTGCGACAGCACGTGCTGTTCGTTCACTCTGGAACCATACTGAGAAGTGAGAATTTAATATAAATATTTATAAAATTGGATTTCAGACTTAGTTTTTTTTTATCGTAAATACCTGTGCACGTAATTTCTCCTCCTCCTGTTTCTTGACTAGCACAGGGTCGGGTGGTTTGATGGACTTGACGTTGGTTATCTTGATGGATGACGACCGCCCCCCGCGGCTCAGCATCCTCACTTTAGGCAAATGAATTATCCTTGGTGTTTGCGACATGATTCTATTTAGCTGCAAAAGGGAATTACAATGTTTCATATTATTAAAAAAGTATTAATAACATTTTTAATTTTGTACTCATTTTATACACGTTTAAGATTTTGATGATATAGAGGACTAATCAGCGGACGATGTATTTACGTGCCTATTTTTAAGAAATATAAAAATCTCCAAATTAATCTTCCCAATTTGGCATAAGTTAGCTCGTCTTTAATTTTGAAAAGCGCGCGAATATTTATCTGGAAATGTCAAATAAATGTCCAATTAATTATTATTATTCCTAAGAAAGTTAATAATAGTTTCCAGCTACATAATAAACAGAATTTAAATAAATTATGATTTTTTGTGCATTTTCTAGCAGCATTTAAAAAATATTTTTCGATATTACGAATTTAAAATAAAGTGTTTTGAATGCAGTGGTGAGTCGGCCATTTTCACCGTGTGACTGAGTTTCTGGGTTCGTTATATTGAAATCGTTTTATTTCCTAGAAAAGTTGTTCTTAGGCCTTAAAAATTTTAACAATCGATAAAGTATAGCGTGCCCTTTAAAATAAAACAAAGTGATAAACAAATATGTACCTGTGTTCTTTGCAGATCAACATTATGTCACTGGAGACCTCACTGTGAAACCACCAAATTTTTACAATGGCGGCCGCTTAAAAACTCACGGAGCGTAAACACTAAAGTGACATTTATATCATACGTAGTAATTTTCAAGCTTATCGTTTTATTAAATCAAGTAACATTTTGGTGTTTATTTAGAAAGTAATTTAGAATGTGCTTCTCAAAAGTGCCTTAATAATTATAAAAATCACTCAAATGATATTGTTGCTTGTATCCGTTTGCCACTGTGATAGTGCTATCTCTTTCCCACTCACGCACATAGACGGAGCAAAGCTCTCCGTCGTGCCTTTTCAACAGTCATTGGAATTTCCATTCAATGGCTGGAGCACAAGAAAAATGGTACTTTACAAAAGAACAATTACAATCATCACCAAGCAGAAAATGCGGTTTAGATGCAGATAAAGAACTTGCCTACCGGCAGCAGGCTGCTAATCTTATTCAAGATATGGGCCAGCGTCTTCAAGTGTATCCTTTTCAATCAAGTGCAATGTTTTCGTTGAGTCATGTGGATAAAACGTGCAAAACCTCTCAAAAAGTGTTCATTATATAAAAATTGCGTTATATTCACAAATAAGTTTGATGTAAAATGTATAGAAGTGAGTGTTAAATAAGTTCTACGTTAAAATTATGATGAAACATTATGAAGTTGGAAGGCGTCAGTTGGGTCACTTTCGCGTTGTGACGTTGTGTTCATTTACATGTAAGCCCAAAATCTTGTGACAAAAGGTAGGTCAGAATTTAATGTATCTTTTAAGTCATATATTCTTCCATTAAATATAGTTTCATTTAGGTTATGATCGCATGTTGCGTGCTATTTTTTAGGTCAGTGCACTTTGACAGCTGTGTAGGACGCTTGCGCGCTGACGTAGGGATCGACCTGTCTGGCTTTAAAATAGTGCTTGTATTTTACCGTGTACGTGTTTACGGTAAAAATTGCGCGGCAAAATGATTTATGACCGCGAATCAAGTTCAAACTGCATCGTTTTATGATCTGTATAAAATTCAAATACTATTTTAGATACATTCTTCATAATATACTTTTTACTGAAACGTTTTTATCTTAAATTTCATTAAAATACCTACATACACTTTTTACTTATTAAAATTGTTCTAACAAAACTGTTCTTTTTAAAATCTCTAACTTCTATAGTTTAGAAGATATTGACATTTTAAATAGTAGTACTTTCTATTGCAGGCCAGTATAATTATATACATATTATGCAGTATCAATAATTTTTAATATCCTTTGAATGAAGTATATCTTTGTGATCATTGTCACTGCTGATGTTTTTCCCTGGAATCAACAAGATAATTGTGAAAAGGCAAGCTGGCACAAATTTATCTGTTTTTAAATATATGTAATTATGGCTACTCATATAGAACAGCAGACTACAAAAATGTGGATAATCATTTTTCTATTAAATTTTTGGTATTTTGTTTAGAATCATAATATTAAGAACATGAAATAATTATTCATAGCCTTGTTATGTTTTTAACTATCAAATTTTACTAAACTTTGTATTCTATGGTCCTAATTTACACTTTATTAGTTATAATTGCCATAAAAATGTGTATAGAAAAAAAAAATGGGTGCGTGTACTTATGTACGCGCATGAGAAGTTATACTTCTTTAGCATCATTAAAAAATATATATATATATATAATTATATATAGATTTTTTATTATATATAATATATATCTATATATAATTTTTTCGAGACTTAATGAGCGGTTAAGCAGACGACTTCATACTGTTAATTTTGTGTCACAGGTAAAATGCGCATCTTAAAATTTCACTCTCATCATTTTTTCATAACGCGCCTAAAGAAGTATAACTTCAAAAATTACATGACTACGGTGAAGCCAAAAAGTAGTGAAATTATTTTGGCAGTTTATATAATATATTTGTTTCTCCATCCAATTTTAATGAAAGAGGTGTCAATTTAATCATATTAAATACTATGCTACATAATTTTGGTAGCTGATTTTTTATAAATGCTGAATTAAAACTGATTTTTAGCCATTAGGAGTGAAAATTTAAAATGATAATTGTGTAAGTTTTTTATTTTAGTCTTCTTCTAGGTTTCTTAAAGTTTGCTACTTTAACATGCAGCAATTGCACAACAAACTGTGTTTTCCTTGTTTACTTATTGAAACATTGGGGGATTTCCAGTGTTATGATTACATTGTTGTTATTATGTATTTCGTGGAACTACATATAAATAGATAATGGTGCAACATACAGCACATACCTATACAAATAATATAAAATTGAAGAGTTTTTTTTTATTTTAATGCATATATAGCTGTGAAACTCGTATTATACTGTCCGCTTCATAAAAAATTTTGTGATGGATATTCCATTTATCAAGGAAAGCTATAGTTTAAATATTGTCAGGCTGAGACACGTGGAAACAGAAGGCCATTGAAGAATGTTTTAAAAAATCGTTTTGTTTTTTCACTATTTCACACAGAAAAAGGGTTCACCTAGTATTATAATAATAATACTTGGCAAGCTTTTTTTTTATAAAACTGCGATACACTTTTGTAGGCAATAACCAATAAGCAACAACTGTTACTTTGTATGAGTCATTATGGTGTGCACAAAAAATGGCACACATTTTTTGTGAGTCACAGTATTCAACATTCACACTTGTTAGTATAACAGTTCATTTACAATTCATTTCACTCTCATTCATATTCATTTCAGTTATTCCTGGTTTGTTAACTTTGATTTTTATACAGTTGAAACTCAATTTTTTTTATTTTATTTTGTTTAGTTAGTGTTTACTACTTCAAATTATTAAATTGTGTCTTCATTTATTTACTTAGATCAGTAAAGTAGAAGATTCCACTACACACAATTTATGACCATGAACTTTCTAGAACCAGTATAGTTTAATTGAACATATAATTTGTGATTGACCTTAGTAATGTTGCAAGTTTATTCATGTTGACCTAGGTTATGCTCGAGTTAACCTTCAAACGTAGGCATTCGCAATTTGCCTTGGTAAATTTCTATGGGATATGTAAAAAAAATATCCTTGCTTAAACTGTTATTTAATTTTTTTCTTATATTTGTGTTTAATTTTGGGGCTTTTACTTTGAACATATAATTTCCTTAGCACCAATAACAGAGCTCAGCTATGTATAAATACAGCAATAGTGTATATGCACCGGTTCTACGCGTTCCACTCCTTCACACAGTTTCACAGAAATGCAATAGCAGCGGCGGCACTCTTCCTAGCTGCAAAGGTATGTTTCTTTCACTAAAATTATAAAATGTTGTTTATACATTTTAGTAATCTTACTACGAGATTATTAAGTTAAAATTTACTTACATACCTAACTTGGTATGTTTACATGAATTAAAAGTGTAATTTGTTTTTTGCAGGTAGAGGAACAACCAAGGAAATTGGAATATGTTATAAAAGTGGCCCATGTCTGCCTCCACAGAGGTGAAGGTGTGAACGCCCTTACCTCAGAACAATATCAAGAACAGGTATAAACATTATCTTACATTTACATATTTTGTTTTGCACTTGCAATGATTAATGTTAATACTGAAGGTTACTCAAGATCATGTGACAAATGTCTTGATTTCATTTTTATCTAAGGGTTTGTGCATACTATTGTTTGTTTACAGTAGTAGTCATGCTGATATAGCAGTAAAATTATTAAAATCTATTTATATAGCAGTAAAATTATTTTAATCCTGATTATTTTTGGCAACAATAAATTTTAAATATCACTTAATCCCTTGGGTCAATAAACTTTAAAAATACATATTATATCTTTCATCTTTTTGTTTAATCTGCAACATAGTGAAGATTACAATTTAAATTGCTTTTTTTTGTTTTAGGCACAAGACCTAGTGTTTAATGAGAATGTCCTGCTACAGACTTTAGGGTTTGATGTAGCCATCGACCACCCACACACATACGTTGTGCGGACATGCCACCTTGTCAAAGGTGAGCCGTCTCCTTGCTACGCGCTCGACTGGTTGTGGCTTTCATATTAGAGCTTGTATGACTGGGACCTATATTTGGAGACTTTTATTGATTGGGCATCCACTGTTTTAGGTTTTAGATTTTATAATTGCATGATAACGAAAAACATGTTTGTAGATGATTCTACAACAACTCTCTCTCTAGGTACTCACATAATATTTATAATGTTTATTAAACTTTAAACAAGAAACTTATAAAACAAAGTCATTTTAAATAAACATACTACATAGTATAATATACATATTGTCTATGATTCTATGGTTCTCTTTTTGCCTATTGAAAATAGCATGCTTATATATTGTAAAAGTTATTTATATTAATTGTTGTAGTATGTGCCTTTACACACGCGCCTTCGGCGCCGCTGGATATGTATAAATTTACCCGCGACGCGAGAGCTGCGGTTCGCCGCCGGCGTTGCGGCACATAATCCAAATGTATTAGCCGCTGCGCGTGTGTAAGCGTACTAACAGTGGATGTTATAAAGCTCCAAATAAAATTGTATGATATGAAAGTAACAAAACCAGTGTCTAGTCGGGGATGGTGTTGCCAATCCAAAAAAATACATCGGCATAAAGATGGAGAAGTATTTTTTAATGCAATAGTAACAGGTATGTTATAGTTTATATATTACATAGAAACACATTATTATCATCCTAACGTGTGTGCGTAATTACTCCATATACATAATTTCCTTATAATTATTAGTTCCCATTTCAATAGTGTGATAAACGGTTGATAATAAATATACTTTTTGTATATCATCCCTTGTTAAAGTGGTATGTACGTTCTCTAAACAAATACAATTTAGTCCTCCCGTCCCAGCTTGTCATTCCACTATGCAATATGCTTTGCTCATTTTCACTCAAACCATAATCATAAGAACAATTATACTTCATATTGATGGATGGCACTTAAAATCCTGATAAATAGCACTTGAAGTAGATTAATTTAATCAAATGATTAAATAAGTTGCATATATAAAAATATAGTTACTTTAAATGACCATTACTTTTAATTAAAATTGTCAACAATCTATTAAAAATTAAATCATATTACTAAGAAATGTCTATTAACTAATTATTTTTTAAATCATTGCTTAATGATTATAATTTTCTTTAATTATAGTATTTAACATAATAATCAATTGTTTAAAATTGTGCAAATATTTGAAAGGTAATAACTTTTATATTTAATGTAATTTTAAACCTAATTGCCACAATGTGTCCTTCAAAGACAAACATTTATAAATCATGACATGGAAATGACTACAGATAGCAATATGAAATAAGTTTATATTAGGATGTACGGTAGGAACATCATAATATAAACTTATTTCATACCTCAGAGTATTATACAGGTTGTAAAAATAGTGGTCACTATAACTTTGAGATACGATTATACGAGATATTCTTATACTTTGGAAATGTATACGATTATTTTTTAAATGTATTTTTTAAATATTTTTTTTGTAAATTTTTGTAAATAAAATTAAATAAAAAATACTTTTCTAGAATGAGAAAAGATAGTATAATCATATCCCAAAGTTATAGCGACTGCCTTTTTACACCCGTTATATGCTTAACTAAAACTAGCCTAAAACAATAACCATTTTGAAATCACATAAAGTATGTAAACAGTATTTTAAACTGATATAAGAAACATACGAGACAATTCAACATCCTTAAGGACTAAAAATATTTTAAATATTATTTGTAATTTAGAAAGTGGCTACTTTATTCCCTATCATATAGGTTTCAAGCCCTCAAATTTCAAATACCATGCCCTTTTACGACAATTTCATATTATGAAAATGCATGGGAACTAATTATTTTGTTGCATAATTGTATTGTTTTTCCCCAGCTCCCAAAGACCTGGCGCAGACCTCATACTTCATGGCGTCCAACAGTTTGCACCTGACTACAATGTGCTTGCAGTACAGACCTACGGTTGTGGCTTGTTTCTGCATACATTTAGCATCCAAATGGAGCAATTGGGCAGTAAGTTTTTCATCAATTTTATATTAATAGTCTTAACATGATATTATACATGTCATTTAATATGGTAAAATTCACTAGAACTGGGGGCCTATTACAAGCTTTTAATTCCAGCCAGTTTACGCCATACAACATGGCTGCCTGGAATTTTCGTATTACGATCACATAATAACTGCATGATGACAGCTAATCAGCCGACACGTGACACTTGACTTGCTTCCGAATGTCACTTTCAGACAACCAAACTAGGGTGGATCGATTCAAGATAACATGTCGTTGAAATATGAAAAAGAACAAGGCAGTTTAAGACCGTATTATTGAATTGCCTGGAATTGTAAAAGATCATAATACGGCCCCAGTATAAATAAAAACAAACGTTTTATTTCAAAATGAAACTTAACAAGCTGTTTTCGGAAAGTCAACAAAAAAAAAACACAAGCCACCGGTTCAACCCTAGCCCGCCGAAAAGAACCGGGGTAAGGGTGCGTTTCTCTGACGCGAAGCGAGGCGGAGAGTTAGTGGTGCCCAAATCCAATCGACCAATCACTATGCTCGTGCTGTTTCCGTGGAAACGGAGCGGGGATTTCGAGCATAGCGATGGTCAATTCGGGCACCGCAAGCTCCTCTCCGCCCCGTTTCGCGTCAGTGGAAACGCAGCCTAAGAAAGTCGCTCGGGGCCATCTTTTAGCAAAAAGATGGATAATTGAACTTTTTAAAAAGTATATATATTTTTACAATGTAACTTATGTAAATATTATAAAAGTAAGGATACGTAATTATAGTAAAAAAAATATAACTTATAAGCCATTACGGTTAACTACCTTATTCCCAAGGTGTGTAAAGATTATCAAAATCAGGGGGCTTACCCAACATGCTTTTACGTTTGTCGTTATCGAAGTACGCTATTTAAAAATGTATGGAATTGACTTTTGCGTACGACTAATGACGTCCTTAGTCGTAATCGATATTTGTAGTGCTACCCAACCTGTACATTTTTGTCGTAGACGATAACAGTAAACTTTTACGCTTTCCAATTGACGATAATGTTATATGAAATGGCTACCCAACTTACACATTTTGACATTTTGTCGAACGCTATCTTATACGTTATTGTTTTCAAGATAACGAAGTCTAAAGAGGTGCTTTTAACTCCGATATCGAACAATATGGCGGATATTTATTAATCAGCTGATATTCTTGTTTAGAGTACAATAGAGTTTAGGTGCTTTGCGATTATTGTTGGCCGCACAACACGAATATACCTAGGAGAGGCGTATATATACAGTAATTGAAGGCAATAGAAGACATTCCCGACATTATTTGTTGTCTCCCGATATAAAACATTGATAACTGATTTATATCCTGTTACTGGCTTTGATCCTATCTATACTGTATTGTTAATGTATTACTAATAAGCTGTTGGTTACCCAAACAAAATAATGCCAAAACAATGCCAAAAACTTAGCAGTGTTTGGCATAATTAGTGAATTACTTACAAGCAAGTGATCTGTAGGTAGTGCAAACTGCTGTTGAAGACAAGATAATATGAGATTTTGGCAAAATTACTAAGCTTTGGTTGGTAGGTAGGTACTCGGATTTGCAAACATAAAAACCAATGCTAAAGACTGCTAAGTGAAAGAGATGATAATGAAAAAGAAATGCTTACTGTATTAAAAATATTTTAGAACTAGAATTAGGTAAATAGAATAATTCATCAGGAATAAGAAAGCATTCATGAACAAAATGTGGCCAAATGGAACTGTAAAAACAAATCTTAGTATACTAAACTATTTCTCATTATACCTACTGACTAATTAAGTGTAAATAAATACAACAATAATAATTGTTAATAAAACATTTTTTCCAGTACTTATTTGTAATTCATTTAATTCCTTTAAAGTTAAGTAACTTTACTTGTTAATATCTTAACATATAAAACATTGAAAACTGATTCATAAGCTTCAAATTACTTGTAAAACATTAGAAACTAAATAAGTATTAATATGTTTAATTGTTGTAAATCTTAGCAGTTTTTGGCATAATTAGTTTCAAAGTGAATTACTTATATTAAGCAACATCAAAAGCAAGTGAAAATCTGTAGGTACTGCAAACTGGTAGGTGAAGACAAGATAATATGAGATAAAACGTGGCCAAATGGAACTGTAAAAATTAACAAATCTAAGTATACTAAACTATTTCTCATTATACTGATTAATTAAGAGTAAAATAAATACAACAATAATAATTGTTAATAAAACATTTTTTTCCAGTATTTGTAATTAATTTAATCCCTTTAAAGTTAAATAAATTTACTTGTTAATAACTTAACGACTCACATGACGGTTCCAATCCTACCTAGGATTAGAACCTAGCCTACATGTTCCATAACAAGGTAGGAATTAAACACCCACCGTCTGACGGTGAGTAATAATTATGAAAATGGGATAAAAACACACCAGGCAGTATATGTAAATATTTATTAATATGAAATGTCAATATTGAAAATTTGAGTGTCCCACGTGATTCTTTGTTTATTTTTCTTTTCAATGCCTTATCGCTGCAGGTCAGCAGGCACTAGATGGTGCAGGTGATGTGTCCTATTAAGGCTGCTGCAGCCGTTGTCTGAAAAAATATATATTATTAGCTTTATCAGGACTTAATATAGATATAGACTTATGTGCTTTCATTCACACAAATATATTAATTATAATTAAACATATCCATTTTGTGATTTGTGAAAACCACTTGTTATTTTATTGTTACCTAGACAGGTGATGATAATATGTTTATATATGGATCAAGTTATATAAATACAAATAAGTTTTATAAATAATGATTAATTAAACAATGACTTTATACAGTAGTTACTTCAATTATACCCAATATTATTATGCCAATGCCTACATAATATTATGCCAATCAATTTCCCATAAGGGTAGGCCGGCACATAATATCTAAATGTAATAAGATCCTAACATTCATACTTCATTCACTAACTCACATGGTTATGTTACGGGTGACGATTTTATTGATCAAGGTACACAGTATGAATGGCTACTTTAGCCATTTGATATTCGTGACTGCGTAGTATATACAAAGTCTCCCATTACTCCCATACGAAGTAGATAATATTATACTTATTATTATCGAATATGATGTTATGATAAATGACTGGCTGCCAGGTAGGTACGAAAAGCCTTAAATTGTATACCTACTAAGCACCACTTTTTTGTTCTACCATAATTATTGTTGCCGTTTGCATAAACATTCCATTTAAACACTTTACATAAAAGTTTTATTTACTTACCTGTGTTGTTGTTAACCTCTATTAATGTATGAATTTCTCCGTGATTGTATTACTGATCTATGGCATCGTGCTTTTTTGCACTCTTCATAGTTTGATTACACATCTTCTTCACTAATTACTAATAGCTTCAATACAAGTTCATTGTTAAAAACATCTAAGACCTAAGTAGCAACTCGTCGGCCATTCGGCAGTGTTACCAACTCTCATAAATATTTATGTCCAAACTTACAACAAAAGTCCCAAAATGGTAACAACTACTTAAAAAAAATCCCTAAATTTTCTTATGGCACTGAAAACTATAAATATAATAAAAATAAATTAATCCTGATAAAAATGTGATTATGTCCATTATACGTTAAGATACACTACCAACATTATTTATTATACAGATTGACTTTTAAAATTTTGGTCGTTATAGGTAAGTAAAAAAATAGAGACCCCAAATATAAACCTAAACAATTTTACACCTAAAAACTGCTTGTAGAAATTTTTTGCCACCGAATTTAGGGGAAAAACTCCTAGGTTGGCAACACTGGCACATGGTAGTTTGTTGTCTTGTAACATGATAGTCTAGTGACGGATTTGACAGTTGACACAGTTGACACTTGACAGCGAAAATTACGTTATATGGCGCCGGAACCAGAGACAAAACGTTTTCAAAATTACGCCATGACGAAGCGCAATCTTAGTGTATGTTGGGTACGAAATCAATGTCGTTATCTCAAAACAGATAACGTATCTACAGAACTTTACGTAACTAAGCGATGGCATCTTGGGTAAGGCCCCAGTTATCTTATTAATATTTTATTAATATTAATAAGCTTTAGCACACAAAGGATCTTTGACTACTTTTTAAAAATATATTATTCGTAAAATTTTGAAGGTTTTCTGGGATTTTATTGTATGTATAATTTTATTCCGATTTTAACCAATGTAAACAAATCTCAGTATGGGCAGCTATAAAGCTACCAATTTAAATCTCACTTATTAACCTCGCAATAAGGAAACAGCAGCATTTAATTTTTTTGTTTACATCTATATTACATTGAATACGAACAGAGCAAATAGTTAATAAACTCAATTGATGTCCCTCCCTATATTTATGCTATTAATACTTATTGAAATTATAAAACTGCTTTACGGATTAATTAGGTACTTATTTTGAAAAAATATTTTCATAAAATTTTCAATTACTAATATTATCCGAGACGATTCGCCAGCTTTACAGATCTATATCAAAGATTAAGTAAAATCCATAAAGTAAAGTAATTGCAATTAGTAAACTAAAGTTATCAAAAAATATTGTATATGATTTAGTAAGTAAGTATAAAAATCAAACTACACAAAACAAAAATTTTCAGATACCACAATCTCATGAAGGGCGGCATTGGTTCTCATACGTAGATCGCTCGGTCACCACTGAACTGTTAGAGAGACTCACCGCTGAGTTTCTACATATATTTGATAAATGTCCGTCCAGACTCAAGAGGAAAATGATGACCATGTCGAATAACAGTAAGTAATATTGATTAACTCTGTAGCTCAGTTGTTTGCTCAAGTCGGAGTTTGCGGATTCGAATTCCGCCGAAGGAATAAAAAGTTTTCTGTCCTTTTCAAAGTGATCCTGGGTCAAGGATGTACATATTATGTACATATATGTACATCCTTGATCGATCGATCGATTCATCTCTTCAATTATGTAATTGAAGAGATGAATCGATTAAGCTGATATGTAGCAAAAAAAAAAATACCCAGAAAATTTAGTTTAAGCAGTCACATTTTAGTATATTATGTAGTAATGTATTAGGTACATCGATTCTAGAGACGGATCTTTAGATTCATGCACTTAATACTTTACTACGTGTTCTAGAATGTTTAAGTGATAGTTTGCACTAAATTTTCTCGAAATTATGATTTTGCTAGATATCACCTTCACTCATTCATGTCTTTAATTAGGTATATAATATAATAAAAATGTTTAATATGTGTATATATTACAAAAGTATTAAACATGTTTCTGTTCTGTTCTGGTCCCTGTAGCACAATTTCTGATTGACCTGGTGTGAACCGTCCATGGATTTTATTATTATTTTATGTAGTACATATTACTTGGGAATGGTAAAACATTTAATTCTTTTAGGTGGGAGCTCGCCACATTCAAATGCACACCCATATGGTTCATCATCAGTCGCAAATTCACCATTTGAAAAGAAACACAGTTTGGCCAATACTGAAGAAATGGAGAAATCATTTGACAAAGGTAATAATATGTTTGTTGCAATTTTATGTATTTTTAAGATTCAAATTTTCTAGGAGAGAAAATGTAGCTGTCTGTGGAATATGAAAAATAGAAGAAACATACTGTTATTACACAAACAGTAGTGTGAGGCAGTGTGTGACGTTTTTTATGAATTTTATCTATTTCTAAACATAATCCAAAAAAAAAAATTAGTGGTCGATGCACTTTATTTCACATAAACTTTAATTGTTCTACATTTTTTTCTACTGCGTTCACACAATTCACATATTTTATTATGTAGATATTGATTGGTGACTTGTAATTTATAAATAGTAATATAGAATATTATGTTGTTATAGAATATGAACGTGAAAGACGTCGTCAACCAGTACCGGGCGGCTACGTACCGGCTACAACCGCTCCTCAGAATCCACCGAGTCAGCCACAGAAAATTGACTTTATAGAGTATAGAGAAAAGAAGGAAAGGGCAGAGAGAGAAAGGCGGGAGGAGAGAGAGAGGCGGCAACAGGCCATGCAGCAGCAGCAGCAACAGCAACAACAGCAACAACAACCACAGCAACCCCACCCCGGACAGCAGTCGCAAAGGCCTGTCCCGCAATCTAGTTCTCGGCCTTCGCAGCCGCCCCCGCATCACCGACCCCCCTCCGGCCACAACAGTCACAAACCTCCCCATCCCTGGCCCCACAAACCCCCTCATCATAAACCGCCTCACGACCACAGACACCACAGACAGTTGCCCGGGCCGTCGACCTCTGCCCCGACCCATCAACCGGAAGTGGTTCCTCAGAGAACACGACCGCCCTCTCTGTTCTCGCCGGAGAACGCAACGACACCTACCGTAGCGGCCGCGGCCTCCGCCCCTAGGCGGCCTCAACCTCTCCAACAGAGACCCAAACCTGAATCTAGACCGAGTATGCCCAACGTCGGCCTGCCCCAGATGGCCCAGGCGTCGGGCTTCCAGCCCCAGGAGCAACCTAAACCTACGAGCCCCCACAAGAAACGCCCCGATCCCACCTCGGTGGTGCGGGACATGCAACCGCCGGCCATTCTGTCTCCGTTCTCGTCCCCGCCGAGCAAGGACCCGTTAAAATCTAGACAAAGGTTGCCCTCCAACTCCGAACCCGAACTGGTACCCGTCCTAAAGAAAATTGACGAGACGCCGGGCTACGAGAATGTCGTGAGAGACTCGCAGCGCGGCGGCTCGATCAAGACGCGCTACCCGGACCACCGCAAACCGGAGCCCTCGAGACCCATCAACGGCATAGAGACCGATCCGACGTTGGTGTCGAACCTGCTCAAGGAGAGCCTGGCAAAACCGGCTCCTATAACCGTGGCCATGGAGCGAGCTCCCGAGATAAAACGCGAGCCCGCGGCGGAGGTGACGGCGCCGCCCCCCGCGCCCCTGCCCGTCCCCGCCGCCCCGCCCGCCTTGCCGCAGCTCCCCGCTCAGCTCGCGGCCGCCCCTCCGCAGCCCACCGACGAGGCCGAACATAAACACAAGAAGGAGAAGAAGAAAAAAGATAAACACAAACACAAGGATCGCGACAAGTCAAAGGAGGAGAGAAAAAAACATAAAAAGGACAAGGAGAGAGAGAAGAAGGCGGAGCCGGCCCCGCCTCCGGCCGAGCAGGACGGCGCGCTGCGGATAACGATCCCGAGGGAGAAGCTGTCGGCCAGCCCCGGCCTGAAGATAAAGATACCAAAGGAGAGATTGGCCGCTCCTCCGCCGCCGCCCCAGCCGTCCGGTCTCAAGATCAAGATATCGAAGGACGTTCTCGAGACGTCGAGAAAGAGGACGGGCCCGCCGGACGCGGGGCCGCCCCACAAGATGCAGCGGCACGAAGCACCCCACCCTAAGGTAGGCAATTGGAATATACCGCCCCCGTTTAATCCCCTGCCCTTTTATATGGTCCAGCCGCCGCCGCCCCTGTACCACTACGGTATGGGGATGGACGGATACTTCTACGGGGGCATGTACCCGCCCCACCAGCAGCAGCGGCCGCCACACCCGCAGATGCACCATCATCACCAGCAGCAGCAGCAGCGGCCGCCGCCGCGCCTGCCGCCGCCGCCCCTGCCCGCCATGCCGCCACCACCTCTGCCGCCACCTCCACCTGAGTGATCATCGTCACACGTTGATCAGTTGAGAGAATTACAAATATGATCGGCCAATTTTGCCTTTTATATTTTTCTGTTTTACGTTTTTACTTATTGTTTTGCCTTTTTTAAAAGTACTATAGAGTACGAAACTTATTGAAGATTATTACAACCTTAATAAGACACTCGGACATTGATCTCCATGACGGTGGTGACGCAAGGCGGTTACTAAGATTGTTTTTATATAACATATTTCATAGTTTTTGGGGCCTAACGGGGATGCCTTCATATTTGCATCTTTAAATATAAGTTAAAATTTTATTAAAGAATTTTAGAAGGTCATTAGATATTTCGTATTTATTGAAGAATTCTTGCGTTAATCCCCAAAAATTTGACGCTTTAAGGTAAAGAGTATAAGTATATATAGTTAAGTAAAGTTTTTGGCATATTTACTCGTAACGGGTAGGTTATTTATTAGCTTTGATATTTTTCAATTTATCATATACCAATATTACCTACGTGTTATTCACTTATTTAGTATTAAAAAATATGAAGCTTCCATTTGAAAACTAAATCTTCCTATGACTTTATAGGAAAATGTTAAATAGTATAAAATATATTAAATAGTTATATACAAAGTTTACATATACACTACTACTGTTATATATATCTAACGGCATAAATAAAGTTGTGGGCTACAAATTTACTACTATAATATTATACAAATATTTTATTCAATATTTAAAAAAAATATAGTTACTTATACACATGTAAGGCTTTTTGTGCAAATGAAACTGGAGTAAATTAATAATAAAAATCAAATGCTGTTTATCACTTAAAAATTAAACTAAGTAAAATGTAGCAAAAATCACAAAATATTTGCAACTGACATCACTCGGAAACATCCAAGAAGTTATGTATTATATTATAACACTTGTAATATCTTTTTGCCAAATGTAGATAAAATATACTTAGGTTAAAATTTTACTGCCAGTAATTTAACTTGAAATAATGATGGTATATTACACCATATTATTTTAATCATATTACTATAAATATTACTTTATTATTACCTTATTTTACATTTGTTTATCCCGTTTGAAACTTTTAATATTACTACACTAGATAGCTACTTCTTATTACAGTTCAAAGGCAATTTTGTAAAATGTAAAAGATGTGCAATGGCACATTATACCTAGTTCACATTTCATATTTTTATATTAAACACCGTTTGCCAGCTCTTGTTTTTTACATATTGGATAAATCATTATTTTTAAATTAAACGGACTGAACACTCAAGAATGAAAAGGATAATTCGTGTTATTTACATTTGTCAAACGACTTTAAAATATAATATATTTATTACCTAGCTAAAAGATCAATGTTATGTGTCCGTTACCCCAGCCAGATATTGTGGATTTTGCTAACTTTTTACCTACGCTCAATTAGAGCATTGTCTTCTCTAATTGAGCGTTATATTTTCGTAATTTGCTTGATTATAGTTTTCTTGAAAAACGCAAAAAACAAATCCGGCTGGAGTAACGTTTCCAAACGTTACTCCAGCCGGACGTTTCTTTAAATAATAATATTTTCAAGAAAATTTTATGCGGATAATTTGAGCGTTCCGGGGCTGTAATTGAGCGTGCAAAAATTTCATTTGTATCTTGATCCGTTGTGAAGATATTCAAAATCCTGCTGAAATGACGTTTGGTGATTTCTTATATCTTGGAAACTGCTGGGTGCAGTTCAACAATTTTTGGCACACGGCTTCTTCTGAATTTGCTTGGCAATAAAAAAATATTAATAATACACCATTTCAAAGTTATTGGATATTTTAGAAAAACTACTTAGCACTGCCTTACACTTATATTAATCGATCTAGAGACATAATTCAAATCGTATATTAAAGCTCTCATATCGGTCTTCAATTGAGCGTAACTTTTCATAAAGATCCAAAAGGTAACTATCCAGTTATGAAGAAATTTACCCAGAAAAGCGCACAATAATAGTGAGAATCTATAAAATCAGTATTATACACATTTCCTATTTTTTGATGATACAAATAATTAGAGCGTTGCTTTAATTATATACAGGTCAATTTTTGGATGAAAACACTCAATATTTAAGGAGTTATGCGAAATAATAACAAATCAATAAATAAGGTTAACAACCCGACCAAGCTAAGATGGTCACAAAAAAGCGGCCGTTCTATACATTATGCTGACATTCCGAAATATATAGGATAGTACTGGTACAGGTATGGTAAAAAGTGTTAAAATTTTAATTAATTACAAACTAAGATATTATGAAACTCTACTTTATTAAATGAAACTATCCAAACAAGGTAGGGAAAATGTATAAAACAAAATCTAATAAGTAATTAAAGGTCTTAGCGAGTTATAAAGTTTATTGAAGGTAACAACAAAAAAGACTTCTCAGTTCACAACTATCAGCAATATACAGGGAGTATAATGAACATAAAATATAAGACACTATAGTGGTCTATCCTTTTTACCCGACTGTGAGACGCAGACGAGTGGTATAGTATTTCACAGCCTGTGTATGTACGTATGTTCCTTTAAAGCATTATACAGACCTAACCGCTGGGCCGATTTTTATAATTTTCATATCAATCAATTCTTCTTTGTACAGCAAGTCTCACTAAAGACGTGAAATTAGTGAAAATTCAATTTGGCGATTACTGGGCACCATACAATATCAATTGGAGTATCGTTAAATAAGTATTTAAGAATCATTTTTAATTTTCTCTTAACATTTTTCAATTCCACTTTTTTGGCTTATCTTTAAATATGTGGAGCAATGAAGACGTGTCTTAAATGTGGAGCGGCAATGGAGAAGTTCATTTCGACGGAGTACCAACATGGGAGGCATTTCACTACACAAAATAAACAGATTATTTATTAGCTGCCGTAGTAACTAATTCCACGACGACGGAGTCGCGGGCAAAAGCTAGTCTATACTGATATTATAATTTCTGCTCAGATTTCAAAAAAATCTTAGTGTTCGATCCATGAAGCCTAAAGATACTACGTACTACGACAAACAGAAGCAGAACCTTATTGAGAATTGTGATTTGTGGCAAAAAAAATGTACCTTTTTGTTTTATGTATGTCGTTCGGACGATGTCGCGAGAAAAAGTTATTTACAAAATAACTAAATTCCAATTCCTCAAAAGATGTCATATGTCATAAAATAAAACAATTTAAAATAGTACTATACCTACTAAGTCTACAGCAAGTTTAAGAAATATCGCCTCCGTGGTCTAGTGGTTCAGAGCTTCGCTCTCGACCCGGAGGTCGTGGGTTCGATTCCCGCGTTGGAACAACAAAAATGTTGTTTTCAAGTTTGGTTAGGACAATGCGGGCTGATCACCTGATTGTCTGACAAGAAAGATGATCCATGCGTCGGATGGGCATGTAAAAAGTCGGTCCTGAGCCTGTTCTCTCGCCAGTCGTGTCGGTTTACCGTCCCACTGGGTTATGAGAGTAAAAGGAAGAGAGAGTGCTTCTGTGTATTGCGCACACACTTGGGCACTATAAAATAACTCCTGCGTAGCTGGCCTGGTTTCAATGAAATCGGCTACCGATACCGAAATCGGTGAGGGGAGCTATTATTATTATAAGTTTAAGAAACATCCTAAAACTGTATCTATTAAAAAAACTATTTAGTATAGAAAATACTATTCCCTTATATCATAGTAACACTATAGTAATACTAGGCTGCCCTTGTATTGATTAGGTATTTAGTAAAAATTTAAACTTACCAACTGTTAATATGTAATGATTTTTAAATACATAATTATTTGAAATAAGTATTCCCGTATTTAAGGAAAACTTATTTTAAAATTTGTTTAAAATGTCAAAATGTGATTATATTAGGATAGTATGGTTCTCCATACCTATCCTAATATAATCTACATCTCCATATACATAGAATGTCATAAACATTTTTTACATACTTGTACTTTCCTAGCCGATAATATCCAATACATTTCAGAATGACAGCTTAATGTATAGAACGGCCGCTTTTTTGTGACCATCTTAGCTTGGTAGGGTTGTTAACCTTATTTATTGATTTGTTATTATTTCGCATAACTCCTTAAATATTGAGTGTTTTCATCTAAAAATTTACCTGTATATAATTAAAGCAACGCTCTAATTATTTGTATCATCAAAAAATAGGAAATGTGTATAATACTGATTTTATAGATTCTCACTATTATTGTGCGCTTTTCTGGGTAAATTTCTTCATAACTGGATAGTTACCTTTTGGATCTTTATGAAAAGTTACGCTCAATTGAAGACCGATAGGAGCTTTAATATACGATTTGAATTAGGTCTCTAGATCGATTAATATAAGTGTAAGGCCGTGCTAAGTAGTTTTTCTAAAATATCGAATAACTTTGAAATGGTGTATTATTAATATTTTTTTATTGCCAAGCAAATTCAAGCAAATTCAGACGAAGCCGTGTGCCAAAAATTGTTGAACTGCACCCAGCAGTTTCCAAGATATAAGAAATCACCAAACGTCATTTCAGCAGGATTTTGAATATCTTCACAACGGATCAAGATACAAATGAAATTTTTGCACGCTCAATTACAGCCCCGGAACGCTCAAATTATCCGCATAAAATTTTCTTGAAAATATTATTATTTAAAGAAACGTCCGGCTGGAGTAACATTTGGAAACGTTACTCCAGCCGGATTTGTTTTTTGCGTTTTTCAAGAAAACTATAATCAAGCAAATTACGAAAATATAACGCTCAATTAGAGAAGACAATGCTCTAATTGAGCGTAGGTAAAAAGTTAGCAAAATCCACAATATCTGGCTGGGGTAACGGACACAATGTTATAATTATTATATTGAACATACTGTAGATGTTATACTGTAGTGTATTTACTTTAAGTGAATGTCTAGAGAGATATATATTTAAAGACGTTAGACTATTTAATTTTTTATTGAAAAGGAATACTTTTTGTTAAAATAATATCAACCTTGCCATAGATGTAAAGGTGATAAGAATAATCTATTAGTACACTTTAAGTCTAAAATAGGTTTAGGTTTGAAAAACAATATTGGTAAGCTAAATGCATCTGTATGGATGTAAATAAAATCTCATGTTTCTTTTAATATTTAAAACATAATTGTTTATTGTATTCAAAACATACATTTACCACCTGCTAATAATAGTATATGAACAATTAATTAATTATTCAGTGTCCACATCCTTTTCTGTCAAATTACATCCAACATATCAGATAAAGGCAGGCATTGAATGCTAATAATTACATGTGTAAATATTATTAATAGAAGAGAGGGGCAAAACATAATTAGTTTAATTTTAGTAACTTTCTTATTTAAGGTTTAAGTTAGATAATCGTGAACTCACATTTTCATAGTATTGTAGTTTCTAAAATATTGACAACATTACAACATAGGCTGTTTCTTTGAACTTATAACACCGGTAACAACAGAGTTAATGGTAAAAAAGATTTTTTTTTGTTTTAAAATCAAAAATTATCCGTATCTACTATTTAATGCATTACCATTTCAGCTTTAAGTATAACATAGCTAATAGATATATAGATTATATAATTCGCATTTTCTTTATAATAATTACCTTTGCTCAAAACAATAATATTACAGGGTGTACATGGAAAATACTGTTCCTCTTAAAACATTAAACGTAAGTCATTTGAAAGTATTACATATTCATAAAAATGTAGCATAATTTAAAAATATTATAGGTAAACTATTTCAACACTTCAAAGTACAAAATGAATTGCAATGAGATCTACACTTCAATAAAAACATATTAATCAATCAACAAGTCATTTTTAAATTGACCTATTGTCTACTCATATTACAGATGAAAGGTGGTTTCAAAATGGTTTTTCATTAATCAAGTTATTTTATTGATGTGTAGAAGACTCTTTTATTGTTAGTGTTATTTTTTTGCATATTTGTTGTATTCATTATGTAGGATGTTAAGAGGTAGTGCTCTGGCAAAAGACATATAAATATAAATCTTATATCTTTAATAATATCTTTATAATAATAGGGAATAATTTTATGTTATCTCAACTTATAATATTTTAAACAAAATTTATGAAATAAAATATCATCAAACTGTAAATAAGATAAACATAGTAAGAAAATTATTCAATAAAAATAATGGTGCCATTATTGTTACCATTTGACTGTAATTAAAATAGTGTTTTGACTTCTTGTTACGAAAAGTACTTAATTTTTTATGTATATACTGCTTTATGAAAGTTAAAAATATATTTTAATAATCAATTTGTCTGAGATTAAATCAATGTGTATATATTATTAATTGTTATGTTATTTAGATATTTTTGTGGTTAAGAAAAGTTGTTTTTTTATTAAATTCTTGTATCAGGTTGAATTTTATTTATAATTTATCTCTACCTTAGTGTTAATTTTCTCTCAACTCGCTCATGGCCCCCATAGATAATGGTAAAATCTATGGATAACTATTATGTTGGTGTTATACTCTATGTCGATGCACATTAATTTTGTTTTTTTTTTTAATATTATGTTTGCAATCTAATTAATTTTTCGGAAAATATGTTTTATGTGGTTAATGGTGATCCCAGAGTAGCTTGCGACGTGGTCACTTCCAGACCACGCCGCAAGTGGTTCTTTTAAGTTTGTTCGCCAACATTAGACTGATATTTGCATGATTGATTTGTTGCTTTTCACTTTGTTTTTAACTGTCTGTATGCACATGGTTTATTTTATCCTATTGTTTAGCTGTTTTATAATATTACTTGTGAACATTTTATGCTGATTTATTTTGTCGTTGTTGTCTGTGACAGCTAAATGATAGTTTGCGTGCAGCTGTGTATATCGTATCCTGTGGGGCTCAAAATACTTATCAAAATTACACTAAAAGATTAAATTATTAATTTTATGACCAGGGTTGCAAATATTCACTTTTTAACTGTCGGGGGTTTTTCGCTTAAATTGGTGGTGGGTGGCTTGCGTGTAGTTTGGATTGTTATTTAATATATAATAATAAACCAAACTATAACATTCCATCAAACTATAGTTGAGTTTTGTTCAAGTATAGTTTGAGTTCGCGCGCGGCGGTCGCTCACGGCGCCCGGCCGCCGGCCGCCGCGGTAGCCTCACTAGGAACGACGACACACGGCTGTGCGCGCTCTCAACGTGGATCGTATTCGCAGGTCGCCGACCATACACTTGGCAACGGGCATCCGGGG
Source organism: Celastrina argiolus (assembly GCA_905187575.2). Taxonomy (NCBI): domain Eukaryota; kingdom Metazoa; phylum Arthropoda; class Insecta; order Lepidoptera; family Lycaenidae; genus Celastrina; species Celastrina argiolus. The sequence continues at coordinate 5,401,028 of LR994579.1, read as the reverse complement.
AAGTGACGTCACCCCGGCCGTAGGGCTACGTGTGTCGACGTTCCTCAGCAACAAACGGACCTCACTAGTGTAGTGTAACGGTTACTACCGGATTTATCATTTTTTCTAAAAATTTCAGTTTTTTTTTTCACATGCCACGAATAGTGGGCTTGGCTCGTTTTTTGCCACATGTAAACGCTTGGGGCGATTTTATTGGACTATTTTATGACATTTAATTACACATAAGAAACAATATTGTTCTTCCTGATATAGTTTTTGGTTTTAGTGTATTGAGTTTTAGCAATTGACATTTAATTAAGTAATAAATAGTCCAATAAAATTTTCTGTTTTTGTAAATATGGGAAAAATTTAGTCAAATGAGAATCAATTGTATATAAATTTAAATTACTTAAATTTCTTATTTCCTTAATATTGTGCATGTAATATAAATTTGCAAACACTACCACTTTGTTCATTCTTCGAAAGAAATTAAGTAAAAAAATAATTAGAATATGTTCTAAGTTTTTATTAATATTATTATTCTCAAAGTTCCTTGTAATTTTTTTAATAATAATTATAACTCTGTTATTAATGTTCATACAAACAGTAACATAAATATTGAAATTAAAAATCCATTACAAACTAATGAAAATGCTTTAGAAATAGATTGTTATCTTTATAAATATTGCATTACAAATACACTTAATTTTTGTCAAAAACATACCTCTATTAACCAAAAATATTTTCAATGTGTCTTAACGGCTTATCAAAATAATATATAAATAGTTAATGGAATATATAAAAAGAGTCCCATTCAGCCTTAAATATATCTTTATCGTTAATGTCGAATTAGCAATAATGTAAAGTGAGCCTTAATTTAGGTAGCATAAGTCGCAAACGCTGAGATAGACTGAGATTTGTATTGTAGTTGTGCCGTTTTCAGGATATTATGGTGCCATTCAAGATATTCTGTTCCGTTCAGTATTATTTAGAGTCCGTTGACTTTAAATGTAAACAAAATGGAATAGTTATAGCAAAAACAGACAGATAAAGCATATCAAGCTTTGTCGTGTTTTTAGAACTCGATTTTTAAAATTCCGATCCTTTACTGTTACAAACCATTGTTCATTTTTATAACTACAATCTGAGCAAATGCAAACGTGTAGAATAAGAAAAAAAATTGGCATTTATTATTGTAATAGCAATTTGTTACTAGCGGCCACTGATTGTAAATTTGTTTTCGTAACTGATTTTTAGATCTATTACTTCTTTATATTGTGTAGGACTAAAATTATGTTTAAAATAACTTATAAGGCAACTGCACCTAAGTAGGTACTTTTGTTATTTCAATTTCTCTTCTAAGTGGCTGCTTATGTAGAATGCTACGATTTTAACCACTGTTATATGTAATGATACTTAAGAAACATAGTTTAAATGCATTATAATTTATAATAATATGATCGTGATTTGTATCCTAGAGTAGTAGCCGCTGTTCTGTTTTGATATTTATTACAACTTCTTAATTATTACTTATGTTTAGAATAGATAGTAGGCTCTTTTCTATAGTTTAAAACTTAATTAAAAGTACAGAAGTAAAGAGAGTAAGTTAGAAAAGTTTATCTACTTATTTTATAATTATATTTTTGTAATAATGTTGATTGGAAAAAAAATATTACTGTTGCTTGGAAGCATATTATTTTAATTTAATGATACTTAGAATAAATTTTGTTGTAGTTTATATGTGGTCGTGATGACCACTACAACAATTTTTCTCATCTGAATACTCAATTACACATTTTGTTTTACAGCGTGCTCCAGTAAACGCCATTTTTGCTCAAAACGCCCCGATAATGTTTACCACTCTTGTATTTTTAGCGCAATATTGATTCGTTTCTTTCGTTTATTCGTTTATTTTTAGCAACTGGAACACACTATATGCTGTACTGTATTATTACATGATACAACTTTATATCTTAAAACTATTTGAGAGATTTAAATTGTATGGTTTGTTATTCGAAGAACAATATGAACACCATCTGTGGTCTAGCGGCTAGCTTGAGTCGCACTTGCGAGGGTACAGATTTGGTTTCGTATTTATCAAGTACATAAATGGACGATGCAACATACAACAGTTAGGAAACTTGCGTGCTTTTTTTTTTAACTGAGAAATTTTTGTTCAAAGACATGTTAAGTCTGTCTGCCACAGACTAACGTGGTGTACAACAGTCCCAACAGTGAGGAGAGGCCTTCTTGAATATGTCTCTCGGCCCACATTTAAAATAATACTGTACACAAGTTACAACAATATGTGTAATTGTAGCATTTAGGTACTAGACAAACCAGACGATTCTTATGACATAATGACGAGTATAGTTAGGTGCTTAAGTAAATATAAAAATAAATAATAAAATATACAAAAAAATATGTAGTGGTTGAATTTAAAACTTTATTAATGACAAACTGAAACCACGAGATCGAGACAATTTTATAACATTAGTTGGCCGTCTTATTACTATTTTAGGCTAGTTAGTTAATAATAGAAATTAGCATCAAAATATGTTCGATGCTTTCACAAAACATGTAAATATTATGATGGTCATTGATGACTTTTTGTCGTTTTTCTTTAGCTCTATATTATAATAGTAAATTAATTTTAGTTTTCTAGAATAAGTCGAGAGTAAGTGTAAATTTTGTAAATTAATAATCGTTTCGAGTTACACTAGATGTGGTAGTATTTCTTTTTTAAATAAAATCATAAAAAAAAAACTAATCAATTTCTTAGAGTAGTCGAAAACTTTTGAAGACCGAACAAAGTGGATCATTGTTAACCATACCACATAATCAAATGTAAAACGCAAAATAACATTGTATGTAGAATTAAAGCATCGGCCACGATTCTTAATTCAGAAAGAAAAAAATGTGATACGATAGTTCGACTCAGGTGTAACAAGGTTGTAAAACTAGTATTGTTGTCTATATGTGTATCATGCTACGGTTTATAACACCTAGTAACGTCCGGATGCCCTGACATTGTATAACTATATTTTTGCTTGCATCGTGGTCGCGACCACATCGGGGCAACCAAATTCAATGTTGACCAAAAATAATTTAATTGTATGCTATAAAGTATTATGAAATTAAAACATAGCATATCCATGGATTTTATTATTTCTTGTCTGTAAGCGGTAGCAACTATTTCAATGTTTACCTCAAGGCCTTAAAAGATAATGATGGAATGATCATGATTGATCAATGGAGATCAATCTCAGATTATAAAATAAGTCGCTTACATCGCACGGAATGTATGGGTCACTAAAATAAATAAAAAAAACAAAAGCGATTAGAAATTTATAATGAAAAACGACGACTCTAGACATGATCATGTAAATAGATACACGCCCGGTTTCTCGAACTCTATTCAAATGAATGATCAACTAACAGCATTTAAATCAACAACCTATATTGAACGCTGATTGGTGGAATATTATCAGACAGAAAGGAACGGACAGATATTTTATAATTACATCACGCGATCGAGAAACCAAGGGGACAGTAAAGCTACTTAGATGTAAGTGATGATTATTGGTCATGATCTAAGTAAAGCTACGATGTTTAGTGCACTATATCTGCCTATTATTTTTAAATTTTTCTCTTAATTAATATTAGATTGGGTAATTTGTCTATAGATCATTAGTAAGTAGTTCCTAATTATTCATCTTAACACAGTACCTATAATTCCTGCCTACATAATGCTTTTCGCCAAATAGAGTAGGTACGGCCACGACTTTCTCTTTGACTCGAAACTCTTTCTATATCGTCTCGTTTTTGTACATTGTCTGCCAATTGTTGAACAACAAGATTGAAAAATTTGGTTTGGGCTAAAGACAATATTTTATAGATAAGGTCTGATTTATATGATATTTTGATATGGAATTTGATAATTATACCTTGGGGTTAAGAGCTACTATACAACAAAAACAATACTACAGGTGATGATTCATGGGTCTGTGGCGGTACTACTAGCGCCACAATCCTGCATCGCGCTATCGATGTTTTCTAAGTCCAGCGCTATAATATATACGACTAGCTGACCCGTGCCCATTTCGTTGAGCATACAAACCGTTTAAACCTTCCCTGGAGTTCCACGAATAATTCAAGACAAAAAATAGCTGAATCGGCTCAGCTGTTCTGGAGTTTTAGCGAGACTAACGAACAACAATTTATTTTTATATGTAAGAGAAGAAGAAGATGGTTCACCCCTTTCTCCCGCACTGCCCCTCTCTCGTCGAGTTAGTTAGGGCGCGTACACATAGAACATCCGTTTTACAGGTCCGTTTAAACGTATATGTTATTAGCGTATGTAGTTGTATGAGCGAGTTCATACAGAATACAGTATTCCGGATCCAGTAAAAAATACTGATCCGAGAAAATAAGCAGCAATCCGTTTTACAGGTCCGTTTAAACGTATATGTTATTAGCGTATGTAGTTGTATGAGCCAGTTCACACAGTATTCCGGATCCAGTAATACTATACTAATCCGTTTTATCGGATTGAAACCGCACGAGACTTTGCACGGGGGTGCGCGGGGTGCGACGTGCTACACACAGCCGCCATTTGCCGGTTTCATTCCTAGAGTAGTGCACGTGTCCAGTGCTATCATAATCATGGCAAGCAAGGCGTTTGAAAAATATGTTGAGCAAGAAGTTTTGATAAATTGTGTTGAAAGTAGACCAGTTCTTTGGGACAAAACACTGGAGATTTATAAAGATAAAATTGCAAAAACCGCAGCTTGGCGCGAAATATGCGGTATTCTAAAGGAGGATTTTGAAGCTATGGAACAAAAAGAAAGACAAGAATTTGGTAAGTATTTATTTTATATTGTAATGGAGACATTTTTTTTTTATTTTAAATAGCTTCATTCTGCCAAGAAACTGACCCAGATTCGGACACGAAATAGTTTTCGAATTCCGTTCGAACTGAATTTGCAGTTCGACCACCTCGTAGCGTTTCATCATCAGGTAGGCTATTGAAATGAAATGCTTCAGATTCGGATGTGTTGCCATCCTTTAAGCCCTCTTTTTCCCTTACAAAGTTGTGTAGAACGGTACATGCCTTAACTATCCATATAGCTGTTGTTTTGTTGACGTCTAGAGGCCGGTGGAATACTCTCCACTTATTAGCAAGAATACCAAATGCACATTCAACGTATCGTCTAGCTCTGGTCAAACGATAGTTATATATTCGCTTATTTACGTCTAAATGCGTCCCGCTAAATGGCCTCATTAAATTTTCGTGTAAACCGAAACCTTCATCGCCGATTATGACGTAGGGAACTCTCGTTTCTGAGCCTGTTATTAATGGGCAAGGTTCTGGTATTTGTAAACTGCCATCTAGCATCATTTTCCAAAATGTCGACTCCTTGAATATTGATGAATCGCATTCTTTTCCATACGACCCAATACTAACATATAGAAAACGATAGTCAGAGTCTACGATCGCTAATAATATGATGGAAAAAAAGTCTTTGTAATTTAGGTACATTGAGCCACTTTTTGCTGGTTTTCGAAGTCTGATGTGTTTACCGTCCACTGCTCCTAAACAGTGGGGAAAATTTGCTTTTGTGTCGAATCCATTTGATATATGCTCCCATTCACTCACTGTTGTAGGAAGTCGCATAAACTCGTCATTCAAGTTGTTCCATATGCATCGTGTAACTTCCTTAATAATGTTGCTTATAGTTGACACACCGACACGAAAGACGTAATAAAGTTCTTGAAATGTACACCCAGACGCTGCATACCTAAAAAAAATAACTTAATCAATTACTATATTATTACACATATATTGACTTCCCATACAAAGTAACGTTAGTGACTGTAAGGGTTTAGTTTTAGTTAATTTTGTCTATTACTGATTATGTATATGTCTATGTTTCGTAGAGGTACTTCTCTATGGTCAGACTATTAAAGATGGCTTGATGAATAAGTCTTGTTTTATTATAAAACTATAAAAATTATAGTGACCAACAAATTTTGTATGGAAAGTCGAAATTTTTATGAGAGTTTTTAGCAAAGTCGTAAATCAAAACTCATACTTATATATATAGTACATAAATAAAATAAAATTAAACTGAACTGAACTAAATTATAAAATTACCTAATTAAAATAAATTGATTTAAACATTAGTAATACTTTTTTGCTTCCCATTATTTACTGACCGATTAGTTCTTGCACTGTCAATTTGACTTATCCACTGACCAATATGGTAATTAATTACTGACAAGTCTATTCTACCTTCTTATTCGCCTTTCACTTACTAAGCTATTGACAACCATCTTATATTATTTTTTACTTGCTTCAGGAAAATATGTTATAAAAAAATGGAATTCGACTAGAGATGCCTGGATACGAACATTGAGTGAAAAAAAGAAATTGAAGAAATCTGGAGCTGCTGCCTCAAATACCAAGCCTTACAAATATCACAATCAAATGTTATTTTTGAAAAAAGTTGTCACCCCAGGTGATACACACGAGAACGTCCCTGCTAATGACAACATCACGGAAACAGCAGAAAGTAATAAAGACAACGAAGATGAACCTGATCAGATTACGGAACAAAGTGGTAGTGACAGACAAAAGGAAAGACAAAATTTAGCCCCGCCGCAACGCAAGGCAATCAAAAGAAATGTGAATGAAGTAGACGCCAAAATGATTGAATACATGAATGATCAGTTAAAAAAAAGTAAAAATGAGTTTGAAGATCCCAATTTATCGTTCTTCAAAGGTATTTTGCCGCAACTGGCTTCACTTAATGGCGATCAAATTTTAGAATTTCAGTCTGGAGTGATAAACCTTTTACAAAATATTAAAAGTAGAAGATATGGTCAGTCAAACTACGAGTGGCCTCCATATTCACAAAGTTCTAGCACTCCTCACTACCACACCCAAGGTTATTTTAGTAGGCCACATCATCTTGACTCTACACCATCAGTAGAAGGTTCGCCATCAGTAGAATCTACATTCAGCCAGGAGTCAGACTTGCCAGATCTGTCTATGTTTTGAAATAAATCTTCATTTTTGTAAACCTTTTTGTCATTTTAAATTTTAATTGATAATAACAAAAATTAAAGTTCTTACCTTAAAAATATCGCTAGTTTTACTTCAGGGCACAAGCTTTTCCTCCAGTTTGTGTCTTTCTTTTTTAAATCCTTTTCTAATCGTTTAAGAAGGTCATCAAAAGTAGACGTCGTCATTCGGAAATAAGTAAAAAATTTAGATTCGTCTTCTTTCAGCTGACGCACAACATCACCACGACAAAATCTTTGCCTTAATAGTGGATGTATCCAATAACGCCGGGGCTTCCTCCGCCACAGACGACGATAGTACCAATACAACACGACAACGTCCATTCTCGTAGAAAGTAGGCGATACACTGAAGAACGAAAGTCCAGTAGCGTCGGATCTGTTAAAATCGGTCCTGTAAATGCTGTGTGAATATTACCTCCAGTAGCGTCGGATCTGTTAAAATCGATCCTGTAAATGCTGTGTGAATATTACCTCCAGTAGTGACGGATCAGTTAAAAAGGATCCTGTAAAACGGATGTTCTATGTGTACGCGCCGTTACTCGATGCGCTGCGTGGCGGCCCAAAGATTATTATTAGTATATAGAGAAAGATGGCCGACTTCCGCTGTTTGACGGTTCGAAAATGAAGGTTTGATGTGGCTCCTAGCGCATCTAGCGTTGGTGCAATACACGAGAAGTTTGAATATATATATATATATAAAATTTTAATTCTACAGGGATTTTAAGGTAGATTTTTAAGTTTCAAAGACCTTGGTTTTTAGAGAAGTGTATATTTGTTAAGTTTCCTTAGCAAATAAACAATTCTCAAAAAAAATAGTCTTTGAAACATAAAAATCCAACATAGTAAAACGAAACATGTTAAAAAAATTCAAATATTTTATTTTTCTGGTTATTGTGTCCCTGCCACCGGTTCGCTGACTACCCACCGAGATGAAGCGGCGTAAGAAGCTCGGTGGGGGCACGTTTTACCATTTTTTTGTAAAATACGAAACTGATACATTTTAAATGCATACTCTATTTAGATCCAATTTAATTTAAACATAAAACTAACAGAGATACGCAATTATAATGCTACTATATTTTTTTATTAAATGTCACTTATTTACTGTAAAATTAAAAAATACTGTAAACCCATTAAATTGGTGGATTTTAAACTTTCCGTTTAAAACTAGTAAAATTGGATCTGAACTGAGTTTACAACTGTAAATTCTTACATTATTGAATAAATTAATATTTCGTTTTCCAGGCAATATTAACAAAATACATCAACAAAAAATACTAATACTATAAAAAATATATGAAATGACGTCTAAACATAAAAAAAAAATAGTATTATCAGTGAATTGCTGCTGATATTACAAAAGACGATACGTGAAACAAACAAGTGTTATTAATGATGAAACAAATGTTAAATTCATGAAACACATTGAACAAAAAATATACATATGAATAAGAAAATACATCATTATTAAATTAATCTTGCCAGATATCATTTCATTTATATTTATTACAAATACTTAGATACCAAGTGTTCTTTTCGATTTCCCACAACTTTAAAATATTTTTGTGACTATAATAATATGAAAAAAACATTAGATGGTTACTATGTATGTGCTATGTGGAATCAAATTATGGTTACAATAATCGACGTACCACATGGTGACATTATACTTAAAATATGCAAATAGATGTTATCTGTAAAACTATGCAATTTAGAACCTGGGTAATGATAAAAAAACACAATAAATTATCATAATATATGAAGAACACGAGTTTAAGTTTTGATAAGAGTAAAAGCACATAGGCAGAGGTCTAAAATACAAAATATTATTAAAATTAATTGAAGACCCCACTAGGATAATAACATATTCTATACATTTGACATTAATCACACTTTAAATCCAGGAATCACTAACATTAACATTATTAAAAAAATATTACAAATTAAACTATAATGCTTTCTTATAACTGAGAATAATATATTATTATAGAAGCCTGCAGTCAGACCTGCCTACTTTTCAAGTACCACATAATAATAATTTTGCTTGTTAATAATTAGTCTGTATATAGATTAATTATAATAATTGTATTGAAAACTAGCCAACTCAGACTTTGGCTTGGGATTCAACATATTATTATTTTAAGTTGTAAGAAGATATTATAGTTTCATGTCACTTCTTTTTTTTTTTGTCTTTGAACTCGGCTCTCATTTCACACTTATGTTTTCGTTGGCGAGTATAAAGAATATATTATAGTATATACCATATGGTAAATATTCTTTATACTCATAGTTATATTATTTAATTGAAGACAAGAATTAAATAAGCATGTTGCCAATTCGCAACTAAATTGCGTAAGGCTAATTATTTTGAATACTATATTATTATCCGCATAGATAAGATTAATATTAAGTGTATTAAATAATTTAATTTTGTCGGACTATTTGCAGTTCATGTTAGCGCCGCGACAAAACTTTCTAGGGGTCGGCATCCGTGGCGTTTGTATTCATCCTCCAGCCTCCAGTTATTGCATTTTAGTTATGCTTGTCTTGGTGCTCAGCATTGATAGACACGTTGAATACATAATACTGAAAAAATAAAAATAATTTGTTTAGTATATAAGCTATTGAATGAACTCCCTGGCAGTTTCTTATGTCAAGGTTTATGGCAAGTAAAAAATTGCTACTGACGTCTCTATCACAAGACATTCCAGGACATCACAACACATAGTTTGGATAGTCTAGGCTCTAGATGATTTTACCAGTTACTTTTGTCGGTGAAATAAAAATGTTCTGATTACCTTTTTATTTCATTTTCAGTATTTTGTTCACTGTTCATACAGAACTCACAAGTAATAAGTGACTTCTTGACACTGAAAAATTAAAAATTACATGTTACTGATGACTGAAGGAATTATAATTTATTTTAGTAAATAATGTCAAAATTTGATCGCAGTTTTTGTTACACAAACAAATTGTAGGCAACAATATTATTAATATTGATTAATCATGAATTAATGTTTTAAACTAATATTACATTTAATTATTAAATACTGTATAAATTGGTTTTGACCAATCAAAACGGTCAAACCGTTTTTACGGCTTAAACTGTTAAAAAAAATGCTTACCTTCTTAATAATATTTTGAATATTATGTTCACTGTTTATTCAGAACTCACAAGTTGTGACTTCTTGGAAACTGAAAAATAAAAAACTAAATGTTAGAAAAGGTAATATTATGTAAAATGATTTTTTATCGAGTTAACATTTATATTATACATACATATTTTAGCAAATATAGAAAAAAATCATCTCCATTCGTTTTATGCACACATATTGCAATGAATTATTTAGTATTGCATTGTAAATAATGATTAAATATTGTTAAAATTGGTCAAACATTATGGATAAGTTTCTTTAAAACAGAGTATTTTACAGATTAATCAAGTTTCTTAAATAAATACTGAGCTCACCTTATTCGTTTCCAAAACGATTGATGCCCTGCCCAAAACAGCTTTATCACAAAAAACTTGTAAAAAGTGCTTTTCCTCTTGAAGCTGAAAAATATAAAAATAAAAAATTTTACTTTTTTAAATTAACATTATGAAATAATATTATACAATGGCTTATGATTTTGAAATAATGTTAATGGTTATAATTAAATGGTAAAATGTTTCCATAGATTAGATTTTTATTTTTTATTTTATGACAAGGATAAATATTTTTTTGTGAAATTAATATAAGTATGCATAATATTATGATATTATGCTACAACTGTTATTATGCTTTTTTTATTGTTAAAATGAGTGATTCTAATGAAGAAATTCGATACATTTTAAAAATTTCATTACAAAAAAAGGTTTGATTTAAGCGTTTTAAATTCGGAAATTTTGATATCAAAGATGCACGTCGCTCTGGTCCCCTGTTACGGACGAAACTGAAGCCATTTTTGAAAACTAAGGACCGCATGAAAAAATGTCAAAAAGTGACCACTATAAGGATGTCTGTCGAAAGCGCGATTATAGTAGAGGGTTACCTGATTGACAAAATTTCCAAAAAAAAATGTTTTGAGATTGGAATCGATCTTATCTCGGAAACGGTGGCACTTACTAAAAAGTTTGTAATAGTCACTTTTGCTCCTATTCGTATGCCCGACCCGATCCGCAAATAAAATTGAGGGGTTTATACTAGTATGTTTTTTTCAGAAAAAATTACATGTCCAGCGCCCTTAAGACTAAACTAAGTACCATTATCTCGGAAACTAAGACCGCATGAAAAAATGTCATATGACAAAAAGTAACCACCATAATGGTGTCTATCGAAACCGCGAATAATAATTGAGGGTTACCTAATTGACAAAATTTCCAAAAAAAAAATCTAAGTGTTTTGAGATTGGGATCGAGCTTATCTCGGAAACGGTGGCACTTACGAAAAAGTTTGTAATAGTCACTTTTGCTCCTATTCGTATGCCCCACCCGATCCGCAATTAAAATTGAGGGGTTAATATGAGATTTTTTTTTTCGAAAAAATTACAAGTCCTGGCGCCCCTAAGTCTACACTAGCAGGCTGAAGTACCATTATCTCGGAAACTAAGGACCGCATGAAAAAATGTCATATGACAAAAAGTAACCACCATAAGGGTGTCTATCGAAAGCGCGAATAATAATTGAGGGTTACCTAATTGACAAAATTTCCAAAAAAAAAAATCTAAGTGTTTTGAGATTGGGATCGAGCTTATCTCGGAAACGGTGGCACTTACGAAAAAGTTTGTAATAGTCACTTTTGCTCCTATTCGTATGCCCCACCCGATCCGCAATTAAAATTGAGGGGTTAATATAAGATTTTTTTTTTCGAAAAAATTACAAGTCCTGGCGCCCCTAAGTCTACACTAGCAGGCTGAAGTACCATTATCTCGGAAACTAAGGACCGCATGAAAAAATGTCATATGACAAAAAGTAACCACCATAATGTGTAATGTGTCGAGCCAGCGTACGGTCGCGCTCCGCGTTTCACACACGCAACAAAATATAATATTATTTATATTATTGCGAATCGCGCGGCTGATTGCCGCTGCACGTGATCATGGCGCTCGTGGCCAATGAGTTGCTGGCGTTCATCCAGCATGCCATCGACACCATGGACGAAGTCAGCATCATGCAGATCTGCAAGTCTACCTTCACCAGTGAGGAGATTTGTGAGGGTAAGCAGCTGCTGTATGAGACGCTCGGCCAGAGCGCGAATATGCCATCACGACGGAGAGATGGGACCGAGAGAAGCGTGCAGGATATCATCTCCCTGCTGAAGCAGACGGATCCAGACGACGTGCCGGCTTTTGTGGCGAAGGATCTCCACAAGCTGCCGGTGGTGACTATGGACCACGTCGACGTCTCCAGCCTGTTGAAGAACTTCAACAGTATGAAGGCAGAGCTGGACGAGATGCGGGGTAGATTGGATGCATCGGAATCTACCATTCGTGACTTACGTAGTGAATTATTACAATTAAAATGTAATAATTCATTAAGTGGGTCACCCGAGCATTCAACTGCCTACGTCAACACACGTCGTGGTGGCGCGCGCGCTGACGCATCGTTTTGCGTGTCAGCGGAGTCCGCCGCCGCCCCCGCCAGCCTTCCCCTCCGGGTCGCGCAGTCGCCGAGTCAACATCCAACTCAGCAGAAAAGTTTTGCGTGTATCACCGCTCACCCCGCACATCCCCTGCGGGAGAAGACAAAGGGGAAGAAAGAGAGCCTCAAGGCTATGGAAAGCCGCAAGGCTGAGCCTCCTCAATCTGGAAAGGACAAGAGCAGAAAGTGCGATGAGGAGGGCTTCATAATGGTAGAGAGAAGAAAGAAGAAGCCCGCCGTCCGCAACCATCGCGGCACCGCACCCTGTGGACCCGAGCAGCGCCTGCGGTGTGAAGTACGCTCCACGCCGCTGTACGTGTCCCGCCTGCACTGGTCCATGGAGATTAAGGACGTCGTGGACTACATCCGGAAGAAGACGTCCCTCCCCTTGAGGGTTGAGCGTCTGGAGTCTCGCCACAAGGTCAACTTTAGTTCCTTTGTGGTGAGAGTACCGACTCATCTTCTTTCAACCTTCGAGGCGGAGGAGTTCTGGCCGACGGGTGTGGTCTACCGGAGGTTCCGGGGGAGACTCCGGAATGAAGCGCGTTGCACGTCGCCGTCAGCACGTGTTAAAGTGTAGTTCTTAAGTATATTTAATATGTATGTTAGTCTGTAAGGTATTTATAATATGGGCCTATGCAGCCTGAATTAAATGATATTTAATTTAATTTTTAATAAGGGTGTCTATCGAAAGCGCGAATAATAATTGAGGGTTACCTAATTGACAAAATTTCCAAAAAAAAAAATCTAAGTGTTTTGAGATTGGGATCGAGCTTATCTCGGAAACGGTGGCACTTACGAAAAAGTTTGTAATAGTCACTTTTGCTCCTATTCGTATGCCCCACCCGATCCGCAATTAAAATTGAGGGGTTAATATAAGATTTTTTTTTTCGAAAAAATTACAAGTCCTGGCGCCCCTAAGTCTACACTAGCAGGCTGAAGTACCATTATCTCGGAAACTAAGGACCGCATGAAAAAATGTCATATGACAAAAAGTAACCACCATAAGGGTGTCTATCGAAAGCGCGAATAATAATTGAGGGTTACCTAATTGACAAAATTTCCAAAAAAAAAAATCTAAGTGTTTTGAGATTGGGATCGAGCTTATCTCGGAAACGGTGGCACTTACGAAAAAGTTTGTAATAGTCACTTTTGCTCCTATTCGTATGCCCCACCCGATCCGCAATTAAAATTGAGGGGTTAATAAAAGATTTTTTTTTCCGAAAAAATTACAAGTCCAGCGCCCTTAAGACTATACTAGCAGGCTGAAATACCATTATCTCGGAACCGGTGGCACTTACGAAAAAGTTTGTAATAGTTAAAATTGCTCCTTACAGTCGGCCCAATACGATGCGTAAATAAAAAATTGGGGTTAATATGAGAAAAATTTTTTTCGAAAAATTATTCTAAGTGTTTGGTAGTACGATTTTTAAAGTGTCACAACTTTTCAACGGTGCTTCAAAAATAAAAAAAATGTTAATATAAAATGTTCATTAGGACTAGCGCTACACAATACGATAAAAAAATATATGGTTTATTGGAGCATAAAAAATTTCGAAAAATTTTCTAAGTCCTCGCTCCTCGCTAACCTAACCTAACCAAACATTCGCGTTTATAGTATTAGAATTCTTTACTTACTTTTTGCTGGTGGGCAGCCAAAAATGCATCTAGAGCCTTCCATTGTTTTTCGATTTCTTTCTTACACGTACATTTTCTAAACACTTTACGATGTTTACAATCGAGCAGCCATTTTCTACCAACTCCATCATGATTTTCTCCCCAAACTTTTGTTCATTTTATACATACATAATTGACTTTTCTATTATTTTGTCGTTTTATACAAGAAAATAAAACCCCGAATAATATTCCCAAACACTTTTTACCCCTAGAAAACCCTTAAAAGATAGACATATTTCTAATATTGTAAGGAGCAAGCTTCCAAGTCGGCAACTGCTAGTACCGAATTGTTTCAGCCAATGGAAGCCCGAGTTTTTGGTGCGTAATTCCCCGAAATCTATGTGTGAGTGTGGAACCTTCGTTTACACGAAGTGGACCCCCCCTGGTGGCGGCCGCCGCGCCGCCGGCATGTATTTTTATTTTAATTTCATGATATCTTTTGAATGGAATGTCCGATTTCAATAATTCAAAAAGTAATCATCAGGTATTGAGACAGTCTTGAATATTAAATTATTTATTTGGATAAAAATTTATAAATGGTATGGTATACACGGTCTGATTATGATCGGCATTTCTATCAATTTGTTAAATGCAAAAAAGTAGTTACAGTGACGTAATAGTTAGACATACCTAGGTCTTGCGAAGTTTTTTGTAGATACATTGTAGATTTAAGCGACGAATGACATTTTATGGCAATTTTTTTTACACCTTCGGTTGGTTTTAATAGGAATTTCTAAAGATTTCTATAGTAATCTAGTACTAAATATAGCCTATGTTACTGAGTTATAATGTAGCTTTCTAATGAAAAATTAAAATCGGTACAGTACTTTTCGAGTATATTCGTTACATACAAAAATACAAATCTTTCCTCTTTATAATATTAGTGTAGAAGTGTAGATAGTGTAGACATCTGAAAACTGTACCTACTAGCAGTGGGCGTCGGTCTGACCGAGCATTCCACCTCGCTCGGTCGGAGATATTCCTTTGGGGCTTCCACTCGTACTCCCATAGTTCATTTATATATCAAGCCGAATGTGGTATGAAGAGAATGACGCGTATAGGCTATAGCCTAGGTATATAATTTTTTTTTCACAAAAAAAAATCTTAGGTTCTAAAATGACCACAAGGAGTGCATATTACTATGCCGGGGCTCGAAAGCTCCTAGTCTATACACACAAACGCACTGGTCGTTGACTTAAGACTTTACCAAGATACTCATCCGTTTTGTGACTTTTATGGAATCTTTAATTGCGATTTTTCGCAAGACAATAAAATGCTCTACGCGTCTTTCTCTTCACACTATTTAGCTTTATATTATATGCATCGCGAATCACCTGTATAATAAAAGCTATTCGTAAAATGTGCATATTGACACGCGATACATTTATCTCTATCTATGCGTCTTGTATAGTTAATGGAATCAGGCGTTACTTTGCGGAAATCCATAGCATACAATTTAAATATATTATATATCTAGCAATATCCCGCGAAACAATTATAACCACAACCTGCAAGCAGATGAGTGAGTGTACGCATAGGCATGCGTTTGATGCACCTCCCTCCTCCCACACTGCTTATGCGTACACTCGCAAGCAAAAAACATGAAAACACCACCACCACACAAGCAATAATGTTAACACGATCGTGCAAAGTCCCACCACCATGCAGGTTGCAAAACTCGACGCGCGTTTCGCTCCGACCCCGGAGCATCCTCAGGATGTTGACTCTGCGAACAATGTTCGTTAAGTGATGCCGCCCGCCAAAACACCGCCTTATATTCCCTACAGCTACTACCCCTACCAACTAGTACCCCCACCAAACAAGTTAATAAGAGGTGACGAAGTAAGGTTAGTTTGGTCATTCAACAATGCAATTCTATTGTTGTTCTTTACTTTAATTATTTCTAACTGTTCCAACACGCTCAGTCGAAAGCCTTTATCACATTTATGTAATATCTTATAGGAATGACCATCTGGTATATTGTGACTACTATCTATACGTAGGTCAGACTGGACGTAACTTTGAGACTCGGTATAAGGAACATATCGCGGCTTATAGAAATGGTCATCATGATAAATCACATTTTGCCAAACATCTTTTAGATAGTAGTCACAATATACCAGATGGTCATTCCTATAAGATATTACATAAATGTGATAAAGGCTTTCGACTGAGCGTGTTGGAACAGTTAGAAATAATTAAAGTAAAGAACAACAATAGAATTGCATTGTTGAATGACCAAACTAACCTTACTTCGTCACCTCTTATTAACTTGTTTGGTGGGGGTACTAGTTGGTAGGGGTAGTAGCTGTAGGGAATATAAGGCGGTGTTTTGGCGGGCGGCATCACTTAACGAACATTGTTCGCAGAGTCAACATCCTGAGGATGCTCCGGGGTCGGAGCGAAACGCGCGTCGAGTTTTGCAACCTGCATGGTGGTGGGACTTTGCGCACGATCGTGTTAACATTATTGCTTGTGTGGTGGTGGTGTTTTCATGTTTTTTGCTTGCGAGTGTACGCATAAGCAGTGTGGGAGGAGGGAGGTGCATCAAACGCATGCCTATGCGTACACTCACTCATCTGCTTGCAGGTTGTGGTTATAATTGTTTCGCGGGATATTGCTAGATATATAATATATTTAAATTGTATGCGTCTTGTCTAAAGTCTAAACTTAAACCTATTGTACACACGCATTTTCGCTGTGAACCTACCGTATGCGCCGCGCGTCCCCCTTGGCGAGCCGCGTTAGAGAGCGTGAAGACGGGACCGGAAATATTCTCATTTTCGTAACAAACGATCTACGAAAATCCCACCGAGCGGCACCTGGGCCCCGATTCTCGTAATTCGAACTTCGATTCGATCGTTAGTCTGTTCCACGTGTGCACGCTGAATCACTCGTGCTGGCGTTCATGAGCGGAACAGAAACGAAGTTCAAGGCACGAGAATGGCCCTGGTCTTGACTGGCAGCTTTTGCGAGCTAGGTTGCAGTTTGCACGTATTCAAGCTAAAGGGAAAATAAACATTGTGTGTAGTAAGGCCTTATCCCCACTATCGCAAATGGCATTAGACTCTAATGCCATTTACCATAGAAATAGGATTAATCTGAGCCATTTACATACCTTTGATTCGTATCCTCTAATCACAGATTGAGAGCGTGCATTCAATTTACGACGAAGTTTCAGTTTTTCGGTGTTTTTGACTGCCCCTCACACGCATATTAAGATAAAGTCTTTATTTTTGGAATACTAAGATAAAATTAAAGTTTTAAGTAGTACATTTGAGTAAATCTAAAGATTTCGGAACGCCGAATCGCAAAAATGCCGATTTTAGCTCACTTTGATAAAGAAAATAACAATTAAAACGTGTTAATATAGTTTAATTTATATTTTCATAAAATAGATTATATAGTCCTGAAATGAAAAGTTGATAAAAAAATTAAAATATATTTATTGTTAAATGCATAAAAAATCTTTTAAAAATATCATAATTTACGTTTTTCAGTGCTGTATTTCTACTGGAAAAACTTAATTTCTTCGATGATATTATTTTTATAATGAATAATCATACTGTTGGTTAGTTGACACTATTTTTTATTTAATTAAAGTCCGATGTTTATTCCATTATACAATTTTTTTTATTACCTGTTTTCAACTAAGTGCACGCGCCATGTAATTCGCGATCTATTTAGTACGCGCAAACGTAGTGATTATATTCTCTTTGAATATAATCACTACGTTTTAAGAGACCGCACTCCCATAGAAACAATTGAGCTCACCGTAGTGATTATATTCTCTTTGGTACGCGCTGGGAATTCCCGACGGGTGGACGTATCGCTCTGCGCTAAGCCGTCAACGAATAAAGGTTCACCGACCTGGTCAGCGTATAGGAGATGTAGTGGGATTGAGCGGAATTGACGCTTGGACGAGCATTAATATTTTTAGATTATTTATGAGAAATGGGGAA
This sequence comes from Celastrina argiolus, assembly GCA_905187575.2. Classification (NCBI taxonomy): domain Eukaryota; kingdom Metazoa; phylum Arthropoda; class Insecta; order Lepidoptera; family Lycaenidae; genus Celastrina; species Celastrina argiolus. Next base: position 5,382,703 of record LR994579.1, on the reverse strand, counting down.
AATTTACTGAGATTATATAGGCATTATGTCGATTACAAATTTCATAATATATAGAAAAAAAAACATTGAGAGGTTACCACAAAAAAGGTATGTAATGTGTTCAGAGTTTATTTATAAAATATAAAATTTGTATAATAATCATCAACAGCCCCTGTGTGTCTGTCTCTCATATCGTAGCTCCTAAATGCATCACAGATTTTGATGCGGTTTTCTTTAGCAGAAAGCTGGTGTGGTTTATATATTTAAAAATTATACTAATCATCATCAGCCCCTGTGTGTCTGTCTGTCATTTCGCAACTCCCGAATGAATTAACAGATTTTGATGCGGTTTCCTTTAGTTGAAAGCTGATGTGGTTTATATTTTTAAAAATAATACTAATCATCAACAGCCCCTGTGTGTCTGTCTGTAATATCACAGCCCCTAAATTAATGAAAAGATTTTGATGTCAATTTCTTTTGTTGAAAGCTGATGTGGTTTAAATATTTAAAAATTATACTAATCATCATCAGCCCCTGTGTGTCTGTCTGTAATATCACAGCCCCTAAATTAATCAAAAGATTTTGATGTCAATTTCTTTTGTTGAAAGCTGATGTGGTTTATATATTTAAAAATTATACTAATCATCATCAGCCCCTGTGTGTCTGTCTGTAATATCACAGCCCCTAAATTAATCAAAAGATGTTGATGTCAATTTCTTTTGTTGAAAGCTGATGTGGTTTATATATTTAAAAATTATACTAATCATCATCAGCCCCTGTGTGTATGTCTGCTTTAATGTAACTGTCATCAATATAACCGAGTATCTGGGGGCACGGCAGTGCTTTTGTCAACTTGAGCACGGCCGTACCATTAATTTCTCGAAGCAGTTTAGGCCACTTTCAACTCCCTATAACTTTGTTGTGGATTAAAAGAAGCCTGCATTTTTAGTTACTAGGAAAGCATTGTATAAACACAGTATATTTCAAATGTTATTTGTCAAACTTCTTAGTTTTGTCACTAACTCAATCACTCACTGACCGATCATCAAAAGTATTAGGCACTTCTAGCAGACATAGAAGCTTAAAATTTGGAATACAAGTAGTGTTTAGTGTATAAATAAAGGAAAAACCTAAAAAAATATTTCTGTAGAATTATCTAGACTAACTAACTGCATAATTAACTTTGTAATGTCATATCAATGTATAGGATTACAAAGCTATATTTACCCTTTTGACAAAAACACGCGTTTAGTAAATCTTCTACAAAAAGAACTGAGATCCCATCAAAAACATATCTTGTAAAAATTGCCAAGTCTCGCTACTTAGTTCTTCTAGTACTAAGTAGCGAGACTTGGTCGGTCGGTCTAACAACATCTTATAGTGATCACAATCAATATTATTTTGGAAAGGATTGGCACTTTTTACAAGTTTTTTTTATATGGGTTATCCTTTTCATTTCCAATAACAAAATATAGCATGCGCACTGTCTTTCTTGAAATGGTCAGACTTCAAACAGCTGCTATGCTCTGTCCTGTTCTATTGTATGGGATGGTTGGTTGGGACCTCTCAGTCGTACACAAGTTGCACCAATATTTTATTTTTCAAATTTCGCAGGTAATCCTAAACCACCGTGTTTATAATAACATATTTAATTTTCATTCAATAATCAGATGGTTGCAAAATGCTAGTATACTTTACCTGTTTGTGCCTGGCTACCCAATAGTTGTGACAGGAAACAATTTTTCAGTGACAACATTTTTATCACTGAAAAAAGCCTGTCCATCCCGACTACCCACTAAAAATTTGTATTTTAGTACATTTAGTGGGTAGTCGGAAGTGGGTCAGTAAAATATTTAGGGACATTTCTGGACATCAAAGATGAAAAATAAATAACTTGGTATATTTTTATAAAAATTAGGTTGTTGAATTTTTTATTCTCATTACTTACTTATCCTAAATTATAAATGTGAAAGTTGGTTTGTTTGTTCGTGTGTTTGTTTGTTACTTCTTCACGTCTCATCTACTGAACCGACCACCATGAAACTCTTTTCACACAAACATCGCGCGAAAGTTGTTCCCGACGGTTCGACAATAACGCGGACTGAGCCGCGGGCGATTACTAGCATGTCGAGTATTTATAATTTGTATTTTATAACTTAAATACCATTTAATTTTATAGAAGTTTTGAAATATTAAAATTCATTAGGATCAAAGTATCAATATTGCGCGACGTTCAGCCCGCCCATGCCCCACCCACACATGCGTGTTGTTTTGCGTCTGTGTGAGTCGATATCGGCTCCCGCGGCGATTTCGACTTGATAAAATTTGATTGCGCGCTCTTAAGTATTAGTTACTACGTAATGATCAAAGGTAACTTCGTGCAAAAAGTTAGTAAGTAACTGAATTAAGAAAATTTTTATTAGGAGGTAAGATAAAATTAGGTTAGATGTAAATAAAAAAATGTTTAATTTAATACGATTTTTACAATGGATAATTGTCAATATTTTATACAAAAATGTTGGAAAAAGGATTTCTTACTTGATAAAATGGTAATGGTTTATGCTCTTATGCTATACTACCTACTTTACTTAAAAAATTACATTTGACAATTTATTTATGCGATTTCAGAATTGACATTTGACGTTCCACTCAGTGTGACCATTTGTGGCAGGATCCTGCATTTTCGGCAGGTTTGGCCCTACATTTTACTCTCTGGCATATTGGTTTGACGTTTTAGAAATTTGGCAGGATTTGGCAGTGTATAGCAATAAAGGGTTTTTCTTATTTTTATTTGGCAGTACAGACTTTAGAAGGAGTAGAGTGCAGTATTTACAAAATAATTAGACATATAAAACTTGATAAAGATGTTAGTTATTACTTAGAATCTGGTGGAAGTAATGTAAAGCTAATTCTAAGTGTTAATCAACTTTGAGGTGCGGTTGGTAAAATCTGAAATACAAATGGAAACTTAAAATATGTAAATGTTTCACATGTTAAAAAAAAATATTGTGTTTGCTAATGTCGAATGCTGCTTGTGAAATGAAATTCTTGCAAATTAACCTTATAAAGACAAAAACGCGAAATAGATTTATTAATAATTATTTGACTCTATTTTGCATGTAAAACAGTCACTGGATTGGTAAATATGTGAATTCCAGACAACTAAAGAAATTATCAAAAAAATTACAAAAGCGATGTACGAAGAAAGTGATCAATAAGAAAAGATGTTAATACGAATGTCAGTTCATTATTTCAAATAAAAATATATTAAGTAGTTATCATTTGTTTAAAATTTTAAAATAATAAGTATCGGCATTATTTCGGCATTTTGTGTAAAAGAGTTTGGCAGGATTTATCAGTTTTCTTGCCAAAGCAGGGCAGGATCTACAATTTGTAGTTGGTCACACTGGACTTCCACTTCCAATAATTCTACTTGTTATTTGTTTATTGTATTGAATTTTTGCAATGCATAAAAAATGCAAAAATATTTTTAAATGATCTGAGTTTTAAGTTAAGTCCTCGAATATTTCAGTATTATTTTATAGTATTAAAAATGGTTGATCTAAGTGGAGGCCAGGACGGTCCATTGGAGCACGCTTTTTCCAACTCCGTGTTTATTCTACCGGGCATTATTGTGATTAGTTTATCTGGTAAGTTTTATTTATTTTCTTAATATCTTTTTCATTCTTGTTTATTATAGCAAAAATAATGTTTCAAAAACAAATGATCTTCATATCTTCACCACTAAGTATTTTTTATAACATTGTGTTAATTGGTTTATGGATTTTGCCATATTTTACTGACTGAGAATTTGGCAGATGTATATTTGTTCCTCCAAAATCGGAACAGTAATTTGTGCTGATCTGATTTTGTCAAAAGGGAAGTCAGATGAAAGTTTTTTTAAATTATTGTGATTATTTATTTAATGTGTTAATTTCTGACATACCACTTACTAAATATTATGATGAAACAACACATTTTCAAAATATTTATTTCACAAAAGACTCCTTAAAAAAACATATATAAATTAAAACTATTTTAGGTATATTATTATTATCTAAACTATAAACTAAACAAGTATCTAATAAAAAAAGGCTATATGTAAAAAACTATATCTAAATGGGCGGCCGCTGGTAATGTACCTAAAAGACTGGCAGTATTACCTCGCTGTATCGCTAAACTGATATGTTGGCCGAGGTAAGCGCCAGCCCTTGGGTCGTTTGTCTTTTCCATTAGTCTTTTAGAAAGGTCTTTCAAAAGGCGTTTAGCACTGGGACCCCATGGACCCAAAGTTTCGACACCAAAAGGCAGAAAAATGTATCCATCGCCGATGGATTCATATTTCCGCCTTTTGTGGGTCTCGGCGTGTGCAGCCGCCGCCCCCGCCGTCTTTGCAGTGGCCGTCACGTTTGACGCAGCCAGCGTATCCACGCAGGTAGTGTCCCACACCAGCGGCTTCCCGTGGCTCCATGGTACCAAAGACATACCGTCAGGTCTCCTGCCGTCGTCACGCACTATACCGTTCGGCTCGAGAGTGGCCGGAACGTTGACGGTGGCAAGAGCCCTGCGGATTATGTCGTTTATGGAGGCATGGCGAGACTGACGGCCGGCACTGCGGCGGCAAGACAGTCCATGATGTCCCTGGCGGTCCATCGAGGCACCACAATGGCAGAGATGGGGTTCGTTAATGGCGGTACCTAATCAAAGGCTAACTAATAAACAACACATTACATATATATGTCGCAGTCATCTTATTGAATCTGGTTATTTAATTGAATCACTAGGCGGCTATATAATGGTGTCAAACAGCTCGTACAGATAGCAATGTCGTGATATATTTTTTGATTAATTTACTTTAATATACGTTACAATAGTACACATTCGGAAATTTCGAAGTTTAAAACTAAAATATTAAATTGTTGTCCTAGTCTCGGGTTCTAAAATTTGTTGGTAAAAACAGGATTCAATGAAAGCGCTAGTCATTCAATTAAATAGCGGATTCAACCAGATGACTGCGACATATATATTTATAATAATTTTTTCTTAGGAACAAGTACAATCCATAATAATATTGTGTTGGTAATAATGACTACAGAGTAGATGTCAAGTGGTATATTATGAAATTAAATATTAAATAACCAAATAAATGATTGCTATAAATATGACAAAAAGATAACACCCTTATGTACTCAATCCATAAAATTGTATTGGGAGCTTTGGACATTTCAATGGTTTACCAATAATTATTATTGTCAAGGCTTGAGTTTAATGGAGCTTTTTGTAAAACATGTTAAGGCCCTCACACCACCAAATGTTTTTGGTTAGTGTCATATATATTTAGCTCTTAAGTTATCTTTAGATTACAAGATAAAAGATTAGAACTATGGGTTATAAAAGATTTTTAGTAATAATAAATACCTATATTCAAAAATATATTCTAGACATACTTAAGTAATTTACAATATTAACAAGGTTAAAATAATATTTATTTATATGATTTTATTTGGATGAAATTTGATGTATGGAATAAACTATTTGTGCTATCTAAAAGTAAGCTCACTTCGGTTTTACTTTCTATGCAAATAATGTTGCGCTCAACAAAGTGTAAAATAAAGGAGCTCTGGCAATGAAATTATAATAAACTGTATTTATGTTCTATGTACTTAATAGATATACAAGTAGTGTCATATCTTTTGTCACTTTAATGTTTGTGCTTCCAAGGCTTTGCAAATCACGAATTTGTAAAACCATTTCTATTTGTAGTATAGCATTACAAATAGTTTATTATTTTATCAATTAAACATGTTATAATAAATTATTATATTATTTTCTGATACAGAAAAAACATATTATATACAAGGTCAAATTGAGAAACCTCCTCCTTTCGGTTAAAAATATAGTATAATTTGGTAGATAAATTGCACAATTGACAAATTGTGAAAATTTGCTGGCAAGTGGCAACTCTTAACAAATATCAGTTGCATGATGGCAAAGGACTTAGTTTCCAGCTCATAATATGTAAATAAAAAAAAATCAGTTGCATGATGCTTACGAATTATTCGTAAATTTATATCGACATACACCTAATGATCACTTAGTCGAAACCGGTTGTGTATTTAAATAAGTAAATAACTACTAACATACTGAAAAAGTGCAAGTAAGTGTATTATTAGGTCATTACTATGTGAAATTATAATATTCATTATATTATAATATACCAATGTTACCTGTGCTATTATTATGACTATAGACACCACTTTTTAGGGTTTCGTACCCAAAGGGTAAAAACGGGACCCTATTACTACGACTTCGCTGTCTGTCCGTCTGTCTGTCACCACTCACTAGTCTTGTATCCCAAGCCGCGATAACTAGGAAGTTGAAATGTTCACAAACTATGTATTTCTGTTGCCTTTGTAACAACAAATACAATAAAACTAATATTTAAGGGGGGCTACCATACAGCAAACGTATTTTTTTTGCGTTTTCTACGAAACCCTTCGTTTGCGAGCCCTAATCGCACTTGGCCGGTTTTTTTAAATCGGGTCAGTGATTCAGGCACTAAGATAAGCAAGCACATACATACATTGACATAGGTAGACCGTAATAATCATTACACTTTCTTTTGACTTGGCCGTTATCAGTAAAAATATTTTATCACAATCAAAACAAAAAAACGATGCTTTGGTCTTTGTGACCTATAAGAAATATATTTTTATTTACTTTAGTCTCATTTATTGCATAACATTATTATCTCATGTTTTGTTATTATAAAATATGGTAGGTGGTCTAAACTATAAAATTAAGGCCGTGTTTCACCAAGCAAGTTGAAAGTTAATCATTCGTTAAATATCATGTTATCCCTCTCGTAATTCCTATCAATGAATGAGAAGGCAAGATAATTTAACACGCCGTTAACACTAACATTGCTTGTTGAAACACGCCCTAAATAATAGTTTCATATTATTAGCAGTAGATATTATAAGCGCCGATTTTTATCTATTTATTTTGTTTATTATTTCATTCAGAGTTATTGGTTTAATCTCGGCGATGTAAATTTATGAAACTTATCAATAACGAAAGAAAGCAATAGCGAGGTTCCGGGCACGGTTTGACTAGTCCTAATCAGAAAACAATATCATCTCCATGAAACAAAAAAAGCTAAATAATACATTGTTTTAATTTCTAAATGATAATATCGCTATAAAATACATACAACATTTACAGTATCTCAAAAACGCTACCGCTTCTGATTTAAAACCGGACGGGATTCCAACGTGGATGTCCACGTTTCGTAACGCAATCGACAGATAACACTTGCGCGCGCGTCGCCGCTCCTCGCGACTTATTCCGAACACAAGTCCGGTTCAAGTACAATCAAAATGGCGGACATGGACGCGGAAAGTATGCAAAAGCTCGAGGAGATGCTCAAGGGGGATGGAGAGCAGCTGCCGTCGACGAAGGAGATCCTGGACATGTTGGAGACCACGGAGATGGATGAGGAGCTGCGAGAGAATCTCCGCAACATGCTGGCCGGCGGAGCGCCGAAACTGTTCGGAGGCGCGGGCACGTACATGGCAATACTTTTCGTCCTACTCATTTTCTCAATTATATGTGAGTAGTTTTGAAAAAATATGGATTTGATTAAAGTTTATATTGGTTATGAAGAACCTTAGTTATGGGATGAATCTCAGATACAATTTTAGAGGACTGGAAATGAAGTCTATAGGTATTTGTGAACAGTGTTTTGCAAGTAACAAACAGGTTTTCCACTCTATCATTGTTGTTTAGTTGCAAACTTGATAAACAACTTACTGAATATTGAGACTATACTTTATCTCGTATTTTCTGATTAGTCAATTTCAAATCAATATTATGATTAGATTGTAAATTATCTTATAAGACCTAATTACTTATCACCGGTTGAGGAATTAAGATATAAAAAATAATGTACTTTTTTAAATTATCTAAATTCTAAACCGTTTACATATCACAACATGGCTTTTATGTAAGACTAAAATACTCGTACCTACTGGATCATAAACCACTGACAGAGAGCTATTCGGTAAAGGAATAAAATGACTTGTTCATTAAGAAGAATAAGAAATAAGTCTCACTACCTCTCGATTACGAAGAAGGCTGGAACTTAGGAAAATCGGAAAAGTTTACGTCTATAATATACTTAGATAACTTAGTATGTGGTAAAATAATATGCGAAGGTAACACTTGAAGAAGAACAAGAATCTGGAAAGAACACACCTAACATATGGACATTGGGTATTTACAAAATCTGACAATAAAGTCATTCAGTCTGAGTTGTGACTTTGAAGGTCGTGGATCACGATAGATATTAAGGCCCACTTGAGTTTAAGGCGCTGAATGAGTCTGGGTTAAAGTGGTAGATATTTCCCACTAATTGAATTCCAGAGTAGGTAGGGGCTTAAGTTCTTAAGAATCTTAAGAAATAGAGATAGAGGTCTGCGCGACTTATAGAAATAGAGGTCTGCGCGACCCCTGTTCCCTCCCTGGATAATGCCACTAGAATAACATTTTATGTATTTACGTCCCAATTTTTTTTTTAAATAAATTAATTATTTAAGGAAGTATGGACGTTCTAAAATCTCCAAAATATGACCAGACTTTTGCTGTATTTAAACATCCAGGAAACAAATTGAGACTGCATTATACAATAAAATCAAAACATAGGAACCTAGCTCAAGCTTTTTTTGGTTTATAATCAAATCAAGTTAGTGCTTGACGCAATGACAATTATAGCATGTGATTTGAGCGCCACTTAATTTAACTTATAACTAGGTATAGAAAACTACTAACGACCACGTCACCTATGAGAATGGGCCGCGGGGACGTTCCCCTACAGTGCAGGTGGTTTTCTTGTTGGCAACACTGTGTCTTACAAAATTGTTATCAACGCGCGACCGCTGCTATCAGCCGATTCGTAGCCGGTCATTTCGAATATACTCGTGATATTTGTTACATTTCAGTTTATCTCAAGGTGTCGATACAGTGACCGTAAGTTGTTGTTTTTGAAATTGTTTTATCGAGGTTATAATTATTATTTTCACTGTTAAATTATAGTTCAAGATATTTACTTTAAAACGCCTTGTACAAGCAGTCTGATAATAAATTATCCTTTATTACCATAAATTGCCAAAGCTATTATCAATTAATAACAATTAAAATATTTTAGTGGTCTTCAGTAGATAATAATAGATATTTATTTCAAAATACACGTTTATTACTTTGTAACGTGCAGTGTTTGCAGTTAAACATTTTGGTTATTTGCCAAATGAATATAGGATTTAAGATCGACGGGCCGTGACATAATTTAGCCAGTGAAAATAGAAAAGTGATCCTCAACGCATTGTGCATTTGATGCATTCGCTTTAAGAGGTATCTTATCGAAGATGGCGCTCTGATCGCCCAAAATAGCCTAAAAGTTTTAATTAATAATTTGACAGTTAAAACAATATTTATTTACATTTTTAAATGAGCACTTATTGCAATAACTCACGTTATAGAACATGGCGGATTTAGACGTAGACGGTGAAGGTGGAATGAAACTGGAGCTGGGGAAGATAGTGACGGAAAAAGTATCGGAGTCCATCAAGAATGTTGACGTTATGGGAATGTTGCAAAAGATGGTGGCAACACAGCCCGAGGACGAGGAGTCTGAGGAGATACGACAGAAATTGCAGGGAATTATTGCCCAGTATGAGGCATTCTCGGAACAAGATAAGGAACAGTTTGTCACGCAGATGAAGAATGTTCTGGCCAGCAAGCTGTCTCTGAAACTGCAAAATACTCCTCTGGATATGTCTGGCGTAGAGGATGCTATCAGGGGTGCTGTGATGACCAAACTATATTTGATGGCAGCGGCTGCGTTTATTATTTTCGTGTTGTTAGGTATGAATTGAGGAATTTGCTATATTCTTGGAATAGGCCAGACTGATTCAAATTATTTCGTTAAACAGAAGTGTAATATGAGCAAGCTGACATAATATAAAGCAACTTATTTTAAATGCTTTTATTTAACTTGCAATGTATTTACGTTAAGTGTCTTTTCCAATGTGGGTAGATGTGAATTTAATCTAGCTCTTCATAATTTCATCCATATTGTTTTCTATTTTAGGATCGGCGCTTGTAGGAAATCCAGATTGAATATTGGCGCGTTTCAATACCATGTCTATCAACCCATTGTGTTCTTCATATAACAAAATTTTATGTGAAGAACACAATGGGTTTCTTCTAAACCTGATTTATGGCGTGTTTTAAAAACCTTTATTTTATAAGAATAAGGAAAAGATAGATCTCATACCTTTGTATGACATCTAGTTAAGTTAGTTAATGAAGGCAGCAGGTTAAGGTTTTGGAAAAGCGCCATAAGTCAAGTTACAAATTGAAGGGGAGAAACCCAATGTGTTCTTCATATTTTAATAAATAAAGTTTGTTTAGCAAATGCTCAGTCAGCCAAAATTGGGTATTCAAAGTAAATACTTTATACACCCAATTTTGAAGTCAATTGGGTTTTAAAGACTGGCAAACTTAACAAACTGACTATGAACAAAATTAAATGACCAAATAATCTATATATATAAAAGAAAGTCGTGTTTGTTACAACACTTATAACTCGAGAACGGCTGAACCAATTTTCATTGTTTTTGATTCGTTGGATTTGTCTCCTCCCCGAATAGCAGAATACATATTAAAAATAGTGAAAGCTTGATGTGTAATGAATAATTAATCATGTAAATAAATTCTCATATTTTGTTCATCAAATGTCAAACATTTGTTGTCAAATGATGTAACAACTATGCGTTCAGAAATCTATTACTGTATGTCAGTTTGTAACTTTCAATTAGCAACGTTTTTCTAAATGCATATGACATTTTAAACGATATTTTCTTCTTTTTTTTGGCATTGGCAACGATATCTAGGTACTGAAAACGAAAATGCAATTTAAAAAAATGTCTGTCTGTCAGCGTGTCTCTTTGCTCCGGCTAATCTCTGGAACGGCTGGACCGATTTTAACGAGACTCACTGGTAGATAGCTAAAGTTACAAGGATTAATTTAGGTTACTTTTCATCATCATCATCATCATCATCATCGTCATCTAACTAATGATCACCGATTCGGCTGGACCGACTGTGACGGTGCTCCCGTTTTCACCGGGCGTTAGCTTATGTTAGTAGGAGTAATCTATACATCTATATGTATAAAAGTAAGTCGTATTAGTTAAATTATTGATAACTCAAGAACGGCTTTATCGATATGGCTGAAAATTGGTGAGGAAGTAGCTTAGAGCAAGTAGTCGGACATATGATACTATTTATTCCATTTGACAGCGTTTCCGTGAACGTTGCGGGTTCTGCGTTAGGGTTTCGCGTTGTGGGTTCCGCGTTGCGGGTTCCGGACTCCGCGTTGCGGGTTCCGCGTTGCGGGTTTCGGGTTCCCATGCTGCTGGTTCCGCGTTGCGGGTTCCGGGTTCCCGTGTTGCGCGTTCCGGGTTGCGCGTTGCGGGTTTCGGGTTCCCATGTTGCGGGTTCCGCGTTGCGGGTTTCGGGTTCCCGCGTTGCGAGTTTCGCGTTGCGGGTTCCGGGTTCCCGCGTTGCAGGTTCCGGGTTCCCGTGTTGCGGGTTTCGGGTTCCCCTGCTGCGGGTTCCCGCGTTGCGGGTTCCGGGCTCCCGTGTTGCGCGTTCCGGGTTCCGCGTTGCGGGTTTCGGGTTCCCATGTTGCCGGTTCCGCGTTGCGGGTTTCGGGTTCCCGCGTTGCGAGTTTCGCGTTGCGGGTTCCGGGTTCCCGCGTTGCAGGTTCCGGATTCCCGCGTTGCGGGTTTCGGGTTCCGGGTTCCCGCGTTGCGGGTTCCCGCGTTGCGGGTTCCGGGTTCCCGCGTTGCGGGTTCCGGGTTCCCGCGTTGCGGGTTCCGGGTTCCCGCGTTGCGGGTTCCGGGTTCCCGCGTTGCGGGTTCCGGGTTCCCGCGTTGCGGGTTCCGGGTTCCCGCGTTGCGGGTTCCGGGTTCCCGCGTTGTGGGTTCCGGGTTCCCGCGTTGCGGGTTCCGGGTTCCCGCGTTGCGGGTTTCGGGTTCCCATGTTGCGGGTTCCGCGTTGTGGGTTCCGGGTTCCAGCGTTGCTGGTTCCGAGTTCCCGCGTTGCGGGTTCCGGGTTCCCGCTTGCGGGTTCCGGGTTCCCACGTTGTTTTTTTTAGTTGAATTTCATCATAAACTCTTTTTATGCTCAACGAAGTGGGCAAGGGTCAGCTAGTATAATATAAATATGTAATTGCGTTTCCACTAGTAATGTGCTAGGACGCCTTGCTAGGAATGTGTTTTTCAACAATTATTATTTTGTTACTTGTTCCACTTCCACCTAACCCTGCTATACGTTCAAAAACCAGTTAGTTGTGTAAATATTTTTATTCGGGATTTCCCCCTACCCGAGTCAAATATCCTCGCAGTTATTCCGCTAAATCACCTACGGGCTCCTAATTGACACTGTTTTCTTTTCAGTATTCTTCGGCTACAAGCTCTATAAATCGATAAAAGAAAAGGAAACAAAGAGAGAGGAGAAAAAGAAGTTGAAGCAAATGAAAAAGAAGAAGTGACGAGATTGGTAGCCAGTACCTTAGTACAGTCGAACAAGTTGCCGCCCGACCAGGCATAATATCAAACCCTCCAGAGCCGATGCTCACTACACTCCGTGTCGATGCGGTAGGAAGTGTCCTATGCGTTTATCGCGAAGGAAAATATTTAGCAACTGGTCGAGCAGGAACTTGGTCGATATGTCGGTGAATGCTTGGAAAATTGTGATATATTTATTGTTTGGTCGTTAGATCTTCTTCTCGTCTCTCTAAGTGTAACCTGTTCTCTTAAATTCGGCATCCCCAACAGAGTCGAGAAGGTGTAAAACTATCGCGGTGAATTGCGCTAAGGTTTATGTATTTATGAATAGAACCTTCCTACTAGTTTTACCGAGGCTCGATTCACCAACACTTCTAAGTGTTGATCGTTTGTCTTAATATCATTTCTTATCTTTCGTTAATACGGAGAACGAGAGAGATATCATGGTATTTAATCAACGATTAACTTAAAAAGGTGTTGTTTGATATAGGCACTAAAGGTGGCAAATTACTAATTAGATGTTAGATAGTAAAATATATCTTGCCATTAATTGGTGTGTAGACTCTCATATTTTCCAGGCTTTATCGTTAATGACTGATAACTTATTAAGATTATTATAATTTTTATTTTTGTTTACACGAAGTTTTCATTATGATTACAAATGTTTTAAGCGAGGTTTGTTATCGTAACACGGACCTTACTACCATATTGTTATTTACATAATATTATATCAAATAATAATATTGTATTTTGTTATTACCTATTGGTTAAATGTTGAAAGTTTAAAGAGGCTATGTGTTTTTTACAACGATATCCCTTTCTTACATTAGATTCAAAACTTTTTATGAATAAATATTTACTTTACACCTATACCTACGTACATATATTATTCGAAATATCTAAATTTGACCAAAGAAGTTAAATTATCAGTGTTGTGTTAAATTACCTTACATTAAAAAATATTTTAAAACGATCATTTAGTTTCGTCAAACATATATTATGTCACAATCTCTCGGGATCGATCACTCGGGATGTTTTAATTTTTTTACGATTAATAACCAAAATAATATATCATGTACCAACCACTGGATGTTTTTAAGGAAAATCTAGCACCGATTTCACCAATCTTTAAACGCAATGAACGTTAAACTATGGTTGACCTTAATCTCGATTAATGTTGGAATGGTACAGACGGACCCAAAATAGTAAATAATCTTTAAATATAAAAGTATTTGGTGAAGTTGAGGCTAAAAGTACATTTTTTCCTCGTGTCTGAGGTACATTATATATTATGCGTTTAGGATTGATGTTAATTTTTTTACGAAATAACAAGGCTCTAAAATATTTTTGTATACCTATTTATTTATACTTGTAAAAAATCCAACTATTATAAATTATATTTTTGTCATTTTATTATACTGTAAATCATTCCATGTATATTAATAAATATATTTATCTGTACAGATTTATTTTGTTTTTTTTTCCTGTTTTAGTAACTCATATCAACTGGGATAAAAACTACAAAGTGAAAACGAAATATATTCAGGTACAGAATAATATCTGGTGGCATGGTCGTGCCCCGCCAAGACGAGCCAAGTGAAGCGTAAGGGCGTGACCTACCTTTTCTCGAAAAATTTCGTCGTTTTTTTGAACATTCATAACTTTGCTTTGGATGATGCTAAATAGTTGAAAATTTAAAGATATAATAACACCAGTAAAAACATGAAACACACAGTTTGAATGTCGTAGCTATTATACTTTAGATTTTATGAATGTCGGAAAACCCCCGATTTCATCATCATCAAAATTCTTAAGGTAAGTACTTCCTAAAATCCTAGTAAGTTGAAATTTTGCATGTAAGCTGTTATTACTACAAAAAGAACAAAAAATATTTATAAAAGCCGCCATTTTGAATCCAATATGGTGGACGGTACAAAATGGAGACCTTATCGTTTTCATATCAAACCCTACAATATGGCTATAAAAAAAGAGAGAGCTGGAGAAGAGAAATACAATTTGTAGAATATTTCATGAATGCCGTCATTTTAAATCCAAAATAGATTTATCTTTTTCACGGGTAGGTACTCCCACAATATGGGTCAATTCAGGACTACGCTGACCGATTATCTGTCCTACAAATAGTCGGTCAGGACTAAACTGACCGATTATCGGTACTACAAATAAGGCAGGTTACTTTACGACTCATGAAACGCTTTTTGTACTTATTTGAATTTTGGTATGGTGACGTTTATAGTAGACTAGCTGACCCTTGCCCACTTCGTTGAGCATAAAATTTAAAAACAGTTTATGATGAAATTCAACTAAAAAAAACAACGCGGAACCTACAACGCGGAACCCGCAACCCGCAACGAGGAACCCGCAGCATGGGAACCCGCAACCCGCAACGCGGAACCCGGAACCCGCAACCCGCAACGCGGAACCCGAAACCCGCATCGCGGGATCCCGGAACTTGGCATGCCTGTGTAAATTAGATATAATTTTTTTTAAGTCGTTCTGTTCAGTCAAGCCAAAGTAAAAAAATCCCGAAAATCCCGGTCTCCACTAGTACCGGTACCGAAAATCCCGGTTTATAAAATATACCCTAGTAGATATGAAAGAGAAAATATGTATACCTATAAATTTATAGGATAGTATAAATTTCGAGACGAAGGTTAACGACGAATCTTAATATGATAAATATACTTATAAATAAATAGATTTATAATAAAAGCTAAAGTAACAAACTTAGGTAATAAAAATTACGTCGGGTTATATTTTTTCTGTCGAATGTTTCGTTCTGTGTTACCAGACTATAGTAACTAAATGAGAAGACTGTAATATACAAACATAAATTTTATTATCGAAAATACACATTTATGTATATATCTTTCGGCCTTAATTAATTAAAATACGTTTCCACTATGAGATGGTGATACAACAGAATATACAATAATTATAAAATCACTTAAAATTAACAGGATAAAAGTTACCATAATAAAATATTTTGGAATGTTTTTTTAAAGCTGCAATGCCATTCAAGGCGGTTGTATATAAAATTCGGCTTGTTTTATACTAGAGGGTCTTAGAATATATTATATCCAAAATTTATTATAAAAAATCATAAAAACGTGCTTTATAAAAATGTGCGTCACTGGTAATTATTTGTAAAAAGAAAGAAAAATATACAGATAATAATTTATAAGTAGGTACCTACACATTTTGTTTTATGGAAATAATATAATTTACCTATGTTACATTATGCAGAATCATAAATTCATTTTCATTTTAGTCTTTTGCGAACAGAACCTTAAGCTAGTTAATTATTGGTATATTTATTTGAAGAACCTCAACTTTAAGAGAGTTATCACAGAATATTTGAGGAATCTTCAAACATCGTTTTGGTCCCTAATTTACAATTTTAAATCTTAATCCCACATGCGTATAAAGAATAATTTAATTTTGATTTATAAATATACGTAAGGCGCAAGAATGACATTGAGCTATTTAAAAATAAGTTTTGACAAAGTGCGAACTTGTATAATTTTGTATAATCTATTAAAAACCTTATAAACATTCTCGTTGGTAGATTGTCAGAGTTTCGACAATTTGACGAGCATATAAAAAAATTTTAGAGCCATTTAATTGTTTGATAACACAGTTTTGTTAACAATGTTATACACCATTTAACTAATATCTTAAATATAAATTATTTTTCTTAAATATTATATTACATAAAACATACAGATACATAAATTATTGTTTTTGTTTTTTATAATACACCTAGTTTTAATTTTTTTTGTAAGTTCGCACTCGGTCCCGGTTAAGCCGACATAAGCGAAAGTTAAGTTGTTAAAATACGAAATATAATTATAAATTACAAGACGTCATTGAGATTCTATAATAAAATTCCAGAATAATTCCAATAGGAAATACAAACTATTATCACTTTATTTGATATTATTTGTAACCAATATCATGGCAACACTTAATTGTCGTTTCAGTTCACGCAACACTTAAATCGAATCTTAGAACAATATAATTTTACAACTATATTGTGTGAACGAAAGCGAGAATTTACAAATGAATTGCAACTAATTATTAATATTTTAAAATTCAATTCTTCTTCAGGGGATCCAGGTTGTCTATTGAAAAATCGTCGTTTCCAAAACTGATCCCTCTGCTGAATCCATCCTGAAAACATATAAACAAAGTTATTACCCACCATGATATCATTTTTTTTGTAAAATAGGATATTCCTGTTAAGATCTAACATTTAACGGTAGACCTACTCAAAACCCAGACGGTGCAATACCTTCATCTCCGTTATGGTCTTGTCTAAGAAGCCGTTGAAACTGCTGTTCAACTCCACAGTCTGTTTCTCACTGAGGTTGCCGAACCCGTTGAAGGCGTTCCCGTAACCGTTCCCGAAGATGTTCGGCTTCTGCGTGTCGAAGGGGTCGTACCCCGTCATGTTGGTGTTGAACACCGAGGTCTGGAGGTTGAAGTCGCTTATGTCGTAGTTGGGCTTCACCTGGCCCTGGTTGGGGGTCGGTTGCGGCGGGCTGGCCAATGAGAACGGCGCCGAGCCGAACAGGTCGTTGCCGTTGATTGGTTGCGTGCCGTTGGCGGGCATCTGGCGTTTGGACGCTTTCGGCGGCGGCGCCACTGGAAAAAAGGTAGTGTAAGTTGGTAGCTTTAAATGTACTGATAAAACTAAACATCCTTTTTCTGTGGTAGTAACAGAAGATGTACTTAGTATGTTCAATTAGGATCCCACGCATTTATTGGTACATAATAATAATAATGCCGCCGATTTAGGTGACGGCGGCCGGTCCGTCAAGTCCGCAATACAAAGAAGTACTCTCTCTTCCGTCACTCTCGTAGCCCAATGGGACGGATAGCCGACACGACTGGCGGGAGATCAGGCGCAGAACCGACTTTTTACATGCCCATCCAACGCATGGATCATCTTTCTTGTCAGACAATGAGATGATCAGCCTCCATTGTCCAAACTTGAAAACATTTTTTGTTGTTCCAACGCGGAAATCTAACCCACGACCTCGAGACTTAGGCTCAGAATTCCAAAGTCGAGACTTAGGCTCAGAATCACTACACCACGGAGGCGTATTGGTACATAAAGTGTATACCTACGAGTAATTTTTTGTAAATAAAATGCAGGTACTCACATAGCGGCGGCGTGGGCGTGGAGTGGTCGACGGCGGGCGACGAGTAGCGGCCGGCCGGCTCCGACTCGCTCGCGCGCGGGTCGAAGTCTGCGGAATAGACCACTCATATGAAGTTAAACTGAAACATCTGTGAGCCTTCTGCGAGTACTTGTCACTGCCCGTGTTCGGTGGCTTGTATTTTGACGCATACGCTTGTAAATCACCAATCAAAAACCTTTATTTTCCATAGCCTGTCAATTTTAATTTAAATAAATTGACGGGTAACAGAAAATAAAGGTATTTAATTGGTGCTATAAAAGCGCATGCGATTAAAAGTAAGCCACCGAACACGGCCAGTGTTCACGGTGAGGAAGTTAACTGAAATTTGTTAGTCATCGCATTAGTTACCATAGTTTGGCAGTAGGGGCGCTGTTTCGATGCCATACTTGTTAATAATAGCACACCCTGGGAATAAAGTGGTCAGGGCTGAGTAGCCCTGACCACGTTCAAGGCTATTTCTATACTTTTGTAAATTGTTAACATTATAACATATATGTTATAATATAATTGAATATTTAAAAAAAGATTCAATTTTCCCATCTTTTTGCAAAAAGTTGGCGCGCGCGAGTTTCTTACGCCCGGTTCTTCTCGCCGGGTTAGTCCCCGAACCGGTGGTAGGTCATCATGTAGGACAATAATCTAAAAGTGTTAGTTTCCAACCTATTTGGGAATAAAAGATTGTTCATTTTCATTTTCATACAAGTTGTAGTTAACTTGCTTACCCTGAGCAGTGACAAAAACTCTCAGTAGGCTCACATAATGATAAAACCAAAGATATCCGCTTGTCGAGGGAGCATTGATAGAGCAGTTAAGGGAGTAATGATCGAGCGAAAGCGTTATTTTTAAAGAATGAAAGAATGAAAAGTGTTTTATTGGGTAAACATATAAAAACAAAACAATAAGTTAAAATATTAAAGATAAAACAAAAATTACCAAATTGGGGTTCACTCAGCATAATGTTGCAAACAAAACAATTCACAACACTGATTTTCAGTGAACACCGTGGAATTTTAATCGTGGCATTTTAATTAAAGAAGCTAAAGAAGGTAAAAAGTTCTATGTAGACTCACCGCTGTCTGAATCTGAGTGCAACAGAAGGTTCTCCAGTTTGGTGCCTACAGTTGGGTTCTTGCTGGGAGTCACGCTGTTCCCCGAGTGTTTGCTGGAAATAACATTGATTTATTGGGGTGCGTCAATAATATTTTTCTGTTTTTTATAACTTTAAATACACTTGGATGGGTTGTGACTGTTTGTATGATGATGAAGATCAAGGGAATTCAACATTTGACGGTAGCTGAACATCCGATTTTTCTTATATTTTTTTTAAATAAAAAAGTAATAACGGCATTCAAGTGGGCAACGATAGAAACTAAACTATTCAAAATGTTCTAAAGAGTTAACAAGGTAGCTCCTATGAAACGTCAAGGAACAGGCCCCCGATTCAAGATGCCGTCGCTATTTATCGCTTACGAAGTTCGAAAACAAAATGTATAATAGGCGTGACGACATTAACAAATAATCAAACATTTAATGATTTCAGTGTAAAATAGATAAGTATAAAAAGGTTTTGAAATACCGTAAAAATTTGCGATTATTAAGATTTTCAATAAATTAAAACATTAAAATAGTGCAATCGGCCATTTCGACTGAAACACCGCATTACAGCGCATGACGTCACGTCTAGGTAAACATCACTGTCATGGTCCATCGCTGCTTTCATTATATATTACTCTTTCATCTATGGTTTACTTAAGCATCTGACGTTTACCTAGGCGTGACGTCACACTCGACGCCATGACACTTCGACCTGTTTTGGCGCACCATTGAAAATATATTAGAAAAATGGCTGTAATCTTCGATATTCATTAGTTTGTTACCGAAATAAAGGTTTTTTCATAATTAGCAAATGTGTATCCACTTTACAAAAGTGGATTTCAAAATCTTTCGTCATGCCTATTTAACCTAACGTTCACTAAATGACATACAAATTCGCTTGTCATTTAGTGAAGCTCATGTAATCCATTACAATCCATACATTTTTTTCGCGAACTTCGTAAGCGATAAATAGCGATGGCATCTTGAATCAGTGCCCAGGTCTATCGTCGTCATCATCGGTTCATAAAAGACGAAGTCATCGGGAGCATACGTCTATACTAATATTATAAAGCGGAAGAGTTAGTTATGTAGTTTGTTTAAACGCGCTAATCTCAGAAACTACTGGTCCGATTTTTTTTTTTTGTTGGATAGTCAATTTATAGAGTAAGGCTTTAGGCTACATAACATTACGCTGCGACAAAAAGGAGCGAAGCGTCAGTGAGAAATGTTGCAAAAACGGGAAAAATTATTCACATTTGGGGACTTTCATTGCGTGCGCTGCATAAATGGTTTAAGTCACTCAAAAGCCACGCGAACGAAGTAGCGGGCACAGCTAGTAAAAATTATACAGCCGAATTAATTAAACATATACAGCCGAATTGAGAACCTTTTTTGTTTTTGAAGTGGGTTTGAAAATTATGTATTGGTGGGTTCATCATCGATCATCATCATCGGTAGTGCGGTTGTATTTACCCGGTGTTGATCTTGCCGTTGTGTGTGGGCGGCGGCGTGGCCAGCAGCAGGTTGTGGTCGTTGGAGCTGAACGTGTCGTTGGAGTTGTTGGACACCGCGTCCATGCCTGGAAACACGAATTATGGCCATTCAATTGATGTTCTTATAAAGCAAAACAACCCGTTGAAACACGAGAGAATTTGAATTTTAGGCTGACTAAGTAGTACCCTACACGGCTAACTCCAGGAGGATTGTGGTTTACTTTATACATTCATCAATCTTCAATTATGAAAACTTTATATAAGCATCGCTTAGTGACATAGTAATGTTTACGAGTACATCAAATCCATACATTTTGCTGTCGTTAGTGATGACAACTTAACTAATAATTATTATTGTCGAATATCAATGTGTCTGCTTTAAAATTTTCGATGATTGACGAATGCAGGTAATAGAATTAGGGCCTGATAAGACCTTTCACCTATCTGAGATCTGGAACTTGGCCAAAGGCTCAGAACTGCTACGAACATACCGCTCTCCGGCGACTTGGTGCCGTTGCTGAACCCGTTGGCCAGCGACAGCGAGGATAGCTGCTTCTCCAGCTCCGGCGGCGGGCGGAACTCCGCGATGTCGGTGATGCTGTTGCGCGCCAGGTACGACGACAGGTCCTCGCGGTACGTGATCTTCGACAGCTCCTGGAATTCAATAATCTATCGTTAATAACCTAAGAAGTGGCCCTCCAACATTATCTAATCAATATAAGTGTAAAATTACAATCCATTCCCTAATGTGAATCTCTCAAAAATAATCCATTAAAATTAGATACAATAGTAACATGTGGGTCATTGTCTATGCCTCATTTATATGATATTTATGCCTCATTTACATTCAGCTTAAGTGGGCAGGACCAGTATGTAAACTTAAACTTCTCATGCCACTGCTAATGCCACTCGCGCTGCCCAGCGCTCCCGAAAAGAGCGGTTTTTAGTGCGGACTTCAAAGCACCGGCAGCGCGAGCGGCAGGGCGTGTTTACATTCTGCTCAAGAGTAGTTAAAGTGTATCTACTGTGCGTTGCAAACACAAAGTACATTACTTGTATTTATTTGCAACTACCTACATAAAAATTCCGTACGATTGGAGCAACGACATTATAATTAAGTTTTCTTTTTTTCCATTTGATTTATTTTTAACTGACGCACATAATTATGTATCGCCACGTATCGCTAAAAGACACAGCGCGGACGCTGCAAAAATTTGAACGTCTGCCATTGCCGGAACTTGAAAGCGAGGTGAGAGGAAGGGCAGTATGTAAACACACATATCCTTCGATCCTGCCGCAGCAGTATTGGAATTATTGCCGGCAGCGCGAGGAGCAGCGATAGGGGCTGAATGTAAATAGGAAGGTTCCGTAGCGGTAATAGGATAATGTTTAGATCATATACTATGGAATGAATTATAAAATATGTTCTTACTTATTACGTCTTTTTTAATATGAGCGTACATAGTGCAAGTTATGTTTGTGTTAAAAAAATGAGCTTGTGTTGTAATTTTGTACAAGTGAGTGTTTTGCGGGAGGCCGCACCGAAATTGGCAGAATGTTTTGTTATATAATTTTCATGCGTAACTTATTATTATTATTTAATGCGCCTTATAAATATATATAAATGAAACCGCACAACGCCATCTATCAAGTGCCGTTGTAAATTTTTGAAGGCTTATTTTATTAATTCTCTTTAGAAGATTGAAATAAAATCGTGGATGGTAATAAACTTGAAGAATGTCTGTACTAAACTTGAAGTTCAATTCTATCTTGGTTTCCGTAGGAATGTACGAAAAATGACAACTCCTGAAATACATTAACAAATAGAATTTACTTTAAAGACGTAATACACGGTACCTGTAGGCGTGTTTTGTAGGTGTTCATCTGTAGCTCGAGTTTCTTGTTCTGTAGCGTCAGTTTCTGCATCTCTATGTATTTGCCATTGTCGTTCACGAACCGTCTGCAAAACGAACATGAATAGGTACAATTACTCGGACTATACCAGGTAGATACCGTTAACACTAAGCTGGGCATTAGTAAAATGTGACATTTGGTTGCAACAACTTGTTAGCGATTTTGCTAGTTAGTTTAAACTTTAATATTAAATAAGGTTTATGGACGATGTTTCTACGTAATAACACAAAACTATTTACATGGAGATTGTGTGCTGTCCCAGGCTTCTTCTACTTGGAAGCATCGCGCTTTAGGTTGTACGCTCAGCACAGGTGGAACGTTGCAATGAGTCTGCATTTTTTGTTCGTGCAGCGAATCGTTCGATCGAAATAATGGGTCATTGTAGGTTTCTTTATTGCACACTTATTTTGGCTAAAACGCTTCCGTGGTTTCGCTCTCGACCCGGACGACCTCCGGGTTTTCCCGAAACAACAAAAGATGTTGTTTTCAAGTTTGGTTAGGACAATGCAGGCTGAACATCTGATTGTCTGACAAGAAAGGTGATCCATGCGTCGGATGGGCATGTAAAAGTCGGCCCTGCGCCTGATCTCCCGCCAGTGTCGGTTATCCGTCCCACTCTGCTATGAGACTGAAGGAAGAAAGAGTGCTTCTGTGTGGGCGCACAGTTGGGCAGTATAAAATAACTCCTGCGTAGGTAGCCCGGTTTCAATGAAACCGGCCACCGTTACCGAAATCGGTGTGGGAGGCTATATTAATTTTGACTGAAATCAACATCGCCGGTCACATTAGATCCCTTGCCTTTTTATACTGTTTGAAAATTGGCTGCTGTGATGTGGATACCTGTAGGCGAGGTCGAAGGCCTGTCCGATGGTGAGCGTGATCTCGGAGGCCAGCTTGGTGGAGACGAACACGAAGCACTCGTGCTTCTCGCTCTCGTGCCCGTTCATGCCGTTCGCCACGCTGCCACCTGGTGGGGAGTGGATTATAGTTATAGCGAACTGTTGAAATATAGACATTTTCGGGAGCAAATACGCTTGATGTGTTTGACATTTAGCAATAAATACTATTGAATAACAATCTACTGCACATGTTAACCGGCGTGATTTTTTGGCAATGCGCTGTAAAAAAAATACCATTTACAGTCGTTTTAAGGGTAGGTACTAAACCAATAGCGGCAGATGAAGACACTGGACAGCAAATTATTTAAGGCTAAATTAATGACAAGTTGTCTAGCTTGATCGGGATTGTCATCTTTTTTACAGCATTGCGGCAAAACTATAAAGACTACCGCCGGCAACTGCGGTGGAGTCAAATCCGCCAATGCTTATAATCAAAGCATGTACTTATAATTATTTTATTGCCCTTATAGCCTTGAATTAGAGCAGCTGCCGTTAGACTATAACTATAGGTATAGACGTATTACGAAATACGAGACAGCGTGTCTTTGCACAGGACCTACTTTTTGAAAGGTGAAAAGTAAAACTAGAGACTAACTAGATATTAGGAAAACGGTTATCTAACATCGTGATAAAGAGGATAGATATGAGAGCAAAGGGGACAGGTAAAAGAGAGGGAGATAGAGACTTTATTTATTTGTTTTTAATAAGATTACCGGTTCTCTAATAAGTTTCAAAATAGTTGTTATAAAGGGGATATGCAATGGAGCTTTATGTCGCCTTCGTGGTCTAGTAGTTCAGAGATTCGTTCTCGACGAGGTCTTGGGTTCGATTCCCGCGTTTTCGTTTGGTTAGGACAATGCCGGCTGATCACCTGATTGTCTGACAAGAAAGAAGATCCATGCGTCGGATGGGCATGTAAAAAGTCGGTCCTGCGTCTGATCTCCAGTCAGAGTCGGTTATCCGTCCCACTGGGCTAAGAAAATTAAGGAAGAGAGACAGTGCTTCTGCGTATTGCACACACTCTTGGGCACTGTAAATAACTCCTGTGTAGCTGGCCTGGTTTCAATGAAACCGGCCACCGTCACCGAAATCGGTGTAGGAGGCATTATTATTACAATGAGAGAGAATCCAACCTTTAGCGATGAAAGAGAAATATTTCTTCGCGCCCTTGTCGTCGGCGCAGTAGGATATTCGGTGCAGCGGGAACTGGTACATCACGTTGTTCGTTCTAGGCTCCTGGAATAAATGAATAAAATAATCAATAATGGAGAATTTTGTAATTAAATATTTAGAAAACTACACAACACAACGTAATATTTTTTTGTCCAGCTTATTATTATATACAAATACACTAGTTTTTATTTCATGGAAAAAGACCCAGTAGTATTAATAGATTCACATACATTTCAAATTCTTTTAAAATTAAAGTGTTGGAAAATGACGTCAACGCGTCGAGAGTTTAAAATACCTATATGTCGAAAACTAATCGTCGTATCGTTACTATTTTTTCACTCATTAAATTTATTTTTAACAAAATTTACAGAGAGCTAAAAATAAGAATCTGTGAACCTTTTCCATTGTTGTCATTTCTTATTAGATGCAAAACAAAGTTCTCCGCCGCGTCTGACTTTCGTGATGTTCGCGATATATTTAGACTACTTCATCGATCTTCATGCTGTTTTCACCAATGGAGAAGGGTTCTCGAGGAAGGTTTTAGTGTATTTGGACCCGGTAGGTGGCGCTGCTGGCAGTGCGTCAAGAAACTTAGGCCCGTATTAATAAATAAGTCTCAAGCAGGGTCTCAAGAATTATGGTAAACTGGTAGATATGGTAAATTGGTAGATATGGTAAATTTATACGACAGATAAAACACTATCTGTCAAATAGGTTATCAAGTAAAGGTAGCTCCTCTACTTGAGATTTATATGACATAATGTTTTATCTGTCGTATAAGTTCTCAAGTTGAGGTTGCGTTGTCAGTTGTTATGTTTCGTTACACTTTAAAAAATTAACAATTTTTATTTAATTTAACTTAAATTACTTACTTCAATTTTTTTCTTTTTGAAACCAATAAAAAGATTATAAGATTATATTATATACTTATTTTAATATTAAATATTATAAATATTAGGTTTAAAAAAATTATTAAAGTAAAGTTTTTTAATTTTTAAAAGTGAAACGAAACGTTGTTTTATCTGTCAAATAGAGGTAGAGGTAGCGATCGCAATTCTTGAGATCAAGTATGAGACTTGTTTATTAATACAGGCCTTAATTAACAAGGTCGCCGACTATATTATGTAAAGCAATATAAATATAATAAAAATATTTAATGAATCCGGGCTAGGCATACCGCTTATTCTTCTGATGAGGATGTTGATGATGAATGCTATATTGTGTATTTCCGTTGAATAATGACTATTGGTAACGGCGCCATGGTAGGTTAGGGCAATATGAGATTTGAAATTCAAATCTTTGAACCTTAGGTTACTTAGTAGCCATTAATATTTTAATTAAAACATTACAACATTAAAATTCTTTATTTACCAATATTATACTGATTTTAATATCATTAACTGTAGCTGACATTGAAAACGGTAAAGAATGTGGTTTTATATTTTTCGTTGTTGTTCGAATGTCAACAAAATTGTTTAGCATACTCGTACCGTGCCACTATGAGTTAAGACTATTAGATGTAAATTGTTTGGTCAACTAAATAAATACACAGTTGCACGCTGTACAACCGTAGAAATGCGTTTTGTCTACATAAGAATAGAAATACTGGCAGATTGTAGGTACAAAAAGATTTCCTTTATCAGTTGTCATTTTGTATATTTTTCCGTGCCCCGTGGAGAGATATTACGTTTCTATGGTAGAGATTTGCTGTTGGAGTGCTGTTTGAATTCATACCTTGGTAAGTATTATTATAATTTTTTTGTTATAAATTGTTTAAATACTTTTCACATTCACCCGTAAATGTTAGATATTATGAAGAATACCTATGCTACAAGACAGTGTTTTTTAAAAGATACAGTAACAGTTACACAGTTTTTTCGAAGATACTGCATTAAAATTTTACGTACTTATATTTGTAAGTACTAAGACTACTAAGTACTAACATGATTTTTTTTTAATTAGTGAAGCGATCGAGCCACGAGGCGTGAGTTGAACAGTCAGTACTTAATGGTTTATAGCGGGATGTTACATCAGCGACACGAATTGCCGCTAACAAGTATACCATACCGGTGTCTATTTTGGAGAGCGCAGGAATGTCGAAATGAACTAGAGAAAAGTGAAGAGACTAGACTCTAGAGATTCTACTTCAATGACTAGATTAATCTAAAGCCTTTAGAGCTTAGACAATTTGACAATTTTGCATCCATGTTTAGATTTCTGAAATTAATTACGTTGCGCGTTAATAATTGAATATGTGTAATGCAAGCGATGTTCATGAATAATATCACAATGTGGGCAATTTTAAATTTTACAGTTGCCTAAAATTGCAATAAAAAAAAACAGTAGTTCCCGCCGTTATCTAATCGTTGTCTCTTATAGTGTTAAAAATATCATTGGAAAGCTCAAATTAAGTAATTAAGTTAAATTTGACTGACCCAAAGAGAACCGGAAGTCACAGATGTCTTTGTTAAGCCATAACAAAGAACAAACAGTTACACAAGTCGAGTTTAGAACGCGCTGCGCTAAACGGCTCGGCAATTGATACAGTTGCAAAACCGTGCGAGTGTGTGAGTACAAATAGGTGACGTTTTTGTTAAATACTACTTCTAACTAGAATAGAAGAATAAGGGGTCAGACAGAATATCAGCAACAGAGTAATATTATAAGATTTGTTTTTTCCTTTTGAGATACCTACGGAAGTATCTAAAAAGGACACACAGTCCGTAAGGCACAACTAATTTAAAAAAAGACTACATTACCTATACAATAAAGTATGTATTTAATTTTTTCAATCTAATATTTACTTGATGTTAAGGTGTAAACAATGACGATGAAGAATTTAAACCCCTTTCCTTTATATCTTCAAAGTAACGAAGATAAAAACAATTTAAAACTGCAATACGATAGAGAACGTGATACTGTCGGCGTGACGTCATAGCCTGACGAACATTAACAATAATTATTATCAAAGTCAAAATCGTTTTGCCAGAAGGAGATGGACAGTATTTTTGGTTTGCATATAATTATAGTTCGCGTGAACTGATCTTTTTTTTCAGATAAGTATAAGTAAATTTAGAAAAAATAAAATGTTACAATCTATGATATTCAATAAATAGTTTATAATTTAATTGGTTATATACTATATTTAAGACCCTACCTTATATCTTTTATTTCTTTTACTGAGCGAGTCTTGATCAATGATCTTGGTAACTAAAATGAACATTTACTTTAAGTGTGTTATTCCGTATCTGTCTATGGTGTTCAATTGGAAGACTAGACTATCAATCTTAATTTCCGCAGAAATTGCTAACGAAATTTGACTCAACAAGAGCATGAAAGACCTACTAAATTTTATTATTATGCCTTGCACATCATTTTATAGAGAAACCTAACTTGAGAGGTAATGAATATGACTATTTATCGCTAAGTTTGCAGTACAAATCAGGTATTCTAAAGTCCTATTGTCTTTTTCTACATATGACTAACCGAATAAGCAAATGCACTTATTTTTCAGTCTTGTTGATTTTTATTGCATTTCATCTATTTATAATTATTAAATGACACAGAAAAGGTATAGAGGTTAACACTTTAGATAACAAACTAGGCAGCCCAAACTAGAGAAGCCTGCGTCTTGGACGCAGGCTTCTCTAGTTTGGGCTGCTATTACACAACAATTAAAGACATCAATGGATGAAGGTGGTAAGTATGTAGCAAAATTATGAATTTGAGAAAATTTAGTTAAAAACTGTCAATTAAACATTTTAAAATACGTCGTAAAGTATGTATTAAGTACATTAATCTAAATATCCGTCTCTAGAATCAATGTCCTAAAATGTTTAAGTGACAGATTAAACTCAATTTTCTGGGTATTTTTTTTTGCGACATCATCTTCATCGTTTCATGTATCAATTGTTTTCTTAACTTTTATTTTGTATTGTTATATTATGTAAGTACATGGGAAATTATTATTATCTATTATTAATATGACAGTAATAAATTTCATTTTTAGGAGGTAAGAGGCAAGAAATGGTATTTCCAGCTTGCAATACGATTGAGTAATGAGACATAGCTCCAGGTTGTCTGGTAATGGTTAAGTAGTTTGGTATTATTTCATTACCCCAACAGTGGTTGCGTAGCGTAGGCAAGTGAAATCGCGTAGTCTGCCCAAGTTCGTGACTCAAATAATATATTACACTTACATAAAACTATGTGTTTCGTCACTTTATTGTAATTTTACACTCGCGGAAACAGTTCCAAAAAGGGGGAGGATCTTCGTGGAAAACCTTGATTATATTAACTATAGGAAGTAGGAACTGTACAAAATGCGGTTTCTTCTTTTCAAAGATATCTGCAGAACTGCAGAAACCTTAAGAAACCTATTGAAAAAGAAAGAGACTAGAAAGTTCTAGTAAGTACATAACCTACCTACCGCACCGCTGATACATAGCTTTTTTTATTCATCTAACCGTTTAAAAGACGTTCACACGTACAGAATATTTATAAATACGAGTATAATAATCATAGTTATAATATCACAGTGGAGGATTAAGCAAGCGCGGGCCCCGTAGCAAATTCTTTGATCTGCATAAACGGCAGACTTTTTGTAGAGCTGATTATCAGGCTGACTGAAATTCTACACGTTTATACAAGCAACTCTTTCTAGAACTTGTGCGTTTACCGTATTTCAATTATTTACGCCATGGAAATAATTGGGTACCGAGTATCTGACGTGGATTGTCTTAGTAGGAAATGTTGTCTTAATCATCTTAATAAGCTTTACTCAAAAAATTACGAAAGAAAGTTGCTAAATGGGCCACTTTTGGCTGTTTTTATGAGAGTAAACACACTATAGGATTTAGGGCCGATTTTACAATTGTTAGATAACTTTTATCTGTTGAATAAACATGTGACTTTGACATTTGTTCCATACAAACTCTGCCAAAATCATATATTTATTCCTTAGATAAAAGTTATCTGACCATTGAAAAATCAGCCCTTAGGGCTGTAATTAAATGCTAATAAATTAGTTTAACTATTTACCTAGTGTTTAACCTATAAATAGAATACATCAAACAAAAATAATCATAAATCTATCAGGTACCTACCTTATTATTTCATATAAGTATTTTAACTATAATAATAAACAGAAAAAATATATTATATATCTTAATTTAGCCAAGTAATTAAAATGTTAAAGGAGCACAAAATCAGAAAATCAGTTCATATTACCTACTAATTCAAAAAAAGCATATATTAATACATAATATTATGTTGTGATGACCATTTAAAAAATGTTAATCTACTACTGTTCTCATATAAGTGACTCTGTATGTCTTTTTGAGAATAAATTCTTTAAACCTAAACCTAAAAAGAGTGGCGCTAGTAGCGGGCCTGGAGCGCCTTAATATGGTACTGTAGTATATACTACAATGATATAATCGCATGTCCCTAACAACTTACTTGTATCGCCACTCCGTCCACGGAGACTGTGATCTCGACCTTCTTGCACTTGGCGGCATCTTTCGTCTCCGACTTCTTCAGCTGTTGCGTGAACTGCAGCTTCTTGATGGCGTCCTTCACCACCTCTATACCTTTCGGTTGGTCTACTTGAGTACATCCTAGGAACTGGAAAGGAAATTGAACTTCGTTTTATAGGAAATCTGGAAAGTATTTATATATTTTAATCAGCATTGATTCAGCTGCTACTAAAGGTATTGGGCTATTACTAGTAGGTTACACATATTATTGTTATGATGTAGGCAGACAGTTTTTATTCAAGTCATCCAATTCAGTAAAGTATCTTTAGTTTGAACCGCAAACGAAATCGCATGCAAGAGCTGTCTCTTTAGGAAAGATACCATTCCTAATGACGATGACGAAGTTAGAAATAAAAAATAAAATTCTATGTTATTGGCGTATCGCGCTCTATACAGAATGATTCATGGTTCATATATTAAGCCGATTATAGTGTTAAGAGAATTTATAATTATAATTTATATTTAGAATATATTTTGGCACCTCATATACATTACTTACCATAACGCGACAAATCACGATTAAAGATCTCCATAAAAGTCACAAAACAGATGAGTTTCAATCTGGGTTAGATCTTAGGTCAACGACCAGTGCGTTCGTGTGTATAGACTAGGAGCCCGCGAGCCCCAGCATAGTAAAATTCACTAGTGGTCATTTTAGACCTTTAAATGGTTTACGCGTCATTCTCTTCACACTATATTCGGCTTATACATGAACCATGAATTATCCTGTATAAGTTATTATCTAACATATATTTTCGAAGTTCGTCATAGTAATTTACGATAGCATGCTATCTAAGCCTCGCTTGCTTAATTAATACCAGCACTCCTTTGTTATGCCAGCCTCGTAATTGTTAGTATCGTGATATACAACACTTATCATACACGTGCCGACTACCAGATGCTGCTCTGTGGGGGCGTCAACAATGCACAAATGTGTGACCTACAAATTGTCTATTAAAAGACCAGACCTATCAACCCCCTTTTCTAGTCCTGTCGTTTACTGTATAGTTTTATTAGATCATTTCAGAGTTGATCTCGTAGCACGACTTAAAAATGCGAAAAGTGTGCTACGAGTATAGTGTTCGGAATCGGAAAACGAGCGTCGAGTTCTTCAATGCCTGCCGTGTGCCCGATTTTCATCTTCATACTCTCTATTATGTTACCACAAAGTTCTAATTTCAGCACTTTCTCCGGCCTAGGAGATTCAGGACAAAATAGTCCCCAGCCTTAGTCCGCACTTTGTAACCGATTTTTTTTTGAGAAAGAATCATACATATACGAGGAGTAAAATAAATGAGTGATAATACTTCAGGGTGTGTATTTGCCTCCTATGTAGAGTATACTGTGAAAGTACCAGCGCTGAACGGCTTACTTTTTACTTTCATGTTTGTATGAGAAATGCCCCAACATCATAAATTTTCCCATTCAATAATAAAAAAGTACCTCATTCAGCACTGGTACTTTCACAGTAAACTCTATATACGGAACCCATGCACATCCTAAAGTATTATCACTCAATAATATTATAGCTTGTATAATATACTTACTTAAAAAGCACTGCGATGTCTATGGATCTAGGAATATTCCTCATAACTTAGATTGAACTTTTAATGAAACTAAATTTAATTCAAGTTTCCCGGTTATCATAGTTCCCGGCTTTTGTCGAGGCTCACCTTAACAAGATAGGCGACGTGGCCCTTAACTAGCGCGTCTGGTGCGTGGATCCAATTCCTGCCGTTGGGCGTGCCGTTTGCTTTACCCTTTCCCTGCCAGAACAGCAGGTTGGACATTCTGGAACAACAGAAAAGTGGGTAAGTAAAAAGCAAAGAAAATTTAGATTTCATAACATAAATAAATTTCAGTAAACATTTCAATGTTTAGAATTAAAAGGCGAATTACATGTGTCATTCTTCGTTTTAAATATATTGTATTACATGTGTAATACAATATATTTAGAGCCGATTTTTAAATCGTTTGATAACTTTTATCTCAGGAATAAATATGTGACTTTTTCAGATTTTGTATGGAACAAATGTCAAAGTCTCATGTTTATTGAACATATAAAAGTTATCTGACGATTGTGAAATCGGCCCTTAGTGCAGCAGTAGCAGCCATGTAAGGGATATATGCCATGTAGGCATACGATGTAAGGGAGCAGTATCTTTTAACCGGTAGATACGCGCTTTCTGGACATAAACTTAACTTCTGAATTTTTGGCGAAATTACTATTAGAAAATTACCTAATGATGTTAAAAATAATATAATAAGCACCAGTTATAATATGATTAAACTGATAAAAAGGGTTATTTGATACCTGAAAATATAGTTACCAATTTTTATTTGCACATTTGTAGATTGTAGAAGACATTTTCGTATAAAATTAAGTTCAATGAGGTGAGTAGGTACTTAGGTATATAGAAGGGTAACATTGAAGAAGAGGGAATAGAAGTATGGCAGAATAGAAATAGAGTTTTGCGCATTGCCTTTTAGCCAAGAATTCATAACTAATTACGATGATAAAGTTAGAAATCTTAAATGTATATTAATATACGAGTTATGATAACGAACGTAATGTCAATCCCATATATTTTCAATTTCGAAGCTCGTCATTGCAATTAATGTTAGATGGTTAGCTGTGGTCTCAGCCAAATGATATGGGAGGATATTGTGTGTGTGTTTGTGTATATTATTATCTATTTTACACAATTGCGTCACAGCCCACATCTGCAATACTAGCCGCCCCCAGGATGTCATAAATCATGACGGTATTAAAATTCCACGTGGACCAACAATGCAGCGCAATAGGTACCGGTCTCCAGTCACCACTTATGTAACCCAACCCTGCGCTGACTTTGTAGCACTAACAACGCAAAACATAAGCAAGTAAGTAAATATTAAGTTTTATTAGTTTTAGTAAGTATTGACTAAGGGTCATAAATTTTCAATAAAGATTCAATTGTTAAAATAAAGGCCGATCTTTGGATGATACAAAAGTATTATACTCGTACTTATAGCTTTTAGATCCCATTGTGGGCAGCAGTAACATAGCGCTTGCCGGGGTCCCGTATTAAAATTTGTTTGGGGATTAATGAAGGATATAATAGATTTCTCACAATAGAAAAAAAAGTACAGTAAAAGTAGTCGGGGACCTCGTATAATTGATATGGCAGATACGGCGGTAGCTACGCCCCTGGTAAGCAGGCATAATTGCCATATTGTATGTATTGATATTGAAAACTCAGAACCTTTGTACATTGTCCCTTAGCTTAGAACTACTACAGACTAGTAGGCAGGGCTTGAAAGCGGTACAGATATAAAGGTATTATATCGGTACTAAATTACGATATCGCTTGAATTTAAAGGTTGAGTCAAAACGGTTGAAATTCACCATTGCGGTATCGCAAAATAACGAAATATACCTTTATTCTTTTACGGTATGGTTATACCTCATTATTGTTATATTTTGTCGCTACCGTAACCGAAATCATTTCGGTACCGAAAAAATTCATAGCAACGTCGCACGTACTCACGCGGCGCGGCGTTGTCAATTCGAAACTTTACACAAGCTCAAGACTACCTACTAACAAAACCGTTATTTTACAGATTTAGGTATCTGAAAAAATATTGATACCATAATTTTGCGGTACCGAAATTATAGCGGTACCGTTATATAAGGTTACCATAAATTAAAGGTATGACGTCATACCGTTTACCGTTTTTACCGATATTTTTCGGTTATTCAAGCCCTGCTAGTAGGTACGATACGAGCTTAGATCCTAGGCCCTACGAGTTACGACCATGACTTGCATTTATGCATTAAGTGCATATCTTTTCGCTTTTTGGTTTAGGTAGGTATAATTTTAACATGGAATTCGTCAGTAAGGTTCAATCATAACAAATGTTCAGAAAACTGATAACCTAGGTAGGTTACTGATTATTGGGTATTTTATGGATTTTCCAAAATTATATTTTTTGTTTTCCCAAATTATGTTTTTGGTATCACAAAGTCGACGAGGACAAATTTTTATTAAAATATTTTGAAACACATTATAACTAATTCTTATTAAGTATACTTATTTGTTATTTAGGTACCACTTTTACATAAATTTTATAAAATTTAAATTCAGTAAATTAAACGCCAGTAAAATTAGTCAAGTTATTTTTAATACCTCCGAAAATCCTTAGTAAAAAGTAATAACTAATAACCTTAAGTGTCTGCAGTTACTTATGACATAATAGTCACAATATAAATCCACTTCGTTACATGAACTATGTATCAAGTATGGTGTAATATCTAGTTCATACATACCATAATAATAGACAACATTTTTTGTAATTTGTATTGTGAACTGAGAAGGCATCAGATCGCATCACATAGTAACTACATATTAAAGAAATGCTCCAGCATTTCGTTACATGGGTAAAATTGTCACAATCTATAAACACGCTCTAATATTAATAAGTGGTAATACTTTAGGGTGTGTATGAGTCCCGTACATAGAGTTTACTGAGAAAGTACCAGCGCTGAAAGAGGTACCTTTTTTTTAAATTACTGTATGGGAAAATGTATGATGTTGGGGCATGTCTCATACAAACATGAAAGTCAAAAGTAAGTCTGGTTATGCGCTGGTAATTTCACAGTATTCTCTAGATAGGAGGCACATACATATCCTAAAGTATTATCAGATTTATTTTACACCTTATATATATGAATTGCTGTTCGTTAGTCACGCTAAAACTCGAGAACGGCTGAACCGATTCGGCTATTTTTGGTCTTGAAATATTCGTGGAAGTCCCGGGAAGCTTTAAACTGTTTGTCACAAACTGTTTCTATGCTCAACGAAGTGGGCACGGTTCAGGTCAGCTAGTGTTTCAAAATATTTAAAATTTTAATATTATATCACTTACATTGGTACCCTTTTTTACTGGATAAGCTGTATATAGGTACTTTTCTCCTTGTCTGTCAAGTGACTTTACTAATGTATTAGACAAAGAGAAAATATTGAACAGCTATTAGCTTATACAGTGTGTAAATATTTTATAAATATCCCCCCCCGTTATAAAAAAACACATGACGAAACGCACAAAAACCTAAAAGGGGGGTTTTTTATCTTAAGTTTTTGACAATCTGTTGCAGATTTTATTATAATTCACAACTGGAATTGAAAACACAAACAACACATTAGTTTCCCTAAGTATGATCACGCCTGACTGTGGTGTATCTAATTATAAAACCGGCCAAGTGCGAGTCCAAATCGCATGAAGAGTTCCGTACAGTATCTTTACAACAATGCTTACTACTATTTAAAACTATCGAATACTGGTATAACTCTCGAATAATATTAATAAATAAACAGCACAAATCAAGTATTTCCTATGGAGCAACTGTTAAGTTTTTTGTTGCATTTGTTGTTGTTTGTTGAGATACAGTCTTGTTACAGACAGACGGACAATCGGACAAATTCGTAAAAATAGTTACTAAGAATCCACTGTTCATGTTCATTTCTTTCCCGTAGGCTGATTACGTATCTCACATATTATGTACTAGCTGACCCGTGCACACTTCGTTGAGAAAGGAAGCCGTTTAAACCTTCCTGGGACTTCCACGAATATTTCAAGACCAAAAACAGCCGAATCAGTTCAGCTGATCTCGAGTTTTAGCGAGACTAACAAACAGCAACAAATTGATTTTTATAATATAGCTTATGTTATTCAGTGATAATGTAGCTTTCTAATGAAAAAATAATTATTAAAATCGGTCCATTACTTTTTGAGTTTAGTCGTTACATACAAAAATACAAATCTTTACTCTTTATAATACATAGTGTAGAAGTGTAGATAGTGTAGACAATATCGTTGACAGCGATATTGTACACAATTGTACAAATTACGCCTGTTGAATTGCTCTTCGGGAATGGAATCCTAAACATTGAAACGCACGTTTCACCCACATACCACCTAGTCCTTGATTGTGTCGTGATCGATATACAGATACGTTCACACGCTATCCATGTTATTGTTTACTGAGTCTGGTATTGATTAGGTATTAAGATATTCAATAGGTTTGTACACTTATGTAGTACCTGCCCCTGGTACAGTTCGGCGCAATAAGGCTCGGACGTTATAGTACAGTAAATCTGTCAAATGAGCTTTGCGAAAAAAACCCTAGAGTTCAAATATGTTTTTTTCGTCGAAGAATGATAAAATACACTGGACATGAATAGTGAGTACACACAGTAAGTACAATCGTACAATTAGATTTTTTTTACTTCTACGAGCTGCAGCTTCTAAACGGTAAGTTGTATGAAAAAAATGTTTAAACAAAAGTTGTTGATAATAAAGTAAGGAACAACTTGTTCATTTACACTTTTGCATTAAAATACAATTTTCAAGTTGAAAAAGTGGAAAAACACAATTTTAGACACTTTAGCGCTACCTGCCGTGCGCATTTGTTAATGTACAGCACTGCACTGCACCAATGACGTAAAATGTATATCTCAACGTCCTCTAAAGTTTTATGCAAAAAAAGTCCGATTAAAATGTATACAAATCATGCACAAATGCATTTCAAAAATTTTTTGGACATTTTTTAAAATTTTTCAACAACCTCGGTCGAGTTGCAGATTCCCACCTTCAGGGTACTAACTTACATGATACATCATTCTTCGACGAATAGAACATATATTCAACTCTAGGGTTTTTTCGCAATGAAACTATTTAATTTTCGACATATTGACTGTACTATTAGGTTTGGGTTAAATTTATCTGGGACGTAGTAGACTAATGTCAAACACCTCGCCGGTAACGTCCAGGGTTGTTCAACTCAGTCCACGATAAGCTCCAACAATGCGCTGGTAATTATAAACAATTTGTTGCATTCTACATTTCCTTCATGAGACTACTAAGTTGACTCGGAGACTTTATGACGCAGTACTTGACAGGTAAATTTTTACAGATTTGGTAATAGCTAGTTGGCTATTACCAAATCTGTAAAAATTTAAACAAAGCAGTAGCCAAGTTATTCAACAACACTGCAAACATTTCATTTGTGGTATTTAGCGACAGCGGAAATTTATTATCTGTGAAAAATTAATCTTTCTCGTCTCGTCTACCTATCACGGTTCAAGAGATACAGCATGGTGACAATTGAAGACGTGAATGAATGAAGGTGATATGTAGCAAAATTCTGATTTCGAGGAAATACATTACTCTGAAGATCCGTCTCTAGAATCAATATACTTTACTAGTTACTACATATCCTAATATGTTTAAGGGACAATTTAAACTCAATTTTCTGGGTATTTTTTTTTTGCGACATATCACCTTCATCCATTCTTGTCTTCTATTATAGACGGACAGCGGAGTTTTAGTAATCCCGTACCGTTTTACCATTTGGAAAGGGAACCCTAAACAAAACAGTTATTCACCGGCTGATAAAGGTCATTGTCATCATCCTTGAGAGTGGACATTTGTTTTGTATTGGTGTGGCGACTATATTGTATGTGTGTATACTGTGTTATATGTAAATATGTCTGTGTGCGTCCAGTGACCAGTACTGGTGACGCATATACCTATACTGTTTACCAAAATTACGGAATTTCCTTTAATAAAAATATTATCATAAAGACATCTAGTTTAATTCGGATAAATTAATACAATTTAAACATGCCCTACAGCATTATTAATAATTCCTATAAGGTTACGGTACGATTCTAGCATTTCTAGCTATAAGTCAAAGACTGCGAAGAATGACTTCGAAATTATAAAATGCGTCATAAATGTAAAGATGTAGATTTATATAATGTTTTTGTAATTTGTATGCCCTAAATTACAAAATTCTTTAAAATTAGTTGCTAGCAGCCGCTAGCAGCCTTGTCCACAAAAATAATGCAAAGTAATATTAAAACTATCTGTTGTGTAAGGGAATAAAACTTTTCCTGTAATAATCTGGATTGTTTCTATAAGAAAACTTTATTTATGTTCTAACTCTACTACAAATCAACCGACGTTTGCTTTAAAAAATAACATTCTTTTCGCTCTTTAACTTTTTACTGGAGTCTGTTACTTAGCTAAGTGTTCATGTATTTTGCAAACCAACAATTTAATTTTTATATGTAGGTACATTCGATTCGAATTTCGAACCCATTTAATTATCATATTTTACCATAAAATTTAATATTTTGGGGCTACGTGTGTAATTTGGACTCGATTACTGTTTTATTACAAGGAAGTTCTATCACTGCTGTGGTTCTAGTGAGCATAAGATTCGGTTTACGTCATTCCAAGGTCCAATAGGTCTAAGCAATATTAATATATTTAATAATATTAATATTGCTTAGATATTTATGGTAAACTAGCTGTGCCCGAGACTTCGTTCGCGTAGTTTTTGAGTGACCGTTTATATATATATAATATGCAACGCACGCAACGTAAGTCCCCAAATGTGAACAATTTTCCCCGTTTTTGAAACATTTCTTGCTGACACTTCGCTCCTATTGGTCGCAGCGTAATGCTATATAGCCTAAAGCCTTCCTCTATAAATGGACTAACCAACAAAAAAAGTTATTTTCAAATCGGACCAGTGCTTCCTGAGATTAGCGCGTTTAAAGAAACAAATAAACTCTTCCGTGTCTGTCTGTACCTACTGTAAACTGTTTTGATTTTTATTAAAACAGCTAAATATCTACTGTCTGGTGGTTTTCCCCAGTCCGTTTACCAGATTAAAAAACACTTAAAGTATAAATATTTAACAAAAAGAAGGTACCTATTTTGTAATAAAATGATACCGATTACCGACAAGGAAAAAGGTTCAAACATGACCAAAAATTAATGATATCATGTTACTCGTACCTACCTAGGGTTTAAAACCCCTTTTTTTAAAGGCCTTACATCTTAAAGAAAAATTTAAGACCCCTTAGATATGAATCGTTCGATTGGTATTAATTTCGGAATGGGCCGATCTGTTTTGTTATTCAAAGCATTTTGGGGGAGGCACTCTCACGCCCAAATACTGACATTACTTTCACTAACGTGACATGCAGTCGAAGGACGTAACGAAATTAAAAGTGCGACCGTTTAAAAGGTTAATGTAACAGCCGTTTTGAGTCAACAGTCGATAGTTTGAAATGAGAACATCTTCGTTCTTTATTTAAGTTACTAACGAGTCACATTTATTTTTATCTACCTTCACTATCTAGACCGATTCATCTAAATGATTTTAATAATTTGTTAAAACTTTACACTTACAAAGTTAAGATATTTTGAAGAGATAACTACAACGCGGTCACATTAACTTGACGCATCGCTGGAATGCGAGGCCCCGCCCGCTTCCCCCCGCATTCCCTTAGCTCGCCCGGCAATCGTCAGTACGGTTAGCGTCTCTGTTACCGATACGCGTGCTAGCTATTTTGACTAGTTTTCTGTTTGCTATTGTTGTTATTGGATATTACGTCATCAAAGCCATGCGTCAAGTTAATGTGACCGCGTTGTAGATAGTAGATACGTCATCGATATACATGTTGATTCGATTTTATATCTAGCTGAATCCGGATTAACCTCCAAGAATTTGTTTAGAAATACCTAACAATTTGAAAAGAATTAAACGATAACGCGTAGGTAGGTTTTGATTTCAATTAAGGTATCATCTAGTAATATAACGAACCTAAAGGCAAAATATACGAAGCAATGTAAAAAACAGTAGAAATGAAATAAAAGAAGAAACTATTTATGGAACATTTAAATATAAAGATTAAACCGAGACGACATAAAGACAAGCATACCTTTGCACCAATTCCGAGCGCAGTTCATCCGCAACCATGTTCTATAACTTCACTATTCTTTATTACAGTGAATTAAAGTAGATAATCGTGTGGCACTGTGACATACGCCCTTCTCGAGACCCGGGAGCCAACTAGTTCCGTACTTAGTACGGGCTGACACGGCGCGCGGCGGCACACTGATGCAAGTGTTCATTCACACTTGGATCGACGTAAGGATGTGACATTGGGCAACGTTGTCGATGATTTGGGCTATTAACTTTATTGTGAAATATATTCATGACATAACTTGCACGCGGTCGATTTGGTAAAGAATTCTGATATGAATATTAATAAATCGCTATGTGTATTTTGTATATGTAGCAACTATTATAAGTGTAGAAAATGCATAGAAACAGTAACAAATTTTTTATAAAATCTAGGCCACGATAGTTATTATATTTGAGACCTAGGAGCACGTCATAGGCATAACATTGTAGCCTACTTTAAACATTCATTAAAGACTTGATTATTTGAAGCATAATAAATTTGAGAATGGCACTTCCGTTTTCCGCTTTATTTTACCTCCTTGTCTGTCCTAAGTGTTGCTTTCTCTGTCTATCTTGGCGCCATCACCTGGCAGAGGTGGGATGTTTCCCACTTAACTTTGATCATTGGCGTCTTGTTTTCCGCACCGCACGGTCGTGCTTAGAAGCCATTAGGCATTATTACCTCCTTATTATAAAATTTAAGTTAAAAGTGATA
This sequence comes from Celastrina argiolus, assembly GCA_905187575.2. NCBI lineage: Eukaryota > Metazoa > Arthropoda > Insecta > Lepidoptera > Lycaenidae > Celastrina > Celastrina argiolus. The sequence continues at coordinate 5,342,236 of LR994579.1, read as the reverse complement.
TTTAACAAAGTGTCGTGACATTTCACGTAAGTTTTATTTGTAATAAGGATTTTATTTGAATAACGATTTTATCGTTCTATTTTATTGAATGTGTGTAATTTTTATTCCTCCTAGGTAAAGGTTGCTTGTTAAAAATGAGTAGTGAAAATGATGAAGTTGCTCATTTAGATGCGTTAACAAATAATACTGTAGTGACACCAGCGAATAATTTAAAACCAACCGGTACTGTCGTTAATAATTTACCCTCTAGGCGTGCTAGGTCAAGTAGTAGTAGTTCGTCAAGTGTTTCGAGCTCGTCATCTTCTTCGCAAAGCGAACGTAAATCGAGGCGCCGCCGCCATAAAAAAAGGGGGGGCAAACGTAGGCAACGCCGTGACCAACTTTTGGCCAAATTAACACAAGAAGTTAGTAAACTTAATAAAAAAGTTAATTCTTATGACGAAAGCAGTCGCACTTTTCAAGGTCATGCAGATGACTGCTGTATTGATGACAATATAAGCCGTGAATTGTACTGTGAGTCACCTGAAAACGCCCTAACCGACTCCGGGACGCTTATTAGCAATTCTTTTCAACCGAATGTTGTTTTTGAAATAGAGACAAAACTTAAAGAGCCTTCTATTCCAAAAACTTCTCAAGACTTTTTGACTATATTAAATGACATCCAACATTTCAATAGCAAAGAATGGTCAGACGTTCGTTATTCTGAAGTTCAAAAGTCCTATAATCATAATCCTGGTTTTGTCGATTTGGAGGTCAATGATGAGCTCAAAGGTTATGATACTTTTAAACATTTATCTCACTCGGATAAAGCATATGCGGCATTGACTTATTGTGTTCTTAAGCAGCGCGAAGCACTACAATCCGCTCTTAAAAAATTGTTGCAATGGTCACAAAATTCAAACTTGACAACTGAAGGTTTAAATGAAACTGTTAATGAACTATTTCTTAAAGGTGATTTGTTTAAAGTAACGTCGGATTTACTTCAATTAATTTGTGGCCATAGAGCCGAAGTAATTCAAATGAGACGCGATGCTATTATTAACTTTGTTCGGGACCCTGTTCATAAGTCGGCACTACGCAAGATACCCCCGTCTTGCAATCATATTTTTAATTCGGAGTCGCTGGTGTCACTACTTGAAAAGACAGGTGGTATTCGCAAAACATTTCTTGCGAATAGACAGTTTAATGTTGCTACCGCTGCGCAAGCGAGTACCAGCAGCAACAGATCAACTCGCCACCCCCCGCAGGGGCAGGCTATGAGTAATTTACCCGCGCAGGGTACGTCTCATGGATGTTGTGCAAGCTCGCACATTTCCCATGCTCACCAGCCTGCGCAAGGCTGTGCTTATAACCGTCCTCCGCAGGGACAAAGAAATTATAATTATGAGCCACGCTCTGCAATAGCCGGCAATTCTCGAGGTACCTTTCGTCAGAGAGGAGCTCGAACAGATCACAGAGGAAAGTTTCATGACAGAAGTGCCCGAAAACGTACCGGTTCTCCCCATGACTACGGAAATGCTAAGAAACGTAAGTATTGACAATCAAATATTCAGGGCGGGCGAACTTCTAATGTTTCACCACCGATGGCAGCATCTAGGTGCTCCGGATTATATATTAAAGATATTAAAAGGGTATCGCATACCCTTTGTGGAAAAACCTCCTCTGATTATTCCCAAAACGAACGGGAACCGGTTTTCCACCACAGTATCGGAGGAAATGTCTGTTCAAATTCGTCAGATGCTACATCAAGGCGTACTAGAAGTAGCCAACCCTTCCCCAAGTTTTGTTTCGACAATGTTTCTTGTCCCCAAAAGCGACGGATCTTACCGCCCTATTTTCAATCTGTCAACTCTGAACGATTATGTTTTAACCCAACCGTTCAAGCTGATAAATGTTCAGCGCATCCCAGATTTTCTGCAGCCCAACGATTGGTTATGCAAAATCGATCTGTCTCAGGCATATTTTCACCTAGCAGTCGCTTCGTCCCACAGACGATTTCTACGACTAATATACAAAGGCCAATTAATGCAAATGACCTGCCTACCATTCGGCCTCAGTACTGCTCCAAAAGTATTCGCCTCTCTGACAAATTGGGTTGCACAGACTCTGAGGGAGCGGGGTCTACGTATTATAGTCTATTTGGACGACTATCTTATTGCTCACCAAAACCGACATACACTACAAACGCATGTTCAGGTTTTGCTCCAGAGACTTCAATATCTAGGTTGGCAAATAAATCTAAAAAAATCTATACTGATACCTCAACAAGACCTGACATTTCTCGGTGTTCGCTGGATAACTTTCAAAAACAAAAAAGTACTTCCAGACGAAAAGATAGCCAAAATTTATCAGAAAATCTCACCTATTCTGAAAAGCGGCCTGGTAGATCTAAAGTCCCTACAGAGCATCGTCGGTCTTCTAAATTTCGCAAGTTTCATAGTTCCGAAGGGCAGGCTACATTATCGTGCCCTATTATCTTTTCTAATAAAGTTAGAGAAGTCTCAAGACCTGAAACGCTGCCTCCTGCCGAGACAAGCGTTACAGGATCTTCAGTGGTGGTCTCAAAATCACCATCTACCCACTCCTATTCATTGGACCCCTCCGTCACACTTCTTAGCAACAGATGCGTCGGATCTAGCTTGGGGTGCACAGCTGGATCGTCTCTCTTTGTCCGGGACATGGTCCAGACAAGAGAGTCTCACGCACTGCAATCAGAAAGAGCTTCTGGCTCTGTACAAAGTTTTACAAGGCCAGTACAAGACTCTCTCTTACTCCACTGTTCTTTGGCAAAGCGACAATCGAACAGCAATAGCCTATGTTCGGAACGAAGGTGGAACGAGGTCCAAGGACCTGATGGATATAACTGCCCAAATTTTTCAGTTATTAGAACGTTACCAAATTCACATTGCCGCCTATCATATTCCCGGAAAATTCAACGGACACGCCGATCATCTGTCACGCTACCGCTCTCCCCCAGAGTGGCATCTATTACCTTTTTGCACAGAGAAGGTATTCAGGAAATACGGAGTGCCTGTGATAGACCTGTTTGCTTCTGCCAAAGCACACGTGGTGGTGAATTATGCAACCCTCGACTTGAACGATCAAACAGCATTGTTCCACGACGCCTTTTCTCGCGACTGGAATTACCCACTAGCTTGGATATTTCCTCCACCTTATTTGATACCCAAAGTTCTCGCTCACCTCAATCAAGCGCAAGGCATTTACCTATTAGTGGTTCCACGCTGGGATCGCGTATTTTGGCGGGCGGATCTCAAGTCGAGAGCAATAGCAGCACCAATTACAATTCCCCGTCTAGACCTTTGCCTAATCGATATTTCAACGGGAGTTCCCCCTCCGAAAATTCAGGAAATGACCTTAGAAATATGGAAATGTGGGGGTGGTCGCAAAATTTAATAGGATGGGATGATGCCCACTTGAATTTGTTACTATCGTCATGGCGGCCATCTACCCGCAAGACATACAAGGTTGCCTGGAATAGATGGTTATCTTGGTGTAGCTTACACAAATGTGACGCGCGTAAACCTACGGGCGCTGTTCTTGCAAAATTTTTAGCAGATCTATTTTTAAAAGATCAGCTTTCTTATAACACAATTTTGTTACACAAGTCAGTAGTATCTACTATGTGTGATACCGAGGTTTCTGGAACATTGAGCTCACATGTCTTGGTAAAACATGTTTTGAAATCTATTGCGTTGAAAAAACCTGTTCAACACAAGTCAAAGATTTGGGATACAGAGTTATTAACTAATTTCTTAAAAACGTATACTGTTGACGAAAACAATTCTTTTGCAGTCTCTAGACACACTGCTATATTGCTTCTACTATGTTCAGGCAGACGCGTTCATGATCTTACATTGCTTACAGTAGATGTTAATCATTATAAAGAATTTGATGATTATATAATTATGTGGCCACAGTTCGGATCTAAAACAGATAATTCTGATTCCAGGCAATCGGGATGGAAGATATTAAGCAATCCTAACGATAAACAACTTAATGCTTTTTACTGGCTAAAATGCTGTAACAAAATTCTTCATCATAGACGTAGCGAAGCTAAATGTACCAATTTGTTTACCAACTTGAGAGGAAGACCAAACCCTGCCTCAAAAACTGTAATTGCTGGATGGGTAAAAACTCTACTGTCTGAGGCAAAAATTACTGCACCACCGGGTAGCGTTCGCTCAGCTGTAGCGTCGAAAAGTTGGGCAGATAATGTATCGGTGGATGAAATACTTTTACGAGGCAATTGGAAATCTGCCAATACCTTTCAAAAATTTTATAAAAGAGCAGTGATTCCGTCTTGCAATAATGATTTAAGAAATTCATTTGTTCCTATAAGTTGATTTAATTAATATTGATTATAATTAGCCAATAATATAATCATAATGCTTAGTCATTGTTTGTATAAGTTATTTTTTTTTTTGTCTTATTATTCAATTAGTTCTTTTGTAACTTGAGGTTTCTTACAATTATTTAAATAAATTTAATTATACTTATACTAAGTAACTACTAGTATAGTAAGTTATAAGTTTGTTGTATTAACCTATTACATAATATACAATATTATGCTTTATAATTGATTTATTTTCTATCACATTGGCGTCCATCATCTCCAGGCGATAACAAACACGTCTCAAATTTATTATGCTTCAAATAATCAAGTCTTTAATAGCAGCGTTTTACCCTGAAATAAAACGCTTATTAAATACTTACCTTATTTGAAGCATAACTTTTTATTTCTGCCTGGAGAAATTTTCGACTCAATGATCAAAGTTAAGTGGGAAACATCCCACCTCTGCCAGGTGATGGCGCCAAGATAGACAGAGAAAGCAACACTTAGGACAGACAAGGAGGTAAAATAAAGCGGAAAACGGAAGTGCCATTCTCAAATTTATTATGCTTCAAATAAGGTAAGTATTTAATAAGCGTTTTATTTCAGGGTAAAACGCTGCTATTACACTAGTATTCGTAATAATATGATATTGACAAAATCTGTATCAAAGCTAACTGTGACTTTTTTGTGCAAAAGTGGAAAGTTTACGAACTGTATTATTGAGGATTGTAATTGTCATTCGGGTCATTCCGTTGACTGTCTGCGGTTGATTAGAGATCTAGTTCACTATGACAGTGGACCGACCTATCAGCTGGGCAATGAGGTCATCTCCTTTATCCAAATCTTTATATTTTCTTCCAGAAACCTTTATGCTAATTTATATCCCAACAAACGTAAAAAAATCAATTACTCATACAAGGTTAAATTCGTCATAATAATTTAATTCTGAATGAATTTTACAGCAATGTAGTTTATTCCACGCCTTTATCAGTTACCTACTTCCTTCCTGAGACAATGTTCGTTATGTGGTAAAATATTTTTTAGTTTTCGTTTGTCACTTTCGCTTCAACAAACATTAGGTAACCTTGGGGTTTTTTGTAATTATCGTATTTATAGTGCATTGTTGAATGTAATAACAGACAGTTTACATCGATCAGTGCAACACATGTATTGTTGTAAGTTTTAAAAGTCTCATTATAAAAGAAAAAAGAGCGTGTCCAATAAACTTTGAGGATCGATTAAAATAGTATTCGTCCAAAAGGTTTACAAAAAGTATCGATAGTCGATAAAAAAAGTAGACAACACATTGAACAATAGGTGGGATATTTGCCGAGTGATCCTTAAGGTTAATGCAGGAAAAACTAGAGATAAGCGGTATCTATCTCAGGCTCCATTATCTTCCAACGAAGATGTAGTAAACTACGACATTTATAGCAGAATTTGCTTACCTTTTAAGAGTGTAACTGTATAAATACTTGATAATTAATTAAACATGTTTAGTGTATATAAGTAGTAATTCATAATAACTTTACGACTTGTTTACATTTGCTATGCTATCTTTTTATTGAAGTAGGTACTAAAATAATAATTAAATGTTTACTGTGACGTTTTAAAATAATAAAAACTGTTAACTAAGTATCATAATATTTAACTTATATGACCGACTTGCGCCAGTCTAGGTTTTAACAAAGTAAAGAAAAATAAATACGCTAACTCTAGGTTTATTAATTAACCCAAACTAGCGCAAGTAAGCCTAACTTGTGCAACATTGCAGAGCTAGAAATGACGGTATTAGATGAAAATGAATGACGATATGCGCATCCGAAGCAATTTTCATAATTGCTAATTATTTCAAAATCTAAGATTGCTTTGCATTCCAAAAAGGTTAATTCCGTTGCATGTTGAATTAATATGTGTGGAACTCTAAACACATCGAACTTATAAATTACATGTAATTGTTCATACATCTGATAACATAGCAATTTACAGACGCCAAACTACTGGTAGATTCGTGATAAGAGGGCAATTATCACGACTTTTTGTTTGAGATGATAATCTGTGTAATTGGGGAAATACCAGGAGTCTAGAACAATATATCGTTATATTGTTCAAGACTTCTTATTATACATAACATATTATATATAATAAGGAGTCACTATTACAGATTATTATTAAATACACGATAGTAGGTTAGTATATTACAATTGAAAATAATAATATTATTTCAAAGTCAAATATGTTCATGACATAATATAGTTTCTATTCTTGCATTTAAATGCTGTCTTCAGACAAAGATATATAATTTAGCAACGTAAAAAAATTAAGGTGACTATAGTTATAACAATTTTATGTTCATCTTAAAAGTTTCGATAAATTCTTTATCGATAACAGGTAACTTAAATTGACATCACTTAGGCATGAATTTATTAAAACCAGTTCTGTCGGTTTGTTTATATGTACGATTTTGCACAGCTGTACGCCACTCTTCATATTATATACGTATTCGTAATTATTTCTATGTAGTCCATTTAAATTATAATCAGAATATCCAAATATAACAATATGTTATTAGTAATTACCTAAAAAGAAATAATATACAATCTTTTTTTCAAATTGTGTATGTCAAATGAAATTGAAATAGAGTAACCTATTTATTTAGGAATAAAATACTTAAAGGCGAATTTAACTAGGACTGTAATTAATTATTAGGCACCTTAGCCAACATGATGCTACAGAAATCGATACTGAATCAATATTCTAAGTCCCGATTTCACCAAAGCATGTTAACAGCTTGTTAAATTACCATGCCTTCTCATTCGTTGATAGGAATTACGAAAGGAACAACATGATATTCAACGAAGGATAACTTTAAAATTGCTTGGTGGAACACGCCCTAAAGCTGTAGATTTTGTTTATACACACTAATCAAAGGAAGTGTTTGATAGCCAATTATCGACTAGTGAAGGCTATAATATCCTATACATTATCGTAATTCTAAGACCAAAAGGGGCATAATACCGCAGAACGTTTCAAAATCGGTGATTTTAGTGCACATTTCACGCGGTCGAAGCCTCAGCCAGTCATATGCATCATGATCAGCTGCAGAAATGAAAACATTACATTAAAAAGTCGAGATAAGTAGAAAACATCAAGGCCACATATCAGCTGAACATGGAAACACGTTCGGCCAATAAAAAACACAACAACAGCGTTCCGCGAACTATTCGTACGCGGAGATATCTTCAAATGGTACCTTTGGTTAGTTTTCCTCATGTACCTATACCATCTCAAATACTCCGTACCATTTTTTTTTTAATAATACTTATGGACGTTTTTACAGCATGTCAATCTACTCCTGTGCTAAGTATCCGAAGAACTTGTGTTACAGGTACCAGACAACGGAATATATTTAACTAGCTGTTCCCGCGACTTCGTTCGCGTGGTTTTTGAGTGACTTAAACCGTTATTGCGGCGCACGCAACGAAAGTCCCCAAATGTGAATAATTTTCCCTGTTTTTGTAACATTTCTCACTGACGCTTCGATCCTATTGGTCGCAGCGTAATGTTACATAGCCTAAAGCCTTCCTCTATAAATGGACTAACAAACAAAAAATGAATTTTTCAAATCGGACCAGTAGTTCCAGAGATTAGCGCGTTTTAAACAAACAAACAAACAAACTCTTCCGCTTTATAATATGTATTAGTATAGATATTTGTGCTATACACATATTTAGGATTTTTATTATATTAATACATATCCATGACCCAGGAACACAAAAAACTTTTTGTTCCTGTTTGGCGGGATTCGAACCCGCTACCCCTCGTTCGAGCACCAACGTGCTCATCCACTGCGCATAGAGGACATCAAAATTGACTGTAAACAAAGCTAAGTATGAGCTGCTGTAATACTTCCAAAAATGTTACTTGTTTACTGCGATAAACTAAAAAGAATTACCTATTCATTGCTGAGCTGACGGTTTGATAGTGGTTCTGACTACCCTGTTATAATAAATAATAATAATAGCTCCCCTCACCGATTTCGATGTCGGTAGCCGATTTCATTGAAACCAGGCCAGCTACGCAGGAGTTATTTTATAGTGCCCAAGTGTGTGCGCAATACACAGAAACACTCTCTTCCTTTTACTCTCATAACCCAGTGGGCCGGTAAACCGACACGACTAGCGAGATATCAGGCGCAGGACCGACTTTTTACATGCCCATCCGACGCATGGATCATCTTTCTTGTCAGACAATCAGGTGATCAGCCTGAATTGTCCTAACCAAACTTGAAAACAACATTATTTGTTGTTCCAACGCGGGAATCGAACCCACGACCTCCGGGTCGAGAGCGAAGCTCTGAACCACTAGACCACGGAGGCGATAAATTACGATATTAACTGTTATAATACAACTGTTCCGGCGAACATCGTACAGCGGTACGATGTTCGCAGGTAACAAACCAACTCTTCAGCCTGTTTACACAGCGCCCGCAGCGGAAGCTCCCAAAAGGTAAAATAACCCCGATTTTAGCATTCTTTATAGGTGTTTAGCTCCGAATGGTCTGAGCGCTGCTATATAAGGTGTAAAATAAATGAGTGATATTACTTTAGGGTGTGTGCCTCCTATATAGAGTATACCTACTGAGAAAGTACCAGAGATGAAAAACTTATTTTTGACTTTCATGTTTTCTCATACAAACATGAAAGTCAATGCCCCAACATCATACATTTTCTTATACAATAATTTAAAAAAAGTACCTAACAGTAAACTCTATAAATTATACTCTATATAAAGTACATATTATAACTCATTAATATAGCTGTATAGCCTTCAATATCGAAGCGATAAATAGGCTATCAAACACTGACAGAATTTTTGAATTATCGATAAGATATTTATCGAATAATGTAATACATATATTTATCGAAGAACAGACTTTATTATATTTTTCTTGTTTAGGTGCATATTATATTTTACAAATTTACAAGTAAATACGTTTCGCTTACACTGTCTTATTTTTCGTGTTAAAATATTTCTTTTAAATGGAGTTCAATATGTTAAAACATTAAAAAAAAACTTTCAACATCAAATACTTCATTTGGCATTTTCTTAAAAATAATGTCGCGCGTTGAACTCTTTTAATAGTACGTAATTGTATTATATTATGTATAGTTAAAAAAATATATTATAAATAATAATAATAATATACCCAAATACATTTAAAATAATATTTTTAAAGTTTACATTAGGGTGCCCAGCCAGAGCCTACTATTTGGACGGCCGATAATCGGATCGGATCGGATCAGATTTTGTCCTTTTTTTGTATGACGTGTGCGTTGCACTATTAAAATCAGTATGTTCTATTTGTCACCTACAAAAAATCGGTGACCGATTATCGCTCGTGGTCGGGAACCCTCAATTTCTTTCAAAACACTCGACTATCGGAATTTCAATGTCAATAAGAAATGCAACGGTCGATTCTAGATTTTAAATGTCGTGAACTTTGTATCTATGTTTAGTTGTCTATGACTCAGACACGCTCCCTTTACCGACGTCAGAGTAAACTGTCCCTTATCTCGAGTGCGTAGAGACGAGAATACAGTAGACAGTAGTAACTATTTATACAACATAACCTACCTGGGATAGATATGCTGGAATTTCAGGCAAGTGTCTCAATGCTTTTTGTGCAAGCAGTGTAATAATATAGAAATTTGCTTTTCGTTTTAGCAGAAACAATCAAACAATATACAACCTCGTTTTCTTAACGCTATCGAAAAAGAATTGTATGAAAATTGTGGCAGCGCTAATATAAAAGACATTCGTCAACGTTTTGAATTAATTTTGAATGAGTTGTTAATTGTTCTTGCTCAGGCCACTTTAGCACAATAATTAACGATAACGTAAGGCAACCTAATTACGGTCCTAGTTATCGTCATTCGATTAGTGATAAGTAGATATAATTGCCTTCTTCTCTTTCTTTTGACCTTTATCAAAATGAAAAAACGGCCAAATGTGTGAAAACGCGCTCGGAGGGTTTCTCATAGAAACGTGAAAGTCAAAAGTAAGTCTTTCAGGGCTGGTACTTTCATACTAAACTCGACATAGCAGGCACATACACATTACACACCCTAAATTATTATCACTAATTTATTTTACACCATGTAGAGTGACCGGCTACAAATATGAAATATATAATACCTATCATCTGTGAGAATTCCAAGCTCGTTTGGAAAAACTCTAGGAGTCAGGCTGTGGTCAGGCAGACGGACGGACGGACAGCAAGCTTAGTGATATCCCGTTTTACCCTTCAAGTAAGGAACCCAAAAAACTCATAGATTAAAATCATCAGGACACATGCTGCTTTATTAGGGTGTCCACTGTCCATCCACGAGCGATAACAATTAAATTCAATTAAAAGGTCAGAAGTAATATATTTAGAGGAATAATCTGCCAGATTGTCGGTCCTACAAAAAGTATGACGCCGTTTTCATCCTTTATCATCATCATCATCAGCCTGAAGACGTCCACTGATGAACATAGGCCTCCCCCAAGGACTTCCACAACGACCGGTCGTGCGCTGTCTGCATCCAACGGCTGCCCGCGGCTCGGACCAGATCGTCGGTCCATCTTGGGGGAAACCGCCCTACGCTGCGTATTCCAATCCGTGGTCGCCACTCGAGACCATTCCTTCACCATCTGGTGTCTGTTCTCCGAGCGATGTGGCCTGCCCATTCAACGGACTGATTCTTCGAGTTCTGTCGGTTACTTTAGTTCTACTGCAAATATCCTCGTTTCGGATTCTGTCCCGCAAAGAAACTCCGAGCATAGCTCTCTCCATAGCTCACCCTTTAAGTTTATTACAATTGAAATTATATGGCTTTCACTTTTATAGTTTCTTGTGATCGTTTTTCTCGCGTCGACTAATTTTAGAACCTATTGTCTAGACTTGTAGAGTTAGGAATTGTTTCTAAACACATGAACAGTGATTTCTTAACTTGCGGTTTCATTTGTATGATTAGTTTTAGAACTCGTGCCAGCCACACTTATCTGTGTGTTGTGAATTGTGAATGGTCGAACATTGTAGCTAGTATTGTAATCATTTTTTGACGTGAGTCTTTAAAATTGCTATTACAAGGATTTAATACATTAAGAATACGAACGATAACAAATCAGGGGATACAGTTTAATGAAACTACATATTATCTATCATCCCAAATTTCGATTACACTGGATAACGTATTAGAATCCAATAATGTATTACGCCATATAAGGACCGTATTCACGATGAAACGGCCGTGTCCAGATCGCAGCCGCACTCCTATTTTTTAGGAGCTAAAGCTAAAGCTAGACAACAAGAGCCTTATTGACTTTATCAATAGTTCGTTGAATTTTTTTATTTCCACTATTTTGGGTGCTGGTTCCACAAGCGTGTTGCTCATTCATACATCAAAAGACTGCTGGGAATGTCAATAATGTTTGGATTACAAGTCTAGTTCTATGTAGTAGAGTTATTTGGAGTTAGTAATAGTAATAAACCAAATGTGTATTTTTTTTTGTAGAAAATAATTACTTATTTGTCAGAGAACTCTGGCAAATGAGATTAGGAGAATTGAGAATAGGAGAAAATACTTTACACTAAATATAGTGTTAGATGCTGTCAACGACCAGAAATTTAGGACTAACCTGGCAACGAAGCAGAAAAGTACACGCTTGGCCGATCGGTGATCATCTCGTCCGAAGAAAAACAGATTAACCTTCGTAGTTCGTACACGCAAAGCCACGGATATAAGCTAGTTACGCGCGAGGTCAGTCCTATAGATATAGAATTTGGGTCAATTTATCCAATCATGTGATCAAAGACTGGGGCCCTGGTACCGTGTGTACGGTCTTGCGGCCCTGTCTCGGTTAAAAATAGAACTGGAAAACCAATATGTCGCATTCTCCCGCCTTTTTTAGGCCCGGATTAATAAATAAGTCTCAAACCCAACCTCACTTGAGAACCTATTTAACAGATAAAACAACGTTTCGTTTCACTTAAAGTGAACAACTTTGCTAATGTTACATAGTACTTGAATTTCTTTTCTTTTTATACCGTAATATTCATATTATAGATTACAATAAATAATTAAAATAAAATTAATCTATATTTTTATGATCTTTATTTTTACGTTTTAAAAAATGAAAAAAACGACCTAGCGAACCTATGTAACATAAGTAAAGTTGTTCACTTTTAAAAGTGAAACGAAACGTTGTTTTATCTGTCAAATAGCTTCTCAAGTGAAGTAATATAATAATAATAATAATAATAATATTTATGGACGCTTCACACCACGTCAATCTGGCCCTGTGCTAAGTATCCGAAGAACTTGTGTTACAGGTACCAGACAACGGAAATATATTTAATACTTTTATACTATACACATATTTAAGATTTTTATTATATTATACACAAATTTAATACACATCCATGACCCAGGAACATTGAAAACTTTTTGTTCCCTCGGCGGGATTCGAACCCGCGACCTCTCGTTCGAGCACCCAACGCGTTCCACCACTGCGCTACGGAGGTCGTCAAGTTGAGTTTGAGACCTCTTTATTAATACGGGCCTTAATGTCAATTTTAGTTAACTAGCATTTTCATTTTTGTAAAGTGGTTGAACAGCTGATCTAAATGGTTATTGCTAAATGTAGCCACTAAAAGAATCTTAACTTCGCTATTTTCTGTTGGTTCCTTTGGCGACTCCTCGTGATCTCAGCAACTGCTTGAGTCAGTAAATTCTTCGGAACCTGTAGGTTTTATTTGTGGTGGTGGGTGGTATAAAAAGCCGTAAAGAACTTATCATAAAAATGATCAATTTTATTTTTGTGTAAGTTTGTTGTGAGTCGTCAGTGCAAATATGAAAATGGCTTACTATAATTGGGCTTAAATGAAAAGAGCATATCATTGGACAATTTTGACATTTGTACCGATGACTCACAGGCTACATTATATTTAACGCGAGCAGACCAGTCCTTTCACTAGTTTTATCGCCAATTTGCTTACTCTGTTTGTCCAAGAGCGCAAATTTTGCAAAAATCGCCACTATGAAGATAACAACTAATAACTAAGAGTGATCAACAATATTATGATCGTACGTAAAACTTAAGTTCTTTATGTTCGTAAAGTCTGTAATATTTATACACTTTCATTTAAGAATTACATAATATTTGAAGACAACTGCGCACGCCAGTGTTGCAACACGATATATTTATAGATTTAATGAATTAACAGACCTAGATAATATAATTACATTTATCTCGTTTAGTGCAATTGTTGTAATACAAAATTGGAACATCCTCGAATCTAGCGATACGCCATTTAATTAGGCCATAGGTCAAAAAACTAGATTTCATATTTCATAATGACATATTTTAATTTATTAGATATAATACATTATACAGAAAGTTTATAATTATTTACGACTTTCAACGACAGTCAGTCTGTTACCGCAAATACTTATATTAAATTAAAAATATACATTTTTAATTCTAAGTACCTTGTACTTCTTCCTATCAAAGTTTTCTATACTAAGTTATCCAGTCCTCAGTTGCGAAAGTCTGGTTTAAATAATACCCCGAGTTAGATCCTTAATATAAAGAAGAATAATATGGCATTCTTGTCACGTTCAAAATAATTAATATTAGCGATCTGTGCAACCTCTTAATCCCTCCTCCAATTCCCAAAGGAGATGATTGAAAACAAGCACGCTTGCACTGCACCTATTACTTCGTTAGTGAGATTAATATCGTATCCTGTGCAAATAAGTCTCGAGTGTCGACTAATCTTTTTAATTATTTTTTCCGCGTTCGTATGATATAACCGAGATAATCTGTGGGAACGGTGTTGCCATTTAACCGCAAATCCGTCTCGTTCTCGTTTATCTGTGTTGCTAGCAATTAAGTGTTCACTCCCACGACCCGCGAAAACAATATTCAATTAACCAAACTTACTAATTAATTGTTATGTATACCGATGTTGGGCTTGATACGAGTATATTTGACCGATTTTATAAATAATTAGCTGAGCCGTGCCCACTTCGTTGAGCATAAAAAAATCCGTTTAAACATTCCCTGGACTTGTTTTATATATAAGAAAAAGAAGATGTGACTTAGATAAATACTTGAATTGATCTTATATCTTCTTATATATAAAAATGAATTGCTGTTCGTTAGTCTCGCTATAACTCGAGAACGGCTGAACCGATTCGGCTATTTTTGGTCTTGAAATATTCGTGAAGTCCAGGGAATGTTTAAACTGTTTTTTAATGCTCAACGACGTGGGCACGGGTCAGCTAGTCTTATATATAAAAATGAATCGCTGTTCGTTAGTCTCGCTAAAAGTCGTGAACGGCTGAACCGATTTGACTATTTTTGGTCTTTAAATATTCGTGGAAGTCCAGGGAATGTTTAAACGGTTTTTTATTATTTTTTTATGCTCAACGAAGTGGGCACGGGTCAGCTAGTTTATTATAATAATTAACATTTCAAATATATTTAATCATCTCATACAAGGATTTCCTTTTTTAAATTATGCTCTTTCATATTTTTGTAATAGGTAACCTACCTAGTTTGTTCTTTTAAATAGTTAAGCCATTGATTAGTAAGTGCCTTCGTTCTTTTCTGCCTGTGATTCTCTAACATCTAATAGTGAATGACTTCTGTAAATACTTTTATTAGTGGGTAAGTTTCTATATTCTCTAGGTACCTACTATCTAACATAATTGCTCTTTCTATTTTTGGCGTACCTATATCACCCAATTTAATTTTTTAAACAATTATGATAGACTAGTCACGTTTGATTTATATTGAACTAGGACATAACGCGTCAAAACCCGGACTCTGAAGCCCAGAACCAACAAATATACGCCTCTCCGAATTCCAAAAAATTTAAATAATACAAAAAATGTAAATTCGGATATCGGACATTCGGACGCTCCCCGGACGCCCTGAAAAGTAGTACAAATCCGGGGAAACCCGGACGTGTGGCAATCCTATCTTGAACTATCAGGGTGGCCATGGCCTACTTTTTGTAGAATTTTTCGACCAATTTTGTCGTAGATTGTTCCACCACTCCGATTATGTCCGATCTTGACATCGACTGTTTGTATGACGTTGCACTATTGAAATCAGTATGATTTATTTTTCACCTACAAAAGTCGATCACAAAAACTTTCCCGTAGGTGGGCACCCTTAACGTCGTATTTCTCCACGTTCTCCAGCGGCACAAATGGTAAAACCTCATTTGTTCCGCGGACGTAAAAGTCCGTTCTCTAGGATTGTTCGAAACAGATCTAGGGCATATTCAAGATTAAATTTTATGGGCACTCCGGTTAGTACTTTGAGTACCTACCTACTATATTCGCAACACAATAGCTATTTAATATAGCAAAAGTGGACAAACAACCTAGCAGCACTAGATCGCAACGCATTTACAAAAAATTAGAAAGTCGTGTTAAAGAATGTGTACTGTGTAGATACTAGAGACTCAATAGTTATTTTATACAGGGAGCTAATTAATACTAATTATCCACCGATATTGATTAGGGAATGCGAATTACGTGCGGGTTGACTGTTGTTAGAATTTTACATTATGATAATTTCAATTGTACTGTTATCATGACACATAATACAAATAAATTATGAAAACACTTACCGGCTTTAATTCGATTCCCTGATAGTCCATATAGGTGATAGCTAAACCTATGTAGGTAGTAAATAAATAATTGATCAAGACTAAATCAATAATTGCTTTTCCTTTTTGTGAAAGTCAATTTTCTCTTCGCGCAAACACTATTAGGTATAGCTACTGTTCAGTGGACCTAGCCTAGCCTAACCTACCTCTTGAATAAAATTGTCATTAGAATTGCATTTAATTTGACAGTTCGTCACGACACTAGCGCCAAATAGGTTTGAAATTTAGTGTCGATTTTATGGAACTATTCCATTCATATATGACAAGTGGGAAATAATAAAAATGTTTTAACGCCAAATAATAAATACTGAAAATAAACAGTACCTCAATACTAACATAATGGTCAATGACAAAATGGCGTTTGCACAAAATGACAGACCATTTAAGGTTAAAAGTGAAAGAGCCGCCTTCTATTGTTCTTGCAATCTTAAGTCTTAACCCAGAGTTTAAGATCAAATATGGAGCCTTTATACCTAATTCTTTAAGTAACAATTTTAGGTCCTATTTTTTTGCCTCCACTGGGAAGCTCTAGCCTGTATATTTAATGTTTATATGGGAATTTGGATGAAGATTTTCAAAAGGTAAGAGGTAACTGAAGCCGATAGGAAAGGAACTAAAAGAACCCCACACCACAAACCTATCATAACCTTATTATGCTGTAATTAGCTGTATTAAAGTAGTATTTAGATAATTAAAAGATTGCGTCATTAAAAACAATTAATCTTAGCTACAGTATTGTTTTGTTACGAGCAAAGAAACTACGAGTTCAGTGGAACACATTTACATAATAACCTCTTTTGTTTTTATTTTGAAAAAATTGCGATATTGTGCATTATTTTGCTTCGCTAACTTTAACGATCCTTTATCCCATACATTTTTGTTTTCGAACTTCGTTAGTGATAGCATCTTGAAAAAGGTCCCTTTATCCAAGTTGACATCGAGCTTTGCCAAACGTACGAATTATTGTATGTCAAAAAAACCCATACATTGGTTTACAAACGTGTTCTTTGTTTCTGAACTTCGTAAGCAGTAAGCAACTGGTCGCCTTCACAATACATAGCTTTAAACACTGTCAATTATAACAATTATGATGTATCTTTTAACAATCATGACCTAACATAGTGCGACATCGCTAAACGATAGCCAGCAGAAAATTGAGGTCAGGTGAATATTACGTGTTAGCAAAATCTTCATAGTTATTTGTTTACAAAATTGTTTGAAGGTAATATTAAAATTATCTTTAATCTTTCCTTTCTTCTGTTTAGGTCAATTGTTTATTCAACAGCTCCATTGTTCGACTCACAATAAAGTGGCGTTACTCATTTGTACAAATTTTCAGTTTGTCTCGTAATTCTGTGATCTTTACGGCTTGAGAATTGCGAAGCATTAAATTATTGAATAGACAATTTTCTGTTATTTCATTACCAATTCTTTTCTGATTTAAATAGTTATACTTTTGCGAATTTAGCGAAGTTTTTTTGAATTGCAGCGGTCGGAAGTACTTATATGTTATTTGCTGAACCTTTCTACATCAGCGCCCGTCACACTATGCATGGAAACTCAAGAGTATTTAAAGTAAATAAAAAAAAATCGTATCAAAATTATAAATATTAAGAAACCTCTGAATGTCAAGCAGTGAGCGAACTGATAAATATTAAATACATGAATGGATGAAGGTGATGTGTAGCTAAATTCTGATTTCGAGAAAATTTAGTTCAAACTGTCACTTAAACATTTTAGAATACCTACGTCGCGTCGTAAAGTATTAAGTAGGTACATTAATCTAAAGAACCGTACTCATACGTTACTACATATTCCTAAAATGTTTAAGTGACACTTGACAGTTTAAACCCAATTTTCTGGGTTAAAATTTTTGCGACATATCACCATCATCCATTCGTCTTCAATCAATTATTATTATAGCTCATAACCGATCATGTCAGCTTTCAAACACAAAACTAGATCAAAATCGGTTTATCCCTTTAGCAGCGATGGCACAGACAAACATACACATCAAACTTATCGGGGGTTAAAAATGGACAGGCTTCTACAGCTACGTTACGATATACAATAATCAGGGTACCTCTAACTGTAAACACTACCGAGCGGTTGCGACACACAATTCGTGTCTAGGTCGCCTGAGCACGCTACAATACACCTGACGGTTAGCGTCATTTGCCTAATTACTGCGTAGCGGTGTGCAAGGTAGGAGCTGTTTAACTCGTGTCTTACTATGGGAAACTTACAATGAGTCTGGCCAATAGATAGACGGTAGCAATAGCAACCGAAGGGAGATTCTGCGCTGTGCGCATGTGCGATAAAAAAGTGGAACTTGAAATGTAAAAATTTAAAACCTTTGTAAGTTAAAATTAGTAAATAAATAAACAAGATGAAATAGAATGAGCAAAATAATTGGAACTGTAAGTATAAATGCGTAGCGGTGTGCGTGTTAGGTGTTGTTAAACTCATGTCTTGTTATAGGGAACATGAGTCTGTCCAATAGATAGACTGCGAGTATAGATTCTTCTGGGGGACTAGTACAGCCTACTGCGTAGCGGTGTGCATGTTAGGTGTTGTTTAACTCATGTCTTGTTATAGGGAACTTACAATGAGTCTGTCCAATAGATAGACTGCGAGTATAGACTCTTCTGGGGGTCTAGTACAGCCTACTGCGTAGCGGTGTGCATGTTAGGTGTTGTTTAACTCATGTCTTGTTATAGGGAACTTACAATGAGTCTGTCCAATAGATAGACTGCGAGTATAGATTCTTCTGGGGGTCTAGTACAGCCTACTGCGTAGCGGTGTGCATGTTAGGTGTTGTTTAACTCATGTCTTGTTATAGGGAACTTACAATGAGTCTGTCCAATAGATAGACTGCGAGTATAGACTCTTCTGGGGGTCTAGTACAGCCTACTGCGTAGCGGTGTGCATGTTAGGTGTTGTTTAACTCATGTCTTGTTATAGGGAACTTACAATGAGTCTGTCCAATAGATAGACTGCGAGTATAGATTCTTCTGGGGGTCTAGTACAGCCTACTGCGTAGCGGTGTGCATGTTAGGTGTTGTTTAACTCATGTCTTGTTATAGGGAACTTACAATGAGTCTGTCCAATAGATAGACTGCGAGTATAGATTCTTCTGGGGGTCTAGTACAGCCTACTGCGTAGCGGTGTGCATGTTAGGTGTTGTTTAACTCATGTCTTGTTATAGGGAACTTACAATGAGTCTGGCCAATAAATAGACTGCGAGTATAGATTCTTCTGGGGGTCTAGTACAGCCTACTGCGTAGCGGTGTGCATGTTAGGTGTTGTTTAACTCATGTTTTGTTATAGGGAACTTACAATGAGTCTGGCCAATAGATAGACTGCGAGTATAGATTCTTCTGGGGGTCTAGTACAGCCTACTGCGTAGCGGTGTGCATGTTAGGTGCTGTTTAACTCATGTCTTGTTATAGGGAACTTACAATGAGTCTGGCCAATAGATAGACTGCGAGTATAGATTCTTCTGGGGGTCTAGTACAGCCTACGGCCAATAGATAGACGGTAGCAATAGCAAGGAGTTTCTGCGCTGTGCGCATGTGCGATAAAAAAGTGGAACTTGAAATGTAAAAATTTAAAACCTTTGTAAGTTAAAATTAGTAAATAAATAAACAAGATGAAATAGAATGAGCAAAATAATTAGAACTGTAAGTATAAATGCGTAGCGGTGTGCATGTTAGGTGTTGTTTAACTCATGTCTTGTTATAGGGAATTTACAATGAGTCTGTCCAATAGATAGACTGCGAGTATATATTCTTCTGGGGGTCTAGTACAGCCTACTGCGTAGCGGTGTGCATGTTAGGTGTTGTTTAACTCATGTCTTGTTATAGGGAACTTACAATGAGTCTGGCCAATAGATAGACTGCGAGTATAGATTCTTCTGGGGGTCTAGTACAGCCTACTGCGTAGCGGTGTGCATGTTAGGTGTTGTTTAACTCATGTTTTGTTATAGGGAACTTACAATGAGTCTGGCCAATAGATAGACTGCGAGTATAGATTCTTCTGGGGGTCTAGTACAGCCTACTGCGTAGCGGTGTGCATGTTAGGTGTTGTTTAACTCATGTTTTGTTATAGGGAACTTACAATGAGTCTGGCCAATAGATATACTGCGAGTATAGATTCTTCTGGGGGTCTAGTACAGCCTACTGCGTAGCGGTGTGCATGTTAGGTGTTGTTTAACTCATGTCTTGTCATAGGGAACTTACAATGAGTCTGGCCAATAGATAGACTGCGAGTATAGACTCTTCTGGGGGTCTAGTACAGCCTACTGCGTATCGGTGTGCATGTTAGGTGTTGTTAAACTCATGTCTTGTTATAGGGAACTTACAATGAGTCTGGCCAATAGATAGACTGCGAGTATAGATTCTTCTGGGGGTCTAGTATAGCCTACTGCGTAGTGGTGTGCATGTTAGGTGTTGTTTAACTCATGTCTTGTTATAGGGAACTTACAATGAGTCTGGCCAATAGATATATTGCGAGTATAGAGTCTTCTGGGGGTCTAGTACAGCCTACTGCGTAGCGGTGTGCATGTTAGGTGTTGTTTAACTCATGTCTTGTTATAGGGAACTTACAATGAGTCTGGCCAATAGATATATTGCGAGTATAGATTCTTCTGGGGTCTAGTACAGCCTACTGCGTAGCGGTGTGCATGTTAGGTGTTGTTTAACTCATGTTTTGTTATAGGGAACTTACAATGAGTCTGGCCAATAGATAGACTGCGAGTATAGATTCTTCTGGGGGTCTAGTACAGCCTACTGCGTAGCGGTGTGCATGTTAGGTGTTGTTTAACTCATGTCTTGTTATAGGGAACTTACAATGAGTCTGTCCAATAGATAGACTGCGAGTATAGATTCTTCTGGGGGTCTAGTACAGCCTACTGCGTAGCGGTGTGCATGTTAGGTGTTGTTTAACTCATGTCTTGTTATAGGGAACTTACAATGAGTCTGGCCAATAGATATACTGCGAGTATAGATTCTTCTGTTGCATGTTAGGTGTTGTTTAACTCATGTCTTGTTATAGGGAACTTACAATGAGTCTGGCCAATAGATACGACTGCGAGTATAGATTCTTCTGGGGGTAAATTCAATTAAAAGGTCAGAAGTAATATATTTAGAGGAATAATCTGCCAGATTGTCGGTCCTACAAAAAGTATGACGCCGTTTTCATCCTTTATCATCATCATCATCAGCCTGAAGACGTCCACTGATGAACATAGGCCTCCCCCAAGGACTTCCACAACGACCGGTCGTGCGCTGTCTGCATCCAACGGCTGCCCGCGGCTCGGACCAGATCGTCGGTCCATCTTGGGGGAAACCGCCCTACGCTGCGTATTCCAATCCGTGGTCGCCACTCGAGACCATTCCTTCACCATCTGGTGTCTGTTCTCCGAGCGATGTGGCCTGCCCATTCAACGGACTGATTCTTCGAGTTCTGTCGGTTACTTTAGTTCTACTGCAAATATCCTCGTTTCGGATTCTGTCCCGCAAAGAAACTCCGAGCATAGCTCTCTCCATAGCTCACCCTTTAAGTTTATTACAATTGAAATTATATGGCTTTCACTTTTATAGTTTCTTGTGATCGTTTTTCTCGCGTCGACTAATTTTAGAACCTATTGTCTAGACTTGTAGAGTTAGGAATTGTTTCTAAACACATGAACAGTGATTTCTTAACTTGCGGTTTCATTTGTATGATTAGTTTTAGAACTCGTGCCAGCCACACTTATCTGTGTGTTGTGAATTGTGAATGGTCGAACATTGTAGCTAGTATTGTAATCATTTTTTGACGTGAGTCTTTAAAATTGCTATTACAAGGATTTAATACATTAAGAATACGAACGATAACAAATCAGGGGATACAGTTTAATGAAACTACATATTATCTATCATCCCAAATTTCGATTACACTGGATAACGTATTAGAATCCAATAATGTATTACGCCATATAAGGACCGTATTCACGATGAAACGGCCGTGTCCAGATCGCAGCCGCACTCCTATTTTTTAGGAGCTAAAGCTAAAGCTAGACAACAAGAGCCTTATTGACTTTATCAATAGTTCGTTGAATTTTTTTATTTCCACTATTTTGGGTGCTGGTTCCACAAGCGTGTTGCTCATTCATACATCAAAAGACTGCTGGGAATGTCAATAATGTTTGGATTACAAGTCTAGTTCTATGTAGTAGAGTTATTTGGAGTTAGTAATAGTAATAAACCAAATGTGTATTTTTTTTTGTAGAAAATAATTACTTATTTGTCAGAGAACTCTGGCAAATGAGATTAGGAGAATTGAGAATAGGAGAAAATACTTTACACTAAATATAGTGTTAGATGCTGTCAACGACCAGAAATTTAGGACTAACCTGGCAACGAAGCAGAAAAGTACACGCTTGGCCGATCGGTGATCATCTCGTCCGAAGAAAAACAGATTAACCTTCGTAGTTCGTACACGCAAAGCCACGGATATAAGCTAGTTACGCGCGAGGTCAGTCCTATAGATATAGAATTTGGGTCAATTTATCCAATCATGTGATCAAAGACTGGGGCCCTGGTACCGTGTGTACGGTCTTGCGGCCCTGTCTCGGTTAAAAATAGAACTGGAAAACCAATATGTCGCATTCTCCCGCCTTTTTTAGGCCCGGATTAATAAATAAGTCTCAAACCCAACCTCACTTGAGAACCTATTTAACAGATAAAACAACGTTTCGTTTCACTTAAAGTGAACAACTTTGCTAATGTTACATAGTACTTGAATTTCTTTTCTTTTTATACCGTAATATTCATATTATAGATTACAATAAATAATTAAAATAAAATTAATCTATATTTTTATGATCTTTATTTTTACGTTTTAAAAAATGAAAAAAACGACCTAGCGAACCTATGTAACATAAGTAAAGTTGTTCACTTTTAAAAGTGAAACGAAACGTTGTTTTATCTGTCAAATAGCTTCTCAAGTGAAGTAATATAATAATAATAATAATAATAATATTTATGGACGCTTCACACCACGTCAATCTGGCCCTGTGCTAAGTATCCGAAGAACTTGTGTTACAGGTACCAGACAACGGAAATATATTTAATACTTTTATACTATACACATATTTAAGATTTTTATTATATTATACACAAATTTAATACACATCCATGACCCAGGAACATTGAAAACTTTTTGTTCCCTCGGCGGGATTCGAACCCGCGACCTCTCGTTCGAGCACCCAACGCGTTCCACCACTGCGCTACGGAGGTCGTCAAGTTGAGTTTGAGACCTCTTTATTAATACGGGCCTTAATGTCAATTTTAGTTAACTAGCATTTTCATTTTTGTAAAGTGGTTGAACAGCTGATCTAAATGGTTATTGCTAAATGTAGCCACTAAAAGAATCTTAACTTCGCTATTTTCTGTTGGTTCCTTTGGCGACTCCTCGTGATCTCAGCAACTGCTTGAGTCAGTAAATTCTTCGGAACCTGTAGGTTTTATTTGTGGTGGTGGGTGGTATAAAAAGCCGTAAAGAACTTATCATAAAAATGATCAATTTTATTTTTGTGTAAGTTTGTTGTGAGTCGTCAGTGCAAATATGAAAATGGCTTACTATAATTGGGCTTAAATGAAAAGAGCATATCATTGGACAATTTTGACATTTGTACCGATGACTCACAGGCTACATTATATTTAACGCGAGCAGACCAGTCCTTTCACTAGTTTTATCGCCAATTTGCTTACTCTGTTTGTCCAAGAGCGCAAATTTTGCAAAAATCGCCACTATGAAGATAACAACTAATAACTAAGAGTGATCAACAATATTATGATCGTACGTAAAACTTAAGTTCTTTATGTTCGTAAAGTCTGTAATATTTATACACTTTCATTTAAGAATTACATAATATTTGAAGACAACTGCGCACGCCAGTGTTGCAACACGATATATTTATAGATTTAATGAATTAACAGACCTAGATAATATAATTACATTTATCTCGTTTAGTGCAATTGTTGTAATACAAAATTGGAACATCCTCGAATCTAGCGATACGCCATTTAATTAGGCCATAGGTCAAAAAACTAGATTTCATATTTCATAATGACATATTTTAATTTATTAGATATAATACATTATACAGAAAGTTTATAATTATTTACGACTTTCAACGACAGTCAGTCTGTTACCGCAAATACTTATATTAAATTAAAAATATACATTTTTAATTCTAAGTACCTTGTACTTCTTCCTATCAAAGTTTTCTATACTAAGTTATCCAGTCCTCAGTTGCGAAAGTCTGGTTTAAATAATACCCCGAGTTAGATCCTTAATATAAAGAAGAATAATATGGCATTCTTGTCACGTTCAAAATAATTAATATTAGCGATCTGTGCAACCTCTTAATCCCTCCTCCAATTCCCAAAGGAGATGATTGAAAACAAGCACGCTTGCACTGCACCTATTACTTCGTTAGTGAGATTAATATCGTATCCTGTGCAAATAAGTCTCGAGTGTCGACTAATCTTTTTAATTATTTTTTCCGCGTTCGTATGATATAACCGAGATAATCTGTGGGAACGGTGTTGCCATTTAACCGCAAATCCGTCTCGTTCTCGTTTATCTGTGTTGCTAGCAATTAAGTGTTCACTCCCACGACCCGCGAAAACAATATTCAATTAACCAAACTTACTAATTAATTGTTATGTATACCGATGTTGGGCTTGATACGAGTATATTTGACCGATTTTATAAATAATTAGCTGAGCCGTGCCCACTTCGTTGAGCATAAAAAAATCCGTTTAAACATTCCCTGGACTTGTTTTATATATAAGAAAAAGAAGATGTGACTTAGATAAATACTTGAATTGATCTTATATCTTCTTATATATAAAAATGAATTGCTGTTCGTTAGTCTCGCTATAACTCGAGAACGGCTGAACCGATTCGGCTATTTTTGGTCTTGAAATATTCGTGAAGTCCAGGGAATGTTTAAACTGTTTTTTAATGCTCAACGACGTGGGCACGGGTCAGCTAGTCTTATATATAAAAATGAATCGCTGTTCGTTAGTCTCGCTAAAAGTCGTGAACGGCTGAACCGATTTGACTATTTTTGGTCTTTAAATATTCGTGGAAGTCCAGGGAATGTTTAAACGGTTTTTTATTATTTTTTTATGCTCAACGAAGTGGGCACGGGTCAGCTAGTTTATTATAATAATTAACATTTCAAATATATTTAATCATCTCATACAAGGATTTCCTTTTTTAAATTATGCTCTTTCATATTTTTGTAATAGGTAACCTACCTAGTTTGTTCTTTTAAATAGTTAAGCCATTGATTAGTAAGTGCCTTCGTTCTTTTCTGCCTGTGATTCTCTAACATCTAATAGTGAATGACTTCTGTAAATACTTTTATTAGTGGGTAAGTTTCTATATTCTCTAGGTACCTACTATCTAACATAATTGCTCTTTCTATTTTTGGCGTACCTATATCACCCAATTTAATTTTTTAAACAATTATGATAGACTAGTCACGTTTGATTTATATTGAACTAGGACATAACGCGTCAAAACCCGGACTCTGAAGCCCAGAACCAACAAATATACGCCTCTCCGAATTCCAAAAAATTTAAATAATACAAAAAATGTAAATTCGGATATCGGACATTCGGACGCTCCCCGGACGCCCTGAAAAGTAGTACAAATCCGGGGAAACCCGGACGTGTGGCAATCCTATCTTGAACTATCAGGGTGGCCATGGCCTACTTTTTGTAGAATTTTTCGACCAATTTTGTCGTAGATTGTTCCACCACTCCGATTATGTCCGATCTTGACATCGACTGTTTGTATGACGTTGCACTATTGAAATCAGTATGATTTATTTTTCACCTACAAAAGTCGATCACAAAAACTTTCCCGTAGGTGGGCACCCTTAACGTCGTATTTCTCCACGTTCTCCAGCGGCACAAATGGTAAAACCTCATTTGTTCCGCGGACGTAAAAGTCCGTTCTCTAGGATTGTTCGAAACAGATCTAGGGCATATTCAAGATTAAATTTTATGGGCACTCCGGTTAGTACTTTGAGTACCTACCTACTATATTCGCAACACAATAGCTATTTAATATAGCAAAAGTGGACAAACAACCTAGCAGCACTAGATCGCAACGCATTTACAAAAAATTAGAAAGTCGTGTTAAAGAATGTGTACTGTGTAGATACTAGAGACTCAATAGTTATTTTATACAGGGAGCTAATTAATACTAATTATCCACCGATATTGATTAGGGAATGCGAATTACGTGCGGGTTGACTGTTGTTAGAATTTTACATTATGATAATTTCAATTGTACTGTTATCATGACACATAATACAAATAAATTATGAAAACACTTACCGGCTTTAATTCGATTCCCTGATAGTCCATATAGGTGATAGCTAAACCTATGTAGGTAGTAAATAAATAATTGATCAAGACTAAATCAATAATTGCTTTTCCTTTTTGTGAAAGTCAATTTTCTCTTCGCGCAAACACTATTAGGTATAGCTACTGTTCAGTGGACCTAGCCTAGCCTAACCTACCTCTTGAATAAAATTGTCATTAGAATTGCATTTAATTTGACAGTTCGTCACGACACTAGCGCCAAATAGGTTTGAAATTTAGTGTCGATTTTATGGAACTATTCCATTCATATATGACAAGTGGGAAATAATAAAAATGTTTTAACGCCAAATAATAAATACTGAAAATAAACAGTACCTCAATACTAACATAATGGTCAATGACAAAATGGCGTTTGCACAAAATGACAGACCATTTAAGGTTAAAAGTGAAAGAGCCGCCTTCTATTGTTCTTGCAATCTTAAGTCTTAACCCAGAGTTTAAGATCAAATATGGAGCCTTTATACCTAATTCTTTAAGTAACAATTTTAGGTCCTATTTTTTTGCCTCCACTGGGAAGCTCTAGCCTGTATATTTAATGTTTATATGGGAATTTGGATGAAGATTTTCAAAAGGTAAGAGGTAACTGAAGCCGATAGGAAAGGAACTAAAAGAACCCCACACCACAAACCTATCATAACCTTATTATGCTGTAATTAGCTGTATTAAAGTAGTATTTAGATAATTAAAAGATTGCGTCATTAAAAACAATTAATCTTAGCTACAGTATTGTTTTGTTACGAGCAAAGAAACTACGAGTTCAGTGGAACACATTTACATAATAACCTCTTTTGTTTTTATTTTGAAAAAATTGCGATATTGTGCATTATTTTGCTTCGCTAACTTTAACGATCCTTTATCCCATACATTTTTGTTTTCGAACTTCGTTAGTGATAGCATCTTGAAAAAGGTCCCTTTATCCAAGTTGACATCGAGCTTTGCCAAACGTACGAATTATTGTATGTCAAAAAAACCCATACATTGGTTTACAAACGTGTTCTTTGTTTCTGAACTTCGTAAGCAGTAAGCAACTGGTCGCCTTCACAATACATAGCTTTAAACACTGTCAATTATAACAATTATGATGTATCTTTTAACAATCATGACCTAACATAGTGCGACATCGCTAAACGATAGCCAGCAGAAAATTGAGGTCAGGTGAATATTACGTGTTAGCAAAATCTTCATAGTTATTTGTTTACAAAATTGTTTGAAGGTAATATTAAAATTATCTTTAATCTTTCCTTTCTTCTGTTTAGGTCAATTGTTTATTCAACAGCTCCATTGTTCGACTCACAATAAAGTGGCGTTACTCATTTGTACAAATTTTCAGTTTGTCTCGTAATTCTGTGATCTTTACGGCTTGAGAATTGCGAAGCATTAAATTATTGAATAGACAATTTTCTGTTATTTCATTACCAATTCTTTTCTGATTTAAATAGTTATACTTTTGCGAATTTAGCGAAGTTTTTTTGAATTGCAGCGGTCGGAAGTACTTATATGTTATTTGCTGAACCTTTCTACATCAGCGCCCGTCACACTATGCATGGAAACTCAAGAGTATTTAAAGTAAATAAAAAAAAATCGTATCAAAATTATAAATATTAAGAAACCTCTGAATGTCAAGCAGTGAGCGAACTGATAAATATTAAATACATGAATGGATGAAGGTGATGTGTAGCTAAATTCTGATTTCGAGAAAATTTAGTTCAAACTGTCACTTAAACATTTTAGAATACCTACGTCGCGTCGTAAAGTATTAAGTAGGTACATTAATCTAAAGAACCGTACTCATACGTTACTACATATTCCTAAAATGTTTAAGTGACACTTGACAGTTTAAACCCAATTTTCTGGGTTAAAATTTTTGCGACATATCACCATCATCCATTCGTCTTCAATCAATTATTATTATAGCTCATAACCGATCATGTCAGCTTTCAAACACAAAACTAGATCAAAATCGGTTTATCCCTTTAGCAGCGATGGCACAGACAAACATACACATCAAACTTATCGGGGGTTAAAAATGGACAGGCTTCTACAGCTACGTTACGATATACAATAATCAGGGTACCTCTAACTGTAAACACTACCGAGCGGTTGCGACACACAATTCGTGTCTAGGTCGCCTGAGCACGCTACAATACACCTGACGGTTAGCGTCATTTGCCTAATTACTGCGTAGCGGTGTGCAAGGTAGGAGCTGTTTAACTCGTGTCTTACTATGGGAAACTTACAATGAGTCTGGCCAATAGATAGACGGTAGCAATAGCAACCGAAGGGAGATTCTGCGCTGTGCGCATGTGCGATAAAAAAGTGGAACTTGAAATGTAAAAATTTAAAACCTTTGTAAGTTAAAATTAGTAAATAAATAAACAAGATGAAATAGAATGAGCAAAATAATTGGAACTGTAAGTATAAATGCGTAGCGGTGTGCGTGTTAGGTGTTGTTAAACTCATGTCTTGTTATAGGGAACATGAGTCTGTCCAATAGATAGACTGCGAGTATAGATTCTTCTGGGGGACTAGTACAGCCTACTGCGTAGCGGTGTGCATGTTAGGTGTTGTTTAACTCATGTCTTGTTATAGGGAACTTACAATGAGTCTGTCCAATAGATAGACTGCGAGTATAGACTCTTCTGGGGGTCTAGTACAGCCTACTGCGTAGCGGTGTGCATGTTAGGTGTTGTTTAACTCATGTCTTGTTATAGGGAACTTACAATGAGTCTGGCCAATAGATAGACTGCGAGTATAGATTCTTCTGGGGGTCTAGTACAGCCTACTGCGTAGCGGTGTGCATGTTAGGTGTTGTTTAACTCATGTCTTGTTATAGGGAACTTACAATGAGTCTGTCCAATAGATAGACTGCGAGTATAGACTCTTCTGGGGGTCTAGTACAGCCTACTGCGTAGCGGTGTGCATGTTAGGTGTTGTTTAACTCATGTCTTGTTATAGGGAACTTACAATGAGTCTGTCCAATAGATAGACTGCGAGTATAGATTCTTCTGGGGGTCTAGTACAGCCTACTGCGTAGCGGTGTGCATGTTAGGTGTTGTTTAACTCATGTCTTGTTATAGGGAACTTACAATGAGTCTGTCCAATAGATAGACTGCGAGTATAGATTCTTCTGGGGGTCTAGTACAGCCTACTGCGTAGCGGTGTGCATGTTAGGTGTTGTTTAACTCATGTCTTGTTATAGGGAACTTACAATGAGTCTGGCCAATAAATAGACTGCGAGTATAGATTCTTCTGGGGGTCTAGTACAGCCTACTGCGTAGCGGTGTGCATGTTAGGTGTTGTTTAACTCATGTTTTGTTATAGGGAACTTACAATGAGTCTGGCCAATAGATAGACTGCGAGTATAGATTCTTCTGGGGGTCTAGTACAGCCTACTGCGTAGCGGTGTGCATGTTAGGTGCTGTTTAACTCATGTCTTGTTATAGGGAACTTACAATGAGTCTGGCCAATAGATAGACTGCGAGTATAGATTCTTCTGGGGGTCTAGTACAGCCTACGGCCAATAGATAGACGGTAGCAATAGCAAGGAGTTTCTGCGCTGTGCGCATGTGCGATAAAAAAGTGGAACTTGAAATGTAAAAATTTAAAACCTTTGTAAGTTAAAATTAGTAAATAAATAAACAAGATGAAATAGAATGAGCAAAATAATTAGAACTGTAAGTATAAATGCGTAGCGGTGTGCATGTTAGGTGTTGTTTAACTCATGTCTTGTTATAGGGAATTTACAATGAGTCTGTCCAATAGATAGACTGCGAGTATATATTCTTCTGGGGGTCTAGTACAGCCTACTGCGTAGCGGTGTGCATGTTAGGTGTTGTTTAACTCATGTCTTGTTATAGGGAACTTACAATGAGTCTGGCCAATAGATAGACTGCGAGTATAGATTCTTCTGGGGGTCTAGTACAGCCTACTGCGTAGCGGTGTGCATGTTAGGTGTTGTTTAACTCATGTTTTGTTATAGGGAACTTACAATGAGTCTGGCCAATAGATAGACTGCGAGTATAGATTCTTCTGGGGGTCTAGTACAGCCTACTGCGTAGCGGTGTGCATGTTAGGTGTTGTTTAACTCATGTTTTGTTATAGGGAACTTACAATGAGTCTGGCCAATAGATATACTGCGAGTATAGATTCTTCTGGGGGTCTAGTACAGCCTACTGCGTAGCGGTGTGCATGTTAGGTGTTGTTTAACTCATGTCTTGTCATAGGGAACTTACAATGAGTCTGGCCAATAGATAGACTGCGAGTATAGACTCTTCTGGGGGTCTAGTACAGCCTACTGCGTATCGGTGTGCATGTTAGGTGTTGTTAAACTCATGTCTTGTTATAGGGAACTTACAATGAGTCTGGCCAATAGATAGACTGCGAGTATAGATTCTTCTGGGGGTCTAGTATAGCCTACTGCGTAGTGGTGTGCATGTTAGGTGTTGTTTAACTCATGTCTTGTTATAGGGAACTTACAATGAGTCTGGCCAATAGATATATTGCGAGTATAGAGTCTTCTGGGGGTCTAGTACAGCCTACTGCGTAGCGGTGTGCATGTTAGGTGTTGTTTAACTCATGTCTTGTTATAGGGAACTTACAATGAGTCTGGCCAATAGATATATTGCGAGTATAGATTCTTCTGGGGTCTAGTACAGCCTACTGCGTAGCGGTGTGCATGTTAGGTGTTGTTTAACTCATGTTTTGTTATAGGGAACTTACAATGAGTCTGGCCAATAGATAGACTGCGAGTATAGATTCTTCTGGGGGTCTAGTACAGCCTACTGCGTAGCGGTGTGCATGTTAGGTGTTGTTTAACTCATGTCTTGTTATAGGGAACTTACAATGAGTCTGTCCAATAGATAGACTGCGAGTATAGATTCTTCTGGGGGTCTAGTACAGCCTACTGCGTAGCGGTGTGCATGTTAGGTGTTGTTTAACTCATGTCTTGTTATAGGGAACTTACAATGAGTCTGGCCAATAGATATACTGCGAGTATAGATTCTTCTGTTGCATGTTAGGTGTTGTTTAACTCATGTCTTGTTATAGGGAACTTACAATGAGTCTGGCCAATAGATACGACTGCGAGTATAGATTCTTCTGGGGGTCTAGTACAGCCTACTGCGTAGCGGTGTGCATGTTAGGTGTTGTTTAACTCATGTCTTGTTATAGGGAACTTACAATGAGTCTGTCCAATAGATAGACTGCGAGTATAGATTCTTCTGGGGGTCTAGTACAGCCTACTGCGTAGCGGTGTGCATGTTAGGTGTTGTTTAACTCATGTCTTGTTATAGGGAACTTACAATGAGTCTGGCCAATAGATATACTGCGAGTATAGATTCTTCTGTTGCATGTTAGGTGTTGTTTAACTCATGTCTTGTTATAGGGAACTTACAATGAGTCTGGCCAATAGATACGACTGCGAGTATAGATTCTTCTGGGGGTCTAGTACAGCCTACTGCGTAGCGGTGTGCATGTTAGGTGTTGTTTAACTCATGTCTTGTTATAGGGAACTTACAATGAGTCTGTCCAATAGATAGACTGCGAGTATAGATTCTTCTGGGGGTCTAGTACAGCCTACTGCGTAGCGGTGTGCATGTTAGGTGTTGTTTAACTCATGTCTTGTTATAGGGAACTTACAATGAGTCTGGCCAATAGATATACTGCGAGTATAGATTCTTCTGTTGCATGTTAGGTGTTGTTTAACTCATGTCTTGTTATAGGGAACTTACAATGAGTCTGGCCAATAGATACGACTGCGAGTATAGATTCTTCTGGGGGTCTAGTACAGCCTACTGCGTAGCGGTGTGCATGTTAGGTGTTGTTTAACTTATGTCTTGTTATGAGGGACTTACAATGAGTCTGGCCATCATAACCTTTTTCTATATAAATATTTTAGTGAATCGACTGTGAAAATTACTTTAGTATGTTAAGTGAAGCAAGATTTGGGCGATTATTGTTTTAGTTTTTGCAAATTTTGACCCAATTCTTTTAAATATAGTTTTAATACGATTTAAACACGCTCCATATATCCAATCGAATTTCTCGCCATACAAATTGTCGTTCAAGGTCATTGGGCGTTATACAAAGCCTAAAGACAGTAGGCACTTAGTAGCAATTTATGCACCGGTTTTTTGAGCAAAATCTGACTTTACTTTTTAAATTAACTTTAAATTACTTAAGGGTAATTGATACGTGTCACCTGAAAGTGAAGAGAAGACCTACTAGGCTTTAAGGTGTATTGAATAACAGAGGGGTTAGCACGTACGATTATTCGTAACAGTATGATCGCTGTCATAATTTTCATACTACCTTTTAATAACGTTACGAATACGTAGTTGTTTTTCATACCCCGTATTAAAATGATCATTGCACCTCACCTCCAACCATCTTCCCGTGGGTGTTGTAAGAGGAGACAGAGGGTATATTTTATATCTGGAAATGTGCAACCGCGTTTCTTTCATTCTTATTCGGCTTAGTATATGATCCATGAATCACTCTGTATATTAATTTGCTCGACGTTGGGAAAGGGACCAGGAGCTTTAACACAGGTTACACTGCAACCTAGCTAAGCTGCCGGTTGCGATCCTACCAAATGTGTATAATAAAACCACTGTCATGTCACTAATCATTGTATGCTTTAGATTAAGGTTTTATATTGTACTAGCTGTGTCCGCGACTTCGTTTGCGTGGTTTTTAAGTGACTTAAACGGTTTATGCAGCGCACGAAACGAAACGAAAAAGTCCCCAAATGTGAATAATTTTCCCCGTTTTTGCAACATTTCTCACTGACGCTTCGCTCCTATTGGTCGTAGCCTCATGTTATATAGCCTAAAGCCTTCCTATATAAATGGGCTATCCAACAAAAAAAGTTTTTTTTAAATCGGAGCAGTAGTTCCTGAGATTAGCGCGTTTAAACAAACAAACTCTTCCGCTTTATAATATTAGTATAGATGAGCTGAATATAGTTTTTTTTATTATTATTATCAGAATGGCGCAACCCGCCTGCCAAGCGTGGCGAGCATAGGCCCCATAAAATACTTTCTGGCTTATGTCCAGTAGTGTACGTCATAGTTTAATGTCATAAATGTCATAAATAATGATTACGATTCAGGTCAAAACGCGTTTAAAGGCCCTTACCACAAAGTGGGCTTGCACCGCTTCGTTACTTATACGATTCCGGATGCCAAACTGATGTAACCGACTAACCGGCGTTTTCCAGCCGCTGTCGCAAGTCTATCGCTCGCCCTACATAGCCCTAAGCAGAAAGAAAGTAGTATTTATGTCTTTTATACTTTACTTTCTACAAGCGGTGTTATATTACGAAGACTTAATCATAGCTCTACAATCGTATACTGCACAGCATTATGAACATTTAGAATCGTTTTTATAAAAGAATGATGTATGTTTTCTAGTCTCATGTACCTAAAATATTTTTATTAGGTACCCAGAGTAGAAGAGCATTCTGCTGGAAGAGCCGCGGAAGTTATATAAAATACAAAAAAGTTACCCAAAGTAGCATACATCTAAACTTACGTGAAGACAGTATTATTTGTTTACCTGTAACAAAAATATTGGTAGAATTAGTGAAATATACAAATAGCGGAGATAAATAACCTAATTATTAAAAATACAGACGAATTGAGAACCTCCTCCTTTTTTGGAAGTCGGTTAAAAATAGTATTAATCATGGATTTAGTATGTACGTAGATTTATTTTTTATTTGTTAGCGTAATCGAAAGTTCAGGTGCTAGTTCTGTTTACAATTATAATCTGATAGCACCTGATAGAGTGAGCATTCGCTCGTTTGATGTAAACCCACCATTATCCATGTTAAGGCCGTGTTTCATCAAGCAATGTTAAAGTTTACGCCATTTTAAAATACCATGCCATCTCATTCATTGACAGGAAATACGAGAGGCATAACAATATATTTAACATGGCGTTAACTTTAACAATGCTTGGTGAAACACGCCCTAAAGTTAATCCTTCATTAAATATCATGTTATCCTTTTCGTATTTCCTGTCAATAAATGAGAAGGCATAACTTTAACAAGCCGATAACACTAGCAAGCGTTGGTGAAATCGGTACTTCGTCTTTTTTTTCTATTTTACCTAAGTACGTAAAAATACTTTTGGCTCTTCATAGCCAATTTTAACTGGTTAAAACTTTAAGTCCCGATTTCACCAACGCATGTTAGTGATAACGGCTTGTTAAATTACTATGCCTTCTCATTCATTGATAGGAATTACGAGAGGAACCGCATGATATTTAACAAAGGATTAACTTTAACATTGCTTGGTGAAACAAACCCTTAAGATGATTCATGCCATGAGATTCGACCATGCGAATTTCGACCACAGGGCGACCTCTAGAAACATTAATTACGCAAAGACCTAATTACTCAATAAAATTTTAGATACAATGTAAGAAGAGCTCGCTTATCCGATTTGATTGTATCTAAAGGTTTTTCGACTTAAATATATATGCAATAAGAGTTTTGTAATACACTGAGTTAAGTAAACTTTAAGTACATCCGCTTTATTACTTAATATCTAGACATTTTATTTCCTTTGCAGTCTGCTATCGTTTTTTGTTACAGAATATTTTAAGGATATTTTGGACGTAAATTATTTCATCATCATCATCAATCAGTACCAAGTGTTCATGATGGAGCTAGTTTGGATTGAAATTATGAAGTTACGGGTTTCACTTTCAATATGTCTGATAAATCACTAGACGATTTAGGGTGAGAGGAGGAGGGAAGTCGACCATGTCTTATTAAGACCATTTCCTTTTTTTCTAACCAGGGGTGGATCAAAATCTAGTAAGTACGTAATAAATGGATGGCGCCTAAGGGCAGACAAAGGATAACATATTCTATTATTTAGAAAACCATTAAGTAAATAATAAAAATATAACAAAAGTTATCTATTCTTTTTGTCTCATCTGCATTAAACGTTGTTGGGTGCAACTGGGCCCAAATAGCTTCAACTAGCGGTCGTACTGTGTGACATTGGGCCTTTGTTATATCGATGTTTACTAATGGATGTGTGAATAAGTACGCGGAAGATATACCCGGAATCCAAAACAGGCTGCATTATTATTTATTTTAAATCAAATCAAAATCATTTATTCACTTAGGTCACACAGTAACACTTATGAACGTCAAAATTATAAACTGTTAACAAATCATTACAATAACCAACTTTTTAGTTTTAACATATTACTCTATACATTACCAAATTATACATATTATTAGAAAAAATTTATGTCATAATTGTATTATACATATTTTATTATTATTGTAATTATTAACACACCCTACAATTAAATTATGATAATATATTTATAACTAATATTTATAATAGATGTCATGCTTGGAAAAAAAAATATACTAACAATTTAAAATGTAACCTATTATTTTGGAACAAATAAAGAGCTTTATTATTAATATTCCAAATAAACACATGCAACAATATTATTAATATGTCAAATTTAATCAAAATTTATTACTATTATTTATAACAAGAAAATAGTCAAAATATATTAATTCCACGGTAGAGGGTCATTAAAATAGTCATTAATTGTGTAATAGCCCTTCTTCAATAAACACTTTTTGACACACTCTTTAAATTTGTTAAATGTCAAATCTAGAATGTCAACAGGCAACCTATTATAAAAACGTATACCGAGTCCCACAAATGTGTTTTGAACCTTATGAAGCCGTGAATAATTACTAGCTAGCTTGTTCTTATTCCGCGTGTTAAAAGAATGAGTGTCGGCTTTTGTATTATAATCATTAATGTTTTTTCTAATAAATATAATGTTATCAAAAATGTATTGTGATGCAACTGTCAAAATATTAATTTCTTTAAATGTTTCCCTTAAAGATGATCTTGGTCCTAACCTATATATAGCACGTACTGCTCTTTTCTGAAGCAAAAAAATTGTTTGAATGTCAGCAGCACTACCCCAAAGTAATAAACCATAAGATAATATGCTATGAAAATAGCTGAAATAAACTATACGGGCTGTTTCATTGTTAGTCAGTTGCCTGATTTTCCTGATTGCATAGACGGCTGAACTAAGACGCCTTGCTAAAATAGAAATGTGAGCTCCCCATTGCAGTTTACAGTCAAGTGTGAGACCAAGAAATAATGTAGAGTTGGCAAAATTAAGATTGTCGTTACCAATATTTATTGAATTAATTGTGCTGGCTTTCACATTTGGCATTTTAAAAACTACACCCTTCGTTTTTTTGGAGTTGAGTTGAAGATTGTTAGAAGTGAACCATTCCAATATTATGTCAAGTGTTCTGTTTATACTCTTAATATCTGGATTTTTGCGGTTCACTCTAAACAGACCATCAATATCAACGAATTGAATCCTTTCCGTTAGATAATTTTTGATAAGATCGAGTGCACTGCCTTTAATACCATAGTACTCGAGTTTATAAATAAGTGTGCTATGTTCAACGCAGTCGAATGCTTTAGACAGATCACAAAATATACCAATAACATCTTCAGAATCCTCCCAAGCTTTATATATAAAAGTTACTGGGGTCATCTTTTGAACCTTTTTTAAACAAAAGTATGATTTTAGACTGCTTCATAAGACGAGGAAATACTCCAGCGTCTACACATCGATTAAAAATGGCAGCTAAATATGGTGACAGTTCTAAAATAATATTTTTCAGCAAAAGAACTGAAATACCCCACAAGTCAACCGATTTCTTAAAATTTAGGGATTTAAAAATCTTTAGGATATCTTGAGAGTTAATGTGCTTGAAATTAAATGAGACTACACTGCTTTTCACACTTTCCCTTAGAAATGCATTAGCTTTTGATGAACAAGAACCCAAAGAACGAGTTGTCTCTAATGGTATGTTTACAAAAAAATTGTTAAAGAAGTGAGCCAATTTTAAATTATCAGAAATTGTCAAACCATCAATATTTAGTTGCATTTTATTTTCATGTATTTTAAATCGTCCAGTTTCATTATTAATTATATTCCAGGTACTGCGAATCTTATTATTTGAGTTCTTTATTTTGTTACATAAGTATAAAGCTTTAGCAGCGAGACATGTTTTTTTAAATATTTTAGAATAATTCCTAACGTACTGTATAAACAGAGGATTAAAATTGTACTTTTTTAAGTCATATAAGTCATATAGTTTGTTTCTACTGATATATATACCAGGTGTCGCCCAATCACAAAATTTTATTTTCTTATTTATATTAATTTGCTTACTTTTAAATATTATATCATGCTCTGTTTTAATAATATTATGTAAATTTTCGTACAGAAGATGTGGATCTTCTTGATTGACATCAATATTTGTGATTTTTCTGGCTATATTATCTTTAAAAATATTAATTTTAGCTGATGTGATTGGTCTATAAGTTATTTTTTTGGTATATGAATCTGTCATATTCTGAAAAATAGCAAGCTGGCCTAGGTGATCAGATGTTAGGTCACTAAATAAACACTTTTTTATACATTGACAGTTGCAAAAGATATTATCTAAACAAGTTGCGGAATGGGAAGTAATTCTAGTTGCTTCTAAAAATAAATATTTTAGGTCAAATGTTTTAAATAAATTAACTAGCCTATCACATCTTGAAGACATCTCTAGTAAATTTACGTTGAAGTCGCCACATATTATAATATGTTTTTGTGTAAGTAAACGATTTAACACATTTTCTATAATTGAGTCAAATGATTCCAAATCACTCTGTGGGGGTCGGTAAACACAAACTACAATATATTGCTCAAGTTCAATACAAGATATTTCTGCTGTACATTCGGAGGATAGAATAACAATGTTATTCTATCCTCCGAATAATTTATCAACGTTTAACAGATTAATTACAATTGTGTGTATATTATTTATGTAATGTCTGGTATGTTAACTGTAGCTTAGAAAATATATTAATATGGCATTATTTATTATGTATTATCTTAGATCATAATATTATACTCTATCGATCTGAGTTTATTACTAATGACTTTTAGGATGACCACCCATAATCGATAATAGGTTTTGCACTATGCAATAGTGCAGCAGTACCTATGTTCTATTTTTCACCTACCTATAAAAAAATGCCGTGGATGGGCACCCTTATCTACGATTGTCGTTGATGTTTCTGTATCTTTGTGAGATACGTTAAAAAAGCAACAATAGCAACATTTAATAGCAATTGTGTAATTTTTTTATAAAATAAAGAAATAAAAAACGTTTTATTTCCAAATAAAACTTAACAAGCCATTTTTGGAAAGTCAACAAATAAAACAAGCCACCACCGGTTCAACCCTAACCCGCCGAGAAGAATCGGCGCGGCGCGGCACGGCCGGCGTAAGAAACTCGGAGTTATTAGTGAGCTACTAGGTAGGGGGTAAGGGATTTTACAGTTAACTACCAGACATTTTAATTAAATAACATACTTACATGTTACCATCAAAAATTAATCTTATAAACGTTTAGCAGATAGTGTATGCTCTACTAGTACCACATTAAACTGTTAAAGTTGTTTAATAAGACTGTTAAACAATTAAAATTACCATAGCTGTTAAAATACAGTTGTTTAATTTATGCTCATAAACAGTTGCAAGTAACTATGAAGTGGAAATTAAAAATGCGACTCATTTACGTGCAAGTATAGTACCTACAGACGTTTGAAAAACGACCGAGTTACATGTAGTCACGTCAAATCAATTCAGATTTTATGCAATCGCTTAAATATAAGTTAGCCTGCATTAAAATGGAGTGTCGTAATCAGAACACATGTTATTATGATGCTAATTAGGAATGCAAGTCAGATATCAAATTACATAATTAGACTGGAGTACCTGATGTTTGCAAAATCGTTTGTACCCGTAGCTGTTTTAGTTGTTACCAGTATGAGGCATTGTATTGTTATAAATACAAAAGCTGCCTGTTAACTAAGTCCCGATTTCACCAACGCATGTTAGTGTTAACGGCTTGTTAAAATACCATGCCTTCTCATTCATTGATAGGAATTACGAGAATTTAACATTGCTTGGTGAAACACGCCCTTAAGATTCAAACATTTGACACTCGTGTGTTCGATTTTCGTCTCTATTGTATTAACCCAGAGTTCTATTTTCAGTGATGTGATTTGTCGCCGGCTTTCGGATTCCGGATCATAATAATATAGCCGTAGCTTCAGCCTCGAGAATATTACCTACTTTAGGATGTGTATGGGCCTCCTACGTATGTAGAGTTTACTGTAAAAGTACCAGCGGTGAAAGACAGGCTTTTGATTTTCATATTTCTAAGAAATGCCCCAATACTCTATATAATATAGTATAATAACTCTATATACGGGACCCATACACACCATAAAGTACACTCATTAATTTTACAGCCTGTTTAAGTATAGTTGGTTATATTATTACTATACAGGGTGACCTGAAATTCGATACATTCCTTTGAAAGACAGAAAGTAGACCTCATGTACAGTAATATTTTTCATGACATCCCCTATCCGAAAGTTGATATTTACAAAGTTATTGAAATTTCAATTTTTTTTCTTTTTTTTTCGACTTTTTGACTTTGACATGACGTATTTTTAAAAATGTTTGTCTTTTTAGTTATTTTTTTATGCATTTTCACCGTCAATGAGTCAAATAATATTTTTAAGGAATAAATAGGGACAAACTAAGCGAGAATTTTTCAATATGAGACATGAAACTGAATTTTCTCTTAAGAAAAATGCACATATTTCTTAAAAACAGGTCATTTTCTTTAAAAAAATGTATGATACAATACGTACAAATATTCTAAATAACTTCCTTATCTCATTAGCTTTCCAAAAAGGTGCAAATGTCTAGATAAAAATATGAACATGTAATAAACAAAGACAAAACAATCATCGGGTAACGTTATCTCAAGAATTACTCTACCTGAGGCGACCTTTTTTTTCAATTGTTTCCTTTGTTCAAACTTTGGAATGTTTCAGGTACTTACGTCGCGGCCCTTTGTCAATGAGTTACCGACTGGCTTAGAGAGCAAATTAAATAGCTTATATTAGTTTTAAGTCAACTATTGCCGTGTACGGACGTATTGTTGCTTTAAACTACACCCTTACTTCTACTTGTGATTTTTTTTGTTTCGCGATGGCTGCTTTTGAGTACGATGAATACGCTGACATCTTGTTTTGTTACGGACTTTGTAGTGGTAATGCTGCTGCTGCACGAAGAACATACGTTGAACGTTTTCCGAATCGACGAGTGCCAAACGTTAGAGTGTTTTCAACAACATTTCGACGAATTCGGGAAAGCGGCCGTGTTGATAGAAGACGTGGCGATTCAGGCAGACCTCGTTTGTATGCTCCAGAAGAAGAAGAAGAAATTTTAACACTTTTTC
The DNA here is from genome assembly GCA_905187575.2 of Celastrina argiolus. Taxonomy (NCBI): domain Eukaryota; kingdom Metazoa; phylum Arthropoda; class Insecta; order Lepidoptera; family Lycaenidae; genus Celastrina; species Celastrina argiolus. The sequence goes on along the minus strand of LR994579.1, from coordinate 5,301,310 downwards.
AAAATGATCCTTCTATTTCTACAAGAGCAGCAGCTAGAAGACTTGGATTGAGTCAATGGAAGGTGTGGTTTACAGTACACACAGCGCGTCTACATCCATTTCACTACACACCTGTCCAAGCGCTGGAAGAGGGAGACCCGGTTAGAAGAATGGAATTCTGCCGTTTTATGATAAATGCAGACATGGAGGATCGCAATTTCTTCTCAAGAATATTGTGGACGGATGAATCGAAATTTGACCGTGACGGGATAAACAATTTCCACAACACACATTACTGGGCACCAAAAGGAGAAAACCCCAGGATGAAAAAAGAAAGAGCCCATCAAACCAGATTCAGTCTAAATGTCTGGATGGGTATAATTAATAATAATTTAGTTGGACCTCATTTTTTGCCTCAAAATTTAAATGGTGAAATGTATGAACATTTCCTAAGAGAGGAGATTACTGGTTTAATGGAAGATGTGCCAATAGAAACTCGTCGTAATATGATTTTCCAGCATGATGGTTGCCCGGCCCACTTCCGCCTCGGCGTACGCCAGTGGCTGGACCAAACTTACCCACATCGCTGGATAGGTCGAGGCGGGCCAATTCCTTGGCCAGCACGGTGTCCCGATTTGACCCCGTGTGATTTTTATCTTTGGGGTCATATGAAGGCTTTGGTGTATACTTCACCCATAACTAATGTAGAGGAGCTCAGAAGCCGCATAAGAAATGCAGCAGAAGAAATCAAAACTAGTCTTACTACCAGAATAATCAAAACAGAGGTACGGAGAAGACTACGAGCCTGTATCAGAAACAGAGGCTCACATTTTGAACAAGACCTAAAGTAAAATATTTATTATTAAATTTAATTAACCATTGATGTTTTTTAAACACAATAAACGTAATTAAATTCAAGTTTTTCCTTTTATTTTAACCTTATCGCAAATAAATAGATTTAGACATTATTTCATTTTACTTCTATGTTTACTACAACGTCATATTTTTATGTAGACATTTGCACCTTTTTGGAAAGCTAATGAGATAAGGAAGTTATTTAGAATATTTGTACGCATTGTATCATACATTTTTTTTAAGAAAATTACCTGTTTTTAAGAAATATGTGCATTTTTCTTAAGAGAAAATTCAGTTTCATGTCTCATATTGAAAAATTCTCGCTTAGTTTGTCCATATTTATTCCTTAAAAATATTATTTGACTCATTGACGGTTAAAATACATAAAAAAATCACTAAAAAGACAAACATTTTTAAAAATATGTCATGTCAAAGTCAAAAAGTCGAAAAAAAAGAAAAAAAAATTGAAATTTCAATAACTTTGTAAATATCAACTTTCGGATAGGGGATGTCATGAAAAATATTACTGTACATGAGGTCTACTTTCTGTCTTTCAAAGGAATGTATCGAATTTCAGGTCACCCTGTATATTGTATTTATAACGAATGATTATATGTTCAGTTACGATATCGTTTAAGATTGAATTTAACCGATAGTAATTATAAGGCCATTTCGGTTATTTATTCAAAAAAAGTCCTCAATATAACATTTATACAACCTTAGCCCGATAAGCGAACCGTGTCGTCACGCGAACATCACGAGCAGAACACACGAGAGGCTGAGATCTGAAACCCAACTCCTGCATTTTTTAACTTAAATTTCAATAAATGGGGTACTTGACTCTATTTTTACCCGACTTCGGCGAAGCCAAAAGGAAGGATAATGATTTAATATACGGTGCTTGAATATTAAATATGCGGTGCTTAGAAAGATGATTGATGGTGTTATATATTTTTGAGGATTTTTTAATATTAAGAGATAAAAGGTTCAATATGTCTATGTACTCCAATAATCGGCATATCGCGCAAGAAGTCTCCTGATTCAACTGTGTCACTACTTAGCATAATGACAAGGACAGCATGTGAAGTGCCACTTAATTTAACTATAGTTTCAGTATTAGTTAGTTTGAGACTTCGAACACACAGCATAGCTCATAGTTACAATAGGTTTTTTAGTGTAGTTATTCGTCCCGGGTCGCAGGCGGGTCGGTGAGTGCAGTGGTAAAAAATTTTTTTTCTGCCGGTTTCCGGATATAACGGGTGTAAAAAGAGCAGTCACTATAACTTTGGGATATGATTATACTACCTTGTCTCATTCTAGAAATGTATTTTTTTTTTCATTTTTTTCTTACAAGAAATTAAAAAATATTTTTTTGCTTTATTGTTATTTTTGCGACAAAAAAAAGAATTTTTTTTTTGTTTTTGACAAAAAAAATACATTTCCAAAACGAGTTAAGGTAGTATAATCGTATCTCAAAGTTATAGTGACTGCTCTTTTTACACCCTGTATATTCCCTCTGTCACCTTCTACGACACTCACGGAAAGTTTCCTACGTCAGCGCAACTTTCGTAAGAAGTTTTTGGTTCATGTACCTATTTGCACGTAGGTACAGTTCCAACAGCGTATTCTTTAAAAAATAAGCCAATTTGTCTCTTATATAATTATGTTATGTCATAATAGCTATACAGCGCGGCAACGCGGCTAGTATAATGGGAACTTTTGAGCCTTGTACGCTGCGGGGCGGGCTCTTCGATTGAGGGCCCTCATCTCCATTTGTATATAGTTATATTTTCTTATATTGTGTTTAACTTTATGTATTTTTTCCTATAAATTATATGTATATTTTAAGCTTTTTTATATTATACTTAAACTAGTTTTTAATTATTTATGTAATAGTTGAATAAACTTGATATTTATAACTGTTTTGATTATAATTTGTATGTGTTTAAATCAGTAAGCTATACTTAAATTGTCTTTAGTTTTCCTCGTCTCGTGGAAAACCCCAACTTTATTGATTTGATAAACCGATACGAAGAAAATTAAAACCTATTACTTGGGATCTTGAAATTAAAAAGTTATTGTTATCCTGGACTGGTAGGTACGTAATTTTAAGGCCTGTAAGCTAATCTTGAGTCCCTGAACTCTTTCAGGACCTATAACTCTTTCAGGACCTATTCCATTCTGGCCATAATATTGTGTCTCAAAAAAGATCGGCCATCTTGTTAAATGTCTCTCTGAAATATTCTTTCTATTGCTGGTGGTGTTACTGTCGTCGTGGTCGCTTCAGTAATGAGCGTAATCTCTAGCGTTGTTTTCTCTAACACCATAAGGTTGTCTGGAAGAAATTGCTATCTAGTAATAAGGCCGCCTTTGTGTGCATGTCTGATTTTTGTAAGGTATATTTTTTGTTTCTTTTGTAACTTGTTGTGTACACAATAAATTAAGAAAATAAATATTTGTATTGTATTGTATTGAAGTCCACTCTGTACACAAGCTTCCCCCAAAAGTATTTCATGGTGTTGCCTATACTCGCCACGTTTAGCAGACGGCCTGGAGAGGAGAACAATGTCCGCGGAAACAGTTTTGCCATTTCCGGATATATATTCTCTTTGTCGTCTTGATTGAGGGCTTTTCTTACTCCGGCAACCCACAGATAACTTTTAGGTTCCGCTTCTTCTAAAAAAATATGTAATAATACCTACTATCAGCGTTTGCTATTAGCACATAAGCATGTACGACCGAGGATAGAAACGTTTATTACTTACATAAGGTCCGACCTTATGACTTGGCAATAAGGTTCAAGTGGAAGATCTGGCGACGACTGTACCTATGTCTAATATCGCATTCTTTATACTTATTATCATAATGACGTAGGTACAATACCACGCACTCCGTTTGTTTAATGACAAAGGCGCAGAAGGCGTATGATTGACGAATAGCCAAGTCCAAGAGCCAGTTAGCCTTGCTTCAGTAATGTCAGATACATTACTGAACTTAAAATATTTGCTCAAAGCAAATGTATAAACCAAAAAATATATTAAAAGCCGAACCTTCTTTTGGAAGTCGGTTCAGATCTCGAAAATCAACTGCAGATTTATCTACCTACTCTGTGGCTGCAGACATACTCGCAAAATAAAACATTTTAAGAAAAAATATTAGGATTTTCTACCCAAACACTTACATAAAATGAATTAAATACGAATTAAAAAATTCAGTGCCATTATTGGGTAATATTAGATAATTGTGGCAACAATAAACACATTGAATAGTCTCATGTTCTCTATGAAAACATTCCTAGAGTTTCTCACAGGTCACGCTGCTGTAGGTTTAAAGATCAAGATGAACGCTAATCAAGTCTAAACCAACGGCCTTATTAACAAATACAATAACAAAATAGCAATAAGTTTTGAATTAGGAACGCGAAACCGCTACTAATTTAAAACATTCCCGTGTGTCTGGCTGAATTAAAAAAATATATATTTTAGCAATTCGTCAGCTGGCTGGCTAAATTAAAGAAAAATTTGCGATTAGCCTTAAATTTAGTTTAAGTCCTTAAATTTTCTGTATAAAGGTGTGTATGAGCATCGTAATACAAGATAACGAGAAATTATTATTCTTATGAATATTAAACATTACGTCGAAGTAAGATGCTTAGAAAAAATCTAAACCAAGTTCGCCTGGAATGCAATGTCGTTAAAATTCTTGTCTCAGGAGTCAGGTTGCCAGGTATATTTCAGATGGCGAAATATATAAGGACCACTTTGGCCTAAGCAAATTACAATTCTCCGTAAGCATAATACAATACCTGTGTCAATAAATTTTGTTAAGAGTCATCCTGGATAATAAACACTTTATTATGTTGTTGAGTGGATGGAAACAGATATTTAAATGTTTCCTGATATCACAGCAATTAAATGAGGCTGTCGTAGAGCAAATATAACTTACATTCCGTCTTTCATTAACAGGTGCAACATATTCATGACAAGAGATGCCTTTATATAATATTAAGCATTAATTTTCTTTAAATTGATGAATGTTCTTATTCTTCCCTGTCCTAGCTTTGTTTTCTTTGACTTAGGAATTTATTTAACAGGAAAAATATAAACAGTTATCTTTTCCTCGTACGTATTTAATTCATTGTTCCAGATATTTTAAAGTCTGTAGTGTTGTCGAACATATAATATTTAACTTGATCACACAAATGTCACTTCTTTCCACGCACGAGTTAAAATATCACTTATCATTATTTATATTGCAAGGAATATCTGCACCAGATCTAAAATTAGGCTTTTTCGGTGTCGAAGTTGCAACAATAGTATAAACAAAGTACGACTTTTTCTTTGTTAAGTACGTCTTATAATTAACGTAATAATATGTATATTTTGAATTGGTAATTGTTTAAATGAGGTAAATAAACCACAACGAATCTTAAAAATTCTGATTACGTTCAGACACCTAACCAGTAACCACGTACCTACTATAATATATTTAGCAATATTAATAATAATTAATTTTCTTTATTACAATATCCTCATTACTATCACCTTTTACAAATATATAATAATATTTTTTAAAACCTAACTTCAAACAACCTTAATCCAAAACAAAGATCATAACAAACAAATTCGCGCACTCAAGCGGTTCTCAAACAAAAACTAACCTTGACGTCGGTTTTGACACTTTATTCCCGCCAAATTCAACTTCACTGTTACCGAAACTCGTAACCAATGGAACGTCACCGTCCGCCATTTTTTTTAAACTCACTACGTTCACTTTTTAAAAGAGCTAATTGTTGCGTACTCAACACGTTATTACACAAAGGATATGTTCATAGCACCGCGCACGTCTGCGGACCACGAATGCACTGTTGGACTGACCGATTATTAATGTAAAAATGATGAGCGCTCGCACACAGATAACATGTGACCGCCTCTCGTTGTGTTGTGTCATTGATAATGAATTGCTTCACGCAACAATGAACCAGCGTTTCCGCCCTCCGGTATTTTAGGGTCGCTTAACTTATTAATTTAGATCTATATTGTTTAACACCACAACAATAATCCACGATTATGGAATTGTGTCAATACTTTTACTTTTTACTGCGGTCTGCAGGCGACTCCTACGTTTATTGGAGGCCGGTACTAAATGTTTTTGGTGTTATGTTTGGTTCAAGTAATTATTTCAGTATTATGCAAGATGTTGAACAGCGTTGTCATAATATCAACGCCTACCATTCTTTTTTTTCTTCTGAGACTAAATATTTCTCTGAACTTCTTTGGTTCTCATATTAAACATCTGTGATTATATATTTCTTCTTAGCCCCTCGTCTGTGGGGCCTATATAGAGTATCTTTCTAAACCAGCTTTTAGGTTCCTTCCCCCTTTACAAAATATTGTATAAAAAAATACTAAGTAAGTACTTTAGTACCTAAATAAGTCAGTGCTATTAAAATAATATTTATATTATTTTAATAGCACTGACATTTATTCAATGATTTTCATTTCTCACTCATTAAATTTAAAATCGAGATGAATTGTAAATAAATCGTGATCAACACTAATTTCCTCGAATGGTTAAGGTCAACAGCTAAGTAGGAAGATGGTAGTGCCAAAATATTTTATGCATTTTGTGTCATTATCCTGTACTCCTACTAAGTATTTCTGGATTGATTAATTTAAGTAAAAAAAATACGTCATACAGTGCAGATTTGCTTTAATTTATTCACAACATTCCTTTGAATAGAAATAAGAAAACAAAAACTATACCTACGCCTCGTGTGCAAAAACTACATCCGCTACCAAATTAGAGTTTTTGTGTGAGAGACGCAAGTATATATTTACCAACCTATTAGTTGCTAGATCTAAGAGAATAGGTTAGTAGTTATTTCTTCTAGCATATTAATTAATTTTACTTCCAACATAATAATCTTTAATAATTTATAATCTTGTAAACGTGTACTTAAATGCTTAGTACTTTAATGATTATTTCATGCGTATAGCTTCGCTATATGGATAATTCATGAAGTTCATCTTTATTCTTCGATTATTATTATCTAAAATGCCATCGGTGATTTAAACCTATTGAACGATTAAGGCTGTACTCAAAACTCTTAAACACTTCGCTTTGGTTAGAGAATTTTAAGCCAAAATCATTAATCATTTGCCGATCAATCGAAACTCAAAGAGTTTCGATTGATCGATCGCCTTGTCACTCATAAGTAAATGCTTCTTTTTAATACAATACTGCTTCTATGTCTCTCATACAAGGTCAGTTAATGTTATGTATATTATGTTAATGTTACATAAACCTACAGGTACAGAATCAAGGTGTGCCTGCTATATTATCATCTGTGTCATAAATAAGTACTACTTAATGCACTTTACTTAACTCTTCTATAATACACCATTAGAGACGGCAACCTTTAAGTACAACTTATTTATAGCATATCATGATCATAGAATGCGTTTTGTTTACACAAGAATAGAAGTAGTCGCAGATTTTCATTGTCTGTCAATTTGTTCTTCCATAAAAAGAAATCTATGCTGGTTATCCACCTATTATGCGTGCTGGAAATGCGACGAGGCATGCAAGTACAAAGTATTATATATTGTTATAAAGTAGATAACAAAGTATTAATCTAATTAAATAAAATATTTTCTTGCACTCTTTTTTTTAAGGGATGAAAAACTACAAATTCTAACATCAAAACATCGACATAGTTTTGTCACAAACATTCTTTACATTGTGTTCAAACCCTTGAACTGTATGAAGGTCTTCTAACAGACGAATAGTGGTTTATGTAATGGCAATTTGTCAATCTCTTTATATTGCAGACCCACGAGCTTTGACATGACTCAGACCAGCCTTGAACTGAACCACTCTAATACAATGAAGGTATTTGATATCTTTTCTGTAGCTGTATAGACCCGGTTCACACAAAGTCTAGTGACGGTAGTGATTTTGAAAAAAAAATTATACATATATATTTAAATCGATATGACGTTTTTTTTCGGAAAATCATAAAATATAGGCCAGCACCGCGCGGTTGAACCCTAAACCGTAAAGTACCTTATATACCTTGCCGAAACTTACTGGTGTAAAAAAAACTTTTAGCCATTATTTCGAATATATCGGGTTTTTTATATAACAATTTTCGATACTTTATCTATCAACAGGTGGCGTTTCGTAAAAATCGAGACCAATTCGTGTCACGAACGTAAAACCCTCTTTGACTCGCAATAAAATAAATTAGTACAATTGCCCCGAGTGTTGGTATTTATTACGCACAAGTTTTATACAAATGCATTGGGTAAGTAGGTAGTGTTCGTGGTCGTACCCGTATCTGTTCGTATTATCTGTTGTGATTTAATTGAATATAAAGGTAAACAGAAGGATTAGTTTCAACCAAAGTATACATTAAGTATATCATTATGTTTCTTTATTGCACAGTATACCTATACGTGACATATAAATCGCCAGCATTACAATATGTTCAATTGTTCTTGAAACTAATTTCAATGGATCGACATTGAAATTTCATTAGAATTTACCCACTGAACGAAATATAGATACATTCAAGAGCACTGCAGGTATCACTATTTGTTACGCACTAATAGGGTGTAACTCCTTGTTTTTCTACAACAATGAGACAGTGCAGACTCTAAAGACGTACAACTGTATGTATCTTTTCAGTATGCTTTATACGAATATGTAGTGTTCAAGACTGTACCAAAAACTTTTTATGATTAATGAGCTCCTGACGTAGGAGTTGCTCGTATACTCGTGAAATAACAATGATATTTATATATGCTTATACGGTTTTCCTACCACAGAGTAGATTGTAGCCTCGTTGTAGGAAAACCTTTTTTTTTTTTTTTTTTTTTTTTTTTTCGCAGGAGAATGCGCTTATGCATTCAACGCCGCGGTGGGGAGACCTCAAACGACGGATATGTAGGACTCGCCGTGGCCGAAAGATGGAAGATGGCCACGACCCTACCCACTAAACTCCTGCGGTGCGCCCAATGCACTGCCATGGCCGGGACGCGGGAACAATAAGACTACCGCGACCCGGGTTGTAGGAAAACCTGCCCCTACCAGACGACCAGACAAGGAAATATATTTATAAAGTTATCACATTGAGAGCACATTAAACACAATACTGTAATTAACACATTTCATTACACACTAATTAGGTACCCAAATATTGAACTTTTTGTTACATCATCGGGCTCGATGCGACCTCCAGCTCCAGCTGGATCGCCGACACGCTCACCAATAAACCAACAGTCAAATGTTCATGCAGCTTGATGATCATTAAAGGTCCAATTTCCTAAGATGGATACCACTAAACATGCGAAATATTGAATAACTTACATGCTGCTTACGCATCCGCGTTTGCGCTTCCGTATTTCGCGTAACTCGAATGCCAGTTGGAATACAATTTTCCATATATCATTATTACATGGAAATCTTGCTAATTATTTTAATCAATTGGAATTGTTGTAATATATTGTAAACAAACTAATAACACTACACGTGTACACATACTTTTACTCTTGTATGAAAACAACATGTTTATTAAATAGATAATGTTAAAGTTGACTGAAATTTGTTACTAACTTTAAGTTTAAATATGTTATCACATAAGTGGCAAGTTTTGTACATATATTATTACATATATTTATATACATTTCTTAAAACCTAAATCTAAAGTTTAAAATTACACATTTTATACTAGTAGTAAATCACTCAAATCCGCAAATAATAATTGTAAAAAAAGAAATAGTAATGTGGGGTAACCAACAATTGATAGTTACATATTCGTAAATGTCGTCGTTTCAGCCTTTTACTGTCCACTGCTGGACATAGGCCTCTCCAATACATTTCCAGTGCGACCGGTCCATTGCCACCTGTATCCAACGTGACCCGGCAGTTTTCACCAGGTCGTCGGTCCATCTGGTAGGTGGCCGTCCCACACTGCGCTTGCCAGTACGTGGCCTCCACTCTAGGATCTTTTTGCCCCATCGACCGTCCAATCTTCGTGCTATGTGGCCGGCCCATTGCCACTTCAGCTGGCTGATCCTACGGGCAATGTCAGCAACCTTAGTTCTTCTACGGATCTCCTCATTTCTGATTCGATTACGTAGAGAAATACCGAGCATTGCCCTCTCCATAGCACGCTGAGCGACATTGAGCCTTTTGAAAAGATCCTTCGTGAAGCACCACGTCTCAGAACCGTAAGTCATCACTGGTAACACACATTGGTTGTATACCTTTGTCTTAAGGCACTGAGGTATTTTAGACGAGAAGACGTTGCGTAATTTACCGAACGCTGCCCAGCCGAGCTGGATCCGTCTACTGACCTCTCTCTTAAAGTTGGACCTACCTAATCGGACAGCCTGCCCTAGGTATATATATTCGTCAACAACTTCAAGAGTAGAGCTCCCAACAGTTAGTGCGGTGGGTGCAACATGGACATTGTGCATGATCTTTGTTTTGTCCATGTTCATTTTAAGACCCACTTGTTGAGAAACTCTATTGAGGCCACCAAGCATGCGCCCCAAATCTTCCAGCGATTCTGCCATGACTACTATGTCGTCGGCAAATCGAAGGTGAGTGATGTATTCGCCATTGATGTTGATGCCAAGTCCTTGCCATTCCAGGAGCTTGAAGGAATCCTCCAGAGCAGCGGTAAACAGTTTCGGGGATATGATATCCCCCTGTCTTACTCCTCTCTTTAAAGGGATATCCTTCGTGCAGTGCTCCTGTACTCGGACTGACATGGTGGCGTTATTATACAAACACTTCAACAGTTCGATATACCGATAGTCAATACGGCAACGCTGGAGAGATCTAAGGACCGCCCATATTTCGACGGAATCAAAGGCTTTCTCATAGTCCACAAACGCCAAGCATAATGGCCGATTATACTCTTCGGTCTTTTGTATAATCTGCCGCAGCGTATGTATGTGGTCTATGGTACTATAGCCTTTTCGGAAACTGGCTTGTTCGGTAGGCTGAAAGTCATCCAGCCTGCGTTCGAGACGCATCGTAATAACTCTCGAAAACAGCTTGTAGACATGGCTCAGCAGTGTTATGGGCCTATAGTTCTTCAGTAAGGTTTTGTCGCCTTTTTTGAAGAACAGGATCACAACACCCCTGTTCCATGTCTCTGGCGTTTTCCCATCGAGTAAGGAGGAATTGAAGAGTTTCTGAAGGACTTTTAGTACCGGCGTGCCGCCCGCTTTCAGAAGCTCTGTAGTGATTCCATCCTCGCCCGGAGCCTTGTTGTTCTTAAGCTGTTTGAGAGCTACCCTAATCTCATAATCTTCGTAAATGTATGGAAAGATATTTGAATGGAAATGATATCTGCAACTGTTACTGTACAATTAACGTTATATATTTTATGAATACATAGCTGTCAAGTCCTCCTGCCTACCCCACTGCTGTTTAAACTTTTGATAATTAGGAAAAAATTCTAAAGATTTTTTTTCTAAATCCAACGATTTAATCATTATCTTATTTATATCAAAAAGCATTTGATCCTAGTTCCGGGTACAGGAAGGTACGATGTTAGAAAGACACTCCTGTTCGAACATACAATAAAAATCAACCTTTACATTCGCAATTAGATATCAACATCAACAAATTCGCCATAAAATCCATTATTAACGACAAGGCGGAAAAACCATTGTGTTCGATTGTTGACAGCCAGGAAAAGATGACTCTAAGTTTCCTGGCCGTTTTTGTTGTTGCCAAAATTATCCTACAGTTTTTTTAATCAATATTAATTTAAGTAAGTACTAATCTTAATTCGTTTAAGTCGTAATATTATTCCGTAACTTAACGATTTATCAAATATATATAATATCTAATCAACTTAAAAAATTAAACATTCCATAGGGATAATATTGTGAGGAATTTTTTGTGTGATAAGTATTAATATATCACTAAACTATACTAGATATTGAGGTGGAGGATTTATTATTCACAAAGGCCATCTTGGCGGAGTTATAACTGTGATCGAGTTCATCCTGGTTCGCTCTCGCATGCCGCTGTCCACAAATTTCCCGACGATACGTCAAAACAATACGCGAATTACGCAGTTGTTTTTTGTTTTTACAGGAATTTGATAGGAAACAAAATACCAACAATAATATTCCCATACGTGGCTTACGCCATTGCAGGGGCGTATTTGTTGGTTCATCTCTACTTACTGCATTACTCATTTGTTATTATTAGAATTAGCCAAATATTTTTATGACTAAGATTAAAATTTAAAAATAAACATACTACATAGGTACAGCTTGACTGTATCTTACTAGAACACGGATTCGACCCAATGTTTCCCTATTGTATGTGACTAATATTCATCCTGTTTCCACTGGACTGTATGTTAGCTACTGGTAGAATTATCATAAATAATGTGACATATTATAGGAAACCAGTTGTTATTACTTGAGATTTCCTTTACGGATTCTCGACGGACTGGGGTTATGTAGGACTTTACCAAGTGGGAGGTAAGGAAGTCACTCGGGGCCACCACACTAAAACCCCAAGGCAATCTTCTTCGCTTGGTTCTGGACTGCTGGCTGCCTATAACTGCAGCCTATGCGGCATCTGCTATCAACACCTTCAACCTACGAACCATCGTCGCCGCCAGACATCTGCTTTTCTTCCACAAGAGCAGTAATACGCACCGGACGCACTTCTACCGAATGCAAAGGGTGACGGATTTACCATTATGTAAGTCATCATCACCACATAACTGAGTAGAGTTCAGCTGTTATTCTACACACTAGCCTAATTCAGGGCCAGGAAGCCATAGTATGTGGGGAGGAAAGGGGTAATTGAAGCCGATAGGAATGGAATTATAGGATCCACACATCATCACTGGTATATATATTATGTAGATCTATAAAAACAAAATATCTGGAACACCACCATCCTCAAAATATTCAGGAGCACTACTCATGTACAACTACACACGCTAAATTTAGAAAGGAGGATGTAAGTAGGAGGCTAGAGGACTAGAGCTTCCTAATGTCCGGGGAACTCTTCTACACTAATATTATTTAAAAGAGGAAAGATTTGTATTTTTGTATGTAACGACTAAACACAAAAAGCACTGGAACGATTTTAATAATTCTTTTTTCATTAGAAAGCTACATTATCACTGAGTAAGATAGGCTATATAAAAATCAATTGCTGTTTGTTAGTCTCGCTAAAACTCGAGATCATCTGAACTGATTCGGCTATTTTTGGTCTTGAAATATTCGTGGAAGTCCCGGGAAGGTTTCGGAACGGAAATAGAAGTTTTGCTACTGTAAATAGGTAACCAAAATTAAATATCCGTAACCGAAATTATCCCAAACAAACGGATAATCCGAAATCCGTATCCGTTTCCGAAATTTCATATCCATTTCATGCCTGATACAGACGGCAGAACGTAGGTATGTAGAAATATTTGGCAACAAGTGAATCATTTTTATACATCCGTCTCGTGTATTTCCTTTCTGATTGTAAATTTTAGAATTACGATCATAATAAGTTCTGTTCCGTTACAAATGACGTTTTATAATTAAAACTATTTTATTTATTCTAAACTTATAACTCTACATAAATTAAGAGACCTACAAAAACTCAAAACTTACTTTTAGTAGATAGATAGAGTAAGGACTTGTGCTTTTACCACTCGGTGACTTATCTATACTGTGGCTAGCCCGCCTATAACTTGAGAGGTTCTCAATTTAAGTAGCATTTTACGACCATTTGTTCTCCAAAGTTCGCGGCGTAACCCCTATCAGTTGTTATACTTTCATCACTCGTCCGTGACCAGCATTCTAATAACAGTCCTATAATTACCGACGCGCGACATTCACTTTCAAACTTTCCTTTATTTTCTAATCAAGTTACAAAAGGATATAGGTTATTAATACCCGGTTTCTGAAGGGTTTATAAACTCTAGATAAACTAAGTTTATCGCATCATAAGATCCAGCTATTAGTGTTACTAGTTTAATAAAATTCGAGGATACGGAATTACGTTTTCGATATAAGTAATATTCGGCAAGGTAACTCAATTCAATAACAACAAACAAAAGTCAATAATAAGAAAGAAAAAAAGCACGTAAGTGAAATGGAGCTTTAAAATATTTTAACTAATAAAAATAATAAATTTCTGTAAAGACTACGATTTCCAAAAGATTTTATTACTATTTTAAATAGAAATAGAATACATTATCTAAAGCCACGTTCTTCTGGCTTTACCAAGAAGTTCTTTGGGTACAATATATGATTTTTTTTAAATCTGAGATTTATCCCTTATCCATGTAGAGATGTACGTTTTTATATAATAATTTCTCATCGTAAATCATTTCTCTAGTCTCACTTTGTATTTAGCGATGCACCGGTATGGGACAGTCTTTTTCGCCTTGAATCTCTTTAATTAAATAATGTAATCTTTTTAAGGATTTATGGTTTAGGGCTGTGTTAAAATATGTAAAGGATCAATTAAAATACCTCATTGAAGTCATCAATAGAGGCGTTCTGCCGCTCACGGCGAACCAGCTCTGTCCTCGGTTCACGGCTGAACATGTTAAGTATTTTGTTGATTGTTTACATACATAATATATGCAAGTTAAAGGTTTAGCTGGGTTTGGTGTTACTTTAATGTTTTTAACAAATTGTTGAGTTGGTAAATATTTATATCGTTATACCTTGAAACGTAACTTTGTAGTTTAAAAAGTCGATGAGAATTATTTTAAGTATTAGATATTTGTAGGAGGCGTAGAAAAACTGGATAAAACCCAAATGAATACTAAATTTAGAAATTTAAATTACGATATTTTATGAACAGCAATTCACTAACGGTGCTCGTGCGACAGAGACAAGCGATTAATAGTATAAAAACAACAGAGACAGCAAATGTCTCAGGCAAAACCTTTAAGTATTTTGCAAATTAATCAAAACAAGACGTTTCATACCGGTTTGTGTACGTTTATGAATTCTATAAGGATAACTGTATCTATTGACAATTTAACACTTAAGCAAATTATTCAGAACAGGATTCATGAAACCGTTACGCGAATTTCAAAAGACATTGAGTGTTTCTCAGTCTGGTATTACGTGATGACTCATACTGGTACAATGTACACAAGTGCATTTCCCTAACAATTGTGTACAACAATTGAATTGTAATGTAATAAAACAATGACCGTGAGTTGCACCAAAGTAACCACGAAAGTAACGGTTATTGTGACGGTACATTGTGCGTTAATTGAGATGTGTTTACATACTGACATTTTAACACCCTTAGTCCCACTTATGCCAGGTAAAAAATAGCCCAGAGTTAGTGATTTTTTAGTTTAATTGTACTTCCATATCTGAGATCCAGAGAATTATGTCGCGAGTACCTACGTCTTATCAAAAAAATTAAATATTTATTACTTACATCACGGAAGGTATAATCCATGATGCTGTCTTTGTTTGTTAAGTGGCTTTTCTAACGTATCCAAGGAAAGGAAATGCAGAAAAAAGCGAGGTGGTGTTAAATATTTCTATTGACAAGCGGACTTTAGATTATTTTCATAAATTAGGTCAAATCTGGGGAATAATAAAATTAAGGGGTTAACACTTGAACAATATTGCCACAAGAGCGTCAGTCCTATTTATTTATTCCCTCACTATACCTTCTACAAAAGGTAGGTAGTATCTCCATGGGGTGCAGTAAGAATACCACCTCCGTATCAACCATCCTTCCGTGGGTGTCGTATAAGATGACTAGAGGGATTATGTTACCCAAAAATGGGCAGCAGCGTTGTTATTATTTTAGCACTGATATAGCCAACCCGCTTGTTAAGTGTGGCTGCTGGCGAGTATAGGCTACTCTTCAAAAAATACTTTGTAGAGGCTAATATCCAGGAGTGGACGTCATGTATGACTAAAACGACGACGATGTGTTATTTAATAATATGTAATCCGAAAGTATAAAAAATAAAAAGTAACACTTCACACCGAGACGACGCATATTATGAATACAGCATATTTTTTTCACCGGCGTTGCCAGATATAGTTTTTGCCAAGTTGGAATTTTGGAACTTTTTGAGTGAAAAAAGCCGGATTCAAAAGTTTTTGAATATTTATCTTTTTATTTGAATTCAAATTACGTTGACGTGACAATAGATAGTAAAAATATCCATAGAAATTGTATTTTAATAAAAATTAAGGCGACCAGTCTACACTGTCTGTGCCACCCGTCTGCGCTTTCTTTCTCAGTACGCTCGCACGGTCGAGTTATTCCCAAAAAGCGGGTCTGAGCCTGTCCCGCGCGGGACTGAGCCTGTCCCGCGCGGGACTGAGCCTGTCCCGCGCGGGACATTAAAATTTGATTTAAATCGAGACGTCCCGCCAAAATCTCGTCTGGCAACGGTGTTGTTGATGCATAGTCACACGTTTGTCTCGGTGTAAACTGACCCTTTCAGTAATATAACTTGAATACTATTTGCACTGCAAGCGTAATAGCCTTGACAGCCGACCTTTAATGGCGTTCAACGGCGACAAAATCAGACATTTTTCATAGAAGGCCAGACACGAAAGTGAACTGATATCATTGTTCGTGCAATAACCATTATGCTAACTACTGTTAACTGTTGTTAGCCTGGTACACTAGTTCTACTAATACATACGCAACGCCTGTGTGGCCAGTAGCTAGAGTTTGGCTCTGGATTCAAGCGCGTTGTAACAACTCATTTGATCGCAATAAGATGGATCTAACAACAGAGATGATGAATGCGTCGGATGGGTAAAGGTTCGGTCCAACGTGGTCCTACGCTTATTCTGACGACAGCCGTGTCGGGTTGTCCCAATGGGTTATAGTTATGAGAGTCAAGGAAGTGTCCTTATTAATACTTTAGGGTGTGTATGTGCCTCCTATGTACAGGATACTGTGAAAGTACCAGCGCTAAAAGATTTACTTTTGACTTTCATCTTTGTATGAGAAATGCCCCAACATCATAAATTTGTCCATACCATAACTTTCAAAAAAGTAACTCTTTCGGCGCTGGTACTTTCATAGTAAACTCTAACATGGGACCCATACACACCCTAAAGTATTATCACTCACTTATTTTACATCCTGTATATTTGAAATGACAACTCATCACATGCCCGCCAAGCATGCCGTACACACGGTGACAACAGCACTACACGTCACGCAATCTCTACATTTCTCTCAGATGAATCACCTGTATGTTGTATCTAACGAGACAATGCACTCTTGTATAGTAATAATATCTAAGAACACTTCACGCCACGTCAGTCTGACCCCGTGGCAACTGAAAAACATTTATATTAAAGGTTTTTATTACTGCATTATAGATGCATATTTAAAGTTCGTATGCTCTATATATAATCGATACCGAATTTATTAACACAGAGAATAGCTTCAGACACCGATTTTATCAGTCATTTTATAGTGCCCTAGTGTGTCCTTGTGGACACTCTCTTTTTCTTTTACTCTCATAACCCAGTGGGACGGATAACCGATACGACTGACGAAAGAACAGGCGCAGGACCGACTTTTTACATGCCCATCCGACGCATGGATAACCTTTTTTATCAGGCAATCAGGTGATCAGCCTGCATTGTCCTAACCAAATTTGGAAACAACTTTTTTTTCCTTTCCAACGCGGGAACCGAACCCACGACCTCCTGCTCCGGCTCCCGGCCGGCCAGGCAAGCTCTGACCCACTAGACCACGGAGGCGTTCAGTAACAGATAATTATGCAACAAATCAAATCAAATCAAATCAAATATTTTTATTCAGAGTAAATTTTACAAAAAAATGTTTTCTGAACGTCGTTTCTATATGATGCCTACCACCGGTTCGGGAACTAGCCCAGCAAGAAGAACCGGCGTAAGAAACTCGCATGGGGCCATCTTTTACCAAAAAGATGGAAAATTTCTCTTTTTTAAAAAAAGTATAAATTTACATATAAATATGTCAATTTTTTTTTGTCAATTGCAAGACAGAAACAGAACCAATAGCGCTTATAAATTTATAAACTACACAAATTCACCTCAGAAACCAGGTTCATATACATTCCATTCGTCACACTTAAAATTGTTTAACATTCGAAAATAAATATTACTGACCATAAACCTACTACCTAATCTATAAACATTACAATATATTTGAATAGACCGTGTCCATAGTCCATAGCTAGCGAGTAACGTTTAGCATAAGCATATGCGACTGCCTTAAAAGGCAAGCCTTGTGAGATGCTATAAAAATAAAACGTTTACAACTAGGAATTACCTAATGCTGGCTCAGTGTACTATTTTAGAACAGGTTTAGGACTGCGTCCTAATCAGTCTGATCTAGCAGTCACCTAAATATAACTACCAGTAACATCAAAGTAGCTACGCAATAAAATGACGGAATTAACTGAAGTTTTGCTTTAGGAAAGCGAATTAAAGTAGATCGAGTCATCTAAATGTTGAAAGAGTATACTCTTGGCATGGCCTACCATCCCATACAATCTATGTTTAATACAAAAAAATTGCAATGTATGTCACTACTATTAACGTTTGTAAATTATAAAATGTAAATATTCCGAATTAAGTAGATACAATTATTGACATTAAAATAAAGATAATATTTAATATTTTTTAAGCATAACATCACATTGAGCTAAATTCAACTCCATAATTAAGAAGAAGATACGAAACGAAATTAGTATTTTCCAATAGTGGCGCTAGATGGCGGTTTCCGGAATATGCCTGGACTTCACCCGTTATCTATTGGAAATCGAAGAAAACAAACATAGCCAGTCGAATTGCCAGTATTAGGGTGATACCATTTTCTAGTACTAGGTCGTGTTTCTGTTAGATATCTACTCTGTGCTCTTGGTCAAATAAAAACTGAAGACAGAGCTCTGGCAAACAAAAACTAGGGTCGGTTTTTACGCACTAAGTACCTACAAAACAACGCGCAAAAACGTCTTACCTGTAATGGACAACGACCTACCTATGCTCCGATCTGAATCTGTTTCTTTTATTTTTCGTTTCTTATTTATTTATTTATATGTAATCTAAAAATAAACAAAAATATAAAATCGACCAAATTAATGTCTTTGTTTTTCTTTACAGCGCGGTGCCTTATAGCATATATTTAAATCATATTGAACCTAAACAGAGTGTTCTGGTTCACACACGCGGTTTAATTACACACACATGTAACTGTGTAATTAAACCGCGAGGCGTAGTATACACCACCTCTATTAAACAAATTACTCTAATCTATGGTATACACCGATCTCACTGTGTTAATCGTCGCGGGTCAATTTGGTCTAAGGTTTGATTAACAAAAATAAAAGTTTAAAAAACTATAATCCGACTTCGCAAAATGGGGTCTAAAAAGGCTGAAGAAACTAATTCAATTTGAAATCCAGATATGCATAGGTACAAAAATGGTCAAGGTAAAGCCGTGGTTGCACCCGCTATTGGGATTGAATATTGCAACAGCAGACGAATATTATGATTTTGAGGTTTAATTTCCAAATTTAAAAATTTCAAAACATTTTATAGCCTATGTTACTCGCGGGACTATTACAAATTGATTAACATCTCATTTATTAAAATCGGACTAGGAGTTTAGCCGCTGCAAGGGAACAAACAAACATACATACATAGACTGGCAAAATCACTACCCTTCCTTTTGGCTTCGACGAAGTCGAATAAAAATTAATAGAGGGTGACAAAAATATGGTAGGTAATTTATTTTTGAAAATTCATCTTCTTTACAATCTACTCAATAATAGAAGAAACTAGAAACCTATATTTAATACATCATAGTATAGTAGGTAGCATCAAGGCCGGTTAAGACCAAGGACTTTGTCTTGTCCCTGCTTATCGCTAACATAAAGGACCTTTGTGGACACTGGACTTGTTCTTCAAGGTAAGAAGGATTAAGTTTCTTTTGTTGCATTAAACACTAGATTATGAAGTTATACAGAGTTTAGAGTTACCTATGGGAAACGCATTTTAGTCCAGGACAATTCGCGAACTCTACATAAATGTAGACTTGCTACTTTGAACTAGGTAGATACTAATCTGTAGATTGTGTTATCAAATACTTAAGAATTATTCAGATCGCCCTATGTTGAAATTCGACCATAAATCATATTAAAATGTTTAAAACTTTTAATTTTCAAATTATTAAGATCTTGTCTCTTACATACGCATAAAAAATATTATAATAAATTAACTTATATATATTGTTTATGATGATTGATGAATGTGTCTAAACTATAGTTATTAAATACAAATTACAAATGCGGTAGAGTAAGCGAGGTAGGCAGTATGTTTTGTTGTAATTTTTATTAAATGTATGTACATAGTATATAGGGTAAATTCGCCTGTTCGCGTCCATCGCCCTATTCGCGTCCATTTTGCGGAGCGCCCTATAAAAATCCTCTAAAATAAGTCAAATAACACACTTATCAAACGAAAAGTCATTACCGATTATACCTAAATGTATAAGTGACACGCACGCATATATAAAAGTTCTGTGCGTCAAACCAATAAATTAAAAAAAATATGTCAATCTCGGACGTTCAATTAGGAAGCGCATATGCGCGGATTTTTAGATAAAAAATAGTGTGCAGAGGCGCGTTTGATAGTAAGTTTTTTAATGTTTTATGTGAATTTTTGGATACATAACAGTTTCTACACGTTTATAGTGAAACATGGAATAATATTACTTATGAATTTGCTTATGTTTTTTATATTTAACTAATAAAATAAGGTGGACGCGATTACTACATCGAATTTTACAAAACTTCCACTTTGCGTCCGCATTGGACGCAAACTATACCGATATTGGATATTAATAAACCATATTGCGTCCACTATTTTTTAAACAATTGCTTGTAAAAATAATTTGAAAATAAACAATATGTTTATTATAATACCTAATTATACATTTTTTTTACTAAGGCGACGGGTTTTTAATTCTATGACGAGTGAAATGTTCTGTTAAATGTGACGACATATTAAATTCAGATGTAGAAGACGATGATGAGAAAACATAGGCTCTGACCTATTAGATAGTGTCAACTAAAATGCACGCAATTTGTTTTGGCCAAAGACAGTCATTTGAATGTGACCAGTGTTATTAATTGAAATTCTAACGCCCGGTTTCTGAAAGGCTGATCAAATTGATCAATTGATCAAATCAGCTAATCTGAACGCTGATTGATGAACATCTCTTCGCAGTCACTGTTTTCACCAATGAGCTTTTAGATTAGCTGATTTGATCAATTGATCAATTTGATCAGCCTTTCAGAAACCGGGTGTACGGCTATATTATAACCATATTAATATTATAAATCAATTTGTTTTGGCCAAAGACAGTCATTTGAATGTGACCAGTGTTATTAATTGAAATTCTAACGCCCGGTTTCTGAAAGGCTGATCAAATTGATCAATTGATCAAATCAGCTAATCTGAACGCTGATTGATGAACATCTCTTCGCAGTCACTGTTTTCACCAATGAGCTTTTAGATTAGCTGATTTGATCAATTGATCAATTTGATCAGCCTTTCAGAAACCGGGTGTACGGCTATATTATAACCATATATGCTTAATACTTGCTATGTTTATAATATATTATAAACATAGCAAGGTATCAGATACCTTGCTATGTTTATAATTCTTTTAGTTATATAATTAGACAAATATTTTGCAATAATTATAATCATTACCTTGTAATTTTAGTGTAAAGTTTGTATACAGAACTGATTACTGTTCATCTTTAAAGTTGCAATCAATACCTACTTGCCTATAATTACTTAATTTTAAAGCAAAACCAATATTAAGAAGAATTATTTTTTTATAATAAGTAATTTATTTAATTACTTATAATAATTTTGATTTTTTAATATTAAAATATTCTTATATATAGAAATTGTTAAAATACATTCGTTCTTTACAAATTCTTAAATATATCATCCTTTTTTAAAAATTAAAGGGGTGATATCCTTTTTTAAGCTGCTGGACGCAAACTGGTCCACGGGTGGACGCAAATTGGATTTTGTGGACGCAAACTGGGTAAAACGCCTAATTCCGAAATTTATCTATTTTAAAAGAAAACACAAGATGTTTCGAACAAAATTGAAAGTTTATCTTAAAATAGACTATTTATCGAATACATTACACTAATTTTTTATAGAAATTAGTGCTGGAGCTTTTTTATAATCGCCGTCAAACCTGCCAACTGCACTAAATGGACGCGAACTGGCGAAACAACCCTACTTAAACGTAATTTTAAGACATTTTAGGATTCTGAATTTTTCTGATATAAACTAGAAGTGTAGGAAATTTCATACGGACGGGGCGTTCGTAAAAGGGACACAAAGTTTTTGGTTCACGTATTATTAGTTCTAAAAATCACAAAGAATTTGCTAGCATCACTGCAAAGTGCAAAGAGTTGTCTAGCAATGTTAGAGCAACGCCATCTATTATTACCAAAGAGAACTAAACATTTTGTTTGTTATGATGCGAAAAATTGCCAAAACACATTGTTATATGTAACTGGTTGCATAACAAAAAGCTGGTTCTGCTGGGTTTTCTATGGTTACGTATGGTATCATGGTGTATACAAACCGATGAGATCATAGTAATTATGTAAATACAGTATTAACTTATGTACCTATTACATACATACCAATCCTCTATAACATGATTATGGTGACCAATAATGGTGATGTAAAAAAAATCGTAATGTATCTTTTAGCGTAATACAATATTTTTACCAACCTAGTATATAGAGATACAGCGTGTGGAAAGTACAAGGCATCCCATCCTATCTAAGTTATATTACATGTGAAGTTAGTAAAATAATACCTACCTATTTACAATATATTTTTTGATTCAGGTTAACACTTTACCGTTATAAAAATAAAATAAAGATGACGAGGAAGTGATAAAAGGCCCTAATAAGTAATTAGTAGAGTTGCTAGCAATATTGTACAGCTCAATAGGAACTACAGTAGTCAATCAGTAGATTGATGTGAGAGAATTATTATATCTTAGAAATTAAACACAATTGTAATTTGAACATTTACAATCATAATTGTTAGAATAACATTAATCTACTAGCGGTTAATTATATACCCACCAAGCTACCAATTAGGTATTACGAGAATAAGAACAGAATATTATATTTCAACAACATTAAATTTGGCACACATTATATCTACAATGCGGAGAATGATTTTTGAGATTGTCTTTATTATTGTTTCTTTTAGTTATAGGTCATATTATAATAAGACACCGACTTAGAAATAAAAATGTACATTCTTGTGAATAAATCAAAATATTTATCAAACTATTTTTAGATAAAATTGCATTGTATCATTTAAAAGAAATCAAATTTAGAATGTACGTAGAAAGGAAACAAAAACGTTTCATTTCACTCAACAAAATACCGAGGTACAGTTCGGCGTAGATTGTAGAGAAAGCGGCCGCTATAATATAATAAAACTTACCTGATAAACTCAAACCACAGTCGATTTCACTAAATTGACGACTACAAAACACTTTTTTAAAACAAAACTTCGGTTTTTACACAAACAATGCGACCTGCGAAAGGAAATCCACCATTACTTTTATATAACTGTTACCTGCCTCCCTCGTTAACTGGTTTTTTATAATTTCTATTATGAAACTCACTCGTAATACTACTTATATTGGCATATATGATTGAACTTTTATTATGTTTTCTTTGTAAATATTTAAAACGATCGAGGTGTGCCGTGCACGCGTTCTGCCGGTCGGTTTTGTACTGCTAGGCTGTGTCGCTCGACTCCCGACAGAGGTGAGAAACGTTGACTGGTTTTAAAAGAGGCTTTGTATGTTCGCAACGTTAAATCCACCTTTCTCGTGTAGACTGGCTCTATAGTGTCCCCATAAGGTATAATGTCCTTTGCCACCCGCCGCACGGGGACATCGCTAAGTTTGTAACCCAACCACATCATGATAAATCTTGTACAATGGCGTATTTATCGGTATAATGAATAAAAAATCATAATTGAATGTGATTTTTTTGCACACAAAGTTGTCGCACGTTCTAATGATAAAGTTATGAATGGGGCTGTAGAGTTAGCAGAAATATTGTTTCAAGGAAAACAAACAATAAAATCTACAGTAACTTAGGTATCTGTTGTCAGCTGTTGATTTTCTTTATCCTGTTTAGTTTCAAAGTAATCCATCAAATAAAATATCAAAAACCGTTGAGATCGAACTGATTTGATTCTCGATTGCGTCGTGCGGAGTAAGCCTGCTGGAACATTTGATTGCAGTACGTAAGTGAAGTTACCAATTTAAAATAGTATGAAAAGCATGACAAATATATGATATCAAATTATTAATATTATAATACAATTGACATTCGATAACTTCACTTTTACGGAGCTTGTAAAATGTTCGTGCTTGGCCTTCTGAATAAAATTTGGATTAGAACGTCTAATCATCAGTCTTGTATAACAAAAAAAAATGGCAGCTTTTAATCTGTGTAAATTCTTGATGGATGAAAGATTTTGCGAAACACATGTCAAACAAACAAAAACAAAATATTTTTTTATAAATTCCATTTACCATGTCGTATAGGCAAGTAGATAATCATTTGAAACCTATTAATGGCATGGGAGGAACTTTGATGTCCCACTTGCTCTTGATTTACTATCCTTTATATTAGGGGTTACAACCTTGAGTTTACCAGACTGGTATGATAAAATTCTGTAACTTTCAGCTGTTCAAATTGTAAGTTCACTGCGAACTTCGAAAGTGCTCTGAAGATGCACCAGCAACTTCACCATGACAGCAACGAAGCACCAAAACCTCCAAAAGTCAGTATCTATACTATGTAATATAATGATATCTATAGACGCTTCACACCACCTAATCTGGCCCTGTGCTAAGTAGCCGAAGAACTTGTGTTACAGGTGCCAGACAACAGAAATATATATTTAATACTTTTATACTATACACATATTTAAGATTTTTATTATATTAATACACATCCATGACCCAGGAACATTGAAAATTATTTGTTCCCTCGGCGGGATCCGAGCCCGCGACCTCTCGGTCGGGCACCAACGCGCTGAGCCACTGCGCTACGGAGGTCGTCAAAAATGTACCTACCTACTAATATACTTTGTAGGTACAAAGTATATTAGCAGGTAGGTACATTTTTTTTGAAAGAACTAGCATTCGTCAGCTACCTACCTTAGTAGGTACTAAGGTAGGTAGCTGACGAATGCTAATTCTTTCAGAGGGAAACCCTTGCCTATATGTAGGGATTTGGAAGAGGTTCTTGAAAGGTAGGTAAGGAAAAAGTGAAGCCGCACGAAATGGAGTTATAGGAACTCCTGGTACCTACTAAGCCTTGACAAAGGTACTTGAGTAATAGAAAAACTAAAAAGGAATACTTAGCAAATGCGCGTGTAATACTTGCCAACTTCTATATAATCAATTATCCTCTTGACTTGACCGTCTACGTCATATTTTTGGCCGATTATAATCGGCCAGACCTCTCTTCCATGTTATTTCTGACGAACTTAGTCGAGATTAGTTAGCCCGAGAGAAACACGAGACTTATCTAGACCGGGGTCAGTCACAACTCACACTGTGTGGTACGCATAATCTCTTCACTTTTTTATATTCGACCTGAGATCATATGTAAATGATGTTACATTTTTTCAGAACTTCAACACTACATCAAGAGAGTCCCAAAAAGAAAATATATTTCCAATTAAGACAAGAAAGAGTCTAAGATGTATGTGTCTTGTGTATATTATATACTTACTAGTTGACCCGTGCCGACATCGTTGAGGATAAAAATAAAAAAAAAACGTTTAAACATTCCCTGGACTTCCACGAATATTTCAACACTATCTTCTATCATATGTGGTTACACATGCATATGGGTGAAATTACTTATATCTACTTGCCTTAAATATCATATTTATTTTATACATTATATGCCAACTTTATCTCCTGTTAGGTGTCACAGTATTATTATTTTAAACCAGCACAATACTGCATTTCTTAGTAAATCACACATTACTACATATTATGTGTTTGAAACTCACTGCTTACTTGAAATATTTTTGGTTGTATGTATAAATAAAGTGGTTACTCACTCACCTACTACTACTTTGTATATAATTTGTATAAATAATGGTCATAGAACTTGTATTATTACCACTAAAGCCTACTACAAACTCCTTTATTGTTCTATGATTGATAATACTTATGTACTAAATATTATTAAAGTATATAGGGCTGCACATCTCGACTGGCATGTAACATGTTGTAACTATAACTATTTTAATAACATATTATCTTTTGTTCCTTACATAATAGTAATTTTGTATTTTCTCCACTTACAGGTAATGCTTGTTTTATTACTTATTAGTTTGAATTGTGTATAGGATGGCTCATAACAATACGCAATTATCGATTTTATATCAAAACTGCAGAGGGATTCGCACTAAGCTTCAATCGCTATATATGAATATCCTATCATTTTCATACGACATAATAATATTGACTGAGACTTGGCTCACTTCTCAGATTATAGACTCGGAATTCATAGATGGTAGGTATATTGTGTATAGGTGTGACCGTAACCGCTTATTGTGTAATAAGCGTGACGGGGGAGGGGTCCTCGTTGCTGTAAGACGGGAGTTGAGGTCGGTTGATATTTCGCTCAGCGGCCCGGCCGCGGCGCTCGGTGCCTACGAACAGGTTATCGTTGCGCTGCCGGCCACCGCTCGCGGTAAACAACATGTGTTTAGCGCGGTCTACCTACCGCCGGGCGTCGCGGACGATATTTATATGATGCATCTCAATTGTCTCTATGAAATAATTTCACATGAAAATATTAAATCTTTTTATTTAATTGGTGATTATAATCTACCACAATTCGTTTGGACCTACAGTGACACAAACTTAAACGGCATGGTGGGTATACCGACGACCATTTTGTATTCCTCTATTTCTGACTTTATGTCAACAACTAATTCGTTTCAATTTAATTACATAAAAAATAAAAATGGAAGGATACTTGATTTATGTATCTCTAATCAAGTCTGTAATATACTACCTGGTGATTGTCTTGTACCACCTGATGATCATCACCCGCCCCTTCTTATCAACATAACCATTAACTCATACTTTAAGCCTATGCCATATACTCCCATAACTAAATTTAAATATAATACTGCTGACTATGAATTAATAAATCATAATCTTGCGTCGATTGATTGGGTCGGTATCATGAATGGTTTGAGTGCTGAGGAGGCTGTTCATAAGTTTTATGAGGTTATTTACAATGAAATAAGGGAACACATACCCATTGCTCGTAGTAAGTCGAGCCGGTACCCTGCTTGGTTTTCCACCGCATTAGTACACATTTATAAAAATAAAGAAAGAATGTGGAAAAAGTGGAAAAGGTATAACAATATTAGTGATTATGAAATATTCTCGATTTATCGGGCACGTTTCAAGGCTGAGTGTAATAAATGTTATCAGAACTACATCAGTGCAGTTGAGCATAATATTCGTACTAATGTAAAACACTTTTGGACCTTTATAAGTCAACGCAAAAAATCGTCATCAATACCGGAGTCTATGTATTACAACAATGTATTTTCTACTAACCCAAAAGAAACTTGTATTCTTTTTTCAAATTTTTTTCACTCGGTTTATGAACCTTCCACGCTTGACACTGTTAGCTGGCAACCGGACACTTTATTTGTGGATAACTCGGTGCCTATTACAGATATACAAATTGATATCAACACAATATCAATTGAACTTAAGAAACTAGATACATCAAAGGGACCGGGTCCCGACGGCCTACCTGTAATATTCTTAAAATCTACTCCGCCTTCCCTCTACTGCACTCCATATTATATACAATCGGTGTCTAAGTGAAGGAGTATTCCCGAAAATTTGGAAAAACGCTTTTATAACACCAGTATATAAGAGTGGTGACAAACGTAATATCGAAAATTACCGACCCATATCAATACTGTCCTTATTGGCAAAGTTGTTTGAGAGATTGGTGCATAATGCTATTTATCCATTATTACATGGTATAATTATACCCCAACAGCACGGTTTCGTCAAGCAGCGTTCGACATACACTAACCTCATGATATATACTAACTTTTTATTTGAAAAAATGGACTCTCGTATCCAGGTAGACAGTGTATATGTCGCAGTCATCTAATTGAATCCGCTATTTAATTGAATGACTAGCGCTTTCATTGAATCCTGTTTTTACCAACAAATTTTAGAATCCGAGACTAGGACAACCATTTAATATTTTTGTTTTAAACTTCGAAATTTCCGAATGAGGTCTAATAAAACGAACATTAAAGTAAATTAATCAAAAAATATATCAACACATTGCTATCAGTACGAGCTGTTTGACGCCATTTTATAACCGCCTAGTGATTCAATTAAATAACCAGATTCAATAAGATGACTGCGACATATACACTGATTTCCAAAAATGTTTTGATAAAGTAGATCATAAATTGTTATTGCAAAAAATTGCCTTTAATGGTATCCGTGGTAATTTATTAAGGTGGTTTTCGTCTTATATAACTTGTAGATCCCAGACAGTTGTAATCAATGGTTTCAAATCTAACATGGTTGACGTATCCTCCGGCGTACCACAGGGTTCAATTATTGGCCCATTTTTATTTACGCTGTTTATAAATGACGTAAATTCTTGTTTTATTCATTCTCATTTTCTTATGTACGCTGATGATTTGAAAATTTATAAAACCATTAAGAATTATACTGATGCTGCATTACTACAACAAGATTTAAATAGATTCTCAAATTACTGTGTCCTAAACAAGCTCAAACTTAATACTGGAAAATGTTCTATTATTTCATTTACAAAAAATAAACATATACTACAATATAACTATACACTACTCAGTAATATTACTTTGAACTCAGTGAATACAATTAAGGATTTGGGTGTCCTTCTTGATTCTCGCTTACACCTAGATCAACACATACATGCTATTAAGGATAAAGCACTTAGGATGTATGGGTTTATTATGAGAGCCTCGTGTGATTTTAAAAGTCCTTCCACACTTATACTATTGTATAATTCACTTGTACGTTGTCAATTAGAGTACGCTACCTCCATATGGAATCCTTTGTATGATAGGTATGCAGATGAGTTGGAGAAAATACAAAAAAAGTTTTTGCGTACCATCGACTTTAAAAACACTGGTATGCGCCAATCGTATGTACACTTACTAGATAAGTATAATATACTTACCCTGGAGAATAGGCGAACACTACTGTGCGCCATGTTTCTGTATAAGATATGTAACAACAAATTTGATTCTATTGAGCTAACGAACAATTTGTATTATATTGTACCCCGCACTGCTGAACGGCGTGGGGTGCGCGTGCGCCGGGTATTCCACATTGGTCCTTGTCGGACCAACGCCGGCGTTCGCGCTCCTCTCCGCCGTATCGTTGAAATGTTTAACAATGTTTTCTCTGAGCTGGACATATTTGGTAGTTCGCTGGTTGAGTTCAGGAGGGATGTCGTAAGGGTTATTGGTGACACGTATGGTCAGCCTTGCTGACATCTTTTCATGCTCTACTGGTTGATTATCGAGTCTGCCTGGGTCATCGGAGGCACTGTTGTGGAGCCAAATTCTAAGTGTTTGAATGTTTAATGTACATATGTATTGCTCAACCTAACTAACACATATCTCACACATAATAATATTGTTACATGCACCCTAGTGGTAATCAATATACTGATCCCAAGACCTCGGTCGTAGGGCTAGGGTGCCAATCACCCCCCACTCACATGCACACAAACACACCTACATTACCTACATTTCCTACATTCATACTCACATCTCATGTGACGTTGTGGCTTTAATCTGTGAATTATTATTGGTGTCACTATGTACAATGTATAATTAAAATACAATACAATACTCTGTAAATGTACAACTAACTTTAGAAATACTTGATTGCACTTATAATCATCATCTGAGATATTAATCAGTAACTTAAATCTAAATGTCTCGAGCAAATGTACAATATGTAATGTATAATGTCTAAACTAACTATACATACATACACACACTTACATATACATACTCATACAACACTAATACTGTCACACATGCACCCTAGTGGTTACATTACACTGATCCCAAGACCTCGGTCGTAGGGCTAGGGTGCTATCCGCCCCCTACACACATACACACATACACACTAATACATAACTACACATTTCGAGTAATATCGCGGCTTTAATTTGTGGATAACGGTGTTGGTGTCACTATAAGTAATACATTATGTAAGACCTAGTTTCTAAGATACATTGTGAACACCCCCCACCCCTCACACACACGCACACAAACACACCTACATTACCTACATTTCCTACATTCATACTCACATCTCATGTGACGTTGTGGCTTTAATCTGTGAATTATTATTGGTGTCACTATGTACAATGTATAATTAAAATACAATACAATACTCTGTAAATGTACAACTAACTTTAGAAATACTTGATTGCACTTATAATCATCATCTGAGATATTAATCAGTAACTTAAATCTAAATGTCTCGAGCAAATGTACAATATGTAATGTATAATGTCTAAACTAACTATACATACATACACACACTTACATATACATACTCATACAACACTAATACTGTCACACATGCACCCTAGTGGTTACATTACACTGATCCCAAGACCTCGGTCGTAGGGCTAGGGTGCTATCCGCCCCCTACACACATACACACATACACACTAATACATAACTACACATTTCGAGTAATATCGCGGCTTTAATTTGTGGATAACGGTGTTGGTGTCACTATAAGTAATACATTATGTAAGACCTAGTTTCTAAGATACATTGTGAACACCCCCCACCCCTCACACACACGCACACAAACACACCTACATTACCTACATTTCCTACACTCACATCTCATGTGACGTTGTGGCTTTAATCTGTGAATTATTATTGGTGTCACTATGTACAATGTATAATTAAAATACAATACAATACTCTGTAAATGTACAACTAACTTTAGAAATACTTGATTGCACTTATAATCATCATCTGAGATATTAATCAGTTACTTAAATCTAAATGTCTCTAGCAAATGTACAATATGTAATGTATAATGTCTAAACTAACTATACATACATACACACACATACATACTCATACAACACTAATACTGTCACACATGCACCCTAGTGGTTACATTACACTGATCCCAAGACCTCGGTCGTAGGGCTAGGGTGCTATCCGCCCCCTACACACATACACACATACACACTAATACATAACTACACATTTCGAGTATTATCGCGGCTTTAATTTGTGGATAACGGTGTTGGTGTCACTATAAGTAATACATTATGTAAGACCTAGTTTCTAACATTGTGAACACTGTTTGTTGTCCCTAATAAAGAAAAATAAAAAAATAAAAATAAAAAATAACACTAAAAATAGCCGAAACGATTCAGCCGTTCTCGAGTTTTAGTGAGACTAACGAACAGCAATTAATTTTTATATATAAGAAAATATGAATCGTTTTTAAACTCAACTGTATTAGCGCAAAGGAAATACCTTTGAGCGTTTTGCATTTTACCCTTCTTTTCCGGGAAAAATTCGGACTCTATATACCCACGCATAATAACAGGTTTCTGTTTTACTCTTTGAGTACTGAACCCTAAATTATGTTATATATTTTTCAGCATTAACGCGTTCATCGTCAGCTACTAGGCTACTGGACAAGATACGTCTCCGTCTCTGTAAGAGCAAACTTCTTTTCTCTCATCCAGAAGAAACCACAGAAGAGCAGAATGTTAGTTATTTTTTTTCATGAAAAAAAATCTACGGTAGTAGCATTTTGTGGAGGAAATCTACCTACACCGTGTCTTAGATACATAATACATTATACAATAATAACTAACAATTGAAATACTTTTATTCTTATTTATCCACCCTCATATAAGGAATAATGACTTCTAATTGTATGGAATTATAATTATTACGTTGGTTTGAATATAAATATTGTTTTGCTTTCAGAGCGAAAACATCCAGTGCAAATCTCCTTCGAAAATACTAGAGGCAAAAACTGATGCTATTTTGAAAGAAATGCCTAATAAGGAAAAACTTTATGAATCCTTTGGCTGCCATTTATGTTCGCTAGAAGCTGATAGGTTTGTAGAATTACTTTGCCTAACAAAAATAAACCTTTTAGTATAGATGTTGCCACCATCTTATGATTTCAATTTGTTTGCAGAATAACCGTCTTAGACCGCCATCTTTTAAACGATCATAAAATAGGCATGGATACTCTTCTTAAGTTAGTCATGGACAAAACTAAAGATGGTCTTGCTGATAATAACTCGAAACATGAATATGGAGAACGAAAATCCTATTATAAGCCATTAAATGAAATTGTTGTGGAAACTAAATTAAATAATGTTAAAATTTTAAAACACGCAGCATCAAATACAGATTTAATATGGACAGACATACCCGATTTTGATCGGCTTGGAAGCGATTCCAAGCAAATTGAAGACTTTTTTAACGTGCCATCAAGAAATGAATATAAAGAAGTTTTTGAAAAGATGAGAACACTAAACGAATACATGAGTAGATTCCTTAGTTCTTCTAAAACTTTAAATAAAGTGATATCTAAAGAATTAAGTCACAAAAATCTATATCGATCAAATGAAGGAGTATTACGTCTGGGTTTGGGAGAGTGAGTATAAAAACTTGATGTAAATATTTGCTTTGAAGACGATTGCAGGACAAATGAAAAATATGATTTTTTCAATAATTGATTAACATAAAAAAAACATTAAACGCTTGTGTTTTTAGCCAAGAACCAAGAGCAAGGTGTTTCAGCGAAGGTTTCGGAACAGATCAGCAGAGATTTGAAGATAATCGATATTTTTTATGAAAATAAATACGTTACGAATAAAATTTAGAGTCCTTCTACATAAGTGATTGATGAGCGTATGTTTTCGATACTTTCAGATATTCGCTAGGTCGGTAGGTACATTTTCCAGACACACTGAACTAGATTTCTATTATCTTCGTACGCAATTTTAGACCAAAATTTGTAGAATATGATTGAACTTAACCTTTTCTCTAAGTTTAACGAGCATATAGATTTTAAAAATTAACGAAAAAAAATGCTTCTTAAGCTTATTTTGAATTGACTTTATTACATTTTTATTATTGTGTATTGGTTAATATTTTTGTATTGTTGTTTGGAGTAAATTGTATTTGTTTGAGAGGATGTTGGTGTATTTCTTTTCCAATCCCTACAGAGTACACTGTACTATAGAGTACTTTTGTTATCACTGTTGACCTACACCCATTTAACTATGGATACTTATATCCTATCTGTTATTTACTTTTCATCAACAAGAAACCTAGGATTTCTCTGAGACAAAAGTAAAACTCTTTGGTATAAGTTTCATATTACTCTCTTCCCTATAAAAGGTTACGTGACATTATTTTAATGACATCAAAATACTGTCAGGTAAAAAGAAATTGAAAAATTCTAGTTAAGACTGAAAAAATATGATTACCGATCACCAAGTAAGATGTGATTTTATAACTCTATGATAATAATAATATTCACTAAGTATTTCTCATGCAGATTAATTAATTATTATGTTACATATTGGTGTTCTCTATCTAGTTGAGGGGTGAGAGAAAAATTAGTATCGTTTTTCCAAATCATATTACACTAACTATTACCTACTCTGGACTTAATACAATAATGTAATGCTAAATATATTCATTTACAATTACTGTATACAAATAACTTCATCTTTCAGGAAAGAAGAAGATACATCTAGTATCTCCATCACTAGCCTCTCATAGAATGACATTATACGTTGCAAAATATTTTGGAAGAAATGAAAGTCGCCGCTTCTCATACACTCGAAAGTAAATGTTTGAGTAAAATAAGGACTATAGATTTTTCATGTCAAGTTAATCAAAAACAGTATAGAAGTGCTATTTGTACCTGTCGAAGACATAGGCGAAAACAAATATACAGAGATAACAATTCAGAACAAAGCTCTGTTGATTTAGGCATCGAAAGAGTAAAAGTAATCCGCAGAAATAAAATTCTTTTATATTTACCAGGTATGTTATAGTTGTGTATTACATAAGTATCAAATATAGCAATTTGAGAAACACCATGAAAAGGGTAGTGGAATATTTATATAATAAAGAATTATCACTATAATTTTCACGATCGCTACTATGAGATCAATATACCAACTGATTATTTTAATATGTCCGCAGAAAACGAAGGAGCTCTCGATGTTACAAAAAAAATATCGTCAAAGTGTGTAGGTGGTTTCGAACCAGATCAAAATAAAAGCAAAGGTTTAAAAAATATTCAGAATATAGATACACCAAACGATGGTTTTAAATTAAATAATATTAACATAAAAAGAAGCAATTTAAACATTAAAAAAGACAATATTTTAAAAAGAGATCGCAAAGACATCAACACTATCAAGAAAATATCAAACAACGATAAAGAACACCTCAAAAATATTCGTATTAAAACAATAAATGAGAAAAGTTTGTCGTCGAGTTCTTTGATAGAACATATTATATACAATTTAGAATCTTCGATCTCTGATAATTCTAAAATTGTATCAAATTTTAACGAAGACCATTTAAAAGGCTGTAATACCTTATCCTTAAAAAATATTAGTATAAAATCTAAAAGCGAGAAACCTACATCTGATCTTAGAAACCCAACAATTTTCGACAAAGCTAATGAAATTTTGAAGCAAGGTTTAAGTTGGGTAAGAGAATCTTCGAAGGATTTAATAGTCAAAGTAAATTTAAGCAAAAATATTCATAAGGACGTGTCTATATCTTCCTCTCCGCCTTCTTTGATAGATCGGTCCTTATCGAGCACAAAAGTTGTTATACAAAAGGAATCAATAAATAATAAAGAGGAGTGTACCAAAGAAGAATCACAGACAGAAAACGTCAAAGCAATGTTTAAGATGTGGGAGAAAAAATTTAACTTTGAGGACGAAAGTAATGTACCAAAACTGTTTAAAAAATATGTCAAAAATGAAAATAAAACAGATAGCATCAAAATCAATAATTTAAAAAATATATCAGAACAAAAACATAAAAAGAGCAAAAATATATTTTCATTCTTCAGGAAAAAGAATAAAGACCAGGACGTAAATTCGTTTAAAGGAAAAAGGGTAACTGCTGGTCGATGTGAGTTAAGCGATGGTATTGTTATTAAAATAACTCCAGATAATAGTCGTTCTATTACATTAAATGGTTTGAAGAAGGACGATAGCAAAAATGACGAAAACATTCTGCAACAATCTTGGTTAAAAAAATTTATAACTAAATCGGGAGATTCACGGAAAAGTGTTCAACTGAGATGGGACAACAAATTTTACGGAACAAGTAGTAATACACTTTCAGAACTAAAAAATTATATCTTCAAAGAAGGTGCTATAATTGTGAAGCCTAAAAGTTACATATGTCCCAATGCGTCATTGCAATACGACAACCGCCATAAGCAAAATTTAAAATTTAAACAAGATATAAAAGCTTGTATGATGCCAAATACAATTCAAACCCCTGTAAATAAACGTATTTCTACACAAAATAATGACAGTCAATGTTCAAGTAATTCCAAAAAGTTCAGAGGAAAATCTAAAAACCATATTGAAATTTTTCTACCTGTCAGACACTTTTCTAAGGACTCTAATAAAAGTTCAGATTATATAACAATTTACATACACGAAGAATACTTTTCTGAAGATAGTAAGGACCAAAATCAATATACAGATGAAGAAGTATATAACATAATTGAATATGAGTCTCAAAAGTCTAATGATTTGGAAGACGAAAAATTTGAGCAGAAATTTTACACAGGAGATTATTTGCATAATATCGCAAAAGAGACAATACAAACAACAGTCCAAACCTGTAGAGAAGCAGTTGTGCAAGGTAATAACGCATGTGTACCTAAAGCCGGTGTTATGACACAGGAAGATATGCCTTGTCTGGAGAAAACAATGTGAGTACCATAATATTTATTTTATTGTATATTATACATACATCTTTATACTATCTTTCCTTCTAGTACAATTAACAACGAAATAGGTTATGGCCGTTATTAATTGTGTTAGAATGAACAGTATGACCATTGCCAACAAAATTGTAAATGTTCTATAAATTTTATTTTATTAATGTATTACATTGCAATTTCAGGAAATCTCAAGACAACCCTAATGAATCGCATCATATTCAACCACAGAGAAAATGTGATTTGGCTGAAACGTACCTACGTGATTATTGTGGAAACGTAACATTGCCTCTTGGTTATGACCTATTAACATCTCCTATGAACAAATCTCAATCGCAGTTGATATCATTAAATGGTTCGGACAACTGTTCATACTCTGATTTATATACTGACATTATAATGTCATCCAAATCATCAACAGAACAAGGCAGTGATTTAAGTAAAATAAAGGAATGTAAACAAATCCATACAAACCATTTTTTCAGCAACTTAAGGAAAAAAACTTGCGGTCCACTCCCTCCTTGCAACACACGAACATGTCCTAAAGATTCTATAGAAGTGTGTAAGAAAAGAAAAATATATGCGTGTAGCAATAAATCAAAATGGAGGTATAATACTACGGATGAAATTCTTAAGACTGACACCAAGAAATCTGCGCAAAGTACTGCATCATTTGACGAAAATAATATAGACCAATGTGCCGATATTAACGAGAGACATTTAGATGGAATACTTAAATTCAAAGGTACATCTGATTGTATCAACTGCAATAATAATGAAAAAATTACGAAAAAATCTGCTACAGTTATTCCCGACCCAGTCTGTAAGATACCACAACCACCATGTCTAGAAAAATGTGCGAGTGTAAAAAATCCGATATGTACTAAAACTAGTTCTCCAACATGTCACGCCCGTTCGCCTGAATGTATTTCATCAAAATCTAAAGTTTCTCAAACAGAGCCATCAGAAACCAAAGTCACTCAAACAAAGTCACCCCGAGCCACACCTAGCAGCTCGCATGCGGACTACGATGTGAAACATGAAGTGGGTGTTGTTTCTTCAATTACATGTTTTTGTTCTGATGATGAGAACATAATATTAACTACTTCAGAGTCGATGGGCCATGTTAAAGAAGCTTTGGCTGATACAATTAGGCACCATATTCCACCTTCTATATGTCCTTTAGATCCGAATAGCTATTGTTGTTGTAAACCAAATAGCAATTTTACTACTAAAAGTAATGCCAAGCTTTTATCCCCATGTGATAACAAAAATGCCACAACAACATTCTATCAGAAATCTCTTGTAAATGTTAAAAAAATAAGATGTAACTGTATAGGCAAAAGAAAAGCAAACAATGAATGTGCCCCAGATGATCCCAATTGTAATATAAATACTGATACTAAGAAAGACTCACGCAATTTCGTGAGTGCAAAACCATCAACAAAACCATCTAAACAAACAAAGAATAATACTGACGATCGGGTGGATCAGGGAGGTAGGAATTTAGTTCAGGTGAATAATGAGAAAGAGGAAGTAATAGACAACGAAAAAACGGCAACAATCAAATCAGAAAGCACCAAAGAAAAAACTAATAAAATTGAAAGTAAGAATTACGACGAATCACTCAGTACCAAAAAAGAAAGTAATAAAATTGAAAGTAAGAATTACGACGAATCACTCAGTACCAAAAAAGAAACTAATAAAATTGAAGAAGTAATTTGTGATGAAATACTCGATACCAAAGGAAAATCAGATAAAACTAATGAAGTAAATTGTGATGACATACTCAGTACAAAAGAAAAAACCAGTAACGAAGGAGTAAATTGTGATGAAATAGTCAGCACAAAAGAAAAAATAATTAATGAAGGAGAAAATTGTGATGAAATTCTCAAAGACATGTACAAAGACCCATGTGACGTAATAAAAACACAAATCCAGGAGCAAAAGGAACAAAAAAGCTTAAAAAGCTTAGACGACAATACAATGAAACGTAAGTTAAGTGTATCAGATATTATTGAAATAAACATTTGTGTGAAGTTTAGGAATCCACAGTCTAGCAAGACTAAAATCAGATCTCATCATATCTATAATGTTGACGAAAAATCAGACATTCAAAACATAAAATCAGCTTCTTCCCAAATCTATCAAGTTTATAAAGAAAAAGGTAACCAAATCAAAGGCAAAACGAAAGATATGAATTTTACTATAAACATTCAAACAGTGGAACCGAAATGCAATTTGTCAAATGAACATAATATTAACAGTTACTATGCAACCACTTTTAAAAGAGATCATTCAATTGCTTATAGTGAACATTTATTACATGATCATCAACCAACACTAGAGTCTACACATAAAGTTACGTTTCTAAATAAGCAAATAGCAAACTTTGAAATGTCACGTGGCGCAAGTAACTTTGCATCTTCAAAAACCACAAATTCTTCACTTGTCAACGAGAACATTAGCGATTACAATTTTAATATTACTACAGATAATATTAATGAAACAAGTGATATTAATTCTCACTATAAACAGAAGGTTATAAACGATCTTAAGGAAGAGTTTGAAAACACTGAGGACGTATTAAGTATTAATGAATCCATCAAAGATATTCTAAATCGAAAGCTTGTAAATATTTTAAGGAAACTTAGTAAGAATGAAAAGAAAGAAGTTTTTAAACAAATTTTAGAGACTGTAGGTAATATGAAAAGTATAAATAAAATTAGAAAAGTAAAAAAAATTAAACATCTTATGTACGCGGTTCTAACATCTGAAATACATGTCAATGAAGTAAAAAGTAGATCCATAATATTGCCTACAAAACCTTTGGATAATTCATCAAAAAGTAAATGTTCTATGTTAAATAAAATGTTTTCTGAAAAAAGATTGAAAGTAAATACTACTCCTACCCAGGAAAACGGTAGCAGAGAATCTAATTATATTACAAATGTGAGCAGTAACGTAAAGGAAAAAATTAAAAGACTCATCGGTTATAAAAGTACCGGTTGTTGCTGCAGCAAAATGGTTGACAATGGTGAAGAAAATTGTTGCTGCAATAATAATAATTATGAAACAAAATACTGCTGCTGCAAAGAAACAAGCGAAACAAAGACGAGTTTAAGTGACCAAAAGGAAGAAGAAAATATTGAGGACAAGGCAATACAAGATTCAAAAAGTTCAAAAATGGAATCTATTGTTATGACAGAGATGTCTACGACAATGCAGATTGAATCGAAAATAATTAGCGTTTCTACCAAGGTGTCGAATTTCTCCAACCCTACTAAGAACATGAGGCAGGCGAGGCAAGACAAGCTGGTATATTTAACGAGCGATAAAGTTTTATTCTTTTTACCAGATTCCAAAGATAACTCTAGGTGTAACATTAAACGAAAACAGATTAACAGGTCGGAAGATATTCTGCAGTTGAGCAAAACTAAGAGAGCGGTGTTAAACATTTATTCGCATAGGACGTCCAACTCTTTTATTAAACTTCCAAAATTTGTTTCACAAATACAATTTCGCGTTCGACCAAATAAACCTATTTGAATAAAGTTTTTGTACAAGCGTTCGATGTCTTGTGGATAAATAAATGTATCTGACAACTACTTAAGTACCTACAACAATTGCCAATATCTTACAGCCAGATACTACTCGTACTATAATAGATCAACGATAAATAAGGTCAGGAGCCCTTCTATTCTCATACTGACACTGTCGCTGCTTCGCGGTATGGCAGTTGCGAAATGTGACTTGAGGGCCACTTTATATATCTATGCTTTCAGTATTTGTCAGTAACTGAATCATTTAACCTTGAATGTGGTCAAAATACATAGTTTAATGAGAATATTTTTGTAATTTGTTTTTGTTACTTGTTTTGTATGGAAGTGGAAATAAAAATCATTTTTGATACTTATCATTGTTTTATTACCTCAAAACATATAAAAGTAAAAAACACCAATCTTATTATACCACTTTTCCTTCTATTTCTTAATTTCTTATATACTTACCAGATTTTTTAAAATTTAGGAGTACATACAACACCATAAAGCTAACCCTTTATTACCGTACTGTCTGCTTTTTACACAACTGCGCGACGCAAAGGAGTGGTAATGAGTTTAACAGTCGTATGTTTCTTAATAATGTTCTTGCTTTTTATACACATATTTTCTTTCATGAGAATTATACAATAATTTTTAACTACTTAGTCTATCCCTTTCTACGCCATAAAATATATTAATCTGAAAAGTAAAAAAAAATATTATCAGAGAATTAAAAATAATCATATTATTACCAACACCTAAGTCATAAAAATGCATCACACAGTTTGAGCCAACTAAATCCATATAAGCGTACGTTTAGGTACAATTACTTTCACTGACTAACAGGCCGTTCGAACAAACTAGGACGAAATGTCCTAGTTTGATTTGCGTCACTTTCTTACGCGTACCCGACTTCTAAGTGTTATTATTCTATGGTTATAATATATCAACCTAAAGTCAATCTAAATATTTTATCTATAAGAAAAGATTTATAAGAGAAGATAAATACAATTTGCAGGTTTCCACTGCTACTTTGTATAGTCTTAAGCCTGTCTGTGCTCGTTTCAATAACCTATCCATTTAACTTTTAAGCAAGTGAATTAAACGTATCTATCTCTTTCTCGCAAAACGATATTTCTACGCAGGTTGATCTAATGTCTAGGTAGGGTTAACCTCAGATTAATATCCTACTTCTATCCCCGTGTTCCAGATGCAGCTGTCAGCTGTCAAAAACTGTTCAAAACGCACAGAATGATCACGCCATTTTGCTTATTTTTACCCATCTTGTTTTTGACGTTTACTTAGATTTCAGAGATTTCACTGATATCGATGTTATTTTTAAATTATGGATCGAGGAAATTTATTCTATATTCTTTTTTAATGTAGTTATTATTGTTAATTTAAAATATAAATAGAATTTATGGGATAAAAAGGAAATGTTAAATTTTGACATCTGTCAGTCGTTCCACTAGCTTATGAATGATCTGAGCGTTCAGAGTAAAAAGAGCGCCTAAAGGAACACGCCTACAATCAGCTGTTCCCGTCTCGTTCACACATTATTTTTAGTAGTTTAATATCTTCATTATTTTAATGGTCTTTAAATATTTTTTGTTGTAAGTATTTATTTGTTTACTGAGACTATAATAACATAAATGGAAAAACATTCAAAAGACAAATTATTATTATTTATCAACAATTCACATACATACCTTCTCTTTGGTAAAGCATCACGTTCGATATCTTTTACAGTCTTGTCTGCGAATTAAAAATAATTAAGCAAAATATTAGTAAGTATGTAGGTAAAACAAGACAACCACACGTTAGCAGAAACAATCGACAAATACGTATTCGATAACGAAACAAAATCGTATGAAAGTTATCGTAATGGTACGATTCCACCAAAATAGTGTTCAGAACATTTGTTAGCCAACATTTTTTTCAGAATTCCAGCTGTGCCAATTTGTATGTGTTCCAATTTTTTAATGTTGCGTTATCGAGTCCACCGGAACAAACATCTGTTACGCACAATGTTCGCAACAGTTCAGAACACCGGTGGAATCGCACCTTGAGACATTCGATAATATTAAGAAGACGCAAATGTTGTTCCTGCTTGGCCTACCGAAGGCTGATTCTATTAATGAATGTTATAAATGCAATCCCGTTTCACATTTTTAATGCGTGTCCATAACTAAACTAGAGATGTAGAGACTGCAGTGAGACTTCATTTTTAACATTTAATTAGTGGAATCGGCCTTTTGAAACAAGAACCCAAAACCGTGTCAGTTAGCACAAACATTGTGAAATAGTGAACAAACATCTGAGTAAACCGCCACGAACACTAACATACCTACACTATGTTTCAAACATGTATGTAAACTACCCTATATACTGACGTAATGTCACATATTATATTATTACAATTGTTCCAAAGCTAAAGAGTAAAATTTGGTAGGATGCTCTGAACTAGAACTGGTAGAAACCAGTAATGAGCGCAATTTCTCGCAACGCATCCTCGATCGTTAGTGGTGGAAATACACTATAATATTTTTATGCCCCAACATGTCTCTGTTATGAAATGTAAAATATCATTATCCTGACGATATGCGTGGTTCGGATGATAAGAGAAATTCTTGAGCGCGTCAGATTTTCGTACTTTAATTTTATAGATGCCTTAATTTTTAACTCAGACAATTTGCAAAGCAGCTCGCAGTGATTTTTTTAAATAAGAAAAAATCGCCATATCCGACTATTATGTTGAAAGATCGTTATCTGACGATTAAAAAATACTGGCTATATAATTTTGTTTTTTTTTGTCTTTAAAATCTGATCATATTTTGTCTTAGGGTAAGACGTTATTGCAAAAATTAAATTAAAGTAAATTTCAAAAACAATTTAACAAAATAAAATTCATCTACGTGTAGTTATTATTACTGAAAGGAACATTAGTAAAGTTATAAGTGTTAATGTCTTATCAGGAGTTAATAAAAATAAAAATCGTTTAACGTTGAAATACACGTTTAATCGATCATTCTCGATTTACAGAATAAGTACGT
Organism: Celastrina argiolus; assembly: GCA_905187575.2. Taxonomy (NCBI): domain Eukaryota; kingdom Metazoa; phylum Arthropoda; class Insecta; order Lepidoptera; family Lycaenidae; genus Celastrina; species Celastrina argiolus. The sequence goes on along the minus strand of LR994579.1, from coordinate 5,258,673 downwards.
TCTCATGCTGTGGATTCGCCGAGTGAAGCGTCTCAAATTATTTATACACGCTAGATGGCGCTGAACAGTGTACTAAATAAAAAACTACATAATACATTCTAAAGTATAATTAATTATTTATTGAATTGAAGTAAACTTAATAGGCAAGGTAGTCTATAGGACATAATAGTAGGTAATTAATTCTAAACTGAAATACCAACGCTCCACCGAGAATCCACAACTTTACATATACATTACAACATATAGCACTAGCAAACAACAGGACGAATACAAAAACGCTGTACATTACATATTTAACAACAACCATATCTATTGATCTGAACAGTTTTAAGAATATGAGACATTTTTCAGTGGAAATATTCTTGATACAAAGTGAAAATGTATGATTCAAAATGATGTCAGCTAGTAATGTAGATAAGTATACGAATATTCGTGTCCATTTTACGAAAACAATGGACGGTAAAAAGCTAGACCAGTAAACACTACATACAAACAGTAAAAAGTGATACAATTTTATACATATTCAAAATGCTCGAATATCTTGAAATTGTAACATACACTATTTTAACATTCTCAAAAGGAGTTATAGCAATCTGTATGTTGGCACAATGTTGAATCGACATATTACCACTGAAAAATACGTATTTACAACAAATCTAAGCTATGGGTCCCATTTCGAATACATACGGACCCAAACGTTTAATATATGCATGATTATATAAGAAAGCCAGTAAATGCAGAATAATGTTCCGTCTCCCATACTTAGATACAAGTGGAACTTCGATGGATATTAGGAGCACTATACATAAATATTTCAAATTTTATTAACAAATCTACATTATACGTAAAAAAAACTATCTACTTTAGATTTAACAATTTACGAGATTCATGTATCACATTACAGAAAAAAATAAATTGGGCTTTTCGATGGGGTTTGGTTTTTGTGGGGCATTTGGCAGAGACTTCTTGGCAAGCGTTTTGATTATTATTTGGAAGTAATAGACTAAATACTGATACATGTTATTGAATGTACTGTTGGTTCTTGGTGGAAATTCATGTTATATATAGTAAAACACTAACTACTTGCACTTTTTTCCACTTTCACATCAGTTGATGACTATGTCGAAACCGGTCGTGTATTTTAAGTAATTATTAAGGTGAAAAATCAAATAAAGTGGAAAAAAGTGCAAGTAGTTAGTGTTTTACTATATATAAATACTGATAGTTTAAATAAAAAATTGCAATCAACCTGCTTTTACTTTTACTCTCGCTTGCTTGCTTTTACTCGTATGAGTAAAATACGAAGACCGTATTCTAATTTCGATATTTTGATTTAAAAGTATCATGTTAAATGCTAACATAATACATGTAGGTGCCAGCTAAGGCTGCCATCTCTAAAACCTGCCTCCTAGGACCGGATGCGTAATTTCCCCGGATTTTGGAGCTTTCACCCCGGACATTTCAATACTTTTTTTATTACCTTACATCTTGATTAAAATCCGGGGGCACGGGAGTGCTCGTCCGTCCGGGTTTTACCCGGACTACAACTTAAACCCCGACCGGACGCTCCCCGGACGGCCTCCAAACTAGGACAAATCTGGGGAAACCCGGACGGATGGCAGCATACGCAACACATCGTTTGTTTCTTAGCTGCCAACATTATTAATGTGAAATTAAAATATTTGGTTTTAAACTTTTGTATTATTATTTTACCTACACGCGTAGTATGACCACCGTATTAATGGTAACATCCTACGGACGAAGAGACAAAAAGACAGATTCATAAAGGGAATATTATACTATTTAGTCTATTCGAACTATCATCATGTCTATTTGTGTGTGAACAAAACGCATTTCTACGGTGGTCATGTTATTCGTGCTGAAGGTATCATCTGTAACTGACTCCAGGATTCATCTGCAGTGATTGCCTGCAGTGACTGCTTCCAGGATACCTGCAGTGATCTATACATGTCTGATTTTAATCAAAATTTCGTCAAGCGGGATATTTTGGTCTATATTTTGGTTGACAGAATAAAGGGATAAATTGTAATCCTTTAACCCAACGGACAATTTAAATGTAAATTGTTTAATGAGAGAATAATAATTCTTATTAAACCTAAATTTAAAAATACAAGTGCAATAGCACACTCAATAAATACTGGTGATTAGGTACCTAACTTAAAGCAAATGGTAATAACTGAATAGGTACTTACAAACAAATATATCATCCAATTAAAATAAAATATTATACATGAGATTAAAAAAGGTACAGGTACATTAAAATAAAGTTAAAGTTGAGCACGATATTGCATTATCGTTTAAGAAAAACAATGATTTTTAGATACAGTAGTATCTAATAGTAACATTTAAATGAGCAAAATATTTGTTTATATTATGTTACATTAGCTGGCGGAGTAAAATCACTCACCATTCAGATCTAGGTAAACAGAAAATCTTTATAAAATGCATTGTATAGTAAATATTATTATTCGAGTCTAGAGGTATAATTAAACCTTCTTGTAAACCCTAAAATGTGATTCGTTCTACTAAATAAATACTAAAACAAAAGGCACAGAATTTTCGGTGGGGTTTATGTGAGAATTCACTACACAAATTCTTCAGGATTTGTTGATACACGTCCAATTCACCTTTATAATATATTTATTATGCTTTTAATTGCTTGGATACTGTGATTAAATAAATTATAATATAATAATTTTAAATAACGTATTCGGTACGTAGAAATAAAAAAAAATCTTATTATGAAACATTAATTTCGTTAACACACGTATTACCTAATGACAAGTAAAAGAAATTAGGTATCTAGCAAATTACCTAAGGAAGGCCCCTTTACATGATAATAAAATTTTAACTTACGAAGATATTGAAAATTCTGATTTTATCAAAATACTAATTAATAATAATGATCTTGTAGGTACATGTACATACTGACATAGAAGATGTGGTATTTATATTGTTACAAATGAAAATTGCTTTAAACTTAAAATAAATGTCGAAATCACCCAACCGTTTACAAATAAAAACAAGGAAATATTATTTGGAAATGTGTGCGATTTTATACCAAAAATACATATTATATTTACTTACTGAAATTTATAAAATATTGTCCTGCAAAACATAATTTATAGGCTCATAATATTTGATTGTGTGTAATGTATAAGTAATTTTTTAAGACATTGTTGCTTAAAAAAATATATTAAGAGATGGGTAAAACAAAGAGATTAAATTAAAAAATACATTAAAGTACAAAAACGCAATTTACACCCTAACCCAATTTTACTACAAATGTTCTATCTACTTATCGCATAGGTAGGTACTTAAAAATGGCCCATTCCCAATAATTCAAAAATATATAATTTAATCATCGAAACTACTATAATATTTCATTTAACTCCTTGATTGTATAAAATCGCACACGGAATCTTTTTGGTTTGTTTTGGACATCGGAGTCAAGCAGAGACTGCGTGTCGGAATCTAACTGTACTCTTCTTTCTCCATCTGTTGAACGTCGTAAGATCTTATCGTTATGCTTGATGTCTCTGATGCCAGATGCGTTATTTCTACCTGTTAATTCATATCACTATGGATTATAATTTTCAATAGTTGTAAATTATGCAGAATGATAAGTAGGTATTATTTGCTACTTACAATAAGGAATAAGCGTATAAGCTTGAGCAATGTTGGGCACTAGCAGGGTTAAGCGACACCTACAAGCACTGCATGCCTTATTCATGTAGTCTGGTCAATATTACAGGCAATGCTGCAGGGTTAAGTGACACCTACAAGCACTGCATGCCTTATTCATGTAGTCTGGTCAATATAACAGGCAATGCTACCACCAAGGTTATTAATTAATGTTCGTTTTATATTTTTGGTAATTTTTTTGTCATAAAAGGGTCTTTATTATTTTTTATGTCCTTAAAATATCGATTGAATTAATTTTGATGCTAAACGATAATTTGTTATAGAACTTTAAAAAATTTAGGAAAGTCTACAAAACTTGTTAGAGACTCTCCTTAAAATTAAAAGGATAAGTTAAATCGCCATTATTTTTAACTTAGTACCTATTCAATGATTTCATATTTACATGCATATTATAATATGACAACATAACGTGTTTGATTATGAATAACAGATACCTTTCTATTCGATTGATTATCTAAATAGCCTAAATACCTATAAATAAAACAAAACACAGAAACATAATGCAAACCTAACACTTACACTGATTATCCAGTTATTTTAAATATTGTTATGACTAAGAATGCATTTAAAACTCATAACATTGAATGTAATACTTCTGGAAGGAAGTGATTTTTTATTTAATTTGAGTGTATAAATTTTATATATTTTTAATCATTATAAAAACTATTTTTTATGATAATGATATGCACAAATTAAAAATTCCCTAGCTTTTGATTGAAAGCGATGGCTGCAAAAAATCTGAATGTAGGTTTAGAGATTTTTTACTGTTCCTGAAGACAGAGTGCGCTAGTGAGCAATTAAGATAGATTTGAAATCTGTCAATATTGAAAGTAAAATTTTAATTAAATTATATTGTATTCAAGATTTAATGAATATTTTGAATTTAGATTGACAAATTGAATTAATGTGATCGTGTCACTTACGCTTAGCTTATTATATTTAACAAAATTGCTTTTACAACAACCATTTTTCGATATAATTTACCCTAACTACAATACTTTTTGTTGGTCGTCGCCGTTATGTTTAACAATTATGTATTTTAATCTTTAAACTATTAACATGCTTTAAAAAAAATATTTATTCTTCAGCATAGAAGAAACTTTTGTTAAATGCATTAAATTTAATTTACGTTTAAACGTAGGTAAACGTATTGATGGGAAAATAAATATTATTTATTTCCATCTAACTATCAAATTACATCTTAGAAAAACATTTACCAAATATCTACACAGTAGTAAGAAGAATAGAAAAAATAAAACCTTACAATTAATAATCTGCAAAAATGTACAAAATATGTTTCAAGGTCTCTGGTTAAAAGTTAAAAAAAAATCTATTATGAAGTTCAAAATAAGTATTTATGTTGAGGTCAACTACATTACGTATTATTATTTTACAATAAAATATGTAAAAAAGGGTCTTAGGCATGGTACTATTTTCATTTCGCCACCTAAAGTACAAATGGCACATCTCAATTTATAATATTTGTATCGTAGTTTTAAATATTTGTATAATTCCGGCAGCCATGTTGAATTTGTATTTGTTTTTCATACGGGAAGCACACACAATGTTAAAATTAAAAATTTGAGGTTATAATAATACAATAAAGTAATAAACAATCAACTAGTAAGCTAGCACGAATAACACTAAAACAAAGAAATTTACGCACAATTTTTATCATTTATAATCTAGTTCTACTTTTTTCTTCAATTGCAACTATGTAACCCACCATGTAAGCGGCGTCCAAAAATAAAATTAGCATTATAATACGTACATACGCAGATTTATATACTTAACAGTTTATTCGTTCTAACGTATTCATAAAAATCTGATGCCATTGATAGTAAAATCGTATAATGTTGAAATGATTAAAAGAAATAACAGATAATTATTAATACGTTACAAATGATTACAATGTGTAATCATTTTAATACAGTAAAGTTAAGACGAAATTAGCCGTTAGAGGGCGCTAAATTTAAAAAAGTATTTTTACATTGTTACCTGAACTCAACCAATAACACCCCCAGTTTATAAGCGTGCAATGTGTGTTAGTTCTAATGCGTACAAGAAACTACATACTTTGAAGGTAAAGTATTTCAATAAATTTATTCATTGTAATGAATGAGAAGCTTTTTAAAATGTTTTAAAATATGTAATTTCTCGTAATAAGATATTATAACTATAAGCCAATTTAATTTTAGTAAATGCCTTTTATATAAGTAATTTGCTTATTATATAAGTAAACAGAGTAAAGAGACTACAGGAGATCTATTCAAATTTAAGTATGCTTGTAGCATTGATAAGTAATTATTTTTAGGTAGTATCAGCTCTATTTATTTATTAAATTAACTCATTCAGATATTTTCAACAATGGCAATGTGATTTAATGATTAACAATTATTAGATATAGTGTTTTATGTATTTTCTGAATGAGTCAACAACTTAGAAGCATGTAATAAATCACATTCAAAAATATACAATATCTTTACGTACTAATGCATATATACATGCATAAGCTGTACATTTCTGCTTGTGACTTAAAAATTAAGGTTCCATAGACTATATTCGTCTGATTTTCTTGTTGTATGATTATACTTAAGTCTAAACTAATGCATATTACTATTTTGCATAATCATACTAGGTTTATTAGAATCAGGCGAACTAACTCTAAAGAACCTTATTGAGTATAAGAACTTATGAATATTATGAGAATATATGGGTATGGTACGTACCACTTCAGTGGTGAGGCAGTTGATCTGGGTCGCTCGCGGTGGGGGTGGCGGTCGAGGGGACCTTCGCCCCGTACTCGGGGTCACGCCCCGACCCGGCGTTAGTGGGTAGCCTTTTGTAAAACACAATGATGAACACTCATGATGATAAACACATTCGTACGCACGTACGTAGGTTCGCTTGCGTGTACGTGCATACTATAAACAATGCGTGCATGTCGGTATGTAGTTCGTACTATGTAGGCGCGTACGCTTTCTATTTTGGTATTCATTGGTTATTAGTAAGATGTTGTGTATGTCTATTTCATATAACAGACTTTATTGCTCTCACGATAAAAACAAACGCAACATAATATAAATATGTTTATACATAATAATGTCACACTCAATGATGACTAATAAAATGTACCAATACCAACCTTGTTCGCTACTGCTGGACTCTGTAAAACTCGGCGTTCCCTCCGTCCAAGTGGGGGTTGATCCTTCTACAGAAGCGGGCGGTGTCCAACACACACTGAAATTCGTGAATACATACGTTAATCTTTATAACAGAACAAGTTGCATTTAGTAAATTATTTACTCAGTATTAATTATTGAAAAACGTTATAAAATAAAACAAGGGAACACCTCGCACATCGGTTATAAAATAGTTCAAATTTAGTTTTAACTATATTCACAGACAACGCGAATGTCACGAGAAACAGCTGACGGCAACTGTAGAGGGCATCGACATGTCTTACCTCTCCCTCTTTTACACAAAAGTACATACCTCGCTTCGTGACTTCTCGCACTGCTGAGGGCCGCCGGGGTGAGCGCCAGGGATGACGCCGACGATGTAGTCATGACGCTCGCTGCACTTGACGCGCCGCGCCGCCGCCCTGAGGCGCTCGAAGAGGTGGTTGATGATGAATTAGTTCTACTCGACCTCTGGGGCAGAGACTCTTCGAACGGAGGCGGTGGCGTCGAGCAACAGGACAACGGCACGCCAGCTGATACACAACTAGCGTTACTAAATGGACTAGCATTGGTCGGTGAGCTCTATGAGAATGTTCCACAGGAAAGTAATAGCATAATGAATGAATAACATTGGACAGACATGCAACACAAGCGAAAAATTGTGAAGTGTTCAAGCATTAATGAATAAACGAAAACGAAAAAAGATGCATATAAATAATAACAGAACAGAAAACGCAGCTTTGTTTATTAAAACGAATAATTCTTACATAACATGCAAAATACATTTAAAGATTTGCTAAACATATCGTAACATGATACTGCAATTAATTAGTAACGCTTCTATCCCATCAAAACGCAAAACATTCAAAGAATGCATGTTATCCATCGCTTACAAAATCTCTTCGAACTCTTTTTGCATGACATAAATCTTTCTGCTGTCGAGTTTCCTTTTGAAACTCGCTGTATTTTCCTTGTTTGTCGCTCTAGGTGCTCGAATAGGTGGATTGGGTTCCGGAACCTTTGTCACAGTGAATTTACTTATTCTCTCACTCACTAGGGGCTGTGGTTGTGGTTTTATTCGTGGCGGAGGAGGCGGCGGTGCTCGTCCTTTTTTACTTGGTGCAGGTCTCTTTGGAATCCTGTTATTCAGTGCTCGACTCTGGGGAGAAGTTTCAAACATTTTCTTTCTTTCGTTAACTAATTGACGGTTATCAACATTTCTTTTGTTTAAACTCTCTCGCGATGATATAACTGAATTGATTTCTGTTTCCGACTGCGTCTTATAAATTTGCCTTTGGAATAAGTCTATGTTGGATCTCGCTTTCATCAGACACACCTCTTGTTCCTTTTTTACTTCTTCCACGCAATGTTCCTCGGTGTATGGTTTTATCTCAATTTTCGGTGAAGATTTTATACTTCTGTCTTTTTTCGACTGATTAAAAATAAACTTTTTGGTCAACCCCGATATTAAACCACCTTTCGTATTATTTCTTTCAGACGGTTTATCTGATTCATCGGTGGTTTCCCTCTTAGATAAGTTTCTTTTCAATGTATTTATTCTCGACATTAAACCTTGCGACTTCGTCGTGGGCTTCGGTTTCGGTGCAGGTTTGGGTACGTTTAGTTTTATTTTTGGAGAATCTAACGTGTCTATAGACTGCGAGTCCTGCGACTGGAATGTATCTTGTCTCGTAGGCTTTAATAAGGAAATCGTAGTTGTATTTACAACTACTTTGTTATCTTCTTTTATTTCGTGGACAACAATAAATTCGTCGCTACTCGTATCAGTGAAGGAGTCTCCATCGTATTCCCCAGTGTCTACATGTTCACGTACAGCATCATTAATATTGAAATTCGCCATCATATTTGATTGCGCAACCAGGCCTTTCGCGGGTATTTCCTTGAGTATGTCTCCTTCTTGGACGTAACCCAAGAAAGAGTTGGAAGTTTCTAGTTTTGACATTTGATGAGGATGAGCAGAAATAGAGGGTGGAGTACGGCATGCAACGGAATCATTGTAGTTCAAATCATGCCCATAGTAATAATATTCATCATCACTCGTAAAATGCGGTTGGGGTAAATCGTTAACAGTATAGAACAAATTTTGATAATCACCTTTAGTGTCATGACTGGACGCTTGGGAATGAGCTCCCCCTCGTTTAGTTTTAGGGGAGCCTCTGGGTGGTACGGGCGGAGGAACTCTTTGTTTCTGCGAGCCTTTAAGAACCGCGGGGAAAGCGACGTCCGGGTCTGATGGTGTGGTTTTCGCCATGGCTTGTGAAAATTTGGCCGCTGTAGAAACAGGAGTGGTGACAGATGTCGGTGTTATTTGAGCTGTTACATCGGTCAAGGAAACTACAGGTAAAAGTAAACGAACGACGGTTTGTATAGGTTTATTAAAATTGAAATGTACATTGTATAAATAATATACCCAGTAAATAGTATTGGCACCGGAGGGAGAGTATAATAAAGCATGGTGTAACAAAAGATTTGTGTTTCGAAGCGTAGTTGTGGTTAGGAAGTTATATGTCCAAAATGGCGTGTTTGTATTTATATTTTTTATGTTGAGCTTGACCGTCAATGTATCGTATTTATTATTGGTGCAGTGTCGAGTGAGATAAGAGTAAAGCATGCAGATCGGTAGGAATAAGTGAAAAGTAAACGATACCCAATAGTAAAAGATCCAATAGGTCAATAGCAGCATGAAATAAAAGAATTACAATCATAAGTTTAACTTATGTACCGATTGGGATATTAAAACACGATTTATTTTTAGTTATAAATTATATTTTTCATGAAACGGCAAAGTATTTCCTTCATATGTTTCAGCTTGTAATAATTTATGATTGTATATCAAAGGATAACTTCCTTTGAATACACGATTGGTGTAAGAATTAAAGTCCATTAAATATATTTACAATCTACATATTAAGCAATAATATATATAAATTGCGAACAAAAAATTAACTCTAAAATGAGTAAAAGAAAAAAAATACGATAAGGATTTTTACGTGAATGTAAATTTAGCAATATTGTAGGTAGGCACTAATTTTATTCACTAAACTAGTGGAGACTTTACGGACATATTTATTATATTTTATACGAAACTATTTCTGTTTATTGCAAGCTATATAATATATAAATATATATATTTAGTGTGCATAAGTCCGCCTTTTCACATTTCAATTGATTGAATAGATATTCTTAAAATTAATTTGTCTCACAGCTAGCCATAAGTCGTTGAGAGTGCAATGTAATTTTATTTTGTATAGGAAATACAATTATTTTTTTGCCTAAATGTCTTACGTAATGACATAAGCAGGAATTCATACCAATAAGCCCAAAGATTCAATCATTGATTTTGCAAAACGTTACAATACCTATAATAATAAAAACTTAAATACACAACATATATATTCCAAAATTACGCACGAAAAACACACAGTCGCACCGTGCATGCATTTTGCGTATAAGTAGCAGCGGGCGCTTTTGTGATTTTTACTTATTTCTTTATAAGTACTATGCTGTATACACATTATCATCATATCAATCACCTCACCTGCTTTCGCTGGAGCACTACTTGATGTGGTAGCTGCTATCCGATAGGGAACAAGGTTTTCATTATTGATAATAATAATGAGAAATGCAGTTGGTAAAGATACAGTAAAACTTACTACTTACTATTTTTTTTTCTACATTAGAAAAAGGGGTAAGTATAAATAAATAAAATTATAGATTTCTAAGTCTCGTTTATTATTATTTGTGCCTTCAAAATTAAAATTAATACATTTATATCAGTATAAACTTATATACATAAATCTCCAATTCTACATCTTGATTTTAAGTAACTGCCAACATATACATTGGGAATAATTTATTAAAATAGTTTAACCTTACTGGTAAATAAGTGTAGACAGAGAACCCAATATACTTGTCTCGTTCTTTTCCTTGACATAATCTTGGTTGATTGATTTTGAAGATATAATTAAATCTATTGAATTTTCTGTCAACATAAATAGGAACCGTAGTCGAAAATATATTTAAATCTCTCGCACCGAATCTAACACAAATAATCCTTTACTCCCAAAAGCAAAACAAAGCTTTGTGATATTTGAGAATATTATAATATAAAAAAAATTTTAGCACTTATTCAAAAGTCGATTTCAAACATCATTCACGTTCAAGCGAAATACCTATAATAGTTATTGTAGGGCTGAGATTTTTGCTATTAAAGCAGATAAGTTTTACATTTCGGTCGTCAGTTTAATATTTTTAATGAGAAAAACATTTTTTCTAATCGAGTAATGCATATACTTTTTTTTTTTAATTAACTAGCACAGACTGGTTATTTACCAGTAATTACCAGTCTGTGCTAGTGAATAGAATTACCCACGGTTTATGAAAAAAAACGGTGTTCAAAAAAAGAGTCATCTGTCGAATTGAGTATTGAATTTAAACTTGATAAGACATTGGAACACTGATTAGTTCATTTGAGCCCTAATTTTGCCTTTCAGAAACCGGAGGTGACAGTACAATTATAGCTGTCCTTTATATTAAGGGACTTAACCCAGACTGACACAAGTGGACCGAAAGCATTCAATTTCACTAGTATTAAGCCGCTTTTAAAAGCGATAATTACATTAATTTAACACATAGCCATTTTATCTTTCTCATCAGTCGATTCAATAATATTATTTAACATTGGTTGATTGATTTTGAAGATATAATTAAATCTATTGAATTTTCTGTCAACATAAATAGGAACCGTAGTCGAAAATATATTTAAATCTCTCGCACCGAATCTAACACAAATAATCCTTTACTCCCAAAAGCAAAACAAAGCTTTGTGATATTTGAGAATATTATAATATAAAAAAAATTTTAGCACTTATTCAAAAGTCGATTTCAAACATCATTCACGTTCAAGCGAAATACCTATAATAGTTATTGTAGGGCTGAGATTTTTGCTATTAAAGCAGATAAGTTTTACATTTCGGTCGTCAGTTTAATATTTTTAATGAGAAAAACATTTTTTCTAATCGAGTAATGCATATACTTTTTTTTTTTAATTAACTAGCACAGACTGGTTATTTACCAGTAATTACCAGTCTGTGCTAGTGAATAGAATTACCCACGGTTTATGAAAAAAAACGGTGTTCAAAAAAAGAGTCATCTGTCGAATTGAGTATTGAATTTAAACTTGATAAGACATTGGAACACTGATTAGTTCATTTGAGCCCTAATTTTGCCTTTCAGAAACCGGAGGTGACAGTACAATTATAGCTGTCCTTTATATTAAGGGACTTAACCCAGACTGACACAAGTGGACCGAAAGCATTCAATTTCACTAGTATTAAGCCGCTTTTAAAAGCGATAATTACATTAATTTAACACATAGCCATTTTATCTTTCTCATCAGTCGATTCAATAATATTATTTAACATTTTTACTTTAATCATTTTACATGGTTTATAATTTAAATAGTAACTAACCTTTTTTCTACAAGCATTTTTTGTTAATTGTAACATTTTTTGTAAGTAAATACGTATGTAGCAACATTTTAATTCACATACATAATTATTAATTTTTAACCAACACAAAAACATTCAGCACTTTTTGGTCCTATTCTTTATAACATAACTATTTATAATTTTTGACATTTTAGAAAATAATATTTATTAACTTTCAAAGTAAGAAAATATAAAATAAACATTTCATTGCAACTTTGGAAGACAAGACATTATTATTGATAACTACTAAACATTTGTCAATGAGTGTGTGACATTTGTTAGCGTATAGTATAATTTATGAGTGTTTTTGCTATTTGATATATTGGTGCAGGGTTTCCCAATATGGCCTAACCTAAGGGTTCAATGACATTGACACCAGGATTTCCCAAAAATTTTTTTTTTATTCTTTTGTTGTTCCATTATTTTAATAGCTTATAAACCCCATCGTAGGTATTAGAGGAATGAATATTTTTTGCAAGAGCATAATACAGAAAATGCAGCCCGAAACTGCTAAACCTAGAAAACAACCCTTTTCATTTGACAACAGTAAGCACGATCGTTGTTAGGTAAATAGAAGTGAAAATAAATAATACCTACATACTCGGATATACTATAATCCAATATAAGTAATTCTCTACTTAATAACAATAGCAAATGCACTTCAAGCATAGTCAATTCGATCAGTTCTATTTACTTGTTACAAAGCATGTCGACGTTACGTGGACAAGAATCTCAATTTAAATAAATACTCCTTCACTTTCATCGGAATTTAATCCAAAGCGTGTTCATAGAATCTTCAATCGGCTGGTATTTTGATTATAGTACTGCCGCTATCTTTAGTGGTATAAATCGCTGCGTTGCCAATATTCTTGATGTAATCGACTTTGGTTATGAACGTCTCCGATTTGGAATCTCTAATTTGTTCCTCGCCATTCAGCCGTACGACTGAGACGTGCTCCTTGACCCTCATTTCGGTGTCGCTGCGCACAGTCAGAGGCGAGACCGGCTTGATGTACACCGTTTGTGTGGACCGTACTTTTCTGAAGCGCATATCTTTGGGCAAGGTCGAGGCATCTCTGGCCTCCACTGTCATAGTTGGCGTCGCACTCCTCGTTCTTAAACTAGAGTTCATGTTCTTGGGTAGCGTATTCGTGTCCCTGGTGGGCGATATCGGCGTACTCTCGGCCTTAACCAGACCGATGTCGACGAAGAACTTTTTGAACTTTTCCACGAACGTCGGCGACTTCGCTCTGTTCAGGCTACTCGACAGTCTCTCGTTGGAATGTTCTTTGGAGCTCGCTTCGTCTATTCTCTCCGGTATGTTGGTCATGCTCTTGTGTTTCGAGATGTTCGTTCGCCTTCTCCACCTGTCGTCGTCGTCCTCGTCTATGAACGGAATTTCCTGGTAGTTGTTCTCGTTCCTCGTGTCGACCGACGCGTCTTTTAGTATTTTACCGCCGGCGACTTGCGTGCTGGAATCCGCTACGTATATTTGAGGTACGCTTGTGCTGGTATTGTCGGTTTGTATGCCGCTATCCGCTAGGCTCCCGTTGTAAACGTGCGAGCTCCCCGCCCCGGTGCTCAGCACTTTGGTCAGCTGATCCGAGAGGGACTCCATTCGGTCTTGTATCAGGGAAGATCTGTACACGTTTTCCGCGTACGACGTTCCCGGCTCCCGGACCAAGTTAGACATATCGAAGTCTATCCTCCGCGGGAACGGCAATCGATCCATCGTTTTAGTCCTGTCCGACAGCACAGATGGATACTCGGTGGGCAACTGGTGTCTTTGGTTCCACGTGGATATCGTGGTGTCTGTAAAATCGCTCATGCTAGATCTCAGCGAAGACCTAGGTGACAATCTCTGCCTCATATAGTCCGGGTTATAGTCCTTAATAGGTCGCCCGATGACTTTGCTTCCTGTGTAAAAATTACGACGTTCATTATTCTCTCTCTCGCTCACACTACACATGGTACATTTCAGTTTATTTCTCACCCCGGTACTGGATCGTCATGCCGGGCACAAAACAACACCGTTAGCACACACACGAATCGAACTTCGCGGATTCAAACACGTGTATCGCGTTGTCAAAAATCGTTCAAAATTTGTAAAAAAAAATGAAAAAGAAAAGACACAACATCTATAGGAGATTACCGGACAGGAAGTGGGGAAGGGATACTAAAATAAACTGAAATGTATATAATAAAGGTACCAAACAATATTTCACCGCATTCACATTACGGGATGGGGTCTACTACTAGCTACTGGTGATATGTTATTCGTCATGCGGGTAGTTAGAAAATATAGTGCATGCAATAATTTTTCAATAAATGACTTAAATATAAATAAAAAATAAGCTTGTATTTTATATTTTGTAATCGTATATAGTACTTGATGTTTTTTATGATGAAGGTGAAAACGACACATACCTGTATTATCAATCTCTTCCGCGGGTCTCGTAGATGGCTTGGCGATACTCTTTCTCTTCGACGGCGAGTGTTTAAGTGCTGAAATTTTTAAATACATATATTAAAATACAGTCATATAATAAAATCATAGTGCATTATTTCTTAACTGGCGATAAACTCGAATTGATACTGCGTGATACATAAAATGCCAATAAAAAACATTAAGCTGCTTTTTGACTGTGCCTCGTTGTCAAAATAAAAAATGAGCGTTCGAATGTACAAAAAGCTTTGCCAAATTCAAATAAAATCACGTTTCAGTGAAAACCATGCTTCAGATTACATTTCTGAATTTGTTAGACAAAGAGTAACGTTAGAATTTACAATTAAATTTAGAATGTACTGAAAATAGTTAATTGAAAAATAAATATTCGCAGTTATTTATATATAAGTTTTAAGATAGACTTTAGACAAGTATAAAGAGACAGAATAATAGTATCATGAGTATGAAAACTACACACAAGTCTAGCTACGGAGAAAGAAAACCAGAAATCGGACACAAACTAATCGCGAGACAAATGGAGAAAACAGTGCGAATGGAAAATCGACACATAATACAGGACTGGTAGTTCTACTATCGACATTGCTATAAATACAATTTTGTCACTTTAGCATCGTAAAGTGGTAGCAAAATATATAGCAATTTATAACAATCTCCCATTTTGACGGCACAAGAATTAACTGGTAACACATCATGCTAATTTCTCTGTCCTTCACTTACTCAGACCTCCAGAGATCCGCGCCAGAATCCAATTACGGACAATTGTTGGAAAGGAATAAAACACAGGTATTATTCTCAATTGACAAAGTCGGGGTGGGGCGTGCATGACTTTCACATGTTCAAAATAAATAACGTCATGCGAAAAACAGAATTGCCAGAAACAAAAAACTAACATGCCGAATTCAAAATTAAATTGCTTCGAAATAAAATTAAAACAACAAATTGGATTTTAATTGGTAATAAACAAAAAAACATCCACCTGCAAAAGTGAACGCCTACAAGACTTAGGTTTGGGTGTTGGTGTTTTTACTATACTATTTCAAATGAATCGTTTATTTAAGACAAATCTTACAGAACAATATTGGAAGTAGCAGTTAACCTAGTTACTAGCTTCGTGTTACAATTTAATGCAGAGGTAAGGTAACATCTTAACAATACAACGAAAAACTAACAGTGCAGAAAGGAAAAGGCAAATATCGAACTTTCTGCGCTGCTAGCACTACAGGCATTCTCGTACAACAGGGAATAATTCTAATATGTAGTTACCGCTATGATCACTCATGACCAAACTAGAATAAAGATCCTGCACCACAAATGGCCAATTTACAATACATAGAATGTTACTTGAATCATAGAGCAACCCATGGAGTCGTGCCAGAGTTATGCTAATTTTGGTTAGTGTCAACATTTGCTAAGAACATTTCATATGTCGAGTTAGCAAATGAACAAAATGAAAATTATTTGAAAATGTTATAAAGATGTTTTGATTAATAGAGATGTTGACAGATTTTGAAACTGTTTTCATTTTATATAAAGGTAAGTACTTACCTCATTATCACAAAAAATTATATCTATTCTTTATTAATTTATTTAAAATAATAAAAAAAAATACTTATTAATAATTATTACTCTAGTATTTAAATTTCCCGCCAAGCGCTGTCACGTATTCTTGATGACGAAAAAGTGTCTTATTCAAACAAGGCTCCTATATTTAGCTGGTTTGACAACTTGTCTGTGGTTCATCATAGATTGTGACGTAATACAACTGTCACGCGCTATTAGATATTATTTGAAACATATTTTTATTTGGCTATTTTTAATTAATTTACTACGCATACTTAAAATATGATTTTCAGCATGTCTTGAATCTTTTCTATCCCAAAAAAAAATGATATTTGCTATTCATGTCAACATCCCTATTCATTGCATGACACACATTTAGTCACAGTTTTCACCGACTTGCGGCCGAATACTGAAACGCTTCTCAAAACAAGAGGCACTTAACTCTCTTGTGTCCAACTATTGAAATTAAACTCAAGAGTAGGCAGGCAGAACCCTTACTTTTAATAGCATTTGAGAATCCAGCCGATTTGGGCCCTAAAAATTTCGACGTATGGCAATCCATAGAGATTCTGTCATTGAGATTTCTCGGATTAATATTCTCGTTTAGTCACTACCTAGGTTCAGGTATAGACTATAGACCAACA
This sequence comes from Celastrina argiolus, assembly GCA_905187575.2. NCBI lineage: Eukaryota > Metazoa > Arthropoda > Insecta > Lepidoptera > Lycaenidae > Celastrina > Celastrina argiolus. The sequence continues at coordinate 5,241,584 of LR994579.1, read as the reverse complement.
CCCGCCCCGAAACACGCACACAAAGTACTTTAGGTGCCCTACAATACCTATGTAGCTCGTGACCAACGTTCGAAACTTGCGATGGTTCCCTTTGATCTCCGGTAGGTCCACTACACAAGTCAGTATTGAATGTATTAATTATCGTTTATATTTCCATTAATACTAAATAGTTTACATATAAATATTGTGTAGTGTTAGTGTGTATAAAATTACATAATATTACTTGGTGTTTTGGGATTTAAATATGTATTTTGTTTTTACATGTTACTTTTTTCTTCTAGCTCTGTGATCTAATGATCAAAGTTAATTGAAAATATTTAAAACTCAAGGTGTGTTACACAAAACTACTTTAGAATACATTATTCAAACACTTTTTACTCACAAACACAAAGGGTTTATTTATGATTAAATTATAAAATACTTAAATACTGCGGAAGAAGCTTAGGGGTTATTTGTCAAAGTTAATAATGGAGTACAAGATTTAATTCAATATACATGAAACCATATTGCTAATCAGTCTCAGAAATCTTCGTTTTGTCAATGAGAATGACTGACGATGTATGAGAAACGACTATTGCCGAAAGACAGTTTTCTCCTTGGCCTACTGGGGCCCAAATTATTTCTTGAGAAGTATTTGTCATTTCGTATATTGAATTAAAATAAATTACACACATAATTACTGATACTGTGTATGAGGTGTAAGGGTTACGCTACACATAATATCAATAATCAAATTATATAATAAATGTAGCGATGAGTGTATGATAATAAGAAAAGAAAAATAGTAAAGATAGAATATTTTGTATGTTTTAAACTTGATAAATATAAAGTTACTTAATATTATGTTTGTAGTCAAAAATGTAAACAATTTTCAAATTCTATTACGAGTGTAATACTTACTTTTAACGTAAAATTTATATTTATCGATATGCATGTTTTTGTTTGCATTTTTGATATACATACTTATTCATTGTAGGTACACAAAATTATTTATTAAAGTATAACCACTTTTCAAATCGATTTTTTCTATCGCAGTAGCAAGGTAAAAATTAATAACTCCACAGGTTAGATGTAAAACATATTTTAACATACATTTTGTTAGTTTGAAATATTTATGATATAGCGAGTACTTACACGAAGGTATCTTCTTAAACACAGTTTTCCCCATGAAATCGAGGAATCGTTGAGCATAAAAACTCGGCCTGTGTACAGAAACTGTATCCTGAAACCCAAAAAAGAATCTTGTGAGCTTACAACTCCCGTTAAAATGAAGACAAGTCACAGGAATAATACACAAAATGCTTGCACATTTTCCAATTTATTATTTATTTAACATCAAATTTATTTAATTATTACCGGTTTCGACTAAGTCATCATCAGGTGTCCTTAGTCGTATTTTTTTCTTCTTTGCCCGGGTCATGGCCCTGAGTCAAGATGCCATCACTATTTATCGATAACGAGGTTCGAAAACAAAATGTTCAAAAAACTAAACATCGCTAAATGGCATACGAATTCGCTCGTCATTTAGCGAAGCTTATGTCATACATTTTGTTTTCGTACTTCGTAAGCGATGGCATCTTAAATCAGGCCCCTGTAGTTACTGGAGGAGATGGAGATATAATGGTAAGTGCCACGTACCCCGTCGTGTATCATGCTCTTCCACGTGTGCTCGAGCTTCTTGCGCAGGCGGTAGGATTGCAGGATGTCGATGATGCCGAGGAACAGCAGAAGGCGCTCGCCGCGGGCGTTGCGCGCCGGGATGCCGCCAGGCCTGGAATTGTTAAAGAGAATTCTGAGTATATGCTTCATTACTAAAGAGATAAAAAAGAAATAAATTTACAAACTAGCGCCATGGCAGACCCAATTGAGAATGTTCACTAATTTTTATTTTTAGTTCTCCGTATACTCTCCTAAAAAAAATATATTTGTGAATAAATTATTACGATAAGTCGTGTAGTTTCCAAAATATATATTTGTTCCAAATTCTCGACGGGATGACGTCATTTTCAAACACTTTAAATTTACAAGAATTTGAAATGTCTATAAAATGTTCAATACTTAGTATTTTTTAATAAAATAAAAAGAAGTGTGTTTGTATACATACAATAAAAATATGCGCAAAAAAATATTAACGATACGTCATAATAATATAGTTTCTGAGATTTAAAATTTTAAAATTCTCGACGCGATGACGTCATTTTCCAACGTCTTTAACGGGCCGCGAAATTTATATGTCTGTAAAATCAATAATACCTGGACCATTTTATAAACATTATTGTATTTGTATACGTATGTATACATAGCTTATAATATAAGCTTTACAACAGTTTCAAACGATTTTGTATATCCTCGTATCCTCGTATCATTCTCCATTATTCACCAATAATAATAATAGCTCCCCTCACCGATTTCGATGTCGGTATCGGTGATTTCATTGAAACCAGGCCAGCTACGCAGGAGTTATTTTATAGTGCCCAAGTGTGTGCGCAATACACAGAAGCACTCTCTCTTCCTTTTACTCTCATAACCCAGTGGGACGGTAAACCGACACGACTAGCGAGAGATAAGGCGCAGGACCGACTTTTTACATGCCCATCCGACGCATGGATCATCTTGCTTGTCAGACAATCAGGTGATCAGCCTGCATTGTCCTAACCAAACTTGAAAACAACATTTTTTGTTGTTCCAACGCGGGAATCGAACCCACGACCTCCGGGTCGAGAGCGAAGCTCTGAACCACTAGACCACGGAGGCGTTAAAATGGTATATCCTCGTAACCTCGTATCATTCTCCTTTATTCACCAATGGTATATCCTCGTAACCTCGTATCATTCTCCATTATTCACCAATGGTATAGCCTCGTAACCTCGTATCATTCTCCATTATTCACCAATGGTATAGTCTCGTAACCTCGTATCATTCTCCATTATTCACCAATGGTATATCCTCGTAACCTCGTATCATTCTCCATTATTCACCAATGGTATAGCCTCGTAACCTCGTATCATTCTCCATTATTCACCAATGGTATAGCCTCGTAACCTCGTATCATTCTCCATTATTCACCAACGGTATATCCTCGTAACCTCGTATCATTCTCCATTATTCACCAATGGTATAGCCTCGTAACCTCGTATCATTCTCCATTATTCACCAATGGTATATCCTCGTAACCTCGTATCATTCTCCATTATTCACCAATGGTATAGCCTCGTAACCTCGTATCATTCTCCATTATTCACCAATGGTATATCCTCGTAACCTCGTATCATTCTCCATTATTCACCAATGGTATAGCCTCGTAACCTCGTATCATTCTCCATTATTCACCAATGGTATATCCTCGTAACCTCGTATCATTCTCCATTATTCACCAATGGTATAGCCTCGTAACCTCGTATCATTCTCCATTATTCACCAATGGTATAGTCTCGTAACCTCGTATCATTCTCCATTATTCACCAATGGTATATCCTCGTAACCTCGTATCATTCTCCATTATTCACCAATGGTATAGCCTCGTAACCTCGTATCATTCTCCATTATTCACCAATGGTATAGCCTCGTAACCTCGTATCATTCTCCATTATTCACCAATGGTATATCCTCGTAACCTCGTATCATTCTCCATTATTCACCAATGGTATAGCCTCGTAACCTCGTATCATTCTCCATTATTCACCAATGGTATATCCTCGTAACCTCGTATCATTCTCCATTATTCACCAATGGTATATCCTCGTAACCTCGTATCATTCTACATTATTCACCAATGGTTCAGACACGAGAATTAACATCCGACCAAATGTAACAAATCCGTTTCGATGACACATACTTTGAGATTTGCAGCAATACTCATTATACGCTTCTAGTGAAAAGTTGATTTTTAGGAGTAGACACTTTGATATTTGATTTCTAAAGACTGTTCAACTAATCGAATGTTCTATCAAAACTTATGTAGTTCTAGAAAATTCTGTAGACTTTATTATTGTTAAAAAAAAAACAATTTTGAATACTCACGGAACGTCCTCCTCCTCGTCTATGGGCTCGCTTTCCGCTTGTATACTCTCCATTGCGGTGGAGTGCGCTACAAGCCGCTGCCGGTTTATGGACCTGCAATGTCAGACTAGGGTAAACACATCTTATGGCATATCCGCCCTTCACAGTTACCAACGTCACAGTGTACATATAGGTGTTGTAGGGCTACTCTTGAATCAAAAACCACTAGATCAACATTCTATTGAACAATTCTCTCTCGATTACGACGCTAGCGCCAGGTTGATTTGAAATAGAAGACATAAATGGATATGTAGCAAAATTTTGATTTCCAGGAAATTGAGTTCAAACTGTCACTTAAACATCTTAGAATACGTCGTAAAGTATTAAGTACATTAATCTAAAGACCCGACTCTAGAATAAATGTCCTTAATACGTTACTACATATTTAAAAACGTTTACATGACAGTTTAAACTCAATTTTCTGGGTTTTTGTGACATATCACCTTTATCCCTTCGTGTCTTCAATTGAGTGTCGATTTTATGAAACTAAACGCCATGAAAGTAAACCCGCAACTTCATTAGGTCTATAAAATCTACACTCAACTTCAAACTTAGCGCTAGCGTCGTGATCGCGGACAGATAAATATTAAATTCAATTTAATTTCAATCCATTGAAATTAGTTTCAAGCGTAAGCCTACAGTACAGTGCATTGAAGAATACTTTAAGCGGAGACTTCACATGGTCATTGGCATCTTAAACTAGACAGATATTGACAGTGACAATTAGAACTTGAGTAATTAGATTTTGTAGTTAAAGTTTATTTTGTGATAAAGGAAGAAAGGGTTATTTTTGTGATGAAAGTTTACGGGTTACTGAAAAATGCTCGTGTAAGTGTTATTGAAAAAACATAACCGTGAGATCAAACAGGTAAGTAGTAACAGGTATTTCAGTTTTGAAATAATTAAATATGTACCCCAAACACACTAAAACTAATGCTTTTCACTTTTATGTGACGCTACAAAATGATTATGATAGGATTTAAAGTCAGGGGACTATAATTTTCAAAATTGAACACTATATTATCTAATAGTATTAACAGGACATTAGAAATGAACAAATTACATTTAACATTCATTTAACAAAGATTTACAGGAAAAATTACTATTAAGACAGTTAATATTGTTAAGAAGATATTTTATCTAAATAATCCTTGAACATTACTTAATATAACATTCTCATTCAAAATTATTGTACATACAGTATTTAGTACCTAAGGCTGTAACTAAATGATCCGGAATACGGAAGTCCTAAAATATACATTAATGATTGCTAATACTTTAGGGTGTGTATGAGTCCCGTATATAGAGTTGTGGGAGTACAAGTGGAAGCCCCAAAGGGAGATCTCCGACCGAGTGAGATGGTATGTTCGGTCAGGCCGAAGCCCACTGTACTAGTTTTCAGACGTCGTATATATAGCACCGGCCATAGAAAACTTCGATAGCGCGATGCAGGATTGTAGCGCTAGTTGTACCGCCACAGAGTTTACTATGAAAGTACCAGCGCTGAAGAAGGTACTTTTTTTATTAAAAAAAATTACCTCTTTCAGTGCTGGTACTTGTATGGTAAAATTTATGATGTTGGGGCATTTCTGATACAAACATGAAACTCAAAAGTATGTCTTTCAGTGCTGGTACTTTCACAGTATACTCTACATAGGAGGCACATACACACCCTAAAGTATTATCACTCATTTATTTTACACCTTTTACACCCTGTCTACGACTAGGTTCTAGAACTTCACTAAGAACTAACGAAATGTACAAACTAACAAACGTTAGTAGTCACGTATAATGTTAGGTCTCATGCAAGTATTAGTAGGTTCTATGTTGAACTGTTAACAAGACAAGAACAGCAGTAGTAAGAATGAGAGTCTATGTTTAACTGACGCAAAGAACCAGCCACATAACTGACACCAATAAGTTTTGAGTACTATATTATCAAAAAAAACATAACTGACACCAATGATAAAAATTTTGGAGTACCATTTTAGTTATTATGAACTGAAAATATAATTTTAAATGAAGGTTATAAACATATAAGGTGCCAACTACAAAAAAAGCCCTAGTGAGTAGAACCGGTTCTTTGCATATTAGTATAGAACAGGACAAACAGAAAGCGTATAAAATATAGGTCGTACTGTGTTCTTTTTACTTGCGTCCGGAAATCTTCCTTTCTTTGTTCCGATCTGAAATTGGTTGCAAAAGATATACCATCACCATTTTGCTATGTACAAAAATACTTTTATATGTTACAAACCATCTAATAGAAGTTTGATATGTTTAGGATACTAAGGGCATGGTTTCACCAAGCAATGTTAAAGTTAATCCTTCGTTAAATATCATGTTGTTCCTCTCGTAATTCCAATCAATGAATGAGAAGGCATGGTATTTTAACATGCCGTTAACACTAACATGCGTTGGTGAAATCGGGACTTAATCCAAAAATACATAAATTTACATTAACACTGTAGTCTTATTAGTGTAAACCAATAAATGCTTTAATAACACGGCTTGAAAACTTATTTATAATGAATAACTAATCTAGAATTTCTTGTAAGCAACCATTAAAACCCTCTGATATTACTTCAAAAGTGCCCAACCAAGGCTCTCTCTGTCTGATCCGCAACAAAATTAACTAGAAGAAATTGCCTTAGCTAATCTTGCGTATCTCTAGTCTGAAACTGCAATTATCTTAACAGAAATATGATGAGAAATAAAATTTACTTGAGAGACTTGTATAGCCAATCAACTAGCAACTAGATATTCCATAGCCTGCCTACCCTAAAGGATAAATAGCCTAGCCTACTCCATGACGTACCTGGTCCGATTAAGTCTGCTCTTAGCTCCTAGCCTATCAACTAGCATCTCGATCTTCCTTAGCCTGCCTAGCCTCTTTAGCCGATCTAGCCTATTGTACCCCGACATACCTGGTCCGATTAAGTCCGCTCTTCTTGGGCTCGCCGTCCTCATCGTCGCTCTGGCCGGAGTCAGCTCGGTTCCTCTCCTCGGCCTTCTCTCTCTGCGCCTCGTCCAAGTTGTGTATGCCGACAAGCAGGGAATAGTCCATTATCTGGAACATTTAACAATTTTATTGGATTTTTATATTATAAACTACTCAAAACAAAATAGGGCCCACCACGATTTTTTCACAAAAAGTGTAATACATGTTGCTTTCAACTTATTTATGGGCCAGTTCAAGTGTTTCACCGTAAAACTTACATGTTTATGAGTTCTTATCGATCTTTTGAACAACACTTTTTTTAATTTTTACCCTCAAGTGGCCAGGCAAAACAAATTGAGTAAAATCACCCAATGCACAATTTCTTATTCAGTTGTATTCCGACTATCGTTACAGACGCTTTTTGTTTTGTTTTACTGTTTTTTTAAAAGAGTTACTAGAGCACGTTATAATGCCACGTATTCGGAACCATATGAACATGGAAAGTGCTTCAAGAGCTGTGGTATTGTTGCAAGAGGGAGAGTCACAGCGAGCAGTAGCATTACGACTTGGATTTTCACGACGAGCGATCAGAAATGTGTGGGAACGCTATCAGGAGACTGGCAGTGTAGCTAGGAGACCTGGATCAGGTAGAACACGATCCACAACGACTCAAGACGATCGATTCCTTCGATTATCTGCCCGTAGAGAGCGCACCGTCACCGCCCGTGCTCTACAAAATCGACTCCGGGAAGCCACTGGTACGCTGGTAAGTGACCAAACGGTCCGGAACAGACTGCATGAAGACGGGCAACGATCCAGAGTGCGTGTTGTGCGCATTAAACTCACGAGGGCTCATCGTGCAGCTCGTCTTAGGTTCGCACGTGAGCGTTTGGATTGGACCATGGACAATTGGAGGACTGTACTTTTCACAGATGAGACAAAAGTTAAGTTTTTAAGTGATGACAGACGCATACGAGTGTGGAGAAGAGAAGGTGAACGCTTTACCAACCCTTGCATCCGCGAGACTGATCGGTTTGGGGGGCCCAGTGTTATGGTGTGGGGCGGTATCAGCTTAATGGGTAAAACGGAGCTGGTAATTTTAAACGAGGGTACCGTAACTGCTGCCAGCTACGTCGAGCGTGTGGTCCGACCTCATATCGTCCCCTATGCACAACGTGTGGGCGATAATTTTATTCTTATGCAGGATAATGCTCGTGCGCATACGGCTCGCCTAACCCAGAGGGCTCTATCTGAAGCCAATATCTCAGTTTTACCGTGGCCGGCAATGAGCCCCGACCTCAATCCGATCGAACATTTATGGGACCAGATGAAAAGAAGCCTAAAAGCTAATTATAGTGAAGTGCACAGTGAACAGGAGCTCATAAACGCTTTAAAAATGTGCTGGGAGCAAATACCCCAGGAAAATGTCACCCACTTAATTGAGAGTGTCCCAAACAGGCTCAGAGAGTGCGTTCGTAGTAGAGGAGGACCCACTCGATACTAGGACACCCCTATGTAACCCGCCCTATTTGTTAAATTACCAAAAATAAAACTTGAAATAATTATTTTTTATGTAAAATTTTTCATTTTTCATGTTAATGAGTATTTTTAAGAAAATTAAAGTTATTTTCATTATTTTATTGTTTTACCCAATTAATAACACTTTACCCTCACTATATCTACCCATAAATAATATATTTTTTTAATAGTTTTCTTTGCCGATGAAAAAAACAAAGTGGGCCCTATTTTGTTTTGAGTAGTTTACTAACGGACCACACTATGGTACGATATCCATCCTTAAAATATTATAGTAGTTTCAATTTATATTCAAATGCAAATCATTTTTGCATCCGTCACAAAGTCCTCACAAACTTTCTTATCTATTCCTTAAATTTTTTTCCAGCCTTTCAAAGCTTCCATGAGAAACCTCACATTTTTGACATTGTATTAAGTTCACCTTAAAACTCTCAAGAACTCTGCAGTCCCTCTGCATGGTCTTAATGAGGGCGTTGTAGGTGTCGGCCTCCAGGAATATGCCCTCGGCGTGGTGCTCCATAAAGTCCAGGTCCTTGTATGTCGGCGACCTCTTCTGCCGCTCCGATTTGTTGGCCTGCATGAACAAATGTTACCTTTAGCATTTGAGACAAGAAAAACATCGAATAACTTACACCTTATAATACAGTATAGTACGTCCGAGATAAATTTAACTCAAACGTAAATAAAGCCGTCTTGATGATACATCCATAGATTAGTCAGTGATGCCAATTGGTCAATATTAATGCAATGATTTTATTGTTGGCTACATGAATCCATAGACTATAGACTGTTTTCTACAGGCGGCAGTGTCAAAATAGCGTATTTTTACGGAAAAGGTTTTTCATTTGATGTTTAAATATGTTAATTATTGATTAATTGTTATATAACGTATTGGATAATAAAGTATGATCCTTTAATATACCTGTGAAAGTGTTGATAAGTGTGCACGAATATGTGAAAATTTCGATGTCTTCTGTTTGTTTACCTTTAGGTTACATTTATCAGGGACGAACTATAGTATAACCCTTTCTTTTGACTTAGTCTACAGGCAGATAAAAAGTATAAAGAGAGTCAATTTGGGTTTTTAATTTTTATAACTCTTCCCGTTCACAGTTTACACAATACAGGTAATGATTAAATAATATACTAAAGTAACCGCAATTATTATTAAAAAAAAACTTTAACCCGAAATCGTTAATAAGCTCGAATTGACTTTCAAGTCTTTGACAAATCAACTTTCGTCAAAACAGTTTCCTGTTTTTTAAAGGTTGCGAATATTTAAGTTATTTTTTATTTTGATCCTTAACTCGACTAGAGTTACAACTTACAATAACTACAATTTGTATCATAAAAATTATAACCCGACGTAAATATAGCCTACGTAACTTTCACTTTCATAAATAATCTATTTCCTTATTAAACAAACATAAATACATAGACTTTTTAACCCCCGACGCTAAAACCGACGGGGTGTTATAAGTTTGACGTGTTTCGGTAAATGTGTATGTGTATATCTGTGGCAGATAATCGTTGCTCCCAAACGAATTATCAGATTTTAATGCGTTTTTTTTTTTGTTTGAGAGGCGAGTCGAGTGTTCTTACCAATTTTTGGTGGAAATCAGTTGAGGTCTTCAAGGTCATCAGGTCCTTTATTAGGTGGGGTGTTACACGCTAATTCGGAGTTTTTTTTTATTATTTTTAATTTAGTTTACGTTCCTCACCGTCGTCCTATACAAAATAAAAGTTCTCTCACCTTTCTTTTGTAAGTAGACCCTTTAAGGTCGTACTTCTGGTGTAGTTTGACGAAGGAGGGCAGCAGGTTGTTCATGGCGACCAGGCGAACGTTTTTACTGTTGCACTGGTAGCAGTACAGTCCGAAGAACTTTGGTAGTAGCGTGCGTGGGTTCTGCGGAAGAGTAGAGATAGTTTAGTATAAACTGATCAATAATCAATGTGCGGTTCTTATTGGCTATTCCCAGTGGGTTTTACTAGGCTTTGGTAATAATCTCTGTTCACGTTCATACCACTCAATCTGGCCCCGTGATTACTTACCGATATGCAAAGAACTGTGTAACTGGTAATGGTTTTCATACTATACACATATTTAAGATTTTTATAATATTATACACATATTTAATCTACGATCCAGGAACACAGAAAACGTTCAGTTCTCTCGCTAGAATTCGTAACTGCGACATGCGCCACAGAGGTGGTCGTTTGGTTCAAACTCTCACGTGGTCGAGGTTTAAGTAGTAGCTTAAATCTTGAAATAGGCAGCAGCGTTTCCGCGGACATTGTTTTAATACTGCGCTCGCCTATCCGCCTGCCAAGCATGGTGAGTTCAGGCAAATACTTTGGAGGAAGTCCAGAAGTGTACGGCATCTTCGACTCTCACCTGATCGAGGTTCAAGTAGTATCCGGGCAGCAGCTTCTGCAAGAACTCGCCCTCCTTATGCTGCACTGTCTTGATGATGAACTCGTCGTCGTTGGTCAGGTAGAAGATGGAGCCCGACGCGCCAGGGTTGGACAGCTCGCGGAGCGGTGCGCTGCACATCGACATCTGCGACCAACAACAAAGAATAATAAGTGATGTTATTGAATGTTTATTTATTATGAAAATTATGTGGTTCTTGATGGAAATAGTAGATTTCTACCTGCCTACGCCTGATGATGACTTAGTCAAAACCGGTCGTGTATTTTTATAAATCTGTTAATTACCTAATTAATATAGTGGAAAAAGTGCAAGTACAAATTTGTGTATCATTACTGTGTAATAATAAATAACCCCGAATTGCCAAGCAGTGATCACGGTAATGATGTCTTTATTCATCATGTCAGCTTTTTGTTAACAAAAACAACTACGATGCCACAGAGACACAGGCACACACACAGACATACAAACCAACATACACACACAGACAGACGCACAAAACTTTTTTTCGCTGGAGTTGAAAATAAATAAAATCAAATTGAATAGACATTTTGTCTTGCCGGGCGCTTAAAGTATGTGGTGTAGAAGATTAGTTAGTTTAATAATAATCTATTTGACATAACACATTAATAATACCTGTACTTTTTTACTTGTTGTGACATAATCGAGATATAATATTCAAATAGTTAATTAAAATAATCGATGGTGTTAATCATAACTTGTTTATTAGATTCTATAAATAGCGAAAATTTTATAATATACTAATGTTGCGTAATTTATGTTTGGTACAATACACTAAATTCTGCTTAACTTAAATCGCATTATAAACTTTCATTGATGTACAAATTTAAATAGCTAGAGGGAGCTTTTGTAGGTAACAAATATAATACTGATTTCAATAGAGCAACGGACTACAAAAAGTATATCACAAAATCCGTCATATTTGTATGGTGGAAAAAGCGGCCCACTTGGCGAGAACCCCTATGTGAAAGCAATTGCTAATGTGACTTGTACCACTACTATGTAATAAACCTGTTATCTTTATGATATGTATCTGTAAATATTTTCTAATACACTAATGCTACACCAATGTTAGCAAACATTCATTAAATACTGACATGAAATAAAAACATTACCGTGCAAAGTTTTGTTTTGTTTACTTACGGCCGAATAATGAAACAGGCAGTCACTACCACTGCTTGGCGGAATGACTGGGGCAGCATGCAACTCTAGCTAGCGTCACTTATTTTAATTACCGTTCCAGTATTTATTTATCTTTATGAATTTTATGTTTCAATACTAATAGTTCTAACAAAACTAAACAAAAAATTGTTATATAGCTTATAAAAAATTGTTAAATAGCTCACAAGTCTTCAGTATTTTGATTCTTCAAAATATAAACCTTAGGTGAATTTATATCACAAATCAAACAAATGTATTATAGAAGCAATAGTGTACAAGTGAATATTGTCAAAATATTGCTTATGAAAAAACAAATGCAAATAAATAAAATGATACATAAGCAAAAGTGTTAGGAATTAGGTTTTGTTAAAAGATCATTGATTTCAAGAACAAATCTACAGTAATACTAATCTAATCTGTCCCCCGCTCTCAAGTGTAACAGATGTGTTTTATGTGATAATCTATGACAGCCATTAAAATTACTCACAAACAGTACGGCGCGGCGCGGCGGCGGCACCTTTTAAATCTCATAAATTTCTGCTTTAATAGAATAAGCAAATAAAATGGATATTCTTAAAGATTACTCATAATAGTGATATGTGTAGAACACAAAAACTACTTAAAAATTATACTAGAATAAAAAATAAAGGAGAATAATATTTTTTTTTAATTAGTGGTTTAATATAAATAACAGGAATAGAAATAAGTTAATAGAACAAGCTTTACTTTAAGAATCAAAATTAAAACACTGTGAATTTTTCGCTAGATATTACTAGATTTTATAGTATGTCATTTAAGCGAAATTTATTGTTGCGACTATGAATCCATAGACTAATTATATTCTAAAGTCAAAATGGCGTATTTTTACTGTAAAAGTTTTTCATTTGACGTATAAATATGTTAATTATTGTTATAAAATGTAATGGATAATGAAGTGTGATGATTTAATATTCCGGTGTTGACACTTGTCACACTTGTGCACAATAAATTTGTTTACTCTTAGGTTAAATTTATAAGGGACATACTATACTAAACTGTAGCTAGCTAAGTGCAATATCATCAGCGATGTCATAAAACTACACCAGCCGTGTAAATTTCATTCATGAACGTTATCAGAGGCCTACATTGTTGTACACGACACTGATAAGAAAATATTTCGAAACGTTTCATTTCAAATGTGTGTAAGGTTTAATGATAGGCTTCCCAGAAGAGTACATACAGCATCTTTTCCACCACTTCTATCTCGATAGCGAGATAAAGGTATAACACGAGCCAAGATTTGAGCTGTACAAGTAGTTATAACACAGTATTATTTTGGTTTTTAAGTCGGCAAAAAAGCCCATGTCTTTTATGGCTAATAAAAAACAATATTTTTTGCTATATTAGTACATCATATAAAAAAGTAGACACGTAATAGGCAGTAATTCTCCGTTTTACAATCTTAATTTGTACAAATACTTCTCAGTTTTATTATCATTCCACTAAGATTCTTCAGCTCCTTTTCCAAAAAAAAATCAAAAACCCACGAGCAGCATCTCTCGCACTCGTTTGGCTTTGCTTTTTTTTTTTGCTTTGAGCTTGAAAATAGCTAACCACGAAGCGTGTAAGCGGATGGACGAGGACTGTCCAAGATCGGGATCGTTGGCACCAACATTCAGAAGTGGGCATAAACTGATGACGATGAAGCATGTAAACTTACCAGAAAATCGTCCGGCTGTATGCCGAACAGATCCCGAAAGTATCGGAAAGCGATCGGCGCGTACGTCTTGAACTTGAACTCGGAGTAGTGGTGCGCGGGCGTGTGGTTGGAGCCCTCGTGCGGGAAGTTGGTCGTCTCTACCGTCATGAAGTCCTGCATCAGCAGATCGCGCTCCGGCTTCGACGCCAGCCCGCCGATCGCGTGTTGGATGCCTGGAACGGAGAATATACGGATTAGATACTATATTTGTATGGAAGGTAACATCCTCGCGACAGCGCGGGTCACCATTCTAATACCAGGAGGCTGGAAAATCGACTATCAGCCAGCCCGCAAGCACGCGCATGATTTGACAGACAGACAATCTAACCGACATCTCAGCCACAAGAATTGGGACCCTAGTGTTGATCCATAAGCACCGGTAATCGCTCATCAGGTTTATGTACTCTTTTGCTCTTTACGCCTTTAAAACAAATATACCAAATACTGAAACGCCAATTATTTTAGGGTCTCTTAGAAAATAATCTTACAAGAATAACCGAATTTATATAGTAGAGCAGACAAGACTGAGCCCCTTTAATTAGAGAATACAGGGTAGGCGTTACGGGTAACAGTTACTAATAACAGAAAACTTTGTTAATAATACAGGTAATAGCCGAAATTTTCGAACTTATCTAATACTTGTTAACGCAGCTAATTGCAACCTTATCGCGAAAAGTGAACCGATTTTCTGTTACGCAACAATAGTACATTTTAAATCTGGCCTTGATAATAAAAGCATCATCGTAAAACCTTGAACCCTTGATACCTGACATTGTATGAACTTTCGCTGATCTGCTGCCAAGGAAAATGACCAATAAACTAGAACTATAAATGAAACCTTATGCATTTTTCTCAAGGAATTTAAAACGTCTTAGAATCTTAAAATTTTTAAAACCTTTGCAAATCAAAGCATAGCAAGACTGAATCATTTTGCAACCAAAACGAGTGTTGCATATAATATGTAAGACCAAGATGAAAAACCTGGTTCTGAATATAAATAGTCTGGTAAGAATTGGCGAATTATCCTCAGTAAAAATGTTGCAACAAGCGTGCGTTTCATGCATCACACAAATCGTTGAATACCGCCAGCCAGGAAGTCGCGAATCCAAGGTTGCTATCGTTCAATGCCAACTGATATTGTCCTCAAGGGAAAACCACGTAGGTACCAGCAAAAACCATTTCAAAACCAAAAGGTCTATTCTCTAGAGATAGTGACGAGGTGAGTGGTAAGCCCTTGGGTCCAACACCTGCTCGGCCAAATACAACGCAGGCATTATTTGATATTTCACGAGGGTTTTCTGTAAGGCCATTAGCGCCCATCGCACGTACAGTTCGAACCGCGGGAAATAGCAGGCGCACTTCTAACCCGCGTTCCGAAACTGTAATTGAGAATGGCCGATAGTCAGATCTTGCATGTCAATGACATTACATTTTCCACCGCTTAGGCACAGTATGACAATTAGGCCGTCCAAGCAGGTTCAAGTGGATGATTTTCAGCGCGACAGTTTGATCCGCAGTGCTGTCCAAACTGATTCGAGTTTATTCAGATTCTATCGTACCGCGTACCTACTTCCGAATAAATTGACGTTTATTTATTTGATTCTCAGTTGATTGTCTATAAATGGTCAGGAGTACAAAAAGTTACGGTATAACGATTTTGTTTATCCTGGTTAGTTTTAAAGTAATCCACCAAAGAAACCCCAAAAGCCTCGAGATTGAGATCGAACTGATTCAATTCTAGATAGTGTCGGGAGTAATCCTGCTGATTCGACATCACAGTCAGATGCTCGATCAGAAATATACGTGTGCACCGTACAGGGTGTTCCGGTATCTCGTCAGTCCATATTCCTTAGGTATAGATGCGTGTCTCACGTTTATCACGTCTGTGGAATTTTAAGCCAGTTAACTAATGACTGCAAATTGCATCAACCTAATTCTATAGTAGAGTAAAAATTGTTATCTCTACAAATTTTTATTTAATTTTAATTTTAGGACTTTTATAATTTTTTTCTCTACTAATACTATAAAGATATATTGTTTCTTTGCATTTAATAGGTTCAAAAACTACTCGACTGATTTCAATAAAATTTGGAAAAGATTTAGAGTAGACCACTGGGGATATAACATTGGCTACTCTTCATTTCAGCAAAATACGGCCATTCCTGTAGTAAATTTACTTTTGCGCAGTCTCGTGCTACGTCTAATTTGTAATATGGCAAAATTAATACAATTACAAGTAGAACGTTGTCTATGAGCACAAACAAAAATATTAGTACATAGTAAATACCAACGACTATTTTAAATATTATACAAAACTACGTCCCATATATAAAACAAATATTATTTACACTGTAGCAACCCAGTAACGTTACCTAAGTCTTTGTTTATACAACAAAATTAACGGTAAATATTATTCGCATTCGAAAACGCCACATTCGCGTTTATCACATGTAACTCCGCTGTCCTAATGATAAACATTTCATAATAAACTACTATAAAAAATTTCATATCAATAATATTTTTAAAATTTTTTATGTTCAAGGTTCACACTACACTCTAGTGCAGCCATACTCAACCATATTTTTATAGGGGCCGCAAACATGTGCCAGCCATGGTGCATGGAGGGCCGTGAGCTAAAACCATTCACTAGGTATTGATTGAAGTGTAGGTAATTCCAATGAATGAACTGATGAAATGATTAAACACTCTTTCAAAACTTTTTGAAGATTTGCTAAGGGCTACGATCTTATTTGTTAAAAATTTAAATGGTTTTTTTTTTTTACTTCAAATGGGCGAATAAAGAGGGCCGGTGAGCCACATGCGGCCTGGGGGCCGCAGATTGAGAATAGCTGACTCTGAGCGTCGGGTAAAATGTCAGCGTCAAATTTGGCAATTCGACACTCCTTTGTTCGATTATCAGCTCTATTGTATAATCTCAGGGTTCTACTTCCAGAAACTCTCCGTATGGGGATATTCGGAATAAAATAGTCCCATCCTTAGGCGTCAGCCTCGAATTTTGCGGGCAGCGGGGCGGGAGCGGCGGCGGCGCGGGTGCGGTACTAGTTACCCGCTCCCGCGCCGCTGTTTTCCAGAACCGGCCCATTTGATTTTACGCAAAAGATCCTGCCGCTCCCGCGCCGCCGCCGCTCCCGCCCCGCTGCCCGCAAAATTCGAGGCCGAGGCCTAAAGCTGAGAATAACACATGCCCGCACCTTGCACGCGCCCGCTACTGGCATGTAACTAGCATACAAGTAGCTGGCACATCATTTACTTGAATGCTCGTTGAGGGAAATGACGAGGGGGGATGCCAAACTGATACGTTTGTACAAACGCAATAGCTACGCGCATTCCATTACGGACAGAAAGGGTAGCATGTTGCATGCCAGTATTACTTGCAAATGTATCCCGCATTCCATTACGGACAGAAAGGGTAGCATGTTGCATGCCAGTATTACTTGCAAATGTATCCGCAGTGTGCCAGTTACTCGTGCATGGCAGTGACTTTAATGCCAGCTCCTGTCCCGATTCACTGGCATATATCCCCAGCTTAAGGGTGTGAACTGTGAATGGCTTATAGGAAGCACGAACAAAGGGGAGCGCGGCACGTGTAGGGTTTCTGGATTACGTATTACGCTCCGGAAGACTTAAGGGACACTTTTAATTCTAAACCCTTGATGTTCGTTTGATTCGACGACCTCTGTGGCGCGTCAGTGCTCCTGGGCAATGGATGCATAGTATAAAATTCCCTTAAATATTACAAAACAAAGTCCAAAGTCTGTGTTCTCGATAAACTCAAAGACCGCCTATCTTCTATATCTTAATGCCTTTTTTGCACCAATGATTAAAGGTTCTTGAGGAATGTTTTAGTTTATTACTTGTACACGGAGACGCTTCTGTCAGTGCGTCGCGGTACGTAGGTCCCTGGAACAGCTAGTTAAATGTATTTTACAAGTAATTCAAGAACTTAACACAGGGCCAGATTGACGTCGTGTAAAAGCGTCCATAGATATACAACGAACATTCTGGAAGCTATTCCATTAAGCTCTCAAAATAACGGCTCTGAATACCAAATCAGGAGAGATGTGTGGGCGCGTACAAAAGTAAGGCAATTGTATACAAATCTGTAAACTGGTCCGAGTGTTCGTCATACGAAAATGCGTTGGTTGCATTTCAACTCTCGTTTGCCAAAGATTTTACATTATCTTCTCATAAGTTTGTAGAAGTCCGGAAGTCCTAGGTTAAAATTTTTGGAAATAACAAAAAAGACGTCGAAATAAAAACGTTGGAATAATCTAGTATTGTTAAGTTTCAAATATTGCCAACGATGCCCTTTGTAAAAAAAATCAACCCTGTATAAGAAATCGTATAACATCGGTACTTGATGAAAACTGTGCCTCAGCATCAAAATCATGACAGACATGAATCACGATCAGATGGCGAACTTATCTGGTTACCATTAAAATATGTATAAATAATAAGTAATAAACAAATGAGTCCCATGACGGAATTAGCCAAATGAATCATATTATCTGTGTGTGCACGTGTCACCCTATTGTTAACGACATCGACATAACTGCATGCTGCATAGGCTGCGAGTTACGACATAGGCTCGCCGCGGTCGCAAACGGGCGACAGACATCCGCGTCCAGCCGCCAGACTTGCCGTCGCAGCTCAGCAGTGATATTATCTGAGATTGTTTTGCGTATGTCGACAGCTGAATCCGCGGTGAGTATCAAATTTCGAAGTTCACAGTATGGGAAATTTTACACTCACCGCGAATTCAGCTGCCGAGATACGAAAACATTCTTAGAGAATAGCACTGCTGCACCTTAAGAGAAATACAAAATAGCAGCTAATAAAAACTACTAATACAAAAAATAAAATTACGTAGAACTACACGCTCTCTATAAGCCACATTATAATGTTAAACACCCTCTATACTTAAAGATTTTCAAGAGCGTATGCGCCTTATATCAATAAAATGTTTATTAGTAGATACCATCTTAAATAACGTCTGTATTATACTGTGTTTAACTCTTTATTGGTAGGGGGTAATAATATAACAAAGTTGTATATCAGTAGTGCGACAGCTATAAACCTAGTCTGTCGCCAGTCTGCGCTGAGCCATATTATGCTCGAATGGATATATTGGATATATTTAATTTCATATATTGGATTTGTCATAAGGTTCGCTTAATGATAAGCGAATTCGTATGGAAAAACGAAAATTCGACATAAACTTCGCTAAGTGACTTACGAATTCGCTTGTCATCTAGCGAACTTTAAGACAAATCGCATACATTTTTGTTTTCGAACTTCGTAAGAGATAGTATCGATGGCATCTTGAAGTAGGTTAAGTGAGGTTCTTCGAAAGGGCTAAGTGAAGCAGATAGAAATGGAATTATAGGGACGCCACGTCATTGGTACACATTTAAATAGTATTCAAACGTAAAACGGCCCACCAGTAGTCTAGATTCTGAAGATATTATGCAGTAACCTACTGTGCAACGCAGCTGGTGCGTGAAATGCAAAACACGTGCAACACAACCGTTATCTTATTCTGCTGATCGTTGAAATCTAATAAAAAATGCATTCAGATTTGTACAAGACCATCTCACACACGGGAGCAGAAATTCCTCACATTTTCCTTGCTTAGAATCACCCATTGACTACAAAACAAAATCTCCTCGGCAACAATATAAAAGCTAAGAGTAAAAAATTATAATTGAAATTAAAGTGTAATAATGATATTAACTGTAAAATCCTGAGAACACCTTGACGTAATAGTAGTGGTACAAATAATTACAGAAATGCAGACAGCCAGCAGTCAACGCAATTAGTCATGAGTTTACGGCAGTTATCTTACAGACTACAGAGTTCCATGGAATGACATCATCGGGCTTTTAAGGGGAATGAGAGTGAGAGGGTGACCAGGCTCTAGCCTAGACTCTTTATAGTCAGCATGCGTAATCGGCCCAGGAATTACGCACAAAGCAATCAAACAAGCAGGGCTAATATTCCAGTTTATGCCATAGTTACACGTGTTAAAAAGAGTATGAATACCATTTTAATATATTATATCTAGCAATATCCCGCGAAACATGATAACCACAACCTGCAACCAAATGAGTGAGTGTACGCATATATAGGGATGCGTTCAAAGCATCTCCCTCCTTCCCACTCTGCTTGTGCGTACACTAAATTAGCAAAAACGTGAAAACTCCGTCACACAAGAAATAATGTTGACACGATCGTGCAAAGCCCCACATCACCATGCAGGTTGCAAAACTCTAAAGAAAAGAGCATGTATATTTAAACTGACGAATCATCCAGGCCAATTTAAAAACGATACCTTTCAACCTTAATTTCTTTCACCACCCCCTCTATCTACGCACAAAGAGCAATTTTAATGCGATGTATTCAGAATCGATTAACACGTACCGGCTGGTATCGCTAATGTGGCGATGTGGGCCAGTGGGTAACCGGTACAATTCCTCGCGGACGTACGGGGTGAAAACGACATGTTAACGGCCCGTGACTACTACTTACTACACTTCTCACTCAGACCAAACCAAAATTCATCAGCGTCGTGGGTTTATCTTTGTTGTTTACGGAGAATTGGGTTTCTTAGTCGGTCAGTTTCATGAGTCATTTAAAATACTTAAAGTATCCGATAGACCTCGATCTTACGAATGCCTGATTGTACCTTCTGCCACAGATTATTAGATTGTTACGCTTCTGCCTTGTAAGTCAAAGGATTTCGATAAAGCTTAGAAAAAAAATGCTGATGACTCATAATAACTAGTGAACGACCATGCCAAATGTCCACGAAGTGTCAAGAATTGTTTAAATTGATTTTGACCAAAAAGCCTTGATTGTCATCAGTCGTAACAAATTGTATCAAAAAAGTAAAAAACCTTTATACAATTAAACCAAGAAACTTCTATTATTCCACAGCGTCATCAATTAAAAGTTAGTAGTAGTACCTAGTAAGATAGATAAATTGAAAAAAATGAATTAAAACACATAGAACGACATCGGATGCTCTGGAAACTAGGTTACCTGGATGGATGAATTACCGCTCGTGTTGTATAGCTATACGTATTATGATTGTCGTTTTCGACTGGCGACTGCATCAATTGCGATGAAAATAATAAAAACTGAACTGCAGCCTCTGGTATGTGTTCATAGGCGGCCATCTTTTACTATCAAATCCAATAGTTTATCCAAACCAAAATCGTAATCGAGGATGGCGTAATGTGTGGTTCTATTTTGTTTCAAACTCGTTCCAATTAGGAATTGTAACCGTCATGTAGCCAGGTTAATACTTGAAACGAATTCAAACTTCGTACTTTACCTTCCTCTTCAGACTCCACTTAAAAGTTATTTATACATTTCCTTCTGGCGTCCGTCTTTGAATCGATAACAGTTTTGGCAAGAAATATCCTACACTGGCGACTACATAGACCATTAATTACTATACGTTTTATAAAATACCATAAAAGCAAATTAAAAATGTCTATATCAGTTTTTACTTCCTTAAAATATTCAAAGACTACATCTAAGAGTTTGGAAATAGAGGATTACTTTACAAAACAATCGGGCTTCATTTCAAAATAAAAAGAATCTTCAATCTAAGTATAAGGTAATAAGTGTGAGCATAAATTGTTGATTAAATCCTCTACATTCTTGTACTAATAATTCCTTAAAATGTTACGACAAATTTAATTATATAACCAACAACAAGAGAGAAACTGTTCGCTGGAGCAGGGGAAACAGTGAATACCGAATTGACAAAACTACAATATTTGAACACCTAACAATAGACACGTACAATTGTTGTCCTGACCTCTACAGATATAAAAAGATAAGGTACAACAATTCTCAACCATGTTTTGAACAATGCAAAAAAAATGGCTGACGCGTTAATTCCACTGACGCAGATCTTACGATAGACGTAACGCGTTAATTTGTAAAAACGAACGCGTGAAACAATTAGCTAAGTGTATGGACGCAATTCTGTCTAGTTCGTGGTAACAATATAGTAGGAAGGAAGAATACATTACACGCAACTGAAAAGTAGTCGCCCGAAGACATTAATGCATTACAATCCTTGGACAATGGATGGTAATAGTATTCATGACCTGGATGTAAAAATCTTTCTCTGATCATCATCGTAATCATCATCATACTTTCATCTATGAAGTCCGCTATTGGACTCAT
This sequence comes from Celastrina argiolus, assembly GCA_905187575.2. Classification (NCBI taxonomy): domain Eukaryota; kingdom Metazoa; phylum Arthropoda; class Insecta; order Lepidoptera; family Lycaenidae; genus Celastrina; species Celastrina argiolus. The sequence goes on along the minus strand of LR994579.1, from coordinate 5,219,474 downwards.
AAACCTCCACCAAAATATTTCATTTATATATTCGCCACGTTCGGCCGGCGTGTTGGTGAGCGCAGTTTTCACATAACAGTCTCCGCGAAAACGCCCATTATAATATGTTAGACGGAATAATACCCATTTCCGGATATATATCCCGTCTGTCGCCTTTCCTATACCCACGGGAATACCGAAGTGCTTTTCTTTCTCCTGCACCCCAGGGGTAAACTCATTTTTTATGTTTTCCGTTTTCTCTGATAATCTTATTAAAATATTTCGGAATCATTCCCTGAAAGCTATGTATTTAAATGTTGGATTTCGGGTCATAATCTGTCCTTTCAATAGGACTTATTTTAGATGTCCATTGCCCAGTCGACGGATAAGCCCCCTCGTGTCACGAGGAGCAGTTAATCCGCCACAAGCGAACGACCTCACCACAAGATCACTTGAGGTTTGCTCAGTCTCATTATATCGTGGGAATGCATTACATAACGCCTTGAGAAACTAGTTTCTGAGAAAACGTCAACGTTACAGGGCTGCTGGAGTTAAAATTACCTAAAAATTTACGTCAATTGGACACGAGAAAATTATTTTTAGCTAATCAACGAGTAAGAAAGATGGGGGCGAGATGAGCATAATTTGATTTGTATGGGTTAAAGGAAGAATATACTTTTAGTACAGCACTTTTTTTCAGTTATCTTTTCTGGGTAAATATAAATATCCTGCCCTGCGTCATAATTTTGTACTGTTTTCTCGTGTAAAACCTTCAATTTGCTGCTTAAATTTAATATTGCGAAATCGCCAAGGACATGTGAACATAAAATTCTAAGAATATTATCCTGGTAAATATAAAAACTTAAGCGAACGAATATAATCCATGTATAATAAATAATAATCGCCCGAATGCTGTTTTTGTTGAGTTTATATACTGCATTAAAACAGCGTTAGCTGGCGCGGTTTAATTTTAAGTTGTGAGTAAAACTGGTTTCCAGCGGTACAGAGAACACAATCGCAGTCAAAGGTTGATTATTAATTTAATTACACCTATCATTCCTGCGCGAGATTATTTTTAATGTACTTAGATGATATAAATGCGATAAAAACGAACATAAATTATTAAAATAACATTCTACATGTGGGAGAAATGGCTCTTTATTTCGAGAGTCATAGAGCAAATCATAAAATCATGACCATTGACTGCTTTTTGGTACGATCTCGTCTCAATAGCATATCATTCTCTAGATAAATCAATTGCGGGTAAAAGAATTTCCTTCACATAGGAAATGAAGAGGAAACGCGGAAGAAACAATGACCCCGAAACGTGACTTGGTATTTTTGACGGATCGCAAATGTCAACGGCTTGCGAAATACTGACCTCGATCCTATATTGCGTTCATTTAACAATTTCAAAATAATTTCAGTCACAAGTACAATGTACAACGGGAAAAATGTTTCCTCTTCGAATTGACACACAACGCGGACGAGAAGAAGATTCGAATACATAAAAATAGATAATACAAAATATTAAACTCTCGATAATAAACTGTGGTCTCAATTATAAACTTATATGTTCTAAATTATAAACTTATAGCTGCACAAAAATGCTTAAGAGTAACTTAATGTTTAATGGAGCCTACTTATAGAGGTTTTTGTCAGCATAAAATACATAGAATTTATGCTAACAGCTGAGCCCCGATTCTCGCTCCTCGAACTTTGATTCGATCATCCATCTGTCATGCTCGCACGCGCTCCAAATTTGGCAAAGGCACCGGTTGGTACCTAACGACACGCAACAGCAGCAGACGACGTGTCGACACGACACTTCAGGTTTCAATGTATTTCTATGACATTTGTCGTCAAGTCTCGTGTCGTCGGCTACGGAGGGAATTCGTTAGGAAAATGTATACAGTATACACCAATAGAGTCGCAACGACAGGTAGTCTGCTGGTGCTGCATGTGGTTGGGGTTCAACCGGTAACTTTAGCCCTTCGCGTCTCTTTGGAATGAATCACTGTCAAAGGGTGAACAGGATAAATGCAAACAAACTCACCAAGCTGTATGGAGCCCATAATCTGCGACGACTGGATCTTCTTGTATGTGATCTCTCCTCCCTCTCCGACTCGCCGGTGCCCGATCTTCCTGTCCGACTTGTGGACTTTGCTGATCGCGCCCAGCGGGCCCACTGCAGGCTGCAACATTAAGGGAGAATGTAAGCTTTTATGGAATAAGAAAAGGGGCAGACGTTATACTATGGTCGCCGCCCATAGACATTAGAAACACTGAAGGAGATGCGGAAGTCTATGGGTGACGGCTACTGGTCAATAAGTGCGGTACCCAAGGGCTTTAAAACCCCGTTCGGGTTCGATTGCCTCACTCACCGAAGCTCAAGCACAAAAAGCGGTAGCAGTTTTACATCACACTGGCAAATTACGAGTGAGTTGCAAGCGAGGACCAATCGCTGGTTTGATACTAGCCTTATCAAAACCTGCTTATCACACTACTAAATAGTACGCCCATGATGAAAATGGCAACTAATTTAATTGAAATAAATACTATTTTTATAATGAGCTTGAAATGTCCGTTTTGGTTTGTACATCTAGCACTAGTTTGTTTATTTGAATCCACCTAAATACCTTCCAAAGAAAAAAAAACTATTTCCTCAAGTGCTTGTATTTTTCATTGCTTTTAAATATCTTATCAAATCTACAGCCTTTAGGTGTCAATGTTTATAGCAATATGCTATTATTATCCTATATTTTAACTACTATTATGTGAAATTTTATATGGAAGGGTGCCTGGAATAACAATATTTGTAAGTACATAATATTGTATAATATGAAATTTTTTAAACCATACAGATTTTAGGTGTGCATCTTCTACGCCCAGTTTCTGAACATTCAACATGAACTCCACATAAACAGTAGATAAACTAAGTTTAATTGGCACCATGATTCAAATCCCAAAAGGTAAATTTAGTCACTAGATGAATCTTTTTCAAATTAGAGGATAGTTTTTTTGTATATTCAACAATGTAGTATTTAACTAGTTTTATGAAAAATTTTATTATTAAATACTTTATTAAGTACTTTTGAAGTAAAATGTTTTAAACTAAGAAAAATTTATATACTTTCTCTGATTTTTTAATACCTTTCTGTATCAGCACCATCTCTTTGTAATTATGTCAATTATAAGTTATGGAATTGATTATTTATCAGACCACATTGGTTAATGACCAACTCAGTCGAACTAAGTTTATATTGTCACTATTACCAATATATTTACTTCAGACTGGTCATTAGTGGGCCAACTACTACAATTAGCTTTATTAACTAGTGAGCGAACTGGAATATCTAGTTACCAGTGTAGTGGGATAACTTATCCACTACTTAGACCACTTAATTAATTAATTTAATCATAATTTCCCCCACTAGTATTATTTAATTCTAAAAAAATATTTCATATTTTCAAGTAGATGTTGCCAGCAACTTAAGCATTGGAGTCAAAATAAGATATTAATATCCCCAGGGAGCACCACATATGTGACACACTACAAAAGTACTGTAGTGTGTCATGAGTTGCTGTCTCAGGCCACATTTATTATGCACTCAAATATAGGTATTTAAGATATAAAATTACTATTAATAATAATACAAAATATATTGCTCCTTCTTGCATGATAAAAGTAATTTTAACAACAATGATTAATAAGTCTGTGGGGTCAAAATTCTTTGAAAATGTTGAATCATAATATAAGCATACCAATTGATGGGTTCTGACTTATGAGCAACTTGTAAATTACTGTGTCCTTTAAAAGTTGTATGTATGTACTAAGTACTGTCACTGACTAAGTAGATATACTACATGTTGTCTTGAGATGTATTAATATTATCTATAAGGTTCATAAGTGCTATACTACATAGATTGTTCGCTACTGTACATTTAAATGATTGAAATATTGCATAGCTACTAACTTTTACCCACAGCTCCACCTGTGTGAATATTATGATAATGAGATGAATGGTAGCCATGTGTGATTCCAGAGCCTAAATACTAGCATACTAAATTTCAAGAAACATAATATGTCCAAAATTCATTACAATTTTACTGTTACTTTGGTGCAGTAGCAAAGTCAGCATTATGCATCTAAAATTCATACTATGGTCTCAAATATTGTAAAATATGACTGTGTTATTTTGTCCAAGACATAAAAAAAAATTGGTATAAAAAGCTAACATCTGTTAAATCCTTACCAGCTAACTATAAGAAAATTGCAGTTGGAAATAATTAATTTTATAAAATATAGCTAACCGTTCAACACCTCACTACACTTCACTGGAGAATATTTCACTACATTATAATAATTATGGTTTGCTAATGACGACATTTTCAATAATATCCTTTAAAATGACAAAATATATTGAGGATAAATTACAGACACAATTGATAATGACACATACATAATGTATATTTAATATTACTATTTCATATTTGATAGTTTTGTGGTTTTGATTGTTTTCATTATTTAACAATTTTCAATGTTTATTATGCTGCTGAGTAGTATTTTTTGTTTATACTTAAAGAATTGTAACTTGCAGTTTCTACAAAATCACTATTAAAGCTTTAATAATGTAGGATTATTTAATCTATGTGACAAGTAAAAGCCACCAGTTGAAACAAAAAATGAACACATAAATATTTGTGTAGCAGTTGTGTGTAATTTCAAATGGTTATTTGGTAGGTCAGAAAATAGGCTATTTATAAATGCAACAAAACAAGGACATACAGCAAACAAAAATTTGTAAAATTAATTTCCAATTTTTTTGTTGGACTTGATTTAGGTATATAATATAATATAATATTATGTTATGATATAATATATTATTATGGAAAGCTTTAAGGAAAGAAGTCAGGAATGCTATTATTAAGTCTTATTTGAGATCAAATTGATGAGTCTTATTTATATTTGTAAGTGTTTTGGGCATATAATATAGTATGGATGTGTCATTGAAATGTTGGATCCCTTTCCGATAAACTGTAATATTGTAAAATTTTCTTGTGTGCAATAAATTGTTAAATAAATAAAAGATAATTTTCAACTATAATATGTATAATGTAGGCTATTTTATGTATCATTGCTGTCAGTTAACTAAACACATTAATAATGTATGTTATATAATACCAAAATTACTTTATCCAGTTTTTGTTATTTTTTTCCATAATTACTTGAATTTAAAACCTGTGTGACCTTCAAACAACAAAAACTTATGAATAGTCGTAAATTATACATGCATATTAAGTACCTATATGAAATAACAAATTAAGGTTCTTAAGTATTAAAGTTCATAAGATGATAGATACAAAAATTTCAACTTTCAATAAACCCTTAGCAAGTTTAGAAGTCTCATTAATACTGAAGCATCTTACAGCATACTTGCTTTTAGTCAACATTAAACTTTGCTTAAGTTGAAAATTCAATATTTTTTATATTGTGTTATACATAAATATCCCCATTTATAATACCAACAAAACTGTAATATACCTACATACATAATACAGTAATTATGAGCCTACAACTGTTTTATTCATTTATTGCTAGAAACATTAAACAATTTTTTAACTGATTACGAGTCTTGCATACTTAGCAAGGCATACACTAATTGTGTACTTTCTCTAGACTGTGAAGACTATGAATGAAAACATAATGTATGAATATAGTAAATAACTTACGTCGTAAGGTACATTTTTCTCTGATAATCTGTCGTGATCTGTAAAGACACAAATACGGAGATAAATATCGAGTAATTAGGTCGCTAATAAATAAATACTCTGGGAAGTTTTTACAAATTCTAGTTTTTAATATTAAACGTACCATCATCTTCCAGTCCCGACTGATCTATCGCTATTTCAGTCTTTTTAACAATTGAACTATCCATCACTTCTATGTGATCACTATCTCCCGAAGCCATTTTTATTTTTCTAATACACCCCCTATTTTGTAGTCACTTTGGTGATTATAAGCACAATATTTATACGCATGGCTCACTTAACACTTGCATGGCCAACTTTATGATTCACACTAATTAAATTAGAAATAATCAATTTTTATAGGCGAAAATGCTCGCCCAATGCATTCATCATTCATCTGACACGACCGCTATGACAAATGTTGCCAGCTGCCATCTAGCTTTTAATTCTTTTTTCATTAATTACATAAAGCAAAAGCATATTTATTTGGCTCTGTGATGAACACCGCGACTTTTTGCATATTTTGAATATATACAAATTAATCAATTTCTTTAAAATAATATTATTACTCATTCGGATAGCGTAGACTACATTTTGCACCACCAAAGAATCTAATTAGGTTGACGGTTACGCCCTTAGATTATGGGCGTGTTCCTATATGCGCTCTTTTTACTCTGAACGCTCAGATCATTCGGAACGCTAGTGGAACGACTGACAGTTGTCAAAATTTCACATTTCCTATAAAACCCATAAATTATTTTTATATTTTAAATTAACAGTATTAACTACATTAAAAAAGAATCTAGAATAAATTTGCTCGTTCCATAACTTAAAAATAACATCGAGATCAGTGAAATCTAAGTAAACGTCAAAACAAGATGGGATTATTCTGAGCCTTAGATTAAGAATACATAGATTTGCTACGATACGTCAATAAAGTGTGTGAACGAGATCACAACATACAAAAACTTTAAAGAAGGAAAAGGAAGGCGACAATATTGCCTGTCTTTGTCAGAGTTCCTGTTTTTGTTTGTTGGGCACAACTGCTATGTGCCCAACAAATCAGTTGACAGTTCGGTCACATCTCGTATCTTCCAGGATTTTTAGTGAATAATAGTGATCTAAGTGGTGAAAATAAAAAGAAATTTAAGTGATACATAATACTAACCCTGCTTTACATGGATATATGTTAAATAATCGGCTGTAAAAGCCGTAATGAGCAAAAAACACGAAATATTTCCTTTCATGCGTAAGTACAATTTTAGTAACAAATACACCTTGCTTTGATAAAATATCGACAGGTTGTGTTCCGTAGCACACTAATAAGCTATTAATAGGTTATTGTGAATAGAAATAATGAATTAAAATGTTATTTAAAATTACAATAATAAATGTATTATCCAACCAATGTATGTGACAAGATTAAATTGTCATCCTCGAAACAAATGTCAGGCAGTCCGCCATTTTAAACTACTTTTTTACTTAGTAATGTTAAAGATTTTATGGGGATACCAGCTAAGGTACTCATAATTTACCCTAAAAGTGGGGTCTTTTTTAACCGACTTTCAAAAATAGAGGAGGTTTCTCGATTCGACCGTATATATATTATATTTTTAATTTTATTATTAAATCTTAAGCTGTGCAATAGTGAAACTGTTGTTACAGATTTCCAAAGGACTCTTCAACCCGCCAATTATGGATTCGTGCCACAGGCCGACAAAACTAGCAACCAACCAAATATACTCGACATTTTGAACAAAGTTGTTTTAGAAAAACAGCAAATATGACAAGTTTAAACCCGTTATCTATTCCTACGCGTCATGTCATTGAGCAGGTTAGTTACTATTATGGTATTTATTTACGTACTCTAAAAGTGATTATTATAATGTTATAAACATAATATTATATTCAGAGTCTTGTGTAGAGCCTACTGAAATTTACCTACATAAGTTCACTAAAAGTACTTGTAGTGTTTGATAACTGATTGCCACTTTATCGCCGGAATATATACCATGTACAGGACACATAGAGTGGGGATAGTATTACCACAACCGTAGTGATACACAGAAGTGCCGGACAGATATGGTAGTTATTACTAGCGGTACACAGAGTCAATTACTATATGTGCATACTACAGTACTATTTTTTTACTGTAAAATAACGATGGAAATGGAAATCTTGTCTACATTTAACGAACGCCTCTACTACTCCTATTTTATATATTATTGCTTTGTTTTAGGAAAGCCGAAGAAATATTTATTGGAAGACGTATAGTGATTATAAGTCGTAAAAGTCACTCCAAAAATTTCCATTCATGAACTCTTGAACTGCGGTGAATAGTCGAATGAGATTATATCTATAAATTGTAGTTGGTATAAGAAATAAATTAATAATATGAATGTCCCCGGAAATGCTGGTAAGGGATCCACACTATAGGAGGCATGAAAAGGAAAATACCAAATGCTTAAACGAGGAGGAAGAAATTCGTGCATCTACTTCCAATAGCAAACGGTATGAATACAGTTACGGAAATAATCATTTTTAATAACGACCCATATATGTTGTAATATACCAATAATTATAAAAAAAATGCAAATATTATAATAAAATCATTTAAATAATGACTATATGCACAGATTACCTTTAAACACCTTATTTTTTTTTTATATACTTTTTTACGTATATACCTACTTTATTAGTTATTTTACATTAATTTAAATATTTTTATAGGTATTTGTTAAAATACACGACCGGTTTCGACGAAGTCATCGTCGGTGTAGGTATATATTATAATAAAGTGAAAAAAAGTGCAAGTACATAGTTTGTGTTTTATTACTACATAAAAAGAATGTCCGCCAAGAAATTATAGTACATTCGATAACATAAATAGAGTACCGACATATATAAATTATTATTACGTCCGCGTCTGTGATGAAAATAATTATGATGTAAAGATGTTTTTTTAAAACCTTGGGTTTTGTTGTATGGTATGTTTTGGGCATACAAAGTAGCAGCCAATGCTACTTTGTATGCGCAAATGGGAACCGTTGGTACATTTACACCTCATAAACGTAACATATTGTTTCCTGCTTTATCCGTTCCAAATTTCATAATTTAATGGAAACAAATATATATAGATATACAAACTTTCTCTCATTAATAATTTTGTATTTTACTGTTCTGTACTAATCTTTGTTAGTCCCGAGTTGTAAGATTACTGAATAAATTGGGTAAATTTAAAGGGGGTTGGCAACACAGATATTGTATATACTTTTCGTTTGTCTCTTTCGGCTGTGGCACTGTGTCAAATCTATAGGATTCTTTATCTAAGTTCTGAGCGTTTTGAACAGTTTTTGACAGCTGACAGCTGCGTGTGGAACACTATTCAAAACAGTTCAAAACATGGACGTACTAAATACATATCTTAACTTAGATAAAGAATCCTATAGATTTGACACATTGCCACAGCCGACAAGGACAAACGAAAAGTATATACAATATCTGTGTTGCCAACCCCATTTCAATATACCCAATTTATTCAGGAATCTTACTACTCGGGACTAACAAAGATTAGTACAGAACAGTAAAATACAAATTTATTAAAGACAGAAAGTTTGTTCATCTATATATTTGTTTCCATTAAATTATGAAATTTGGAACGGATAAAGCAGGAAATAATATGTTACGTTTATGACGTGTAAATGTACCAACGGTTCCCATTTGCGCATAAAAAGTAGCATTGGCTGCTACTTTATATGCCCAAAACATATCATACAACAAAACCAAAGGTTTTAAAAAAACATATTTACATCATAAATCATAATTATTTTCATCACAGACGCGGACGTAATAATAATTTGTGTATGTCGGTACTCTATTTATGTTATCGAATGTACTATAATTTCTTGGCGGACATTCTTTTTATGTAGTAATAAAACACAAATTATGTACTTGCACTTTTTTTCACTTTATTATAATATATACCTACACCGACGATGACTTCATAGAAACCGGTCGTGTATTTTAACAAATATAAAAATATTTAAATTAATGTAAAATCACTAATAAAGTATATAATATATATATTATGTAAAAAAGTATATAAAATAAAAAATAAGGTGTTTAAAGGTAATCTGTGCATATAGTCATTATTTAAATGATTTTATTATAATATTTGCATTTTTTTTAATTATTGGTATATTACAACATGTATGGGTCGTTATTCAAAATGATTATTTCCGTAACTGTATTCATACCGTTTGCTATTGGAAGTAGATGCACGATTTTCTTCCTCCTCGTTTAAGCATTTGGTATTTTCCTTTTCATGCCTGTATATAGTGTGGATCCCTTACCAGCATTTCCGGGGACATTTAAATTTTTAATTTATTTCTTATACCAACTACAATTTATAGATATAATCTCATTCGACTATTCACCGCAGTTCAAGAGTTCATGAATGGAAATTTTTGGAGTGACTTTTACGACTTATATTCACTATACGTCTTCCAATAAATATTTCTTCGGCTTTCCTAAAACAAAGCAATAATATATAAAATAGGTGTAGTAGAGGCGTTCGTTAAATGTAGTCAAGATTTCCATTTCCATCGTTATTTTACAGTAAAAAAATTGTACTTTTAGTGAACTTATGTAAGTAAATTTCAGTAAACTCTACACAAGACTCTGAATATAATATGTTTATAACATTATAATAACCACTTTTATAGTACGTAAATAAATACCATAAAATAAACTAAACTCGATGACATGACGCGTAGGAATAGATAACGGGTTTAAATATGTCATACCTATTTGCTGTTTTTCTAAAACAACTTTGTTCAAAATGTCTAGAGCATACCTACTCGAGTATATTTGGTTGGTTGCTAGTTTTGTCGGCCTGTGGCACGAATCCATAATTGGCGGGTTGAAGAGTCCTTTGGAAATCTGTAACAACAGTTTCACTATTGCACAGCTTAAGATTTAATAATAAAATTAAAAATATAATATATATACGGTCGAATCGAGAAACCTCCTCTATTTTTGAAAGTCGGTTAAAAAAGACCCCACTTTTAGGGTAAATTATGAGTACCTTAGCTGGTATCCCCATAAAATCTTTAACATTACTAAGTCAAAAAGTAGTTTAAAATGGCGGACTGCCTGACATTTGTTTCGAGGATGACAATTTAACCTTGTCACATACATTGGTTGGATAATACATTTATTATTGTAATTTTAAATAACATTTTAATTCATTATTTCTATTCACAATAACCTATTAATAGCTTATTAGTGTGCTACGGAACACAACCTGTCGATATTTTATCAAAGCAAGGTGTATTTGTTACTAAAATTGTACTTACGCATGAAAGGAAATATTTCGTGTTTTTTGCTCATTACGGCTTTTACAGCCGATTATTTAACATATATCCATGTAAAGCAGGGTTAGTATTATGTATCACTTAAATTTCTTTTTATTTCCACCACTTAGATCACTATTATTCACTAAAAATCCTGGAAGATACAAGATGTGACCGAACTGTCAACTGATTTGTTGGGCACATAGCAGTTGTGCCCAACAAACAAAAACAGGAACTCTGACAAAGACAGGTAATATTGTCGCCTTCCTTTTCCTTCCTTAAAGTTTTTGTATGTTGTGATCTCGTTCACACACTTTATTGACGTATTGTAGCAAATCTATGTATTCTTAATCTATGTATCTTAACTATATATCTCTATGGTTAATATTAACTATATAATAATAACTATATATCTCTATGGTTCAAAACGATCATATTGTTGCTTTATAGTGCTAATGGAACGCTAATCTGAACGAAAAAAACGTTATTTTCGTTATATCAGGTACTGGAACACAGGGTGAGTTAAATGCTTTCTTTTTACTATGGTAACCCCACCTATTGGCATTTTCTTGCCGTCATTTTGATTTTTGTTATCCGCGGCACAAAAGATTTTTGAGGTTATTTCTTATCATTAGCGTCCTATATATTTAAATAAATAAAATTATGGTTATTTATAAATAAAAAGTGTATTTTGCAGTGTGATATTAAGAAGATCTGTGGGATATCCTCAGTGGTTGTGGCATAGCCGTGAATATACTAACACTGAGTATACATATTTTGATCGCCGATTAGATATTTAAAATGGGCAAAAAAGTAAGAGAATATAAATCCGGCGACTTCATATTTGCTAAAGTTAAAGGCTATCCTGCATGGCCTGCACGGGTAAGTGTTAAAAATATCATTGTAGACCTATTTAAGCTAGAATTGTACAAGAAATTACATGATTACATGAGCGCGGGAAGACATTTTGAGTGACGCCGTATGCTCGCCGCAGTCGTTTTAGTAGCGTCAGTAATCAGTCGGTCACTTACAGTTTTCTTTATCTTTACCTTGGACCGGGAGTCTCGATGCAAAAGAAAATTTGCCAGTACAACTTTGCTAAAAATATAATGTAACTTAAATGCATACACAAACTGCAATGGACATCGAAGCGTCAGATATTATGTTTTTTAATAGTACTCCAGTCTCCAGGCAAATAAATATAAAAGGGTGTAAATTAGGAAGTTGCATTTTTTATGAGTTTATATTTTATGTTACAATAATAATATTATACAAAAAATTAGTATCAATGATGACAAATAAGATAAACATTGTTATGTAAAATAGTTTTAAGCAAGTTAAATAAATTTTATTAAAAATATGTAATAGTACTTATTAATCTTTGTCATTTGACTTGAATTTGAAGACTTTTCATACATTTCTATCACTTCATTTCAAATAATATTGCATTGAGAAGAAAGTACTAATAACTGCTGCTTCTCCATTCTTGCTTTGCAGTTTAAATATAAATAGGTACTCAAAGCATTTAATAACAACAATAATAAATAACTACCTACATACACCTACAGTTTCTACACCAATGACTATGCCTATGTGACAGTCACCTGGTTGAATCTGCTATTTAATGGAATGACTAGTGCGTTCATTGAATCCTGTTTTTACCAACAAATTCAGTAAATCCGAGACTAGGACAGCCATTTGATATTTTATTTTTAAAGTTAAAAATTTCCGAATAAGTACTATTATAACTGACATTAAAGTAAGTTAATTGCTATCTGCTAAAACACATTGCTATCTGTATGAGCTTTTTTATGGCATTAAGTAACCGCGCTAGTCATTCAATTAATAATAATAATATAATATTTTATTTAACAGTTTAGGCTTATAATAATAATAATAATAATTTTATTTGCTCAAATAAGGTACACAATATTAAGAGGAAACACCACAAAATTTTTTCCATACAAAAATATGGGTCTAGGGGATTTCTATTTCCCCCCTGGATAACACCTCTAGAATAACAATTTTTTTCCTGAATATTTATGGATATTGTTTGTACTTCCCTATTTTTTCCTTTTTTTAATAAATTAAATATTTAAAGAGATATGGACGTTTAAAAACCTAAAAAAAATGACGAGACTCTCCGCTATGTTTAAATATCTAGGAAACAGATTTGACTACAATAAACAACAAAATCAAAAAATAGGAACCTAGCTGAATTCTTTTCTTAGCTAATACAGAAAAAAATATTTAAATCGGTTAAGTTTTGGAGGAGGAAACAGGAATCCCCTAAACATAGATTTCTGGTACTTTTAATAGGTAATTTCAGTCCAAGGTGCAGTTGTCTCCATCGCGCTAGTGCTGGCTAGCTAAGGCAGTAGATTTTATAAATACCTATTTTGTATTTCTCTCAACCGTGGTGTTTCCTCTTAAGGTATTACAATCCGTTTCCAGTACATGCTTAATTTGGCTTTGTGTGGCATGCAATTTTTAAACAAATACAAAACAATTATTACATTCATTTGACTTAAGACTTAACTAATAATTACATTTTTACAATACTTAGATATCTTATAACATACACCCAATACAATATTATTTATTTTTAAATACATAGATCAAATTAAATTCTTGTAAAATTCTTGAATACTGTAAAAATTTTGGTCTGCTATCCATTTAAACAACGCTTAAACATTTGTGTGCTTTGTGATTTAATATCTTTTGGTATCTTATTATACAATTTACTTAGCCTAGGGTTGTCGCTTACTACCAGCCTGTAGGGATTAAATAAGTAGATTCAATCAGATGACTACCTACACCTACAACATATACAATAAGTGTAGCTACTAGCTAAATTTGTATTATATAAAAGTGAAATGAAAGCTAAAATTTTTATAATTTTTTGTTGTAGGTTCAAAGGCTAAATGGAAAAAAATACTTTGTGTATTTTTATGGGACCGGAGAAACGTAAGTGTGTTTTTTTAGGTTTTTTTCTTTAAAAATATCTGTAAGAAACTACTGATAGCATTTAAGCTTTTTTAAACAATCCAAACAAATTGTTTAAATAAAAAGATTAAAATTTTCCATTAATCTTATTAGCGCTTATTTCTTGTAAGCAACAAGGAAGCTGTGCCAGGCTAATATACATTTCCATTTTTATGGCTACAATAATGAATGGATAGCTTCAAAAATAATTTTATAAATTTTTTTTAGTGCAAACCTACCTCCCACCATGATATTTGACTATGCGGAGAACAAAGATAAGTTTCTGACTAAGACAGTGAAGAGGCGAGACTTTAATGATGGAGTGAAGCAGATAGAGCATGATTTTGCAAACAACATTCCCCTGGACCAAGTTGTTGGACCATCTCTAGCTGTAATACTTTTTTTCTGTTTTAAGTTTATTTATAAATAGTCTATGACATTTTTGATTTATTTGATAGTGTTATTATTTTCGCTTCTATATATGCAGATTTTAATTTAAAGTTATGTTCAATATGTTTTTTTTTATAACAAAATGTATGTACATGTTTTAGGTTCCCGAGGATGCAGGTGCTAACAACACAATGAATGACTCTGCTAATGAAACAGCAGATGACTCTATGGCCATGGATACTACAGTAGATGAGACGCTCACTGAGGAGGTAACACTTGCTTATTTACCTTTAAAAATCCATTCATACTCCCTGTAGGAATGTAAGTCTATTTCTTTTAAGATAAGCCTATATTTTTTATTAAAAAAATCTTAGTTGGGTATATTTTGTTGTGTATGTAGAAGGAAATTCTTGTAAATAAACCCTAGGCGCTCATACTAGGGTTTGAATTATGCCAAAGGAACAAAAAAGTTTTATGTGATAAAATCTTTAATATATATATTATGTGATAATTAAAATATGTATATTCCATTGTCTGGTGTAACACAAGTTCTTTACAAACTTAGAATAGGCCGGGGTCGACGAGATGTGCAAGCATCCACAGTTATTATTATAAATACCTTAATCAGTTGCACACAGATAACCTCTGGTAAAATTTTTGAGTAATAAATAATTAATTTAACCATCATTCATATCAATATATATTTGAACTTATAATTTTGTACATTTGTACATTACTAAAACTTATTGAGTATTTCAAGTTATAAACTTGGTTAACTATGGTTCATAGAGCAAAAGTCCATGCCAAGGTTTTTACTATTAAGCAAAGTAAAAATCTGTCGAGGGGACTGACATTAATATTTAATTACCTACTTAAAAACATTATAAGTAAAGTGTTGCATTGACTTAACGCTGTTGCTCCATTGATTTACACAATAGACATCCAGGAACCAAATTCAAACACATTATAGATAAAAAATATATAGGATTACAGCTAAAGCCTTTTTTGAGTTTATAATAAATAAACGGGTAACTCAAAACTGTTGTTTTTCCAAAGGAATCAGGGGTTCAAGAAATCAACAACTAGTGGTCTTTGATTTCTTATACTTTTAAAAGGTAATTGCAGTTCAAGCTGTAGCTGTCTCTATCGCGCTAGTGCTGGCTAGCTAGGAGACTGACTGCGAGACAGCAATAGATTTTGTAAATAATTTTGTATTTCTCTAGACCATGATCAATCTTCTTAATGCCATGTGGCCGGCATTGCATTAACATAATATATACCCTGCGACGACGCAACGCGCGGTGTGGCCTAATTGATTTTATCGTAAATTATATAAATTATGGGGCTTTCACGTCAAGCGGACCAAAAAAAGAAGTCAGATCTTGGTGATAACAACTTAATAAAAAAGAGATTTTCAAATTTTGATGATTCTTTGAAGGCGCATTAATTAAAAATGAGGACGTAGGTTTATTTATTTAGGTCCTATATATAAGTGCAATTATGTACAATAACAAGGTCTGACTTAGTGTTTTTGGTCCGTTGACGTGAAATGCCCCTTATGGCAAAATTTTAAAATTGCTTATTATATAAAACATTCCAGAACACAACACAAAACGCTGGGGTCGAGGATTCCGATGACACTGGCACTTTGGTTATTGATGAAGGAAAGGTATGATCTTTTATTGAAGGATTTTTTTATTTAGATAATGAACAGAATAAAGACCGCTTTTGGACCTTCCATACCATAGGATCGAAATGTTTTTTTTTTCAAAATAAAATCTTTATTGACCATAACACCTATCACATTTCAAACGAGTCTTATAACGTTTTGTCGATGTAACCGTCGCTGAACTCGGTTACAGTCGCCAAAAGAGCCAGTTTATCACATATCCATCGTCGACTGTACATGTGGGTCAGTCGCCGACAATATGCACGAGATTCCTCAATTCCCTAAGGCCTCAGCCTCGAATTTTGCGGGCAGCGGGGCTGCAGCGGCGACGGCGCGGGTGCGGTACTCGTTACCCGCCCCCGCGCCTCCGCTGTTATCGAGATCCGGTACATTTGATTATACGAGGCTGAGAACTTAAAGTTTTGCAATGAGTTTAAACTCACAGATTCAATGATTTATGAAGACGATTTTTAACATGTATCAATGATCAGAAATCTACTTTTTTCATGTAGCAAAAGGCCCGAAAGTCGGCTGCGAAGACACCCGCCAAGGAACCTAAAGTGAAGGAACCCAAAACCCCACGCGGTCGTGGCAAGAAGGATGATGGGGATGAGGCCAAAGAAGAAGAGAAGAAAGAAACACAAGAGGAAATTGTCAGCAGGAGCGGAAGAAAGATACGACCCAAGAGGTCAGTTACATCTTAAGCTGCAGAGAAGCAGGGATGAATGGGTCAGCTGGATAGTGGACAATCTGACTTATTCCTGCCTGGTTCTTTGCCTTATATTTAGTGAAATATAAGGGTGGTTTCATAGTAAACGCGAAATAAGTCGAATATTATATAATCGAAATTCCGCGACTCACCTTCGTTTGGCCTCACTCTATAGGATGCGCAGAAAACCTATGATAAAAATTATTGGCCCTATTTCTACTCTATTATTTCTATGAGTACTTATTTCGTCAAAACCAAAAGAGGTTATTAACATAATGGCATACCCACGTTTTTCTATATCCACATAACCAATTGATGCAGGTAATACAAACTGAGTGAAACCTTATACCTTACTAAATCAATTTCCTCTTGCAATTGACAATATTTTGTGTTATTTGCTTAGGTTTTAAATGAACTTTATATAAGTAATTGGATTTAAATCGACAGTGGATGTTTAGTTTTTATTCTCCTGTTAATAATAGATCCAACAAAAATTGTCACTGCCGAAATGTTCTTTTTGAGACAAGAGAATATTTGCGATTATGACATACATGCACCTTCACATCTTTTATCCCATTTATGTAAGAAATCGATATACATACTTTTTATAATTCGTTGCAAGTGATGTTCAGAATGGCATGTTAACAAATGTTAGCTGACGATTTGATCAGCCTTTCAGAAACCGGGGGATGATATTGCAAATAGTATTGATAATTTTATTTAACTAATATAACTATAACCTTTTGGTTTTTTTGTGGAATTAAATGAAATGACATTCATATTGCAGGTACTTAGATGAACACACAGAAGAGAACACAACTCTGCCGTCACCTGCTCCAAAGAAAAAGCGCGCCGGTTCTCCTGCACCAGAAAAAGAAAAGAAAGAAGCAAAAGAAACTCAAGACAAGAACATGAAACAATATAATACTGTACCTCAGGTAAATATTGTGTATACTTCTATACTAATTAATAATTGTACAAAGACGTTTGTGTGAAGTTTGTTTGTTGGCTCTGAATTTACTACCAATCATTTTGATGAAATTCACAAATATAAACATAGACTACCTTTGTCGCAGGAAAATATTAGGTTCCAGCGGGATCTATAATTTACGCACAATAATTAATATGATTTTACTTTGTGAACATAATTCTTGTTTTTTTACAGGCTGAACTTGAGGACTTAAAAGAGCCATTTGTACAAGGTAAGATTTTGTCACTACATGATATTATAAATCAAGAGCATATTATAATAATTTTCAAATATATTTAAAGACGAGTAGATTTTAATTAAGTAATTATTAAATTAATCGTTATTAATTTAATTCAAAGCAAGTTTGAACCAAGTTGCTTATAAGATAAAAAAAAGTGCACACAGCACCTTTTAAACGACAAAAGATATAATGTGTGCAACAAAAGATGCAGTGAACATAATACAATAATATTATGTTTACTCCATCACAATATTGATATATATCTACCTAGTTGAAAAATTGTATCTATGGAGTAGAGTTTTTTTTAATATACATTGTAGGCTGTATATGTTTATTACTCTTATGTCAATGCAATAAAAAATTAAAAAATAAAAATATGTTCTAGCGCGAAATTTAAAATTTAAAACACGATATTAAGGGTTATGAAAATATAAGCAAAGTAATAATAATTATATATTTTTTAACTTAACTAAAGAGAAAAATATAGATATAACGTTTATAAATTATATATTACCATGACCAGTATGGATAATAGACATTCTAAAAAGAAAACAAAGCAATTTGTGCCACCACTGAAGAAGCAAAATGTAGTCAAAGAAATATCAAAGAATAAAGTTAAAGATCAGGGTGATAGACCATCAACAATAAAATTACAAAAAGTACCAACCAAAGTGACAATGACTGTTGATGAAAGTTTAGAAAACATCCTATTATTTAATTCAAAAAAAGAGTGTGACTTGGCTAAAAGTCGCACAGGAAATTTGATTTTATCTTCTTTGAATACTCTTTATGATGATGAGTATGTTATGTTGTCCCAAAGGTCATCTAATTCTGATGCACATACCCCAGATATATCAAAGAACAATTCATTTTGTTCCGTAGTCATGTTGGACAAGACATACAAAAATTTAGACATGAAAAGTTGTGATGATTTAAATTCAACACTATCAAATGATAAGGTACAAGAGTATAATGTACCATCTGGTGATGATTTTCTGAATTTATTTAAAGCTGAAAACAAGGAAGCAGAAGTGAATGTCGCCATGTCTAATTTATTTGGTGATATGGGATTTAACATGAAGTATTCAGATTATATAAAAGAAGAAGGCTATGACGAAAGTAATCTGGATGAAAAGGAAGTTGTAACAAACATTCTAGAATGTTATCCGAATGAGAATAGAATAAGAAAGGATGTTAAACGCATGTTTTAATTTGTTTTCTCATTGCTGCAATATTTTGTGATCTATAACAGTATGGTGCATAAAATAAATAATTGTTTTATAAAGTCTTTATTATTGACATAAGTTTATAATATATCTAAGTGTATAATTTTACCTCACTACGCGACGTACTAATGGGCGATGTAATTACAAAATCGAAAACCCGGGTGTGTAAATGCTGAAAATTAAAAAACAAATTGTACAATTTCAACACCCAGGTGGACCCATTTCAGATCGGCATCCCAAAAATAATGACCACTGCTGATGTCTGTTGTGTTAGCAACATTTTTAGGAATTGTTTTTATTATAACTATAAATAAATAAAAACTATTTATTTTAGTACATATTATTTTCCTGCAGATGCAGAGAGGGAGAATATTCTGATCGCCTACCTGCCGTCGGGCGAGTACGTAGGCGTAAAATTGTTCCAGTCACGGCCTACCAGTTTCAAGAACGAGGCTGCTAGGTTACAGTGGGACAAGCAAGCCGCAGCCAACGCTATTACGTTGAAGACGCAACTTGGTAAGTACAGTGTTATTGATTTAGGTGGCTGAAAAGCTGATGGTAAGCAATTAACACCTGTATATTGGCAATGCTATAAGGGGCAACTGTGTGTTGACTTTGTGATAACTGAGTGGTTCATTAGCCAGTATAATAGGGTTTAATTCTTGTCATAAGAATTTTTTTAAGTGTACTTGATCAAACTGTTTAAATTATACATGTTGGTCACCTGCTGGATATGTCGCAGTCATCTTATTGAATCTGGTTATTTAATTGAATCACTAGGCGGTTATATAATGGCGTCAAACAGCTCGTACAGATAGCAATGTGTTGATATATTTTTTGATTAATTTACTTTAATGTTCTTTTTATTAGTACTCATTCGGAAATTTCGAAGTTTAAAACTAAAATATTAAATGGCTGTCCTAGTCTCGGATTCTAATATTTGTTGGTAAAAACAGGATTCAATGAAAGCGCTAGCTAGTCATTCAATTAAATAGCAGATTCAATCAGATGACTGCGACAGATAGACTGATTGTAGTGCAGGAACTAGGTACATTCTTATTATAATTATATATCCTGATTCACTTTTTGCTGTTACTTAATGTTGTCACATGCATGTGATAATAAATTTATTTCCATTCATATTAAATTAATCAAATTAATTTTCAGAACGCGGTCAAATTTCGTATCACTCAATATTGTCACAGCTAGTGATGGATCTCAACCTGTCAGATGAAGAGAAAGCTACTCTAGACAAGGAGAGAGAAACAGGTATGGTTGACCTAAAATAATACATTATAATATAAATGTTTTAGTCAATCCTCTGGGTGCTTTCAGTCTTCTAATCTAAATGTAGTAGTTAGCAAGTATCCCTTAGTAAATAAATTGACTGATACATTGTGTTTGTATTTTTCGTTTAATGAAAAAACTTTAAAATTTTGTTACAGAAGAAAAGAAGTCCAGAGTTCAATTTCTGAAGACAGAAATGAAACTTATAGAATTAGATGCAAAGATCAAAACTTGCTTGTGTCTGGAGAAAGCCGATACTGAGTTGTGTCTGAAGTTGCTAGATGAATTGATAGGTATGCCTGTTCTTGTATGCTGTTTATAATGCTAGAATATAAGTTAGGGAAATATAAAAGTTTGTAAACTACTCTGGTAAATAAGTTTGGAATAACATAATCAGGCAAATGGAAGTTTAGTAACATTTTTTTGAACCTTGACAGTTATTAAAAGTCATTTACTCAATTACATCTATTAATGCAATTTAAATTAATCCCCGATGAATACAAAAAACGTCTGAGTAATATTTTTTTCTTGAGAGCAAACCATCAACAATATATTCAACATTTTTTAGATTTGGATGTGAAACCGCTGATGCTTTTGAAACATCCATCGTGTCTGGAGACTATCAAGCGTATGCGAGCGTACGTCGGCAACACACCGTCTTGGGATTTGAGCGAGAGTGCCGTATTGCTGTTCAGCCAGCATGCGCACCGCATCAGACGCCAAGCCGACAGTCTGTACACAAGAACAAAGGTAATGTTAATTTTTTTATAAATTAAACTGTAAACCGTCGGATAGATGACATTTTCTTATATAATTATTGTAAATGCATTGATCTATATCCGATTCATTTTCCCTCAGTGTAAATCTATTTTGATCTTACTAAATGAGTACTTTTTTTGGGACCTTTTCTCATTCTGAAAATGTTTTTCTAAAAAAAAGTTATTTGCTTTTCAACATTTTTTAGTCGCACGAATAACAAAAAGCATATTTAAGAAAAATACATTTCTAGAATAAGAAAGGGTCCCATCTATCCCAAAAACATTATAACTGGTTTTTTTACATACTGTATGTATATTGTATATTATATTTAAAGAGATAACAATAAGTGTTATATTTTCAGGGTCTGTTTACCACACCAGATGGGTTATCATTCTGGGAATACTTTACTGAAAGGGTGGCACATTTTAAAAAGGTCACTGAAAAGTTTACTTCTGATGAACTATTAGAGCTGGTTCATGAACCATTAGGTAAGTTCAAATCTATCATACAATCTTATAAATATTTGTAAAAACATTTTTAAATAATAATTTTCTTTGACAGAAATGTCTACACCTGCTGCTTACAATATGAAAGCTGCAATAGATGCAGCCAACGAAGTGGAAAGTACTGAAGACGATCCTAAGAAAAAGCCATCAGGTAAAAACATTTTTGATAATTTAACTTTATTCATTTTATATCAACATAGAGTACACTTTTTTTTAATCCTATAATATTTGCTATAAATAATTATTTATTCTCAGCTAAAGGTAAAAAAGCAAATAATACACCGGCAAAAACACCGGCCAAACGACAAAAGAAACAGGAAGAAAATAAAAAGGCTGATGACAAAGAGGAAGCAAATGACGAAAATCAAGACGCGGAAGAAACAAATAATAAAGAAGAGCATAGTGCAGAAAAGGAAAAAGAATCTCCAACGGATATACCGAAAGAGACGGAAGAAGATGAAGCGACAAAAGATAATATTGACAAAAAATCACAAAATTCAGAAGAAAAAGATACAAAAAAAGACACAAAGGATAAAAAGTCTAAATCTTCAGATGATAAAGTACAAGCAAAATCTAGTGATAAGAAAAGACTAAGCACAGATAATGCAGAATCAAAAAAAGATCAATCAAAGCAAAAAAGAAATAGTATAGATGAAAAATCAAAAAAAGACGATAAATCAGACAGTTCAGAAGAAAAGAATGATGCTAATCCTAAAAATGACGAAAAAAGTTCAAATGACATAGACAAAAGTGTAAATAATAGAAAAGAAAGCACTGAACAGAAGGAAACAGAGAATAATGTTGAGGACAAAGAAGACAAAGTAAAGGATAAAGAAGATGAGCCCAAAGCTAAGAGATCGAGAGAGGTAACTCTTAATGCTGTTTCTCCTTATCATGATTGTATATTTTAATAACTGTCTGGTCTATTCTATAAATACGGATTTAATATTTTATAAACGTCTAATTGTTTATTATCGACGACCTCCGTAGCGCAGTGGTTCAGCGCGTTGATGCGGGTTCGAATCTCGCCGAGGGAACAAAAAGTTTTCAATGTTCCTGGGTCATGGATGTGTATTAATATAATAAAAATCTTAAATATGTGTATAGTATAAAAGTATTAAATATTTATTTCCGTTGTCTGGTACCTGTAACACAAGTTCTTCGGATACTTAGCACAGGGCCAGATTGACGTGGTGTGAAGCGTCTATAGACCATTATATTATTATTTTTATTTCAGAGCAAGAAGACTGAACCACCCCCACCAAGGTCACCTACAAAAAGAAAGTCAAAAGCTTAAGTAACAAATGACATGGTCAAATGAACAGTCCATGGACTGTCTTATAACACATGTACATTTATATATCTCGTGGCAATACAGTCGGCTGCAGACAACAGGAACATATCGTTTCCGAATACACTTAAACCGACTTGCACTAAATATCTATGGGGTATTAATTTAACACATAGTGCAAGTGGACCTAGCAAGCAAAGGCTTTGCGACATTTATAGCAAACAGTTGTAAGTAATGGTTAGTAAGTTAGATTAGGCACTGCTATTTCATTCAATCACATAGATCGGGTGCTAAAATTTGCTAGCTCAGGAAGTGCGTATTACCTGCGTTCTAACGTCCATACTCTTCATGCTCTTTAAAACTCCTTTTCAACATTTAGATAATAGTGTGGTAGTTGTAATTACATCAAGTTGCAGTATAATTTTTTATACATATTCATATTTTTATATCTTGATATCACTAAGGTTTATCACCCAAAAATTGTCAGAGGCTCAACTGCAACTCGAGATGTATTGATCATTGCCTCTTTTATGCATTATGATTCAATTGGAAACAATATTTCACGTATATTAAAAGATGAGCCAATTTTTTGTAAGTGTAATAAAGTTAATCATTAAAGTAGGTTGTGACTTGAAAAATCGCTGATACTTTACTGTCGTAGCGTGTGAAATTGCTCTAATAGGCTTTTTCTATTAATACTAATTCAATTGATATAATTGTCGAGTAATTGTTAAAACATATTTTTATACAATACTTAAAATGCGTTACTGTGTAAACAAGTCAAAATCTCGTTAGTACATGAGCATGTTGAATTGTACTTACCTACTCTATTGTCTTGTTTCTCCTAAAGTTGTAGCCTAATTAGAAATGTTTTTTTTATATAATTACATAAGTAGAACATGTTTAAGTAAAGTTAAAGCTTAAATAGTTACAAGTTGTTTAAGCCAATCAAATAATTTAGAATTTATGTGCACACAAATCATTTATTACGTGAGACGATTTTTACTACCCTTTTTTCCCGCCTTTTCCATAATAAGGAAGAAAAGATATAGGCAACCCCCCTAAATAACTTTCCCCCTACTTACGTAATAAATAAGTGGTGGCCCCTTAGGGGTACAATTATTATTTTGCTTAATTTTTTTTTCTATTATGAGAAAAAAATATGACATAACATAGCTTCCCCGAATTTAAAATATATATAAAATGTATTTTACTAATGTATTAGACATCAAGTAATATCATGTTTGATATTATTATGTTTATAACAGAAGAAACATTTCACTATCAAATATTATGTAGTAAATATTTGTTAAATTATGATAAGTTACTAAAAGTACATTTTTTATTTTACTAGTATTAGTGGACTGTATTTTGTTACAAGTTGTAAATATATAACGTTCATAAATAAAGACTAAATATATATATACAAAATTTGTTTTCAATATTTTAGCATTAAATTATTGTTTTCCTAAATAATAATACTTAAGTAGTAAATCATGCTTTAATTTCTAAATATGAAGCTGATCAAAAAAATATGGTTTATTAATTAGAAAAGTCTATAATTATTATTAGTCTTTTAATTCAGGGTATTTATAAAAAAAAATATGCATTGCATGTTAGATGCATTATAAATAAATTAAACTATATGTTAAGGTTTTTGCTAAAAATCGTCAAAAAATCAGTCTTCAGTGTTTATTTACTTCTCCGAAAGCTTACTCTGCTATTTTCATTAGGGTACATTGAAAGTATAATTTGTACACTTTCATCTGCTTCTTTTTTACCTACAAATAAAAAAAGTTTATTAATTTTGTTACTGCAATATTAAAATTAGTTACATATAAAAAAAACTCACATTTAGCATCTTCTTCAGGAAAACACTTTAAATCAATGGTAGGACCATGAGATACTTCCATACCCATAATGGGTAAAGTTGCTTTATGTTCAATATTTATACATGCATATGGCACATTTTGTCTCAAAAATAGATTATGATAATCATCTCCCGATGGGATTGAGCTATTGTTGAGTAATTTAGGTCTAGAGAAGTAATCTTTAATTATATAACTATGATCAAAATATTTGGCATTATTTTCAGCTACATTTTGAACTATGTCAATTGTTCCCATGTTAAGTTTACATTCTTTTCTAGCCTCTTCTTCATTTATGAATTCAAAATCTGATGAATGGTAACTGCATGCATCAGAGTCATCAGATTGATTTCCACTATTGTTAGCAATATCGAATTCTCTATCATTGACCAATAAACTGTCTTTGTCCTCTATATCTACAATATTTATACCATCATTTACATTTAGTTCTGGTAATTTATTATTATTTATAATCTTTTCACTATCATTAGGTATTTCATTAACATCTGCATCACATACTTTTGGAATAATATGATAAATTAAAGCTTGCTCTATGTCATTGTGAATATAACATTCATGATATTTTTGAAAAAAATCATGATTGTTTTCATCCAATTGTTCTCTTGTTTCATTACTCACATTTTGTTGGTTATCTATTCCATTTATTATAATATCTTCTTGTATAATAATTTGTTTTTTTATTTCATCTAAATTTAAAATATCAATATTATCATTTATTTCACTATCAATCCTTTCTAATTGGGCTTCTTTTTTGCTGACATCTAAATTATCTGTAAGGCGTTTAAAAATTTCATCTATGTCATTAGGAGTGGTATCCAAGTAAGCATTATTGTCCAAGTATTCTTCAGCAGTTTCATTATTATCATTTATATTAAAATATGTTAGGCCAAAGTCATTTAAATTAGTTAGCATGCAGTTATTGTTATCATCATATATTTCATAGTCAGAATAACTGTTCAAAATGTTTTCACTTCGCAGCGGTAGCTTTGGCAAAAGCAATAAGTTACTATTCTCTGTTTCTTCTTCATACTTCAAATGATAAGGTGTAATGCCTTCTAGATTACTTTTTGAAATACAATTTGTTAAGTCTTTTGAACATGAAGGTTTTGGACTTAATACACCCATCTGAATGGATGTACAATTTCTGCTACTGCTAGAATTAGATATAATATTTTTCTTTGTATCTGAAGTGTTATTGGGCTGAAAGAAATACTCTTGAGTAATACTACAAAATGTTACCTGAATTGTGTACATACTATGAAATACCTCTTTAATATTATGATTATTTTTATCATCATCATTTCAGCTATGACGTCCACTACTGGACCTAAGCCTCCCTAAACTACTTCATGGAGGTTAGTTGCCTCGCCACACATGGCAGGTGGATTGGCACATTTTTCAGATAACAATGTCGATGAAAATGCTGTTGCCCATTCCGAGATATATTATGTTCTTTCTGTCGAATTATATGACATCCATGCAAAAGATAGTTAATGGGGAGATGCTACTCTTTCTCCGGTACCTCATGGATTATTTTTTAAGTTATTAGAAAATACTACTGATTTGATATGGCAAGTTATTGTCACTGCTTGCCATGCATAACTTAACTATAGATAGTGTAATACAATTTAACTACCCTCTAGTAAAAAACGCTGGTAATGAATTCATTATTTAGGTATAAGTACTTCAAAATATGAATTCGATGCTATACAAATACTATTAACTTGTATTCGGCGAGTAGTGATAAATCTGTCACCCAGCACATAAAATACTTAGATTGAAGATGAAAAATGTATGGTACTTACATGTAGATTGGTAACTTACTGTATCTTTTATAATATTGAAATAATAGATATACAGTAACATTATACAGTTATTTGAATATAAAAGAAGACATATAAGTAAGAAGATGGTAATTTAAGTTAGGTAGTTACACCAAAATTACAAAATACCAAATTTACCTTTTTCGACATTCCGACGTTGTAAAATGCGACGATGACCAAAACAATGAGTGATGACTGCAGCCTTGGCCCGTGAGTAGCCTTTTATAAATATTAAGTAGTTTGCGAGAAAAGTTACTGTTACTGAGTGTGCAATACTTTGGTTTAACCGGGCAAAATATTGTCATTTTAACGTTTTCATTTCAACACTTGCTGTTTGTTTCTAGTCTCTACAGATCTTGTTAAAGGTTTCTTTAGTGTTTAGAATAATTATTCTTAATTTAAAATTCAATATTCGTGTACTATTTGCAGTTTGAGATCAAAATTTGAAATTCAAACCACAGATTAAGTATTAGTTATTCAAACACATCCAGTTCTGAGTTCTTCTTCTTTTCGTAACGATAAAAAAATGAATCGTATAAATTGCCAGATTATTAATCTGCATTAAAAAAAATTGATTATATACTAAAGTAGGATCTAAGAACTAAAAATAGTGCGTTAAACTATTATATATATTTATAGCTCTGAATAAGAAAACTTAGTTTCCTTATTCAGAGATTTATAGTACGTCCGTAATAAAT
This sequence comes from Celastrina argiolus, assembly GCA_905187575.2. Taxonomy (NCBI): domain Eukaryota; kingdom Metazoa; phylum Arthropoda; class Insecta; order Lepidoptera; family Lycaenidae; genus Celastrina; species Celastrina argiolus. The sequence goes on along the minus strand of LR994579.1, from coordinate 5,191,947 downwards.
TTAACCTAAACGTAAACAAAGCTTTGTTTTATCACCTAAATCACCAATAGTTAAATTAACGAAAAAGCATTATTATGGATATATAAAAATCTCGCTTTGTTCAGAGCATAGTAAATACTATCAAGATCCTTTTATTGTTATTTAATACGTACTCTGATTAATTCTAAAACTCAATATTCATTAAGATCATAATATTATACTATCCGATTTTCGTACTAACGATCATTAGATCTAAGTATATAATATAAGAAGGTTTATTATAAAAATCGGAATCCATGATTAGTATGTAAATTAAAGTTATTTTTACTAAATTTGAATAATTTAATATAATAATTGCACATTAATTAATTACTTACTTTGTAGGTTTAGCTACAACACTGTAGCCATCAGATGGACCATAAACATTCTGATTGAATATCCAATATATTATGTTTAAAGTATTACAATCAAAACTTATTGGGTACTACTACAATCCTGGACAGGTAACACAATCTTGTAAGGATTCCTGGATAAAACAATCTCTTTTCATAAATAAAACAACACATACATTAAAAAAAGTTAAATTTATTAGGTACTTAACATATAAAATGCATATCAGATGAGCACCATTGGCAGTGCTTTTGTTACAATAAGTCTGTTATTAACATATAGTAAACAAGTGCAAGTTACAGTTACTTTCTGATTTTATACATTGAACAAATAAAGATTCCAATGGTCTTAAATACAAAATAAAATCTATTTATATAAATATTGGAAAGTATGTTCATCACTTTTTCCCAGATTTCTTAATACCACCTTGCGTTAGAGGACCTTTTTGTGTGGCCTTGGCTTTTGCATCCTGAAAAATATTACAATTATATTATAAAAAATTACAAAAAACTCTTTATATTGTTCTACTGTCTTCAGGAATAAACATCAACAAAATAGATAATGTGTTATAATACAATATTATTACCTCCAACGCTTTCTGCTGTTCCTTAAGTTTTTGTTTTAAGGCTAAATCGTCATCATCTAATTCTTTGTTTGCCTTTTTAGGGGCCTTCAGTGGCTTCTTTTTGCCTCCTTCACGGCCTGACATCTACAATAGGGAGTAATAACAATTAAAAAAGATTGCGATTTTGTATCCATAGATTTAGTAGTCATATTATACTTTTTACTTTAAAAAAAAAACTTTTTACAAAATAAAGGCAATAGAAATACAGAGAAAACCGTTATTATTAAACAAAGTTAACTTTATTATGTATAAAGGCGCGTGTAGTTCCAAATAAAAACATGTAAATACAAGGACAAGTTTTTACTCAAAGCAATTTTCTATAGCATTCGGCATTAAGCGACGTAAAAACCTTAATTTACGTCGATCTGAACGAGTGCAAACAAATTAAATAGAATTAACACATAGCACAATACATAACCTAAACAGAGTTTAGAGAACTTGACAATGTTAAGGGTTTAGTAAGATTAAACTTATAGTAATGTAATATGTCATCCGTTTTTGTTGAAATATAATAATTATACTACTTACGTCTGGTAATAATATGAATTTATCTAAAGCGGGACACTAAAACGGCGATTTTTATGAAAATTGAACAAAATTGTTGAGTTGACAGATGACAGTTGACTGAAACGATGAGTGTCGATCTTAGTTAAAGAATCCAGGGCATAGATTAGAGTAATTATTTTATTATAGGATCTGTATTCTTCATCTATGGTGTCGATGGTGAATTTGACATCAGCTTCCTCTTCTTCTACAATAATTCTTAAGCAATAAGTTTTCGCTAGTTTGTATTTCGTAACAGAAGAAGGAGCGTACCCATTTTAAAATATTACCATGTTGTGGAAAAGTCACGAAACAATGATTTAAATTATTTTCATTCTCATTGGCTTCAAGAGAACTTTTCGTAGTTTTTTTTTATTTATTCATGACATATAAATACAAGTCCTTCAGCCGTTTATATATATTTTTACAAAAATACGTTTTTTTAAAACATTTTAAGTACCTTCAATATTATAAGTGACAATAACCGGTCCTTCTGGTAAATTCTCGCAACTCCTAGTCAGGATGATTTCCAAACTTTCTGACTGTTATCTTAATTCCAAATTTTATGATTAGAATAATATTACATACTAGCTGACCCTTGCCCACTTCGTTGAGCATAAAAAGAGTTTATGATGAAATTCAACTAAAAAATACAACGTGGAACCCGCAACGCGGGAACCCGAAACCCGAAACGCGGGAACCCGCAACCCGCAACGTAGGAACCCGGAACCCGCAACGCGGGAACCCGGAACCCGCAACGCGGGAACCCGGAACCCGCAACGCGGAACCCGGAACCCGCAACGTGGAACCCGCAGCATGGGAACCCGAAACCCGCAACGCGGAACCCGGAACCCGCAACGTGGAACCCGCAGCATGGGAACCCGAAACCCGCAACGCAGAACCCGCAACGCGGGAACCCGAAACCCGCAACGCGGAACCCGCAGCATGGGAACCCGCAACCCGCAACGCAGAACCCGCAACGCGGGAACCCGGAAACCGCAACGCGGGAACCCGGAACCCGCAACGCGGGAACCCGGAACCCGCAACGCGGGAACCCGGAACCCGCAACGCGGGAACCCGGAACCCGCAACGCGGAACCCGGAACCCGCAACGCGGGAACCCGGAACCCACAACGCGGGAACCCGGAACCCGCAACGCGGAACCCGGAACCCGCAACGTGGAACCCGCAACGCGGGAACCCGAAACCCGAAACGCGGGAACCCGCAACTCGCAACGCGGGAACCCGGAACCCGCAACGCGGGAACCCGGAACCCGCAACGCGGGAACCCGGAACCCGCAACGCGGAACCCGGAACCCGCAACGCGGGAACCCGGAACCCGCAACGCGGGAACCCGGAACCCGCAACGCGGAACCCGCAGCATGGGAACCCGAAACCCGCAACGCAGAACCCGCAACGCGGGATCCCGGAAACCGCAACGCGGGAACCCGGAACCCGCAACGCGGGAACCCGGAACCCGCAACGTGGAACCCGCAGCATGGGAACCCGAAACCCGCAACGCAGAACCCGCAACGCGGGAACCCGGAACCCGCAACGCGGGAACCCGGAACCCGCAACGCGGAACCCGGAACCCGCAACGCGGGAACCCGGAACCCGCAACGCGGGAACCCGAAACTCGCAACGCAGAACCCGCAACGCGGGAACCCGGAACCCGCAACGCGGAACCCGCAGCATGGGAACCCGAAACCCGCAACGCAGAACCCGCAACGCGGGAACCCGGAACCCGCAACGCGGGAACCCGGAACCCGCAACGCGGAACCCGGAACCCGCAACGCGGGAACCCGGAACCCGCAACGCGGGAACCCGAAACTCGCAACGCAGAACCCGCAACGCGGGAACCCGGAACCCGCAACGCGGAACCCGGATTTGTAAAACCTCCCCAATCTTGGCGTTTCCACTGACGCGGAGCGGGGCGCATAGAAACTTAGTGGTTCCCAAGCGGAGTGGAGCGGAGATTTCGAGCATAGTGATTGGTCAATTCGGGTACCGCAAGCTCCTGTCCGCCTCGCCTCGCGTCAATGGAAACGTAGCCAAACGTCTATAACGTCTAACGGTCGTCATGGTAACGACGTTGTTTACAAATGAAAAACAAAAATTATGAAATGCTATACATACCGTATTTATATCAGCTTAAACTATTTGGATTCATGTTTTTGTTAATCCTAATAATTTTATTAATCCAAATAGTTTAAGCTGATATAAAAACGGTATTTATAGCATTTCATAATTTTTATTTTCCATTTGTTAACAATGTCGTTACCATGACAACCGTGTCATATAGACTGGCAACGACGTGAATCGATCGAGCCCAGGTTCAAACCCCGCGTGACCACGTATTTTCTTCTTTTTTCTAATTTTCTGCTTATTTTTTTCAACATTTTCGAAAGCGAAATTGGTCAAGCCGTTGTCAAAGCGCACACGACGTAAGAAATTTTGGAGGTCGTTTTTTTACACTTTGGGCTACATTTTTGGGGTTTTAGTAAGGAACCCTATTTTTTTTAAACATATAATATAGCCTATGTTCAGCGCTAGGAATGTAGCTTTCCAACGGTGAAAGAATTTTTCATATTGGTTCAGTGGTTTCAGAGCCTATTCCATTCAAACAAACAAACAAACAATCAAACTTTACCTCTTTATAATATTAGTATAGATAGTATAGATAAAAAGATTTAGAATATAATAATATCTAAGACTTAGTCCCAATTTCACCAACGCATGTTAGTGATAACGGCTTGTTAAATTACCATGCTTTCTCATTCATGGATAGGAATTACGAGAGGAACTGCATGATATTTAACAAAGGATTAAATTTAACATTGCTTGATAAAAGACGCCACGAGGTAATACTGAAACCATAGTTAAATTAAGTGACGTTCAAGACGCCATGCTGTTTTTGTCATTCCGCCAAGGAGTGCCGTCCCTGGGCTTATGAATAGGAAAAATATTAAGTAGGTATAGGTACCTTTACGACCTATGGTGTGATAAATTGCTAATAATACAGTAGATATAGATTATGTTTTTGGCTCAGCGTATAAATCGCAACTCCTATCAGTATAATATTTTCTTTCTTGTTTCGGATTTCGAATACCATTCCCTTTCCTATAAAAAAACATCTTTTATAAATACCTACAGGCTAAATCTTGAAAAAGGCCATGGTAGGCGATCTGATACTATATATATATGAGATAAATAATGTCGATTCGATTCCCGGCTACGGACACTGACTTATGAAAAACCTGTCAAGCAGTTTTATTTTTTATCCTAATCGAGCTCGCAAATTCTTTCAGCATTTTCACTGTCTCTTATAGTTTCGGATGTCATCTACCATGCCCTTTTTAAAGATGCACTCTGTATAGCCAGGTACTACGTAGCTTATTTAGTTTAGTAAGAAACTTAACATTTTTTATTATGTGGATGAAAATGAAATCGGTCACAGCTAACGGGGTCGGACGTCGGAATAAAAGCGATGCAGCCAACATAAACACTGGTACATGGTAGCAAATTGCGTTTGAAGGCCCGCTCGCTTCCTGCATGCACTTAGTTCCAACACACGGGCCTTAGGGGCCGCCAATACACCGTACTGTAACAAAAAACAAGGTTAACACGCCAAATAATGAAAATTATAGTTTGAAAGCTTAATCGAATCGTATGGCATATTAAACAATACAAAAACAAATAGATTTTTACAATTAAACGATTATAGGTATTGATAGCACCATTAAATAGCATTAACTCGTGAAAAACTACTTAACTGTCAGCGTTATAATTAACTTCAATAATATTCTACAGTCATATTCAAAACAAAGTATTTATATGGCTTTGAAAGAAAATAATTGGTTTAAAAAACCTAGGTATAGCTATGCAAAATATTGTTGATATGTTATAGCACGATTTGTCTGTTAGTTACTTGCAATTACTAATTGGTAAAATAGAAGTAAACTCTGTAAAACATTAGTGTCTACAAAATCTATCTAGAACCCTACTCCATTACGACATTTCTTTGGCACTAAGTCTACATACCAGTGGTAAGTGGCGAAGAGTTTCCATAGCTTATCAGCCTCATTAACTCTACCTTCTGACGACCCTCATCCAAATTTCTACTTATTCTACTTATCCTTAGCCTGTATATTAATACAGGCTAAGGATTCTGAAAAAGAACCAGCCTTTGCCACTGCTACACACCAATTTAGTAATACACAATAAGACACAACTTTTTATTTACACTTTTCCACTTTTATTTGTATAATATTTTATTAGTATATAAAAGTGGAAAAGTGTAAATAAAAAGTTGTGTCTTATTATTGTGAACATGCATTTCCATCAAGAACCAACAGTATATTCGATCAGTTATAATTTAGTATTTGTACAAAATCTTAAAGTTCGTATCGGTGTGACGTGCGGCGTCTGTGAGCCCTGGAAAAATGTACGCTATATTATGCGAGCGGGTGTTGGCAGACTTTGTTTTGTTTGATAGAGCCGTGACTATCGGATGTGATAGCAAGCGATACTCGCTGTATGCTGCACTAGGCTTGGGGTGTCTGGGGAAAAATCTAGAAAGCTCCTCCCTGTTCGAGTATGCAATATGCGTATTGTTACATATTATATACAGTACTAGCTGATCCGTGCCCATTTCGTTGATCATACAAACCGTTTAAACCTTCCCTGGACTTCCACGAATATTTCAAGACTAAAAATAGCCGAATCGGTTCAGAAGTTGTCGAGTTTTAGCGAGATTAACGAACAGCAATTCATTTTATATGAAGAAAGAAGAAGAATATATAACGCCTCCGTGGACCTGTGGTTTAGAGCTTGGCTCTCGACTTTGGAGTTCGATTCTCGCGTCGAAACAAAATAATTTGATTGCAAGTGTGATTAGGATAATGCAGACTGCTTGTCTGAGAAGAAAGATGATCCATTCGTCGGATGGGCATGTATAAAGTCGGTTATGCACCTGGTATCCTGCCAGTGTCGTGGAGGTTATCCAACCCAACTGGGTTGAAACGAATGGGCTTCTGTGTATTGAGCACAAACTTGGGTAACATTTTTAAGTAGCTCCGAATTTTCAAGCTGTGAGGGAACTGATACTGATAAATGATAGCTGAGGACAATTTGATCAGGTCAGATTTTAGAAAAAAAAATGGATTAAAATCTCACAGAAAATGTATCAACTTGTGAACCCTAATCACCCTAATCAAACTGTAAACGGGCCAAATGTGCAAAATTTTGAATAAATCGTGCAGTGGATAATGGCAAAATGTGCCATGCACTTGCCAAAACCCCATAGGTCAGAACTCAGAAGCATCTTAAAACATGTTAGGTACACAACAATCTGATGGAAGTAAATAACTTAAACGCGGTGGAGCTATGCTATAATGTATACTACGGCCTTACAGAAAACCGTCGTTAAATGAGGCGAAGTGTTTTTTGAGTGCGTGAGGTTACCGGAGACCCAAGGAAGGTTAAGGATTTTAAAGATCGCATAATATGTAAATGTTCATAGGCAGCGGTAATGGCTTACCACTTACCATTAGTCCATTCGCATGTTCATTTTCTAGTCCAATCCATAAAGTTTTGAGGGTTTTAATGGTAACTGGTAATGTTAATTGCTTTTAGGGTTACAAAGTATTTTTGAGCATTTGAATTACCGTGTCCATTATACAGTATCTAGATTCTAGGCGATTCGGACAATAAAGGTAGAAATGGTGAAATACCTTGAAAGTTGAAAGATTTGGCTTACTTGACTTGATGTAAATATATTTTAAAATACTTTTTCCCACTACAGGCCTTATTACCCGACTTCGGCGAAGCCAAAAGGAAGGGTAATGATTTTGGCAGTCTATGTATGTATGTATGTATGTATGTTCCCTCGTAGCGGCTAAACTACTGGTCCGATTTTGATAAATGAGGTGTCAATCGATTCGTATTAATACCGCGGGTAACATAGGGTATATAATTTTTTGAAAAATTTTGAACTTTGAAAATTATACCTCAAAAACTATCTCCAAAAAAAATTAAATTAAGATTTTTGTCTCGTGTTTGGTATCAAAAGATAGGTCTTTCGTTTCACAAGCTATAATAAAATCTAAGCATTAGTTCACACCGAAATACGGTAGAAAAAAAATTCACGGCTTGATGCCAATAGCGGGTGCGACCACGGCTCTACCTTGACCATTTTTGTACGTATGCATTTCTGGATTTCAAATTGAATTATTTTCTTGTTTCAGACTTTCTAGACCCATTTTTTGCGAAGTCGGGTTATTCAATCTTTTTTTTTATTTGATTATAGGCCTTATTACCCGACTTCGGCGAAGCCAAAAGGAAGGGTAATGATTTTGGCAGTCTATGTATGTATGTATGTATGTATGTATGTATGTATGTATGTATGTATGTATGTATGTTTGTATGTATGTATGTATGTTCCCTCGTAGTGGTTAAACTACTGGTCCGATTTTAATAAATGAGGTGTCAATCGATTTGTGGTGGTCCCGCGAGTGACATAGGCTATATAAATTTTAGAAAAATTTTGGATTTTGAAAATTATACCCCAAAAACTATTTAAAAAAAAAAAAAATTAAGATAATTGTATCGTATTTGGTATCAAAAGATAGGTCTTGGCAAGCACATTACAAATATGTATTTAAATTTTAAATATTTTATTAATTATTACATTTTATTGTTAAATTCAAAATAAACGTTTAAAATTCGGTCGTACAAGTAGTATCTAGGAGTTGTTTAGTTACTTACCTACTATGTAACGGTTAGTTTAATATATTTGATGAGAAATCAGAAAAATATAAAATAAAAATAAGTTAAAAACTATAACCCGACTTCGCAAAAAAAAAGGGTCTAAAAAGGCTGAAACAAGAAAATAATTCAATTTAAAATCCAGATATGCTTAGGTACAAAAATGGTCAAGGTAGCGCCGTAGTCGTACCCGCTAAACAAATCTAGTCGTCACTTCATACAAAAATACGGTAGAAAAAAGATATTCGTCTGCTGTTGAAATATACTATCCCAATAGCGGGTACGACCACGGCTCTACCTTGACCATTTTTGTACCTAAGCATATCTGGATTTTAAATTGAATTATTTTCTTGTTTCAGCCTTTTTAGACCCTTTTTTTTTGCGAAGTCGGGTTATAGTTTTTAACTTATTTTTTTTGTATCACTTACTTTGAAATATTTTGAATGTTCCACTTGTACCTACTGCCGGAGAAGGTTATACCTATAATTATTTATCATCATAGTATAAAACGAAGACGTGATATTTTCATCACAATATAATAATAATATTCTTATCCAAAGAAGATACAATACCTACTCACTTATTTGTTAAAATACTTATCTAAATAATAATTGAATTTGGTACCTACTTTATTTTATATACTTTAAACAATTTGAATGTGAGAATATTATCACAGAGATTTTTAAACTATAATATTTTCAGATGGAATTATAATGAAAATTCTACAGTAAAAACTCGTAGAGGCTGTTTTTATGGCGTTTTTTTTTAATTTATAATGTACATACGGTGGGAAATTAACTCGTGAAGCCACATAGCAACTAGGACTTGAAGACTAGAAAAATTCTAATGCACACACCGAGCGCGTGCACTCGACGGGGCGCGTTTCCAATACCTCGTTTTGTCGGATGGCGGTTGACCGTTGACGTGACGGCATGACGTGAGTCATACCTCATGTCATTACTGGTAGTCATACTATTACATAGGTTTGACTGACGGTTTATATTGGTGTAGAGAAAATTAAAATAGGTAGTTAAGCTAGGTAGGACGTTAGGACTTTACCTAGGTTAATATCGTTGAAGTGGGTCTCTGAGAGGTTTTCAGTTGTTTAATATAATCCATACCCAATATAGTGTCCTGGTGATTAAAGGAGTGTAATTTTCTCGAAACCGCCTTTTCTGACTTACTACTCTATTCATTATTAGGGCAGTATATAATAAAGATTAGTTTGATTTTATGAACATTTACCGTCAAAAAGTTACGTCGCCATTATGAACCTGTTTTAATATTAAAATTGGCCTGTATTTGAAGTGTTTGTATTTACTTTTTACCAATTGCCACGTACAATCTGTAGAGAAAATGATATTGTCCGATTTCCGATAAGGCTTTATCGAACTGTGAATTCTAATGCTATAGTAAAATAGCCGACAAGTGGTACACTAGCATGTCGATAAGGTGCAATCTCACAAATTATTTTTCAAATCATACACGTTAGATGGATACACGCCAATTTTGGTCATAATGACAAAATAATCTCTCGGTCACGCGTTTTTGTAAACATAAACAAAACATAGTGCAATGGGAACGGGTCCACTTCAAAAGTGCGTATTGAGGTAGTGTTTTCCCCTACGTAGCTACGTAGACGCACATAGTAACCGGATCGCATACACATAATTACATAATTTTAATTAAATGACCGGCAACACGTTGCTATATTTTAATATTAAAATAAGGCTTTACTGAAGCTAGATGAGAAACATTCAAGTCATTATCAGTCATCTGTGTTCAAATCATTTATTATTTGCAGAAAGCACCGTTACGACTTACAATATTTGAAGACTAGATGAATGGATGAAGGTGATATGTCGCAAAAAACTGTCACTTAAACATTTATTATATGTACAAACGTATTAAGTACATAATATCTTACATGATTCTAGCGACAGATCTTTATATCATTGTACTAAATACTTTACGTTTTCTAAAATGTTTACGTGACTTTGAACTCTATTTTCTCGAAATCTGAATTTTGTACCTATCACGTTCATCCATTCATGTCTTCAATTATTATACTGGGTTCAAGTCTTTATACCTAACAGACATGCAAATTGTACAGCATGAAGCATCTAGTTGTTACATATGGGGGCATTTCACGTCAAGCGGACCACAGCAAAATAAAGTCAGATCTTGGATATTGTTCATAATTGGATTACTTGCACTTTCTTTTCTTGTGCCTAGTTACGAATTTATGCGCCCTCAAAGAAGCATCAACATTTGAAAAGCTGAGAGAATATATAATAGTATCTACAGTTAAATAAATCATATCAATAAAATTCAATTAACTTATTCTAAACATTTCATAAAACAATTATGTCAATTTAAGTCACATATTCAATTACTTTAGTTAATTATTAAAAATCATGTCACATTATTACATATTGTTTTATTTAAATAACAATATATTTCCAATATAGTTGTTAGTGCGAGTATTTCGCACTATTAGTTGCGAGTCTCAGTTCGGTATTAAACAAATGTAAGCTCTATGGGCGGATAACACGCGGACTGATCCTATAAAAAAACAAGGCTAAATGTGTTTTTATAGGACACGTTATATTATGTCTTCGATAAACTATATCAATCGACCAATAATTTTTTAATTTCAACAAAGGGTTGGATAAACCCTTTGTTGAAATTAATTGGGGCTAAAAATATCTACATTTTATATTCAGACCTAATTAAAAAAATGTTGGTCGATACCTTTGATATAGTATATCGAAGAGAAGGTTTTTTCTGTGAAATATGGCCTATGGCAAATATTTCACAGAAAAAACCTTCATACAATGTCGTTTGAACTTCAACTCACACTGGCACAGACTCGAAGCGTCACGTTTTTAACCTATACCATAATATTTATCGCTTTTTTTTCAGGTAAACGGGACTATGATACACGTCTGAGCCAAACAGTTAAGAGGAAACACCACGGTTGAGAGAAATACAAAATAGGTATTTATAAAATCTATTGCTGTCTCGCAGTGCCTTAGCTAGCCAGCACTAGCGCGATAGAGACAACTTGGACTGAAATTACCTATTAAAAGTACCAGAAATCGACGTTTAGGGGATTCCTGTTTCCTCCTCCAAAACTTAACCGATTTAAATATTATTTTCTGTATTAGCTAAAAAAAGAATTGAGCCAGGTTCCTATTTTTTGCTTTTGTTGTTTATTGTAGTCAAATCTGTTGCCTAGATATTTAAACATAGCGGAGAGTCTGGCCATTTTTTTTAGGTTTTTAAGCGTCCATATCTCTTTAAATAATTAATTTATTAAAAATAGGAAGAAATAGGGACGTACAAACAATATCCATAAATATTCAGGAAAAAAATTGTTACTCTAGAGGTGTTATCCAGGGAGGAAATAGAAATCCCCTAGACCCCTATTTTTGTATGGAAAAAGTTTCGTGTTTCCTCTTAAGGACCACCGAAAAAAAATGCTCTGTGTGTAGGTAGTCAAACTGAATATTTTGTTTGTTTGTTTTAGTGTGATTTGAGCCTTAAACAATATTGCATACAATATCCCTAGGTGGCAAAATACATCAAACATCGAGTGCCCCAATACAAATGATCCCAAAAATAGGACACTTAAAATACTTTTTGCCTCGATTCAGGTATGGCTAACCACATCAGTGGAGAACTATGTGAACTTGGCAACCGACTTTCAAATTATTTCTTTTTATAATCATCATTCGATTGTACTAGAATTGTACCCGATTGTACCGTATTTAAAATCGTTTGTAGGTACCTCAAAGGGGTAAAAATTGCGGGGTGAAAAAATTTAGCTCAGCAACCAACTTGAAGATTTTGTAATTTCAATGATGCCATCTTGAAGAACATCGTTTGTAGCGGATTGTACCACATTTTTTATTGGAAAAATTCAAATATAGTTCAGCTACTACCTACTTAATAAAATTTTAATATTAAGGAAGTTTTAGCGCGAGTTAGCAAATTTATTAGTAAGTACCTAAAGTCGTTTGTTTTCAATATAATTTAGTGGGCTGGACAACATAGCTCGCTATAGCTGGCCGCGGGACAGAAAGAAAAGAGCTGAGAAGAATGCGGACGGGACGTCGAAGCGTTGGCAACAGATGGACAGACGATCTGAAGAAGGTTTGCAGGGACATCGATGCTGGCCGCGAGCGACCCGTACGCTGATCATGTATAACAACTCAACTGTAACCAAACCTTTGACAGCGATATTGTACACAATTGTACAATTTACGTCTGTCTAATTGCTGTTGCGTGATACATAATCAAGCTGCGGGCTCTCTAGAAAACTTTGGGGGAGGCTTACATCCAGCAGGTTTACTCCCGACGCAATCGAGAATCGAATCTGTTCTGTGAAAATTTGGTATTTTGCTTGGTCGATTACTTTGAAATTAACCAGGATAAAGAAAATCGTTACATCGTAACTTTTTGTACTCCGAACCATATCAATCGATACGTCAATTTATTCGGGGGCACGCGGCACGATCGAATCTGAATCAAAATCGAATCAGTTTGGAGAGTAAGGATTGGACATTCTAGCTGAAACGACGACGGTTTTTATTTACAACTTTATTTAACTTACTGTCATGGAATATATTATGTTAGGACGACTAAGATATAAATATAAGATAGACGTGGATGAAACAAAGATATAGGTATGTGGACGAAACAGTGAGCTGGATGTTGAGTGGCGTGGGGCTTGTGCCGCGTGAAAGTTCGCGCCCCAGCCCTGGTTTCGCGCGTTTTAATTACAACCCCGTGGCGCCATTGTTGTCGCCCAAGGGGATCTAGCTTTAGGGCTGACAGACTGATTTTAACCTACACCGGTATTCTTGTGTCGCAGTTCAGAATCCTCCATTCTTCTACTATCGTTTCAAGGTCAATATTTTCTTCATGTGTCGTTCGGCAGTCACCTATTAACACTTGGTCAATATCTTCTTCTAATTCTGCACGTTAAGAAAACCTAATACAAAAGTTTGGAATAAAATAGTCAAGTATTCTGTTATGTCATTATTACTTACATCAAGAAGTCTCGGCGGGTCCAGCTAAATATATAATATAATAGTTGAGTGGCGTACCTGTATAATACTATAACAGCTTCCGAGGAGCAACCCTGGGCAGATCGGGTACAGGGGAGCCACCGACCAGCCTCACTCCGTAAAGTACAGTCACTTTCCTAGACGCTATTCATAGTTGAGATCACAGATGGATTGATATTATTACTATAGATATTTTTTTTACATTTGACTTTTCAGTTTACGATTTACCCTACAAAGACAGCTACCGAAAAGAAAAGTCGCAACTTGAGAAAACGCCTTTTTTGGCAAAAATTTTAACCATAGACAAATTATATGCTTAAACTTATATTAAAGTTAGGCGTTTTGTTTTAACCTTTTTTACGGAGTAAGCCTGTGTCTGGGGGATATAGTTATATGTAATGCATGTACTTATTATAAGTACCTCAGACATAATAAGTACATTAATTATTTGTTATCGATATTTTTTTTTTACAAACAAATCTCTTCAAGACCAATAAATACCGGAAATCAGTCCAAACTTATGTAAAAGTGACATACGAGGCGGTGATGAAAATACCAAGATTAATTTTTGGTTTTATCCCCCCCACATCTCTCACAGAACTGTTGAACGAACATATTAATGTACTTATATATCGCAGTCATCTAATTGAATCAGCAGTTTCATTGAACGACTAGCGCATTTATGAAACGACGACATTTAATTGAATGAGTAAAGGACAACTCGTCAAGTTGTATAATGAAACGTTTAACGTTTGGTGGCTAGTGGCTACTAGCGCCACTGCGGGAAAAATGAACTACATTTCAATAACCTGACTGATTTTACGTTCGTTCTGTTAAAAGGGTTTTGTTACAGTCCGCTAACTAGTTGGACTAGTCAATCAATGAAATGTCGTCATTCAATAAACGCGCTAGATATTTAATCAAATAGCTGATTCAATCAGATGACTACGACATATATAAATACATACATAATGCCTATGCTTAATACAAGCGTTGCAGTAAAACAGCTGACTTCAAAGCGTCCTGTAAATCAAAGTACATAAAAGGTTACTTTACTTGACAAGCACGTCTAAAGGTCACCACATATAAGGAGGCAGATCGGATCAGATAGAACTCTTCAGTGTGAATTGAACTAACTTGTATGGCGTGGAAACAACGCCCTAGTGGCTAACATTGGTAACTAATTTGATGCCGTACAAACTCTAGTTAAATTAACTTCTTCGCGACGAGCATTGAAAAAACATGCACTCAACACGACAGTTCGGTCGAAACAGATTCGAACAAAAACGTAACGTTAGTTCTCTATGCGAATCGCTAAAATTAGCTTTAATGCAAAATTGCAAAACATATTCAGAAAATTGCTGAAGATTTTTGTCCGTTTCGTTCATCCGTTCCGAACGGAAGGTAGATCGGACCGTATAAGTGGCCTTTGAAGTTGTATCTCATAAAAGCGGTTTTCTTTATTCAGGAATTTGTAAGGATACCAAATCCCCATATTAGGCATTCACGAACCTCTTTATAGTAACGAATAGGCTTTCTGGGTCAGCATTACACTGGCTATTATGTTATTTAAATTTTTATTTTTGAAGCCTGCAATCAGAGTCTGCAATGCAAGGTAGAGTCTGTATAGGCGCGTATCTTGAACGCACGCTACTCATTCCACACAAAACGCTGCAGTTTGATTTGAATACTTTTAATGACGTCATGTTCATAGGATTTATCCTACGACGAAAAGAGAAGTGTTATATGTTTGACGTTGTGTGCGTGTAGCATTGTAGCTCTCAAACGGATAATCCGGTTTTGAGCTAGCTTTTCTTGTTTGAAATATGATCGTGAGTGTGATAGCTACAATTCATTGTTATCTAACCGTTCACTGCTGCAATTAAACACTTTCTTACAACGACGGAGGTTAAATAAAAAAAAAAAAAAATAATTGTATCCCTATGCATAGTTCCTATGTAAATTTCGTATTGTAAATTTTCAAGATTTATTCACGTCAAAAAACAAATAATATAAAAAATATTTTCAGTGCCATCATGAACGAGTCAGCAGGCTTACTCCCGACACAATCGAGAATCGAATCAGTTCGATATCAACGGGTTTTGGTGTTTTATTTGGTGGATTACTTCTAAACTAACCAGGATAAAGACTTTTTGTACTCCCGACCACATCAATTGATTGAGAATCAAAATAAACAAACGTCAATTTATTCGGGAGTACACGGCACGATTGAATCTGAATCAAAATCGAATCAGTTTGGAGAGTAAGGCCCCAGGCCATAGCATTCGGAGTTTGGACTATGAATACGTGCTGTTAATCTAATTATTAATCAGTTCAGTGGCACCTACATCATCGCTTGTGATGCAGCATATAATGTGGTCATAGAAATGTCGAGTATACCACTAGAAAAAGAGGGAGAAATATATTAAAAAATATAGAAACGGATTTTTCTAACTATAGTCGTGTTAAGGAATATAAAGAAAAGTAAATACACATCAAAGTTGAGTTGAATGTTTCTTCTCTAAGTTATTGCTTATCATTTTTGAAATAAACATAATATACTACTTTCGGTTGTAAGAATGTAGGAGCAGATGTTATTGAGAATTATTGTGACGCCATTTTCAGTTACTTCTTCATATACATTTCGATACAAAATATCTGAAAAAAAAATCATTTTTTTGGATTGTATGCTACTTTAAGAGTTTTCTTATGTAGGCGTATATTTTGTATTCGTTTACGATGGCTGTTACAAAACAGCTTTTACCCAGTTCAAATTGCACGTATTTTAATACTTACCTACTCATTAAATTAAAATTAACCTAGATTTATATCTCTTACATAAGCAAGATCTTCTTTTCTTACACAAAAGTGTAAAATATAACTTCTCTGAGACCAATACAGACTACAGTATCTATATTTAAATGTACAGTGATATATTTTTTCTTTTTTTTATAATGAAAGAAGAAATTCTTTCAAGATGTTATAATGACGGACACTCGAGTCCCCTCGCCTTGTTTACAGTTCGAGCACATAAAATACACGAGACCTCTCAGAAATTCAATTTCGGTACTACAGTGGGCCTCGGTAAACCGGACTGGGAAAACAACACCCGTTCCGAAACATCGAAACAGCCGAATTATAAAATACGATACATTTTCCTTACCTTTTCTACCAGTCAAAGAATTATCTATTTCCATATTAATAATCATACTTATTATATCAGTCACAGTAAATGTAATAGAATAACTTTTCTTAATTATACAATGTAATAAACTAGGTTTTCCGTACTTATTCTACCAGTCGAAGAAAATGTAATACGCTACGTTTCTCAGACTTATTTCATCAGTCAAAGAGAATGTACTCGTTATACAATACCTTTTCTGGACTTATTCTAAAAAATAATACACTTCGTTCAAGATATAATTTATTACACTTCGTTTACTACAAGTATGTTTCTCCACGAGTCCACTTAGAGTAGCTTTAGAGTAGTCAAAATACTTTCATAAAAAATATGTGGGTATTGTACATTTACGAAACGAGTATGGTTGCGATTCTGAATATTTCCAATCAGGAATTCAAATTCGGACTTCAAAATGTAAAAACCGATAGGATTTTTGCGACTTTATACCATATAGATCTGGTTGGTTAGTTCAAAACTGTCTTGTCCTTTTAATAATCTATTGAAAATCTAAAAAAAATATTAAGTAACTATTTTTATAATTTAAAATACTCCAAGTTACTTTATGGTTAACTGCGAATAATAAAATCATATTAAAAAATAAAATAAGTTACACACAAAAATATATAATATTATACTTTCATTCAAGCTTATAAATTCAAAAAATTTTGTAAAAGAAACATTAGAGTCATTAGAATTTAGAAAACAACTTGTAGAATTTAAATTAAATTTTTGTGTATCATTTACTTTTTTATTAATTTGCCAATATGACAAAGGCATAAAGGCGTTATGCCAAGGCAGCTGCACTCACTGCGCCTGTAGAATCATTTCCAATGTCTATGGATATCGAACTATTGTCTATTCCTCCCCATTCGTTTTGTGAAACAAAACATTTTTTTCTATTCACACCTCTATTAATTTACGTGTGACCAGCTCTGTTAGTACAGTCGTAGACAATAGTGGAATGGTCTAACGCGTCGGGTTACACCGCCCCTATGTGTAGGATATCACTTCCTATGTATGTTAGTGCGTTGAACTTTTTTACCCCGTTTCAGATATGGTTATAGTACTGTCGAGTACACAAGATCTATTTTAATATTTCTTGTGTTGTGCTTTTAAAAAAATATTAGTTGTCTGTCGTGTTCTCACATTTTAGGGTCATAATTGAAGACATGAATGGATGTGATATGCAGAAAAAATTCGATTTCGAGAAAATTGAGTTCAAACTATCACTTCCGATTTCTTCTTTCTTTCGAAGAAACATTTAGAATAAGTACATACTTACATAAAACGGATTGTCAACACAAAATTGTGAAATCGGTAGAATAATCGGGAGAATTTCCATGTATTCTCTAAAATCGTGGAAAAATCATTGCGTTTCGGTATTTCGGTAGTGCTGAGTCCATTTCGGTAGAAATACCGAAAAATCGGTAGGTTCGAGACCATTGATAGAATTTACTTAATACGTTACAACATATCCTAAAATATGATTGTGACAGTTTAAACTCAATTTTCTGGGTAAAAAATGTTTGTGACATACTTATCAACTTGATCCATTCATTTCTTCAATTATATTAATAATACTGTGTAGCATGTAGGAATAAATAACTTTAGGAATGGATTAATATCGATATTATGTATAATTCAACTGTTATATATTATTATGAGTTAGTATAGCCATTACAATAACAATAATCATTAACACCTACATCTATATGATGTGTGACAAAGTTATTTAAATTTGAAAGTTGCTTAGTTAAATAAGTACTATTTTTATCTTGATCAATTTATAGACTATATTTTTAAAATATTAATTATTTACTTTTCCACTCGCCTGTACCGTATATAAAATGGCGGAGCGCGATCTCATATGAAATATATAAAAGTAATAATAATTGGCGCGAGCTAAGTGAACATTAACGGCCTTAACGCAATTAATTATTTAATTACACGAGTTGCCGGGAAATTATTTAGCTAAATGGTTTTACATGGTTAACGACTTTTATCTACAATTATACCTGATAAGTGTTTAGGGTTTCTGTGCGTTGATTTTTGAAAAGAAACATCAATGATCTCTATAACTGATTAAATATTTGAATGTAAGTAAGACGTATTAGGTAGTCATCAGTGGCGATGACTGGTTCTTCGTCAGAGGGAAGCCCTAGCTTTTATAATGGGTAGGGATTTGCAAAAGGTGTAAGTGAAGCCGATAGAAACTTTTTGCCACTGGTAGGCATATGACCTGCAGTGTTGCCAGTATGATTTCCCAAAATAATACGACTGGCTCTTTGAAAGGGTACCGATTTGAACACAAAAGTACGGTTTTCCAAAATACTATAGTCTACCCATAGTAACCCTTTTATAGTATGTATTAAAACATCATGAATTATTAGTATAATTTATAAGGTACGAAAAAGGTACGGTGCACACTGAGGTACGTTAGTACCGGTTGTATCGTACGGAACGGAAAATCCTACTTTCTGGTACGTTCTGGCAACACTGATGACGAGTTTATAATAACTATCGATACGATATGACTACCTACATTTCTTTATCAGTTTGAAAACATTCTTAATTCAAATTAGCAACGCGGCCATGCAATCATTTATGAACATAGTCCGAGAGATAAAGGCTAATTAAGTACAGATTTATTAATTTTTAAAATTAGTTTAACTAAGTGTTTAAATATTAGATATCTTAGCTAAAATCTGATTTAATTGTACTAAAAAAATATTTTTACACAGTTTAGCATGTTACAGTTTTTAGTTAGGCTTTTATTTTAGATACAAAATAATTTATTATTTTATTTTTCAACGAATTTGTAATTTGTATCCAATCCTTGGATGTTGTCTCCTCTAGTAAACTCCTTTATACAGAATGCGTATTTAACTACTATGCCGCGTACTTCCGAAAAAATTTACATTTGTTTATTTTGATTCACAGTCGATTGATATGGTCGAGAGTACAAAAAGTTACGATTTTCTTTATCCTGGTTAGTTTCCAGTAAATAAAATATCAAAAGCCGTTGAGATCGAACTGATTCCATTCTCAATTGTGTCGGAAGTAAGCCTGCTTTCGTTGATCTTAAATATTATGATAATAACATATTTTATACTCTATAGATACAGCCTAGCTCTTTGACTATAATTGATCAAGCTATGTAAAAACTACACGTTTCAGTATATAACAGGACACTGTACATGGAAGATACTTTTAATAAAAAAAATGTTAATTCGTATTATATTGGGTATAATTGGTAAGTGACTTCATCAACATCAGAAAGTCAACTTTTAAAATTTCATTAGGTATGATAAAAGAGAATCATGATGATATTTAAAAAGTTGATTTTTAACACCCGAAAAAATCAAATAGATGTATGTAGCTGTGTGTGTGCGTGTATGTAGCTCCTAAACGGATGAACTTATATTGATTGTGTTGTTTGTTTTAAAAGCTGACGTGGTCGACAGTTTTGCACTTTGCAAATAGATATTAATTATTTTATTTTATTTTACAATGTATGTATGGATTAGGGTATCGAGAACCGGTAAAGTTTTAGGAACCGGGATTTTCGGTACCGGCACTAGTCAGAACCGGGAATTCCCGGGATTTCCCGGGATTTTTGGTATTTTCGTGATTTTTTTCTTACTTGACTAAAAACAAATACAATGGCTTCGAAAACTACTTTTTATGAATAAATCACACATTTTGGCATGTCAAGTTAAAGTATGATACATTAATTTGCTCTACCATGATTAAAATATCGTATATTTATATATTTTGAATTTAACGTCTCTAATATTAGGGCTTTTACCCACGGCTTCGGGCGCGTAAAATAGTATTCGTAACAAAAAGTTCTTTATCAAATAACTCTATGGCTTAAGATAATGTTATACCAATAAAAAACTATCCACTATTCAGTTTCTGGCCAGATCATACGCACTACAATATTTTTTTCCGTGGCGTATATTATGTATAACGATTTGCCAGCCTATAAGGCACACTTAGCAGATTCCCTTCCACTTTTGCAAAGTTATTACTTTTGAATAGGTAAATAAAACATTGCATATTATATCTACGATCTATCATGAGCCAAAAAACTATTTTACCGGTGTAAATCTATTAAAACTTATAATATTGTAAAATACTGTGTAGTACAAAAAATCCAACCAAAACTGAGGAGTTTTATAAGTTTAAGTAGGAGTAATTATATTTTACGTCAAGTTATATACGTGACGTTGAATCCTACTTTGCTCGGTAGTTTTGCCTCGGCGTTGATAAGTCCTATTTATTATAAACTTATCGCCGTACCAAAATTAAACCAAATCGGTAAAACGGTTCATGACTCTTAAAGTAACAGACACAGTTAGTTTCACGTTTGAAATAATATTAAATATGGATAAAACATTTTAAAATTATTTTTCTGCTTAGCCAATCGCACGAAATGCGGTATAATGTTTGGACAGAAATTAAAATTTTAAACGCAAATATTGTAAAGCAAGTTTTTGCCCTCTGAATGTAATATCGATGTGAGTTTTACTGGCTAAAAAGATGGATCTTCCAAAAATGTTAACAGCTTTATCCAACAGATAAATTGATTCATCAAAAATTCATAGCTTAAAGATATCTTATAAAATTGGTTTTTTGCGATTTTTTATTTATAAGTAGTAGCAAAAAGATTTTTTATAATTATATTTATGATCCCTTGGGACCTTTTTGTTTCCTAACAAAAAAATCCTGTTATTAATTTCATGGTCCAATCTACCTTTGTGCCGAGTTTCATTTAAATAAGTAGCTACTGTTTTTTGAAAATCCAACGGGCACCCTTTCGTTTTTGGGATAATAATATCCTACATTACCCTTTAGGTTCGAAGCTATCGGCCTGCTAAATTTCATTTTATTCCATTCAGTACGGACTCATACGGACCGACAGACAGAGTACTTTTTTTCATAATTATTATTTTTAGGTTATATGGCCTTTATAGACCCCAAATCTTGATTTTGACTTAAATATATATATTTAATGAGCAGACATTTCCCCTAGATTTATTTTAATATGTTGAGATAGTAAAATCAGTTAAGAATATTTTGAATAACATCGTAACTTAAGTTAAAATTTGAAAGCGTTTTTCGCCGTCGGAAAGTTACACCATCAACGGTGAACATAGGCTTTATTATATTTTCAAAAAAAAGGGATCCTTACTAAAACTCCAATAATGTAACCCAAGGTGTCAAAAGTATACAATTTATTAAGTTTTTATATGCATTGGTTAAAGTATAATGATACTCATAATATGTTTATTACTATAACATTATCTAAACCACATTGCAGCTGTAGTGTTATTTGGTAGTGAACTTTTTGCTACGAATACAACTTCACGTTTATAAAAATTGTTTATATCTATGTAAAACTTTAATGGTAGTGACTGTATAACGATATTTTAATCATTGTATAAGAATAAATATATTATCCTTTAACATGACATGCCACAATGTGTAATTAAAATACAAAAGTACTTTTCTAAGCCCGTTGCGTTTATTTTTTGTTAAGGTAAAAAAAATCCCGAAAATACCGAAAATCCCGGTTCTTTTGCGTTGAGAACCGGTTCTATAACAGTAGTCAAAGAACCAGGAAATCCCGGGATTTTCGGTACCGGGAAATCCCGGTTCTGAACCCTAGTATGGATATGTCGCATTCATCTGATTGAATCCGCTATTTAATTGAATGACTAGCGCTTTCATTGAATCCTGTTTTTACTAACAAATTTTAGAATCCAAGACTAGGACAGCCATTTAATATTTTAGTTTTAAACTTCGAAATTTCCGAATGAGTACTAATAAAACGAACATTAAAGTAAATTAATCAAAAAATATATCAACACATTGCTATCTGTACGAGCTGTTTGACGCCATTATATAACCGCCTAGTGATTCAATTAAATAAACAGATTCAATAAGATGACTGCGACATATACACTATACACACAATTTTACAAACAAAAATTGCTAAAAAATACCTTTTGTGCAAAAGTAGGTACATCTTATTCCAAAATGGAATGTCTTCCAGAAGACCCAAGAAAAAAGGATATTGTAATACCTACTTAAAAAGAGCAAAGAAATAGCACCAGTCCCACAGTAAATTGTATTTTAGTCTAAGCATACTTGTACTATTGTTATGAGATTGTGGTGAGAAAATAAATAAATTGTATTGTATTATTAATTACGACAAAACAATTTTGTTACAGTGTTGGTTCAGTGCCTGGACCTCAGCAGTACCACGCCAATACTGCCAGGTATACCACTCGGAGGTGATCAAATAACCAAACCAGCAAACTCGGCGCTAGAGGACATGTACTCCAGTGATCAGAGGTTCAAACATCACATGTACCGTGGATGAATTGTGAAATAAAAGTCATTCTGTAGTTTATTTTTAACCCTGGACGAAAACAAGGGGTATTATAGATTTTGCATGTCTGTTTTTGGCATCGTAGTTCCCAAACGTATTCGTTTGGGAACTACGATGCCAAACCCGTAGGCTAATTATGTGTCTCGCAACAGCAATCCGACAGGCGTAAATTGTACAATTGTGTACAATATCGGTAAACTGCGGGATATCTTTTAGTCCAAAATACCTCAGTCCTTGTAGACGAAAGTCTTCAATCAGTGTGTGTTGCCAGCGTTGACTTATGGCACTGAGACATGGTTTGACTGATGGCCTTATGCGTAAGCTCCAAGTCACTCAACGAGCTATGGAGAGAGCTATGCTCGTAATTTCTCTGCGGAACAGAATCCGAAACGAGGATATTCGCAGTAGAACTAAAGTAACCGGCATAGCTCGTAGAATCAGTCAGTTGAAGTGGCAATAGGCAGCCCACATCGCTCGGAGAACAGACACCAGATGGGGAAGGAAAGTTCTCGAGTGGTACACAATTGTACAATTTACGCCTGTTGAATTGCTGTTGCGAGATACATAATTAGCCTCTCGATTTTGGTCTAGTTTTTTGTTTGAAAGCTGACATGATCGAGAATGTTCTTTGCTATAGATCAGCAACATCAGTTTACTCACTGCTTGACGATTCGGGGGTTACTTAACTTTCATTTTGTTTTTATAGTGATGTAGAGCAATAGTACCTAAAATATAAGATAACAACACAAACTAAGCGCCCAGGTACAATCCAACTCGTTTTGCCGGCACCGAACCGTATTTGCACGAGTCCCATTAATTAGTAAAATTGTATTGGTAAAAGAGCATCCTTTGCCTCGGACTACTTCGGAAAAATACAGATTAGGTGGGCCGCCGCAGTTGTCGTCCAGGAGAGTCAGGTGGCCCAGCAACAAGCACAAGCCAAAGCCACAATATGTTTTGAGGTTTAAGTGTGGTAGCCCTGAGTGTGTTCCAATTACCTCGCACTCGGGAGAGTCGAAAAATTACTCAAAATGGCGCATCGCGTTGCTCTTAGAAGTAAACGATTGTTATTCTTACATAAACATGATAGTGATAAGTCAAAAGGCAGATTCTAGAAATCTATCTAATAATAGAAGTTTGGAAATAATACCTCAACTTTATCTATTCATGGATAATTGGAAGTTTATTGAAAAGGTTTTATCTTACAATGCTCTGCTCTTTCAATAGCTCCAATAGCCAGCAAGAAGGCATTGGTTATTGTGTATTACAACAATGGCGTCTATTTTTATAAAGTTCTTATAAATTCACTTGTCGAATTTCAGACATTTCCGACTAGGTTATTATTTTATTTCCTTGATAACTACCTGGAAAAGATTAAAATTGTACCAAGACTCCCTAGTCTGTACCATCTTAACTTGAATTCCTTTTCTGATATAATTAAAGACATGAATATGTGAAGGTTATAATATGTCGCAAACAATTTTTTCCCAGAAAATTGAGTTTAAACTCTGACTAAAACATTTTTTGATATTGAGTAACGTACTTAATATGTTCGGTTCTCGATCGGTTCTACAGACGGATCTTTAGATTAATGTACTTAATCCCATTTAGGACCCTTATTTTTCATCACCTACATAAATGATCTAATTACACGCTTATCCTGTCACTGCTTATTGTACGCAGATGACTTAAAAATTTTTAATCAAATTGGATCCGTTGATGATTGTTATAAGAGATCTCGACGCTGTAGCAGATCGGTGTCAACTCAATCATATGTATTTAAACATAAAGAAGTGCTCCATTATCTCTTTTACAAATAAACGTACGAAGATCACATACAATTATAACCTTAATAATCAAGTGCTTGCCCGATCCATTTTGATAAAAGACCTGGGTGTCTTGTTTGATGAAAATCTATCATTCAGAGCTCATTATGAGTATATAACATCAAAAGCACATCGACTTTTCGGATTTGTTTGTAGATCTACTTTAGACTTTAAAAGGCCACAAACCCTACTTTATATTTTCTTTGTATTAGTCCGCAGTGTTTTGGAGTATGCTAGTGTCATATGGTCACCAAATTATAAAAATCACATAGCCTGTGTAGAACGGATTCAGAAGAAGTGTCTTCGGATTGTTTTTTATCGTCATAGACCGGGTCGCTCAGACTTGGGCTATGCGGATCGACTTCGAACGTTCAATATTCAAACATTAGAAACACGTCGTATATACTTTGATTGTATTTACCTTTATAAAATAGTACATTCTATTATTGATTGTCCTGAACTTCTGTCCTGCCTTGATTTTAATATTAAATATAGTGCACGCAGATCCAACAAGTGTACTCTCTTTATACTTAAAAGTTAAAACTTTCAAGAATAATACTTCCTACTTTAATCCCTTAACCAGAATGTCTCGTCAATATAACGAACTCTTAAAAAGTAATAGTAATGATATAGATATATTTATTAACAACATACATAAGTTTAAAAACGGTCTGATGCATGCCCTTCGTACCACTCCTGTATAACGCCAACATTTTCTGTATTGTTTGCGAGCTTTATGTTGTTTCTTAGTTTTTACCACAAAGTAGATGTTAGGGTTCTTACATACTAATTTAATGTTAATCAGTTAGTATAAAATATTTAGTACTAGTAACTGTTGGGTTGTATCTACACGCTTTTGTTCTCGTAAAAGTATCTATTAATTTAAATGTATAGTAGGTATATGTAGTATATTATAGTTTGTTATTCTACTTGTAATGATATGTACGTCTATAATTTGGTACACACATCAGATCAAAATTTTGTATCTCTTAATTTTATGTAAGTACTTAATGTGTGTACTGTTGATGTACCTTAATAAATAAATAAATAAATAAATACTTTACGAGGTATTCTAAAATCTTTAAATGACAGTTTGGACTCCATTTTCTCGAAATTAGAATTTTGCTACATTCACCTTCATTCACTTATGTCTTCAATTATTAGAATGAGTGTTTGTAAAATATGCCGTCGAGATCGTTGTGTTTTCCAATTACCCATTTCGGTATCGGATATTTATACATAAATTATTATATTCTTTGCTAAGAGACATTTAACAATCAAAAAGGTTACTGGCCTCCATTAATTAATTTAAAAAAAGCTATGCATGATTTCTTTGTGCGAACAATGAGCAATAGAACATTATTAAGCCTACAGGCCGTAGACGATCTAGAAAATAGAACAACACACGCTTTGTTCTCAAAATGATTGTGAAGTAGCCTAGGGCTCAATGACCTAGGTCATAAAACAAAACACCAAAACCCTAGTTTATTTATGATAAACAGCTGCGTCCAGTACAGGGGCAAGTAAGAACCCTTGAAAAACATAGGCTTAGTATTTTTTAATCATTTGTTTGCCCGAGGCAATTGTTTAAGGTCAAGCCCTTGGAATTGTGAGGACCATAGCCAATCGGACTTTAAGTAGCTGGTCAGTTTATTTGAAACTTTATTACAAACGTGATGTAGATATTTTATTAAGGTTGGTTGCTGTCCCACAGTACGTTAATGTGTTACAGAGATACTTAAAAGAAGTGTAACAATTATTATTACGAGCTTCTATAAGAATCCGCAAGTGATGTGACATGACGCCCTCATCTTCTTTTTTTTGCTTTTCGTTAGTCTCGCTAAAACTTGAGAACGGCTAAACCAATTCGGCTATTTTTAGTATTGAAATATTCGTGGAAGTCCAGGGAAGGTTTAAACTGTTTGTATGCTCAACGAAATGGGCACGGGTCAGCTAGTAATATTATAATACAACGTATCCGTGGTCTAGAGGTTTAGAGCCTAGCTAGAACAACATAAAATGTTGGTTAGGACAATGCAGACTGATCACTTGATTGTCTGACAAGAAAGATGATCTATTTGTCTGATGGGCATGTTAAAAGTAGGTCCTGCGTCTGATCTCCCGCCAGTCGTGTCGGTTATCCGTCCCACTACGAGAGTGAAGGAAGAGAGAGTGCTTCTGGGAACTGCGCACACTTGGGGACTATAAAACTACTCCTGCGTAGCTGGCCAGGTTTCAATGAAACCAGCCTCCGTCACCAAAATCGGTGTGGCATTATTATTGTAAAACGATTAGTGGCATCGGGTTTCTACAATTCCATTCCTGTCGGCTTTCCTTACCCCTTAGGTAAGGATTTTGATGAGAGTCCTTTTTGAAGACTCCCATCACAATACTTACCTAATATACAGGCTAGCCTCAGTAGGGTGTGGTTCCTAATTATTAATGCTACCTTTTTATAGGCTAGGGTTTCCCTCTGAAGAACATCCAGCCTTCGCCATTGAAAACCGCTGATACTGAACCATATTGTGATAATCTAATGGTGCAACACTATTGTAATTGTCACTCGATTTTACGGACGAAAAAGATGCCATATTAATCGCCGGCAAAGTGTTTCTTTTGAATAAAAGATCCGAGCTGGAGGCATCGGCGTACCCCTTAAAAGCCGCGATCAAAATTTAAATTCTATGCACAAAGGTTTTATTAGTTTGGACAAAGACCAGAGAAAAATTCATTGTCCATTGCATGGGGTTCAGTCAGTTCAAACAAAATATAATTTGGGATATGGGAAAACAGAAATGAAAAATTGTTTTAGATTAGATTTTTTTTTATGTTCGTTCATGATGAACAGGCTAAATTTTAAATTTGAACTCGCATACCTAGCTTTACGTTATGATTTTTGAAATAAAAATTAGAAGGCAAAGGAGCAATCGCTGGAGAAATAGGAGAAATTGCATAATTTAAAGAGGTATACTCTTTTTAACCTCCCACGGGGTGTTATAAGTTTGACGTGTCTGTGTAAATGTGTATGTGTCTGTCTGTGGCACCTTAGCTCCTAAATGGATGTTCCAATTTTAATGCAGTTTTTTTTTGTTCGAAAGTTGAGAGTGTTCTTAGCTATGTTTGGTGGAAATCGGTTGTCTTCAGGATCATCAGGTCGTTTGTTAGGTGTGATAGGAACGTTACACGTTAAGGTTTATTTTTTATTTTTAATAAAGATTATCTTGAAATTGAAATGGTCTGGAAATACATCTGATTACAGTTCATTCTAAAGTTTTATCACGGTAATACTATCATAGTTTTATTGTGCGCGACAAAATGGAGGACTTTGACTCATCAAGGCGATGAAGACGGTAAGCTTTATCGCGTGGAACGGTGGCGAAAAGTTGCAGCAGGTATAGGTCTGAAGAATTGCTTGGTAGCTACCGGGCACTAAAAAATAAAAACTAGTGATTGTGTTTATAACATGCCAGTTCTTTTATGTTTATTGTAAATTATAAGAATTTCGTTATCAGAATTTATTTAAAATTTTTAGACATGTTGGAGTTACTTTTTTGATCCTTTAGAATGGTTGTAATATTATTTGGTTTAAGTTCAGTAAAGAGTACTTCGCTACCATCTACATACTCTGATTACTTTAAAGTCCTTATCAATAAAAATATTTTATGAAGGGGATTAGTTTTTCGATCTCTTAACTGTAATTTATATCAGAATACGTCAGAATTAATTTTCTCTTTGTTTTATGACTGGTATTATGATAGCAAAGAGCTGTGAAACAATCAACCTGAGAATCAACCTACCCTTCACGATATACGTCATTATAAATCTAGCACAATCCACACCAGTTAATAAAATAAAGTTGGATCCGGCATATTCACGCGAGTGTTGGCATATAGAGTTGTATGTTGGCATATAGAGAGCCCTCCGTTCTCATCACTATGTAAAATAATATGAAAAGCGCTTTGAGCTCAAGAGTACGTGCAATGCAGTCATTCAAGGCACTATGAAGAAAATTATTTTATGCACAGAAAATATGGAAATATTATTTGCAGAAAATGTTGCTATTTTATAAAAAAAGGAAACCTGCCATTTTTCGTAGCAAGAATTGTTTATGAAACTCGGTAGCGGCTCGTCGTAGCATTACACAATTTGTATAAAAAAAATATTTTTCCTTTCTTTTTGACTGTTAAACTGCCTGATTAAGCCTAAATAGTTAATGAAATCAGGCGTTACTTTGCGGAAATCCATAGCATACAATTTAAATATATTATTACATCTAGCAATATCCCGCGAAACAATTATATCATATATATATGTATTTCAATTTTAAGCCCAAATACTCAAAACCTAGAAATTAGAAATAAAATCTTTTGAGATGCCCAAGAAATATATCACACATGTATATATTTCTTTATCTACATAATATAACCGGAAATCTATTGGGGGAGGCTTATGTCCAGAACAGGACGTCATAGCGTAAACGTCAATTGTGCACGCCCTGCCTGATATCTCTCATGTATAGTTCGTCCCTGCTAAATTTAACCTAAAGGTAAACAAACCGAAAACATAATATTTTTTTTTGTACACGTATTGTGCACACTTGTCAACACTTTCACAGGTTTACACTTCATTATCCAATATATTTTATAACAATAAAACTGAACAATATTAATATGTTTAAACATCATATGAAAATCTTTAACAGAAAAAATACGCCATTTTGACACTGCCGATTGTAGAATATAACCCTATAGTCTATGGATTCATAGAAAACAAAAATCACTGTATTATTATTGGCCAATTGGCATCACTGGCTAGTCTTTGGTTGTGTCATAGACGGGTTTGTTTTACGTTTAGGTTAAATTTATCTCGGACGTACTATAATTTCTCTCTGTAGGACTGCTGGAAGAAAATTTTTTAAGAGGCAAGTAGTTCTTCTGTGTCATATTTCTTTATAGGTATGTAATATTTTTAACATTTATGTGCACAAAAATGGTTAAATAATTAAATAATAAATAAACGAAGACGACGATGTAGTTAACTCACACTCTCTCGCACTTTGATGCTAAAAGAAGAGTAATAATTTAGCTATATTTAAATTTGGATATATTTATAATTTTGAACTTTTGCCTTAGAAAATAATGAATGTAATTTACAGTAACTAATGTATTACTTATTCTTATTAATTTTATGTATAATTCATTAAAGTACAATTAGCTTTATGCACACCTTCCTCTATATAAACTTTGACTGTGTCAAATTTTACATTCTTCCGTTCGTGCAAATCTCGTAATAGTGTTTGCTTCACGTATGGTATAATGACGTGTCCTACATAGGTGTTTGTAACTTTGCTGCTATAACATAATAAAATATGGTTATTTACTTAGTTAATAAATGCATAGGCAGGCAGGCTGTGTTAAGAGGCTCATAATGATGACAATGATTATAAAGTATGTTGCCATGACAACTAACTTTTAAGGAGAATTTGCGTTTTTACCTCGTAGTCATGCTTAAAATTGACAATGGGATTGTATTCGAAGTTTACAGGTTGTTACGACACTAGCGCCAAGTTGGTTTGAAATCGAGTGGCGATTTTATGGAACTACTTATTCCGATTCTATGTAATAGCATTGTTTAGATTTTAGAGAGTAGCGTATGACTTGACATCTTTGTAATCGGATTGGCATTGAAAGTAGTTTCGAGAGTAAGCCCCCAGGTTGTTGTTAATGCAGCGAAGTTATCTATATTATAATCTTGTTTAACAAAAGTTATTTATTTATTTATTCCGTCCGCCTTACTTGGTATCACAAAACAGCACATTTTGGAAAATATAGCTTGTGTTTGAATCCAGAGCATACATATAAAATTTCACTAAAATCCTTTCCCAGTAATTTTAACGTTCAAGAGTAAGATTACCAGAATGATGTCGGTGTTTTTTCTTTGGTATTTGCAAAGACAGGCTAATAATAATTGCTGATGGCAGCTAGAAGTAGGTTTTTGTATGTATAGTTGTAATTGTAATTGCTTAGAGGCAGATCTATGGTTGAAGGTTTCTCTATGATAAGCGATGATCATCACCTCATACCTAGTTCAGAAAGAGCATGAATCCTCCTTTTGAATCATGGTATAAACTGAGCAGGAGATCTACTTCTTTGCGACTAAAGCAATTGTGTAACCCATCTTAGCCTGTTTTATTTTTTAGGTAGGGTTATGATTTCATTTAATATAAGTCTGTTCAACCGCCGTGTATTAGACTTGTCCAGAATATGAAGTCGAAACGACGTAAAGGGCCTGGGGATGTATTCACTGAGTTAGTAGCAGGGGTTTTCGTGGGTAAAAATCCCACGTATCCTAATACTGCTAATACACCCAACACTAGTGACAGCCAGCCAAAAGAAGGTATTTGCGTGTGGAAACACTATATCTTTAATCATGTCTGTTGAGCAAACGACTTAGTATCCAGCTCGTATTAAAAAAACATGTCTCTAATTTAAAATAGTGTTCTGATGACTCTCATCCATATCATCCATCATGTAAATACTCTACTAATGAACCTAACGACAGCTGGAAGGCAGCAGGTATTTTGCGTGTGGCAACACAGTTTCCCCATTTCTGTGTACACAATCGAAGCAAACGATGCTGTCGCACGCCGCATTAATGCATCCGTGTGGTCTAATTTAACTATAAAAGTGTGTGCCCGCCCTGTTTGATCAAAGAGGGCCGTAGAGCTACTAACTCGTAGAATAGGATTTGTTAGAAATACTGTGAAATCTTTCAGGTCAACTTGGGTAACTCGTCATGACTTAGTAACTACATATTATAAAAAGTTAAAATATTTAATTTTATCGCGCTAATTTAATAGGACTATATAATATAGTATTCAAATATGAATGTTTTTAAATATATACCTCTCTAAAATCCATACAGTTGCAACATCTTGTTGCTGTCGCCACCTCTGGTATCAGTGGGCAGACTCTACCCTCATCCTGGTGGATTGAGGCTAGGATGAGGGTAGAGCACAAAGTAGATACTAAATAATAAAGGTAATACCTACGTATAATATTTTTGGAGCTGCAATTTTTAGAGGATTAAAAACAATTAAAATTAACCATGTAACCATGGTGGGCACGAATTATTTTTTTTAACCAACTTACTATTTGTTTCAGACTTAATAGATCCATTTTATAAACATCAGGCTAATATACATTATTATATACTTATAAAAATAACGCTACACAGTTAAAACTATGTCAACGTTAGCGTGTCTTTCCGCGCATAGCTCTGCACCACGAGAGGGGTCTTCGCCCTGGCAAGGGGCTGCGTGCGCCGGTAATCGGTGTTTAGCGACGCGTTCGCATAATGTCCTACATGCATCTAGGATACCTGGAAACTGGGTAACACTGGCGGGAACGTAGAATATACGTCAGCCAACCGTTACAGGGTGCGTTGCAGCAACTTGCATGGCAAGCCAGCGCAGTGCCGCAACACAACGTGCGCTAGTGCACTTACGGAAGCTGATTGGAATTTCGGATGTGGCAAAGGTGTTTAGCAATTGCTGGATCTCATTTGCCCTAATTTATCATAGAGCTAATTTTTCCAACAATTTCTGATTCACCAAAAAAATTTACTTGCAATACTAAAATTATGTAGTAATACTAAAATACTATAGTAGCAAGGAAATTTCTATCCGACTTCGGCAAAGCTAAAAGAAAGGGTAATGATTTTGGCAATCTATGTATGTATTTATATCACAGATTATTTACCTTAATATGGTGGATTCAAACCAAGACGCAACGTGGTGTACGTTGCGTCTTGGTTTGAATCCACCATATCAATCGATGGTTGAGGAGGCTGTAATATATATCACGTCATCATCATATTGTCATCATGTAATATATATCATGTCATAATATTATGCGTTGCGTAGTGCAACGCGACACAATTTCGACTTTGTATCGCCAGCAGTGTTGCCCCAAAATAGTATGATACCCCGAAAGAGTACGACTGGCTTTCTGAAAAGTTTTTAACTAAAAAGGTTACAACTAAAAAGTACGGTTTTGCTAAAACATATTCTATAGTCTACCGATAGTAAGCCTTTTATAGTTTATATTTAAAAGTTATTACCATTATAATAAAAGGTACGGTATACACTGAGGTACGGCAGTAGTACGGATATGTGATAAAAAGTACGGAAATCCGTACTTTTTGGTACGTTCTGGCAATGCTGATAACTAGTTAAAAGTACCCTCCACAAACAAGCTCGTATTTTGAGTAAACAATACTCAAAATACGAGCTTGTTTCAGGAGCAGTCGCGCGTATTGTTGTACAGATATAGGCCGGCCTGTTTAGATTGATTAGACTCATTAGATCATTACATAGCTAATGCGTCTCTGTTTTCTATTGCTGTACTTTTATGGATTCCGTATGTCTAGTTTATGACCTCAATCCTTATTGAAAGCAGGATCGCCTGCTTATTATAAGCAGTACTTATTATACTAATCAGTGTTGCAAAACTTTAAGTCCGCACTAGCGATTTTCATATGAGATTTATAATATCGCATTTTTACAAATAAAATAGTGAATACAGAAATCAAGATGAAATTGTTATTTAGGTTAACGTGATTGTTATTAAGGTTAAAAGATAAGCAAAATTAAAAACTATTTGTCACGACCCGTAGCAGATTGAGACATCACAGGCTTTCTAATTGTAAATTTAAATTAATTATTTTATTTACGTTATTTTTAAAGATTTGCAAATTGAGTCGTATATAAATGTTTATATTCAATAAACGAAGCACTTATTTAATTGGTGATGGCAACATGCCTATACCATACAAGGTGTAAAATAAATGAGTGATACTACTTTAGGGTGTGTATGTGCCTCCGCCTCCTATGTAGAGTTTTCTGTGAAAGCACCAGCGCTGAAAGACGTACTTTTGACTTTCATGTTTTTATGAGAAATGCCTCAGAATCATACATTTGACGATACAATAATTTAAAAAAAAGTAACTCTTCCAGCGCTGGTACTTTCACAGTAAACTCTAATTATATACGGGATCCATACACACCCTAAAATATTATCACTCACTAATTTTACAGCCTGTATACATTAATTCATATTTTATTTTGGCAAACTTTTATAGGATAACATAATAATTTCTGCTAAGTTCCGACTTATAAAAAATATCATTTTTAGTTGATAAAATTTTATGAGTTTTATTTAATTTAGAGAGATTTTCAAGTTCATCCACCAGCAAGCTTAAAACTTATAGCCATAATGGTGTTATCACGGTTTTTGGCGGCAACGCCTAGACATAAAAACTTTATTAAACTGTTCAAGTGTATGACGTTTCTTTCTCTCGTTATTCAAATAAGGCGAATAAAACTTTAGGGAGTAGATAAATATGTATATTACACAAAGTTACGCAGTGGCGAAGGAAATAAAAAGCCGACTCGCTGATCTTCCGTATTTATGATCTAAGTATTAAACTTGTAGTACTAGTATTATTTTTCGGGAATTTTCGATGGAGAAATACTTTGGCGATTGACCTTGATTGATTCTCATTATTCTCACAGTGAGTACGCGTCTTGTTAGCAATTTTAGTTTTATTAAATCATAATAAGATCTGATGAACTTATTTGAAGAATATAATATACAGGGTGTAAAAAGCGCAGTCACTATAACGTTGGGATATGATTATACTACCTTGTCTCATTCTAGAAATGTATTTTTTTTAATTTATTTTTTACAAAATTTTCAAGAAAAAATTTTTTTTTTGCTTTATTGTTATTATTGCGACAAAAAAAAAAAGAAAAGGTCAATGTAAAAAAAAAGTTTTTTTAGTTTTTGACGAAAGAAAAATAAAAAAAATACATTTCCAAAATGAGGAAAGGTAGTATCGTATCTCAAAGTTATAGTGACTGCTCTTTTTACACCCTGTATTATAGTGAATCTTATACTAAATTACGTTTCTTTATGCACCGACGCACCAGTTATCGGGACCAAATAATACACTAAAATCGTCCTTAGTTAGATCAGTTGTATTTTAAAAAAAGTCCGAGAAAAGGCAGACAGACAGCGGAGGATTTGATTTATAATACGTATATACTCGACATGATGTAATAATTGATACCAGTGATGAAATGGATATGAAATTTCGGATACGGATATTAAATTATTTCGGATTATCCGTTTGTTTCGGATAATTTTTACCGATATTACATTTTGGTTTCCTTTTTACAGTAGCAAAACTTTCATTTCGCATTCGGTTACGGTTGCGGATAATATTTTATGCCAGATATCCGATAGTTTCGGTTACGGTTACAGAGCTCAAAGATTATTAGATAGACTTGCATTAGACAATTTTTAGCTTTACAGAACAACGGCTACGCGCGTACTACGAGACTACGTAGGCCGTAGACGTAGACAGTAGACGCGCGTAGGTATTGTACCTACTTTCCCCGACTTCGGCGAAGCCAAAAGGAAGGGTAATGATTTTGGCAGTCTATGTATGTATGTATGTATGTATGTTCCGTCGTAGCGGCTAAACTACTGGTCCGATTTTAATAAATGAGGTATCAATCGATTGGTAATGATGCCGCGAGTAACATAGGCTATATAATTTATAGAAAAATTTTGGATTTTGAAAATTAAACCTCAAAAACTATCTCCAAAAAAAATTAAATTAATATAATTGTCTCGTGTTTGGTATCAAAAGATAGGTCTTGGCAAGCATATCACGAATATGTATTTAAATATTTTATAAACTTTTATATCTTATTGTTAAATTCAAAATAAACGTTTGAAATGCGGTCGTACAAGTAGTCTAGGAGTTGTTTAGTTACTTATCTACTATGTAATGGTTAATTTAGTAAAAACTAGCTGACCCTTGCCCACTTCGTTGAGCATAAAAAGAGTTTATGATAAAATTCAACTAAAAAAAACAACGTGGGAACCCGAAACCTGAAACGCGGGAACCCGGAACCCGCAGCATGGGAACCCGGAACCCGCAACGCGGGAACCCGGAACCCGCAACGCGGGAACCCGGAACCCGCAACGCGGGAACCCGGAACCTGAAACGCGGGAACCCGGAACCCGCAGCATGGGAACCCGGAACCCGCAACGCGGGAACCCGGAACCCGCAACGCGGGAACCCGGAACCCGCAACGCGGGAACCCGGAACCCGCAACGCGGGAACCCGGAACCCGCAACGCGGGAACCCGGAACCCGCAACGCGGGAACCCGGAACCCGCAACGCGGGAACCCGGAACCCGCAACGCGGGAACCCGGAACCCGCAACGCGGGAACCCGGAACCCGCAACGCGGGAACCCGGAACCCGCAACGCGGGAACCCGGAACCCGCAACGCGGGAACCCGGAACCCGCAACGCGGGAACCCGGAACCCGCAACGCGGGAACCCGGAACCCGCAACGCGGGAACCCGGAACCCGCAACGCGGGAACCCGGAACCCGCAACGCGGGAACCCGGAACCCGCAACGCGGGAACCCGGAACCCGCAACGCGGGAACCCGGAACCCGCAACGCGGGAACCCGGAACCCGCAACGCGGGAACCCGGAACCCGCAACGCGGGAACCCGGAACCCGCAACGCGGGAACCCGGAACCCGCAACGCGGGAACCCGGAACCCGCAACGCGGGAACCCGGAACCCGCAACGCGGGAACCCGGAACCTGCAACGCGGAACCCGCAGCATGGGAACCCGTAACCCGCAACGCGGGAACCCGGAACCCGCAACGCGGGAACCCGGAACCCGCAACGCGGGAACCCAGAACCCGCAACGCGGGAACCCGGAACTCGCAACGCGGGAACCCGGAACCCGCAACACGGAACCCGCAACAGGGAACCCGAAACCCGCAACGCGGAACCCGGAACGCGGAACCCGGAACGCCGAACCCGCTACGCGGGAACCTGGAACCCGCAACGCGGGAACCCGGAACCCGCAACGCGGGAACCCGGAACCCGCATCGCGGGAACCCGGAACCCGCAACGCGGGAACCCGGAACCCGCAACGCGGAACCCACAACGCGAAACCCTAACGCAGAACCCGCAACGTTCACGGAAACGCTGTCAAATGGAATAAATAGTATCCTATGTCCGTATACTTGCTCTAAGCTACTTCCTCACCAATTTTCAGCCATATCGATAAAGCCGTTCTTGAGTTATCAATCATTTAACTAACACGACTTACTTTTATACATATAGATGTATAGATTACTCCTACTAACATATGCTAACGCCCGGTGAATGCTCCCGTCACAGTCGGTCCAGCCGATTCGGTGATCATTAGTTAGATGACGATGATGATGATGATCATGAAAAGTAGCCTAAATTAATCCTTGTAACTTTAGCTATCTACCAGTGAAAGTCTCGTTAAAATCGGTCCAGCCGTTCCAGAGATTAGCCGGAGCAAAGAGACACGCTGACAGACAGACATTTTTTTAAATTGCATTTTCGTTTTCAGTACCTAGATATCGTTGCCAATGCCAAAAAAAAGAAGAAAATATCGTTTAAAATGTCATATATGCATTTAGAAAAAAGTTGCTAATTGAAAGTTACAAACTGACACTTCAATACGCATACATTAATAGATTTCTGAACGCATAGTTGTTACATCATTTGACAACAAATGTTTGACATTTGATGAACAAAATATGAGCATTTATTTACATGATTAATTATTCATTACACATCAAGTTTTCACTATTTTTAATATGTATTCTGCTTTTCGGGGAGGAGACAAATCCAACGAATCAAAAACCATGAAAATTGGTTCAGCCGTTCTCGAGTTATAAGTGTTGTAACAAACACGACTTTCTTTTATATATATAAAAATATAACAATTGTTATATTTGATATGGAAACAGAAAAATATTAAATAAAAAAAAGATTAAAAAACTAAAACCCGACTTCGCAAAAAATGGGTCTAAAAAGGATGAAACAAGAAAATAATTCAATTTGAAATCCAGAAATGCATAGGTACAAAAGTGGTCAAGGTAGAGCCGTGGTCGCACCCGCTATCGAATCGAACCTTGCAACGGCATGCAAATATGCTCTTTCCAGTTTTTTTTCTACCGTATTTCAGTGTGAACTGATGCTCATATTTTACTAGCGGGTACGACCACGGCTCTACCTTGACCACTTTTGTACCTATGCATTTCTGGATTTCAAATTGAATTATTTTCTTGTTTCATCCTTTTTAGACCCATTTTTTGCGAAGTCGGGTTTTAGTTTTTTAATCTTTTTTTTTTACATAGACGTTCGACTTAAGTTGTCCAACAATGTACTACTTTTTGTAAGACCGATTATCGGGCATACTTATCCTCCATATTATTTCTGACCGAATTTATGTATGTCGCGTGCGTTGCAAAATTGCAATCAGCATGTTCTATTTTTAAACGACTTCCGAAAAAAGGAAGAGGTTCTCAATTCTTTTTTCAACAGCTAATTTAGGAGTTTTTCACATTCGCGCTTATAATTGACTCTCGACACAAAAAGGAGGTGTTGTTATTAAAGCTAAAATTTGCTGACACCGACTTCAAAAAGAACATTAATCTTAACTACATTAGATAAGTATAAAATAATTATTAACTATATGCTTTTTAGTTTTTGAAGTCGATTTTTTCACTCGTGATTATGCCCCCTTAGGCCCGTATAAGTAAAACAATCTCAAACCCAACCTCACCTTGAGAACCTATTTGACAGATAAAAAAACGTTTCGTATCACTTTTAAAAATGAAGAATTTGACTTAATATGTTCTATACTTTATTTTTTTTCTTTCTTAAAACGTAAAAATAAAGAGGATAAAAATATACATTATACTTATTTTATTGTTTCCTGTAATCTATAATATGAATATAACGGTATAAAAAGAAAATAAATTAAAGTACTATGTAACATTAATAAAGTTGTTCACTTTTAAAAGTGAAACGAAACATTGTTTTATCTGTTAAATAGTTTCTCAAGGTGAGGTTGGGTTTGAGATTGTTTTATTTATACGGGCCTTAGATGTCAATAACTTTTGTTGCTTTTTACCTTAAGGGCGTGTTTCACCAAGCAATGTTAAAGTTAACACCATGTTAAATATCATGTTATCCCTCTCGTATTTCCTGTCAATGAATGAGATGGCATGGTATTTTAACATGGCGTTAACTTTAACATTGCTTGGTGAAGTAAGTCCCGATTTCACCAACGCATGTTAGTGTTAACGGCTAGTGCGAGTTTCTTACGCCGGTTCTACTTGCTGGGCTAGTTCCGGAACCGGTGGTAGGCATTATATAGAAACGACGTTCAGAAAACATTTTTGTAAATTTTATTCTGAATAAAAAAAAATTACTTTGACTTTGTTATAATATGCCTTCTCATTTATTGATAGGAATTACGAGAGGAACAACATGATATTTAACGAAGGATTAACTTAAACATTGCTTGGTGAACATCGGTTCGTCTAGTTACAATGCGTTAGCTAACCTCGCGGGCACCGTACATTTTCCCGCAACAAAAAGGCACTCATACTTATGGTATACTTATGCTAAATTTCATCAAAATCCTGTACTTTTCATATCAAACTAAATTACTCATTGTACATAACTATAAAACAAAATTTTAAATTAAAAAAACCCCCGACATAGCACGTAAGATTCCTATCACACCTTACAAACGACCTGATGATCTTGAAGACCTGAACTGATTTCCACCAAACATAGCTAAGAACGCTCTCGACTGATATATCTTTCAAACAAAAAAATAGCATTAAAATCGGATCATCCGTTTGGGAGTTACGATGCCGCAGACACATACACATTTACACAGACACGTCAAACTTATAGCATCCCGTAGTTTTTGCGGGGGTTAAAAATAATTATTATCAGCAAAGTAAGGCCGTGTTTCACTAAGCAATGTTAAAGTTAACGCCATGTTAAAATACCATGCCATCTCATTCATTGACAGGAAATACGAGAGGGATAACATGATATTTAACATGGCGTTAACTTACACAACAACTGGCATTGCTTGGTGAAACATGTCCTAAATCAAGGAATACTTAAAAGTGAGTGCATTAACTTGAATAGAAATAAAATACATTCTGTTCCAATTAAGTAAAGCGACAGACATTTACCGTAATGAGTACGTGTAAGAATGACTCTCGTAAAAGGCGTTTAGAAAAAAATAAAAGTCTTTTTTTATTATAAATCTTACCACTCCCAACCCCAAGACATCATGGCTGCGAAACTTGACATATTTCTGTTAGATCAAAGCGTACATAGGGGTCCAACCCTCCTAGACCTAGGTATCTAGGATATTAAATGAGAAATATAATATGGGGTTTCAGCTTCGCGCGTGAAACCCTAGGGAGGTTTTTGTAGCGAGTTTTATAAAATGCATGTCGTGCGTACCGCGATGGAGTATTCTATATGGAAAAGTAGTTTTATATTTTTCATACAGTAAACTAAAACCAACTAGGAAGTGGATCAGGCGAGTGGTAGCGTATCATGTTCAGCGAGACACACACCGGCAAGTCTTGTGCATTAGCATAGAAAAATGACATGTTCATTATTATTTTTTCATTATTACGAGTATCATTCGATAATAATTATGACGACCTCCGTAGCGCAGTGGTTGAGCGCGTTGTTGCTCGAACGAGAGGTCGCGGGTTCGAATCCCACCGAGGTAACAAAAAAAGTTTTCAATGTTTCTGGGCCATGGATGTGTATTATATTTGTGTATAATATAATAAAAATCTTAAATCAGTGTATAGTATAAAAGTATTAAATATATTTCCGCTGTCTGGTACCTGTAACACAAGTTCTTCGGATACTTAGCACAGGGCCAGAATGACGTGGTGTGAAGCGTCCATAGATATTATTATATTTTTATTATTATATCGAGAAACAAGAGAAGAGATGGATGGAGCTTAACTTCGATTGTATTCGGCCAATATTAAGCAATAGGTACGTGATATTATGTATAAATAATCGATGGTCTCCAAAATCGTATAGTTTGCAAAAGTTTGCAACAATTTTTCGAACGAAACGTAGCTTAAGAATCACGCCAGTAAATTTTTGTCAACTATTACACGTACTTGTGTAATAATCAAATTTGTATTTTTGTATGTTTGTTACGAATAAACTCAAAAAATACTGGACAGATTTTCATAAATATTTCAACAGAAAATAGCGTTCCTAGAACTTCAGGGGGATCATCTCCTTTTGTTTTTCTCAACACGCAATAGTCCTTTATAATTAATGATGCTACTTAAATAATCAGCGATAAAAGATTATTAAAGTAGTTAATTAAAGTTTATAAGTTCTTAATAATTTCTAAAACGAATATATTAACGATTGGGATTTTAAAAAAATGTTGGAACTTAAATGGAAAAACGGAACAGTTATTAAGATCACCTCTTCAACAGATTTTACCTGCAAAACTAACCGGCAAACTTTCCCTGGTTAAAACTATTTAATTTCTAAATATGGTGTGAAACCATAGTATATAGCTGGGTTCATGAACCATATAAGGGCGGGGGTGGGCGTGGCGTAAAGGGGAGTGTTCTGCCACGGATCGATAAACGCGTTTTGCGATTAGAAACTGCTAGCGACAATATTTAAAAAAATATTCATTGTCGGTTTTTTTTTCAGATTTGTTTTTATTTTACAGAAGTCGGTTTATTATTACAGTATTTACCCTCCTATTGGGGGTAAATACTCGAATATTTTATCTAATTTCGACTAATATTTCATAATTTAAATTATTGGTTATCTTCTCCATGTATAATAATTATACTATCAATAAGTATAGTTTATAAGTTTATATACTTATCTATACATATAATAAATCTGTAGAGGGGTCATGTCTGTACATTAAGAATATTTAAGTGAAAATTAAAAAAAGGGGGTCTATATAAGCCACAGAACCTAAAAATAACATTTTTGAAAAAAATGTCTGTCTGTCTGTCTGTCTGTCTGTCTGTCCATATGGGAATGTTTGTCGTCGCATCACGCTAAAACCACTGTATGGAATGAAATGAAATTTGGCAGGCAGGTAGCTTACGACCTGAAGAGCATTATTGGAAATTATTATCCCGAAAAACGAAAGGGTTCCCGTAGGATCTTCAAAAAAATGTAGCTACCTATTTGACGGTATTTCAGCCAAACTACTCAATGTATTTAAATGCAATTTGGCAGGCAGGTAGCTTATAATCTAAAGAGCATTATTGGAAATTGTTATCCCGAAAAACGAAAGGGTTCCCGTGGGA
The DNA here is from genome assembly GCA_905187575.2 of Celastrina argiolus. NCBI lineage: Eukaryota > Metazoa > Arthropoda > Insecta > Lepidoptera > Lycaenidae > Celastrina > Celastrina argiolus. The sequence continues at coordinate 5,149,895 of LR994579.1, read as the reverse complement.
TCTTCAAAAAATTGTAGCTACTTCTTTGACGGTATTTCAGCCAAACTACTCAACGTATTTAAATGCAATTTGGCAGGCAGGTAGCTTATGACCTGAAGAGCATTATTGGAAATTATTATCCCGAAAAACGAAAGGGTTCCTGTGGGATCTTCAAAAAATTGTCACTACCTATTTGACGGTATTTCAGCCAAAGTACTCAACATATTTAAATAAAATTTGGCAGGCAGGTAGCTTATGACCTGAAGAGCATTATCGGAAATTATTACCCCGAAAAACGAAAGGGTTCCCGTGGGATCTTCAAAAAGTTGTAGCTACCTATTTGACAGCCAAACTACTTAACGTATTTAAATGAAATTTGGCAGGCAGGTAGCTTATGATTTGAAGAGCATTACTAAAAATTATTAGCCCGAAAAACGAAAGGGTTCCCGTGGGATCTTCAAAAAATTGTAGCTGCCTATTTGACGGTATTTACATAGCCCTCGATCACGTCAGCCAGCAAACAAAACTATATCAAAATCGGCTCATCCGCTTGGGAGCTGCCACAAACACACAGTCACGTCAAACTAATAACATCCGTTTTTGTCGGTGGTTAAAAATAGGTTAGGCCGTGTTTCACCAAGCAATGTTAAACTTAACGCCATGTTAAAATACCATGCCATAATATCATTCATTGACAGGAAATACGAGAGGGATAACATGATATTTAACATGGCGTTAACTTTAACATCGCTTGGTGAAACACGCCCTAAATATTAAATGTATTTTGTTGGCTAGGACAATAAATAAATAATACCTAAGAAATAACAATAAATTAGTGAATTATAAAAGCCATTAGGTCTACCATATTCCACCAAAAACATTTTCATGTAAAAATGTTGCCAAGACGAGTATATATAGCTTACCCTGTGAAAAAGTTATCAGATATCGTATAAAGCCAAGTTCTTAAGACTACTCGCTCTAAATCTACCAGCACCTTGATCAAAATCTATCAAAAAGTGGACAAATCCCATGTAGAACCAAAGTTCTAGATCTATGCGCCCTTACTTTACTAGGCTTAGCTTCGCTTACTCTACATTTCAGTTAAAACGTGATGCTGGGCCGTTTTATTTCACACACGATAAATGAATGCCTATAAAATCTTCGTACGGTAGCAAAACGGCCAAGTATCACGTTTTAACTGAAATGTAGAGTAAGTGAAGCTAAGCCTAGTAAAGTAAGGGCGCATAGATCAAGAACTTTGGTTCTACATGGGATTTGTCCACTTTTTGATAGATTTTGATCAAGGTGCTGGTAGATTTAGAGCGAGTAGTCTTTAGAACTTGGCTTTATACGATATCTGATAACTTTTTCACAGGGTAAGCTATATATACTCGTCTTGGCAACATGTTTACATGAAAATGTTTTTGGTGGGATTTCATTTATTTTTGTAAGTTGGTTAATGGACTTGTTTGAGTTTAAAAATAACCTATTTTGACCCCGGGCAATTAATTTCGCCTTATTCTTCGTCTGGAATTTAGATGATTTATTGTATTTTTCTTTCATTTGATACCCATATTGTGAGAGTACCCGTGAAAACGATAAATCGCTATTTTGGATTAAAAATAGCGGCATTCATGAAATCTAGTATGAATTGTATTTGTTTTCTCAAACTCTCTCATCATTTGTTAACCATATTGTAGGGGTTGATATGAAAACTATAAGTCTCCATTATGGCTGTGTAACACCGAACTTCAATAAAACACCTCACTACTATAATTGAACTCTCTTTATACTGTATTCTTGTTTTTTTTTTCGAAAGTGCTATAACTATCCGAGTGGCTAGTTGTTTAGTCATAAGCTTGTTTAATAATTTTAGTGCTTGCTAAAATAATAATAATAATAGTATCTCCCACACTGATTTCTTTGATGGTGACCGGTTTCATTGAAACTAGTCCAGCTACGCAGGAGTTATTTTATAGTGCCCAAGTGTGTGCGCAATGCATAGAAGCACTCTCTTTTTCTTCACTCTCGTAACCCACTGGGACGGATAACCGACACGACTGGCGGGAGATCAAGCGCAGGACCGACTTTTTACATGCCCATCCGACGCATGGATCATATTTCTTGTCAGCCAATTAGGTGATCAGCCTGCCTTGTCTAAACCAAACTTAAAACGTGTTTCCAACGTGGGAATCGAACCCACGACGACCACAGTCGAGAGCCAGGCTCTAAACCACTAGACCACGGAGGCGTAATAACTAAAATTGTATAAATAAATTGATCGTGTCATATTGAAACTTATTAAATTTTGTCACGCGCCAATCAATTAAAAGTCGATTAAGTACTTAATTTATGGTCACAAATTTCTTTGAGTATCGAAGTATTTTACAATTTAGACTACAAAAAATCTACGCATTTGGAGTTTTATGTAACGTTTGTTTTTCGTTTATTGTTATCATTATAAAACGTTACCGACTGTTAAATGTTTGTGTTTAGATGTTTCACAGTTCTAAACATAGATGTCGCTGTTATGTACCTGCATCGCGCTATCGAGGTGTCGAACGATTTTTATATAAGAATATACGGATATTACATTAACACTGACGTTAGCTTTATAATCATCTCACATCATATTGTTATATTTAACAACAGATGGAGCTTGTCCGGATTTGTTCCATACACCGACAGTTATATTATCTCCTGTGTGACCGACAGCAATTTACAACTATTAGCTGCCTGCATATTCGCGCTATTTTAAATAAGTGAATAAAAAACAAATTTTCCTCTCATAAATAATATTATAATAATATATTTTTCATCTTCGGTAAAAGTCGGTCACCGATTAATAATTGGTGACCGACTTTTTGTAGATGAATAATAGAATATACTGATTGCAGTCGTGCAACGCACTCAACATACATACAGTCGGACATAAATTATATGGAGCAAAACTCTGAACGATTATGGGTCCTACAAAAAGTAGGTCGTAGGTTATTTATGTACTTGTATATTATATTCCCTTTATAAATTAAAGATCATCAGATCCTTATAATAAACATCCGAATATGGTGGTCCACCATTATTGGATTCAAAAGCCCAGCGCCGCGACGCTTGCCGACGCCCAGAGCCGCGACGCCAAGCGCCGCGACGCCTACCGACTCCCAGCGCCGCGACGCCTGCCGACGCCCAGCGTCGCGACGCCTGCCGATGCCCAGCGCCGCGACGCCGAGCGCCGCGACGCCTGCCGACGCCCAACGTCGCGACGCCTGCCGATGCCCAGCGCCGCGAAGCCGAGCGCCGCGACGCCCAGCGCCACGACGCCGAGCGCCGCGACGCCCAGCGCCACGACGCCCAGCGCCACGACGCCCAGCGCCGCGACGCCTGCCGACGCCCAGCGCCGCGACGCCTGCCGACGCCCAGCGCCGCGACGCCTGCCGACGCCCAGCGCCGCGACGCCTACCGACGCCCAGCGCCGCGACGCCAAGCGCCGCGACGCCTACCGACGCTCAGCGCCGCGACGCCTGCCGACGCCCAGCGCCGCGACTGGTGACCGACTTTTTGTAGATGAATAATAGAATATACTGATTGCAGTCGTGCAACGCACTCAACATACATACAGTCGGACATAAATTATATGGAGCAAAACTCTGAACGATTATGGGTCCTACAAAAAGTAGGTCGTAGGTTATTTATGTACTTGTATATTATATTCCCTTTATAAATTAAAGATCATCAGATCCTTATAATAAACATCCGAATATGGTGGTCCACCATTATTGGATTCAAAAGCCCAGCGCCGCGACGCCAAGCGCCGCGACGCCTACCGACGCTCAGCGCCGCGACGCCTGCCGACGCCCAGCGTCACGACGCCTGCCGACGTCCAGCGCCGCGACGCCAAGCGCCGCGACGCCTACCGACGCCCAGCGCTATGACGCCAAGCGCCACGACGCCTGCCGACGCCAAGCGTCGCGACGCCAAGCGCCGCGACGCCTACCGACGCTCAGCGCCGCGACGCCTGCCGACGCCCAGCGCCGCGACGCCTGCCGACGCCCAGCGCCGCGACGCCTACCGACGCCTAGCGTCGCGACGCCTGCCGACGCCTGCCGACGCCAAGCGTCGCGACGCCTAGCGCCGCGACGCCTTCCGACGCCCAGCGCCACGACGCCCAGCGCCATGACGCCCAGCGCCACGACGCCCAGCGCCGCGACGCCTGCCGACGCCCAGCGTCGCGACGCCTAACGACGCCCAGCGCCACGACGCTCAGCGTCACGACGCCCAGCGCCGCGACGCCTGCCGACGCCCAGCGTCACGACGCCTTCAGACGCCCAGCGTCGCGACGCCTACCGACGCCTGCCGACGCCCAGCGCCACGACGCCAAGCGCCGCGACGCCTACCGACGCTCAGCGCCGCGACGCCTGCCGACGCCCTGCGCCGCGACGCCTGCTGACGCCCAGCGCAGCGACGCCGGCCGACGCCCAGCGCCGCGACGCTTACCGACGCCCAGCGCCGCGACGCCTGCCGACGCCTGCTGACGCCCAGCGTCACGACGCCTACCGACGCCCAGCGCCGCGACGCCAAGCGCCGCGACGCCAAGCGCCGCGACGCCTACTGACGTTCAGCGCCGTGACGCCTGCCGACGCCCAGCGCCGCGACGCCTACCGACGCCCAGCGCCGCGACGCCAAGCGCCGCGACGCCTACCGACGCCCAGCGCCGCGACGCCAAGCGCCGCGACGCCTACCGACGCTCAGCGCCGCGACGCCTGCCGACGCCAAGCGTCGCGACGCCTGCCGACGCCCAGCGCCGCGACGCCTACCGACGCCCAGCGCCACGACGCCAAGCGCCGCGACGCCTACCGACGCCCAGCGCCGCGACGCCTGCCGATGCCAGCGCCACGACGCCCAGCGCCACGACTCCCAGCGCCGCGACGCCTAACGACGCCCAGCGCCACGACGCTCAGCGCCGCGACGCCTGCCGACGCCCAGCGCCGCGACGCCTGCCGACGCCCAGCGCCGCGACGCCTGCCGACGCCCAGCGCCGCGACTCCCAGCGCCGCGACGCCTACCGACGCCCAGCGCCACGACGCCAAGCGCCGCGACGCCTACCGACGCCCAGCGCCGCGACGCCTGCCGATGCCAGCGCCACGACGCCCAGCGCCACGACTCCCAGCGCCGCGACGCCTAACGACGCCCAGCGCCACGACGCTCAGCGCCGCGACGCCTGCCGACGCCCAGCGCCGCGACGCCTAGCGCCGCGACGCCTGCCGACGCCCAGCGCCGCGACGCCTGCCGACGCCCAGCGCCGCGACGCTTACCGACGCCCAGCGCCGCGACGCCTGCCGACGCCCAGCGTCACGACGCCTACCGACGCCCAACGTCGCGACGCCTGCCGACGCCCAGCGCCGCGAAACCTACCGACGCCCAGCGCCGCGACGCCTGCCGACGCCCAGCGCCGCGACGCCTGCCGACGCCCAACGCCGCGACGCCTGCCGACGACCAGCGCCGCGACGCTTACCGACGCCCAGCGCCGCGACGCCTGCCGACGCCTGCTGACGCCCAGCGTCACGACGCCTACCGACGCCCAGCGCCCCGACGCCAAGCGCCGCGACGCCTACAGACGTTCAGCGCCGCGACGCCTGCCGACGCCCAGCGCCGCGACGCCTACCGACGCCTAGCGTCGCGACGCCTGCCGACGCCTGCCGACGCCAAGCGTCGCGACGCCTAGCGCCGCGACGCCTTCCGACGCCCAGCGCCATGACGCCCAGCGCCACGACGCCCAGCGCCGCGACGCCTGCCGACGCCCAGCGTCGCGACGCCTAACGACGCCCAGCGCCACGACGCTCAGCGTCACGACGCCCAGCGCCGCGACGCCCAGCGCCGCGACGCCTGCCGACGCCCAGCGCCGCGACGCCTACCGACGCTCAGCGCCGCGACGCCTGCCGACGCCCTGCGCCGCGACGCCTGCCGACGCCCAGCGCAGCGACGCCGGCCGACGCCCAGCGCCGCGACGCTTACCGACGCCCAGCGCCGCGACGCCTAAACGACGCCTGCTGACGCCCAGCGTCACGACGCCTACCGACGCCCAGCGCCGCGACGCCAAGCGCCGCGACGCCAAGCGCCGCGACGCCTACTGACGTTCAGCGCCGTGACGCCTGCCGACGCCCAGCGCCGCGACGCCTACCGACGCCCAGCGCCGCGACGCCAAGCGCCGCGACGCCTACCGACGCCCAGCGCCGCGACGCCAAGCGCCGCGACGCCTACCGACGCTCAGCGCCGCGACGCCTGCCGACGCCAAGCGTCGCGACGCCTGCCGACGCCCAGCGCCGCGACGCCTACCGACGCCCAGCGCCACGACGCCAAGCGCCGCGACGCCTACCGACGCCCAGCGCCGCGACGCCTGCCGATGCCAGCGCCACGACGCCCAGCGCCACGACTCCCAGCGCCGCAACGCCTAACGACGCCCAGCGCCACGACGCTCAGCGCCGCGACGCCTGCCGACGCCCAGCGCCGCGACGCCTGCCGACGCCCAGCGCCGCGACGCCTGCCGACGCCCAGCGCCGCGACGCTTACCGACGCCCAGCGCCGCGACGCCTGCCGACGCCCAGCGCCGCGACGCTTACCGACGCCCAGCGCCGCGACGCCTGCCGACGCCCAGCGTCACGACGCCTACCGACGCCCAGCGTCGCGACGCCTACCGACGCCCAGCGTCGCGACGCCCAGCGCCGCGACGCCTGCCGACGCCCAGCGCCGCGACGCCCAGCGTCACGACGCCCAGCGTCACGACGCCCAGCGTCGCGACGCCTACCGACGCCCAGCGTCGCGACGCCTACCGACGAACAGCGTCTCGACGCCCAGCGCCGTGACGCCTACCGACGCCCAGCGTCACGACGCCCAGCGTCGCGACACCTACCGACGCCCAGCGCCGCTACGACAAGCGCCGTGACGCCTACCGACGCTCAGCGCCGCGACGCCTACCGACGTCTAGCGCCGCGAAGCCTGCCGACGCCCGGTGCTAATATTAGCTAATACCAGCTAGTATTTTCAACAGCCTTATATCTAATAGTAGTAGTGATGATGGTAACTAGCACAAGGAATTTTATAGAATATTTTGAGCCACTGACAAGCTAGTTTCTTACAAATCATTATAATAATGCTAAGCATACAATGAACTTTACAGAAAAGAAATTCAACAACAGATGGAGCTTGTGCCGGACCTGTTCCATACATCGACAGTTATTTTGTGACCGATAGCAATTTACAACTATTAACTGCCTGCATATTCGCGCTAATTTTAAATAAGTGGATCAAAAACAAATTTTCCTCTCATAAATAATATAATAATATATTTTTCATCTTCGGTAAAAGTCGGTTACCGATTAATGACACACCGGTGACCGACTTTTTGTAGATGAATAATATAATATACTGATTGCAGTAGTGCAACGCACTCAACATACATAAAGTCGGACATAAATTATATGGAGCAAAACTCTGAACGATTATGGGTCCTACAAAAAGTAGGTCGTAGGTTTTTTATGTACTTGTATATTATATTCCTTTTATAAATTAAAGATCATCAGATCCTTATAATAAACATCCTTTTGAATCCAATATGGTGGTCCAGCATATTGGATTCAAAATGGCGGCATTTACATTTTAATAATTTTTTTCTTGGTTTTGTATCAATAACAGCTTACATACATAACTTCAGCTTTCTAAGATTTCCGGAAGTAACCTAAGAATATTGATGATCTATAAATGAGTCAGTGACGAAATCAGGGGTTTTTACACATCGATAAAATCTAAAGTATAATAGCTACGACATTCAAACTTTGTATAATTCATGTATTTACTGGTGTCATTATATGTTGAAATTTTCAACTATTTAGCATCATCTAAAGCAAAGTTATGGGAGTTCAAAAAAACGACGAAACCTTTCGAGAAAAGGTAGTGCCTTGCGCTTCGCTTGGCTCGTCTTGACGGGGGCACGACCGTGCCCCCAGATTGGTTTTTATAGTTCACTAATTAATTGTTTAAAAGAGTCGCTTGAGAGTAGCCATATCTCTAAATACGCCACTATATTATTATTATAAAGAAGAAAATACGAAATGCGGCTGTGTTATAGGCACGTCCGTTTAAAATACGTGAATACGGTTTTTACGTTACGTAATAAATGCTTTGATATTTTAGCTATCCTGTTTGGTAATTAAAAAGTTGGTTGGGGATGATATACAAGGTGTAAAATAAATTAGTGATGATACTTAAGTGTGTGTACCTCATAAGTAGAGTATACTGTGAAAGTACAGCGCTGAAAGACTTACTATTGATTTTCATGTTTGTATGAGAAATGTGCCAACATCATAAATTTTCCCATACAATATAAAAAAAAATACCTCTAACTGAGCTGGTACATTCACAGTAAACTCTATAAACGGGATACTCACCCTAAGGTATTATCATTAATTTTATACCCTGTATAAGAAGATGCAACATAAATTGTCCCCCCTCCCCTCGATTTGTGATCATTCTTTTTTTTAAAGTGTCTTTATGAAAACAGTAAAAGACGTATTCATTTCAAAGATTTCCTCACTGCCCTTTTAAACATTTAGGTCAAAGTAAATTAGAAAGCTTTCCCATTTAAAACTTCACATGTTTGTCTCAACACGCGTTTGATGCGTGTTCCTGAAGTCCCTCCAGACAGATCGTATCTTAGCAATGGAAATTAAAAAGAAAAAAATCTAGGGTCTATCCCAATGACACGTCAGGAGCATAATGAAAAACAGGGTTGCACCCTCCTGACAGATATTCTTTGTGAGGTAGGTCATTAAACTCGATGAGTTTTTTTCTTTTTTTTCCTTTCTTACATTTATTTTTTACATTTTTTTAATTACGTCCGAGATGGCGGACCCCGTTTGTTGTGTCGTTCTAATAATTAACCTGTGAAGTACAAAGGGTCAAATATGTTTATCATATTTTGTGTTATGTTCGATGCAATATGCGGCTATATAATTTTGCATTTTATGATAATGTTATAACATTATAATCATTCTGGTTTGAACAACTTGTAACAAAAGACAAAAATATATAAGAAGCGGATGGAAACAAAATATCCCATCCAAAACATAACCTGTAAAAATACCATGTCTCTACTTAGTTATTTTACAGTAAAAGTTGTGAGATCCATGTGATGCCAAGTCGGGGTAAGTCGGTTGGTCTAACAACATTTTGTAATGATCATATCCGTATTATTAAAAATCTATCATGTTTTAAATAAATAAGTAGATTGACTTGGCAATCGCAATACCGTGCTCAGCAGGTGGATTTCACTAGACGAAAGACCTTAAATGTATCACCACCATAACAACAGATTACTACTATATCTCAAGCATGAACAACAACCAAGTGTGAACCCTTTATGAATAAAGGGATCGAATGTTAATTATATGGGCACTCTGCAGCCTGAAACTCATAATTTTTTTAAATAAAGTACTCTTTCAATAACGTTCCGAATAAATATTTATCAATAGTTGCTGTTAACAGTGCTAATTAAAAAAAACCCATTGATGTATATTCCAAGATCAAGGGTAATCTCAATCCTAAAATTGAAGCAAGTATTCAGAACAAAACTAAAATACTTTTAATTATATTAAAACCTTTTCTAGTGACGATTCTAGGAATAGCGGACTGGGAAACAACCCCCCTAGCTTTAAAACGGTAACTAATTTCTATATTATTTTAATTACTTCAGTGTAGGTATTTCATGGCGACAAGTGACAAAACCACACTCACAGGAAATAGAAAACCTCAGGTCAACGCACCATCGATTTTATCAAGTCGTCATAACCGAGGGGTTCACGGAAATCTGATTTAACACTCGCACATCACACGCATCTCAAATCATCGCTGTCGCCCTAGTACTCCAAACAAAAAGAGCCTCTCACAGGCGAAACAGCAATAATAATTCCCCACGTAGATTATAAAAACACCGACCATCGTAACGTGAGCCCCCGCCGCCCCCGCGCAGCGAACACGCCCCAAGGAATCACGGTTAATAAATGCAAATATAGAGGTCATGTACACTGGACGATCGCAAGAGAACGTGTTAAAAGTCTACAATGCCTATTATATTGGAACAAAGAGCCACGGAACCCTCTTTCACACCTCTTCGCTTTTGATTCCGACTGTGCTCCTTGGGTATTAAATTTAGTTTTATTTGATGCGGCTCCACATATTTGTGTCGTGATTCATGACCGATTCACCACAATTCGTTCATTCATTCTGTACATCATTCAAATGCTGTGTCGCGGCTTCGATTTCCATATCCAAATTCAAAAGGAAGTAAATTTATTTGTGGAACTAATTACTATCATAATTAATGTGATGAAAATTTTGTAATTTCAATAAATTTACATAATACCTCTTAATTTTTAGGGGTCTGTACTCTGTAGTACATAGGGAACCTTTATAGTTGCGCTTGGTCCATCGCGTCTGTATATTAATCTGATGGCTGTATATTAATAGGTACCTAGAACAAATTTTTTATCATCTCTAATTATTATTGTTTTATTAACATGATCCCTTGTCTTCCATTTTACTCTAGCAACGCTTAGATATACAGGATGATTCTTGGTTCATATATCAAGCCGAATATAGTGTGAAGAGAATGAGGCGTAGAGCATTTTTTATTTTAGCACCTCACATAAATTACTTACGCGAAAAATCACGATTAAAGATCTCCATAAGGCCTCGGTCTCGAATTTTGCGGGCAGCGGGGCGCCGGGCGGCAGCGGCGGCGGCGCGGGTGCGGTACCCGCTCCCGCGCCGCTGTTTTCGAGAACCGGTCCATTTGATTATACGCAAAAGATCCTGCCGCTCCCGCGCCGCCGCCGCTCCCGCCCCGCAGCCTGTAAAATTCGAGGCCTGGTTAGGACCTAGGTCAACGGCCAGTGCGTTCGTGTGCATGGACTAGGAGCCAGCGAGTCCCAGCATACTAAGATTCACGCCTTGTGGTCATTTTAGATCTTTGAAATTTTATTGAGCTATACTAAGTGTCAAAACAAAAAATGCTCTACGCGTCATTCTCTTCACACTATATTCGGCTTAGTATATGAACCATGATTCATCCTTTAGTTTCAATGTATCCGTCTGTTTGTCTGTACGCTCGGAATGTCAATATTTATAATAATATCTATGGACGCTTCACACCACGTCAATCTGGCCCTGTGCTAAGTATCCGAAGAACTTGTGTTACAGGTACCAGACAACGGAAATATATTTAATACTTTTATACTATACACATATTTAAGATTTTTATTATATTATACACAAATTTAATACACATCCATGACCCAGGAACATTGAAAACTTTTTTTTTGTTCCCTCGGCGGGATTCGAACCCGCGACCTTTCGTTCGAGCACCAACGCGCTCAACCAACTGCGCTACGGAGTTCGTCGATTTATATAACCAAACAATAATCTAACAGTGAAACTAAACAATTTAAAGCGTCTCTACATTTTCCCGGCTCTATTCGGCCCGGTTCCTGTCTTCGACCCGTGTGTGGGATGGTCTCACAATTAATTTATAAAATGGACGAGCAATGGACGAGCCTGATTATAAGATCCGGTCTTGATGCAATAAATTAGATAGAGCTACGGAAAATTGTTAGCTAAACGAATAAATAGCTTCGTTTAGCCATCAATTGCTCTATATTGATCAAATTCAGTTAAGGGTGCCCGCTGCATACTTTTTGTTACCGACCTTTTGCAGATTTTGATTTTTAGAGTAGAGAAGAAAAACTTACTGATTTTAATAGTGTAACGCACACGTCCTGCAAATAGTTGGTAACAAAATCGGTCATATTTGTATAATCTGTAGAATAATCGGCATACAAGTAATCGGTGGGCAGCCGAAAGCTGAAGTTTTGATATTAAATATTTAGTTGAGTGAAGAGCGAGGAATAGATCAACAATTGCACACTAATTACTGAATTGGCTCAATTTGTATGTAAAACGTGGACCATTTGGCTCTACCAAGTCACGGGTTTGAATCTTGAATCCCGTCTGAGGAGCAAAAAGTTTTCTATGTTAAAATACTTGATGATCTCAGTGGCTATGCGCGTTGGTGCTCGAGCGGGAAGTCGCAGGTTTGAATCCTGCCGGAGGTACAAGAAGTTTTCTATGTTCCTCCATGGTATTAAATATTATGTGTATATCCATAACCACCGAAATCAGTTAGGACGGACACAGCAAAACTATAGTTTCTTGTTCCTTGTAACTCCGTTACTTGTTCCTTAAAGTTACTTTCAAAGAAAGGAGAAATTCGTACTTTAATTCCTCATGCATTTATTAATTAGTAACTGAAAACTTTATGAGACAACGGTAATTTAGTTTTTTGCAAAAATATTTTTTGCCAACAAAAACAGACGGGTATTATTAATAAGTGTGTGTTTGTCTTTCTCATCGTACCTCTCAAAAAGATGAACCAATTTTCATCTATTGGATGAATTTATGTTGGAATGTTGACGTGACCGCAATGAGCGTAGCTATAATTCATCATCATCACGTTATTTTACGCTCATTGCATAAAAATTTGAGGGTTTTTTTAATAGTTATTATTTTGAATGCATAAACAATTTTCATCAACTGGATAAGCGAGGACAAAATCTAATACTTAGAAACTAATTTCAAATGAAGGCTGAGTTTCCACTGACGCGGAGCGGGGCGGATAGGAGCTTGCGGTGCCCGAATTGACCAATCACTATGCTCGTGCTGTTTCCGTTGACGCGGAGCGTAGATTTCGAGCATAGTGATTGGTCAATTCGGGCACCGCAAGCTCCTATCCGCCCCGCTCCGCGTCAGTGGAAACCCGGCCTTAGGCTCTTATGGGAGGCGGTGTTATTAAGTTTCCCTGATCTTGGCTTTTAATAGAGTTTAAACAGGTAAGTTTAACGATTAGTTTGCGATCGATAGACGTAGAGCATACCTTTTTTTAGGTACAAGAGGGCGGTGCAAAAAATGTAAGTAACTTGTTTTATTAATACTTAACCTCAAACTCGGTCTCAAGAATTGGGATCGCAATCTCTACTTGAGAACCTATTTGACATAAACAACTTTCGTTTCACTTTAAAAAATAAACATCTTTACTTATATAATAAATGTTATATATTTTAATTTTCTTTCTTAATACACACCTGAACATACATCTTGTTAAACAACAATAGTTTTTATGACGTATTTTTTGATACAGCATCATTTTTTAAATTAAAATTTTCAGCGAATGTGACAACGATATTTTTGTTTTCCCGCAGAGCCTCCGTGGCGCAATGGCTAGCGCGTTCGGCTGTTAACCGAAAGGTTGGTGGTTCGAGCCCACCCGGGGGCGAATTTTTTGGCCCCGGGTGAAAAACGGACAAGTGCGAGTCGGACTTGGGCACCGAGAGTTCCGTACAAACCTGTTGACATAGAATTTTGATTTTGTATTTGATATGAGTTTAAATTTAATACCTTATTAATTTCATTTTATCTTTACTATAAGACGTTGCAGAAGAAAATTGTGTAGGAAAATCGTTATCAGTAGACCATTATAATAGCAGACAGATTTGATAGATCTGTAAAGTTATCGAACGAAAATTGTATGAGAAGCTTGACATGCGATTACTGTACGGAACTTTAAGATGTTCCTTCTTGGGCTAGGGACCACGTTTTTAAGATAAGGGGTGAGTGAGGGCGGTAGTGTATTGATGTGACGTGTATCTAACACCAATACAAGGGTTTCTAGAGGAATTAAAAATAAAATTATTTATTGCATGCCATTGAAGTGTTTCTTGTCAGGCAATAAATTCTTACGATTTTCCCGTACAGTAAGTAGAAGTTTTTTAGGATTCCGTGCCTCAAAAGGAAAAAACTGAACACTTTATAGAATCACATCGTTGTCCGTCTGTCTGTCGGTCTGTCAATAGCCTGTATCTCACTAACGCGTTGAGGAATTAAGCTGAAAATTTGATATTGATATACAAAAACTCAGGTCTAGCTGTCCCTTGAAGCTGTAAAATAATCAGACTTCTTAGCCAACGAAATCACAATATATAGCCGTTTATACCGCTATTTTTTTCATTTTCGACACTTTCAAGAAGAAAATCAAAACCTAAAGTGTACTATCTCGAATCTAAGAATTTGGTACTAACTGCTAAGAAACTTCTTATGCACTTATAAAATGAATGCTTAGAGGTATTAAATTGAAAGTCATATCATATACAAAATCAAAATTCTATGTCAACAGGTTTGTACGGAACTCTCGGTGCCCAAGTCCGACTCGCACTTGGCCGTTTTTCACCCGGGGCCAAAAAACTCGCCCCCGGGTGGGCTCGAACCACCAACCTTTCGGTTAACAGCCGAACGCGCTAGCCAATTGCGCCACGGAGGCTCTGCAGGAGTATAAAAAAATTATAATCACATTAGCTGAAAAATTAATGAAACAGCTGCAGCTGTAATTAATGCCAAAACATATTTACGTCACAAAAACGATTAAAGTATTGTTGTCTTTGATTACAAAAGTGTATCAAGATGTGTGTGTTCAGGTGGTATGAAATATAATCTTAATCTTCTTATATATAAAAATGAATTGCTATTCGTTAGACTCGCTAAAACTGGAGAACGGCTATACCGATTCGGCTATTTTTAGTCTTGAAATATTCGTAGAAGTCCAGAGAAGGTTTAAACGGTTTGTATGCTCAACTTAGTGGGCACGAGTCAGCTAGTCTATGTATTATATATAATATATATATATATATATATATATCTTATATATAAAAATGAATCGTTGTTCGTTAGTCTCGCTAAAACTCGAGAACGGCTGAACCGATTAGTCTATTTTTAGTCATGAAATATTCGTGAAAGTCCAGGGAAGATTTAAACGGTTTTAAGTGTTGAATTGTGTCACTTGTGGCCAATGATTTCAAAAAATCTACATACAATATTGTTTTATATAATTATGTATAACTGTATGGCTGAAGCGTGCCTAGCTTTCGTTGGGCGCTTAAAGAGTTTCATCATCTACAACCTACACATACAACATCAAATATAACCTACACCTACTACTTAAAACAACTTACACTACAATTAAAATTATTATTATCAAGGTGCAATTGGTCAAAGGTTGGTTAATAATTTATTTTACGAATGGCAAGCCTGTGATGTTCTGTGACATAAAGCAAAAACAGAATACAAAAAAAGGATTTTTTAAATCGCGAAGTGAATTGTGACTGCTGTCTAAAAATGTCGTAGACGTCACATAGAAGAAAAATATATTTTCTGTCTTTAAAAAATTGTAAAAATGTGAATAATATTGTACATCAAAATTCTAAGTGCAATCTAATTGAATCTCATAGTAAACAAAAAATAAATAACATTTAAAAATAATGGCTATGAAAGATGACGATGGTATGTCCCTCATCAAAATTTTAATTTTTTGGCGGCAAAAATACCTAAGCCGCTACACGCTTATAAGTTTTTGCTAAATATAGCGCGTGAGGGGCTGAAACAATTGAATACTTTATATTATGATCAGTTGCTGTTTTGTATGTAGAGTTAATTTGAATGTTTTTTAAACACAAGTATAGCTTAATTACTAGATTTTGCTCTGTAAATCGGAGATAACAGTAGCTAATATATATAATGTTGCTAATATATGAACCGGTGATTGCGGGTTCGAGTCCCGCATTGGAACAACCTAAAATATTTTTCAAGTTTTCAAGTGTGATTAGGACGTATTTATTACCCGACTGTCCGAAAAGATGATGATCCATGCTTTCGAGGGGCATGTTTTCACAC
Source organism: Celastrina argiolus (assembly GCA_905187575.2). Taxonomy (NCBI): domain Eukaryota; kingdom Metazoa; phylum Arthropoda; class Insecta; order Lepidoptera; family Lycaenidae; genus Celastrina; species Celastrina argiolus. The sequence goes on along the minus strand of LR994579.1, from coordinate 5,134,091 downwards.
ATTTGGGCTCTACAAGGAAGAATAAATGAGTTATAATACTTGAGTGTGTATGTGCCTCCTATGTAGAGTATACTGTGAAAGTACCAGCGCTGAAAGACTTACTTTTGACTTTCATGTTTGTATGAGAAAAGGTCCAACATCATAAATTTGCCCATACAATAAGTAAAAGAAGTATCTCTTTCAGCGCTGATACTTTCACAGTAAGCTTTATATGCGGGACACAAATACATATCTACTTGAAAGTATTATCACTCATTAATATTATAGCCTGTATAACAATTGTTCTCGCGTAGTTGGCCTGATATTATTATTGACACTGGCCATGGACATCGAAATCGGTTCAGATAGGTCATATAATTTTAGTGTGATATAATTAAAAAAATATATGGAAATGAAATTAATGAATTAAAAATACCTATACTTTTTAAGCCCAATCTGATGTTGCACTTGCATATTTATCATTTCTACTTTTAAATGTTATCTCTGTTTATGATGTTTTACCGCCCTAATATAATTTTGTCTTGTCTATCTTGTCTTATTATTGTTATACAAAGATTATATTATCTACTTTGTGACAAAGATAAACACTTAGAAAATGCGATAGTACACAAAGGCGGCCTTTTATTTGGCGCTAAAAGGGAATTTTATGACATTTGCGTAAAATACAGGACCCAATTAATCCCTTGCAGAGGAATGCATAGTAAACTCAGCGGGCGTGGCCCGGTACCCCTGCATGCCGACCGAGATCGCGCTGCAGCAGATGAGGAACCGCATGCAGTTGGCCAAGCTTGGCAAGAAGCTGATGAAGTGGACCGCACTGGCCAGCAACAGGGAGATGAGATCTCTTGGACAGAAGCTTGAGACGTAAGCACCAAGCAACCAGAGTCTAGGATTTCAGCGGGAGTTACACTAGCACCCTTGCGCCATCTTTCCCGTGGTAGTCGTAAAAGGCGACAGACGGAATATACAGGGTGTAAAAAGAGCAGTCACTATAACTTTGGGATATGATTATACTACCTTTTCTCATTCTAGAATTTTTTTATTTTTTTTACAAGAATTAAAAAATATTTTTTTTTTGCTTTATTTTTATTTTTGCGACAAAAAAATAAGAAATGGTGAAAAGTAAAAAAAGTTTTTTAGTTTTTGACGACAAAAACATAAAAAAAAATACATTTCCAAAATAAGGAAAGGTAGTGTTATCATATCGCAAAGTTATAGTGACTGCTCTTGTTACACCCTGTATTAAACGTATCCGGAAATGAGAAACAGCGCCTCTGGCAGAGCCTACAGCAGGCTCAGTCTGGACACAATCGAGAAACAAATCAATTAGATCTCAACGGCTTTTGGTGTTTTATTTGGGTACTTTAAAACTAACCAGGATAAAGAAAATCGTTAGGTCGTAACCGTTTGTCCTCCCGATTATTTCAATCAACTGAAAATCTAAATAAACAAACGTCAATTACGCGCATATTATAACAGTACGCGGCACGATTGAATCTGAATCAAAAACTAATCAGTTATTATAATATATTGTTAAAAACACGTCTTGTGTAAAATAATTTTACATCATCACTTCAACTCAGTTTTCGTAATCGCGATTAGCATTTGATTTGAAATGCATTTGACGCAAAACGACATTTAAACCGATGCGATGAACACGATCAGTGAGAACTATGTTTTATAAAAAAAAAGAAGTGAATCTTGAAAATGCTACATGACCTGGGTAACTTTAAATTTTGGTTGAAAGCAAGCAAGCCACACTTTCAACCTTTTGTGGTAAATTTTTCAAAGAAATCATAAGAATTATTATATTAAATAGCATCTGCTATTTATTTGTTTACTTACAGTGCATATGACGAGTTGAATGATAAGTTACAAGATGCATACATAATGTTGGCAAGATCAAGATATTTTAATCCAAACCTAAATAACATCGTCACAGAAAACGTTGGGATAAAAGTTTGTATTTAGTAGCTACTTAGTATTAAAAAAATAATTTTATACAAACCAAGTAAGCCATTTATAGTGTTTACTAACAAATTCATTACTATACATGAATAGTGGTTGGCAAAAATTACCGCCCCCGGGTGGGCTCGAACCACCAACCTTTCGGTTAACAGCCGAACGCGCTAGCCAATTGCGCCACGGAGGCATGTCGACCGAAGATGAAATTATGAGATAGATTCTTAAGAAGCATGGATATTCAATATTCATATATCTAGGCGGATATAATCATTAACTTGTTTACTACTCAATGAATAAATTTTTACACAAATTTTTGTTAGTTTTAAGGTTATTATTAGTAGAACGTAAGTAATAATATCTAACGTAAGTAATAATATTATCTACGTAAGTAATAATATTTAAATAAACATTGTAAAATAAATATTTCATTAGGCTGCTGTGTTGGTGGAAACGCGCTTAAAGGCAAGATCAGGGGTAAAAGTAATGCAACAAGAGATAAAGGAGGTAAACATAACGTGAAGGCATTGATAATGATTAATTATTATTATCGTATGAATATTATAAAAATTAAAAATTGTTGCTGGGTAGGGTCAGCAAAAATAACCGTTTTTGCTAGTTTATACATACTTAGATTTAATAAGGGTCAAGTAGTAACTAGACTACCTGGAATTTTTAAGTACTTGACATATTTTTTAGACAGACTACGATCCATACATTTACTTGGGCATAGAAAAAGGAGGTGAAATAATTACAGAGGCGAAGAAGCAATGGCTGGAGATTATAAGGATGTTAATACTAATAATGCAACTGAGAGCTACTTTTGCGACTGTAGAAATGGCTAACAAAGCTGCAAATAAGTAAGAAACAATACTTTAATCGTTGATAAAAAATATCGCCTAGGTCAACGTAACATTCTAAAAGTAGACATACTTATTTATATATAATATATTAATTTTATCTTTGTGCGTTTGTTTAACAGAAAAAAGAACGTATTTACAAGAATAATTATACCTCGAACAATTGAGACTATAGCATACATCGAGAGTGGCTTAGAGGAATTGGCCCGGGAAGACTTTTTCAGATTGCGAAGGTTTATTAATAAAAAAAGATCGACGACTCCACCCTGCCAAGAGAGAAAGCCGATAGAAATTAAGGAACGACTTTTACCTAGAGCATCTAAACGGCTTTACAAAATAGAGTGCTTTATGTGTGGAGCGTTTTTGAGGTTTTCATTAGTTGATGAAAGAGAAAAGTTTTTAGAAAGAAGAAAAGTCGAAGAACTTAGATTCCAAATGAATGAAATGCTATATATCGCAAAAAAATTAGAAGAAGAAGGAATTGTCGATATTAATGTTGATGAGTTTATAGTGACTGCGGAAAAGTTAAAGGAAAAGCTGAATGACTCTCCCCACATAGACCAATTGTGTAGAATATGTCAGGAAATTTTGAAAAGAAAACATGAAAAAGAAAATAAAAACCATGAATTGCAACAAAATATAGACCGTGATGTTAATACTAACTCTAACGATTTAAAATCAGCATTACTCGCTCCGACATTAAATGAAATACCTAAGGAGAAAAATGATAAAGAGGAATCAAAAATAGACGAAGACATTGAGTCTTCAAAATTAAAATTGTTACATTTAGATATAAATAATCCTGGACGGAGTGATAAAATAACTGATACCTTTACTGAAATTTATCGAGATACTAAGGAAGATAGTACACAGTTAAAAGACAGAAGCCTAGAGTCAACCAAAAAGGAATTTAGTACAATAACTATAACTAAAGAATTAAAAACAGAACCTTCTATGTATAATCAAACCCTTTTAGATTCACCTTTAGAGACAAGCATAGAAAAAATCAAAAGAGTTATAACAGACGAAAAAGAATATAAATCAATTGTCGAAGAGAAGTTTATCATAACTATAAAAGAAAAAATAAAAAATGTTATTGGCAAAATTACGAGGTCGTCACGTAGTTCCAATACTTCTTTAGATGAATTAAATAATCAGCCAATACACGAAATGACAAAATCTACAGTGATTACGATTGATTCTCGGATATCCTTTGACCAGATAACCAGTGAAAGTAGAGAAAGATATTCAGGCGTACAAAAAAAATTAACACAATCAAATGATAACAAACATGTTTCTCAATTAACCTCTCCAACTAAAAGCTATGGAAATGGCTTTACAGAAGAGGATATTCAAAACGACACAAATAATATACAAACGCCACCACCTTCTTTAATGTCATCAAATGGTGTATTAGAACCAAAATCTCACGAAGCAAATGATTTCTCACCATTATCTCATAAGCCAATTGAAAACATGGAAGAAACGTTAAAAGACAAAAGTAAGAATCCAACACCACAACGCTCCATGTCGTTTACTGATGTAACAATTTCCGATATGACACTTAAAGATAAGATTAAAAAAGAAACTTTTAAAAGATCAACGTCATTGCCGTCCGTCGGTTTAGCAATTAAAGACAAAGCTACAACCGAATCACGCACAGAATCAATGCAGTTGATAATAGGAAATGAGCAGATACTACGGGAAGTACAAACGCAAAATATAGATAATTCACAAATCTCCGCTGATGCCAAGTCCTCTGAACATGAGGAAAAAGTACACACGACATGTGCTATTCAAATAAGAGGAGATAAATTCAATAAAACCTCAACATCAGTAAAAACTTCAAATGATCAGACATCACAAAGAAGAGTGAAAATCAACGATATTAAACGAAGAAACAGTTTACCTACAGTAAGCAGATCTAGTGGCGTTACACCTCGGGGCTCCATCTCACATGCTGGAATATGCGGAGTTTATATTCCTCCACAGAATCCCACAGAAATAGTCTCAGGACCGTGTATTTGTGTGTCTTCAACGACATTGTTGTCTACAGAACTGGATTCAAATAGAGATTAATTCTAAAATATCAAAATTTTAAATATGATTTTAAAGTGAACACTATAACAACATTAATATATTTGCTAAAACACCAAATTTTTTTTCATGTTATCAAGTAGAAAGATAAATGAGTATTTTTTTTTTATTTAAAGAGAGTATTATTATATTGCTAGGCATTTATATTAAGTGATTATAAATGCCTAGCAATAGAAATTACATTTTGTAAGCAAAGCTTGTGTGTGCTATTTTAAAAACTTAGCCCACTTTTCGTTTCTCACTAAAAACAAACGGTATTAAATGATATAGAGGTCTATTTAAGACAAAACTAATTAATAGCCATATAATTTGGTACAGTATTGCGTTATCGTTACCAAGTCATCGACTATTTTTTTGTCGACCGTAGCTCGCAAGACGCGAATTTTGCCGACCGTACTATAAAGCTGGTTACAAATACTGGTCCGTGTCCAACTAGTGCTATAAATTAGACGGGCCATTAGGTACGTTGTTTTACAATAGCACAGTACACGGTTTTATTTAGTAGGATATTATACGCTAAGCGGGCCCGGCGGAGCGGCGTCCACTGCAGCGATTAATATAAACACTATTATAAACTGGAATGGGCAAAAACTGAAATGAAAAATGACGATAATTGGAGCTATTAATGTGATAAATATTGTAGTGTAGCGCTCGGACACTTTGTAATGTGTAAATAAGGACAATTTGATTGGATAGTGACGATCGACGCAAATATACTTTGAACGAAAAAAGTGTCATTATCCAATATCTACAAGTCACAACAATAGGGTAGTTTGCATATATTTTAGTATATTAACAATTTAATTTGTTTTTATAGATACTCACTTTTATCTAAGAGAAAAGATTTTTCAGTTAACGCGGATAATTTTTTATAAAATATCTCTCCAACTCTGTCCCGCGAAACGGTTTTGGATATGAAAAATGTGCAGCAGACGAATTCAAACACGTCATACCGACCCTATTTCGTTCGCTTTGGAAGGTGTTTAAAGTTTAAATAATAACTACGTTATTTAAAAATATAAGCAAATGACTTTACATCGTTTACCATGTTCGGTACATATGAGACATTTCTTTTGGTAAAATAGCATACTATAATGTTACACTATTGTCTTTATTTTTCACCCTCGACGCAAAAACGACGGGCTATTATAAGATTAACGTGTTTGTGTAAATGTGTATATCTGTCTGTCTGTGGCATCGTAGCTCCAAACGGGTGATCCGATTTTAGTGCGGTTTTATTGTTTGGAAGGTATATCTGTCGAGACTCGAGAGTATTCTTACCTATGTTTGGTGGATTAGGTCTTAGGTCGTTTCTTAGGTGTGATAGGAATGTTACACGCTAAGTCGGTGTTTTTTAAAATGTTTAATTTAGTTTATAAAATGTATAAATCAACTTTGATCCTTCTGCAAATTATGATGTACACAACTCGCATAAAATTATTCCAGTCACTGGTGGAACGTCCACCAAACATAGTCATATGTCTTCTAGCACCCACGCGAGTGATCCACCCACAGTATGCAAGTGGCCCACCAGCCTAAGTGTCAGGTCACCGTCTAGACGCCGTCTCATAATAAAACGTGTCCAAATAATTAGCGAGCCTCCAATACTTTGCATTCGGCCTGAGATAATTAGACAAAAGGACGGAGTAGCCGCCTCTTTTTATTGTATTGCGGAGTATTGTAGGGTTGGCGATGTTTCACTTGTAATTTCTGGAAAACTTTTTTATTTTCACGTTGTTTTTGTAGAATTGAAATTTAGAATACTGTCACGGTTTCTGAAAGGGTAATCAAATCGATGATCATATCGCCTTCAGAAACCGGTCCATATACACTATACAGGGTGGGATACGATCAAAGGACCTTTTCTCATTCTAGAAATGAATTTTTTTCATTATTTATTTTTTGAAAAAAAATTTTTTTTTTGCAATTTTTTATTTTTAGTCGCAAGGCTGAACTGTTTAGAACAACGTTCTGCATTAAATTCTTAAATTTTATAATTTTTGCCCTAGTACGTAATGAACGTCTTACGCGTGCTTTTATTGACTCTCATTGACCTCTCAGCGTAATCAGCTGATCGCCGTGTTGTGCACGTTGTACAATGCCTATTGAAAATTTTTAAATTTTTAAAGCGTGGATTAAAAGCAAATGACTAGTACCAATGGATATATCTCTTGCATAACGAAGTTATAGTGACTGCTCTTTTTACACCCTGTACATTATACTATACCGCTACTTCGTACACGCAAAATGAAATCACGCATACATTTTGCTGCGGTAAGAAAGAGCATTATATGTGTTTGTTTCGCATGTACAGTGTACACGACTACCATACCAAATTTCATCACAATCGTTGCGTGAAACTTATATCCACGTATACTCACTTTCTTATTTAATAATAACAATAGGATTTAAATCTTTTGTAAAATGTAAGAGACTTCTCTACTATCTTCTTGTTATATATATATTTATCGCACACTATGAGTAATTGGTATGGTTAATCTATTAATATTTATTTATAATAAAAACAAACCACTTCGCCGCATCTTTGTGTATGTCTTTCTATCTGTTCAGGATAAACTAAAAAAAAAATTGCACCGATTTTCCAACAAAAGAACGGTCCTCTATAGTCAATCAGGTTTTAATTTTACCCAGTAGGTGGCGCCACTGTTAGTGCGTTAAGTACAAATTTTACTACACAATACTATTTCTTTTTTAAATTCATGAAACCCGATTAACAGATATACAGATTTGTGAGCACATTATGCAATGATTAAGTTCTATTCCATCTATGCTTTATCTTAATCTTGATCAACGGCCAATCACGATGATTGCACACAATGTATTTGACATTGCATTGTATTAAACATAAGACCTTAAAATGGCCGCTAAACTCCGTTCCGGTTAAATGTGATAGAAATCGAAAAAAAAAAAATTACTGAATAAATGTGTCATTGTTTTTTTATTGCGTGGTGATAGTGACGTTTGTCTCTAAATATCATGTTAAAACTCCGCCTGCCAATTCTTCTGGTAAGCGTAGCAGTATAGGCAACTACCTCCTATGAAATATTTTGACGAAGGCTTATGTCTAACAGTGAACATCATACCTGAAACGAAAGCGACATTAATTCGTAGTAGTCATTCTGAGCTTTGATTACTTCGAACCTTGGACCAACAATAAAAATCAGATTTTTCAAATCAAATTTTGTAACTTTTATAAAATGTTTTAAAACTTTTATCTAAAAGCTTATGCGGTTTAAAAAAAATGTTTTTTGAAAAGCCCAGCCCTGGAGTATAGTAAAGCATGCGGTTGGCAGTACGCCACGACTGGGCGCGTAGTACGCAGACGTGACGTCACTGCGTTCCGCGCAAGTTATGCGCTACGATACCTGAGGGCCTAGTTCGACTAACATATAACGGAAGGGGAATTCGCACGGTTTTCCAGTGGCGTATGTCTTTATATCGCAATTCCGCTGGAAAACTTAGATTTTTTACATATGTGGCGGTACAACTAGCGCCACAATCCTTCATCGAAGTTTTCTAAGTCCGGTGCTATGACGGATGTAAAAAGAACAGTAACTATAACTTTGGGATATGATTATACTACCTTTTCTCATTTTAGAAAATAGTATTTTTCATTTTTGTGTACCATAAATTAAATTTTTTTTTTGCCTCTCCGTTATTCTCGCAACAAAAAACAAGAAATAGTAATTTTTTTTGACAAAAAAAATTAGGAAATGTAGTATAACAAATCTCAAAGTTATAGTGACTGTTCTTTTAAGACACTGCTTAAAAGACATCTGACAAATTAGTACAGTGGGCTTCGGCCTGACCGAGCATACCATCTCGCTCGGTCGGAGATCTCCATTGGGGGCTTCCACTTCCCACATTGGTGACCCCGACGTGACGTTTTTAGGGTTATCTACCCAAAGGATAAAAAATGCCATATCTATACTAATATTATAAAGTTTGTTTTGTTTGTTTGTTTAAACACGCTAATCTTAAACTACTACTGGTCCGATTTGGAAAATTATTTTTTTGTTGGATAGTCCATTTATAGAGGAAGGCTTTAGGCTACATAACATTACGCTGCGACCAACTAACTTACTAATAGTCTGCTGTCCGTCCGTCTGACATGATCTGTGATAGCACAAAGTAGATAATAAAGTGATAGTTGAATTTCGCAGATGACGTTTAACAGGCTTGGGCTTCCCTCTGAAGGAGAACCAGCGTTCTTCACTGGTAGTTACTAAGTTCCCACTTTTTAATACGCTTTTATAAGCTTGGGTTGTATCATGTATCTGCCCATCTATGGGCAGGGGCCGTACAAAAACGCGCAATCCGAATCGTCAACGACCCACGAATCACTGACAGGCTGGAACAACTAAGTCTTCGGAGAGTCATAGGTTCCCTCTGCGTGTTCTACCGACTTTTACAACGGTGAGTACTCCGCGGAATTGTTCGACCTGATGCCCACGTCAATCTTCTATCATCGCACCACCCGCCGAAGATTGAAGTTTCAACCACATCGGTTGGATCAGTGGCGATCCTCCACGGTCCAATTCTCCCGATCGTTCTTGCCGCGCACCTGCAAACTGTGGAATGAGCTTCCTTCTGAGGTATTCTCGGAACGCTATGACATGGGGTTCTTCAAGAAAGGTGTTAAAAAAGTTCTCCTTCAGGGCCGACGATGCATTGGTGTTTCCTCTGGTGTTGCCCATGTTCATAGGCGACGGTGACCGCTTACCATCAGGTGGCCCGTCTGCCTTTTCGTCTCGCTCTATAAAATACGTAATGTATATGTAAGTATGTATGTAACAGAATCTTTGAAGATGTTTTTCACCAATTTTTCGATGTCTGATTAATTTGAAATTTTGCATACGTGACGGACCAAATTACATTGCAATTAAGCGTGTTTCTTTTTAATTTGATTGAACTATGAGTATTATTTATTAATTAATTTACAGACTAAAAAGGCATTGACACAATTAAAGATACCTAAAAATTTTCGGCTGTGTTTAAACATCCAGAAAACAAAATTAGTAAATTTTATAATGAAATTAAACACACAACATAGCTCAAGCATTTTTTTAGTTTATAATGAAAAAGTAACTAAATCCGTTAAGTTTTGGAGGGGGAAACAGGGATCTCCTAAACCTACTTTCAGTTCAAGCTGCAGTTGTCTCTATCGCGCTAGTGCTGGCTAGTGGCTAGCTAAGGCACTGCGAGATTATGATAATAATATATATATATAGAAATTTGCAATAGATTTTATAAATACATATTTTTGTATTTATCTAGTCCGTGGCGTTTCCTCTTAATTATAGTGATCTATAGAGATATATTCATTTTTTTTTGTATTTTTTTTAATACTCATATATTTGGTACGCTCTATGTGCATATAATTTTATAATCTTCGGTTACATGAATATAATTTAAAATTAATCCCTTTATTTTAAAATTGCTTAATTATATTACACACGCAAATATCAACATTTCGCAATCGAATTCATGCCATCATGCAAATTGGAACGATCGTGACATCAGTCTTGACATGACGTAATTGGTGTACTGGTGATGGCCGAACTGACCACGACCAGACCCTGACCACGGGGGTCCACTGGAGCAGTGGCGCAACATGACCACGTCGTGTTGGAACTTGAGCGATTCCAATGGAGTCTTATACTTTTCCACATCTATAGTCTTTGATCCATATCTATGTATAAGTTTATTCACTGACTACTTATTATTGAAATAAACCAATGTCCTGTTTTGAGTCCAAGAATAAAATGGTCACGTTATCTATACTAGTAATATTAAAAAGCTAAAGAGTTTGTTTGCTCAGGAAGTACGGGTCCGATTTTAAAAATTCTTTCAGTGTTAGATACCTACATACTATTATTAATAGAATATAGGTATCTAACACTACAGGACACATACTATTATATATTATAGTCTCTTTAAGACAACTATTAATAATATTTCAATATCGGGGGTTTTATTTGACTATATAAAAAAATCTAAACAATCTTGATGCTTGAGAAGTAGTTTATGCCGTATATTATATAGTGTATTGCAATCTTCAAATAATTCTGAAACTAAGTAAAATATTATAACAAACATATTTTGTAATGGGAAACGTAATACATTCTGAGCATAATTCCGATGAACAATTGGATTGACAATAGCAGCTGCTAACTGCTAACTAGTATCTAGTATCCTATAACAGTGTTGCAGGCTGCTAATCCTGAGATTACCTATTAAGTCATGTGCCTGGGTAGGGTGCGTAAATGGTATCATGTTGTCTCCTGTTTCCGACGGGAGTACTAAGCTTGCGCTCTATTAGACGTGGGTTCGATTCCCGCGTTGGAACAGCAAAAAAAAATGTTGATTTCAAGTTTGGTTAGGACAATGCAGGCTGATCACCTGATTATCTGACAAGAAAGATGATCCATGCGTCGGATGGGCATGTAAAAAGTCGGTCCTGCGCCTGTTCTCTCGCCAGTCGTGTCGGTTTATCGTCCCACTGGGTAATGAGAGTAAAAGGAAGAGAGAATGTCTTTGTGTATTACGCACACACTTGGGCACAATAAAGTAACTCCTGCGTAGCTGGCCTGATTTCAATAAAATCAGCTACCGACTCTGAAATCGGTGAGGGGAGCTTTTATTATTATTATTTATATCCTCGGCATACTGCAACAAATTTCAGTCCAAATTGTAGAAATACATAACATTATAACATGTAACCTATTTCTGAAAAAAAATTGTTTGATTAGATTGTTTTTTAATCTATGTTTAGTATTTCACATAATTGCAAGTTTAACATAAATAATAAGTTTTATTACAATATGTGCATCTTAACTTGTATAACTAAGGACTGTACTTAAAAAAATCTGTACTAAAAAGATAAAAGTGAGGCTCAAGTTCTCAGTTTATGTAGTTCTCGTTACAAATACTTAGCGTTAGTTCACACTGAGACCGCAGTCGGAAAAGGCATGATGACTAATTTTAAAAAACCCCTATTATTTAACTTAGACCATAATTTTACTTTCAAATAAATGAATCGTCTCGATATAATTCTTTTAATTTGAACCAATCAAAACGCTTTCATTTGCAAAATGGTATTTCTCATAAACGTCAAATCAGAACGTTGCTGTTGGCTTGACGTTTATGAGAATACCACTTTGCTGTTTAGACATACCTGACTGCATTGCAACAATAGTATAGTAAGATTAATTTAATTAGCAGAATCGACCTACAGTTATATTCATAGACTTAGAATATTCTATACGACATTATGTTATAACTTGTAAGTTTACGGTTCTAATTATAACATCCTAAATAAGTGACTATTTTCTTATAATAAATAATTAGGGTTATCACTATCAAACAACTGTATCTTGTTTAAATTACACGTTTTGTATGAAAACTGTCACTTATTGTCTGCTTGTGACGTCACATATGTGATAATGTCAAGTTGGTCATTGTCATCTATGAATATGGTATTTATTGTTGACATTCGCATAAGTGACGTCATTTAATGCGGTTGATTTTAACTGAACATGGTGGAATTTTACAGTTTTCTTTTGTTAAATAATTAGACATCACGGCTGTCCCAAATTAAAATATAGTGAGGGTCAAAAACTAAATTTTACAGGAGAGCACTTTAAAGTAAAACCTTCCGAAAAGTAAAAAAGGTAAAAGTCTAGATCCAGAGAGTTACTAGGTTTTATTTGATATGGTTTAAAGTTACTTACTAGGTTTCAAAGTGGTAACATGGAAGCTAATGATGCATTTACTAGGTATCGATGCTTTAGTATTTCAGTCTGTAAGTGGGTTTTCGACTTTAGTGTTTTTATATATATCTATGGACGTTTAACACCACGTCAATCTGGCCCTGTGCTAAGTATCCGAAGAACTTGTGTTACAGGTACCAGACAACGGAAATATATTTACCTGATACTTTTATACCTACTATACACATATTTAAGATTTTTATTATAATAAACACAAATTTAATACTTTTACTAGCTGACCCGTGCCTTCGTTGAGCATACAAACCGTTTAAGCCTTCCCTGGACTTCCACGAATATTTCGAGACTAAAAATAGCCGAATCGGTTCAGCCGTTCTAGAGTTTTAACGAGACTAACGAACAGCAATTTCTTTTTATAAATAAGAAGATAAAGAGATTTTTTTTATAAGAAGATAGAGACATATTCCAAGAGCAGGATTAAGAAAAAACCGATTTTTGAGAAAAGTGTGGCAGCCGATCAATCTCACATTCTTTAACATTAATCCTAGTTAAACACTGTATTTGAGTGATACTTTCTTCTTTAATAAAGCGTTTTGCAAATTGCGCGTCGTGTCGCGTCGCGGAGTGATCTAACCCTTATCGTCTCGACGATCTCATTGTACTTCATTACGGCTCTGTAGTCTGCAAGGCGCAGTTTAGAAAGTGGAGCTGTAGCCTATAGGTGAACTATTAGAGAGTGTGTACTGTGTATTACAACACCTTGTTACGACCTTTATTTGTATCTATACTAATATTATAAAGTGGAAGAGTTTGTTTGTTTGTTTGTTTAAAGACACTAATTTTAGGAACTACTTTTTATTGATTTAAAAAAAACCTTATTTGTAGAATTATAGTCCATTTATAAAGGAAGGATTTAGGCTATATAACATAACGCCAATAGGAGCGAAGCGTCAGTGAGAAACGTTGCAAAAACGGAAAAAATTATTCACATTTGGGGACTTTCGTTGCGTGCGCTGCATAAACGGTTTAAGTCACTCAAAAACCACACGAATGAAGTCGCGGGCACAGCTAGTTGTTTAATATTTAGTTAATAATTTCACTATCTATGTGAATTATAATCTGATTTTTAATCTCAGTTGGTAAAAAAGGTAAACGTGTGGTTCAACACGCTCAACCACTGTGCTACAGTAAAATAAAAAAAGTGTCTCAATTTAATTTTTATATAGGGCTTTTAGCTCTACTGTAAGAACACGAAAATCGAAGTTTACGTGCCAACCAAACTATGCTGATGACGATAATGGCGGCCTGAAATGGAAAAATCTAGAATAAATCTCTCTCAGACTACCCGCATTATCAAATCAAGCCAAACCCACGTTGGCACACCCCACCGTCCCCATTCTGCTCGGTATATTTAACTGTTAATCGTTTTTAACTGTCCGATTTAACTTATTCCCAAGCGCTGATATGGATTCTACGATGTGTGTTGTTTTTAAAGTGTTTAAGGGTGCATCCCCCGGCCTACTTTTCGGAAAACTCATTACGTATATCTTGCAGAAGCAAAGCAATCGCAGAAATTGCGCAATTTTTGCTCTTGAACTTTATTAACAGTTAAAAGATGACGATAAGCGCCAAAAACCCAATTTAAACAGGAGAGCTGCAGTTTAAAGCTTTTAAATGAACTTAGGGTCCATGTTTGTTTGACGTAACAATTTAATTTCATTAATAGTTCCTATGACTACTAAATTGTTCCTGCTGGTGTCGTTGCAAAAATGAAACATATGTGCATTCAAACACAACAGTGAAAAAAAAGTTGTCGTTCAGCAAATTTAGAGCTGTAGCAAACCGTACGTATTCGTTCCTGAGTAACGGGTACGCCATCTAGTACCGAGTAACGAATATTTTTCGTTACTCGCTTGGATTACTTCGTATACACTGTTGTACCACGCAATGTACCGTTTTCTTGCTGATTGTATGTTTCGAGCATGCGCGCTATTCTACGAACTTAAAAACTTAACAAGTTAAAAAGCGCCTAGTACATACATATTCTTGTATCATATGCGCCGCGCCGGTACATATACTGAACGCGTACGTATACGATTCGTTACTCTCGCATAACATGGATTTAGCTAGCATGTTATGAGGTATCAGTAGTAACGAGTACTGATTGTTACAGTAACGAGTACATGCGGATATGTTTTTCTTCGTTACATTTACACCTCTATCAGAAATCGATTGCTCCTCTATCGCGCGATTTTTGCTTGTCACTATTTTTACGTAATCAGCCGGGCGATAATATTGTCGTCAGAATTGTCGTCTCTATTATTTCTCGCCGACTTTTTGTATGTCGTGTGTGTTGCACTATTATGTTTTGTTATTTTTATATTATTGCAATAATTATGTTTTATTTAAACTAGAAAAACATCGCTCGAGGGCACCCAAAAACACAGTCAACATGTATTCGCTGCTTTTGGTGTGAGTGTGTATGGTATGTGTGTAATTGTTACGAAAGTATTTTGAAAATAGTCAACGTTTAACCCTAAGATAGGTGCGACGATATACTCAAGACACGCATCTTTGTGCATGTCTATAAATATTTACAGTATCCTTTCTCTATAATGTTCAGTGTTTACTTTTATTTACGTAAAAATAATCTGTTAGAATATGAAACTAAATACGTTTACACCTATAATGTTTCATAATCTCATAATAAAGTCTATTTTAGTAAAGGCCGGTAGCACACCAGCTAGTGTAGTAATTAAGTGTGTAGGGTATGTAATATTTAATACTACACTTCACGCGTCGACAGTTTTTTATCACGTCATCTTGAATCAATCACGTCTTGAGTAACTTAATAACAGCCCTCGATGTATCATTAAACATAGATGCTGCTATTTTTATACAACTTTTATCACATGGTTATATTTTTGGCTAAATAATAATGGTTTTTGAGTATCTAATATGAGTAGATACTACAGGGTCCCGATTCTCATAACTTGAACTTTTGATTGTCAGTCTATCCCGCTTGCATGCGCTTCTAATCATTAGTGCACAAGGGACATAGGCAAACGAAACGAAGATCAAGGTCAATAGTCAAGTGCCCATCGCTATTATCACTTACGAAGTTCGATAGCAAAAATGCATGGGGCTTAAAATAAGGTGACAAGACAATTCGTATGTCACGTAATAAGTATTTTCTTTTCGTACTTCGTAGTGATAATTGCGAAGACATCTTGGATAAGGCCCCATATCTCTTAGTGTAGTAGAATTTATTAGCATCTTAGAATCATCAATTGCGTTAAATAATAAAATAAAAAGTATGTTTCTTGATAAGAACCAGTTACCGTTGATGTATGGAGTAATTAATTAATTATATTAACCTCAATAGAACTAAAAGCAAATAATCCATCACCGTGAGCACGTGATCTACGCATGCGCACACGTGGCTTGTTCAGGCGATTTACGTGAGATTATAGGTGTTAGGACGATCGCACTTGGCCGGTGATTAAGGGAACTTTGATGAGATTTAGGATTTTTTCATCGGATGCCGACGTTAATGCGTTAAAATTTGCGATAGGCATACAAAATTCATGATTAGCATTATTCATTCAGTAGTTTGTGCCCTTTGCCACAAATTAGATAATAAACCTCTACATGCAGTGGGTCTACTCTTGAACAAAATTGACATTCGAAATGCGTTTGAATTTGACAGTTCGGCACGATGAAAATTGGTTTGAAATTATCTAATCCTGAAACAAATGAATATATATTTTTTAATCTAATATTAGTCTTGAGTTGGAATTCAAATTTGTTTCGAGGGTAAGCCCCTGATGTAGATTAGGAAGTGAGGAAGCCTATGCAAAACGGTTTCGCAAATCTTTTGTACCACCATTCCTCTAGTTTTGTTCCTACAAGCTGTATTGAGTCATTGTACATCATCTAACAGTGGTCATCTTAAACTAAAATACCACAGGACATGGCGATCGATGGTGGCCACCCCGGCGCGGCTCGGGTTTCCCGGTAACCCGAGCGACACGCGAACACAGGCTCGCGTGATTAACCCGTCAGCGCCGCCTCGCTGATCCCATGTGACAATATGTCCCGCTGTCCGCACTAGCGCCGCAGGGTTAGGTGCGTAACACTATCGTGTTGACTAGCCCGTCAGCCGCCTTCCTGTGTGACATGGCTGTCCACACTGGCGCCGCAGGGTTAGGTTCAGTAGGAACATAGGTATTATGTAGTTTAATCGCCACATACTAAACCTAATCATATGGTGACTAACCGGGTCGGGAGCCACCCGCCTCGTCAACCTAAGCGACACTTTTGTTCCAGTAGAAACATATCTGAGAGAATATTCTGCTATATACATACACGAGAAAATGTTCTGACATTGTGGGTGCGTAACACAATAATGTTGACTGACCCACTTCCCTCCTTGTCATCCCATGTGACGCTGTACTACTACTGCTACTACTATATATCTAATGTAGATTAAGTTTAAGTTATATTTTAAAAATATATATTATAGGTACTTTTAAAAATAACAATTTGCCATCTTTTTAAAAAGATGGCCCGTGCGAATTTCTTACGCCGGTTCTTCTCGGCGGGCTAGGGTTGAACCGGTGGTAGCAATTTTTTTTACTTTCCGAAATTAGCTTGTTAAGTTTCATTTGGAAATAAAATATTTTTATTTATTTTATTTTTATTTTAAATAACATCAACTCTTTTAATTTGTAAGAGAGAAGAGAAATAACTGTCATGGTCCTTGGGCCTCTTCAGTCTTCAAGGCAGTGCCTGCAAGACACAGTTCAGTAACTCATTGAAATCATTCCATAATAAGTATCAAGAAAGAGAACCAACAATTTTATCATACGAAATGTTCTTTACATTATTCCTATTTACTTTTGAGATACATTTCAAAGACGGGTTTCCTATACAAATTCTTTCTATTTCATCGTTGTTAGCTTCAAATAGATACACGAGTTGAAATGCCCTTACAAGTCGGACAGTTGTCTGATTTGGGTATGCAACAATAGCGTTATGTAACGTATTGAACGAAGTATAATCCTATTAAAAGCCTCTGAGGATTAAACTTCTGTGTGATATGATTTTTGACGCAATATAGACCTGAAGGTATTATACCTTGATGATCTTCTTAACTTGTTTGTATTGTAACAATATTATGTCATCGCGAACAGTCAGGGAAAGCAGTAAAGTACCTTTTATATTTGGGGTAATCCTTCAGGGATTCCGGACTGATAGACGTCGGCCGGGATATATGGAACTCTCCTGAGTGTGAGGCAAGGAACGCAGGACACTTCCGATTCGTGGTGGGCCCCTGGCAGCAGGGACAAGAAGTAAGTATATTCGGATCTCAACACATAATTGATATTCGTATAATATGGTTTTAGTGGCTCTTGACTGATATAGGTACCTTTCAAACAAAAAAAAAACCGCATTAAAATCGGATCATCAGTTTGGGAGCTACAATACCACAAACAGACACATCTACATTCACACAGACACGTCAAACTTATAACACCCCGTCGTTTTTGCACCGGCGGTTAAAAATTGAGGAGAGGTACTCTTACTCCAGATCGCCATGGACAAAATAATATAAATAACTAGCTGACCCGTGCCCTCTTCGTTGAGCATAAAAACCGTTTAAACCTTCCCTGGACTTCTAGGAATAGAAATAGCCGAATCGGTTCAGCCGTTCTCGAGTTTTAGCGATGCTAACGAACGGCAATTCATTTTTATACAGTGTGACTGGTGAGACATGAGCAATACTTGAGGAAGTGGTATTTGGCTATTATATAAGAAGAAAAACAATAATATAAAAAAATAATAGTAATTAATCACTGAGTAAATGTATCTTAAACTTGAATAATTCTTTACCCAACACATGGACACCGCGGGTAGGAACGCGCCCGTACTACCTACGTTGATGTCGCACGCCGCCGCCGAGGTGCCGCGCCTGCTACATAGGTATGCCTCCTTGCCTAGCCGCGTAATTTTCATAGTATCGATGATTCATTTATTTAAAGGTAAATTTGGTAAAAAATTAAGTACCTAGTTTTATTACATATTATAATGGGAATCGAGTACCGAGTACTCTCCGTAAGTATCGCACATGTCTCACCAGTCAGGCTGTATATAAGAGAAGATATACGTAATAAATAACAAGATATATGAACATGGAATAAATATATAGGCAATTGAGATCTAACATCCTGATTCCTGATATCTTATCCTCGGATTTATTCCTTCAATCATTCCCGTATTATTTATGCCCTTGACGTTCTCTTTGTTGAACAATCACCATGCCATATAGAGTCCATAATTTGCAAGGCGTTATCTCTACATCTCTAATTGCTATCATTGCAAGTTATCAGCTGTCTTATCTAGCATAATAATCGATAATTGTTACTAAAACAAGTTATAGGAATTCAAAGTTTTTGTAATTAAAACCAACTGTATATTATAACATTTATTATCGATAACACAAAAGACTCCATAAAAATAACATATTAAAAATTAAAAACTATTTAGGTAAATTATTATTATCTAAACTATAAACTAAACAAGTAATAAAAAAGGCTGTAAAAACTATATCTAAATCGGCGGCCGCTGGAAATGTACCCAAAAGGCTGACAGTATTACCTCGCTAAACTGATACATTGGCCGAGTTGGAGTTAAAAACAACTTGCATAAGAAAATAATTTTGTCTACTAACAGCCTGTGGCAAGTTTACCAACGTCTGTTCAAGATAATCGTTGATCAAATATGTTACATCGTTCTTCCTATAAACGTGATGGCATGATACTACACCTAACGATTTTTTAGATTGACTAACAGGGACTTAAAAATGAAAGTCCCGATTTCACCAACGCATGTTAGTGTTAACGGCTTAAAATACCATGCCTTCTCATTCATTGATAGGATTACGAGAGGAATGACTTGATATTTAACGAAGGATTAACTTTAACATTACTTGGTTAAACACGCCCTTAACCTCTTTAAATTGAGAAGATCGTATGTTGATCATATTATATGTTTATTGAGTAGTAGAGTAGTAATAGATGTTGATCAGAAAAATACAATTTAGATTCATCAAACTACTAACGAATAGGATAGAGGTTATGCCAGATCTATTTCCTTGTTTTGAGGTGAAGCTCGATAACGGATAACCTTACGACGACAACTATGTTTTTATTAGTACATTCAGAATTCTGACGTTCATCAAATAGAACGATATTAGCTAAGAGGTCGTAATTGAGAGGTCTAATCAACGTGCAGCAATCAAACGTGGACCTTGGCTGGATCGTTAGGGAATAACGTCCAGAAAACCTCCTCGACGTCACCTCGTCGCACCGCCGCCCGCCGCCTGACATCTCTATAAAACCCCTGTGTCGTGTGGCGCAAGTGAAAAGGTATCATTAAAATTATTAAGATGTAAAACATTTACTCTCATTGGATTTGTTGACATTTGACATTGGTTAAGGTATACAATGTAATGTTCTTGTCAGTCAAGGGAATTTTCTAACGTATCAGACAATAAGAAAACATTATTATTAAAAATAATAATATCAGTAAGGGGCTACTTAAGGTGCTGATGGCGTGGTGTTTATTTATTTATATTGTAATATTGTTTATTTTTTATATTAGAGATGATGAATTTATGCTCTTGATGAGCCATTTCTATTCTTTAAAAATTCTTAATTGAATTTTTTAGATATAGGTTTCTGAAGTAGGTCTATACCATCTATGTATAATGATTTTAATAAGTGTTTAAATAATATTTGAATATTATTGCAATTTTCCATAAGTTATACCTCGTAGGTGTGGGTCTCAACTTTGGTGGTTTTGAAGTATGCCGTCGCTACAGCATGTAGTTTAAGCGGCAATGCTCGCTACCGGCTAAGGCGCTAGTCGCTCTCGCCTGTGACTTAAACGAATCATCGGTTCGCGGTGGGCTGGCAGTATTGCTAGTTTGTTGTCATACCTCTGCCGCCTGTTCCTCAGACACGCTACCTGCTGTCTCCTATGACTTAGTCGCCAAATCAATTCACGAAACCATCAGGGTAACCTACGTGCCGGGCTGGCATTGTTATTATTATTATTATTAAAACACTTTATTTCTCACATATAACACAGTAAATAAACAACATGACAATAAAAACGATATTACAAAACGTGGGCAAAGGCGGTCTTATCGCTTAAGAGCGCGCAATCAAATTTCATCAAGTCGAAATCGCCGCGAGATCGCCGATATCGACTCACACAGACGCAAAACAACACGCATGTGTGGGTTAACGCTAGGTCGACCGCAGGTAGCGCGCGCGAGTAACATTGATAGTTTGATCCTAATGAATTTTAATATTACCTACCATTTCAATACTTCTATAAAATTAAATGGTATTTAAGTTATAAAATACAAATTATACATACTCGACATGCTAGTAATCGCCCGCGGCTCAGTCCGCGTTACTGTCGAACCGTCGGGAACAACTTTCGCGATGATTGTGTGAAAAGAGTTTCATGGTGGTTGGTTCAGTAGATGAGACGTAAAGAAAGTAACAAACAAACACACGAACAAACAAACAAACTTTCACATTTATAATTTAGGATAAGTAAGTAATGAAAATGAAAAATTCAACAACCAAATTTTTATAAAAATATACCAAGTTATTTATTTTTCATCTTTGATGTCCAGAAATGTTTGTCCCTAAATATTTTACTGACCCACTTCCGACTACCCACTAAAATGTACTAAAATACTAATTTTTAGTGGGTAGTCGGGATGGACATGCTTTTTTCAGTGACAAAAATGTTGTCACTGAAAATTTGTTTCCTGTCACAACTATTAGGTAGCCAGGCACAAACAGGTAAGCTATACTAGCATTTTGCAACCGTCTGATTATTGAATGAAAATGAAATAAAATTAAAGATTATTTGGATAAAATGTACATTATGGTCGCTTGAGTTGGCGGCTGCAATTTTTATGGCGAATAGAGCTATATGTAAGGAGTCACTAACCAAAATTTAAACTTGCGGAAACTCGTAGTTTTTTAGTTATGGAAAAAATAAAATTCGTATTTTTGTATGAATATTCGACTACTTTTGACGTAATTCTGCCCGATTATCTAGTTAAGAAAAATAGGCGATTGAACTAGAATAAAAATGGCTAGGTTAGGTTATGTGAGACATTTAAGATTACACACGAGCCGAGCGAAGCGTGCCGCGGCAGCGGCCGGCGAGTGCCAGAAGCGAATTCTGCCCGATTCACTCTAGTTACAGTAAATAGGTCATTGAACTAGAATAAAAATGGCTAGGTTAGGTTAGGTGAGACATTTAAGATTGCGCACGAGCCGAGCAAAGCGTGCCGCGGTAGCGGCCGGCGAGTGCCAGAAGCGAATTCTGCCCGATTCACTCTAGTTACAGTAAATAGGTGATTGAACTAGAATAAAAATTGCTAGGTTAGGTTAGGTGAGACATTTAAGATTGCGCACGAGCCGAGCGAAGCGTGCCGCGGTAGCGGCCGGCGAGTGCCAGAAGCGAATTCTGCCCGATTCACTCTAGTTACAGTAAATAGGTGATTGAACTAGAACTGGTATATTATTTGACTAGTAGTTATGGCATGACTTTAAAGGCCTTTGGCGCTATATTAAAAAAAACTGTCAAAATTACGTCAAAAGTAGTCGAATATTCATACAAATCTACGAATTTTATTTTTTCAAAAACTAAAAACCTAGGAGTTTCCGCAACTTTTAATTTTGGTTAGTGACTCCTTACATATAGCTCTATTCGCCATAAAATTTGCAGCCGCCAACACGACCGACCGTAATGTACATTTTTTCCTAATCCTATACATTTAAATGACATTACAACGTTAATTATGCAGTTAGTCTAGATAATTCTACAGAAATATTTTTTTTAGGTTTTTCCCTTATTTATACACTAAACACTACTTGTATTCCAAATTTGAAGCTTCTATGTCTGCTAGAAGTGCCTAATACTTTTGATGATCGGTCAGTGAGTGATTGAGTCAGTGACAAAACTAAGGAGTTTGACAAGTTATAATTATGTAACTTCTGTTTCAAATTGAATAACATTTGAAATATACTGTGTTTGTACAATGCTTACCTAGTAACTAAAAATGCAGGCTTCTTTTAATCCACAACAAAGTTATAGGTAGTTGAAAATGGCCTAAACTGCTACGAGAAATTGATGGTACGGCCGTGCTCAAGTTGACAGAAGCACTGCCGTGCCCCCAGATACTCGGTTATATTGATGACAGTTACATTAAAGCAGACATACACACAGGCGCTGATGATGATTAGTATAATTTTTAAATATATGAACCACACCAACTTTCAACTAAAAAAAACCGCATCAAATTTGTCAATCATTTAGGAACTGCGATATAACAAACAGACATACAGGGGCTGATGATGATTAGTATTATTTTTAAATATAAACCACATCAGCTTTCAACTAAAGAAATTGACATAAAAATTTTTTGATTAATTTAGGGGCTGTGATATTACAGACAGACATACAGGGGCTGATGATGATTAGTATAATTTTTAAATATGTATATACACCACATCAGCTTTCAACTAAAGAAATTGACTTCAAAATATTTTGATTAATTTAGGGGCTGTGATATTACAGACAGACACACAGGGGCTGATGATCATTAGTATAATTTTAAAATATACAAACCACATCAGCTCTCAACAAAAGAAATTGACATCAAAATCTTTTGATTAATTTAGGGGCTGTGATATTACAGACAGACACACAGGAGCTGATGATGATTAGTATTATTTTTAAATATATAAACCACAACAGCTTTCAATTAAAGAAATTGACATCAAAATCTTTTGATTAATTTAGGGGCTGTGATATTACAGACAGACATACAGGGGCTGATGATGATTAGTATAATTTTTAAATATACAAACCACAAATATTATGAACTTTGTAATCGACATTATATTATAATCTCTGTAAATTTCCCCCATTTCTCATAAAAATATTAATGCTCGTCAAAGCGTCAATTCTGTTTAGTCGCACTATAAGTCCATGAGCGGACCAGGTCGGTGAACCTTTATACGTTGACAGTCCAGGGCAGAGCGACACAACCTCCCCTCACGAATTCTCAGCGGGTACTAAATAGATCGCGATTTACACGACGCGTGCGCTTGGTTGAAAACAAGTAATTTTTTAAAAATTGAATAATGGGATAAACATCGTTTTTTAATTAAATAAAAAATAGTGTCAACTTACCAATAGTATGATTATCAATTATAAAAATAATATCATCGAAGAAATTTAGTTTTTCCAGTAGAAATACAGCACTGAAAAACGTAAATTATGTCATTTTTAAAAGATTTTTTATGCAGTTAACAATACATATATTTTTAATTTTTTATCAATATTTCATTTAAGGACTTTATAATCTCTTTTATAAAAATAGAAATTAAACTATATTAACACGATTTAATTGTTATTTTCTTTATCAAAGTGAGCTAAAATCGGCATTTTTGCGATTCGGCGTTCCGAAATCTTTAAATTTACTCAAATGTACTACTTAAAACTTTAATTTTATAAAAGTATGTCCAAAATAAAGAGTTTATCTTTATATATTTCTAATTGTTTTATTTAATTTAGTTATTTTATGCGTGTGAGGGGCAGTCAAAAACACCGAAAAACTGAAACTTCGTCGTAAATTGAATGCACGCTCTTAAAGCGATCTCTTCCAGACCACCTTGTGTCAAAGGATAGCTTGTTGTTCTTGTATTATCAGTCCGCTGTCACCTATGCCTCGAACGCGCTATCCGCTGTCTCCTGTGACTTGGTCGCCAAATCAAACCACGATCGCGTCAGGTGTGTAACCGGATCGCCGGTGCGCGCCGGGCTGGAAGTATTGCTCCACGTTTCCACCCGTTAGCTACCGAATTCGGTGCCAGTTTGCTTATAAACACCTACTGGGTATTTAAATCTCCGAGGTTCATCATCATACACCGTCATCGTTTAGTCGTCATGGCCAATAGATACTTTTGGTGTCATGGGCTATCTGATGTAACTGAATGTATAAAATAATGAACATTACTTACGTTTTTCTGAGTTCGCTATGAACTGAAAAATAAAATAAAAAATATTTTATTTCTAAATGAAACTTAAGAAGCTTTTTCGGAAAGTTAACAAAATGGCTACCGCCGGATCAATTTAATTCTATATATACACTGTAATACAAAACACAATATAATTCTATATCTAATATATTAAATCAATATAATAAGGACTACCCACATACACCTACACTTTCTACACCAACACAGTAAACACGTGACACAAAATATTACGAGACTTATCTACCATTGAGGTTGAGATAAAGTACTGGATTAATATATTGGTATTGGGGGTTTGGTATTTGTACGACTTTGGGGTACGTTGAAAATGGGGGGGGGGGGGGGGGGGGGGGTTATATGTTACTTATCCATCCATCACGGTTTTCAATATTGTAAGATACAATACAGAAAGACGCAATAACATCACATCCATAGTTTTATTTTTATTTATATATATATAGAAAGTTCATTGAAACTGGAGAGTAGCTTATACTGTACTATGTAGTCTCTGCATATATGCTTATGAGTCCTGTCACCAACAAGCAGAAATAATTTAACCCTCGCAAACTCACAGTCGAAAGTTTAATTCGGTAAATCATTAACAGCGTGTCGACAACGAGATTGGAAGTCGGCAATTAGCGACGTCCAGCCGGGATCGATGCTGGTTTATAAATAACCGTCTCGCCCGAGGGGGGGAGCTCCCCCAAACACCCCTCCCCCGCCAGGTCGTTGACACCGCTTTTTGATACTGACCTATCGTAAGGTGCAAATCCTATTTCGTATTTAGGTTTCTAATTCCAGAATTCGACATCGATTCCAGTAATTCCGCATTCGTAATTAGGGTTGCATATTGCGATTTTAGGTGTGCATTTTAGACGGGACTCTAACCGGGTACTTGATATGGTTAGATCAATGATAGGATATGTTATGGTATGTTAGCCCTACGAGTAATAAGCAAAATCGTCATCATGCCACAATCAGGCTCTAGATTTTCTTTACATATTTTTTTTCCAGGATCCTGATCTGTCCATGTGTCTTAAATGATGCGCAATGCGCATACACAATAGCAAGCGCTTGCTATTGTGTATGCGCATTTCGCATACACTTGGGCACTAATGAAAAATGAAAAAACGTTTTTTTTTTCAAATAGGTTAGAAACTAACACCCTTAGGGCATGTTTCAACAAGCAATGTTAAAATATCATGTTGTTCCTCTCATAATTCCTGTCAATGAATGAAAAGGCATGGTAATTTAACAAGCCGTTAACACTAACAAGCGTTTGTGAAATCGGGACTTAGAATTATTATTATCCTACATGATGACCGGTAACCCGAAATATATAACTCCTGCGCCGTCCGGTTTATTGAAACCGAATTCAGTAGCGGTGAACATATTCCAATGAACATGACGACCGCGGCGAGAAACTATTATATTCTTGTATTAAAAATGCACCAGAAAGGTGACTCAAATTATTCAATTACCACGTACACCTCGCCATCAAAAAAGGCGACGAACAAAACACTCCAGGTGTAACCCTATAAGTGTGTGGGATAAAATGGGAATAAGAAAAGGAAGTATCGTTAACGTTTCTTCTCGCTAAGTACGGTGACCCCCGGCAGCGGAGGGTTAAGTTACTGTTAATGGCACGATGCGCCAATATTGACGGGTTAAAACACAAACAATTGTCCATTACAATAGACTAGCAAACATACTTTAATGACTCCTGTCTTTTGCATTTACAGTGTTTTTTTTCTAGAGACACAAATTCTTTACGGAAAGTCTTAGGGCATTTGTGCTACAGGGAATTTTATTTACACCTTATGGTCATATAAATAAGGGTGTCTAAATAAAAACCGGCAAGCGAGAGTCGGACTCGCGGACGAGAGTGTTCACTTTTTATGAAGTTTTAACCCCTCGATGCAAAAGCCACGGATAAGTTTGATGTGTCTGTGTAAATGTGTCTGTATGTGGCATCGTAGCTCCCAAACGGATCATCCGATTTCAATGCGGGATTTTTGTTTGAAAGGTATATCAGTCGAGAGTGTTCTTAGCTATGTTTGGTGGAAATCGGTTCAGGTCTTCAACGTCATCTGGTCGTTTGGTGTGGTAGGAATGTTAAAACACGCTAAGTAGGGGATTTTTAATTTTTTTTAATTTAGTTTTTGTTTATTTTGTTGTATGAGGGCTCTTTATGACCAATTGTTAATGTTTGAAATTATAATTTAAAGCAATAAAAACAAGATTATTTATTACTTTATAACCAGAAACTTAAGCTTCAGCCTTCAGGTTCATGTTATTGTAATTTTGCAGTGTTATGAAAAGTACCTACATTTGAAATATTTAACTCATTTATACATACAATAATAGACTTTTTATTTTGATTATTACTCGATCAGCTAGATAAGATAAAGAAAGTATAGGCTACATAATATAAGATAAGATTGTCTTTATTTCCAAGAAATTGTGTACATAATTGGTCTTAAGTCTAGTAAGTTTACTATTTCTATCGCATAGAGGTGTGGAGATATTGCAATTAATTTTAATGGTCTAAAGATTTTACAATGACATAAATAAAATAGTGATGTTATAGTCACATAATCATAAATCAATTACATATTATATAAGATTTACGTAGTCATGTTAAAGTTTTTATGAAATACTAGCTGGCCCGTGCCCACTTCGTAGAGCATAGAAGAGTTTGTGATGAACCGTTTAAATTAAACCTGCCCGGGACTTCCACGAATATTTCAAGAGACTAACGAAGAGAAATTACTTTTTATATACATACACCATGTAAAGAGCAGTCACTATAATCATATCCCAAAGTTATACTGCTGCTCTTTTTACACCCGTTATAAGAAGATGTGGTTACTGGTTACTGCAATTTTGTTAAAGTTTCTGTCGTACCATATACTGTTTAGTTATCCTCTGCTCCACTGGGAGAACAGTATCCCATGGATACACTACGGGATAAAAATTAGCCCAGTCTTCATGCAAGGTGCATTGCATACCAAAAAATGGCTACCCATTGAAGTGTGAAGTTCGTGTAGAAGTATACAAATAACTGTCATATTTCGTTATAATTTTAGCGTAACATTTCTCTATTCACCCCACCCATTCCAACGAATCGGGCTCCGGTTCAGCTTATCGGCGTTGTCGCAATAATGAGTGTCTTGTATTAACAAGCAGTCGAATTTCATTTCCTATTGTTCAAGCACTAGGCTGGGTCTAGAAAGTTCTGTAATTTGGCTCTTGTAACGTAAATACTAGTTTGCATATCAGCCTGGATCTTAGTCACCATAGTTTCCGTCTAGTGGGATAATTAGATATTGAAAACGTTGAAAACTTTCAACGTCCGACTTAAAAAAGGAGGAGTTTCTTAATTCAACTGTGTTAGACTTTTTTAACTTAGAACTTACGACTGGGTGAACCGATTTTGATGATTCTATTATAAAATTCAAATATATTATATCTAGTATCCATATCCCGCGAATAAAACAATTAAATTGCTAGTTATAATATATGTATTTAAATTTTATATTACGGAATTACGCAAAGTAATGCCCGATTTCATTAACGATATAATTTGAAACATGTTAGATGGCGCTTTCCTTCTCTTGGATGTCGGTTTAATTTGACATAAAGTTTTTTTATTCATTTATTCATTAATTTTATAAAAAATGTGGCTATAGTTAACTAATCAAAAACCCATAACCTCAACTAATAGGTATGGATTTTAACTTTTTCTAAATTCTAGCCAGTCTGTCTGTGTAACGGAAAATGGCCGACAAAAAAGGCTTTTAAATTAAATGTTCTGTTCGCTATGTGCGCTAAAATAGCTTTTGTGAACACGGGGATTCAATTTGAGCCAGAAATTGGTCAAAAAGCCACTAATAGTTTTATAACGTATGTTTCTATATTTTAATATTCAACGTTTAGTTAAAATAGTTTCATATTAGTAGACGTTGCATGTCTCTCTCTCTTAACCTTTACCTAATATGCAGACACTTAGGGCCCGTTTCTGAAACACTATTCAAATGTATGATCAACTAACATAGCATTCAAATTAACAACCCATATTGAACGATGATTGGTGAAACCTTATCAAAAAGAAAGAGAGGGACAGATATAATATATGTAATTATATCACTCTCGCATTCGCAAGGCTGGCTAAGAAGAAACACAAAGGCCGTTTTCAGAAACATACAGAAACAGGGGTTTACAGTTTACACGGCCGAAATAGAGGTCGCGTTTGTATGGTAAAACGGCTGTTGTTATTTCCTCTTAAGGTTGATTCAAATCGTGTGTCAACTATTTTTTTTTTACTTTTACTGATTATACCTACATTTGAATAGAGTTTCAGAAACCGATATTTTTTTTGACTACATGAATTAGATATAATTTAATCATGTAATCAAATCGTTATACAAATAGTATTGGGGGATCAAAAATCCTTTTGTTGAACCCAATGTATCCCAGCGCACCCAATATTAAAAAAAAATCAAATCGTTATCGTGAATA
Source organism: Celastrina argiolus (assembly GCA_905187575.2). Lineage (NCBI taxonomy): Eukaryota > Metazoa > Arthropoda > Insecta > Lepidoptera > Lycaenidae > Celastrina > Celastrina argiolus. Next base: position 5,104,763 of record LR994579.1, on the reverse strand, counting down.
CTTGTGAGGGTGTAAGGATGTATGTGACGAATTTTCATAAAATTTGGTATAGTAATAGTTTAGGCTTTGTATTAACACTTTAAATTGCGGAAAATTGTGTTTTCCCATGTGATTTCCTCCACGCACGAACACGAGAGCAACACCTAGTTAAAAATATTTTTTAACCGACTTCCAAAAAATGGAGGAGCTTCTCAATTCGGCGCGATTTTTTGACGATACGACATAAAGCTGCAGTTACGCGTTACGATATCGTGGATAGGGAGAGGTAGATAGTGTGTTGTCCCCCTCCCATCCCAGCCCCAAAAATTATGTTACTTCCCTTCCCGGTCCAGTCCAGCACAATTAACTATTGTGCTGTTAGGGCCCACCAATCGTCGCCTAAATAATTTTTATTAACTCTAATATTTAATTTTAACACTAACCCAATCTATTAATTTGTCTATAAATAATTTATATTCTGTTTTTATAATTTATACAATTGACCCAATAAAATCTTATGTCTGATTATTTACAAATACAAGAATGCAGCCACGTTTAAGAGCCACCGGCCATCACGCAAACTACTTGCAAGCCGCTCTCCGCTCTACACCTGAGCTCACCGCTCCTGTCGCTGGCAGCCTCCGCTAGGCCTTCCCTGGCTACCGGGGATCTCACCTGGCGGGATGGACCGCCGGAGTGGTACAGGGAAAGTAGAGTAGGATTGAGCCAGTTTGCACAAGAGGTCAACGCACCCAGCACGAGTGAAGAAACCACTCGACCCAGCTACCGTCTCACCGTCGTGAGACGCGGAAGATCCCTCGGCCAAGGGGCACAGCCCTGTCACCGAAAACCTCGTCCCCAGAAAGGGGTTCTGAGAGAGAAATTCCATGGGACGATATCGTGTCGTGTCTTCGTGTTCCAGTATAATATAATATGTTGGTTCGTGTCCAAAATAATATATGACGTCAACCAGTCCTACTTGTTGATGTCACCATGCTTGACTTGATTACTCTCTGACGGCCGTGACCACAATTACAGCAGCTGTCAAAAATGTACCACAGCTAGAAGCGATGCAATTCGCAACCATATATATACCATAACTAGCTGTGCCCGCGACTCCGTACGCGTGGAAAAGTAATTTAGGGCAGTGTTATAATAAATCTGTTTTAAAAATATTTTTAGTTATAAAAACTGTCGTCGAGGTATTTAAAAAACTACTTTATGTTGACAATTCCTACTACCAGCTTGACAAACGTGTATAATTACTATAATGCGAACGGGACTACTTGATAGTACGCTCACATACACGACGAACATCTAGTACTAAGATTTGTATGGATTTTGCGCCGCAGCGACTGCAGACGATGATCGTTTCCACGCCGACGCTGCTGGTGTGGCGACAATGATATTAAGACAGCGCGCCGCAAAATTTTGCGGTATTTTAGCCTTTAGGTGCGTAAGTCCGACTCGCACTTGCCCGGTTTTTTATTTATTAATAACCAAACATGTAGGTACTGATTATAAATCACTTCACTGTTAAAGTACTGATTTTATACAGAAATGTAGCAAAATATAGAAAGTACCAAAAGAAAGAAAACAAACCTAAGTTGTACCTAACATAAAAACCATTCGGTCCATAATAAAAACTAAGAAATAAAAATATCAAGAAAAACATAAATCTAACTTATATTGACATAACTTTTTTAGTTTAACTGTAAACACAATACTTATGTTAATCAAAATTCTATGTATTATGCAGTTATCGAATACATAATTTGGACAAAGAAGACTATAAAATGTACAGTAATAGTAGGCTGTAGTATGAATTTTAACGGACGGAATGAGAACTATAATATACAATGCAATGCACGCTGAGTTTAACTCTCGGATAACGTATTGTATAAATGTAGGTACCTACTCAACTTTGCTATAATTGTATTAAAAGTACGGCATTTGGCGTATAGATGTCGCTATTATGGTCTGCTCTGCATCGCGCTATCGCTTGTAAGATAGATTTGTATATGAGAATACTCTATCAATATTATGATATTTGGCAAAAAAACCCATAATAATCTGTTAACACATATCCAGGACAGGCCGCAAAAGGCTATAATTTCAAAAGCTATCTTGATTGGAATCGAGTTGTATCAACAGTTTTCCCCTGTAACACAGTTTAGTAACTATCAAGATGTTTTTTAACGTATGTATATATTAAAAAAAAGGAAAAACAAAATAAAGAGCAATATATTTATGAAAACCTTAAAACTGTTTTTAAAATTCCGTACCTCAAAAGGAAAAAGCGAAACACATATTATAAGATCATTTCCATGTCCGTCTGTCTGTCAAGACCCTTTTACTCAGAAACGCCTGTAGGTATCAAGATGAAAATTATATAAAATACTGAATTCCCGTGAACTCAAAATCATAAAATTTGAAACCAAGCAACGTCTAAAACCATACGTTTTTAGTAACATTATATAGATAGTAAAAATATTTTGATTTTTTTAAACTTAGTACCGTTTGTCATGAATGTGTATAATTGAAACTTATAACAAATACTTATCTCACAACAATACATACAAATCTCTAATATATTCAAGCTGTAACCAAATCAAAATTCTATGTCAATCAGGTTTGTATGGAGCTCTCGGTGCGCAAGTCCAACTCGCACTTGGCCGGTTTTTATTTATTTACTTATTACTAACCCACGCTAACAAATATGTATACAGTACCTACTTATCACAAAGGACTTTACAGTAAAAGTACTAACTGATTTTATACAAATAACTTTCATAATAAACTCAAGAAAAAAAATCTTAGATTGTCCCTACCTAGCAAGCCTAAAACTAACAAATAAAAGTCACCCCCGCGGCCCCGGTGCGTTTGCTGCGAATACAATTTGAAGCGGCGCGGCGGCGCGGCGGCGCGGCGGCGCGGCGCGCGGTTCCCGGGCCCGCCGCGCGCTTCCTACAAACGTCCAGCAAAAACGACATGATCTTTTAAAATTGTCATAACTTTTTTATTTATGAACCGATTTACATAAAACAAACACTAAATGTTAAGTGAAGCTTGCCGCAATATATTAGTGAAAAGTCCATCTTAATCGGATAAGCCGTTTCTGAGATTAGCGTGCACAAACCCACAGACAAACAGACAAACAGACAAACAGACAAACAGACAAACAGACAAAAATTTCAAAAATCATAGTTTTGGGTACTATTGCGTAAATAAAGGTCCCCTATCATATTTTTTTTCAAATATCTTCAATGTACAGACACGACTCCTCTACAGATTTATTATATGTATAGATAATGTTATTCCATCATTTTATTAAATTCTTCATTCATGCTCACGGCTAGAATCACGTGAATTATCTTTTTATTTCTCGCCTTCTCACTACATGAAAAAGATATTCACGTAAATTCTTGGACTAGGTATATTATGAAAGAATAATCTGATGTCTGAATCTGATGTTGTAGCGAAAATATAGTGTACTGCTATTTTTGTTTTTACTACTATATTACACGTGTAATATTATTTAATAACTTTAAATTCACCTATGTTACCCGGGATATTATTACACCTAATTTATTATAATCAGATAAGTATTTTAGGTGCTACGAGGGAACAAACATATACCTACACATATACATACTTATCCTTCTTTCCTTAACCTTCCTTTTGACTTAGCTGTATTTGAATAATAAAATCACATGATCAATACTACATCGGCCACTTAGAAAGAACTTTCAATTTGTATGTCGATCGCATGACATGAACACTTTAAAGAGAACGAATAATGTCCAAATCGTTCCAAATTGGCCCATTGAGTCGATCAATGGAACTAACTCAAATCACCTGTTTAAAAAGTCAACACGTCACACAAAGGAACTTTTATATTTTCATTTTGTAAAAATTACATTTTGTAAAAATTACATTTTGTAAAAATTACAATTTGTAAAAATTACATTTTGTAAAAAACAGGTGTTGTTATGAATTAACTATAACTACTGTACACCTGTGGTTATTGGAATTTTATTTAAAAATTAGCACCGTTTAAGCCAATTTTATTTTGTTTTACGATACTTAACACAGGGCCCGATTGACGTGGTGTGAAGCGTCTATAGATATTATATTATATTTATTTAACTAAAACTATGCGAACTAATTTGTCAACGAACTGACAGCAGCGCCACCTACTCTCCATTGGTAAATACAACACGAAGATTGATTAAACTTGAACAGTAGAGACTTAAATAGTAGAGTGCAATCGCACTAAACGATTTGATTCAATATATGGGAAGATTTGGCACTTTTTACAAGTTATGTTTTTGTAGAAAATTAACTAAAACGCGTGTTTTGTCAGAAAGTACAAATATAGTTCTGTAATCCTATACATTTATATGGGATTACAAAGTTAATTATACAGTTGGCGTATCTAGATAACAATATTTTTTTAGGTTTGTCCTTTATTTAGACTATACACTACTTGTATTCCAAATTTGAAGCTTCTATGTCTGCTATAATCCTAATACTTTTGATGGGATATAAGAATTGTCTGATATAATTATTACGACCGAATACGAAAACGCTAATTATAGTTTACTGCTTGGCGGAAAGACAAGGAGATCATGAGACTTTAAAGCTACTTATTTTAACTCACTTTTCAGTATTTAGCTGCTAATATTTCATTAATTATGCTCCTAGCCAAAAATCGGTATCACAAAGACCGAAGCCAGGTGCACAATTAAAAATTAATTCCAATATTTCTACTTTCCGTCCCCAATTTTTTATGCCGATATTTAAGAAAAATATTTCTAAATAAACCTCATAAAATGTTATTAAAGCTTCTTTAATATATTTCTGCCTGTTACCAAATAATTAATTAACTTTCAAAGCGAATTTGTCTTTTCATCGTAATTTTAAAACGTAATTAAAAATGTCCACGGTAATGACAAGTTGACTAGGTAAGAACGTAAATTATTTATGTCTTTGACGTCCGCCCGATCGGCCATACGCCATTTCCCATGGAGCCCTTTATACTTTACGACTAGTCGTACGATACAAAAAGATGTCGGGAAATTGATTTTAATAACTTTCTTAATATCTAACTCAATAACTTTGTAACTTTGATGTTTCTTTCTTTTAAAGTGTAACTTATATATATTTTAATATTATGTTACCTTAAATACAAAAAAAGGTCTGAAATTTTCATTGCGCATATTTATTTGTTTGTATAATGATTGTTTAATTTTGAAAGCCTCTACGAAACACGGATTCATATTGTGGTTACTATCTAAATGTACAGGCATATTAATGTGTATGTCGCAGTCATCTGATTGAATCCGCTTTTTAATTGAATGACTAGCGCGTTCATTGAATTCTATTTTTACCAACAAATTCAATGAATCCGAGACTAGCACAACCATTTAATATTTTATTTTTAAACTTCAAAATTTCTGATTGTGTACTAGTGTAACGTAAATTAATCAATAAATATTTCAACACATTCTTATCAGTACGAGCTGTTTGAAGCCATTATAAAACCGGCTAGTGATTCAATTGAAAAAGCAGATTCAATCAGATGACTGCGACATGTATAAACACACAACATACGTGTAAGTTTCAAGTACAATATTTGCCTAATTTAATCAATAATGATGATTATCGTAGATATATACAGTTTATCTTGTTCTGAATTCTTGTTTAATATACCGAGAAGTCATTCGTATTGTCTGAAAACAACCTTATATTCAGATCAGTGGCCAGTGGACCTAAACGGTTAATTATAGGTCGTGGCTAGACATTTCAGTAAATAGATTTTTTTGTAAATATAACAACGAAAATCGTAACGTATCCATGTCGGAAGCTATAACACCGAACCGTTTACGATTCCCTTTGACTGGGCAATCTGGGCGATACCGGTATGAATATTATATAGTTAATGTGTATCGATTTTGTAAGGAACTACTGGAAATGAACGTGAAATTAGATGTTATTAAGATGGCTTCTGTCCCGGTTAATTATTATGGGCGGCGCTGGCCTCGATACGGCTTGTTTCATAATTGGCTACTGTAGATATTATTTTAAAGTCAGCTTTTGTATTTTCTATTGATCTATCATTTATGGGACATATTTATTTTAAAATTAACCTTATCTACCCTTAAATATACTACCGTGGTACCTACCTAGATTCAATAACAGTGAAGGTTCTAAAAATTGGTTATTAATTGTGAGTAATAATTTATTAGAGTAACAGTAACGTGAACAATATTATAATAATACTTACATTCATTTAAGATAGCTTCTAGGATCTTGTTTGTTCTTGCCGAACCGCACATACAAATAAAAAAAAATATACTCGGTGTATGGGTTATAATAAAAACTCTGAACTATTTACTAGTTTTTAAATTCAATACTAATCATCACATTCAAGTAGACAGTGTGTCTGTGTAAAATATTTCCTAAAAATTATGTTAGTAGCATGTCAGCGGGTTTTAAAAATACTACTCTTTCGAATAAGGGGGTTGAAAGTGCAAGTAATAAATATCAGATATTCGATAAAAGCACATAAAAATACTGTTTTCAATTAAAGCTCAACGTAATAATCACTTGAATAGACCCGGTATAGTCGCCCACACAAGTGAATTTATACAAGGTTTTTATTATTTATTTGGTAACAGTTTAATTATTATTAATTTATTACGTATATATTATGATAAATATATTATGTAATTAATTTTCTTACTCGCTTCTAAAATAGCAAGTTATGTCTATTAATTATTAAATTCAAATTAGGGTTCAAAAATGCTAATCGCCAAGGAAAAAAGATGTCTGTCTATTGTTATTATATAAAAGCTCCCCTTACCGGTTTTTATGTCGGTAGCCGATTTCGTTGAAACCAGGCCAGCTACGGAGGAGTTATTTTATATTGCCCATGTGTGCGCAATAGGTAGGTACACAAGGACACTCTCTCTTTCTTTTACTCTCATAACCCAGTGGGATAGTTACCCGACGCCACTGGCGAGAGAACAGGCGCTTGGATAATGTTTCTTAACAGGTAATCAGGTGAGCCTGCATTTTTTTTGTTGTTCCAACGCGGAAATCGAACCCATGACCTCAGCGTCGCGAGCAAAGATCTGGACCACTAGACCACGGAGGTGTTATATTTTAATAATATCTTTATTACATGTAGAGGAATCTCTATTCCTATTGTGATTGCTATCTAAATCAAAATGTACAGACATAATATTTTGTATAAACATACGTGTGTAAGTTTTAGGTATGTACAATATTTGCCTAATTTAATCAATAATGATAATTATCTATATACTGCCTCTGCAGTATTTTAGGATTCTTAATTTTTTACCATATTTTTTAAAGCGTTTTTATTTTAATTTCCATGCACTTTTGCGTGCGAGTGTATAGATATTATAACGCGCGTTTCTCGTCCCGCCCTGCCCGCGTTAGCCCCGCCCACTAGTTATTTACGATTTCATACTTAAATACCCATTGTTTAGTCATATTGAATTTGCATAATTACAGGGTGAACCACAGCAGAGCCACGGACAGAAGAAAAACGCGAAAATTCGGGGACAATAAGGTTCAAAAGTGAAAGGAAAATATATTTTATCAATACTGCTTTCCGATTTAATGTGAAACGATATACGAATGCAAACATAGCTCTAGGGCCTTACTCTCCAAACTGATTTGATTTTGATTCAGATACGATCATGCCGCGTACTTCCTAATAAATTGACATTTGTTTATTTTGATTCTCAGCCGATTGATATGGTCGAGAGTACAAAAAGTTACGATCTAACAATTTTCTTTATCCTGATTAGTTTCAAAGTAATTCACCAAATAAAATACGAAAAATCACTGATATCGAACGGATTCGGTTCTCGATTGTGTCGGGAGTCGATTGTGTCGGGAGTAAGCCCGCAGCATGGGCTGCTATAATGCTTACAATTTACACAACACACACCGTAATAAATAAAAATAAATGACGGATTCGAATTTGATTTTTTATTTATATTAATTCACATACGACCTGTTTGGAAATGATGGTTAAATCGTTGATCAGCTAAAATCTAAGTGTTGCGTGGGATGTACACCAATGAGCGGTCAGAAGGGCTTGTTAGCTGATCTACGATTTGATCAGCCTTTACAAAACCGGAGGATAGAACCGGAACTGAGTACACTTTATTTATTATTTTAAACTTTAAGTAAACCTTGATAGTTTATACAATGTTGTTTAATAGAAATGAGTGACACCAATTACAGGCGTAGTAATTATTGAGTTAAATCAGAAAAGTAGTATACGAGAAAAACTAATATGAAATTCGTTCGCGTGGAAAGAGGAAACACCACGGTTGAGAGAAATACAAAATAGGTATTTATAAAATCTATTGCTGTCTCGCAGTGCCTTAGCTAGCCAGCACTAGCGCGATAGAGACAACTGCAACTTGGACTGAAATTACCTATTAAAAGTACCAGAAATCGACGTTTAGGGGATTCCTGTTTCCTCCTCCAAAACTTAACCGATTTGAATATTTTTTTCTGTATTAGCTAAAAAAAGAATTGAGCCAGGTTCCTATTTTTTGCTTTTGTTGTTTATTGTAGTCAAATCTGTTTCCTAGATATTTAAACATAGCGGAGAGTCTGGCCATTTTTTTTAGGTTTTTAGATGTCCATATCTCTTCAAATAATTAATTTATTAAAAAAAGGAAAAAATAGGGACGTACAAACAATATTCATAAATATTCAGGAAAAAAATTGTTACTCTAGAGGTGTTATCCAGGGAGGAAATAGAAATCCCCTAGACCCCTATTTTTGTATGGAAAAAAATTCGTGGTGTTTCCTCTTAAACCGTAATGCAACTCACGCAACGAAAGTCTTCAATGTGAATAATTTTCTTCGTTTTTGGAACATTTCTCACTGACGCTTCGCTCGTATTGGTCGCAGCGTAATGTTATATAGCCTAAAGCCGTCCTCTATAAATGGACTATCCAACAAAAAAAGAATTTTTGAAATCGGACCAGTAGTTCCTGAGATTAGCGCGTTTAAACAAACAAACAAACTCTTCCGCTTTATAATATTAGTATAGATTTTGCAGGTATTCTGTTCATTATACTTAGATTTTTTTAATTTGAAATGTTTCAAAAACGGAGAAAATTATTCACATTTTAGGACTTTCATTGCGTGCGCTGCATAAACGGTTTAAGTTAGCTACCCAAAAAATATGTATGAAAGAATTATTCCTTTTTACCCGACTTCAGCGAAGCCAAAAGGAAGGGTAATGATTTTGGCAGTCTATGTATGTATGTATGTATGTATGTATGTATGTATGTTTGTATGTATGTATGTATGTTCCCTTGTAGCGGCTAAACTACTGGTCCGATTTTAGTAAATGAGGTATCAATCGATTGGTGATGATACCGCGAGTAACATAGGCTATATAAATTTTCAAAAAATTTTGGAATTTTATAAATTTAACCTCAAAAACTATCTCAAAAAAAAATTTAATTATGATAATTGTCTCGTGTTTAGTATCAAAAGATAGGCCTTGGCAAGCACATAACGAATATGTATATAAATATTTTATTAATTATTATATTTTATCGTTAAATTCAAAATAAACGTTTAAAATTCGGTCGTACAAGTAGTATCTAGGAGTTGTTTAGTTACTTTCTATGGGTTAATTTAACGTTAATTTAATGAAAATATAACGTTGTATTTGATGTGGAAACAGAAAAATATAAAATAAAATAAAAGTTTAAAAAACTATATCCCGACTTCGCAATAAAGGGGTCTAAAAAGGCTGAAACAAGAAAATAAATCAATTTGAAATCCAGTAATGCATAGGTACAAAAATGGTCAAGGTAGAGCCGAGGTCGGACCCGTTCAACAAATCAAAAATCATAATATTCGTCTGCTGTTGCAATTATACAATCCCAATAGCGGGTACGACCACGGCTCTACCTTGACCATTTTTGTACCTATGCATTTCTGGATTTCATTAATAATCATAATAAGAGAAACCAACGTGAGCAATCAAAAGATAATCGCGATAGTGTTGCCGACAACCACGCGAACGAAGTCGCGGGCACAGCTTGTTAATAATAAACAAAATCAAAGCTTAGTAAAACGATAATTTATTACAAGTGCAAATCTAAAAGCTTTTTAAAATACACTTGCAAGTTGCAGTTCCTGTGACTTCGGAGCTTAAATATTCATCAGTAGCTGGAATAGAACTCCCACCTAAATTGACTGCGAGAGTGACAGTCCTGTTATTTAACCAGAATCACAGGGTTGACACATTATGGAAAATTGATCACTAACATTTTGTCACGTCAATAGGTAAAACCATTTTTTGACAAGTCATTACTGAGCTTAGATCAATCGACTATTTTAGAGAAGTAAAATGTGTATGAAACGCTTTATTTGAATAACAATTTTAAAAAATAACTTTACCAATTCCGTTGAACAATTAAATCAATTGTTACTTCGGCGTCTGTGGCCAGTCAAAGTCAAAGTAATTTTTTTATTCAGAATAAATTTTTTAAAAATATTTTCTGAACATCGTTGACGTGACGTGACGTGACGTGACGCCTACCACTAACGGTTAAGTTGAAACCAGGCCAGTATCATTTTATAGTGCCCACATACTGATGTGCGCAATACACAAGAACACTCTCTGGTGCCCCAGTACGTGCGCAATATACAAGGACTATATTCCTTTATTCTCTAACCCAGTGGGACGGATAAACAACACGACTAGAAAGAGTAGGTACAGGCACTGGCCTATTTACATGCCCCACCATAATTTTATATTATTGCCATACAATCTACATTATTCTAACCAAACTTGAAAACATATTTTTAGTGGTTCCAACTCGGGAATAAACCTACGACCACCGAGTCGGCAGCTCTCACCACTAGACCACGAAGGCGTTATACTATATTGATAACCCTGAGTCTAATACGAAATCATATTTAAAGGACTATGCTAATTCATCTGGGCTATGTGCTCAACCAATGTGACAAACCTAGACAAACCTATTTAAATAGGTTTGTCTAGGTTTGTCACATTGGTTGAGTACAAAAATAAATACTAAATATGTTTTGAAAAGCCTATATCTGCTTATACAATTTGTAGGTATGTTGACTGGGTTAGGTGTAGTAATTAGAATAAGTTAGACTTATTTATATTTTACCTACAAGTATTCGAAATTATTGATGATTAATTGTTAACTTCGACATACTAACCCCCCAGATCTGGAACGCTATTCAAATGTATGATCAACTAACATGGCATTCAAATCAACAATATTATATTGAACGCTGATTGGTGGAACATTATCAGACAGAAAGGAACGGAGATATAATGACATCACGCTTGCAAGGTTGGCTATAATTCCACAGATAAATAAACGTCAACGTTATAATATTAAACTAAATTGGGTTAGTATTTTTAAGCATTTTGCAATAATCTATACTCTATACTTAATATTATAAAGCGGAAGAGTTTGTTTGTTTGATTAAACGCACTAATCCCAGGAACTACTGGTCCGATTTGAAAAATCTTTTTTTGTTGGATAGTCCATTTATAGAGGAAGGCTTTAGGTTATATAACATTACGCTGCGACCAATAGGAGCGAAGCGTCAGTGAGAAATGTTGCAAAAAACGGGGAAAATTATTCACATTTTGGGACTTTCGTTGCGTGCGCTGCATAAACGGTTTAAGTCACTAAAAAACCACGCGAATGAAGTCGCGGGCACAGCTAGTATTATATATTATTATAATATTAGTATAGATTATTATTTATATTTGAAGTGAACACAAGTTAATTTGGTTGATAACAATAACGAATCATTAAGAATACATTAGTATTGTAGAGTAGATAATGAATATTATTGAGTATGTAGGTATATTGTAGTATGATTTATCACTTAGGAATATATTTTTTATTGAATTGTCATTGTGCTGTTAAAGAGATTGTAGGATTTTTTGTTACATTACTATGTTGTTAGTGACGCTAATGTGTTTTATCGATGATTTCTGTGTTTGTACCTATTATAAGTTGATAATAGCTTATTATTATGATGTATCACTTATGTTACACAAAGTTACACAATTATATCAGCTACTTCAAAAAGTATTGGAAATGAGTTGATTGATAAGGACTAATAAAGTTTTTCTATTCATAATATTTTCTTGCTATGAAAATATGTTGTTAAGTTGCCCGTTGTACACAATATTCACTAATATATTATACTATTTGCCATAATTAATGTTTATCTTAACATCGGTTTTATCATTGTATTTTACGTTCAATTTAACGGTATATAAGCAGGCTAGTGTACAATTGTAAAAATAAGTTGCTACAAAAAATATGAGAACTTTAGAAACTTTTCAATATAATATAAAGTAAAATAAATATATTTAAAATTAAAATATAAAGCCTTGTTTAGGTAAATTTACAATAATCATTTACCACCGGTTTGGAACCCTAACCCGGCGGGAAGAACCGGCATAAGAAACTTTAGAAAGAAATTACAATATCGATACAACGTTTATCGATATAGTGACATCACTAGCCGCCATTAGCCGCGCTCTCTGTCAGGCGCATCAATCATAATTCGAGGTGTCCGGGTGGCCGTGTCCGGGTAACAACGGAAAACTTTCCGCCACTTTCCCACTTCCCAAATATTAGATACCTGTATATATCATGACTGTGTGTTTTAACAACAAAAAGGTGTTACGGAGTAATAATAAGCCCGCATACGGCGAATAAATATCAAGGATAATGATTTTTGCAAGTTAGTTAGTTAGTTTGTTTTACCGTAATGTCTTCATAACAAATCTTAAATTGAAAGAGGTGTCAAATCCTAACCTCTTGTTAGGATTTTGGGTTTCATAGACTATAATATAATTTGCATAGTCTGTTTTTTAATTGTATATTCAAGTTCTCCTACGGACTTCTGTCCGTATCCTTTTTTGTTTCTCTTCATTACATATTTAGTTTTAAATGTACCAAGTAATAGATTAAATTATTTCAGCTTTTTATGCTAAGTAGTCCATCACGCCACGGACGTTTTTAAAAAAGAAATCTATACTTGATACTATTATATATCAAATTTTAGTAAATTCAAACCTCTTGATCAAAGTAAGCCATGTAGTCAGGTTAAAATTATTTATAAAAATTGGAGTTATTAATAATCTGTGCCTGTACATTTGCAAAAACTTGCTGGTTATGTGTCTGACATTAATGTGTTAAATTATTTTCTTACTACACAATTCGTCTAGAGTAACTTATGTATAGATGCTTCATGCTCTACATGAGTAGAGGTAGAGCCATTTTTTAACCCCTGACTCAAAAAAGACGAGGTGTTGTAAGTATCCCGTGTCGTGTGTGTGTCTGTCTGTGGCATTGTAGTGCTACACGGATGGACCGATTTTGATTTTGTTTTAATTATGAATTAGTTGGGAGTGGTCTTAGACAAATTTGATGAAATTCGGTTAAGCCTTTTAAAAGTTCTGGGGTGAAAGTGGGGAAGAGAAATGGCCGAATGTATGCAAACATACCTGAGTGGTAATGAAAAAGCATCTTGTGGACATTACGAAATAACATGTCCAATGAAAATCGGTAGAGCTGTGAAAAAGGTGTTTCCTACAAAGTTAAATCATAATTTTCATTTTGTTTATAGTTATTGACCAACTCAAACTGAACGCGCAAATGTAAATCCACACTTTGAAGTTTTGTTTGTGTGTCAAGCACGTTTGGACATGTTTTAATATAATAACAGGCAGTGAAATAAACAAGGGAACATTGTTCGCTCCCGCGCAGTAAACCACGCTCGCTGGTTTTAGCACACCTTTGTACCACATATAGCATTACTGCTAATACTGTAAAGGGAAATAGCTTTCCACGAATCAATAATATTATGCTCCCACACCGATTCTGACACAGTAAAATATTATAGTGCCCATGTGTGTGCGCAATACACAGAAGCTCTCTCTCTTCCTAGTCGGGTTACCCGATACGACTGGCGAGAAAACAGGCGCATAACCGACTTTTTACATGCCCCTCCAACGCATGGATCATCTTTCTTGTCAGACAATCAGATGATCAAACTTGTCCTAACCAAACTTGAGAACAACATTCTGTGTTGTTCCACCGCGGGAATCGAACACACGATCTCCGGGTGCAGAGCTCTAAAGCACTAGGCCACGGAGGCGTTTCACGAAGTAACGTTAAGTAACGTATTCAACAAAAGTAACGCCCACGCGCATAGAGTCCAACGCCAATGTAGAGCAGCAAACTTCAGATTACATTTGAACTTGTTACAAAAACATTATGTATATTACAGAATGTAAAAAAACCAATTTTGGGATACTCGTATGATTGTACTACCTATTCTCATTCTAAAATATATTTTTTTATTCCTTACAAAATATAGCTTTATAGTTTATTCTTGCAAATAATATTGAAAAGTTAAAAAATAGTTTTCGACAAAATATCGCGTTATAATATTATTAGCAGTAGATATGTCATCAAAATTTGATATCATATTGTAAATTGTCATTATAACAAGAAACAGTAAAATACGAGAATATTCCATTACATTCAGTATATTAATACATTATCTATTTACTTAACTCAACAAATAATATTATAATATGCTTACAATTTAAAGAATATCTAAAAGTCTGGATACTTGCTTAAATTATGGTTACCTTACAAAATGGCAATTGTGTATTGTAAGGAGTTTTTGAAAAATAAAGTGGCAACCGCCTATTGTTCTTACAGTATGCGTCATTTGGTCATTCTGAATCATATTATTTGACACTCAGATAGGCATGATTATTGCGTACCTATTGTTGCATGTCTCGACAATGCTGCCAAGATGAAAGAAAACACGAGAACAAATGGCATTACCTATCGATTCATAACTAGATGTCCCGTGTGGATTCATAATTTAATTTGTGCCTTATTTAACACTCTTCTCACAACTGTCGTAAATATGTATTTTTTGCTTTACGTATTAATTTTCATACCAAATCTTAACATTCAAGCCATAGGTATCCTACAAAACCCTACTTCTTTTTGAAGTTGCATAATACTTAAAAAAAACAGTCACTATAACTTTAAGATATGATTATACCTTTTCTCGTTCTAGAAATGTATTTTTTTTTTAATCAAAAATTAAAAAATATTTTTTTTGCTTTTTTGTTATTCTCGCGACAAAAAAATAGTAAAATTTTTTACTTTTTGACACAACAAAAAATACATTTCTAAAATGAGGAAAGGCAGTATAATCGTATCTCAAAGATATAGTGACTGTTCTGCTTACACGCTGTATATTAATTGCATTTTTAGGAAGGTACTTATAGTACTTACAGGATGATGAAATACACTGTGTTTTTTTTACTAACAATACATTTTTATTCTTAAAAGTTACCGAAAAGGTCGTTTAAGATCATTAGGTCTGCAATATAAAAGTATAATGTAAAGGATGGTTAAAAAAGACAATAAGTATCATAAAACTTTCCTTACAGTTTGTTTTATTTATTGTAAACATTGCGAGGAGAAAGTTCTTGTTTTTGTCCTAAAGGGTTAGGGCCATAAAATGTTTTTAATACAAGTACAAGGTAGACATCAATACAAGCAACATTTTGAAGAATTTAAATTACTCACCAATAAATAGCTTCTATTATAGTCCCGAGCAAAAAAGTCCTAATACAAAGTTAAATATTATGTGATGCTACTGCCAAAGAAGCTAACTTATATATATCTATAAAATATTATAAAGAGAAGCGATTTGTATTTTCAAAAGAAAACAAATGAAACGAAAAATAAGTTTATTTTAATCTCATACAAAGATACAAAAATTAATATAAATTAAAAACGTGTCTTTGTGCAATAAACAAAAAAAACTATTAGATGTATATCGACAAAATATAATTGTCTAAATTCATCATTTACCATTATATTGAGTAACATAGGCTATAATTGTTTATCCATTAAAAAGAGGAGTAGGTACAAAATTCAAAATTAATATTTCTAGTGAAGCGCACAAAAGCTTTAATTTTATTTTAACTACATACATAATACCTATATTAGTTTTTATTTTATTCCTTTTTTGAAAAAGTTTGCTGTTTTGTTTTGCCAAACGTATTCTGCCGTCATGGCCTCAGGCACTGTCACTGTCTTTGCTTATCGTAATGACCGTGTAAGTATGCTGCTTGAGAGCGTCTTAATTTAAGAAGTGATTAAATATTCGACATTTCTTTATATCTGTGGTTACCTTCATTCATAGCCAGTGGTTGAGCGCGTCGATGCTCAAGCAGGAGGGCACGGATTCGAAATTCGAACAAAATTTAAACAAAAGGAACAAAACGTATTCTAGAATCTATTCTGAGTCATGTATGGTGTAAAATAACATTTTTAAATGATAGGTATATTATGTGTGTTTTGTTGTTATAAGTATTCAAAGTGAAGCGTCCAAAGATATTATTATTCTATAAAATGTAATTTCTAAACCCGTTAAGGTAAATAGAAGAAAATAACAGTATCTATAACTAATAAACACCCTTTCTTTCAATTTCAACTGTTGCATCATAAAATATCATTTCATTGTAAGTAATTTGTATGGGACTGCTGCAAACTTTCTTTGGTTGCGAGAATTGAGTAATCTGTGTATTGTTTAACTATCCCTTTGTAACCATTACAAAAACCCGCAACCGTGTACGTACTTCGTAGAAGGATTAAAATGTGTCACAAAATGTTACTGCATATTTTGTAGGTGTACAAAATATTAAGCACTTGTATTGTTTAGTGTTTGGTAAAATTTGTCGTTTAGTGTTCGTTTGGTAAATATACAGGGTGTAAAATGAGCAGTCACTATAACTTTGAGATACGATCATACTACCTTTTCGCATTTTGGAAATGTATTTTTTTATTTTTTTTTTTGTCAAAAACTTAAATTTTTTTTTACTTTATACCATCTCTTATTTTTTTGTCGCAAAAATAACAATAAAAAAAAAATTTTTTTTTGAAATTTTTGTAAAAAAACGAAAAACAAAACATTTTTAGAGTGAGAAAAGGTATAATAGTATAATCATATCCCAAAGTTATAGTGACTGCTCTTTTTACACCCGTTATAATAATTTATATATTTACCAACCCAGTATATAATAATTTTATTAAATTGCTATAGTTCGTCCTTGATAAATTGAACCTAAAGGTAAACAAACCGAAAACATCGAAATTTTCCCATAATCACTTATTGTGCACACTTATCAACACTTTCATAGGTATATTAAAGGATCATACTTCATTATCCAATACCTTTTATAACAATTAAACAATAATTAACATAATATTTAAACATGAAATGAAAAACCTTCACAGTAAAATACGCTATTTTGACACTGCCGATTGTAGAATATAGTCTATAGTCTATGGATTTATGGAGCCAACAATAATCATATTGTTTATATTGGCCAATTGGCATCACTGACTAGTATAGTCTTTGGTTGTGTCATAGAGGTTTGTTTACGTTTGGGTTAAATGTATCTCGGACGTACTATAAATACAGCTTTAAGGGAATATTATAGTGTTTGGCTCGAAACGAAAAGCCAAACACTATAATATAGTATTTTGGATTTCCAGGGTTCCCTGCCCGAAGGATATAAACGGGACCCCATTACTATAAGTTCGCTGTCTGTCTGTCTGTCTGTTCGTCTTCAGGCTGTATCTTAAGAACCACGACAGCTACACAGTAAAATTTTGAGACGACTTCTGTAGCACAGTGGTTGAGCGCGTCGAAGGAATAAAAGTTTTCTGTGTCCCTGGATCCTGGGTGTGAAGCGTTCATATACAGGTTGTAATATTAATGAGTGATAATACTTTAGGGCGTGTATGGGTCCCGTATATATATAGAGTTTACTGTGACAGTACCAACGCTGAATCTAATTATTGTATGGACAAATTTGATGATGTTGCGACAAGTATTTAATAATTTTGCTACGATTAGGAAAATAATAGGTAATATTAATACCATCAACTCGAAACTCTTGATTTTAACGTTTAAATTGTACGCGTATTTAAATTAAAGTAGAATAAGTGTGACTTTTTGAAACTTTTTTAACAAATAAACTTTAAATTTTGTGATAAGTACGTGCCTAAAATATTGTAGGTACCACTGGTTCGCCATCACTGCCCTAAAATATTATCACTCATTTATTTTATTTTACACCTTGTATTTATTACCTATATTATTCTATAATATCAATTTGATCCGACTACGTATAAAGTGTTGACGATAACTCTTTTATTTATTATCCTCTATGTGCGAAATTCATTAGTAACATATTATCTATACTTATAATAAAACTGTAGAGAGGTCAATTCTGTACATTGAATATTTTTTCAAAATACATATTGGAGGATGATTGGCGATCGATACTGATGCCAAAAATGCAATTAGTAAAATTTTTGTCTGTCTGTCTGTCTGTCTGTCTGTCTGTATGTGCGCGATAGGAACAAAAACTACTGAAGGGATTTTAACCAAACTTGGTACGATTGTAGCCCATATTCCTGGGCAGGTTATAGGCTATATAACATAACGCTACGATACATAGGAGCCGAGCAGTGACGATAAATTGGAAGCAAGTCGGAGGAATTTCGCGCGCGCGGGCTGCGGACGAACGGTTCATGCGGGGGGCGCGGGGGGATCGCTTACACAGTGACGCGAAGCAATAGAATGTGGCACTAAAGTAGATTAGAACTTGAAATAAGTACCTAACAGATTTTTTTTTCTGAGAAGAGTGTTTCCACAGTGTCATAATAATATAAAAATTGTATTTTTGAACTTGCTTCACAAATTGAAATAAATTATCATTTATTGTATAAATCAACTTAATTAACTGTATTATTAAAAGAAAGCCTTTCGCGATAATCTAAAAAAACGGGCAGTTAAGCGGTTTTTGGTAAACTATTTATACCATCACGGTATTAATCCTCATCATTTTTAATACGTTAGTTGGCTTAAGAATTTCATGAAGACTATATTTGCCCTTTATACCTAGCAAGTATAATTAATAGTTTAGGAGATAATATAGCAAAATTAAAATCGTTTCGCCGTGATTCGACCACCGCGCCGCATATTAAAATGTGCTAACAGGCAGTACCGGTAGTATGAATTTATATAGATGTCGCTTTGATTTGAAGATATATGACAATAAAAAAAATACTGGACGTTTGTATGAAGCGCGGCGGGAACCGCGCTGCTTCAAGCATTCAAATTTTTTTTTTTTAATTTTATATTTTGTTTAAAACAAAATTTCATTTATTTATATTATTATTATTTTTAATCTTAGGGTAGGTTATAAAAACGCTACTAAAGCCGATCGGCGCGGCGCGCCGAGCTGGGGCCTAACTCTCCAAACTGATTCGATTTTAATTCAGAGTCGATCGTGCCGCATACTCCCGAAGAAATTGACGTTTGTTTATTTTTATTCTCTGTCGATTGATATGGTCTGGTGTACAAAAAGTTACGTTCTAACGGTTTTCTTTAACCTAATTAATTTCAAAGTAATCTACCAAATAAAACACCAAAAACCGTTAAGATCGAACTGATTCGATTCTCAGTTGTGTCGAGAGTAAGCCTGCTGGATCCTCGGCGGGGCGTGCCGCTGCGCCCATGTCTAACCGAGAGTTCCGTTTTAAAGACCTTAGTAATTGCAATATAAGTTTAAATTTAATAATACTTCAAAACATTAATGACAAAAACGGTAATAAGTTGAAAAAATTGAAAATATTTTTATGGTTTCGCAATTTATCCTATGTCGTTTAAATTTGATATGAAGCAACATTTTAATAGTGCATTAAGATGTTGCTTCATATCAAATTTCTATTCCCGGGAAGTACCCTTTAGGTTTTGGTTCCCTTTGGCGTGTCGAAAATTGCGAAAATTAGCGATATAAACGGCTGAATCTTTGGGTAGATGTGGCCAAGATGCCTGTTTCTTTTCACAGCCAGAAGGGACAGTAGAGCTGAGTTTTTAATATGATTTTTAGCTTGATACCTACACGTGTTAAAGTTTTGACACCCAGACAGACAGACGGACATCGAAGTTAAATACTTTACTAAATTAACGTGAAAAATTGTCTGGGTCTATACGGTGCATTCGAATAATATTATCCTAACTTCGAATACCTTTGCTGACTTCTACATATTGTTCGAAGGCCTACTTCTTTTGCCGAGTTCCGAAAGGATAGTAATATATGTATTATTATTATACCCTGCATACCAAGAGGCTTGCCGGGTACGTGACTTGCTGGATCGGGATCAACACTGGGATGCACTGGGAAGTACCTATTAGCGAAAGTTCTCAGCGGTTGCGCCAATAAACTAAAAATATATTTAAAAATACTAAAGTGCCCTAAATCACTTTTCCACGCGTACGAAGTCGCGGGCACAGCTAGTATAAATAATAAAAGTTAACCCATGTAATAAGCTTTTTAATTACTTCTTATTAAACTACAGCGGTTTTATTGCTGAAAAATAATAAACGATGGTTCCAATGAGGAACTAAATGGATTTTAACTTCTACGAGATGGAATTAAAGACATAAATATAAACTAGTATTAAATATAAGGTTTCACGAAATCGATTACCTACTTCGGGAACACATTTGTCTGACACAAGGTTCGCTATATCACAAATTCGTATATCACGGCGGAGCTTATGTCAAATTCCATACATTTGCTGCTGCCCACCCCCTAGAGATTCTAAAAAAGTTGCCAAATATAATGCAACCAAAGTCCTAAGTCTTTGTTGTTATTACAATCGATGTAGATGTAAGGCTCGTAGTAAAATGAAAAGCTTAATGTGCTCTCGACTTTACCTACAATTCATACCTACATTTCTCATTCATAGAGAATCAGAAAAGTATGAATTGTAGCAGGTAAAGTCAACTTGCCCCCCTTACATACTGTGTTACAACATTGTGTAACTATATTACTTTCATTTTTTTTTAACTTAAAATAAAGAATATAAAAATATAAGTTATACTTATTTTAAAGATTTCCTATAATCAATATTATGAATATTACGGTTCAAAAAGAAAATAAATTAATGTACTAAGGGCGTGTTTTACCAAGCAATGTTAAAGTTAATCCTTCGTTAAAATATATCATGTTGTTCCTCTCGTAATTCCTATCAATGAATGAGAAGGCATGGTAATTTAACATGCCGTTAACACTAACATGCGTTGGTGAAATCGGGACTTAGTATGTAATATTAATAAAGTTGTGCACTTTTAAAAGTGAAACGAAACGTTGTTTTATCTGTTAAATAGGTTCTCAAGTGAGGTTGGGTTTGAGATCGTTTTATTTATACGGGCCTTAGTCCATTTCCTTTACGAAAATGACGATTCAAAATATGCAGTCTTCAACACGTCACAGTTTGACAGCCCTAATTAATTCATTTGTGTTTTCAGTTTCTCAGAAACTGTTATTGTATTTAGACGTGCCGTGTATTGTGTGTTTCGGAGAAGGACAACTCACAGACATACACACAGCTGTCGTTGGCAATAAGGTCATCATGATTGGCACAATATTGAATTGTCGATATCTTAACACTTGTTTAAATTGACATGTTTAATTTTGTAAAGTAAAAACATTTATACATTTATACCTGTAGATGGAAAGTTATCATATTCACACGACATCACGGCGGCAGCGGTACTAGTGGCAATAGTGCAACAATACTGGTTGCAATAGTGCAACAATACTGATTGCAATAGTGCAACAATACTGGTTGCAATAGTGCAACAATACTGGTTGCAATAGTGCAACAATCCTGGTTGCAATAGTGCAACAATACTGGTTGTGTGCAATGTACACGTCATACTAAAAGTCGTTTAGAAATAATGGAAGAAGAATCTGTCCGATTATAGGACCCATAAATATAATAAAAGTTTAAAAACTATCCTTTTTAGACCAGTTTTTACGAAGTCGGGTTATAGTTTTTAAACTTTTATTTTATTTTATATTTTTCTGTTTCCACATCAAATATAACATTATATTTTTATTAAACTAACGTTCAATTAACGCATAGAAAGTAACTAAACAACTCCTAGATACTACTTGTAAGACCGCATTTTAAACGTTATTTTGAATTTAACAATGAAATATAACAATTAATAAAATATTTAAATACATATTCGTAATGTGCTTGAAGACCTATCTTTTGATACCAAACACGAGACAATTATCTTAATTTAATTTTTTTTGGAGATAGTTTTTGAGGTATAATTTTCAAAATCCAAAATTTTTCGAAAATTTTTATAGCCTATGTTACTCGCGGCATCATTACCAATCGATTGATACCTCATTTATTAAAATCGGACCAGTATTTTAACCGCTACGAGGGAACATACATACATACATACAAACATACATACATACATACATACATACATACATGCCAAAGACTGCCAAAATCATTACCCTTCCTTTTGGCTCCGCTGAAGTCGGGTAAAAAGTAAGCCGTGCACTGGGCACCCTTCATTATTTCGTGAAAAACCTCACTAATAAAATAAAATAAAAGTTTAAAAAACTATAACCCGACTTTGTAAAAAAGGGGTCTAAAAAGGCTGAAACAAGAAAATAATTCAATTTGAAATCCAGATATGCATAGGTACAGATATGGTCAAGGTAGAGCCGTGGTCGTACCCGCTATTGGGATTGTATATTACAACAGCAGACGAATATTATAGATTTGTTTAGCGGGTACGACCACGGCTCTACCTTGACCATATCTGTACCTATGCATATCTGGATTTCAAATTGAATTATTTTCTTGTTTCAGCCTTTTTAGACCCCTTTTTTACAAAGTCGGGTTATAGTTTTTTAAACTTTTATTTTATTTTACATTTTTCTGTTTCCACATGAACTATAACATTATATGTTTACTAAACTAACGTTAAATTAACACATAGAAAGTAACTAAACAACTCCTAGAAACAATTTGTACGACCGCATTTTCAACCCTTATTTTGAATTTAACAACAAAATATAATAACTAATTAAAATTTTAAATACATATTTGTAATCTGCTTGCCAAGACCTATCTTTAAATACCAAACACGATACAATTATCTTAATTTAATTTTTTTTGGAGATAGTTTATGAGCTATAATTTTCTAAATCCAAAATTTTTTGAAAAATTATATAGCCTATGTTACTCGCGGGAACACTACGAATCGATTGACACCTTATTTATTAAAATCGGACCAGTAGTTTAACCGCTACGAGGGAACATACATACATACATACAAACATACATACATACATACATACATACATAGACTGCCAAAATCATTACCCTTCCTTTTGGCTTCGCCGAAGTCGGGTAAAAATGGACATTACTTAAAAAATGTTGTGACGAAAGACTCTGAAACTTAATATACTAGAAAACTTTCCATTTTCCTTTTTGCATCTCACAAATAAACATGACAAGTAAAATATTGTGTTAACTTTGGCGAGTCTGCTATTGTGCATGAACTATTGCAAACTTAAAAACCTCTAAAAGCATCATAAAGAGTTAGGGCACGACCAAACAGACGTATTGTCTACGAATTGTTCACAAATTGTTGTCTAAATTGATTTATTAGCTTTAACGCGTGTAATTTTTTATTCACATTCATTTGCTGTCTTTTTTGGACTTTCATAACGTTTCGCGATGTTTGATTTTCATGTAGCAAAATCTATTTTGAGCGTGATTGGAATTATTATTTTTTATTATCACGATACCTACATATTTATTAAGATAATGAAAAAAAAAATTGCGAAAAAAGTAAATAATTTTATACACCTATAGACGTTATACTTAAAGTACGAGTTAAAATAATAGTCGGTATTATCACTATTGCCATGGAATGCTAGGAAAGAAGTTTGCTACTATAGTCTATAGTATTAGATCTACTATATACCGTTTAGATTTAATGGAATCTTTACGCAAACAAAAATACAATAGCCAACTATAATGCCACCTAGTTTAGACTACATGGGATTTTAACAAAGCATAATTTTCATAACTTGTCTATGCTATGAGACAAACAATAGTATGTCGCAGCCTTACCGTGGCAAGCTATCAATAAAGTAAACAAGCACACCGGTTTTATGTTACTAATGCATTACAGAGCGGAGTTAATATGCCTTAAGTTTAAACGATTTTATAATGTTGTATTATAGATTTCTAGACATTAGATGAGACAGAATGACATGTATAGAATCAGGATATTATAACCTAATAGGCATGTTGATTGTAGTAAAGAATTTCTATAATAAGGTAAGGGAAGCGCGAGTGATGTGTTGCGAATTATCTATTATTATTCGGATTTTATGTTTTAATTTTCATTCATTTATTTATCATTAAATGTACCTAATAGTTTGATATCATTTATTGCAAAAAATACGTCATGTTTGGTGTAAATAATAAATGGGTCAATTTCAACAAATGCCCATATTTTTATCATATCGGTGAACTTTTTTATTTATATATATTTTACATACTTTTCAGGTTTTATGTATTCCTTAGGACACAAAATGTCCCAAAATTTAATATCATTAATGTATCATTTAAGGCTATGGAGAAAATTCAGTTTGAATTCTGGTTTCCACCGAAATGATAAACCGGCACCGATTTTTATTTCTGTGCACCGATGTGATAAGTTTAACCACCGAAATGACATACTAATCCAGCGATATGATAATAATATTATCTTCAAAATATTATATTTAAGTATGTATTTATATTGATCAAGAAAAGATTTCTTAAAATTACATTAAAATATTTTTTAAATGTGATACAATATTTTATGTAAAGACTAAAAAAAATGTATCATCTTTGTCTTCATTAAAATAAACTAGACGTGAAAAAAAACTCATATAGGTAAAAACTTAAAATTGCCGAATACAGACCAAACATCCAGCTCGACGGGTCCCAAGAACAAAATCGTATGTGGAAAATTATCGTTTTACAGTATGAGCATTTGAAATTCTGTGTACGTATAATCATAATTTTTTTGTGAAAATATAGACATTTTGAGGAAAAAAAATACAAAACGCTATTTAAGAACTTAATACCTTTATCTTCACATTTTATTAGATAACTTAATTATTATTTTCGCATAAATATGATTCGTATGATACCATACGGTTTTGTTTTCCGGAACGACCTAGCACGTATCTGAATGTACGACATTGTTCTTCGGAACAATCTAGTATACATCTTAATATACGACTTTGTTTTATGGAATTGATGTTTAATTTTCATGTCTTAAAAGACAATAATTGTGAGCTCCATGTTTAAATTTATAATATAAACAGTAAAGGCCAATGTTATTACAAATACTTATTTACTTTCCTACCTTTTCTATAAATTTTATTAAGTTGTTTCATTATAAAAATCATTAAACCTATAGATCTCTTTTAAAAAAAATCTTTAATAAAAATAAATTTTAATCCAATTTATTTTTCAATCATTACTCATCTAGGCTTATAAAATAATATTTATTATTTTATATAAAAATATTTTATATTTAAATCAAATCTAATATTTAAATTAAATAAAATAAAGAAACTTTTGAACTTTCTAGGAATTATTTGAAATCCTAAATCAGTAAACCTAAACAGTCACCCCTAAGGGTGAATTTTCAATCGTCGGATAAGTTTTACCTCAGGAATATATAATGATAATATGTGACTTTGACAGAGTTTATATGAACCACATGTCAAAGCAGCATATTTATTTGACTGGTATAAGTTATCTGGCCATTGAAAGATCAGGCCTTAATCATTTTAATATAATAGTTAGGTATAATAGTAGGTATGAGATCAATTATCATAATTTAAGAATCTTTGTCCCTCCTGCTCTTTTTTTGATCATTACCGTCTGTAATATTGTGACATACTTCGCATTGATATTTATAGGAATTTAAAAGTCAAGATTATGGTTTCAATGTTATTTTAATGTGTGTAGTTTAACGCCCTGACACTGGCGCTCAGTTGTAGCTTTCAATGTGTAAATATTTTCTATTAATAAATTTTAATTCATCACACCATTCATTATTCATCGTACGGCAGCCTCAGTATAAACCTAATGTACAACATTAGGTTTATACTGAGGCTGCCGTCAATATACCGTTTAATTTAGTCCATACAAATAAAGTGAGACTCAACAGAAACGAATGAATTTATATGATCACATTTATTACACTTTTTATTATGCTTTTGTGTATGAAACATTTGTGATTCTTGTGTTTGCCTCGATGATCATGCTCAACATCATATTATTGAAAAGTAGTCTTAACTATACTCTCACTCACAGCAAGAGTTTGAAAAGGCGTTGACTTACAAACGTTAATCGGGAAACAATAGTCTTAGGTGACATTACAAGTGGTAAAAAGTATTTAAATGTAAATTGTAAGTAAATCTTATTGAAAGTGCTATATCGGTTTATACATCGCTTTTTTCATACTTTGCCTTGTACATACACTGCTTTTCTCTATTAACAAGCTTCCAAAATCCATAAAAACATTTCAGTTTTAGTTCTTCTGTAATTTTATTTCAACACTTATCCTTACTTACAGCTTTACCATCATTTTATCATTAATAAATCCACATTTTTTTTAAATGTAACGTTTTTTTGCTTCGGAGTGATTTCAGGCGGATTACAATCAATAAATCCAATCAGTATGATTAAAACAAAAAGGACCATTACATTTTTTGTGTATATTACTGCGAAAGGTATAGGTGTAGCTAATTGGGATCGAATTTTTAAGTTCTTCAAGTTCTGGTGATGTATATTTCTGATGAGTTGTTAAAGGTGAAGGTGAATGTATGCATCACTAGCGACAAATATAAAGATGGTGAAGCAAAATTATCGCAGGTAACATGATAGGTATCTGAGTTATTGATATGAGGATCTGTTTTTTCTCCCAATTTATCATTTTCATCAAAAACATCATGCCAAACTACTGCTGAATCGACGTCAATATTCATGGGTCCAAGTGGCATAGGCGAGACGTTAGTGTACCGTTGACACCCAGTCTCTAACAAAAAGGAAAATGTAAGTGTGAAATTTATAAGTAAATTCATATAGATTACTAAAAATTATATTATTTGATTAAAAAGTACATTAAATCATGTACTTTTTTACAAAACAAACACGCATGTAAAAATTGTTTACAGCGAACAAAATTGTTTATTAAAATACGACATATTTTTTAGTTAAAATTTTCGAAGAAAAAAATCGCATCTGCTCATGCGATAAATTATTTTGCCGAACAAAGACTTATGTAACAATAATAAGATAGAAAATAAATATGTCTAATCGTAGTCTTATTATAAAGTCTATCAATATAAAAGTAAAATAGGTTTTTCGGGATTTATTTATAAGTTGTATTTAGATTTTTGTTGAACAAAATTGTATATGCACAAACGATGACAATGAATGAGTTTCCGTGTAATTTTGTTAACAACAAGTATTAACTTTCAAATACAACAATTTATGCAATGTTACAGTATATTATGTACACAACTAAACTATTAGTTACCTTTTAAAAATGTTTTATCGTTGTTGTTAATGTTTGTAATAAGACTTCCATAATTTTCATTTAAATGCAGAGCTAAATTCAGTAATATTTTCTTTCTTGGCCATTCCGACATTATTTAACCACTCACTAGATGGTTGTTTATAAACCTAAATGGTAATTTTAAACTAAAACTTTGTATTTTTGAGGAGAGCTCGTTTGTATTTGATTTTGCAGAGAACAAACACGCAAATGATGGTAAGTCGCTGCGAGCGCACTGCGTGTTGCATAGAACAAGTGCGTACATGTCAATATATGTTTGTTTGCGGGTATCTAATTCAAATAAGATATTGTTCGATTGATTATTTCAATGAATAAACGAAAAAAAAATAAAAAATATATAGTGCCATATAGTTTTTAGTATGTAGAATACAAATATGCAATAAAATGCATTTTGTCTTATTTTTCCATACGATGTTGTTCTTGGGACCCGTCGAGCTTATTGTTAAGACATATAAACAATATTTAGCCTTTTCTACACTTTAAACATACATCCTTCTAGTTTATTATAAGATAGGAACATTTATCAGCCTTTAAAGTTAAACGTATTTAATTTAAAAAAATTGTTATGTACCAAATGTAACTGATTGAATGTACTGTTGGTTCTTGATGGTAATTCAATATTCAATAATAACATACAACTTTTTTACACTTTTCCAATTTTTATTAAATAAGGTTTTTACAACAACACGACCGGTTTTGATTAAATCATTATCAGGTGTATTTAATCGTAACCGGTGTTTTAGTAAAACCTTATTAAAACGTAATAAAAAGTTGAAAAGTGTAAAAAAGTTGTGTGTTTTTTGCAAGAAATAAAAGCCTTTTTTATTTTATTTTATTTATTTTAAAGTTTAACATTAATCACTGCAGAACTTCAATATAATCACAAATTTAATAATTAGTTTTTCTTTTTTGAGCAACATTTTCTTTAGCTTTTTTTCTCTGATAATATTTTTTATTTTCGTGCAATGCGTCGTGCATGTGCCGTCATTTTTATTTTTTATTTTTTATTTTTAACACAGGGTCGCTTTTAATTTTTGCTTTTCTTATTCTTTCCAGCAAACATTTTCTCTTTTTTTCTCCTCCTCATTTTTTTGGCCTTCTAAAACGAAATAAAGTTATTAAATTCACCGACATGATAAAATTAACAACCGATATGATAAAGCAATCCACCGATGTGACAAAACTATGCATTGGTCATGATTCAAAACACCGATATTAGATTTAAGACACCGATCTTATAATTTGGGTGTAAATTATCATATCGGTGGTTAAAATGACCACCGATTACACCGATATGAGAGCAGCGACGTGAGAAAAGTCACACTTTTTAGGAAATTAGAAGAAAAGCATTATACCTAAGATAAATTTGAAAGCAGATAATGAAGCTAAATCACTTACCACATTCATTCTATATCACACCAATTTTAAAACTATTCATAATATTAAAAAAATTCAACCACCAATAGTATAAAATTATTGTCCGAGAGCATATTTAATGGCGTACTTATGTTGTTTGTGGGAATATGCAGCTCTTTGACACACCTCCGTCTTGACTACGTGGAAGTACATACTAAGAAGTAAATTAAAATTGGGGTAGGGAGACTGTCCGACTTGTCGATGAAAAGTAAGGCTTAAATTACTTTTATCCAGCGATATGACAAAAATTCTCAGGACAAGTACATTTATGCCTCTAAGTCACTATAATCGTTAATTATGTAATAAAATATGGTGTAGAATAACAGATAAACTAATATTCTATGAAATAATATAAGTTATATCCCTAACTTCTTCATATTTGATGGTATACGAGCATATTTGTTTGTAAAAAAAGTAGAGAGACAGCACCGATTTGATAAAAATAGAGCTTTAAGTTTTTTTTTTCTACCTTTGTAATAGGTACATTCCAAAATAATTAATCATATTGTATATTGCCAATGTTTAGGAAGACTTAACAAAACTGCAGAGACTTTTCTTGAGGTAAAATTTATTTTCTAATGAGCACTAGGTAGGTATAAGGTACCTACTGTAAGTTAATTTGTTTCAAAATATTCTTAATTCTTACTACACCACGGCCTTCTGTAAGAATTAGGAAGCCAAACAGGATAATAAGATTTATAGTAAGTACCTTAATAAGTAACTGTAAACCCACAATGAAAAAGTAAATTATGTATTATTGTAAAGAATTGAATAAAAAAATATTCTTAAAAATGAATAGCATCTGTCCCTCTTTTTTTCTCTTATAAATGTTTCACCAATCTAATCAGTGTTCATTATGGATTGATCATAGGTTTGATTAGCCTTTAAGAAACCGGCCCAAAGTCTGTCGAATGACTATTCACAGAAATTAACAACATGCGTAGAAAAATATCTTCGAAAGTTAGATTAAGATTTTTGATTTTGACTTTGACAATAAGAACGAGAGACGACTATCAAAGAACTACGTCTACTTATATCCCGCTACTGAGCTAGCTAAAACTAAAAGTTAAAAACCAAACGATGTGACAATGCATAGAGATAGGTTATTAAAACGGACCGTTTAAGGTCATCAATATTTGAATTAAGAACAATAAACAAATATAGCATCACTAACTACAATTGACAAAAATGTCAAATCACGGCCACATAGAGCACAAATTTCGTTTTAATTGAATTATGTAAAATAATTTGGTGACACGGTCATATTTAATAGAGCAGAATAAACAGTACGGTGACCATAACGTCGACTATTGTGCAATCATTGGGACTATTTCTACCTTTAGTTATACAACATTGTTAGTCAATATATTTTATGTGCTTTTTATAAAATAAACATTAATTATAGTTGCCGTAGTTTATTTTAATTGTAGCCTTAAAACTCTATAGGATTTTTATCAATATTTAATTTGTATTAAAGGTATTTTGAATCAAGTGACCTGTAGAAACTGCAGCGCCAGATACATCTTATTCGTCGGCTTGTAGCTTTAATATTACAGTTCCAACCGGGAAAAAGTTACCGACCTACGTAGCAAAGCGAAATAATACACTTTCTTCGAGCGCACTCAAAGGAGCCTTCGTATTCAGCGCATAAGTTAGCTCTTAAGTTTTGAATATAATCTCTCCTGCGACATGAATTTTTCCGAGTTTCTCAAGCACTTTCATCATTAGCTAGTTGTAGTTTTGTTGACTTTTAATTAAAGTTGGAAATAGAGAAAATAAATATCAATGTAGCTATAGTACGTCCCGTTTCATTTTTACCCAAACATAACCAAACCCATCTATGACACAACCATAGACTAGTCAGTCATACCAATTGGCCAATATAAAACAACAATTAATGAAAAACTTTCACAGTAAAAATACGCCATTTTGACACTGCTGATTATAGAATATAGACTATAGTCTATGGGTTCATAATCGCGAGCAATGATTACGTATTTTTACTGTGAAAGTTAGATGGATAAATATATTAATTGATTATTGTTTAATTCTTATAAACTATGTTGGATAATGAAGTATGATCCTTTAATCAAAGTGTAGTGCGAAAAAAGTGTTGTGGTGGTCACAATAAGTGAATATATGAAAATTTCGTTGTCTTTGGTTTGTTTACGTTTAAGTTAGATTTGAATGGTTGACGCTTAATTTTAATCAGTAATGTTACAGGACCGAGCCAAAAATGCTTTAATTTTACAATAAGAATACAATTTTGTCTCCATGACACATACTTAACTTAAAGTATCTTAATAATTTAAAGTATCTTATTCAATACTATGTAAAAAATTCTATGCTTGTCTATCGAATTAGGTCACAATCCTGTAATGATAGAATTAAAGTTTTGGAGAAATAAATATAAAAAAATAAAAAAAAACTTCGGAGTCTGTAACTTTTACCAGCAATACAGTCCGCAACAAGCCACAAGCGTGGTCACTCTACATATCGTTGCAGGAGTATTTCGTAACCAGATGACTAACGATAAACTAATTTCGGTGTGTCACAATTGTTTGGTTCGAGATTTCTCGATAACGACCGCGGGTGAGGCGGGATATTTGCACGAATTAGCGGTAATGTTTGCAAATTTACTTCGATAAGGCTATTTTGGAGTGACCAGACTTGACCTGGCAGAACTATTGTTACTTCACTTTCTCGAATTGAGAGTAGATAGTAATTATGAATTCAAAAATACTTTTGAGATAACAAGCTTGTCTTATACTAGTATTATCAGATCATGTACCTACGCGTATTTTGTCACAATATAGTATTTATCTTATCTTAAATTGGCTTAAATAAATGAAATTGTTTTACTAAACATCTTTGGCTCAAAATAAATTATATAGAAGTGGGTTCTGTTATTGCTTATTTGTAACTTTTGGCATTGTTAAAAATAATTATTTCCTTAAAATGCATTGCAGGCGACAAAAAAATCAATGTTATCCATGTGAGTGGCATCTCGCCTTTGATGATAATAAATCTGTATTTTTAAACCTAAACCCAATCTTTGATCTAGATAACGTGTCCCATATAAAAACAAACTAAAATCTGTCAGCGTGTTATATGCTAATACAGCTACAAGATTCCGTAATTATTATATACGTAATTCCAACCGTAACATAGGTACATTACTTTTAAATTGAGAAATAAATAAATTATTATTAAAAAAAACTGCTTTAAAAGAATTAAAAAAAAACTTAGTTCTGTACACTAATCTGTTCTCCTATCTTTTTCTATAATCATTCGGTCATCCCTTAAAGTCGGTAAGCCCTTAAGCCTTCAATTCAAGCTTACCAGCAAATATGTATTAGTGAAAGAAGTCAGATTAAAATTTTCAAAGAAACTCACTCTATATGGTACAAACTCTGCTTAAATAATATGCTATGAACTTATATACTGAAATAATAAAATATATACCTAATGAACTTATATACTGAAAACATTTCGCTCTTCCGATGGTATTCGATACCGCGACCTTCGGCGGCACCTAAGTAACCACTGAACTACAGAGGTCGTCGAATTGTAGATCATGCAAATAATAAAAAAATCCAAGTCATCATAAATTTGCATATACAATAATTAAAAATAAATTAAGTCTCTCAGCCCTTTCTCAGCAAAATTCCATAAACGGGACTCATACGCACTAGGGAATGCAATCCCGATCCCACGAGATCCCGATTTCGCGAGATCTGGTATAATTTTTGTCAGTTTTAGAACCCTTTTTATCTAAATAAGTAAAAAAACTTTTTCTTACTGTTTTTAACACCTTGGGATAATATGGGTTAAAACCTGATAATTATTGTGTGATATGCTTGTTAAAATACTATGCCTTCTCATTCAATTCATTTAAAGGAATTACGAGAGGAACAACATGATATTTACCTAACGAAGGATTAACTTTAACATTGCTTGGTGAAACACGCCCTAAAGGTCTTTATTTTCTTTCGAGTAATATGTTATTTAGTTATTATCACAAAAACCTATTATCACAAACAAGTAGTTATTAGCATATTTTTCAGTCATCCGAATTTAACTTTTTTTTTAAACTAGACGGGATCCCGAAAATTCCGGAATCCCGCGGGATTGACATTTCTAATCCCACGGGATCTCGAATTTGCAATCTCGAGTCGGGATAGCATTCCCTAATACGCACCCTAAAGTATTACCACTCATTAATATTAGAGCCTGTATAAAAACCATTTGCTTACACTTGGCGATTTAAAATTAATTTATTAATCTTTATCTATATCTAATACTTCTAATATTACTATCTAATACTTATAATGTTATTGCTCATATTATTAGTACATTATAAAATATTATAAATAGTCTCATTTATTTATTTATATATTACTGTAAATATATATTACTGTAAACAGGGCTTAAACCATTTCAAGCGTTAACTACCGCCATCTATCGGTTGTGAGGTCAAACATTGCCAAACCCTTTGTTACTTTAAGTTTTTTGGCATTGTATAATAATTGAAGACATAAATGGGTGAAGGTATATGTAGCAAAATTGAGATTTCCTATTTCTTAAAAACTTACCCAGAAAATTGAGTTCAATATTTTAGAATACATCGTAATTACGAACACTAATCTAAATATCCGTCTCTAGAATCAATGTACTTAATACCATGTTAATACATTACTATTTACTACATATTTATTTATTGACACACCAACAGTTTTCAGAATTATTACATTTAAAACATAATATCCTAAAGTGTTAAGTGACAGTTTAAACTCTATATTGTGGGTAATTTTTTTGCAACATTGTCAGTAGGTATATAAAACATTGTTAATATGTTATTATTTTTAATTACTCCCTTTTTTTTTAATTTTTAATTATTTTAGCATATATTGAACGACAACGTATGAGAACAAAATATATTAAAACGTCGGTAAAAAGTCTTGTAATACGATATTTATATTTTTATAGTGGGCAATAAAAATATTATTTTCAATTTATTGTATTTAAATGCAAATGCGAACTTGTATACGACTTGTAATAATAGATAGATCCCCGCCCGATTTTCGGTAACGGTGGCCGGTTTCATTGAAACCAGATCAGGAGTTATGTTATAGTGCCCAAGTGAGTTCGCAATACATGAGAGCACTGCCTTTACTCTCGTCAACCAATGGAACGACAGGCAAGAAATCAGGCTCAGAACCCTAGTCCATACACATGAACGCAATGGTCGTTGACCTAAGACCTGACCAGGATGCAACTCATCTGCTTTGTGACTTTTATCCTGACCTTATATCGTGATTTGTAGCGTAAGTAATTTATATGAGTTGCCAAAACAAAAAATGCTCTACGCGTCATTCTTACACTATATGGATTAATAACCATGAATCATCCTGTACAGTTTAAAAAGATTTTTATTAGTAAGGGGGTATTATGTATTTAAGTCGGTTTTGGGAGTACTAAAGTATCTTATAGTAGAGCTGGAGTAGAGTTGTACTGGGAGCATGTCTAAATTAGTTGAAGACAAGAATGGATCAAAAAAATTTAGCCAGAAAATCGAGTTTAAACTACTTTAAACTGTCACTTTTAGGTTATGTACTTATTTTATACTCGTATTAAGTACACTGATTCTAGAGATAGATCTTTAGATAATGAACTTAATACGATATGACGTATTCTAAAATGTTTAAGTGACAGTTCGAACTCAATGTTCTCGTAATCAGAATTATTAGCTACATATCACCTTCATCCTGTCTTTAATTATTAATTTAAACATACTCCGAGTACATACGACGTACTGAGCACTCCGTGTTACAACTTACAGTGTTATTGATATAAATAGGGGAAGTATGAGCCGAGTCCATTGTACAGCACGCTCCCCTAACAAGCGATACTCGGCGAACTAGAATTTTTAATTACTACATACCTATGTCGTAAAAGAATTCATTTGATACGCCGAAGTAATGAAGTTATTGCACCTTGTACAGAGTTATGAAAATGTTTTTTTATAAGATTTTAGTACGTGATGGCTGATGATGATGTTATGGACTTCTCCAAGCGACCTATGTTTTGATACAACAGTACTTTCTGGACATAATCTTTATGGAACACACATTCATTCATGATAAATGAGACGTTTTTTGAAAAGAACAATAGAATATTATTGATTAGAAGAAATATCTTACAATAATAAGTATCGTTAAAACTCTACAAACAAAAAACAATTGAATAAAACTCGGGTTCAAAATACGCAGTATTAATAATATAGTGCTACAAGTCATTAACATACAAAACTATTTAGCCCATATTGTGCCATAGAAGACCCCATAAAGCCTTAGTGAGCTTCGCAAGAAGCTTGTTTGTGGCATTGCACTTTTTCAATGAAGCTACGGATGCGTTCAGTGCGAAGCTTTCGTTAAAAAGCTACTAAGTTAAAATTAAATATAATTCATTTACCTCGACCACAAAGTTGAATACTTATATATATTTTGTAAAATTAATTAAATAGGGGCTTAATACTCTATATAAATATACTAAAACGTTGAAGTTCCGAGCTTAAACGGGTCTCTCGTCAGGTAAAACCGTATCGGGTCTTCCAAGATGGCGTCGAAAGTTCGCTCGAAGCTTGAACGCGCCCGTAGCGGAGGCAGCGGCGCGCGGGCGGCGCGGGGAGGCGCGGGGCGGGGGCCGCATGCGCGCTGAGGGCAGGGGCAGCATTCCAGTAGTTCGGCCGACCGCCGCGAGAGGCAACGCTCCCCGTCTGCGACGCTCGCTCCTATACAAAGAACGCCTCAGTATTGTAAAAAATCTGTGATGTATTGATTAATTCCAACGTTTTACAAACACGAAACCCCCGGCCCGACGAAGTGCACGTAGTGGCGGCCCAGAGGAACACATTTTAAGTGATCATTGTTAGCTTTTCGACGGGCCACGTCCCATGGAATTCCTCATTTATCGGTGAATAAAATCTTGTGTGTGGAGCGAACATGGTGGACTGTACGGTGCGATGAGTGAAATTGTTCGTGTTGTTTTGTGAAACGGACGTATTATAATGTATCGGGTCGAGAATAACGTTAGTGTCTAAATATGGATTGGTATGCGACTGGGAAAGCTTAGAAAAAGTGGTTTGTTCCTCGGATCGGATAATGGTAGTGTAATAATTCTACAGAATGGTGTCCCTAGCTCACTTCGGATTGCGACAAGCGCCCTGGACACTCATAGTCCTCGTTTTCTTCATCGAGAGCGTCATGGGGAACTACGCCAAGTCCTTCTACATACACTGGAACACAACAAACAGCATATTCAGAATAGACAACACAGATCACGTATTCGACCTGAACAAAGGTAATGCCCAGTTCGAGTACGACCAGGTGAACATAATATGTCCGGTGTACGCCCCGGGGACGTTCGACGAGGACACGGAGAAGTACATAATATACAACGTCAGTAAAGAGGAGTACGACACGTGCAGGATCACGAATCCCAACCCTCGAATAATAGCGATATGCGACAAGCCCAACAAGCTGATGTTCTTCACGATCACCTTCCGGCCGTTCACGCCGCAGCCGGGCGGGCTGGAGTTCCTGCCCGGCAAGGACTACTACTTTATATCCACGTCCAGCAAAGACGACCTGCACCGGCGCATCGGCGGCCGATGCCTAAGCCACAACATGAAACTGATATTCCGCGTGTGCTGCAAGCCGGAGGAGCAGGCGCCGACGCCGGCGCCGCAGCCGACCCTGCCGCCACCGCCGCCGCCGCCTGCGACGCCGCCGACCACCACCACGACGACGACCGCGAAGCCGGTCACCAAGAAGACGCACAAATACGAGAAGTCGCCCAACGAGGTCGTGAAGAGCGAGGAGCTGTCATACTCCCGCGGGGCCGCGCTGGCGTCATCGCTGGCGCTGGCCCTGGCGGCGAGCGCGGTGCTGGCGCCGCTGGCTCGGTGAATGTGCGCTAAAGCGGCCCGACCCCCGCGACCCGATCTATTGGACAAGCCGTGCTCGGCGCACACGACCCAGACGTTGCAGTCCCTGCACTACCCCGACTCTCTAGTCTTTACGTGAATTTGTGTGCCGATGTTGTGACGACTCTAGTGCTAAACATTTGGATATGTGCCCTAACGGATCGTGGATACTGTCGATACGAGTAAGTAGTGTGGGACCGGTTCGCGTCGACGGGCTAGTGTTGTGCTAAATTCCTAGTTATCTCCAGAAAGTTCCAATGACAATTTAGTCTGTAAGGAACATTGAGAGTCTAATTTTTACTATTGTAATTAAATTATATCTGGCCTACTGAGTAATCGAACTATTATTATACAAAATCGAATAGAAGACGCTGGGTAGATACGAACTATACATAAGTATATATAAATATTAAAAAATAACATGTATTATGGTATTTATAGGTTTCTTAAACCTTTAGGAATTAAATTTTTATATTTTCAATAACGCAATGATGAATAATAATATCTGGTTAGGGTTTAGTACCTATTGGAACGACATAGAGAATCTTATATATAGACACGTGTTAGGTAGTTTTTTTTTAATTTAGTTCAAAAGACATTTTTGTATTAAATTCCATAATCCTAATATTTAGAATTTATTTATAAAAAATGGGGACAAGAAAATCTTGCCCAAAATACTGTGATTTTGGTTTTACGTAGAGTGTAATTTTCTCTGTGCTTTTTATGTGATATAAAATTTTGTAATTTAACGCATTCTTCACCTCATTATTTTATTCTCGACTGATTTAATTGCTTCTTAATTTTATGAGTATTTTAATGCATTTAAACTGCGAATGAACAACTCAGCTGACAGTGTTGTCAACAATAAATAATTTCAATTACATGGCGATAAACACCTCATTATAGCCTGTTACTTAATTTATAATAAGCATAACATCTTTACGTTGTTTTAAGATGACTTAGAGAAACACAAGAAAAGAATTCTGGCCAGCGTGAGAAATGTAACTTTCAAATGACCAATAACTCACAATGACCAATAGCGTTACAAATACACAGTAGTACTGGCCGTTATTATAAAAGTTCGAATATGATTCGAATATTAAATTGAATTCCAAATTCAAAGAGCCTCTTATCTGGTGTCGCTCTAAATGTCATCGAAGTTAAGATGGCGCGTGCCATCTCAACGATATGTGAAGTTTTCACATTATGAAATAGTCAAATAGTCGAATAGTAGTGAAATAGACCGGTTTTCAGTTAGACATACGCATTTAGTGGCAGTCGGTATACTTTAAAATAGAACATAAGACTACATTGAAATTTCACACTGTATTTTAACAAGCTCTATACAAAATGCATTCCAAGAATTGATAGTGATATTCACTGTATGGGACAGCTAATGCACTGTTCATACATAACCTATGAACTTCTTTTATAAACGATAAGCTTCGTCGTATTACTAATCAAATACGTGACAATTCATGCAATTAAGTAGAAATAGAATTCTGTTTTTACGATCATCTAAAATAATTAATGCATATAGTTCCAAATTACTCAAATATAACAACAAATGATGTTTTTGATACATATGCAAATCAAACAAAACCAAGAATGGAGAAGTATAATTCTCAATCAAAACTAGATTTGTAAGATGATAATTCAAATAGTTGTAGCAGTTATTTCGTATTATACTGCATTAGATCTAGAAATAGATAAAATATGTAATTCGAAGATCACATTTCATCGAAGATGGGCTACAGATGTGAATCACGGAGATTCAGAAACAGTTGCATGTGCTGAGATTATCATGCTAACGACATTAATGCTCCCATTATAATGAAAGCAATATGCTTCTTAATTAGAAATGTTGAGAATGTTTCTTCAGATGTGAGACAGAAATTGTGTGTCGAATAACTTTGTTAAATAGTAACCTGAATTATTTAAAAACAATGTCCTATGTACTGTACCATTTAACAATTTAATTATCATAGAAAAATGAAGATTGTCGATGGCCAATGGCAAAATTGTTTTTAAGTAGTTGATAAAGAGGTGAAAAATGTTTAAAGCACACACAAATATAAGTCGACCTGTGCTTTAACGATGTCATCATTTCTACTTTTGGAGCTATCAATCATCTAAAAAACCAATCAATCAAACGAATGATCTTCGCTCGGTCCTCAAATGATGCAAAAAGGTACAGAATGGCCGAAGCATCGTTTATCATCGTTTGTATTGTTGATACTCACAATGAAACATGATTCAAAGAGCTAGAATTTTGCTAATAGCCGGGAAAGGTTCACTATAAATTGATGCTCATTAAAAATTGGCACAAACGGCAGACATCTTAATTACATTACAAATTGTGACTCCTAACGTTGGGGCTGATTTACGCGAGAAAAAAACTGTGTCAAAGCAATCTCTATAAACATGCCACGTATCGTCCATTTCAAATGTTTAGAGAGACGGACGGAAAATGAAGACGCCAGCATATAATGAGAGCGCTGCCATATAATTAGACGCTTCATGAATCGTTTACCTCAAATGGGACAAAAATAAGTCTAAACGGAGACAAGACGTCCATCCCACCGGCTCTAGACACGCTTCGTGTGTCGTTAATCTGGCGAGGGCAATTACGAAAAAACACTGATTCCAAATTTAAACTGTCAGATCATGCAACGTTAAACAATACCGGCCTAATGCATTGTTTTCTAAACAAGAATTAAAAATAAAACATTTTATGCCGTCTATTAAGCCGGTACGCTTGCGTCCATATGTTGAGTGTATCTATTTTTATATATTAAACTAAACAGTATATACTTAAGCGTTTCTCGGTAGAGGCGTCTTAAAGCTCGGTTATTTCGAGATAACCCTGGAGCCGTTGACGGATAGGCTAAAACTGGTCATTATATTCCATAAACATTTTTGTAAAGTAAACGTGCACGTCGTCCACCATTTTAATTAATATTTCATCTGTGGACATTTTGACAGCACATTATACCGCAGAGTAATCACCATCGAGCGCTCCTTTTCCCAGGCGTAATGAATTTTTGATAAAATTACACATTTTGTCAGCTACTTAACATAATAATGTCTGCCATTCATCGTGTAAATATTAGTCCTTTTCTGGGAAACGTGTTAAGGTTCAACTCATTTAATACCTGTTATCTTAGAATTACTCAACTATGAAACATTGTATGTTTAAACTTTATTTGTCAGTTTGTTACATAGTTGTAGCAGTGAACCGTTTTCGTTTGAGTTTATACAAAATACAACATTTACATTTATTACTAAATCAAAAGTTTCTCTCATTTCTTGGTGAATTTTTACATACTCTTTATTATTTTATTGATCGATCATTGGCGATCAAAAACGTTTTCAATTATATATTCCCAATATGTGTCTAATATCTGAAATCTCAATATTAAGTTTGCAGAAACTAGACTCTTTGTATTGTCAAGTAAATCAAATAAGTACTCAAATGAAGCAAGATAAAAGGTAATACTAGACATTAGTAAAGTTGATAATGATGTCAACATCGTTCTTATCAATAGAATGCCATTGTTGTGCCATCAAAAGAACAATATTAATGAAGCCGGTTAGTATGAATTAGAGTCGGCCATATTTCCAAATCATCCGTTACTCCCACGAAAATTGTGTCCATTAACAAAATTAACTAGACAGCATAAAAATGGTATTATATTAATTATAACATGCCCGGTATTTCTACAATAACCACATCAAAAGACTTGCGAGAAAATGACATCATCCGTTAAAAAGAATTTCCGAAGGGAAAGCGATAAAATCATTTTCCATGAAATATAGGGTATAATTTTTTTGGACGACTTATGAATTGCTTTTCGCTTTGTATGTTATTTTCTCAGACACCACATAACCGATTGTTTCTGCGATAATGTTAAATTATAGGATTACTTCAGTATTAAATCTTGCTACAGAAAAATACGATAGTCTTTTTGGGCTTTGAATTGTATTTTTCGTTAGTAAGCGAAACACGTATATTAGGTTATGATTTATTTATATCATTAACAGTCGCTACAAATTATGTAAATTGGAAACGAGAACATAACTCATTATAAATTTAATCACAAATACCAATTTCTAACGCAATTTACGAACGAGCTAAACACTTTTGTCTGCCGAACTTCGCCATCGATACAGTGTGAAATTTGAATGTAACATCAACATTGTCTCTTAGTAATCTCTCATTAGTTTTCAGTTAGTTGTGCTGTGTACTTAGAATAATTACTTGCCTAATTAATTTAAAAAAATGATGACCTCATTTTGAATCTCGTATTAAAACAGTCCGCTAGTTGTAATGATGGAGGTATTATAGCGATTGGATAACATCCAACGAGACACAAAGAAATATTTTTTATGTGACAGCCCGAAAGTATTAAATAACATTTGTAGTCGTTTTCGGCCATTTTACGATCACCAGTAAAAAGAAAACATGTCGGTATGTAATAAAACAACAATTGTCGTTTGTTTCTTGTAGTGAACGGTTTCGGTGAAGCTTATTACAATGTAAGGTGTATTCAATAATGAAGTATGTTGAATTCGTTTAATTTGATTCTAAGAAATAATATTCTTCGTTCTTAAAACATGTAATTTTGATACTCCATACACTGGACCAATACTTTGAAATATCACTACAAACATAATATTTATGTGTAGTTAAAAGCGTTCACGGCTTTTAAAGTTCCCCAGCAATATGTAGAAGTTGCGTTTTAAAAATTGTTTATTCGATTGTCGAAATTGAAACGGCCTAATTTTAACTTTGGAGAGTTCACGTATGCAACGGCCTAATTTACATAAGAACCCCAACGTTTGTACAGAATGCTGGTATCGAAGTGAATGTAATTTTAAACAGAAATGTAGATTTTTCGTTGTAAATCTGTATGATTAATTTTCTTGACGTTTATGAACCATTACATGCTAGATGTAAATGTTCGTTGATTTACAACGGGAACATTAGTTTTCTGTAATTAATTTAGATTGTGACTAATAATAAGGAACCTAGTGGTTTCGGCAACTCAACGATATTTTTTATTCTTTTATAAGTAATTAAAAGACGTGTCAATGATGATATTATAATTCTGAGTTAAATCATTATAATCTGCGGAGTTACTTACTATTTTATATCGACAAAGAGCTTTGTCTGCTGCAATAACTTTTTAATTGAAGTATAAACAACACGTTGAGATAGTAAATAAATTAAAATGCAATAAAATAATGTCCAATGTTCAATGCATTTTTAAGCACTCGCATCTGCCTCTAAATCTTACATTCACTTCCTACCGCTCCAAATAATTTTGGCAAAGCAATCGATGTTTTATACACATTTTATAGTCATGTTCTATATTATTTGGCACTAATGTTTAACCAGATTACACAATAAATAACGTTTCGCCCGATACGCAGCGCTCCTTTGTGTCTCTTGGATGGTCCAATAAATTGATAATTTGTAAGGGATGTATGAATTTGTTTTGATAAACAAGTGGTCTAGTTATAAAATTGATACATACCGCTTCAGTGATGAACTAGCAGTACGTCCAATCGCGTGCCTGATTTTATCATTCTCGGTGGAAGCTTTATTAGTGAAACAGTTGAAGCGAAAATCGGGAGATTTCCAATAAGTTAAGGTAAAGCTTGCACAGATTTGATAAAACGGATTACTTTGCTCAGTGGAGATTGTAACGTAATTTTAACTTTTGACTAAACGAGGTAAGTTGTCGGTTCGAAGGGGTTCTTTATTTATATAATACTTTTATTATTTTTAAATACTTCGAGCAATGATCTATCTTTCCTTACCTACAGTTTAAATTGTTTAATCAGCTGTCATGTTCACATCAAAGTTAATAAAAGAATATTAATAAAACAAATGTCAAATTTCATAAAACAAACGTCTTAATATATTAATAACGTTCTTTGTTGTATTATAAAATGTTCTTTGTTTTAATATTTCACATATTACGGAT
Source organism: Celastrina argiolus (assembly GCA_905187575.2). Lineage (NCBI taxonomy): Eukaryota > Metazoa > Arthropoda > Insecta > Lepidoptera > Lycaenidae > Celastrina > Celastrina argiolus. The sequence continues at coordinate 5,061,713 of LR994579.1, read as the reverse complement.
TGCGTGCTAATGTTTTATTATTTATGACAAAGACTTTTAATACTTTAGAATGATTTAGATCCGACGTTATTTTATTTAATTCGTTTATGAAAGTATACATTACTGGATTAACATATTTGGAATTGCCAATAAACTCGATATTAAATTTGGACCTAAAACGTTTAGTTATTATTTCCTTGCATAATATTTTGTATCAAATTTTTTAATGAAATTGAATAGCTTTTTACTATTTTATGAAACAGACCCGATGGTGTTTATGGAAGTATCGTGACTAACTTAATTACATCGCTTTTACGTTCACGTAAATAAGTAGGTCAGTAATGATTTATTTTAGGGTCTTCTCGTATAAGCTGGTTTAAAATAATTACTGTATTTAATTATTAATTAGTCCCCTTATTAGTTTTGAATTTAAGAGAGCCTCGTGTAAGGTTTTCTCCAAGATTTCTGTCCACTGCTATCAGGATCATTGCACGATGTTAGAATGTACAAAATAGTCTCATTTATCTACTTTGGTGCTATTAGCAAGACTTAAAATTATTTTAATGTACTTAACGTATTTTATCGTGAACTTGTAATCCGTCTCGCTTTTTTCAAGCAACGTTCAGAGCATTTTCTAAGAAATCTGAATACTATCTTTCTCATGTAGATTAAGGAAATTTTGAAATGTATTCACTACTAATCCGATTGTCAATTTAAACAACTGTCGTACAGTTTACCTGTTTTTCAAAATCTGTCTAAATCTTTATATCTGCTTGTATAATGTTAATATTTCTTTGTTCATTTTTCGGTTTATCTGTTGAAGATTATCATGGATCTTTTTTACTTTTAACAAAATTATAATATGCATAGTCTGCATATTTAATTGAGTCCCCTATCGGTGTCCTATTAGATCTTGCTTTCACTGACCTGAAGGTGTTTTCCAGCTCGCAGGACTAAACCTCAAAGTCTATGAGCTTAATTCCCTCCAATCTCTTGTCTATTGAATCTTGTAATTATCTTCACCGATGACCATGCCCTCTTGGATAGAATTTAGACTGGTATTCCCAAAAGCGAAACGGATATACACTACAGTTTTATGTACTTAATTTAATAGTTAACGTTTCAGCTACCTCTTGAAATTTTCTAAAGGTATTTTTATACAAATTTTAGCGTTAACAACATCACTAAAGCGGTTTGTCTGTTTCCTAAAAATTGCAATCAGAATCCTGAAAATTCCTAAAAACAATTGTTGGTTATTAAAAAAACGATTATAAAATACTTAATAGCATGTAGGATATAACTGGTAGGTATGAATATATGTTGCATTTATATAATTTATATACACGAAGCGGCCATAGTAATTTTCTGGATTGTTTAAAATTAGTTGCAGGGGTGGAGGCATCGATTCGTTTACAGAAATTGTATATTTTGTTGTAAAAAAAATGTAATGTAATGTGCATAATGTATTTATAGGATGTATTATTTTGTATATCTGTATTGTAATGATTTGTGTATCGGTGTAATTGTATTTTAATTTGAAATTTGTGTTCTCATTTAAAATGGAATTGTCTCTGCCCCTTACCAACATAAGGGACGAATAAAATTGTTATTGGTAAGAATGAATTGTAAAAATAGTGGCTGGTTAGCGAGTCCTGAAATTAAAGTAATTGTACCTACTAAGTAATTCGCTAAGAGTTGTAAATATGTTGTTAATTAAGAGTAGACCCTGTAGGTATTTATTTTTACGATTTCGGACCTTTGTTGAAATCCAAAGTTTTTAATTTATTTTTCGACCAATAAATGTTGGAGAGAAATATTTATGCTTTTATTTTTTTACTCTTTATTTTCTCATCGTCAAATATATTAAAGTTTTATTTGATTTGAATTAACACACACGATAGTCATAGCCCCCAATTTATTTAAAAACTTAAAATATATTTTTTAAATGCGGTACAGTACAAAGACAAGTAACATTTATTTAAACTACTCATACACTTTAATGAATTCAGAGTCCCTCGTATATTTGAGGTTCAACAGTAGGACAAGCGCGCTTATTGTTACCGTCAGTATTTAAATCATTTCCCACCCACCCAACTACAATGTCTTATTACACAGTCAGGTAATTGTGTTTTATTCTAATTTTATTCCCTTTACTCAACTGCCAAAGTCTAGTTATGCTTTCAATTTAAAGGCTTTCACTGCAATGCTGTGTTTAAATACTTATAATGTAGAGACTGAATTTATGATTAAATATCTACTATATTTTTGAAACTTCACTTTCTCATACATAATTATTTAAAATTAATATTTGTTTTTAAGTTAATGGTTACCAATATTATAATATAAGAAACAATTTTGCCTAACTCAGTATAAACATTAGTTCGTTAAATAAAATAGAAAAACAATAATTTTCGTCAACTTTATTGGATTATATGACGGCACTTATTTTGTAATTGGATCTTGTCTATTTCCAAATGACAGCTAGCGTCGGCCATGTTGTTCCGGGTAACTTTAAACTCTAGCCACACCCCATTCTTCCCTCATGGCGCTCGCTGGCGACATCTGTTGGTTGGCGCGAAAACTATGAGTATCTCTCACCTGCAACGCAAAAAAATACATTTTTTCCGCAACTTTCATGAGTCAAAGATTATCTTATTGTTACATTTTATTCTTTTTTCGATACAATATGTCACAAATACTTATTTAAGAGGCAAATTTAAATTGAATGGAAACAACAATTTGTTAATATTTATCAGTTAGATCCAAAAGATGGACCGGACCATACATAAAAATAACATACTAATTATGTCTGCCTACTGTATTTAATTATACAATGCATATTAGTGTGCATACCGTAGTTTGTGTTGTTGTTATTTTCATTAGCTCATTTTATACATTTATATTCTATTTATATTTTGGCCAATATTCACTATAAAATTTTGATAGTGTAAAATTTTACAATTCTCTCACAATTCTCGTGTGCCTTTGTTTTATTTAGTTTATCGTTTGCGACAATATTTTTAAATCTAGGTAGGTATTCAATTTAGGTAGAGCCTGTTTGATAGATGATATTGGAAGGTAAGGTGATTCATGTGCAGTTAAAATCGTTAAGGATAAGGACCCAGGATACACCTGTCCTCACGCTGGTAATAAATTTCATCAAATTGGAGTTTGGGAGCCGTTTGCCGTCTCCTGTCTCAAATACTATGGAAATAACTGAACCTTATACGGCTTTGTATATTAATTAATTTATTTCTTAATTTTTATTATTTACATGGAACACTTACAGCTATTATAACTTTATAGTAATAATTCTACCTATAGTATCCAGTCAGCCAATTACAAGTTTTCACTTAGTAGGTTATAAAAGAAACAAAATATATATTTGTATTGAATATCGTTCTCTACATTCTATCGACTCTTCTCCAGAGCTTAACCGATTTAGGTAGGTATTTTTTTAATTATAAAGTAAAAAAAGGATTGAGGTATTTTTCATTTTTTATCCTAAAATGTACTCCAATTTGTTTCCTTGACACACAGCCAAAAATCTTGCAATATTTTTTAGTTTTTTTAACGTTCTCTTTAATAGTTTATTTATGAAAAAAAAGGAATAAATAGGAACGAATAGTATATGTATAATATAATATCTATGTAGATATTCAGGAAAAAATTGTTACTCTAGCGGCATTATCCAGGGAGGGAACAGGGATCGCGTAAACCCCTGTTTCGTTGTATTTTTGAAGTGCCAACGCGGGAATCGAACCTATGACTTGTGGAGTCGAAAGCTCTAAACCTCGTGGTGATAAATATGTAGGTATAAGAAAATAAAGATAAATATATGAGTAATTTAATTTACTAGATGTAGCGCGCGACTCGTCCGCGCAACAGAAGATGCTGCAGGAACCATATACTTTGCAGCAATAAAAAGTAGCCTATATTATTCCCCGTGGTCTACTCTATATCTGTACCAAATTTCATCAGAATCGGTTAAGTAGTTTCAAAGCACATTCAATGCAATATTTTCTGTTTATTATATTAGTGTAGATACAATTAAGTAGAGAAAGTTCATCCAATAAACCAGAAATAGAACACCATTTTAGAATTACAGGTATAAACAATCACATGGACTCATGGGAAACTTCTCTGACTCATTGGTTTGGGTACAATTAACTGGCGGGTGGAGCGTCTAGCGTGGCTTATTACCCTACAGTATAGTCGTCCAACGGGTTTAGACGAGTTGCGCAAACTGCATGGGTATTGGGCTTAGTGTTGCCACCTTGTAGAAAACTTATTCATTCGTTTTTTTTAGAAAAATCCCCAGATTTAGGAATATTTTATAGTCAAAAAATCTATAGAATTCACTAAATGATTTAGCATGAATAACAAGCAAAATATTTTTTTTTATTGAAAAAACAATGAATAAAACTAAAAATCAACTTCAAATACTTCTGTTATTATCTCTTCTTCGTCTTGATCGATTATTACTACAGATATAGACGGCTGAGATGTATGGCTTTTGTTAGATTTTTTTGATTTAAAAGAGTAGGTATTTAGAATTGCTTCCAATAGCAGTATTATCATCGGCCACAAAATAATTTTTCAGTGATTTTTTTTTAGAAAATACCTGTCTTCCTACAAAACTAAATTTAGTGAAAAAATCACTAAGTTGGCAACACTATTTGGGTTGGCTTAGCTTTAGGATTCATCGTATGGAATGAGCTTGAAACGGCGGATTGGAATTTACAAATGCTCATTTTAAGGCGCTTATGACACTAATGTTATAGGGCCTTTGCCAATTGAAGAATATGAATCGATGAAGGTGATATGTCGCAATAAATGTACCCAGAAAATTGAGTTTAAACAGTCACCTTAACATTTTAGGATGTGTAGTAACGTACTAAATACATTGATTCTATACGACGTATTCTAAAATGTTTAAATGACAGTTTGAACTCAATTTTCTTAAAATCATATTTTTTCTGCATATCACCTTCATCTATTCATGTCTTCATTTGTTTGTGAGAGTGTATTTTTGTCACGCGCGTGGCTGGACCGATTTGTTTTTGTTAGCAAGCTGGATTAACACTTTATCACAAAAATACGTGGCTGGTGGAGCTGCGGGAAGGCTTTGTCAAATTACTCACAAAATCAATATATTTTTGGAGAGTCTCGGAATAGGTTCTTCAAAAAGTAATTTTGTGACAACAGATTTCGTTGAATTCTCTATTGTCTACTTCACTTACCTGACTTTTTTATTTACAATAGTTTTTACTTAGGTATATTACTTTAAATTCTCTAGTTCTTAGATTTTGCAGTTTATGTGATGGAGTTCGTAAACAATTAGATATATAAAATAATAGTTAAACATGTATGTCTCTAGATGAACAGAGGTAATTGCCATAATTGGACGAAAAGAGTCTCATAGTAGCCAAACGGATAAACAGATTTTGATGTAGTTTTCTTTGTTTGATAACTGACGTGATTAAATTTGTGTATTAATTTAATAAAAATAAAAATTTAAAATATGTGTATACTATGAAATAATATGTATTGAATAAAGATAGTATTATTATTAAGTATAGTTTAGAAGTATTAAATATATTTCCGTTGTCTGGTACCTGTAACACAAGTTCTTTGGAGTAGCACAGGGCTAGTTTGACGTGGTGTGAATGCGACTTAGGGTGCCCAGTGCCCACGGCATACTTTTTGTGACCGATTTTTGATATATGAAAAATAAACATGCTGATAGTGGAACGCACGTGTCATACAAAAATTATATAAAGTAGAGGAACAATATGTCCGGTATCGGTTCTACAATCGGTCCTACAAAAAGTAGGACTCACCGACCTTTAGCGGTAACCGTCCGATCACTTATAAATCGGCTTCGGCAGTTTGCACATTCTTCGCTCATGATGGTCGACATACAAACACGATTTTTGTGAAGATGTTATCGCTTCCTATACAAAGTTTAGGAGCGAAGCGAATACGGATCACTCTTACGTTTTTATTTTTCACACTATCCGATCCGATATCGGGGCATGTTAAATGTATGAATTTAGATAATTGTCGGCTTAAATAGACGAATTTTAACCCTGTTACTAATTTATTTATTATTAGAAAACCAACATCTTTACAATGTTATATAGGTACATAGCACCGGTATAGCAAAAATAGAAGCCAATGACAGGTTTTCACGATTAGTAAAGGAAAAGTACAAATGTGCAAACTTGACACTTGATGTTCTAATAAAAAAATTGTCACTGTGTAAATTGCTATGTGTTGTCCTGGTCTGACAAGTGACTATTCTATATTATAAGACAAGGAAAAAACATAATACAGAGTGTAAATATTTGTATTAGAACGGGGGTAAACGGTTTGTTTGCCTCGATATCGGCCGATACCGATATCTGATCGAATGATATAAACACTGGAACAGGAAGTTTTCGTAGATTTAATTTTTATGTGGGTTAAATTCAAATTAGATGATTAGCATTATAAAGTAATTAAGTCGACGTTAGGTCAAAGTAGAACTTACTTAAACATACTTATAGCAATCATTACCATTTATTTCCCTGTACCTTGCGCCAACAGCAATAACCCAGAGTTAGTTATTTAATGTTTCATTTTAAAATAGTATAGATATAGCAATCATTACCATTTATTTCCTCATACCTTGCGCCAGTAGCAATAACCCAGAGTGAGTTATTTAATGTTTCATTTTAAAATAGTATAGATTAGATGTAAATCTAAATTCTAAGGAGACATTTATGACAGGTAAGAACCGGCTGTCTAACACTATAACCCAGAGTTATTTGGCGCAAGTGGCTCTGAGTAACGTCTTCGGCAGTACAAGGCTGCTTATATAGCATATAAGATTTAATTTTATTACTTATCAAAATCGGATGAGTCGTTACCTACTTTAGGCGCTACAGTAGATAAAAATACATGCAAATAAAGACTGCTAAAATCATTAACCTTCTTTTAACTTCACCGTAGGTGGGTAAGGTCTACGGGCTTACTCCCGACACAATCGAGAACCGAATCCGTTCGATATCAGTGGTTTTTCGTACTTTATTTGGTGAATTACTTTGAAACTAATCAGGATAAAGAAAAGTGTTAGATCGTAACTTTTTGTACTCCCGACCATATCAATCGACTGAGAATCAAAATAAACAAATGTCAATTTATTAGGAAGTACGCGGCATGATCGTATCTGAATCAAAATCAAAATTCGAGAGTAAGGCCCGTGGTGGGGCGCAACAACTTACAATGGAAAAACGAATATAGAGGCACCATGATAGCAAAAGTTCGAGAGCGAGCAAAGTTGTACGAGTATCCATCTATTTTATGATAAAAAAATCAAATCTTGTAAAAACGCTTCTGGCTATAGAGGGCCCACCTGCGTACCCCCTGGCTGCGCTGATGTGCTGCAGGCTTCCTCAGACACAATCAGAATCAAATCAGTTTGATCTTTAGGTGTTTTTTTGGTGTATTATGTACTTTGAAACTAACCAGGATAAAGAAGATCTTTAAATAGTAACTCTTTGTACTCCCGACCCCATATCAATCGACTGAAAATCAAAATAAACAACGTTTGTTCGGGTGTACGCGGTACTATCGAATCGGAATCAAAATCGAATCAGTTTCTGGTTATTGACTGTAAATATTTTCGATTCTTTTCCTATTCAATAGCTGGTAGCGCAAAGTTGGGTTTTAGGCCTCAGCCCCGAATTTTGCGGGCAGCGGGGCGGGAGCGGCGGCGCGGCGGCGCGGGAGTGGCAGGATCTTTTGCTGGTAATCAAATGGACCGGTTCTCGAAAACAGCGGCGCGGGAGTGGGTAACTAGTACCGCACACGCGCCGCCGCCGCTCCCGCCCCGCTGCCCGCAAAATTCGAGGCTGAGGCCTTAGCGGGATTCAAACCATCGTATTCCGCGTTTCCTGTGTACTTATACTCGATCTCTAGCGTGAGAGCTGACCACTGAGCTACATACAAAACGTGTGTAAAAAGACACTATAACTTTTGTATATGATTTCACTTCCTTTTCTCATTCTTAAATATTTTTTTTATAAGAAATTAAAAAAAAGTTTATTTTTGCTTTTTCGTTATTTTTTCGAAATTATAAAAAAAAAATTACAAATACATTTCCAAAATGAGAAAAGTATAATCGTATCTCAAAGTTATAGTGACTGTTCTTTTGACACACTGTATATTTTGATGATGACGGCATGTTCACTGTACCGCCATGGATTTATAGGTTATGTTGTGTCATTACAATTGCTAATTCCACTCATACGTTTCCGAGGGCGATAAAAAATTTCCGCCTCGTAACTTTTATTGACTACAAACTTGGTCGGACCGCGAATTTCAATCCTAACTCGAGTATGCCACGTAAGATGTAGGAATATTTTTGTTTGTGACAACAGACGAGCTAATAGATTGCCTGATATGTGGTTCACTGGGATCAATGAGCCTAGTGCGAGTTGTCACTACTCACCGTGACGAAGTTAGCTACAAAAGGCATGGAATTAGTTACCATAGTTTGGCACTAGGGGCGCTGTTTCGATGCCATACAAATTGTTGTTAACTTTCTCACCGTAAGCAGTGACAAAAACTTGCACTTGGCTCACAGTATTCGGAAGCGCGTACCAGCACAGATTATTTTCGCGTGGTTTTTGAACCACGCAACGAAAGTCCCCAAATGTGAATAATTTTCCCCGTTTTTGCAACATTTCTCATTGACTCCTCGCTCCTATTAGTTGCAGTGTAAAGCTATTTAGCCTAAAGCCTTCCTCTATAAATGGACTATCCAACAAAAAAAGAATTTTCCAAATCGAACCAGTAGTTCCTGAGACTAGCGCGTTTAAACAAACAAACGAACAAACTCTTCCGCTTTACAATATTAGTATAGATTTATGTACGGTGGGGTTGCCACACGTATTTATATTTTGGTGTATTATAATATACCTATGTAAACGAAAGTCATGAATAACAGAATAAAATAAATAAAATTACAGAAAAAATTTAATATGCCGACATATACATGTACCTCGGAAAACAGATATCATTTGACATACTACGAAGACGAAGAAGAATATAGCCTGGAAGAAATGATGGTCCACAAGAAATGTTAACTGGACCACTGAATAACTTAAAAAACAGCCCCGTAATATAAACGATATTAAAAAAAGAACTACCCAAATCGGATCATTAACCTCAGAGTTATCGGTGTAGAGTGTAGATACATACACGCTGAATTGAGAACCTCCTCCTTTTTTGGAAGTCGGTTAAAACATAACCGTGTTTCACCAAGCAATGTTAAAGTTGACGCCATGTTAAAATACCATGCCATCTCATTCATTGACAGGAAATACGAGAGGGATAACATGATATTTAACATGGCGTTAACTTTAACATTGCTTGGTACAACACCTTAATACAACATTGTACAGGGAAATAAAAATGCTCGAATATAATCTGCAAACGTGTTTTCCACGCAAATATTCAATTTTTAAGTTTTGTTAATCGATAAACCATGTTTTATTATATTTGATTGTTTTTGACACTCATCTCTTATGTTATTAACATATTGATGTTTTTATTATATTGATAGTTTGTATAGTAATGTATAAAATGTATTTTGTAAAGGTGAAGGCCCTATTACATCCGTATATTATTAGAATAAAGCATATTTAAAAAGTTGTAACCCAGAATTGTCAAGTAAATAGAGAACTGAAAATCATAGATAAGAACACCCGTGATATTGAAGCCTTTCGAAGAAACAAAATTAGTTCAAAATCGGTTTAATCATTTAGGAGCCATGGACAGACACACGTCAAAGGCCTGTTCTCCTCGGGGTTAAAATCATAATATAAGATACCTACTTAAAAAACCCTCAGAATTTTTAAATGCAGTTGAGCAGGCTTGAACAGAAAAACGAAGAATGGATTTATATACACTTTTCCACTTTATTATGACGTGTCAGGTATCACCTGATGATGATTAAATGGAAACCGGTCGTGTTATTTTTAACTGACTTCCAAAAAAGGAGGAGGTTCTCAATTGAGCCTATTTTTTTTAATGTTTCAAGACCGATTAAGTACTCTGAGTGTTTCACCAAGCGATGTTAAAGTTAACGCCATGTTAAAATACCATGCATTCTCATTCATTGACAGGAAATACGACAGGGATAACATGATATTTAACGAAGGATTAACTTTAACATTGCTTCGTGAAACACGTCCATGCAAAACGATCCAATTTGCGTGATTTTTTTTATTCAACGCAGAATAGCTGTCATTTGGTCCTCCAATACATAATTTGGCCGTGCAGTTTTTATTTTATGAATATTTTTCAGCAATTTCCAGAGATGTACCAGGTATGTACGAACATTTTTAACATGGATGATATGTCATGTAGATCCAGTACAGGTAATTTAGAAGCTTTTCACTTTCGCATTTATAATCGACTCTCAACACAAAAAGCAGGTCGAAATTATAAATATGAAGTGTGTGGTGTCTGTCAGTCTGTATGTAGCATCGTAGCTACCAAATAGATCCTACTATAGTTTACTTTGACTTAGAGACACTAAAAAGTAAAAAAGAAACTAGGTACTTTTAAAAAAACCGACTTCAACAACTAAAAAGTATAAAAGAATATATATTTTTAATGTAGTTACAATTAAATGTTCTTTATGTTGTAAAAGTCGGTTTTTTAAACGTAGTTTCTTTTCGTAAAAAAATATTAGAATTGTGAGAAGTTGTGTGTTAAATTACTGTGTGTGTGTCTGAGTTTGTCGGCTACCAAAATGTTTAAAATCCATGTAACTACCGATTAGGATGTAAATATTATGATATATAACCAACCTAATGAGCAAAAGTAAAGTTTTGTTCAACGTGGCCAAATACTAATCAAAAACACAATCTTATCAGAAGATTGCCTAAACTTAACACTTTTACGTGGCCATATTAATAATAGTGGTCTATTTGGACATGACTATTAATTATTTTAATAAATACTCACTAGACACGTTATAATAAATAGGAATCAATTAATTACCATATTAATGTGTTCGAATTCATATTAATATGATACTTTATTAATTCACCTGCCAGTTGTGAAACATCATTTGAATATGGGTCAATGTTGTCACCATCAAACATTATTCACTTTACTTATAAAGAACATTAAATCCCGGTTTCACGAACGCTATTCAAATGTACGATCAACTAACATGGCATTCAAGTTAACAACCCATATTGAACACGGATTGATAGAACATTACGAATATCCTCTGATAATGTTAATAATTATCCTCTAAAAAATCCTTTATAGAAAGGAAGGGACAGATGTTTAATAATCACGCTCGTACTTGCAAGGCTGTTTAAAATTCAGATAAGATTAATTCACCAAAGACACCGATTAGTTCATATACGATTTGAATCAATGATAACTGAGGAATTACCAAGTGCGAGCGTGATGAAATTATAAATATCTGTCCCTTCTTTTCTCTCTGATAAATGTTCCACCAATCAGCGTTCAATATGGGTTAATTTGAAAGTACCAGAAACCGGGGGAATTAACCACCAACATTATCAACCAGTAAGCGAGATCCATCATCACAGATTACGTTATATAAGGCCACTCTTGATCATGTCAGCTTTAGAACAAAAAACCGTTTATTAAAATTGGTTCAAGTCTGTTTAGGAGCTGCGATGCCACGAGTCTCTCCGTGGCATCCCAGCTCCTAAACAGATAACACCACGATAAGAAAATACTTATAACTTATAACACCACGTTTCAACATGGTTCAGCCTCGATAGACCAATTGTAGTGAGTATTACTATAGTACGTCCGAGATAAATTTAACTCAAACGTAAACAAAGCCGTCTATGACACAACCATAGACTAATCAGCGATGCCAATTGGCCAATATTAACGCAATGATTATTGTAGACTACATGAATCTATAAAAACACTATGTTCTACAGTCGACAAATCTTTACATTTATACTGTAAAGATTTTATATTTGATGTTTAAATATGTTAATTATTGTTCAATTGTTATAAAATGTATTGAATATTGAAGTATGATCCTTTAATATTCCGGTGAAAGTGTTCACAATAAGTGAATAACTGAAATTTTCGATGTTTTCGGTTTGTTTACCTTTAGGTTAAATTTATCAGGGACGAACTATACAAGACATTGGCATTTATTTCTTAAACTGTATCTGACGTCGGCCCAGTTTCTACATCACCGTAAAACTATTGTCAAATCAATTACGCCAAGAGTGGCAATTGATTTCCCGCATAACAATCCAGTTTTTACAATGTTTCCCAATATCGCCGTGATTATTAATAGAAAGTATGAAAATTGCAAAACATTTTGTACCTTTTGGTCCCAGAATACACTTTAGTGAAATCAATTTCAGAGATTTTTGCCGCATGAACTGCTTATATTAAGTTTAGACAGAAAAATTAACCTAATATAATATTGTAATGCGCCGCTCGTTTACATCACAGCTGATTTTAAAATGTTAAAAGTTGGCTGAATCGACGGCGACCTGGATTGGTCTCCTCGAAGCTGAAGATCGGCAGGCTTACTCCCGACACAATCAATAATCGAATCACTTCGATCTCAACGGCAATTTTCTGTTCCCCTCATATCAATCGACTCTAAGAGAATCAAAATAAATAAACGTCAATTAATTCAGGAGTACGCGGCACGATCGAATCTGGAGAGTAAAGTACCAGTAATTTATCTATACCGATAGCACAAAATAATGCCTATAGCTTCTTTTTTAACAGTAACATGGCCCACCACATATTCCCACCACAGCAACTCCTCTGTAGCCAGGATCGACAGTGGAAACCAACCTCAAAAACCCTTTGATGATCTCAGGGATGCCCGAGGGATATGCTATATCTGTCTTGGGACCCGCAACGAAATTAATCAGAAGAATGAAGGAGGAGAAGTGTTCCAGTTTCCCTCCCCAAGCTGGTCCGATTTGAAAAAATATTTTTTGTTGGATAGTCCATTTATAGAGGAAGGCTTTAGGCTATATAACATTACGCTGCCAATAGGAGCGAAGCGTCAGTGAGAAATGTTGCAAAAACGGGGAGAATTATTCACATTTGGGGACTTCCTTTACGTGCGCTGCATAAACGGTATAAATCACTCAAAAACTTCGCGAACGAAGTCGCGGGCACAGCCATAGCTAATAATAGTTTATTTAAATGGACATGTTGGGTACCTACTTGATTTGTTCCTATCAGTAGGTATGAATCTGTAGGGGAAATCACGAAGTCATTAGAATGTATACCTGAGTCATATTCACCATTGCATCATGTCTCTGAGTTCCGACTCATGAGTCATGTGAACTATGAACCCATCAGCTATGCTGTCAATATTACAATTAATAGCATGGGTATAATTATAATGATGAATAGTTAACCGGCCACACTTAGCCGTTCTGCAGAGTCATTATAATGATCCCCAGATATAATGTTTTTGAGTAACTTAAACCGTTTATGCAGCGCACGCAACGAAACTCCCTAAATGTGAATATTTTTCCCCGTTTTTGCAACATTTCTCACTGACGCTTCGCTTCTATTGGTCGCAGCGTAATGTTATATAGCCTGAAGCCTTCCTCTATAAATTGACTATCCAACAAAAAAATAATTTTTGAAATCGGACCAGTAGTTCCTGAGATTAGCGCGTTTAAACAAACTAACTCTTCCGCTTTATAATATTAGTATAGATTAACTTCAGGCTACGACATTTTGTAGTACCTATAATCGGAACGACTTTCTCTCCATATTATTTTTGATTGACCATTGGTAGGACGTGTGATGCACTATTGCAATTAGTAGGTATGTATTTTTTGCCTACAAAAAGTCGCTCACCGATTAAATTATCGCTTGTAGGTACGCAGTAGGCTCTGAGCTTTTACAATACATCACTTCACATCATCACTAAAGAATAATAATCGTAAAAATATAAAAGTTGATATACAAGTTATTGTATATCAACTTGTATATCAATTATCAACAGTAACAACTGTTTGAAATGTTTACTGTTCGGACTTCGGAGGTTCAGGGGCTGTAATGATATTTCACAATACCAGCCTGGTTCCAGGCAATTCAATAGTACGGTCTTAAACTGCCTTGTTATTTTTCATATTACAGCGACATGTTATACAAAATGGATCCAACCTAGTTTGGTTGTCTGAAAGTGACATTCGGAAGCAAGTCCAGTGTCAAGTGTCCGCTAACTAGCTGTCATCATGCAGTTATTATGAGATCGTAATACGAAAATTCCAGGCAGCCATGTTGTATGGCGTAAACTGGCTGGAATTAAGAGCTTGTAATAGACCCCCTGGTGTCCTGAAATACAGGCCACGCCTAGTTTAGGCACCAGTCTCCCACAAACTCCATGTAAACTGTGTGGTGATTGTCCAAAATATTGTACTGTAATAGATTGGAAAGTAGAATCCATGAGTGTTAGGTCAACTGTCAAGGTTGACAACTCAACAGTCGTGTTTGATTTTAAACTCTATATCATTAGTGTAGAGTTCTATTTTAGCAGACAAAATTTTCTTCGGACTGGGAGATTCAGATTAGTCAGTAATATTATACAAATAAAATATAATATGAATAAAATAATTAATAAACATGACGGTTTAGCTGCTGTTCTTTACGTACACTCTGTTAGACAATAACTATTTTTATTGTTCTTAATAATAAAAAGTTAAAGTTTTAATTGATGAATACATAATGTTAATTATTACATAGATACATTTTTCACAAAAAGCTTTTAACAATTATGAACACGTATTATATTATTATGTTAATTTAAATAATTACTCATTATTTATATTACGTGGGAGACTTTTTGTTTTAATAAATTACACGTGTAATTTTTTTACACATATTTAACACATACTTTAGCTTATATACTTTTAGCACTAATTATATATAACTTTAAATAGGCAATATCATAATTAAATAAAATTGAATTTTAAGTTATCCGTGGCTCTTTTCCGTGAAATAAGTCCCCTAGAGGTCCTCAGAGGTCCCCTAGAGGTGCCCTAGAAGTGCCCCACGCAATACTGTTCGCGCAACGGTATGTTAAATAAACTATCGGCTATCCTGTATGATCCCCAAAGTAAGTAAAAGCTAATATTTACTGGGGACGGTTTTTGTTTTCGTCTTATTTCTACAAATATAATAATGTTATTCAATATAATTGTTTAGATAAGATTTAATAAAAAAAAAAAATATCTATGGACGCGTCACACTTCAATCGGGTCCCGTGTAAGTATGCGAATAACTTGTGTTACAGGTACCAGATAACGGAAAACATAATACATATTCAATAATTTTAAACACGTATATTTTAGATTTTTATTATATTACACAAAAATTTAATACACATCCATGACCAAGGAACATTGAACACTTTTTGTTCCCTCGGCGGGAATCAAACCCGCGACCTCCAGGATGAGCGGCAACGCGCTCAACCACTGCGCTACAGAGGTCTTCAAGTTCCACCAATTACCTTTGTTATGATATAGGTACTATGATTTTTGGAAGTTGGTTAAAAAGAGTCTAGCTACCTTTTATAGCTTCGTCAAACATTATTACTCCTGCGTAGATGACCTTCCACAAAACTGGCTAATCGAAATAGCCATGAGAGCTATCAGAGAAGTCAGGTGATGATGATGAAATGGAAATGAACTTGGGACCGTGTCGGCCGTGTAGAATGCCGAGTGGATGTTTGTCATTCATTAGTGCACGTCGCCGTCCAATATTTGCAGACCATTTGTTAGCCCTTGAGGCATTTAGTGACAAATTATTGTTTTTTCTTCATCGTCATTAACATGCACGACCTCCGTAGGGCAGTGGTTGATGCTCGAGCGGGAGGTCGCAGGTTCGAATCCCGCCGAAGGAACAAAAAGTTTTTTTTCTGTGTTCCTCGGATGTGTATTAAATTTGTGTATTAATATAGTCAAAATCTTAAATATATTCATAGTATAAAAAGTATTAAATACTAGCTGACCCTTGCCCACTTCTTGAGCATAAAAACAGTTTATGATGAAATTCAACTAAAAAAAACAACCCCTAACTCGGGAACGCGGAACCCGCAACGCAGGAACCCGGAACCCGCAACGCGGGAACGCGGAAACCGCAACGCGGGAACGCGGAACCCGCAACGCGGGAACGCGGAACCCGCAACGCGAGAACACGGAATCCGCACCATGGGAACCCGAAACCCGCAACGCGGAACCCACTACGCGGGAACCCGGAACCCACAACGCGGGGACCCGGAACCCGCAACGCGGGAACCCGGAACCCGCAACGCGGGAACGCGGAACCCGCAACGCGGGAACCCGGGACCCGAAGCATGGGAACCCAAAACCCGCAACGCGGGAACCCGGAACCCGCAACGCGGGAACCAGGAACCCGCAACGCGGAAACCCGGAACCCGCAACGTGGGAACCCGGAACCCGCAACGCGGGAATCCGGAACCCGCAACGCGGGAACCCAGAACCCGCAACGCGGGAACCCGGAACCCGCAACGCTTCCCGCGTTGCGGGTTCCGGGTTCTTAGCCCTTGAGGCATTTAGTGACAAATTATTGTTTTTTCTTCATCGTCATTAACATGCACGACCTCCGTAGGGCAGTGGTTGATGCTCGAGCGGGAGGTCGCAGGTTCGAATCCCGCCGAAGGAACAAAAAGTTTTATTTCTGTGTTCCTCGGATGTGTATTAAATTTGTGTATTAATATAGTCAAAATCTTAAATATATTCATAGTATAAAAAGTATTAAATACTAGCTGACCCTTGCCCACTTCTTGAGCATAAAAACAGTTTATGATGAAATTCAACTAAAAAAAACAACCCCTAACTCGGGAACGCGGAACCCGCAACGCAGGAACCCGGAACCCGCAACGCGGGAACGCGGAAACCGCAACGCGGGAACGCGGAACCCGCAACGCGGGAACGCGGAACCCGCAACGCGAGAACACGGAATCCGCACCATGGGAACCCGAAACCCGCAACGCGGAACCCACTACGCGGGAACCCGGAACCCACAACGCGGGGACCCGGAACCCGCAACGCGGGAACCCGGAACCCGCAACGCGGGAACCCGGAACCCGCAACGCGGGAACCCGGAACCCGCAACGCGGGAACCCGGAACCCGCAACGCGGGAACCCGGAACCCGCAACGCGGGAACCCGGAACCCGCAACGCGGGAACGCGGAACCCGCAACGTGGAACCCGCAGCATGGGAACCCGAAACCCGCAACGCGGGAACGCGGAACCCGCAACGCGGAACCCGCAACGCGGGAACCCGGAACCCGCAACGCGGAACCCGCAGCATGGGAACCCGAAACCCGCAACGTGAAACCCGGAACTTGCAACACGGGAACCCTGAACCCGCGACGCGGAACCCGGAACCCGCAACACGGGAACCCTGAACCCGCGACGCGGAACCCGGAACCCGCAACACGGGAACCCGGAACCCGCAACGCGGAACCCACAACGCCAAACCCTTAACCCAAAACGTTGCTGGTTCTGCGCTGTCAAATGGAATAAATAGTATCCTATGTCCGTCTACTGGCTCTAAGTTACTTCCTCACCAATTTTCAACCATATCGATAAAGCCGTTCTTGAGTTATAAATAATTTAACTAACACGACTTACTTTAATACAAATAGCTGATGAATAGATGGAACTAACATAAGCTAACGCCCGGTGAATGCTCCCGTCACAGTCGGTCCAGCCGATTCGGTGATCATTAGTTAGATAACGATGATGATGATGAAAAGAAGCCTAAATTAATCCTTATAACTTTAGCTATCTACCAGTGAAAGTCTCGTTAAAATCGGTCCAGCCGTTCCAGAGATTAGCCGGAGCAAAGAGACACGCTAACAGACAGACAGACATTTTTTTTAAATTGCATTTTCGTTTTCAGTAGCAAGAAAAAAAAAGACAGTACAGACAGACGTTAACTTCGCACAAAGACAAATGACGACAAAAGACATAGTGGCGTCTTATCATGACGTTTTCGATTTTTTTTAATTGTTCGTGAATTATGACCATGGATCTAACTGCTTCGATCTGATTTTTAAATTAACATTTATAATATATTCTTATTACAACTTATAAGTTAAGTACTTTTTTTAAATAGGTATATTTATAGTTGTTAAAAGATTAATCGATTTTTTGAGTAAGTCTCCAGTGTTTAATAAGAAAAAGTGTTAACTGACGTAACATTATCACGACGTTTATTTCATTAAATCATAATTTGTATATTATATTTAAGATCGTTTATCAGTGAAAGCAAATCGTAAAAAAACTCATATTGGTTATGTTGACAATAAATATCTAATAATTATTAAATAAAGTTTAGTAAATTCTGCAGTTTTAACAAAAAGAAAATATTTATTTTATTATGTCGTCGTTACAACGTTACGTCGCTCATTTTTGATAAACTGTCAAATGTTACCTATTAAAATGACCCGACTATTTATTAGTGGTGGACAAATAGTTTAATGAATCCAAATAGTTTAAGTTTATGTTAAAACGTTATTTATAGCATTTCATAATTTTTATTTTCCATTTGTAAACAATGTCGTTACCATGACACCCGTGTCATATAAACTGGCAACGACGTGAATCGATTGAGCCCAGGTTCAAACCCCGCGTGACCATCACGTATTTTCTTCTTTTTTCTAATTTTCTGCTTATTTTTTTCAACATTTTCTTTCATAATAACCTTTTCGTGACAATAACGAACATACCGTAAAAAAATTGCGAAATTGGTCAAGCCGTTGTCGAAGCGCACATGACATAAGAAATTTTGGAGGTCGTTTTTTTACACTTTGGGCTACATTTTTGGGGTTTTAGTAAGGAACCCTACTTTTTTTAAACATATAATATAGCCTATGTTCAGCGCTAGGAATGTAGCTTTCCAACGGTGAAAGAATTTTTCATATTGGTTCAGTGGTTTCAGAGCCTATTCCATTCAAACAAACAAACAAACAAACAAACAAACGAACAATCAAACGTTACCTCTTTATAATATTAGTATAGATAGAAGATGTATATTTCCGTTGTCTGGTACCGCAACACAAGTTCTTAGGATACTCGAAGCACAGGGCTAGATTAGATAAAAAAAACGGCACGCCGCGCCGGTGAGGTGGTGTTAGCAGGGACAATTGACATCTACGTATTCGTAAATTATTCAAATGAGAATTGGGTTGTTGGATGTTCATATAAAATTTATTTAACTTTTGACGCATTACGCAGGAAATCAAAAATGTGAGCCAAATCTAAAATAAGCATGCTAAAATAGGATATATTACATAATATAGTTTTAAATCTAGCGTTTAAAAATTAAAGCGTAATGTCTATGTAGGGTTAATAACGTAATCGGTTGTTCCCTTATCGTTCGCACATTATCTATATACTTATAATAAAACTGTAGAGAGGTCAATTCTGTACATTGAATATTTTTTCAAAATACATATTGGAGGATGATTGGCGATCGATACTGATGCCAAAAATGCAATTAGTAAAATTTTTGTCTGTCTGTCTGTCTGTCTGTCTGTCTGTATGTGCGCGATAGGAACAAAAACTACTGAAGGGATTTTAACCAAACTTGGTACGATTGTAGCCCATATTCCTGGGCAGGTTATAGGCTATATAACATAACGCTACGATACATAGGAGCCGAGCAGTGACGATAAATTGGAAGCAAGTCGGAGGAATTTCGCGCGCGCGGGCTGCGGACGAACGGTTCATGCGGGGGGCGCGGGGGGATCGCTTACACAGTGACGCGAAGCAATAGAATGTGGCACTAAAGTAGATTAGAACTTGAAATAAGTACCTAACTAACAGATTTTTTTTTCTGAGAAGAGTGTTTCCACAGTGTCATGATAATATAAAAATTGTATTTTTGAACTTGCTTCACAAATTGAAATAAATTATCATTTATTGTATAAATCAACTTAATTAACTGTATTATTAAAAGAAAGCCTTTCGCGATAATCTAAAAAAACGGGCAATTAAGCGGTTTTTGGTAAACTATTTATACCATCATGGTATTAATCCTTATCATTTTTAATACGTTAGTTGGCAAGTATAATTAATAGTTTAGGAGATAATATAGCAAAATTAAAATCGTTACGCCGTGATTCGACCGCCGCATCGCGGCGCCGCGCGATACAGGCTGATGCGTGACGTCTTATATCCGAGTCGGGGTGTAGTGTAGGTATCAGATGCTGGTAGGTAGGAATTTTGGCGAAGGTCAACCAAAGGAACTCCACCCCACTGCTGGGTAAAAAATACTATTAAAATGTGCTAACAGGCAGTACCGGTAGTATGAATTTAACCACGCACAGCCGCTAACTGTGCCCCCAGTAATAATCGTGTAAGTACGGCGTATGGCGTATAGATGTCGCTTTGATTTGAAGATATTTGTTTATTTTTATTCTCTGTCGATTGATATGGTCTGGTGTACAAAAAGTTACGTTCTAACGGTTTTCTTTAACCTAATTAATTTCAAAGTAATCTACCAAATAAAACACCAAAAACCGTTAAGATCGAACTGATTCGATTCTCAGTTGTGCCTGCTGGATCCTCGGCGGGGCGTGCCGCTGCGCCCATGTCTAACCGAGAGTTCCGTTTTAAAGACCTTAGTAATTGCAATATAAGTTTAAATTTAATAATACTTCAAAACTTTAATGACAAAAACGGTAATAAGTTGAAAAAATTGAAAATATTTTTATGTTTTCGCAATTTATCCTATGTCGTTTAAATTTGATATGAAGCAACATTTTAATAGTGCATTAAGATGTTGCTTCATATCAAATTTCTATTCCCGGGAAGTACCCTTTAGGTTTTGGTTCCCTTTGGCGTGTCGAAAATTGCGAAAATTAGCGATATAAAGTATAAACGGCTGAATCTTTGGGTAGATGTGGCCAAGATGCCTGTTTCTTTTCACAGCCAGAAGGGACAGTAGAGCTGAGTTTTTAATATGATTTTTAGCTTGATACCTACACGTGTTAAAGTTTTGACACCCAGACAGACAGACGGACATCGAAGTTAAATACTTTACTAAATTAACGTGAAAAATTGTCTGGGTCTATACGGTGCATTCGAATAATATTATCCTAACTTCGAATACCTTTGCTGACTTCTACATATTGTTCGAAGGCCTACTTCTTTTGCCGAGCTCCGAAAGGATGGTAATATATTATTATTATACCCTGCATACCAAGAGGCTTGCCGGGTACGTGTCTTGCTGGATTGGGATCAACACTGGGATGCACTGGGAAGTACCTATTAGTGAAAGTTCTCAGCGGTTGCGCCAATAAACTAAAAATATATTTAAAAATACTAAAGTGCCCTAAATCACTTTTCCACGCGTACGAAGTCGCGGGCACAGCTAGTATTTAATAAGTACTTTAATATCCTCATTATTTTTAAAGGTACTTTAATTTACGTTTACATTATATAAGTTTACATTATAACATCAACTAAAAAATACATCCAAATGACCAATTGCATGAAAATTTATAGCCTATGCTTGACATTTGATATATTACGAATACGTAGTTGTTATTTGTTCTTGCTAGCTTCTCCCACCGAAATGTAGTTTGTAGTTTA
Source organism: Celastrina argiolus (assembly GCA_905187575.2). NCBI lineage: Eukaryota > Metazoa > Arthropoda > Insecta > Lepidoptera > Lycaenidae > Celastrina > Celastrina argiolus. Next base: position 5,040,057 of record LR994579.1, on the reverse strand, counting down.
AAATCTCCTAAAAATAATTTCCTTCGATTTTACTCGGGGTGTTATTACGAGTATATTGACTGCTTTTCATTCAAATCTGGTCAGTAGTTTAGGCGGTGGAACAAACATACATACATACAACCGAAACCATTACCCTTTTAACTTCGCCGTATTTGGACAAAGAACAAAACATTTCCCGCGAGTGTTTTACGAGTTTAAATTGTTACATTTTTGTCTCAGTCTAACTAAGGTTATAGTTGTGATAACATCAGAATGCGCATTACCTAGTTACTGAATGAGTCGTGCTTGAGAAAACTGAGCTGAGTAATTTCCGTGGAAGCGGTCAGTTTTCGTCGAAAGCTTATCTTTATCTGTTTATCTTTTCGTCGTGGACCAGAAAATGGCCTTTTTCGCGCGTGTTTCTCACAGGCGGCCGCTTTGGATGTGACTTTGAACAGATAACTAAATATTTGACAGGATATTGTATGCGGACATGCCTTGTGCGGTCGGGTGGATTCCGGTTATGGATGCTGTGGTGGATACTTAAAGGTTTAGATAATATAGGTGTGAAAATACTGTAGATTTACAAAAAGTAAAAAGTCGGCTTTCTGTATTAATGTCATAAGTAATTACTTCTAAAGTACAAAATAATGTGTAAAAAAATATAAGATAAAAAATGTACAGTACTACGTACCAGTGTATACGTGCCGTTTAATTTAAACCCAAACATAAATAAAATCCGTCTATGACACAACCATACGAGACTAGTTAGTGATGCGAATACAATAAAATGATTATTGTTGCGACTATGAATCCATCGACATATTCTACTCTAGGCATTGTCAAAATTGCGTATTATTATTATTGTTTAATTGCTATAAAATATAGTGGATGATTAAGTGATGAAAGCGTAATAGTAGAGTAAGCGATGAAAGTGTTGATGAGTAAGAATTTCGGTATTTTGGTTTGTTTACGTTAAGGTTAAATTTAAAAGGGACGTACAAGGGAAATATACGTAAAAGGGAAGTAGTGGCAGCATAAACTAGACATCTGCAAGTCCGAAAAGTAACGCAGCTGCGTTTTTGGTTGTTTATGTATATTAGATACTTATATTCTCGCAAATCATTACGGTTCATCATACGGTTATTAGTTAATATTAATATTATACGAGAAAGCTTTACCTACTTTACTTTACCGGATACACCAGGCAGAACTTCAAAAGTCAGCTGTAGATGGAAACACAGTGCATACTATTATAAATCATCGTGATATGTGACAAGCTATCACATTCATAAATGTTGCCTAATTATCAACATCAGGGCCCGGGGCTCTTTTATCAAGCAGGGCTCAAGGTGCCATCGCTATTATCACTTATAAAATTCATGGCATTTGACAGAAGCTTCGCTAAGTGAGTAGTAGGGATTCGCCGGTTCTGGCTCACGAGCCAGAACCGGCTAATCTACAGGGGTTGGTCGGCCAACTACAGGGGTTGGTCGGTTAAAAAAAAAAAAAAAAAAGTTTGGTGTCAAAATAGGGGTTTTCCGCTACGCCCGATCGATCTATGCGATCCATTTTTGCGTATCTGCACTCCTTAACGTTTTAGGTTTTGCATAAGGAAAGCACTAATAGCACTCATTACACTAATCGTTAAACTCCTCAATGTCTAATGACCATGCGCATCACGCGTTTTGTAATGAACGACATTCTAAACTTAATGACATAGTCGTAATGGCATTGATAATAAACAACATTCTTTTGGTATGTTTCCAAATAATTGAAGTCGAGATTAAAAAAATAAAACTCGGGTTTAATTTCGAATAAATCCTTTATTTCAAAATAACTCTTTCATTAAATCTTAAAACAAGATTTGAACATCATATTCAAAAACAAATCATTCCTGAGTGTATCGCTGCCAAATTCATTTTGAAAGTCTTTCAATGACTTGTTTTTAAATTTATATAGTAAGTACATTAAACAGTACTCTCCACACACTGACGTATAATCATTTTGTAACCGAACATTATTAAAACGCCATTTCCTTGCATTTCTGTTCAAAAACATTTTATGCATCCCCGTAGGGAAACGACCATATGTGTCAAAGTATTCCCCGACCCCATGACTGTCTATGTGGATGGCTACCCAGTGGGAACCTGGTTTGGAGTCCGGATCCAAATTGCTTATAAGGAAAGCGGGAACCGTGACATATATCGGTAATCGGTTCGCAGCATAAGCGTTATAGTGTAAGCTTGGATGGATATTTTTTAAGTATGCTTGTATTTGTAAAGTGTCCATATTTCTTTTACAAGACTATTTAATTCGCTCTTTCACACGCGAGTGAAATAAATAAGCTGTGACCGTCTTATTTAACATGTCATCGACTGGGGTTTTTAAATAAAATGAAAGCATAACTTTAAAAGTAATCATTTATTATAATATATATTATTTAACACATTCAAATTATTTTACAGAGTTTGAACTTAATAATAATTATACATAGATATATATAATACAATATTTACTATCTTAGCTACTAAAGTCAGCAGTTACATTGCGATTTTTATCAATTTCAATAACATTATCGAACTCTGCATAAACAACGCAATTGATCGTTTGAGTCAGAGCAGATTCAAAGCGAACTTCTAATCTCACACTACCGTGTCTAATTAAATTCCAATGAGTAGATGAATTGGCTGATAAATCAGGTGTGAGATCAAATGCTAACAAACAATAACCCTTCGAATACTTATCGTGAGATATCCCATTACCTTCGTTGAGAAAATGTATACCTGTTCCTGTAAATAATGTATGATAGGTTGTAGTAAAAATATTATTATCAAAACATGGTTGTAAAGCTTTTGAAGTAATTTGTTGACCGTCAATATATAAACAAAAGGAATTCATTTTGTAGTTCTCAAAATTAAACGGATTTTTAGACAAACAACCATTAAATGCTGCATTATTTACAAATCCAACTATACGCATTATAATTTTTTAAAGTGTAGTTTTATACACACTGTTCCAAACTGGAATGGTATTTTTTGGCTAGTGCTTGATCTTATATCTATTTCAATTGTGTCAAACTCTCTTCGCATGACTGATACGTAGTGAGGAGGGGAAAACACATGCATTTTATTTGCACCGTATATGTATTTTGAAGGGTCTAATGGTATGATTCGAAGTAAAGAGGTCATAACGTCTCCAACAATCTGTGGTTCCACTATGTCACAATAAACAAACATTTGTGATGGTAACCCTAAATGTAAGTTTGCAGGGCGTTTGCCAAACGCTTTTTCTACTAAATCTCTATTAGGTTCATACCCCAACTGAATACCTAACTTGGGCGATAACGTTAATGAAATTATTGCTTCATCTTCTATTACCACAGATACAAACTTAGATATTTCATCATAACGAAAAGTAAATTTTTCATTTATATTATTTAAAGCTTTTAAAATGTGATTAATATTGTCATAGTTGGTTGCAGGAATGTGTTTTTTATAGTAAACAATAGAAGGATATTTTTCATTTGGCATTAACATATTCTTAGTAATATAAACTACATTTTCATGTTCTTGAACAGTGAACATTGTACATGGGTATTGGAATTCAACAACACCCACAGTCCATTCCCCCTCTAATTTTATTGACTTCGGTAGTTTTGTTGAAAAATGGGTTGTCAAATTGTCTGGAAAATACTGTATAGAACTGTTGCTGAGTAATGTTAAATAAAAACTTCCTTTCATTATAACTGTTTTAAATGAGATACTAAAACCCAACTATTAAATTTTTCAGGATAACCTTTCCACTTCACGAGCACTTGCTTTCTGCTACCAGAGTATCGAGAAGTTATTATTTTATCTATTTTGTGCTCTGAAGTAGGGCTAGGTGGAGAAACTTTTTGTAATTCTTTTTCGTAAAAAGTACCTTCTATATCTTCGCTTTGTAAATCTTTTAAGGTGTATACAACCCAAGGTGATCTAGGGATTACAGTTGCAATAGTAAAAATTTCATCACTCCAGTTAGATTCATATCCCTTTTGGAATATGTGTTTATATTTTGTGATCCTAACATGATCACCGATGTGAAACTTTGGTAATGAAATATCTCCTACTGAACTTTTATTTTCTCGAGCATACAAATTGTTCCAAACCGTCATAATGTTAGTCGAACTCACATCACACGGGGCCATTTTAATACTTGAATGAAAACTATGATTATATGCATATAATAAATCCTGTAAAATATCTATATATCTGTATTTATTTTTATGTGTAAAATAACGCCACATTTTTGACTTGAGAGTTCTTTGAAATCGTTCTACGATACTAGCTTTAATATCAGGATTATATGTTGTATAATAATTTATATTTTTACTCTTAAAATATTGACGAACATCCTTGGAAACAAACTCGGTACCTTTATCTGACTGTATATGGGTTGGGACTATGTGAGCTTCTTTAAAAATACTCTCAAAACATTTTTTGGTTTCAACAGAATTTTTATTTTTCATAGGTCTAGCATAAGCATACTTACTAAATACATCAATTACACACAATATGTAGTTATAACCATCATTATATTTACTATAAGCACGCATGTCACTTAAATCTGCTTGCCACAGTTTATTAAGATCAGATAGGATATATTTATTCCGAGGAAACTTTTTGGAAACTGGCTTATGAAGTGTGTAAGTTTCTTGTGATTGTAACCATTGCTTGACTTCATTCATATTCATTTTGCCTCGCATAGCTTTCGTGAGTTTGTTAATACTACTGTAACTAGAAGGATGTCTTGCATCATAATAAATATTATGAACTTCTAGTAGGGGGTCCATTTTTCCCAATCGATTTTCTTTTTTATTTTTCTATTATACTTTGTAAATCTTTTAAGGTGTATACAACCCAAGGTGATCTAGGGATTACAGTTGCAATAGTAAAAATTTCATCACTCCAGTTAGATTCATATCCCTTTTGGAATATGTGTTTATATTTTGTGATCCTAACATGATCACCGATGTGAAACTTTGGTAATGAAATATCTCCTACTGAACTTTTATTTTCTCGAGCATACAAATTGTTCCAAACCGTCATAATGTTAGTCGAACTCACATCACACGGGGCCATTTTAATACTTGAATGAAAACTATGATTATATGCATATAATAAATCCTGTAAAATATCTATATATCTGTATTTATTTTTATGTGTAAAATAACGCCACATTTTTGACTTGAGAGTTCTTTGAAATCGTTCTACGATACTAGCTTTAATATCAGGATTATTTGTTGTATAATAATTTATATTTTTACTCTTAAAATATTGACGAACATCCTTGGAAACAAACTCGGTACCTTTATCTGACTGTATATGGGTTGGGACTATGTGAGCTTCTTTAAAAATACTCTCAAAACATTTTTTGGTTTCAACAGAATTTTTATTTTTCATAGGTCTAGCATAAGCATACTTACTAAATACATCAATTACACACAATATGTAGTTATAACCATCATTATATTTACTATAAGCACGCATGTCACTTAAATCTGCTTGCCACAGTTTATTAAGATCAGATAGGATATATTTATTCCGAGGAAACTTTTTGGAAACTGGCTTATGAAGTGTGTAAGTTTCTTGTGATTGTAACCATTGCTTGACTTCATTCATATTCATTTTGCCTCGCATAGCTTTCGTGAGTTTGTTAATACTACTGTAACTAGAAGGATGTCTTGCATCATAATAAATATTATGAACTTCTAGTAGGGGGTCCATTTTTCCCAATCGATTTTCTTTTTTATTTTTCTATTATACTTTGTAAATCTTTTAAGGTGTATACAACCCAAGGTGATCTAGGGATTACAGTTGCAATAGTAAAAATTTCATCACTCCAGTTAGATTCATATCCCTTTTGGAATATGTGTTTATATTTTGTGATCCTAACATGATCACCGATGTGAAACTTTGGTAATGAAATATCTCCTACTGAACTTTTATTTTCTCGAGCATACAAATTGTTCCAAACCGTCATAATGTTAGTCGAACTCACATCACACGGGGCCATTTTAATACTTGAATGAAAACTATGATTATATGCATATAATAAATCCTGTAAAATATCTATATATCTGTATTTATTTTTATGTGTAAAATAACGCCACATTTTTGACTTGAGAGTTCTTTGAAATCGTTCTACGATACTAGCTTTAATATCAGGATTATTTGTTGTATAATAATTTATATTTTTACTCTTAAAATATTGACGAACATCCTTGGAAACAAACTCGGTACCTTTATCTGACTGTATATGGGTTGGGACTATGTGAGCTTCTTTAAAAATACTCTCAAAACATTTTTTGGTTTCAACAGAATTTTTATTTTTCATAGGTCTAGCATAAGCATACTTACTAAATACATCAATTACACACAATATGTAGTTATAACCATCATTATATTTACTATAAGCACGCATGTCACTTAAATCTGCTTGCCACAGTTTATTAAGATCAGATAGGATATATTTATTCCGAGGAAACTTTTTGGAAACTGGCTTATGAAGTGTGTAAGTTTCTTGTGATTGTAACCATTGCTTGACTTCATTCATATTCATTTTGCCTCGCATAGCTTTCGTGAGTTTGTTAATACTACTGTAACTAGAAGGATGTCTTGCATCATAATAAATATTATGAACTTCTAGTAGGGGGTCCATTTTTCCCAATCGATTTTCTTTTTTATTTTTCTATTATACTTGTTTTCAGATTCTGGTGTGGAAAATTTTTCTTCAGTGGATATTTCTTCAAAATTTTTTAATCGAAGTTGGCTAATATAATCACTTCTCATCGGATTACCTATATAAGTGATTGGTACTTTTAGATCATTCAAAGCTTTAGCAAATTTTTCCCATCCTATCGGATCACTTTTTTTCAAAGGTCTCAATGAATCATTAAGTAAATCTACAATGTTGCTTCCATTTATTTTGTTACCATCGACTACTACTGTACCATCATCAGTCCAGTGTATATTGCTTTGGTTTGTTAATAAGAAATCTAATAATGATTCACCTTTTTTAATGTAAGATTTAGGGACTAAACTTAATATTTGTTTTTTAGAATATAGAGATATATTTTGAACAGTATCACTTTTTATGTGCCCCACTTCTTCGTTCAATGTTTGACTGACAATTGGATCTTTGTTCTGTGGATCACTACTTTTATCATAATGTTCTTTTTTTAAAAGTGTTTCAGATAAATCCATATTTGAAGTTACTATCGGAAGTTGATAAGATTGGCGATCTTCTTCAATGAAATGCAAATACCTTTGTAAAGTTTGTAAATATAAAATCCATTTTTTTCTATCGTTATCGTTACTTCTAAGAATATTTTGCATTTCAGCATCTAATCGTGATTTTGGATTTTCATTGATCTCATTCCTTTCCTTTATTTTATCAATGAAACTTGGATCTACCAGTATCATTTTCCTAGCGTGTTCCATTTTAAACAAGACCACTAACTAATCCACTCAATATGGAACCCAAAATAATAGGTAGAAATGCACCACCTTTTTGAACAATTATATTTTTTCTAACTTTGGTAGTAGTTTTATGAACAAGCTTGCGGAGTAATTTTATATGTTGTTTTAAAGATTTTTTATCCTTTTCTTTCAATGGAACTTTGCCTTGCAGCACATTATGAATACACTCACATATACAATTTATTTCATCTTCATCAAATGATTTTAATAAAACTTTTTGATGTTTTGGTTTTAAAGTGTGCAATGCAACGAGCAGATCTTTATGTGTGTTTACACTACCCAACATTATTTGTAAATGACAGAATTTTGTTGGACGTTATCATATTTAAACCCTCTTTTTGGTACATAAACTGAACAGGTTTTATCATTGAATATGTTTGTCTTAAAACGATACACGTCATTGGTGTTTTGTTTGAGATCTATCATCAAATAACCATGTGCATCAATCGTTGCATCTTTATAAGCATCTTGAACAAATCTTACATTATCTGGTGAGACTTGACGAGCTAAATATCGAATTTGTGTTTTATCACGGGGGTTTTTAAAATAAATGATATAGCTCGAATTTAAAGAAATATCTCTTTGACCTTTTCCTTGATGAAAAAGATTTTGAGTTATGTAAAATACGCTTAAATTTCTATGGTGACTCCCTTTTGTAAATATATCTACAATTCGCCCATCAGATTCTCTCATCAGATCATCAATTATAATCAAATTGGCTTCATTACCATCAAACATACTTAAGTCGGGTAATCCTTGAAAGTAGTTAACATTTTTCAAATTGTATAGAGGTTGCATCTCATCAAAACACCATGTTATTTGGGAAAATGAAGTGTTACATATTTCTTTCATATTTTCAATAAATTTTGTAACAAAATTTGATTTTCCACAACCACTAGGTCCTGCAACTATTGCAGTAAATGGATGAATAAAATGATTCATTTCTGTCACGTGTGGATTAGACGAGGTATAAGAAAACAATGAGTATTTTTTATCTTTTTAAACAGTTTTAATGGTTCTTAAACATTACAATACAATGGTGGTAAGAAAAAAACAACTCATATTCTTTTTTATAATATAATATATTATGTACAAATATTAATTAAACACAATTCTAAATAATAAAAAAAAATACAAAAAAACATGCATTGACACAAATGTGATAACAAAAAAAAAACATGATAACATTATCAAATATAATAATATATAACTAAATAAGTACATTTTTTTTTTACAGTTCTCTCAATTTATAATGACCCCATGCCAACGTATCGATTTGATTTGGTAATATGTAGCGCTTAGTGTCTTGGTATGACAAAGAAGTCTTATTAATTTCCTGAGTAAATATTGTATGTTTTATTGACCTAAACCTATGCATGGTATGGTTTTGAATATTTTTATTGAAAAGACAAGATTTATAATTTTCTAATTCTAACTTTTTTGTAACACTTTTGTTCACACCCTTGGCTTTTGCGATGACTTTTTTATCTACTGTAAATGCATACATTTTCGATCGGAGTCCTACAAATTCTTCTAAAATATCACCATTATTTTCATCTTTAAAATACCCTAACTTTTTTTTGTTTATTCTAGGATAACCAAATAAATTATCGGATGGATAATCTGATGTATCAAACCTTAACATCAAATCAGGTTTGAGATCTTCATATAAATTATTAGTAAAAAATTGGTATATAAAACTATCAGTATCAGTATACAATAATTTCGTTTTCTCACCAAATTTTTTCAAAACATAATCATAATGGAATTCATACATGAGTGTTTTTGAAATATCTAAAATGCAAAACCCTAAGTAAATAGGTTTATTATGTACAATTTTTGTTTTCCGTAATTGAACTGCTACTAAATTTTCTGAAAATATTGACATACTGTGGAATTCTGGTTTTGCTATTAAGTCTTGTGCTCCTAAAGACTTACCTTGATTTTCCCAATGGGTTACAAGCTTTACATTTACTCTTTTTTCAATGTTTTCCATAGTTTTACCAAAAACTGAATTATTCATAAGTTTATAAAAATCTTTTTCAAAATCTGATGATGCCTTTGTTCTTAGTTTAGTATTTAAATCAATATATTTTTGTAGCCAAGGACTTTGATTAAATTTTAAAACTCTGTGAACCTTTTGTAGTTCAATACCTAACTTAAGACATTGTTTCAAATTTCTATAGTGAATTTTATATTTTGTTTTATTATTCAAATTTGGAACTAACTTAACATTTTTCGTATTACCTATACAAATATTTTCAGGACATAGAGGTAAATCGGAGTGCAAATCGTGAAGTTTATCGGGATATTTTAAATCAACTTCCAAAATGAAACCATATTCACATGTATCAGGAATATCAAAGTCGATGTCAGGATCCACCCACTCAAATCCGTCTACAGGAAGGTATTGAGACATTGCCCAACCATATAGATTATTTACATCAAAGTATGCAAGAAAAGATTTTGATTTTATTTTATCATAACCAGTCATATACTGGTTATTTGCCTTAGCATATCTAGTGCTACATTGTGATATGCCACCACGAATACCTGCTCGGATGAACGTTATCTTATCAAAGTCTGTTAATAGCTCTAATTCAATTTTAGTATACTTCAACATAGCATCCCAACTTAAGCCAGGTGCAGTATAATAGTATGCTGGATCTAATTTATAAGTTCTAATACAAATATCTCTAAAATTTTCAAATATGTCTGTTAAAAGTAAAACATCAGTTTTGAGGTATAAGTTAGAATAATCTAACATATTTAAACATTTGAAATGGTTCCAAACATCTTGTGCATGATTGTAATCATGATCAGATACATTAGAATCAGTTAATGTGCTATAGAAATGGGTTTGACTAGGTAAGGATGTCACTTTTAAACTATCATAAGATGTCATGAATTCATACGGATAAACACCTTTTCTTTTTAAGCGAACAAAGTCTAGGTTGTTGGGAAAATTCATTTTGAGTGTATGAAACTGTTCATCTTTAAGATTTTTTGCCAAATTATCAAGGCTACAAGGCAAAAATTTCAGGGAATCAACAAATCTCAATTTAAACATTTCATTGTTAATAAATAAGGTTTTAGTGAAAGAAATGTATCTCTCCTTGTTTTGAGGTATCAAGTCAACTTGTCCTTCAACAAAGTTGAGCGCATGAACTATAAAATGTGAGTCATAGTGACTTAAATTATGAAGAAATACTGGAACGAAATTCGGAGGCCTAAACTTTTTTGAACATAAGTCATGCGCCACACCTCTAAAATTTCCAGTATTCCTATCAAAGTCTAAAACTTTATCTTCACCTAAAATTGTTTCACAAATACAACAAATGAAACAATCATCAATTTTGTTTTTGTCTTCATCAGTTAGAGGATAATCAGCTTTTTGCAAGTTATTTTTACTACAAATTAATCGTATATCATTATATAATCTACTCATGAACACATTTGCACAATCGGGTCCGCTGTAAGTTTCTTATTTTGATAAAGTTTCATCATAAGAACACTTTATATAATATCCGAAGCTATAAGGTTCATGCTTTTGAATGCTATTGGTATAAGACTTAGATGAATTGTTAGCACATGAATGGACTGGCTTTAGAAAAGCTTCAAAATCTGCATATATTACAAAAGGTATTTTTAAGTTTCTTTCAAAATGATCAAACCTAAGTTTATCGTTAGATGTTGGTTCTGCAAACCAATTTTTAAATTTTTTTTCGCTACTTGGTAATTCGACAGTTACATGAGAACAGTCATTTTGTTGGTGATTTGATAATCTTTCACTTGTAGGAAAGTATAATAAACACCCATCGCAAATATAAACCATATGATGATGATTTGAAAGTTGTTTGCTTACCAAACGCGATAAACTCTTTATATAACAATAGTGACTATTTGTCCCATTTGTTATGTATAATAAATTAATATGAACGTTTTTGCGACTTTTAGTAAAATACAAGGGACCTATAACATTATTTTTTTTAACTTCATTATTAAATTCCAATCCGAAAACGTTAATACTTATACTATTTAAATTTTCAACTTTGTGAATATCGGTTAACTTCACCGGGAATGATATACCATTAAAATTTAATTTATTTGCATTCATGCTGTATGAAGATACTCGTTCAACATTTTTGTTGACTGGGTATAATGCAGAGAGCAATGCCCATTTAAAACACATATGGTCGAGATTTTTAACATTAATAACAGCCTTTTTAGTTTTAATATCCTGGGGTAAATCAATATAAGAAGTACCACGAAGCGGATTGAACTTATTAACATTCATATCCAGGCTTATGATTTGTTTCAGACTCCATCCGCTGTCTTTTTTCTCAAAGCTACTTATTTGATTTGTTAAAGTATTACTCAATGAAGCTAAAAAGATGTTTAAATCATCTCCGCGAAAAATTATAAAATTACTTGTTTGAAAATCGAAAGTGTTACAGGTATTATTTTTGCTCTGTTGTATGAATTCAGCGTTTAAAATAAAATTAACTTTAAAAATGGTATTTATTATAATTGAACGTTCGAGTAATTTAAATATTTCGTCTTTGATAGAACTTATGAATATTTCTGGTGTTTGGAATGTTCCAAGATTTTGTTGAGATTTATTAAAAATTCTATAAGTAATGATTCTTTGACCAAAGGCAGATTCAATTATGGAAACATTTTTTAGAGAACCTTCTATTCTAAGAACATTGTTTTTGTGAAGATTACTTTTTAAATGGTTTGTGTAATACCGCCTACGTAGTTCTTTTTGACAAGCGCTACAATATACGTTATCTGAATCGGTACCTGTGTGGGGTTCTGTGGGTATGTTATCCGGATATGAAGCAGCAGCGACATCGGTTCCTTCGGTTGGTAAGCCTCCTGCAGTTGTTCCAATACATGATTCTCTAGTGATGTTAGAGAAAGTTGATGTTGTATTTCGAAGTTTAGATTCCGAACTGATCACACTGTCAGACTTTCTTTTTATGGATCCTCCAGCTTGTAGTTGTGGTGGGCTAAAAAAGATAAACGAGTTGTTATTTACAATGAAATGTATACAAAATTTAAATATTATAAATATATTTTATTGAGTTATACGTACTTGTTACTTTTTGTATCGGCTTCATGTTGACTTTCAACAAACTCTTCGAGGAAACAGTTTGCAAGCGTATCAAATTCTTCAGCATCTTGACACAATCTAACTAACTCTATGTCTTCTAGAATTTCTTCTATTTGAGAATCAAAGAACATGCTCGTGCATGTATCCATTTTTAGAAAGGAAAAATAGAAAGATGTAATATCCTTTTGAAAGCTAGTAGTCCAACTAACATATTAAAATCGATGTCTGGGGCATTTGTAGAGAAAACACAGGTACAAATATTAACAAACCTTATTTAACGAACTAACGATCACTACAATTAATTAACGACTAAATCATAAGTAAGAATAGAACAATAGAGTTTACAGTTATATTATGTTATTATGAATTGCATCCATTCTTGCTAAAAAAATACTTTTTGCAATTGTCAGTCGTGCATATTTCTTTAGTTAAATTAAATATCAACTTCTGAATATGTTCATAGTTTTTGTTTGTTTGCGATGTGTATAATTTTATCCTTGTCTCCGTATTTTTCCAATGTTCGTTGCTTGGTATCTTTGAAATCTTCTTTAAATCATATACTTCGATTTTTATCAAATGTGAAGCAGTTTGTCCATCATCTGTGTTAGTAGAGACGAAAACTGTGTCTCCACTATTTTGTACTCGTGATACTGATGAAGATAGTATTTTTTTTTTTTTTGCTTTTCTGAACATTGAATAGTTCATCTAAACTTGGAAGCGGTGATCTTTTTCTACTTAGGTTTATTTCTTGAGTAGGTACTATTTCCAAATCGGTCGTTTCACTATTTGGAGATTCAAAGTAGAATGTTTTATAAGTATTTTCAGCAAAATTGTTCTGAAATAAAAAACATAAAAAATATAACTACCAGAATATTAAAAATAAAATATTTGCATTAGTAAAATAAAAAGAAGAAAAATATCTTACCTCCATTTTATGTTGACTCTGAGTAGTGATACACTTAAACTTTACTGCACTCTGTATCGATTCGGAGAGCATTTCATATTTATACAAGCATAGTACACAAGTTGCATAAGAATCAAATTAAATAAACATTAGTTATCTAGTTTCGACACACAAATTAGATAGTTAACAACTAGTTTAAATAAACTAGTACTTAATGAATCCCAAAAACCACAAAATATATTTATAAGTACCTTTGTTCCGCGACTCTGTCTCTCTGTCAATATCCCACGGGAACATTTTTTTTTACTATCGTTGTGTCAAGTACCTAAGAGATGTATAGTTGGATTTGTAAATAATGCAGCATTTAATGGTTGTTTGTCTAAAAATCCGTTTAATTTTGAGAACTACAAAATGAATTCCTTTTGTTTATATATTGACGGTCAACAAATTACTTCAAAAGCTTTACAACCATGTTTTGATAATAATATTTTTACTACAACCTATCATACATTATTTACAGGAACAGGTATACATTTTCTCAACGAAGGTAATGGGATATCTCACGATAAGTATTCGAAGGGTTATTGTTTGTTAGCATTTGATCTCACACCTGATTTATCAGCCAATTCATCTACTCATTGGAATTTAATTAGACACGGTAGTGTGAGATTAGAAGTTCGCTTTGAATCTGCTCTGACTCAAACGATCAATTGCGTTGTTTATGCAGAGTTCGATAATGTTATTGAAATTGATAAAAATCGCAATGTAACTGCTGACTTTAGTAGCTAAGATAGTAAATATTGTATTATATATATCTATGTATAATTATTATTAAGTTCAAACTCTGTAAAATAATTTGAATGTGTTAAATAATATATATTATAATAAATGATTACTTTTAAAGTTATGCTTTCATTTTATTTAAAAACCCCAGTCGATGACATGTTAAATAAGACGGTCACAGCTTATTTATTTCACTCGCGTGTGAAAGAGCGAATTAAATAGTCTTGTAAAAGAAATATGGACACTTTACAAATACAAGCATACTTAAAAAATATCCATCCAAGCTTACACTATAACGCTTATGCTGCGAACCGATTACCGATATATGTCACGGTTCCCGCTTTCCTTATAAGCAATTTGGATCCGGACTCCAAACCAGGTTCCCACTGGGTAGCCATCCACATAGACAGTCATGGGGTCGGGGAATACTTTGACACATATGGTCGTTTCCCTACGGGGATGCATAAAATGTTTTTGAACAGAAATGCAAGGAAATGGCGTTTTAATAATGTTCGGTTACAAAATGATTATACGTCAGTGTGTGGAGAGTACTGTTTAATGTACTTACTATATAAATTTAAAAACAAGTCATTGAAAGACTTTCAAAATGAATTTGGCAGCGATACACTCAGGAATGATTTGTTTTTGAATATGATGTTCAAATCTTGTTTTAAGATTTAATGAAAGAGTTATTTTGAAATAAAGGATTTATTCGAAATTAAACCCGAGTTTTATTTTTTTAATCTCGACTTCAATTATTTGGAAACATACCAAAAGAATGTTGTTTATTATCAATGCCATTACGACTATGTCATTAAGTTTAGAATGTCGTTCATTACAAAACGCGTGATGCGCATGGTCATTAGACATTGAGGAGTTTAACGATTAGTGTAATGAGTGCTATTAGTGCTTTCCTTATGCAAAACCTAAAACGTTAAGGAGTGCAGATACGCAAAAATGGATCGCATAGATCGATCGGGCGTAGCGGAAAACCCCTATTTTGACACCAAACTTTTTTTTTTTTTTTTTAACCGACCAACCCCTGTAGTTGGCCGACCAACCCCTGTAGATTAGCCGGTTCTGGCTCGTGAGCCAGAACCGGCGAATCCCTACTACTTAAGTGACACGCGAATTCGTATGTCACTTAGCGAAGCTTATGTCAAACTAGCTGTTCTGAATTAAGCCGTTTATGCAGCGCACGCAATGAAAGTCCCCTAATGTAATTAATTTTCCCCGTTTTTGCAACATTTCTCACTGACGCTTCGCTCCTATTAGGTATCGCAGGGTAATGTTATATAGCCTAAAGCCTTCCTGTATAAATTTATGGACTATCCAACAAAAAAAATATATTTTTTCAAATCGGACCAGTAGTTCCTGAGATTAGCGCGTTTAAACAAACAAACAAACAAACTCTACCGCTTTATAATATTAGTATATAGATGTGTTGTTGATGATAATGATGTTATGCCCAGTTTTGTGAAGACGTAGTAACTATTTATTAATATGTACCATAATAACAAAAACGCTTCAATCAATCACCAGTTACTTAAAAACGATTATAAATTGTTGTATTCAATTCTATTTGTAAGCTTTCTGATTTTTCAGGAAATTATACATGTATATAATATGTACCTAATCTCTATACTTAATCATGAAATCATTCTTATGACACAACCTCTTTTAATAATAAAAATAATAACACGATTTATAAGCATGCGCATAATATATTACAATGCTTTGTTCTGTCTGTATGTACCTATTAGAAAAGTTACTTGACTGAAAAAAACAAAACATTTATTTTTATTTGTAAGGTGTATAGTGACATATAAGAATAATTTCATGTATTGAAAGTTATCTGCATGAATATGGTACTGAAAAATAATAAGCTCTGACAAATCTATCAATGAGTTTACACAAAGTATTATTTATTTATTAGTAAGGGGATTATAATATTGTATTGTATTTTTAGACTAAGTCATACTTGTACTACTGTCATGAAATGTGGTGAGAAAATATTTTTATTATTATTATTATTAATATACCGTCATATGCACTAACGTTACCGAAATCGGTCAGATGTCCTTACTCCCCACGCGTCACCGAACACACAGCGATTCTCAGAACCCATTCGATTCCGGCACTCCGGCGTCTTGGACAACCGACGTGATCAGCATCACGGTTCCAGCAATCGATGCACCTGGATATGCATATGTTATGCTGATGAAGATTTCCATTGAAACCGATTGCAGTTTAGACCACCGAGATGCCACCGTAGCTCCTAAAACCTCTCCTGTTCCTTGGCTCTTAAACCTGAAGGTTGTAGGTTCGAAGCCCGGCTTGGAACAACAAAAATAGTTATGATAATAAACACATAGAGGCAAAAACTAATTACATAATAATCCAAGGGAATATTGTGTGCACAAATCATATTAAATTGCAGTAAGCGAAGGTAGGCTCTATATTTTCTTAATAAAATAAAAATTTAAAAACTATAACCCGACTTCGCAAAATTAGGTCTAAAAAGCCTAAAACAAGGAAATAATTCAATTTGAAATCCAGAAATGCATAGGTACAAAAATGGTCAAGGTAGAGCAGCTATTGGCATCGAACCTTGCAACAGCAGACGGATACGTGTTTCGGTGTGAAGGGCGGTGATTCTCAGGCCCCGAACTTACTTCCGAATATTAGTATATCCCGCTCGCACGCGCGGCAAATGTCACTTGCATGAGCGGGACAGACCGATAGTAATAACTAAGTTTAAGGCCTGAGAATTAGGGCCCTGATGCTTATAATATTTTAGCGGGTATGACCACGGCTCTACCATTACCATTTTTGTACCTATGCATTTCTGGATTTCAAATTAAATTATTTTCTATTATAATATTCTAATCTAGTATTATACTTTTATTAAATGGTTTATTACATAGGAAGTAACTAAACAACTCCTACATAGGTACCTACTACTTGTACGACCGCTTGTTTAAACATTTATTTTGAATTTAACAATAAAATATAATATGAAATAAAAAATGTAAATATTCCTGGTATATACAGGGTGTCCCAAAAATCAACGATAAACCGAAAACGGGTGATAGGCCAAGTCATGACAGTTATGAGAAAAATGTGAAAAAAAATCTTTGTCATGTATTTTTCAAATGTGAAAAATACATGACAAAGATTTTTTTTATAATGATAATGATAAGGACTTTTAAAAATATCGGAAAAACTGACACCCTGTGATGGTCTTTCATGTCCTAAGACTACAAATATTACTTTTTTGTGATTTTTTTTTCGGTATTGTAGTCATGACTAACCCTTCTGTAAATCACAATTCATAATTTAAACATACCTGCCTCAGTTTTCAATAAAATGGTGTGTTTTGCCCAAGATTAAATTCAAAATAATTACTACACCCAACTTTAATCGTCTGTACTGTAAAAAAAAATTACTACAGTATTTTGGCAAGTAACTTTAAAAGATGGCGCATTTAATCTGGATTCCAAAATGGTATGATACTTGCTGGATTACTTCTTAGTTGAGGAAAAAAAAAATTTTTTAACGGAACCGGATGTTAGGCCAACTCTGTTTAAATTTTTAAAATGTTGGTATTAAGTTGTTATGTGACGACGATGAGTGACGTCATCTTGTCTAGAGTGAGCGAGACAGACAGTGACGCTCAGTGCGAGTGAGATAGATAGTGACGCCAACCCGACAACACAGTGATGAACGTGCAAAACTGCAGTACGTTACGATCTTTCGTTCATTGCGCATCTTTCTGTATCCGTATTGACTTCGTACTTACAACTGTGCTTCTGTTTATTGGACTTGATTTGCTTTGTGATTTGGTTTTATCTGCCCCGTTTCTGACGACCCTGGACTTGTTTTACTGTCGTATCTTCGGTTGTAGTGTGTGATTCCATTGTAGTGTGTTATCATGCCATCTCGATACACCGCACAAGAATACACCAATATGCATCTCATCTATGGAGAATGCTTATGCAACGCTAATGCTGCAGCTAGAATGTTTCGTGAGAGATACCCAAACGCTGAGCGTCATCCTGATTATCGGGTATTTATTAACGTGCATCGGTCACTCTTAGAGGGTCGATTCCCTAATCAAAATACCAGCGAGGGAAGGCCTTTCATACCCTACGAGGACGAAGTGCTCGAGGTGGTCGAACAAGACCCGAGTATCTCAGTACGTGGGATTGAAGAGAACATCGGAGTGCCCAAAAGTACTGCACATCGTATTTTGCAAAAGAACCAGTTTCATCCTTACCATGTACAACGAGTACAAAGCCTGTTACCCCGAGACTACCCAGAGAGATTGCAATTTTGTCAAACGATGTTGCATAGATACAGAGATGATCCGCGATTCTTTGAAAAAATTCTGTGGTCTGACGAATCCACGTTTAAAAAAGATGGTTACATGAACCTCCATAATTTGCACGAATGGCACGTGGATAATCCACATTTGATGCGGGAAGACAGATCGCAGTACCGGTTTAAGGTGAACATGTGGACGGGAATTTTGAATGGTACTGTTATTGGTCCATTTGAGCTACCGGAGAACTTAACTGCCGAGGTTTATTTGGACTTCTTACAGAACCAATTACCAGATTTGTTGGAAGAAGTGCCACTAAACATTAACAGTACCACATGGTACCAACAAGATGGCTGCCCAGCACATTACGCTCGCACAGTACGAGAGTTTCTCGACCGAGAATACCCCGATAGGTGGATTGGGCGGGGTGGTACAATTTCGTGGCCTGCCCGTTCACCTGATTTAAATCCCATTGATTTCTTTTATTGGGGAACAATAAAAGAAAAAGTGTACTCTAAACCAATTCGAGATTTAGCCGAGCTGCGCCAAAAAATTACAGAAGCTGCTGAACACATTAATTCAAGAAGATACGCCCGTCTTATTACGCGATCATTTTTAAGAAGATGTAGGGCTTGCATTAGAGCTGAAGGCAAACAGTTCGAACATTTGCTGTAAATCTTTGTAAATTAAAGTAATAACTGAAGAAATCCATTGACTGACTTTTATTTCGAACTTGCACCTAAAACTAACTAATTACATACTTGATAACAAGGTGGCGTCTGTTCTGTATCTCAACCACTCACATTTTCAAAAGAGCGTTGTATTCATACCTGAAAATTGAAGTCTTAAAAATGCCTACACTGCAATACAATTTTTTTTTAATAAAAAAGCACCCGCACTTAGCATCACTGTCTGTCTCGCTCACTCTAGACAAGATGACGTCACTCATCGTCGTCACATAACAACTTAATACCAACATTTTAAAAATTTAAACAGAGTTGGCCTAACATCCGGTTCCGTTAAAAAAAATTTTTTTTCCTCAACAAAGAAGTAATCCAGCAAGTATCATACCATTTTGGAATCCAGATTAAATGCGCCATCTTTTAAAGTTACTTGCCAAAATACTGTAGTAATTTTTTTTTACAGTACAGACGATTAAAGTTGGGTGTAGTAATTATTTTGAATTTAATCTTGGGCAAAACACACCATTTTATTGAAAACTGAGGCAGGTATGTTTAAATTATGAATTGTGATTTACAGAAGGGTTAGTCATGACTACAATACCGAAAAAAAAATCACAAAAAAGTAATATTTGTAGTCTTAGGACATGAAAGACCATCACAGGGTGTCAGTTTTTCCGATATTTTTAAAAGTCCTTATAATGTGAAAAATACATGACAAAGATTTTTTTTCACATTTTTCTCATAACTTTCATGACTTGGCCTATCACCCGTTTTCGGTTTATCGTTGATTTTTGGGACACCCTGTATACGAGACAATTATCTTTTTTTTTTTGAGTAAGATTTTGAGGTTTTCTTTTCAAAATACATAATTTTTCGAAAAAATTTATAGCCAATGTTACTCGGGGCAGGCATTATTACGAATCGATTGACACTATTTGACACCTCATTCATCATAATCGGACCAATAGTTTAGCTGCTGCGAAAGAACATACATGCATACATACATACAAAATATATAGACTGCCGAAAACATTACCCTTCCTTTTGGCTTCGCCGAAGTCGGGTAAAAATACGGATCAATAAAACCTTAAAAGTATAACCCATCGTCATGCCCGGTGGCCATAAATGAACATTTTAACTATCGATAACTGTGGCGGACAGACGGACACATATATCGTCTCCCCGGTGTGTCACTAATTATGAACCTTATCGATATTGTAATAAGGTTAACTGTACCGCCTTCTTGGGCAGGCACACGTACTTCCGACGTGGGTTCGATCCCGTGCGGTGCAGTCTCGTCAAGTCAGCGGGCGCGATGCGAGGAAACTAATGGAGGGCGTACACTTGGACATTTTTCAGCGTATAAGTAGTTAGACATATAAGTCAGCCACACCAAGCGCCTGTTGCTTAGATAGCTTATTTACTATTTTTGATTGTTGTTCTATATATAGTTCCCAAGCAGCAACAAAACTTGTGTCACACTAAGCGCTTGTTGCTAACTAAATTTGTTTGTCGCTCGATAAATAGTAAGCAGCAATAAAAATTCTGTCACACTAAGCGCCTGTTGCTTAGATAGCTTATTTACTTTTTTTGTTTCTTGTTCTATATATTGTTCCCAAGCAGCAACAAAACTTGTGTCACTCTAAGCGCTTGTTGCTTATATAGCTTTTTAACTAAATTTGTTTATCGCTCGATAAATAGTAAGCAGCAATAAAAATTCTGTCACACTAAGCGCCTGTTGCTTAGATAGCTTATTTACTTTTTTTGTTTCTTGTTCTATATATTGTTCCCAAGCAGCAACAAAACTTGTGTCACTCTAAGCGCTTGTTGCTTATATAGCTTTTTAACTAAATTTGTTTATCGCTCGATAAATAGTAAGCAGCAATAAAAATTCTGTCACACTAAGCGCCTGTTGCTTAGATAGCTTATTTACTTTTTTTGTTTCTTGTTCTATATATTGTTCCCAAGCAGCAACAAAACTTGTGTCACTCTAAGCGCTTGTTGCTTATATAGCTTTTTAACTAAATTTGTTTATCGCTCGATAAATAGTAAGCAGCAATAAAAATTCTGTCACACTAAGCGCCTGTTGCTTAGATAGCTTATTTACTTTTTTTGTTTCTTGTTCTATATATTGTTCCCAAGCAGCAACAAAACTTGTGTCACTCTAAGCGCTTGTTGCTTATATAGCTTTTTAACTAAATTTGTTTATCGCTCGATAAATAGTAAGCAGCAATAAAAATTCTGTCAGACTAAGCGCCTGTTGCTTAGATAGTTTACTATTTTTGTTTGTCGCTCGATATTTAAAGTAAGCAGCAATAAAACTTCCGCAGCTTGTCAACACTTTTAAGATTGTAAAACATGGTCTCGTGTAGTTTGGTTGCTACTACTAAAATACCGAACCTGTTAAAAACTTCTGGCCATAAATGAAGATTTTAACTGTCAGTAATTGCACCGGACGGTTGTAACGAATTCGAACTTCGATGTCGCTTCGATCCCGTGCGTTCCTTGGGTCAACACAGAGAAAATTAAGGCAGGTCGTAATATGGAAATTATTCAAGATATGTATGTGATAACTCAGAAGTCATATGAATTATGCAGAATTTTGGGTACAAATATAATTTGCAGTTAGCCAGATATATTAAACTATGATAAGCATGAAATTTTCAAAGAAATACCATTTTTGTACCTATGAGTCACTTTACTAAAATGAGCTTGTGCATTTTTTAAAAAATTTGGGCACATTTTTTTAAATTCATTTTTAGTTAGTGACTCAATTTTAAAGATAAGTCTATAAAATAAAATTGTAGCATACTATACAAGTTGCTGACTGTTATATAATTAACGTATAAGTAAGCAGTGAGTCTATGTAGGCAAGATTTTGTGTCAAATGATCATAAACTTGTAAGTTGTAGCGAATACAGGATATTTTTAGATTATTTTGGATTATTAACAGTACATCATTGTTTTATAACAATAAGAAACTAAAAACGTAACTTTTAATACACCATCTCACTGTACGGCCATCTTTATTCAATTTATTAATGAACAAGCCGAGATACTAATAATGATTAGAACGAGCCGGGGCGGTCTGCTTGTCGAATTTATAATGTTGTACATCTTACATTTTTACAATACACGTGATTTACTGAGTTTCGTATTCGGTGTGTTGTTAATGTTGCTTAATTTGGGGGGTATCAATAAATTAGGAAAACTTTATTTGGCATGTAATGAATGAGTAATATTATAAAACAAAGTCCTCTGTCTTTTCGCGATAAACTCAAAAACTACTGCATCAATGTTATTGCTGTTTTCACTAATGGATAAAGTTATTCGATGGTTTTAATTTAACCTGGTACCTACCAGGTAGTGCTGCTGTCGATACTCAATAATAGTTATTATTGACGATAAATTATTGGGTAATTCCCCTAAATTACGTAAAAGCACTGATTCATGGGCCATTACATATTGCACGTTTAAACAATAGCGTGTTTAAACCGCAAAAATTAGTCACTGTGCATACAGAGTTAGTTTACCTCTTACAGGATCTTTATGTCGACCACATAAGGATCACTCTCATTGAAACTGCGAAGTTAAAGAACGGGTTTCACTCCGGTAAAGCCGGCAGAAGTAAACGTATAAAGCAGTGATGATGATGAAGATGTAGTAGTCTGGGGCCGTATTATGAGCTTTTACAATACCAGTTCCAGACAATTTAATAATACGGCCTTAAACGGCCTTGTTCTTTTTCATATTACAACGACATGTTATTCTGAATGGATCCACCCTAGTTTGGTTGGCTGAAAGTGACATTCGGAAGCAAGTCAAGTGTCACGTGACCTGGCTGTCAATAAGCATATCAATATGTGATCGTAATACGATAATTCCAGGCAGCCATGTTGTGTGGCGTAAACTGGCTGGAATTGAGAGCTTGTAATAGGCCCCCTGGACCCCGCATAAGTCCCAATCATTTTACTGTAAAGTAATAATAATGATGATGATAATAATGCCTCCCACATCGATTTCGGTGACGGTGGCCGATTTCATTGAAACCAGGCCAGCTACGCAGGAGTTATTCTCTAGTGCCCAAGTATGTGCGCAATACACAGAAGCACTCTCTCTTCCTTCACTCTCGTAGCCCAGTGGGATTACCGACACGACTGGCGGGAGATCAGGCGCAGGACCGACTTTTTACATGCCCATCCGACGCGTGGATCATTTTTCTTGTCAGACAATCAGGTGATCTGCCTGCATTGTCGTAACCAAATTTGGAAAAAACAATTTGCTACTGTGATGTATGTACATACATACATACGTCGTAATTAGATGATTTACACATATCGCCGAGCGAAATAACCACTCTTTAAGTACTGTAGTGCCTGAGACAGGCGGTTTTAAATGTCGCATGGTTGCCCAGCACATACGGCATTCTCACAACACAGTCGGCCTAGTCCAGAGGAATGACTGGTCAATACCTCTGGGACCAACCATGTGCGGGTTCCTTCACCGTTAGAGCGTCTCTCAAAAGTCTCATTGGATTTATTACTTACAATCTATATCTATACTAATATTATAAAGCGGAAGAGTATGTTTGTTTGTTTGTTTAAACGCGCTAATCTCAGGAGGTGCTGGTCCGATTTGTAAAATTATTTTTTTGTTAGATAGTCTATTTAATGAGGAAGGCTTTAAGCTATATAGCATTGCGCTGCGACCAATAGGAGCGAAGCGTCAGTGAGAAATGTTGCAAAAACGGGGAAAATTATTCACATTAAGGGACTTTCGTTGCGTGCGCTGCATAAACGGTTTATGTCACTCAAAAACCACGCGTACGAAGTCCCGGGCACAGCTAGTATACCAATAATAAAGCAGAGTTATCAGTTTTTACTTACCGTATTTAAGAAGGTATTCTGCACCGGTGTTGTCGTGCCGAAACTTCTCAAATTGTATCGACAAGTGTATTCCCCTGTTGCCAAAGTCTTTGTAAAAAATCTTTCAGCGGCCGGGGAATAGGAAAAAAGAAAAAACTTTTCGTCTTCACGGTTCGAAAAAACTTTAAGCTTTGGTCTTTTGTTCATTATCTTCTTTTGTTAAAAAAAAACTTTACAAGATGTGTCTTCGCAGAACTATATTTATAGCACGTTTGAACTTCGTAAGTTTAGGGAAAAAGAAGTAATTTTTTTTTTTAAATACCAAAAAAATCATAATTAATAGTTTGTCCTTGTCAAATAATACAAAAATGAGATAAGCTGTTTTTTGTACAATATTTTTGCCACTCATGTCATCTCCCGTATGGTCTAGTGGCTAGGATACCTGGCTTTCACCCAGGAGGCTCGGGTTCGATTCCCGGTACGGGAAATCCTATTTTGTCATTATTTTACTTTTAATATTTTTATTTTTATTTATATTTTATTATTTCACATGATAAAATTAGTGTGAAAATGATGTAAAATACATAAACGGGTTTCGCAATAAACTAATAATATTAACTGACGGAGACTATTACATAAATCATAATAATAAATAATAATATTATTTGCTGCCAGTCAAGGTTTGAATGCTATCCACTTCTATTACTATTGACAGGCATTCGGAATAAAAAAGTTTAGAGTTGTAATAAAAAGTTGAAATACGACGCTCGGGTAAATTCGATTGGCACAAAACCTTGTGGTTTATGGTGGTTTTACGGCACCTGTCAAATCCACGTCATGTAGATTGATGGCGGCTTCACGCCTGACTCTGCCTATCGTTGTAGAGTGACAAATCAAAAATAATATTTACTGTTAAGCGAATCGGATATTGTCATAGGGACTCTCACAATCTACAGACAAGTGTCAGATGTTTTGTCTCTCTTGTAAAGGAAAATGTTTAGAAAATGGTTGACGAGCAACTTTGCGGCTATTGTTCATTTTTACTGTATCCATTTTGCATTTGCGACGCATTACTTTTCCACCTTACGAGATTAGCGCGCGAAAATACAGCTAAGCAGATACCTATTTCCGTGACTTTGACAAGCAAGGTAAACAACATCCATCCATTACGATCTTCTAGAGTTTTAGATTAACAGTACACACGCACAAATAGTAGGCCACGAAATCCTACTATTTGTGTGTGTGTGCTGTTTAAATAAAATAAAAAAAAAAAACAAAAAAAGGTAATATTTGTATGGTGGCACAGTCGCCCTACAAAAAGTACGTGTACAGCCTTTTTCATCGCTCTTGTCTTCTTATGGTACGATTCCACAAAAATAGTGTTCAGAACATTTGTTAGCCAACATTTTTTTCAGAATTCCAGCTGTGACAATTTGTATGTGTTCCAATTTGTTAATGTAGCGAGACCACCGGAACAAACATCTGTTACGCACGGTGTTCGCAACAGTTCAGAGCACCGGTGGAATCGCACCTTTAGGATTAATAATCATGAACTATGTCGTCGGATGAACCGTCGAAATAAACGGTTGAACGTAACCAGGCCAATGTCTCTTGACACCCATCTCGATCGGAAATGGAGAGTCGTGCGTGCAATTCGGCTGACCCTCGCGCCGCGCCGCGGTCGTGACTGTGACCCGCGTGTCACCCCGTGTGAATCTGTGACATCGTGACGATGTTCGGTAATGATTTTATGGTCCTATAATAATTTTGGGATTATGGGAAAGAAATGGATTAAGCTACATGCCCTTACTGATATTAAGATGTAAGTTTGGTTGATAGATGAATGTTTGTTGCTCTTTCACGCAAAAATTGCTGAACGAATTTTGATGAAACTTTACAATAATACAGTATAACTGTATTGTATAAAATTATTGTAAACTTTCACATAACATTAGAATAATAACACACAGGCTGTGATTTGATTGTGTGTATTTTCTACAATATAGCGACAAATGACGCGTAAGTACTAAGTAGGAAAACACGTGCTCCATTCGTCTGGTAATGAAGAGGACAATAATACATTTCGATCGATTTTTTTTTCATTTAGAACACATTGGATCAGGAAGAAGTTTATTAGGTACTAGCTGTGCCCGATACTTCGTACCCGTGGAAAAGTGATTTAGGGTAGCAGTTTCAATACATTTTTAGTTTATGAACACTGTCGTTTGGATATTTAAAATGACTAATTTATAGTACCTAATGCTTCTTTATACACAGTATTAGACGTGCATAGTAGGTATGGCATTTAATCTCTCGATTCAATCGTCAGTTTGTCCCGCTTGCACGCGCGCCAAATCATACGTGCCCGAGCGGGACAGACTGAGATTTGAAACGATGTTCAAGAAGCCACGAGATTTAGGGCCCAGGACCCGGAATCCGGGACAGTCGGGACCTCTAATCCAGGTGTCAAGCGCATCACGACACGGGCCAGCAGTTCGGTGGTATTCGGTCGAGTTCACGAACCACGACCCACATTTTATATAGTTCACATCAATTGGTTTCATCGTCATCAGCATCAGCAATGTGAAATTTTCCATCTTTTTGGTAAAAGGTGGCCCCATGCGAGTTTCTTACGCCGGTTCTTCTCGATCAGCTAGTTCCCGATCCGGTGGTAGGCTTCATATAGAAAAGACGTAGAAGAAAACATTTTTGTAAAATTTATTCTGAATAAAATTTTTGACTTTGACTTAGCTTTATACACAATGCTTACCTTCGGTGGATTTCCAGTTTCTGGAAATCGACTGTCAGCTTGACTTCTAATCTGGACTGTGGACGTTTTCGTACACGGTTTAAAAAGTAAATATGTCAAAGTTTTGGTATTTCAACTTTTTAAATAGTGTTTTGTAATAAAAGTAAAAATGTCAAAGTTTTGGTATTTCAACTTGTTACAACGTGTTTTAAAAAGTTAAAATGTAAATGGCAGTCGATGTTCATGGAAGGTAGGCCACTCAAACACTGGTGTCAATTTGAAACCAAATAACATCGTGTTTAAAATTAGAGAACTGTCATATTGCTAACCAATGCCAATGCCGATTCAACGCATTAAATTCAAGACTACATTTATTACAAACAAACAAAAATACGTAGCACTTGCTACAATGTTATTTTTAGAAAATGGTTGACGAGCAACTTTGCCGCTATTGTTATTTCTTTATAGTTTTTTTTACTTCAAATTACTACTTATATTATAAAGAAAACTGTAAAAAATTTATTTTATTACAGTGTAACCTAACCTAACATGGCGCTATTATTTAAATGTGAACACTGACCGAAAGTATTAGATAAGTTTCTATTCTCAGACTCAATAGTCGGATTGCCTATCATCAGATTTCAGAGTACCGTGTATTTGGAATCTCTTTATTCAAACGACCGGTAGGGTTGAACAACGAAACGAAAAAATGTTGGTCGCCATATTGAAAATTTAAAATGTTGTATTTTTAATGGACCAATCGCCTGAATTGCATTAAACTAATTTTTGTTCCAACACGGGAATCGAATCCACGACCGCCAAAATCGAGAGTCAAACTGTGAGAACTATTTAGTGTGTATGAAGTCGAGCTGGCTTAATCGTGCCGATGCATAGCTCTGTCAAAAAGCAGCCATTTGAAAACCCAAATTGTGTTACAAGCCTTTAGCTGGTGTAGTGTAAAACTATAAGGTTTATTGCATATTGGAATATAATGAAATAATTACAACCGTCCAATGGTGAAAGGCAATTCGACATGATAATAAAGATGTTCACTTTTATTATAATAGCAAGAAGTGTGATTTAATATTACTGTCGGGTATATGTAGACTTAGCTCGTAATATTGTGCAAGTCTTTATTCTGCAGATACTCAACTAAATACTCCTAAACGGTACATTAAATTGGTTTTATGTTTTACAGTATTTAACGCAGTATGACCAGATGCCTCCTTACCTACCCTTGAAACTAAATTCAATCCGATTATATTGCTGTCATGTTTGTTACTCTGAAAACAGTATTGTAAATGGGATTTTTTCTATATAAATTTCCTTAGTTCCATAAATGGACAATAAATTTTAAATCAATTTGGCGCTAGTGTCGCGTTTAAAATTAACTGTCAAATTCCAATTTCGATCGTTTGGAATTAATTTCAAAAGTAAGATGGCTGGCGTATCAGGAAAATTAAATTTATTCTGTATATTTCAATGTTTATCATCTAATATCGTTGACAATTGAAGACATGAATGGATAAACGTGATAGGTATGTCGCAAAAAATTTTTATCCAGAAAATTGACTTTAAACTGTCACTTAAGCAGTTTAAAATAATATGTAGTAACGTATTAAGTACATTGATTCTAGAGACAGTTCTCTACGTATTCTGAAATGTTTAAGTTACAGTTTGAACTTAATTTTCTCATCAAATTCTTTCTCATCTCAAAATCTGAATTTTGCTACATATCACCTTCAGCCATTCATTTTCAATTGAAGACTCAATTGTATAATTCTGTGCTTTACGTATAGACTTATACAATTGAAGTTTCATATTAAAATTACATATAATTCTGTAAATATACTTCGGCATTTATATATTTTTGTTGCTAATAAAGTTTAGAAGTAATTTGAAAACTCCGCGACAACCCTATATTTAGTGAGCGGACCCCGGAGATTTGATTATTGGAGTCTAAGGGATTGTGGAATGTTCGACCCTGAGCGAAAAATTGAAAGGGGCGAGCCCTGGTTTATTAAAACGATTCATGTATTACATTTGTTTCGTTGCAAGTCACTAATATTATAAAGAGGAAAGATTTGTATTTTTGTATGTAACGACTTAACTCAAAAAGAACTGGACCGATTTAAAAAATTCTTTTTTCATTAGAAAGCTACATTATCACTGAGTAACATAGGCTATATAAAAATCAATTGTTGTTCGTTAGTCTCGCTAAAACTCGAGATCTGTAGAACTGATTCGGCTATTTTTGGTATTGAAATATTCGTGGAAGTCCCGGGAAGGTTTACACGGTTTCCATGCTCAACGAAGTGGGCACGGGTCAGCTAGTAGATAATATGTATGTAGAATGTAGTATAATGAGTGTTCCATGTGATTTTTTAAGTATTGCAATATCGTATGTAAAAAAATATTAGCTAGTGACATAATTGGAAACTTGTTTACTACTCAAATTATTCTTATTATATCTGTAGAAAATTTTTGAGCCGATAAAGGGAGCGCAATGCACCAGTAACTCTCTGGCTAACGTGAGCTGTTTGCGATTGCCAACCAAGAGTGGAGTCGATGTGCAAACCAAGATCTCGAACGCAAGAGTGTAGTGAAGTGAGTAACTGAAGTTTATACCAGACCCATCAAAAATCACAGGTGGTATGGAGCCTATATCAACCCTGGATAAAAATCGTGGACTGCCCATTAATATCGCCTGGCATTTACTATGATTCACTAGCAACCCAAAATTATTACACAAGTCTCTAATGGTATTGAGATCTCTGTCAACCTCCTCTACTGCACTCGCCAAATTCTCAACTCTTGATTGCCTATAAATCTAAAAATCGTCTGCATACTAAAAATGCAGTGGGCAGACACCCTTGAAGTGATTAACATTAATTAGTCGTTCTTCTCAAATTATGTTCCGGTAACGTAGAATATCGGTTACTGGAGCATTTAATTTGTCGATACAATTAGACCAGTTTGTTTAGGTTCGACAACACGATTTCGACAATCGATTGTTACTTCAAATTGATTATATAACTCTTGAGTAAATACCACAGCACTGTTCTAATGTAACGGTAGTCTATTTGTAGATTTTTTAAGAGTAAGCACTCAGTTAAAATGAAACTCGGTTAAAAAAAAGTAATAAGTATTATGCCATCTACTTATTAATAAAATAAACAACTTCAATTTCAACTGTTCGAATATTAAGTATATTAATCTTAAGCTGAGGTGTGACTATGGGTAGCCACTAGGACTGTGCACATGGGTCAAGGTAGATGCAAACGACCAGTCAAGTTCAAAGCATTGTTAACATAAACAAAATTTTTAAGAAAACCCCGTTCCCCAAATTTTTAAGATAAATGTTAAATGTCAAGCACCAATCCAGCCATCACAAAAATGACGATCAAAATCGGTTCATCAATTTAGATTTTTTTCGAAATGATGCTAACTAATGGCATTCAAGTTTTAGTTACATCGGTCTATAACTACTGGCTAGTTGGTTGGCAAAAGGAGAAGATGGGGGGGCTCCCCTACTTAGGGTTAGGTCATCCAACGCTACGATGCTACATACATGAGTATGTATGTAGCATCGTAGCGTTGGATAGCAAAGCACAGACACGTGAAATTAATACCATCCATCTATTTTGGTATGGAATTAGTTAACAAGCGCATACAAACTGGAACCCACGCGAAAAAAAAGTTACAGTGTAATGTTACAGTGCTTACATCTTCTTTCTCTTTCTTATATATAAAAATGAATTGCTGTTCGTTAGTCTCGCTAAAACTCGAGCACGGCTGAACCGATTCAGCTATTTTTAGTCTTGAAATATTCGTGGAAGTCCAGGGAAGGTTCAAACGGTTTATCACAAACTGTTTCTATGCTCAACGAAGTGGGCACGGGTCACTTAGTATTTTATATAACGTTATTTAACAGTAGTACCATTGTAAAATCAAACTAGTAGAGCAAAACAACAGGAGAGGCACGCACAATAGGTCTATTACGTGACATCCAGCCGATTAATGAAGTACCGAATTATTGATACTGTTACATTGACCTAGTCGGGACATAGACATAGAGGGTGGAGCGCTCACTGATCGTTATTTGTGATGTAAAAGGTCACAAATTACGAGACAAACCGAACACAGTACATGAGTTGCACTTTTTCCCCTATGTTGGTGTTTTAGCCGATATCTTAAATTAGATTCTTATACTATGTTTTAAATTAAAAAAAATTATATGTCGCTCAGGTGTTAGTTACAAATTTAAGAATTGGCTTCTAGCTGTAATTTTCTTACTAATAAAGAAATAGACACGCGTTCGCTTCATCTCAGTTCAGGTATATATTGAGTATTCTACGATATTTTTTATTTATTTATACCTTATATTATGGAGTGATCAATATTAATAATATGGATGATTTTCATGTTACAATAATTAAAAAAAAATTAACTCTGTCAGCGCTGGTAATTTCACAGTAAACTCTATATACGGAACCGATTTATCCAAAAGTATAATCACTCATTAATAATCTAGCCTATACATTTCATAAACATGGCCCAAAAATACAGAACACTTGCTTATGTTATTACGAACGTACGTAGTACCATAGACCAATTATTTAATTGGTCCATGGTAGTACGAACACAAACTTGCTATTCGAACCCGCGACCAGCGGTCGTCGGCGCCGGAGGGATCAGTGTATCGTCTGTGTTTGTGGGTCGGACGAACTGGGGCAGCTACATTATTCAGCCATTATTGACCGATCATCAGGGAATAACACACAGGACGATAGTGCTCTGCATTAGAAATATGTTGTACCCTGTACTCTGTTTTATATGCTAGTTTTAACGCCCCCGTGGCCCAGTGGTTAGAGCTTTTATGGAGGTTGCGGGTTCGATTCGCGCAAAATAAATGTTGAAAACAACAAAGTTTGGTTAGGACAATGCAGGCAGATCATTGTAAAATGTCGGTCCTGAGGCTGATTTCTCGCCAGTATCTCTCTAATAATACAATTATTGAAATAGACATAGAATACAGCTACGTTCTTAATATTGTTCTGGAATGGAATTGTATTCGCATGTTTATGTATTTGCATAAGTGACTTCACCCGTTTGTTAGGTGTGCTCTAACTACCTTGTATTTTGTAAATAAATAAATAAATTTAAAATATCTATTATTATTATTATTTTAAAACAGCGCTCGCCAACCCGCATCCCAAGCGTGGCGAGTATTGGCAACTACCCCCCAATACTTTGGGAGAGACTCATATCCTCCAGTGGTACGTCATACTTGAAATGATTTTTTTTAAATTTATTTATTTACAAACTACAACTATCATCACAGGTACTTAACCTAATACAATAGAGTGTAACAAAAATCAAAATTACTTTAACTTATCATCTAGCTTACTTACTACACAATATGTGACCTTGGTGAACTCATCCAATGAGCACGTAAATAAGTCGACACTGTCCGCGACCGTGTTTAGCGTACGAAGCGCCCGCGTGAGCGGAGCCAGCTGCATCAGGTTGGTCCGCGCGCGGTAGGTACTACCAGCAGCGGCGGCCGGCGCCGTCGCCCCACGTACTCGTCCGGCACCCACAGCCCAGCAGCTTGTAACACAGCTGGGTTGTGCGTTATGCCACGCACTTTTAATACATAGGTAGCCAGGGCTACTTCCCTCCTAACCTCTAATTTGTTGTACCCGACCATACCCAGCACAAATAGCGTCGGATATAGTAGCGGATAACCGGGGTAAACTCCGAACTGCTTCATATATATAAAACGTGAATGGTGATGATGAAGTATCGAAATGTGAAATTACACGATGTACAATGTGAATGTAGATAGCACCAAATTATAGAACAAACAAAGTTCCCTTCGATACCGTGTATAATTTAATCGGTATATTACAATGGCTCCCCAGGGCCTTCTACTGATCCATATTGACCATAGACTCGGAATTGGAAGGACATGGCACCTAGTTATCGGCCAAGTGTTGTGCCCTTATTTACTTACTTGCTTTAGGCCGTGTATCACCAATCAATCTTAAACTTAACACCATGTTAAAATACCATACCATCTCATTCATTGACAAGAAATACAAGAGGGATAACATGATATTTAACATGGCGTGTTTCACCAAGCAATGTTAAGGTTAATTTTTCGTTAAATATTATCAATGAGAAAGCATAATAATTTAACAAGCCGTTAACACTTGCATACTAGCATAATTTAACAAGCCGTTAACGCATGTTGGTGAAATCGGGACAGAAATCGTTAGCTTGTTTTCTTGGTCTTAAAAATATATTAAGACTAGTGTAATAATGCCTCCGACACTGATTTCGGTGACGGTGGCCGGTTTCATTGAAACCAGGCTAGCTACGCAGGAGTTGTTTTATAGTGCCCAAGAGTGTGCGCAATACACAGAAGCAGTCTCTCTTCCTTCACTCTCGTTGCCCAGTGGAACGGATAACCGACACGACTGGCGGGTGATTATGCGCAGGACTGACATTTTACATGCCCATCCAACGCATGGATCATCTTTCTTGTCAGACAATCAGATGATCAGCCTGCATTGTCTTGAAACAAGTCAAGAGTCTAAAATTATAACAGTCAAACTTGAAAACAAGGCATCTTGAATAAGGCCCAGTGTATAGGGCTCATGAGCGTACCAAGCTTGGCCTAGGGGTTTCTTTACTTGCTTACTGCGCGATTTTAATGGTATTTACACCTTTTGCCAATATGAACTGCGCGGTTTATTCAAAAGTTTGCGCATATTTTATATGCAATATAAATGCAATATTTAGATTCTTTTCAGCTTTACAGCTTCATTTACCCCTTACCTGTTACGGGGAGTAGTATCTGGTAATAGTTATAGTAGTAGGATATGAAGGTATTCATAGGAACTCCAAAGATAGACGGTATTACAATTTATGTAGGATGGTTTGTAATCAAATTTTATGGTCTGGTTTTTCACATTTCGCGTTGACCTGAAAAAGAAATAAAAGCTAAATTATTATATTAAACAGATACATATTACCTAGATGTGTACTATGTACAAGTATCTTTAATTTAATAGCTGTGTTCGTTAGTTCGTCCGCGTGAGATAGTGAAATAAAACCTCTGATTTTGAAACATATATAATTGCTTCTTTTTGTCTTAACATGACAAAATGTAGCCTTCTCAGTATATAGGCTAAACATTTTTTTTTATAAATCTGCAAATATTAGCGCGTTTAATATAATAAACTCTGCAAGTGTTACAATATTATGTTCTTGATAGGTTTATTTTTGCGAATTACAAGCAGACGGTCCAATGATAAGCTCTGGATATAACTGGTTATGCCGGCCATACACATCCGAAACATAATATACTTGCCATGTCTATAAATTCAAACTCCTATGGCGACTAAAATTAGTGGGTGTTTATTTCGCTCCAAAAAACGATATAAGTGTAACGAAGCGATGTCATTCACTTACACCTGTATTTACTATCGGTTAAGGTTCAATTATATTATATATAACCTACATAGCGTAGTGGTTGAGCGCGTTGGAGCTCGAGCGGGGTTCGAAATCTGCCGAAGGAACAAAAAGTGTTCTGTGTTGTCCTGGCTCATAGATGTGTATTAAATTTGTGTAATGATTTAATAAAAATCTTAAATATGTTTATAGTATAAAAGCATTAAGTATATTTCCGTTATCTGGTACCTGTAACACAAGTTCATCGGATACTTAGCACGGGGCCAGATTGACGTGGTGTAAAGCGTCCATAGATTTGATTTTCGTCATCTGATTAGTTTCAAAGTAATCCATTAAATATCATACCAAAACCGTTGAGATCGTACTAGTTCGATTCTCGATTGTGTCAGTCGTAAGCCTGCTGTACGTGATTTAGCAGTTTATCTATGTGTCAGTATCAGTATCAGCGGAATAAAAATATGTGTCAAAAATCTGTGGAAGAAACATAATACTACGAGTATGATCTATGTTTCTTCCACAGATTTTTGATACAAACATAGATACTCGTAGTATTATGTTTCTTCCACTGTGGCACTTAAGCTAATCAAACTATTTTGATGAAAGAGATGTCTATAGATTGGTAAGAACAGTCCGGGTAACATTTGGGATAAAAAAAGTATTGTTTTTTTTTCTACATAACAAATTGCAACCTGAGATAGTTTAGTGTCAAAATACTTCAATCGCGTAAAGCACTTGCCATCAGCTAAGTGAAGTTCGTTTGTTCTATACAAAGTAATATTTTCCGCTAGCGTTGTCTGGCGTTCAAGAGCGGAGTTTTTATTTCAATACAACTAGATTGTATTGAATTGAAAATATTAAATATTCTTTTCATATTTTCGCTTGTATTTTCCTTGATATTAGGTACTGGCTGTGATCTACGGGCGATTTTGTAGAGTTCACATTTTTGTATGGCAAGATATACTATCCTCAATAGGACCCTGACTGGGCTCCAAACTCCAGAAACACCGCATGGGTGATTCTAAGACTTTTTATTCAAAACCTATAATGTCTATAGCACATTCTTTCTTTTGCAGGCCAGGATGATAATGTAAATAATATGTTAAGCATACACAATTTTATCATACGAAGACACAAGCAACAATTTAAATTATCATATGATTTACGCTTTCCGATTATGGTATTTAGGTAAAAAATATCATAATTAATTGAAAAACTTATAAGAGTTCATATAAATCAAAAACTAATTAATATAACCGTCCCAACCGAAATCGCCCAAAAAAGTATTCGAAATTGGAAATAAGGTAGAGTTGTTTATCAATCAGTAGCTTATAAAAGCTGAGAAATATTAGGAAATAGAATCGACTTTCATTTGTAGACGCGTAATTTATTCCTTTTTTCCCGCCGACCTTGAAAAAAGAAAAAAAAAAAGAATATTTGAGCCGTGACGCCGCAGCTGGTGTTGCGTGGTGTTGCCTTCATAAAATAAAAAATCTTTTCGCAGAATTGTTTTATTCTTGTACTGTTTCGAGTAAAAGTTGTTTTGTTCCATTACTTTCGTTTTCAGTAAAATGAACTGGAGTGAATAGTTTTGTATAATACTTATTCTAAGATAGACGTAGCCCGCGACTTTGTGCGCGCAAAAGGATATTACAAGAACCGTACATTTTGCTCCTATAAAAGTAGCCTGTTTATGTTCTTTGTCGTGCTCTACACAAATAATTAGCAAATTTTATCAAAATTAGTTTACATCTTTCTGAGCAAATTCAATGCAAACAACTGCAGTACAAAACAAATAGGTAATTACATTCTCTGTAGCTTGCTTAAATGTTTTTATGTTTGTATGCATGGCTTCACTACTTGACTATTGAGTAGGCTTCACTGCTTGACCGATTTTGATGGAACATGAAAAATAACAGTTGAAGGTCGTTTAGACCACAGGGAACGACACACCGATAAGATTTCGATGAAACCAGTCCGGCTATGTTTGTTTTTTATTTCTTTATTAGACTCACCAACAGCAACTCATAAATACATATTTAATATATATATAAAAAAATATCTAGCGCATGCATTTATTTGTGTATGCCACATATAGGCATGCATTAGTAAAACAACAGTAGGTTTGTAAGGTTTAATTAGTTAAGGAGTAGATTTTTTTTACACTTAACAGAAAAATTGTGTTCTTTTTTATTTCATTGAGTTATTTTATTTGTGAGCAGCACACAAAACTCTCACTTCGTTTACTCAGGGGGATGACAACGAACAGGACTGGCGTGAGGCACAGGATCAGCTTCATACATACTGAGATTACTGACGCATCATCTTTCTTGCCAGACAATCAGGTGATCACCCAATCAAAGCAATAGACCTAGATCCAGGTTTGAGAACATTTTTTTGTTGTTACAACCTGGGGATGGAACCCACTAATTCCGTCGTCGAGAGCTCTAACCATTGAACCATACAGGCGTCCAAACGCTCAAGGCGAAAGGCCATCAATTATAATATACCTACCAACTCCTATGCCGCCCGAGCTCTATTTTTTGCCATCGATATTATCAATTACGAAGTTCAATAAACAAATGTATGGCATATGACATAAGCTTCGCTAAGTGACACACGAGTTCGTATGTCCCTTGTCATGTAGTGAACCTATATAATCCCATATATTTTTGCTTTCGATGTAAGTGATGATAGCGATGTCATCTATACTAATATTATAAAGCGGAATAGTTTGTTTGTTTAAACGCGCTAATCTCAGGAACTACTGGTCCGATTTGAATAATTACCTACCTAATGCAGTCCTCGCACGCCGGGCCAGAGTGGCCCAGGGCGGGGGAATCACGACCAGGGGCTAAAGAGCCCCTCTACGTGAGGTCGAAGGGCCCGGTATTGAGGATACCGAGCCGAAGTAATTCCAAGTTTTTCTAGGGAAAACCCTCCGCAAAACGCAGGGGAAAACCGTGGCGCTAAGTGAGAGAGCCATGGAAGGCTGTACCTGAATGGCGGGACGTCAAGCAGTGCAAGGGGCCCCGGTCCTGGGACCGGAGAGCGTGTGTGATTCCACTCCCCCTACACCACCCTCCATCCCGCGGACCAAACCCTACCATAGCTGGGGAGAGGAGAGTAAATGACACAAGTGACGTTTTTTTGAAGGCAAAACCCCCGCGTCAGGGCGCGGGGAAAAACCCTCGATCCTTTATTAAGACTGCCTGAAGGGCCGTGACGTACGGTCTTTAACCGTACGCGGATCCGTCCGACCAGGGAGTGGGGGGGCTCCGGGAGCCATGAGGGGGGAAGGGTTATGGGACCCGACGAATGGTGGTGGTGGAAATCTGGGGGCGCTGGGTTCGCCCGCACGCCGCGCAGCCTCCTTGCAGAAGCCGGGCAGCAGGCGGCATCCTGCGGCATCCCCGTGTGGTGGGTGCGGCGGTGTCCGGGGGCCGCCGTGGGATCCCGGCCAATCCTCCGGGCTCCTTCCTCTATAGGAACCTCCGGATGGCGGGGATATCCGTCGGCTAGCGCGGGACTCCTCCACAGATGGCGGTGGCGGTGAGGCGGCGGCAGGGCGCTCGACCGGGCTAACGTGAATCCTCAAAAAGACACATCGGCCCGGGAGCTTGCTCTGCAGCGGCAGGGGGTGCAGGTCTGGTGCCTGCGTTGACGGGGGTCGCCAACAGGGCCCTCGACCGGGCAATGGTCCGGGAGTTTGCGCTGCGGCGATCTTCTGTGCAAGGCTAAGGCCTGCATCGGTGGGTGTGAGCGCGCGTCACCGGACAACTGGTCCGGGAGCATGCTCTGCGGCGGTCACGTGGGCAGGCGGCGGAGTGCCTGCAGCGACGGTGTGCTGCAGTGTGCAGCGAGCAGGGCTGGAACCTGGGCTGGTGGTTGGCAGCGGAACGCTCGACCGACAATGGCCGGGAGCTTGTTCCGCTGCAGTAAGGGTGGCAGGAGAACCTGCGGTGTGGCCTGGAGGGGATCCAGGGCACGTAAGGCCTGGCAGGATGCCGAGGCGAGTACGGGGTGCGGCTGCGCCAGGGGGCGCAGTCGAGGAGGCACTGGGGACGCTGCGGCAGGTCCGGGCGCATCACGGCGTGGCGGAGCGGGATCCGGGGGGTGCGGCAGGTCGTGGCCGGAGGGGGTGCGGTACTGCGGCATGGGGCGCAGTCCGCAAGGCAGCCCTGGATGCACTGCGGCGAGTCCGGGCGCTTGTCGGCTGGACGGAGCGGGATCCGGGACGCGCTGCAAGTCTCGGCCGGACATTGGGGCGAGGGGGTTCCACTACCCCCCCGCGAGAATGCCGACGGGGGCCCGGCGCGAACGGTGTCCTCTCCGTCGCAGCTAGGCTCGGTGTTGCGGTGGTGGTGCGCCAGGGCGGCGCGGGGCGGTCGTCCTCGTCGTCTGCGGCCGGGGCGCCACAGCACGACACGAACAGCCATGGGCGAGGTAGTGGGTGCGGTGTAGCACCAAGCGGGTGAGCGCTTGGAGTAGCTGGCCTCCCGTGACCACAACGCTGGGCAACCCAGCGGGGCGGGCGGGCAATTCAGCTCCCCGGCACGGCGGCAATCCGCACCCGGTTTTAATAAACCAAGCACGCGGACGAACGCGGCGGAATCGACGTGCGCGCGCGACGGAAGCCAGGACGATCCATCAATGATCCTTGAATAATTCTTTTTTGTTAGTCCATTTATAGAGGAAGGCTTTAGGCTATATAACATTACGCTGCGACCAATAGGAGCCGTCAGTGAGACATGTTGCAAAAACGGGGAAAATTATTCACATTTGAGGACTTTCGTTGCGTGCGGTGCATAAACGGTTTCATTCAAAAACCACGTGAACGAAGTCGCGGGCATAGCTTGTCTTGAATAAGAGCCCAGGATCGACAACGGTAACCAGCCTCAGAGCCAGATCTCAGGGGTACCCGAGCGACATGTTAGATCTGTCTTGGGACCCGCAACGAAATCATCTAGACTGTGTATAAAACATTATTTCAACAAACCCGAATTTTGCCGAAAGAAAAGTAAAACATTTACATAAGTAATATTTACGACTTAAATTCTTTGGAATTTCGAATATAATTGCACAATAAAAAACAATCAAACAGAAGTATCTTATTACAATCGTTTTATAAATAATCGATTCCGGGAAACAATCGGTTGGAATCGATAAAAAATCGGAATGCTCGAAATTAATACGTTGCTAATTCGAAATGATTTGGTATTTAAATAAATGTTACCTTGTGGATCCGATTGATTCGTTTATAATATGTGGTTTTTGCTTTGTCCGTTTCGTTTTGTATTTAAATTGGTATTTATATTTTTTATTAATACGCATCCAGTGATAATTTAACTTTTATTCGGTTTTATTGCTGGTGATATGGCTTGCGGATTCGAACAGTTTTCGTTTTATATCGACCTCATGTTATTTATTTTAGATGCTTTGGAATATTGCAGGCTTGGCCACTTTGAAGATTATACAAATTTACATTGTACTTATTTTGATATTTTTCTATAATACGTTGCAAAAAAATAAGAGAGTATGCAGCATAATGCAAACTTGTTAATTTTGAAAAAAGTGATCGTGAATAGGTTCTCAAGTAGAGATCGCAATTTTTGAGACCGAGTTTGATTTGTTTTTGTTCTATTAACACGGGCCTTGGGCTGCTGCATTTGATAGCAGCAGAATAAGTGATGTAAAGCCAGAGCCTAGTCTGAAGGTTGCTACGCCACCTTCCCAGCAGAGCTGGCCATAATATTATCCTTGTGGGTCGGTCCGGATTAAAAATTCAAGTTCGTTATCGCTCGTCTTCCCGTGGAAAAACAAAATAAACATATCAACAAGGAAATATGTACATTTCAGTTTGTTTAAATCAAAACATTAATCCCCGGTTTGAAACCGGGGGTTCGTAAGGTATAATTACGAAAATGTCCTACTTATATTAAATGTTTTTGATGATTTAGTTGATAATTAACATTCTGAGGGTCCTGCACTTGCCCCCAGGAGAGCAGGAATGGCCGGCTAATGTGAACAAGTCATGCGTAAGTCATAATAATTAACAAGTCTTGGCGGGAGCGCTGCCGTGCCCCAAATTTGGAGCTTGGCTCTAAATATGTTACATGCAACTATTTTGTAGAATAAATAAGGAAAATGAGCAATATCAGAGGAAATCAAGTGCGTGGTAGACCTTTGTACCCGACTACAGCGTAGCCAAAAGGAAGACTTACATTTTTGAAGGACTTCAGTAAAGTAAATGGAGTATGTTTCATTCGATTATAATGAAAGAGATGTCAATATATTTGTATCCATATCCCGGGTAATAAAGGCTTTATAATTTAGGAAGTCGGGTTAAAATATTTTAATAAAAACTGTTGTGCAGCCATTAGTTATTACGGCTAAAACAAAGTTTATTTACGGAAAGAAAATTTCGATGTTTTCGGTTTGTTTACCTTTAGGTTAAATTTATCAGGGACGAACTATAGAGTTTACATCGTGACGTCACAATCGGTTGTCCCCTTCTCGTTTGTACATTATACTTAACAGTTTATTATGTTCATTACTTTTTATGGTACTTAAATAATTTTAGTTTTGCATCATTGGATTGGTAATGTTATATTATGGTCTAATTAAATCAAGTAAATACATACTGGGATTTAGTTATGGGTTCGCAAATTATTTATTTATGGCGGCAAATTTAATATGTAAGTAAAATTCATAAGTAATAGTTAGTAAATCTCCTAAAAAAAGTCGGAATAAGTTTTAGGGAGATGTAGTTATTATTGTAGAAATGTATGTTTTAATATTATCTTTATGTTGCAATTTAGATTTTAAAACAAACCAGTAAAAGTATTATATACACCTATTGATGTGGTCCAGTTTAATACTTCTTTCTATTTTTCTTCTTCCATAACTTTTTCTAAAAGACCACACACATCATACGCAATATTACATTCCCAAAAGTATTTTATGTCCGTTCGAAATCTGTCTTAACGAACCCTAGCCATTAAAAAAAATAAACCGAGGTGAACGAAAAACATAATTTTATTGGAATGGTATCAATAATATGTTTTGGATGTTTGTAACTTTTTTGTAGTGGGTGCCACATAACAAAAGTTTCGTCGTAGTTAAACGTCCGAGTCCATTATGTCCTAATATTTCTTACTAGACTGTACTTTTTTTCTTTTTATTTTCAAAAGTGTCTATCGAGTAGCTTCTTTCAAATGATTTGAATGAATGTGTTTATTTTCGGACTTAATAAAATTAAGACTATCAAAATATTACAGTAATTTAATAATATTATGTAAATTATTAAAGATGAATGATCCTTTAATATTACAGTGAAATTGTTGATGAGTGACCACAATAAGTGAATATTTAAAAAAAAGTTTAGATTAAAAAAAAGGAAGTACTACACCTATTGTTGTATATAAATATTTTTATTAGTAATGGTGAATCGAAATATATTAAGCCATTGACATTTGGCATCTCTCTTTGGATTGTAATGAGTAGAAGCTCGAACTCCAACTTAGACTATACAGTAGGTATACCTACAAGTTGATGTTGTTAATATGAAATTTTATCAATAATTCTTTTGCGGAACCCCATTTCAATCGATGACCCCTTTTTTGCCCATCACCAGTCATTATGTTTAAATTGTTGTGTGGCAAGCCCAGACGACGTCATGCTGGCAACTCTCCTTTTTAGGGTTTTGTACCCAAAGGGTAGAAACAAAACCCTATCTACACTAATATTATAAAGAGGAAAGATTTGTATTTTTGTATGTAACGACCGAACTCAAAAAGTACTGGACCGATTTTAATAATTCTTTTTTCATTAGAAAGCTACATTATCACTGAGTAACATAGGCTATACAAAAATCAATTGCTGTTCGTTAGTGTCGCTAAAACCCGAGATCAGCTAAAATGATTTGGCTATTTTTGGTCTTGAAATATTCGTGGAAGTCCCGGGAAGTCGTTACATACAAAAATACAAATCTTTCGTCTTTATAATATTGTTATTGTAGATGAGCATAGGCAGTTGAAATTTTCACAAAAAAGTATGTTTTGTAATGCCGCTATAACAACAAATAGTAACAAATAATTTATCTATAAGAGCCACACAATAATTGTATTTCTTACGTTTTGTACCTACGGAACTCTTCGCGGATAGCAAATCCGACTCGCACTTTTAACTTGCACGCCAGATTTTGTAGTACTCGTTCAAATATAACCTAACCGAATTAAAAAGCACCCCACATAATCCGATTGAGACGGGATAGCGAAATATTTAAATTAATCCCATACGCTGATACAGTCGGCGCAAATTACATTGTCGATTAACTGCAAGCGTTTCTTTAAGGCATTACCGTTTTTAAAGTGATAGGGTTATAAAGGTTAATACTCACGAGAGCGGGTTCCTTCGTGGATTAAATTGATTGTAACATATAATTACGCAGCAAAGGTGTTTATGGTACTAGAAATACTAGTTTTACGAACAACTCAACTCCAAGAATGCATCACGATAACTTTGCAGATATGTACTGAGAGATAGATATACATCTCGAACGCTTTCTAATTTCCGAAACGCCACGTCAAACTGAAAATGAAGTACTTTAGTTATATTTTTATGCGATACCAGTTTTTACTGAATAACTATAAAGCCAATAAATTTTTTGTAACCTCTGAATTTTCAAGCAGTGAACGAACTTATGATGATGAATAATAGCTAAAAAGTAAGAATGTCATGTCAGCGTCCAATCAGAAAAACAATATCAAAATCGGTTCATCCGTTTGGGGGCTACGATACCACAGACAAACTAACCCATCGTTTTTGTGGAGGGTTAAAACACTTTAAATATTTGAATATATTAGTCTTACAGTTAGCAATTGACTTTTGATAGACGCCTACATGTCTGGTTCAATGCCCCTTTTCGAATATAAATAACATATATGCTTAAGTTTTTTTGCCTAGGTACCTAATCAATGTAGAATTAACCTTTTTGTGACTACAGGTTGACGTGTCGACACATATTTTATGATGCTTGATTATCTAAATTATTAATTAATGATTATATTATGATTTACCAATATTAGCGTAGTTTTCGTGTGTATATGTCGCAGTTGAATCTGCTATTTCATTGAATGACTAGCGCGTTCATGGAATTCTATTTTTACCGACAAACTTAACTTAACGACGAAGGACAGCCATTTAATATTTTATTTTTAAACTTCAAAATTTCTGAATGTGTACTATTGTAACGCACATTAAAGTAAATTAATCAAAAAATATATCAACACATTGCTATCTGTACGAGCTGTTTGACGCCATTAAATGACCGCACTAGTCATTCAATCAATTAGCAGATTCAACAAGATGACTGCAAAATATATATTGTAAAGTCACTAGATAGAAAAAAACACTAGTCAGTATTTCGTACGAGTATTTTTTTTAACCCGTACAAGAGCGAGTCGAGTTCGCCCATTGAGGATTTTGTACAACAACTTCCATACATATTTTTTTTGGATTTCATTACAAATCTCAATTTTTCTGATTTATACTTATACTTGTATTAACCTTCTTATTCGACAAAACAGGTTACAGGAGTTAGTTCTATGCCAACGGGAATAATCCTAAGAATTTTTGAATTCCTCGGGACTGAAAATATGTATGTGTTTTTTATGACAAAACGGCCGTAAGTATCTCTTATAAACATTAACTTAGAAGTGTTCAAATCAAACTAAAATAACAGCTCACTTTTCTTGCGCTGATATTCGTCGAGACGGTTTTTTTGGGTTGACATCATATCCGAGCAGGTCACTTTAATCTTCTAATGTATACTAATATTATAAAGCGGAAGAGTTTGTTTGTTTAAACGCGCTAATCTCAGGAACTACTGGTCCGTTTTGAAAAAATCTTTTTGTTAGATAGAACATTTATAGAGGAAGGCTTTAGGCTATATAACATTACGCTGCGACCAATAGGAGCGAAGTGTAAGTGAGAAATGTTGCAAAAACGGGGAAAATTATTTACATTTGGGGACTTTTATGTCACTCAAAAACCACGCGAACGAAGTCGTGGGCACAGCTAGTTAGCTATATAACTATATTAATACACTGATGATAACTATTATAAGGCTGACAAATGAAACCAAAAAGCACACGTCACATCCATGTTATCTAACCCTGCGGCGCCCACGCTAATTACTATCTATAGATAACTGATCACTTCCAGCACATTAACCCGTTGAAGGCTTATCGTGTTTACGAATTTCGCTTATAAATCTTGGGAATTTGTGAAGAAAATTTTGAATATCTGTAGGTGTGTTCACGCGCCGATGAGTTCGGTGGCGGGTGTTTTATCATTAATATCTTAGGTGTTTCGTAAGGAAAA
Organism: Celastrina argiolus; assembly: GCA_905187575.2. Classification (NCBI taxonomy): domain Eukaryota; kingdom Metazoa; phylum Arthropoda; class Insecta; order Lepidoptera; family Lycaenidae; genus Celastrina; species Celastrina argiolus. Next base: position 4,995,263 of record LR994579.1, on the reverse strand, counting down.
CTCCTTTCTTATTTTATTTAAAGTTACCCCGAATTGTCAAGAAGTGAGCGAACAATGATGAATAAGCTAAGAATTACTTCAGCTTTGAAAGAAAAAGCTAGATCAAAATCGGTGAATCCGTATGGGACCTACGCTGTCACAGATATACAATACAATACAAATATACTTTATTGTACACACAACAAGTTACAAAAGAGACAAATAACATAAATTACAAAAATCAGACATGCACACATAGGCGGCCTTATTACTAGATAGCAATTTCTTCCAGACAACCTTATGGTGTTAGAGAAAACAATGCTGAAAATGGGAGTTGCGCAAAAGTATATTATATACACACACATCGCTATTAGTCGGAGGTTAAAATTATTATTTTTAGTATGGATACAAAAGCTACCGCAACCAGATTTTAAAACAACAGTAAACGTTTATACGGATCCCATAACCGGATCCGATGAAGAAAAAGCTAAAATCGTTTTATTAAACGCCAATACTCAATAGCGTAAAGCAATTAATAACCTTTAGAAATTAGTAATAACAATTAAAACAGTTTACAAAGATCTCTTTCAGCACGAAACAATGCCGTGGCGAAAGTAAAAGCGCTGATGAATCTTCTAATTCTGCCTCAGTCATCGTGCCACAAAAAATCTCATCCAATCTGGGAATTTTGGATGAAATTCGCGTTGTGCGATGTGCATTGCTGGTTTTGTATGCGATTCGTAATTATTTGAACAATGATTAAAGTTGTAGAACCATTATTATTATTTTTGTATATTTTGTAATATAATATCAAAATTATTGATAATGTTATATTTAATTCTCAACCTCTTAGCTAAAAGACTTTATCGAGTTTGAAAATTACATTAATAATTAAACACTAGGTAAAGTATAACGAATAAAAGCTTAATATATATTATATTAAATATTTTACTTCAAAATCGGCATAATATAGAACTGTAAGATGCAACGCGAGAACTGGCATATAAAACTTTGTGGTCGGGTTTTGGTTCTGCCTATGTAAATAACTAAATATTAGATATCTTTTAGTTAGCAGAGATACTATAGAGGTTTTAAAACTATAAAAAAAGCTTAAAAATTTGTTTGGGTACAAATATTGATATTATTTTTTGTGGACCATCAATGTACAACTTACCACAGTTAAAATCGCTTCGTCTGTCTGTACTGGTGTGGGGGGTATCAATATTCGTGACTCAAGTGAAAATACATAGTCATTGAAGATGAGAATTTGTTTCGTTTCAAACTTGTTTTCGAGATTGTTATAAATATCAGGTCGGATTTTTTCCTTTTAAAAGTTACTGGTACTAGATAATGGCTGTGGTTTATATTGTTTATTTTTTGTAATGGCCGCCAAGTATATAATTGAGTTGGAAAAATCATGTATAAAAAGTAAAAATGCAATTTTTTCATTTAAGTCTTTGGTTTTTGCCGTGTTTAAGTTAATACGCGCCGACAGTTACCAATAATTTTAGGTTAAAACCGAATGCTTGGCGTTGCATGTTTTCCTTTTATATAATTAAGTATGTTATAAAACTTTATATAGTTTAATGACCTCAGTGGCTCAGTGACAAGCGAAATCACAATGCGGAGATTCGAATTCCGCTTTATGATTTTGATAGAGAAACTTACGCCCGCTTTCTGAAAGGCTGATCAAATCATCGCGATCGAGATCAGCTAATTTCATTCTTGGTATATAAATCTTTCTCACTCGCTATGTTCACCAATGAGCGTTCAGATTAGTTGATCGACCATTTGATCTACCTTTCGGAAACCGGGCGTAATTATTGTTAATTTACAAACAGTACAAACGTCTAAGGCCGTGTTTCACCAAGCAATGTTAAAGTTAACGCCATGTTAAAATACCATGCCATCTCATTCATTGACAGGAAATACGAGAGGGATAACATGATATTTAACATAGCGTTAACTTTAACATTGCTTGGTGAAACACGCCCTAAACCTACATAATTCTGTAGCATCCTATAGGAAAGCTGTTTTACCCGACAAACTTGCAAAAGCTAGTACTCGCGTCGTAAATACTTAACACTACGCGACAGTCTAGTTTCCACATAAAGACACTGATCGATAAAGTAGTAGAATTACGTGGGGTCGCCGCAGCGTCATATGCCAAGGTGTAAGGGGTAACACGAGGGTAGACGAGGGTTGAAAACGGGGTTCTTTACAAGGAAATGTTTTGATGCGAAATTAAACATTTCATATCGCTTAATAGAGATGTGTTTTATGGCATGTTTTATGATTTAATATGTTGCCCGTTTGTTTGGGAATCGTACTGCCGTCATAAAAATAGCCTATGTGTTAATACAGAGCCTAAACTAATACCGTATAAAATTTCATAAAAATGTGACAAGTGGTTTTTGTGTTGTCACAAACATGGATACATCCCTAACTATAATACTTAATAGTAATATCAACTAGACTTAAGAGGCTCCCAATTTAGTGACATGTCTCTGTCTATGGTCAGCCGAATGACTGCAAGTGGTTTGAGGGTATCTTAATTTTAGGAAGCGTTTGAGAATTCGTTCGTTTACCTCGATCTTAGGCCAGTTTATGTGCTCACTTGGTCACTTCGTTATGCACAAATCTATAATAATGAATTCTGAGTAGCTGGCCTGATTAAAAAAAAAACAGGCCGAATTGATGACTTTCCTTTCTTTGGATGTCGGCTATTTTTTATTTTTTTTTATTCGTGTGATGTCTCTAATGCATAGTAACAACATAAAATTACAATCAAGCCTTAAGACTAATGAGTATTTTTTATAACTTAAATTGCTAGTTAAAAATGAAACCATCAACTGAAACCGGTGTGGGAGATATTATTATTAAATTCAATATAATTTTTAAACCTTAAAAATTTAAAGTACAAAATAAAACACCCGGAGCTCGGAATAACCCATCATAAATAAGTGTGTCACTCCACATTATTGATTGCCTTCTATCTATTATTAATAATAGGGTCAGAGAGACCCAGGTAGCGAGGTTTTTGCGTTTTAATTTATGGGGTACAAAAAATCGGTAGACCGTATGTCGGTAGTCGGTGAATGAAATGGTAGACCAGGCCACGTGTATTGGTAATTCGAGCTGATGAGTCTAGAGCATCTGTGGGATATTTCGTGGGCGGGAAGAGATGAAATACTGGTATATTAGGAATCACATACAACATGGAAAAACATTTAATTTGGCTAAGGAACAAGGATTGATTCATGGTGGAGTTTTGAAGAAAAAAGATGACAGTCGTCGCCGCGTCGTGCATCTATAAAAACTGGCTAAGTGTGAGTTGGCGCATGTTCCGTACAAAACGCAAAAGCCATCCTAGAGTACTAATTTAAATCTGTTTTTAGTATGTCGTCGCTTTACCTACTAGTAGAGTACAAAAAACTTAATAATTTTAGATTTTATTATGACATGGATTTTGTTTTAAATGAGGTTCATTTATGTACAATAAACATCCAAAACCCATGTCATATTAAAATCTAAAATTGTTAAGCTTTTTGACTCTACTGAAAAGTTGTAGTTTTTTACATACGAGATTGAAAAGATAAAACGACAATAATAGCGGTAATAGAAATACATCGTCTGTGAGAATTTGAACTATTTGACTATCACGGTTCATGAGTGCGAGCGAGAGAAACGGAGTGACGGACGGACAGCGGAGTCTTAGTAATAGGGTCCTGTTTTTACCCTTTGGGCACGGAACCCTAAAAAAGAACACACTGCGAAAGCGAGACTGATATTTACTCGCCACATCAAGACTGATCTAAACTACACTTAGTTTAGATTAGACTTAGCGTGGCGCACAAATCTCTGTCTTCATTTTTAGTCTGAGTTTGAGCCTATTCGACAGACAAGACTTGTTTTTAATTCTTATTGATGAATAGTGTGCACAGCCATGTTCAGACTATTGTAATTAACCCTAGAAGCCTAATCTACGCCTGCGAGGCGTACACGCTACTGAATATCGTTTGTCTTTTTGAAACGGTTGAAACTAGCGCGTAGTGTACTTTAGCCAACTAAGAAGACACCAGGAGCTAGAGAATGGTGCACATGTCGTGAGGGTAGACCCACCATTTTTTGACTTATGGAGGTATAGCGCGCCTACGAGACGTATGTTTAGGCTTTGTGTAACTTTTGAATATGTTTGTGTGATTTAACTTTTGTTTGTTTTCTTGTATTTTATGTATATTTTCGGCGTATTTTTAGATATATATGCCCACAACATGATGAGCACTAATAAAAAACCACTAGATACAAGAAAATTTATAAAGCGACTCAGTACAGATTTGGTTACACCTTGGATGGAGACACCGACATTGAAAATATCTTTACGAGAAAGTATAAACCAAATTCTTGTAAAACCTGCTGATTTGAATAAGGGATATCAACAGAACTGCTGAAACTGCTTTTTTGCTCCAATAAAAAAGGGGAATGTCGAAATTTGTGTGTTGTAAATGTAAAAATTCTGTGTGTGGCAAACATAAGGTTGATATGTGTGTAGACTGTTCCTAACATTTCACTAGTCTTCTAGAGTATAATTAAATTTAATGTTTGTTCCAAAAATAAGTTCTTCACGTTGAAAGAAATTTGATTTCCTAAAATAATACATATGTTTCAGTTGATTTATAAGATATTGTTTTTTTGTTCGAATTTCTGCATATTGTATTTTCGTTGTAATAAATAACTGTGATTATGGTTATTAATTGATAACACTGTTATTTTATTTTCAGTGTGTATCCTAAACCTCAATTCTTGTTAAATGATATTCCTCAAATGTGGGTATTTTGCACACAAATTGTAATTATATAAACATACGCCTCTGAGACGTATAATAAGGCTTTGAGTATCTCCGGAATAGATTAGGCTTCTAGGGTTAAAGGTTATGATAACGTCAGTAATTAGTATCATTAAGCTTTCTTTTCTCTACATTATTCAACATACACATTGTACTCTACATAGATATTTATTAATTTTAGATCACGCTACTTCCAATATACTATACAAAGAGCTGACCGACTTTTACCTGTAGCTGTAGACAATGCGAAGAATGTGAACAATGTATCGAGATGATAATTGGGAAGAGCTTAGTCACGCTGTGGGTCAGTTGTTGGACTACGAGCCGTGACGGCCTGGGTGAGCGCCGACAGGGCTGTTAAGGCCAAGACAATGGCCAAGATGTCAAAATGTACGGTACATAATGGCCAAGTTCACAAAATGGCTGAGACAGAATGGCCAAGTTGATAAATCCCATATTGACGCAATTTGTTAAAAATCAATTAACGGCTTAAAGTAATACCAGAGTTTTTTTGGGGAGATAATAGTCACGCTGTGGGTCAGTTGTTGGACTACGAGCCGTATCGGCCTGGGTGAGCGCCGACAGGACTGTTAAGGCCAAGACAAGGGCCAATTTGACAAAATGGCCGAGACATGATGGCCAAGTTGATATAACTAACTAGATTGACGCAACTTGGCAAAAATCAACTGACGGTTTACTCATCTACAGTAATAACTGGGGCAATTTTGGGGCAGACTTTAGTCACGCTGTAGGTCAGTTGTTGGAAAACGAGCCGTGACGGCCTGGGTAGGCGCCAACAGGACTATAAGGACATGATAATGTTATGTTTTTTTTAAGTTAACAAAATAGGAGATAAGAACCAAGCCATCGGGCGTAATTACTATGACAGTTTTAAAGCTTAGTGCTTACTATACAATAGTTTAACAAGTAGGACAAACATCACATGGTTTTAGAAAAAAATACTTGAATAACTATTCAATAATGTTTTATGTATTAACGATTAACCATTCAGATTTTTTTCATATCGTCTCTGCAGTTAATACTAAAGCTATACATCAGCTATGCTTGGATAAAAAGTGGTTGAGCCTTTGTGTATGCCTTCGCCTTAACAAAGGACAGACAGACGGTCACGGGCAGTTAGGTTATAACAAATTGGAATGTTTATATAGTCGCCTATTAACAAGTAAATGTTCCGTTTCCTCACTTATCACTCTACCATCATCTTCATCATCATGGCCGCCTGTGCGCCAGGACAGCTGGGCTGACTGGAGATATTAATGACGACTCCGTGGCGTAGTGGTTGAGCGCGTTGGTGCTCGAGCGAGAGCTCGCGGGTTCGAATCCCGCCGAGGGAACAAAAAAAAAGTTTTAATGTTTCTGGGTCATGGATGTGTATTAAATTTGTGTATAGGTATTATAATAAAAATCTTAAATATGTGTATATTATAAAGAGCGTTAAATATATTTCCGTTGTCTGGTACCTGTAACACAAGTTCTTCGGATACTTAGCACGGGGCTAGATTGACGTGGTTTGAAACGTCCATAGTACATATATTATATTAATAACTTTTTTAATTATGCATCTTTGGTAAATTGTTTGTGCTAAAACATATTTATGTAAAGTCTCAGCAGATTGATATGCGTCCATGGTCTAGTGGATAGGACGTTGATTCACAGTCAAAAGAAAGCAGGTTCGTATCCCAGGTTGGCAGTTTTCTGATCAAAAATTCATTACAGACACTCTAACACATCATGGGCATATCTGAGGTAACCTTGATAAGGTTAGCCCCGGACGTTTGACTTATGATTTCTCTGGACATACAAATTCTATATTAATCAGGGTATAAGCATCCATATACCTAATTATATCAAAATCAGTTCCTTGAATAAGTAATAAACACACAATATTTTACGCTTATACATATAATATTACTGTGATAGTGTAATACAACTTATGAGGAGGATCAAACTGCAGTTTTAAATTTTGTAAAAACAAAAAGCGATAAAAGTTTCTCTCAAATATAGGTCACGTTAAGAGTGAGACCTTTACCTCGTGGTCGCACAAATCTCATTGGGCAATAACATCTCACTCGTTCGCGTTTTCGTCCACTTAACAAGAAGTTTTCGATGTGTTTTAAGTACAATGAGCGGTAAAAGTAATCGCCTATTGTTCACCACCGCTCCGGGCACAGACATATTGCGAACGCGGATGTAAGGCTACTGGATGGCGCTTTGAAGAGCCTACGCATTTTTTTTGTGTATAACGGGTGTAAAAATAAGTTACTGTAAATTTAGCATAATATGATTTTCTCCTTTACTCATTCAATTTTTTTTTTTGCTTTTTTGTTATTCTTTCTACAAAAAAATAAGAAATGGTAAAAAAAAAATATTTTAGTTAAAAAAAATACATTTCTAAAATGTGGAAAGGTATTATAATCGTATCTTAAAGTTATTGTGACTGTTCTTTTTACACCCTGTATTTATTTGCAAAACACACAACTTCTTGTTCAGTTATTACATAAACAAATTGTAAAACAGTTTGTTGGCGATTATGGAGCCGTTTGTTAGTATCGTTGTATCGTCGCGAGTTGGTTGCATGCACTGACTCTGGAACACCTCGAACTGGAAGGCTGATTAGTGATTATGTATCTTGGAACAGCAATTTGACATTTGAGTACAATATCGCTGTCAAGTGTATGTATACGTTTGACACTGACATATTCAGCCTGCCGGTCCTTCCAAGGCGTTAATGCCGATCCATCTCGAATGATTGCACAGTATTTATCATTATTAAACATCTAATGAGGTGAGTTATCCTTTAGTCTCTGTTGAAGTGAAAAAACTTTTTTTTATAATTAGGTTAGAAACTATAATTTTCCATCGTCAACGCCCTATTTGGTGACCTACCATCGGTTAGGTGTAAGTGTAGAAGATATTATGATAACTAAATTGTATAAATTAATCGTAAAATCTAAATAATTCTTTGTAAAATAGTGATTCATATTGTGAATGTTTATAGGTAACAAAATATAAAAATAAACATCAAATACTCATAATGTTTTGCATTCAAATTGGTCTCTTGAATTTTATAAATTCGTTCTTGGAAGTACGAAAGATTTCTTTCGCATTGAGATTAAGGATTAAAATTCTGAAGAACTTAAATAATTTGCCAAGCTTTAAGAAGCTGATTGGTTTTAAACATAATAAATTAGGGTTTTAAAGGATTTTCTAAAGTACTTATTATTTAGTATATTTACTTTAATACTTATCAACCATTTAGAAATTTTGCTGCGCATACTTTTTGCAGTGTGAATAAAGTTATATTTTAAATTGTTATATTAAGTAAGCGATTTGGTCGCTGGTTTGTCACTGAGAGAATAAGAGTAACAAAAATAGTAGTGCCACGTTCTGCGTGTAATTTGTCACATGGGGCATATTTAAACTAACATTGGGGTTCACTATAACGTAAGGAATGACAATATACACAAAAAAGATTTTTCATTATTTGGTTTGTAAATAACATAATTAACTTTTAAGAAAATCTCCATTCGTTATGTGCGACGACTTGCACTCAGCGACAGCGCCCACTGGTGCTGGGATGCTTTGACGTAATTGAATCGACGATTACCGCCACGCCACGGCCGCTTTAGACATTCAAGTGCACGATGGATAAAAAATATTTAATTCATAAGGTCATACATATGTTATATATCTACACTAATATTATAAAGAGGAAAGATTTGTATTTTTGTATGTAACGACTACGATACGAACGAAAGCTACATTATCACTAAGTAACATAGGCTGTATAAAAATCAATTGCTGTTCGTAAGTCTCGCTAAAACTCGGGATCAGCTGAACTGATTCGGCTATTTTTGGTCTTGAAATATTCGCGGAAGTCCCAGGAAGGTTCACACGGTGTCCATGCTCAACGAAGTGGGCACGGGTCAGCTAGTTATTATATATTTGTAACGAGAATAAAATCCTCATAACGCTCGTTCATTATATCCCCTGGGTATGATCACACCCTGAATACAAAAGTGAAACTCTACAAATACAATTAATTCAAATTTTTAATAACCAATCCATATTTTTCATTTGAGGTACGGACTCCTAAAAATAGAATCAGTACAATTGGCGCTTCCATTCCCTGTAAGTCCGTGTCAAATAAGATTATGGGGTCCGTGGCGGTAAAAACAATGGAGTGTAATATTATTCGCGGTATTACAAACTCTCCAGGATGTAACTTATGACTCTCGGAGTATGCTGTAAGCTGCCCAAGCTGTTTTATTGGCGCTGTAATTTTCACGATTCTGTTCGAAGGCGTTCGAGAAATTTCTTTTGGAGGCAACACGGAAGTGGTTACGTCATTTTCGTTGTATTCTCGATGCCACGTGATAAGTATCTAATGGTATCCAGGTAAACGAGTCGGAAACCTTGATGGTAGATCACAGTCCAGGGCACTCGCGAAACCTTCTGATGTTCAAACTGTCTAGGGCTTTTGCAACGGTCTCGCTAGAGTATTGCTGACAGTTTTATTAAGACAATAATTGTTCCTCAACTGATGAGTATAAAGGGTCGCATCAGCAGTCAGCACAATCGGCTTTACCTAATGTCTGATTAACGGTTCCGAGACTTAAGGCGTGTTTTACCAAGCCATGTTAAAGTTAATCCTTCGTTAAATATCATGTTATCCCTCTCATATTTCCTGTCAATGAATGAGATGGCATGGTATTTTAACATGGCGCTAACTTTAACAAATCTTGGTGAAACACGGCCTTAGACACTTACAATATTTTATAATATACACCTAATACACAAATAAAGCTGTCAATACTACTCCTGCACGGCCGTTGCACGCTCATTGGTGAACCTAGGACGTGAGCGAAGTTTTTGCGAGTGATGTTCACCAATGAGCGTTCACAATGGCTTATGAACTCAAATGTTAGCTGATCGTCAATTTCATCAGACTTAGAGAAACCGGGGATTGCAAGTGAAGTAGTAGAACTGGAAGTTAATAAGTACAACTTTGTGTGGCATTTTCAAGTTTGCAGCGGTAGGTAATCGCTTACCACGTCTCCCGGTGTTCCATAAAACACCCAGGCGCTTCAAGTCATTAACATCATATCTTACCATCGGCGATAATATTGTTTCAAGCACAAAGAGCTATTATGTTTTTATCTTAGCGAACAATGAGCAGGACGCGCTGTACGTGTACCTCAATGGACTTAGGCGATGGCCACTGATAAGCTGCAGGTCCCAGGTTCGATCTTGTGGGAAACAATGTTTGTATAAAATACTCTAGGCTCTTCTGGAGCTTTAAAAGTCATAAGTAAACACATGTGCTAATACCTATAACTGGTGTAGAAAGAACAGTTACTATAACTTTGGGGTATGATTATAGGTATACTACCTTTCTCGCTAAACGATATTTGTACTAGGTTCTTAGATTAGATAGATAGGTAAGATACATTAGATAGGTTAGATAGATATAGGTTGGTGTAACTAACATAATATAGGTTTAATATCGTGAGGTAACAACCGGTTGTTCCCTTCTCGTTTCACTTTCATGTAAAAATGTTGCCAAGACGAGTCTACATAGCTTACCCTGTGAATAAGTTATCAGATATCGTGTGAAGCCAAGCTCTAAAGACTACACGCTCTAACAAGGTCTACACATTAATCAAAATCTATCAAAAAGTGGTCAGATCTCATGTAGAACCAACATTCTTGATCTATGCGCCCTTAATTTACTAGGCTTAGCTACTCTACATTTCTGTTAAAACGTGATGCTTGGCCGTTATATTTCACACACGATGCATGAATGCCTATGAAATCTTCGTAACGGTAGCAAAACGGCCAAGTATGATGTTTTAACTGAAATGCACGCTTGCCCTTGCGCTTCGCTTGGCTCGTCTTGGCGGGGCACGACAGTGCCCCAGATGTCCGCGGAAACGTTTCTGCCCATTTACGGATAATATTCCCTCTGTCGCCCTTACGACACTAGAAAGCTGGTGTGATGGATTCTATTCATTCTCCCCACCTCCCCACGGATATAATATTTTGAAAAAACATAAAACAATAACATATTTTATTACTTCCTAGACAAGTTACTACATTTAAAATTTAACAGCTAATTAATTATTCATTTCACTGCCAAGAATTTAATTCGAAGTAGTTCACCTATCCATTAATATAAAATAATATCTCCGTGAAACTTTAGTATAAGGGTGCCCAACCACTGACTACTTTTTGTAGGCCTGTTCCGCCGATTTAGCCGCAGAATGGTCAGTTCAATTCTTTATTTCCGGAAATGGGTTACATGGTTGTTACAATATAGTTTACATACAGTGGGTATGGAAATAAAATAATAAAAAAATAAAAAAGCCTTTTATTCCTTGCCATAAAAATAACATGTTGTAACTTAACTTAAAAATATGTGCCTACTGTAGTCAGTAGTAAGTAGTCAGTGGTAATATGTTTATATGTTCAAATAGATTTAAGTTAAATTTTATAGTATGTACACTAGTAATACATTTTTATTACTATATGAAAAATTATATAAATGTGTATATATATATTTATTTTTAATTTTATTTATAGTTATTTTGCAAGGACCCCTCCACAGGTGAAGGCCTCCTCCAAGGAATGCCACTTGTCTCTATCTCTAGCAATTAGCATCCAGTTTGGTCCAGCCGTTTTAATAAGGTCGGTATGGAAATATTCTTAGTAAAAATAAAAACCATATAAAAAGAATAATTACAAAGTGGATATTATCAAAATACTTTCAACTTGTATCCTCAACATTCATCGTCTATAATGATGTAATACCTCTACGTGAATCTATGAGTTATGCATTTACACAATGTGTTTGTCAATCAATTTAGAAGCTCATTTTAGTTCTTAAAATTTACATAAATTGGAATTTAGATTAAGACAATATTAAATAATTATATACTAAACCAATAATTACCACATTAAATATTTTATTATTATAAACATATTAAGTTTCAAATTGTCAAATAATATAAATAATGTCATTTAACTATTATTATGTAACATTGTTATTAGATGAGATTGATTGATTGGTCTTACAAATATGGCCGATTTTGTGAGAGACCTTCCTTGTATGACGTGTGCGTGGGACTATAATTGAAATCAGAATTTTGTATTTTCACCTTTCTTTCTCTTCTTTTAAAAGACGTTAAAAACGTCGCCGTGTACGAACGCCCTAATCCAATAAAGTATTTTATTGGCGCAACAGCTATAAGACTCCACTTATCAAAGTCTTACGGTACCTACTTAAAATTTAGTGGCATTTGAGAGCCGTCCAAGATTACAAATAAACATAAAAGGTGACAAAATTACAGATAACTGATATATTACGTATGCTTTTAAGGCTTTTAAATAATAAAATTGCTATAAAATATTGCCTGGCCCCCGGTTCAAGATGCCAACATATTTTCACTTACGAAGTTCGAAACATAAACTTCGCTAAGTGACATGCGAATTCGGCGGGGCCTTACTCTCCAAACTAAATTGGATTTTGATTCAGATTCGATCGTGCCCTTTACTCCCGAATAAATTGACGTTTGATTATTTTGATTCGCAGTCGATTGATATGGTCGGGAGTACAAAAAGTTACGATCTAACGATTTTCTTTATCCTGGTTAGTTTCAAAGTAATCCACCAAATAAAATACCAAAAGCCGTTGAGATCGAATTGATTCGATTCTCGATTGTGTTGGTGGTAAGTTTTGGTCAACAGCAAAGTAAAAGTATCGGGTTTTTGCTATGTATTTACATTATAATCAATAGTACGAAAATCACAGCTCGTGGGTAATATTGGTCATTACTTCCTTAAAAGTTTCTAGTACTCTTTAGATTACTGGTAAGAGATGGTTAATACAAATACAAATATGTAGTTTAATTCCAAAAAAAAAAAATACTTTAGCAAAATATTTCAGTAAAGTGCTCCCTAACTAGGCAACGTCTGACCTATTGGGAATTAAAAGAGTACAAAATTATAAATGGCGTTTAATAACAAACCAGTGTTAAGTATCTAGTATAAGTGGTTCATTCATTCAGTATTCTGAACTTACCAAATGTACAAACTTAAATACTTCGAACAACTGAAAATATGTAATAGTGCACCTAGAAGATCTAAAAAATGAACATAATCCCGAATCAAACAAAACGAAACATTCTCCATTTATCCAAGTTACAAGGAATTTGCAAACTGAAGTTTAATGTTCAAACAAATTTACGCTTTATTCCCGCCTGTATAAGATACACAGATAATCTTGTAAGAGTAACTTTTAAATTTGTCAAAAGAAATGAAGTATGCACAGAAATCGATTGAGTAGCGATTTTTCGATTCGAAATAATCGAGTCGGAAGTGATATCGATAATGGAGTGGCGCAAAATCAGCTGGCAGTTCACACAACACCAAGATGGCCGAATAACGTGCTTTTAATTGGCATGGCTATGATCAGTACTTTTATATATCTTTTAGAATCATGGAAATATTCCTAATAATATTTCATTGTCGATTTAAACCATAGATGTTTAAGACTGACAATTCGACAATTGACATATTTAATGTCATAACACAATCAAAATTTAAGATGTTTGCATAGGCACATTTTGGATATAAATTAAAAGTATCTTTAATATAATAATAGGCTTCGCATTATGCAGCCCATACCAAATAAATTAGCCGTGAGAAAAAGGTCAAATGGAGTAAAAGAACGTGAAAACTTGATTCCTTGCGAGGACAAGAATTTCGGCACCAATATAAATAAAAGTACCGGAAAAAAAACTTACCTCAATTTGTATATACTTGGTAAATTATGGATAGATCTCCTGAGCAAGGCTTTGGTTGGAGAAAAAGTTGAAATTACGTCCGTGAAAGCGACAAAAACCAGCGAGCCGTCGCTAAAAAAGAATGATATAAAACCGCAGCTACCAATACAATATCAAGACTCAATTATAAAATACAAGGATTTGCCCGTGTACCAGGATCAAAATATAGGGGAGTACGGTAAAGAGGTGGATAAGAAGACATTTTTTGCAGATAATGTTATGCGTTTGCACAATATCCTCGTGCCCTATATGAGCTATATCAGAAGCACTCTTCAGAGGACTGTCAATGATGCCAAAAGCTACGTGCTGAACGAATTTGAGAGAAGAAAAGATGAAGTTATTAATACTAGAGCTACACTAAGAGAAAACATGAGAGATCCTGACACACTGCCGTATAGATATACAGGAGCGGCTACTGGGGGTGTCGCTGGATATATCTTGGGTGCTAGTGGAGGAATATCACGTCGAGTTGTCTTCACCAGCCTCGGTCTACTATCAGCAGGTGTAGTCTGCTTCCCGAAGGAAAGTGACAAGATATTCAAAGACGTTATGTACAAGGCAGCCAAAGCCTGCGTATATTTATACAATACTGTAACTGATGAGGAGTTGCAGCTCCGCAAAGAGGCTCCTGTTGAGATTGATGTGCCAACACCAGACGCAAATAAACTAATTGTAGAATGTCCAACAGAATAATCTCAAGGCCTAAAGAGGCTAATTGTTTGAACGCTTACAACTAAACAAACTAAACTCCATATTTAAAAAAATGTGACAATGATAAATATTGATATAAAGGTATACCAATCGTTAATTTATGTCCAGCCATTTCATGATGTGACACAATATTTAGAATGTCTAATAAGTGAATAAATGTTAAATAATTTGATTGCATTGTGTTTACCTTTTTTGACAAGGTCAAGACATACAACTTGGGAATCGAACCTGCACTTTCTGCGATCAACGAATTATCGTAATTTTAAAATGGAGATTTGATTTTTATGACCAAATTAGGTTTTTTGCATGTCATTTGACTCAGAATGACTTTAGTACTGCTATAATATGAGATTGTGCCAGAGTGCTGGTATACAATCATAATCTCTATTATTTTACTAAGGATAAGCTTAAGTACAGTGTTTAATCAAAGTACCGTATTTTTAAATCTAAGTAAATATTTGTACATACCCACGAACAGACAGCTTACGACCATTTAAGTTGTACTGGACTCATAAAAATACACTCTTATCACTAGATTAAGACGTATGATAGCATTCTGACGTCACTACAATGGCTTACCACTAGTTTGTTTAGTACTACTCAAATATACTCTATTACGTTCGAAATAAGCTCGAGATTCGTTCGGAATATTAAAATTTTTTCAAAATAAGGCTTTATTACGGTCCAGTTTAATATTGCGCTACGGCTCTTTCTAATTTATAACACTGTTCCGAGAAATTGTTTGCGTTACGTGATTTTGAACTTTATTTCTATCGTGATAGAGTGGGTAAGGTAGAAATAAAAGTTCACTATAAAATGAATAGTAAACATTTGGTTGTTCACACTTGGTAGTTATTTTAAAATTTATTGTACCGCCCCGACTCCTTGTAAAGAATTAATTTCAAGAAATGTGTGATTGTACAATTTACCATGGCCCAAATAGGCCGAGTTTTCGTTGTAAATAACTTCCATGGCTACATTTGTTAGTAAAATTAAGTTATGATATTAAAATTCGAACTTTAAATAGAAATATGTAAATCATGACACGCTGCTTTACATTATTGTAGAAATATATATTTGTTAGTCATATAATTTTAAGAAAATGGGAATTTATTTTAATTTATGGCTGACAAAGTCATAACATTAATATTTTAGTGAACTACGAAAATGTAAGTAATATGTAAGTAACTAAGAACAGTGTTTTGAAACATTGTACTTACAGTATAGTCCTACTATAAATATTAAAGTTTGTGTAGATGGATGTAGGTAGGTACGACACGTAAAATTACTAAACGGATTTTGATTAAATTTGGTGCGGATTTAAGTTCCGTATGCTAGGCTACTTTTTTTACCAAAAAAGTAATGTTCCCGTGGAAATTTGTAAATAACATTACTTTTTTTTTAAACTGTAACTTAAAAATTTTGAAATACGTCGTATACCTACGTTACGATTCAGTATATTAATCTAAAGATCCGTCTCTATAATCGATATACTTAATACGTTACTACACATCCTAGAATTTTTAAGTGACAGTTTAAACTCCTGGATATTTTTTTTTGCGACGTTTCACCTTATTCCATTCATGTCTTCAATTGTTTAACACGCACAGCAGCTTGCACGGCTGTGTGTTATAATTATATCAAAATAAAAAAATGCAGACGGGTTTATTAACTTTATAAATCACTAGTTTTTTTCAGAAAAGGTTGCGCAAGTCTGCTCTTCAGTGTATGACTTATGCAATATTACCTATTCTCGGATCTAAATCGTGATCTCCTTTTTACGATCGTGTATATTGTGTATGTTATTACATAAATGGCAGTAGGCCAGTCGTGCTTGCCGACGGTCAGTTTAGGAGGTACAAAAACACCTTGTACGGAAGCTATTTACAAACTTACATTTCTTACACCGTAAGATATGAGAGGTGTGTTTAAGTTGCAAAAAAATAACGTTTTCTTTTTTTTTGCAACTGAAACATACTTTTTATTCAGATTTCTGTTTCTTTCGGCCTAAGTTTATACTTTAAAAACACGAGCACCAGAATGTGATTAAACATTTCGTTCAAATCATTATTCCCTTGCAACAGGAACGCACCTTATAATGTAAGTTTTACTTCTCCAACTGCTCCGCTGCAATTTTATTTCATTGACACAGATTTAGCTGGTCCCTTTCCTTGACGAAGGGTATTCGTGGTACCTCCTCCAGGTTGAAGGAGTTGCAGTGGTGGGTATGTGTGTATGGTATGATGGACCCAAAGCTCTTTCAAAATCTAAGTTAAGTTAAGAATAGGGGCTAACACTAGATATTTAATGTGACCTAGACTAGTGCAACTCGAATAAGTACAACACCTGAGAGCTTCAAGTATTTATTGTATGTATTACTTTTATTTAGATATTACGTATAAAAAAATGTATCATAGATTTTTTTTAATACTTATACAACAACAAAAGTTTTTCTGAACTCAAATTACAAATTAGTTCCAATTCATAATTTGTTTGTCCTTATCTATCACTTCCGCATTCGTGTTAGCTAGAGCGTGACAGAAGATATTTGAACTTAATATAGGGCCGGTAATCTCATTTCCCTAGAGTCAGTCTTACTAGGGGTGTAATGGAACATTACACTAGACGATGATTTCGAACGTAAAGATGAGTCCCTACAAACATTTGGCGTAAAACTTTTCCACGTAAAAGTAATGTATAGATGTTAATATTTAATACGTGAAGCAAAACTTTGGACCCCTTTTTAAAGTTATTGCGCAGACGAAGAAATAAGATTTTTAGACACTTGTAGTCTATAAGAGAAAGAGTGCTGAATGATAATATTTCTAAAATTCACGCTTAGAAATACAGAAAATTAATAAAAACGACACACACTACCTAGCTCACACTACCATGCGTTTGTATTATAATAGTAGCATCATCATCATTTCAGCTAAGACGTCGACTAGGTACTAGACATAAGGGGCAGTATAAGATTATAATAGTAGGTTTGGTACAATTTTTAATGTCTTTTTCATTTTCTAGAGAGAACATTTACATATAATTTTATTTTGTATCCAACACAGGGAAAATAAGCCTAAATCATTAAGCCGTAAATCATATTTTTTTTTTTAATTGACTTACGGTCGAATTTACACTAAGGTGACCTCTTATCTAGTTCTAGTAAATTTACATTAAACTTACACGCCTAACGTTTTTAAATTTCATGGATAGGTACATCATAAAGGTCAATTTAAAATCTCAAAATCACACAAGCGTAGAGTCGAGCATTATGTTGTGGACATTAGAGTGACGTAAATTTTAAATTGATATTACACTCGTTAATGTCTCGTCAAAAAAAGTGGAGTCAATTTAAAGTTACATACGCAACAAGGATCAATATTCTTGTCGTGTGGGTGCATTAAATGGGTTTCACGTTGGAAACGTTTTGACGTTTAAATGTGGCCTGTCCCTACGCCAGTAACCACTCAGTGTCTGATATTAGAGACAGCTAACACTATTGTGGAGGTTTATTAAGTTTGTAACAGGTGTGACGTGATCAATATGTCTTGATGTGCCATTGACGTATAATATGGAACTCACTGTACAACGTCTAAAATAAATAAGTGATATCTAAGGATGCGTATTATACTATCCCTTAAATAGAGTTCACTGTGAAAATAGTTTTTTTTACACACAACTTTACACATGCCGAAGGACCATCAAAATCTATGTCAGATACCTGCCTGATATTATTTATTTTTCTAAATTTAATAAGCCATTATGATTTACTGCCTGTAAATCATAATGGCTAGGAACTAGGTGAATAATAATCCACTAGATGCAAAATCAACGTACATAGTAGGTAGTGTTTCAAATATTTTTTGCGATATTTCAATTTCGATTTTCTCCAAAATCATATTATTATATATTTCTATCTTATTTATAAAAATGAATTGTTGTTCGTTAGTCTCGCTAAAACCCAAGAACGGCTGAACCGATTCGCCTATTTTTAAACTTGAATTATTTGTGGAAGTCCCGGAAAGGTTTAAACGGTTCATCACAAACTGTTTCTATTGTCAACGAAGAGAGCACGTGTCAGCTAGTAGTTTAAAAAGTTTGCTAGTAGTTTTCGGGTAAAACATGGCTCGAGAATTGTGCCAGGAAATTTCTATCACTTATTTCTGTTATACGTTGTATAAAACTTATCAATAAAGCTTTTGTCTTGATAATCCTTTAAAGCTACCATTATCATACGAATATTTTTACACCAGCGTTAATTTATTGTGGATGGAATTATTGAATTTATTTGAATGATGATGACACGAGTATGAGAGATGATGATGACAAGTATCCACGTGCTGTGACGGTGGTTTTTGTATGTTTAAAATAGAACATACTGAAACTTAAACTGTACAACGCACACGTCACACAAAACGTCGGTTAGAAATAATAAAAAGGAAAATTCGGCCTGATAATCACCCCAACGAAAAAAAAAGTAAAAAAAAAAACTATAATCCGACTTCGCAAAAAAGGAGTCTAAAAGGCTGAAACAAGAAAATAATTTAACTTAAAATCCAGAAATGCATAGGTACAAAAATGGACAAGGTTCGCCGTGGTCGCACCCACTTATTAATCTTAACATGTTGTTCAAAAGGATATTTTGTGAATCACTTTTGATCAATTGGCACTCCTTTCGTACATAAATCCTTCCAAAAATACTTGGCACTATCTGCATGACGTGAAAAAATTGCCAGCGCAAAATAATCATATCACAGACTCAAAAGTGTAAAAAAAATTAAAGGACCATAAGCGCTTTTGTTAGGAAACATTGCCACAGATAACAAAGCGAAGATGCGTTGTGTATTTTTTGCACCTGACAACCTGTCGGTAAACGATAAACTAAAGAGAACGTTAATAATAAGTATTAAGGTTTAATATTGAAGTACACGAGTAAGATCAGAGAACGCACAATGATATATCGAGTGCATTAGGTCTGATTAGGTTTTTGTTGCATATTCCGCCTTGTCCGTTTTCTTGACCTTAGGTTCAATATTGTACCCTGACTGGATTACACGGGCAATTTATAAATGCACTCAGGCATTTTGATGTCCAACATCAGACAGCAAAAATGCTGTCTTGAATGTGATGGATTTTAAGTAACAGTATTAACATTTAAAACGATTTAAGCCAATTAAAATACACATTTGTAAAACTTGTCATAATAATTAACTGCTCCACTCTGGCAGTAAATTTAACGTACATTTTGCATTTTAGTATTTTATGGTTCATAATTCACACAATAACACTTGAGACCATTCACGGGTAGGAATATAACACCTTTATTACTTTTTTGAAATTCCAATTAATCAAAAGAATAAAAAAAACGTTAAGATGTTTTAAAAGTTCTGCATCCATGCATTGACGGGCCTTCTTTCAGCGACTGTCAAAGTGACAAGTGATTTATGATTTTCCATTGTGGCAACACTGGTTCGTTATGGCGCGAAACCCATTTATATCGTTAATGACATTTCGGGTTATATAAAAGATTTAAATGAGAAGACATGTTATATTTTTAATTCTTTTTGTAAATATTATGGGATTTGTTGCTCGCAATGCGGCTAAATGTCCATCACCACCTTTAAAAAGGAAAATATCATGGTTTTTTCGTATATTTCCATATTCCTTCCATTCTTTCCAGGGTTGTTTCGGATGACGAAAAATCTATAATGTATTCAATATTTTTGAAAACGTTTAGTCGAGAAATAAAATTTATATTGATTTTGTTATATTCATAAAAAAAGTTAAGGCACTGGACAGCGGCTAGATGAGGCCTTTGTTGATTTTCCTATTTTAGGCTCAGTCAGGAGTCAGGGCCTAAAAGAGATGCTAATGGGGCAGGCGGCGCGGCGCATTTCGATACGAGTACACTCACCACGATAAATGCTTAGAAAAATCCAAATTTAAGTACCTAGTAGTAAAATTAGTTGTTGTTAAATGTTATTATACCTATTTGAAGTTTTTATTACTATAACTGTTAAATACATGTTTTAAATTTTTCAGAGATGATCATTAGAAACTTGAAATAAACAGATCTCATAATATAAATGATGTAGCTGTCTTTGAGTATAAAGTATTTTTTTGCCAAAACCTATACGCTATCTTTAAAGGCATTGTTGCTTGGCAGATGATAAGGATGTGATTAATTAGTATGCTAAGGACATCATTTGCGTTTCATACATTTTTGGACCCACAAATGAAAATGCTGGCTAAAATGAAAATTACCATATTCGGATAGATTACATAATTCCTAACATTTTTTACTATGACCTCCAATCTGTGTGCACGATGGTTACGTCATAATGAAAATAATAATAAAAAATCCTTTGGTCATAAAAAGGTGGGAGTGTCACTAATAAAAGCATAGATATCTAATGTTATGATATAATACTTACTACTTTTTGGTCCAAAATGGATGATGATCCTTTAAGTAGAAGTTATTTTAGGATTTAGGAAGAGCGATACGACAACCGACAGATCTGGCGCACGACCGACTTTTTATATTATATTCATCCAACACATGGATCATCTTTCTTGCCAGACCATCGTATGATGAGACACATCAGGCTAGACAAGCCCCAAGTCGCCAAGCCCCATATAAATTGAGCCATAGGAACTATACAATATATAGCATGAACCTATACGCATTATACAATATATAAATATATAAAATGAACCTATAGGCACTATACAATATATAAAATAAACCTATAGGCACTATACAAAAGGCGGTCTTACAGTGTTTTCACTTCCATACAACCGTAAATATAATTTACAGATATTAACAGACGGACATGGAACATTATCATTTAAATAATATATTGTTATTGTTTGACTTACATATAATAAATTTATAAGGATTGAAAAGTTTAAAATGGATAGACTTAACGAATTTTACTATTTATAAGTTAAAATCTAGAATTACTTTCATGATTGTTAAATAAAGTAAACTTACCTTTGTTAAATTGAAGTATTTGCATGCTATTATATAGTTAAAAGTGCTGGACTTATACACTAATTTATATAAACATCAGCTATTGTACCACTTTTAGAGCAAATAAATTGATTGATTGATTGATTGATTGATTGGACATATTATTCCGACTGTACTAATTTGCAAATTAATTTACCTTGTAATAAAATTAGAATCGGTCTTTTATTTGATACTTACGTCCAGGTGAAATACATTTATTCGCAAACATTCCTGGTCATTGATTTTATGTAAACTTAAACCCTAAGGAAGTTATGTCGTAAAAGTGATTCGTTCGGTCACAATGGCGTTTCATATCGGAAATAGGGAGTAAATTATAAATGAGCATTAAGTATCCTTTGTCTGTTTATTACCCGACTTACAGAGAATAATATCACAGTAAAGTAAATTCTACGCCCACACCTTGGATGCAGAACAAAATAAACATATTAAGTAACCCTCAAGTTGTCAAGCAGTGAGAATACAGACGATGAATAAACTAAATAAAAATAAAAATATAAAAACCCTGACTTAGGGTCTATCACATCTAACAAACGACCCGATGACCTTGAAGACCTGAACCGATTTCCACCAAACATAGCTAAGAACACTTTCGACGAATATACCTTTCAAACAACCGCGAATCGGATCATCCGTTTGTGAGCTACGATGCAACAGACATACACATTAAATTTTACACAAACACGTCAAACTTATAATACCCCCTCGTTTAAGCGATAATATGCGATCACGTCTGATTTAAAATGAACACTAGATAAAAAACTATGATGGTGTCATTTGATCACTCTTGGTCCGTTTCAAAATGTCTGTCTTTCTAGTATAAACAACATAGTATAAGTCTCAGCATAAACAATGCCCTTCGACCTTTGAGGAACGCGTGGCTATCTGATTGATGTATGCATATAATTGACCTATCCCTTCCCAAGACTGACCTTTGGGAAATGCAAACAATAACCTCGCCACGAACTTATCAGGACAATATTATCCTGAAGGTAAAGCCATGAATTTCAAAGTTTGGTACTCCTATGTATAGGTATTATGTATTTTTTTTGGATATAAATTAGCATAATGGATATTTTGCTTTGTATCAAACTATATTTAGAATTTTTTCGTTTAGAGCTTGGCTCTAGACCCGTAGGTCGTAAGTTCGATTCCCTACCAACAACTGAAAAATGTTTTCATGTTTGGTTAGGACAATGCAGGCCGATCACCTAATTGTCTGACAAAAGATGATCCTTGCATCGGATGAGCTTGTAAAAAGTCGGTCCTACTCTTGGTCTCTCAATTGTCCCACTGGCCTACGACAGTTATAAAGAGAGCAAAGATAAAAGAGATTCTCCTTGTATTGCACACACTTGGGCAGTACAAAACGACTCAAGCTGGCTTGCGAAACCAGCCACCGACCGATATTGGTGTAGGGACTGCTATAAAATATAAAACAAAAAAATATATAAATGCTGCCATTTTGAATACAGTAAGTGGACTGTACAAAATGGAGATTTGTCGTTTTCATCACAATCACTATAATATGGGTATCAAATGATGAGAGAGCTTGAGAAGAGAAATACGATTTGTACAAGATTTCATGAATCCAAAATAGCTATTTATCGTCTTCACAGGTACTCCCACAATATGGGTAACAAATGAAAGAGAATTTTTAAACTCAAGATAGTTCATTTACCAACTTACAAAATAAATGAAATCCCACCATTTTTACATGAAAATGTAGAGATCTCTACATGAGATATGGTGACTTTTTCATATTGTAAGCTATGTATATACTCGTCTTCGGAACATTTTTACATGAAAATGTTTTTGGTGGGATTATTATTACTGTTAGGTTGCCATCTCGCTTGCCACGCTCCATGAAAATATATCTTAAATATCTTTTGTTAACATTTAACAACACTCACAGCACAAGAATGCGATAAATGTCAAAGTACAGCTGCGGACGTTCAAATATTTATGATATACGGTTTATGCAGAGTGCAAATTGTACAGACGGACACTTGCCGGCCAGGGCTTAGGGTGTCCACGGCCTATTTCTTCTACGACAAATAATCGGGCCGATTTTCCCCCTAAATAATTTCTCATCGACTTTTGTATGACGTGTGCATTGCACTAATGTAATCAGTATAATTATTCTATTCTCAACTACAAAAAATCGGTCACCGATTATCATCCCTAGCGGGTGGGTTAGGTTTCGCTTACACTGCAGTATTTTACTAGCTTCTTCCCGCGGTTCCACCGATAATACGGGAGCATTAGTTTTTTGGGATAAAAAGGTTCTGTGTTAATCTAGAGATAAAATGTAGCATGTAGAAAGTAGAAACATAGCTACTTTCTACATGCTACATTTTATCAAAACTGATCCAGTTGAGCACATGAAGAAATAATAAACATTACACTTAAACTATCGCTTTTATAATGTCGGTGGGACTACTCTTAACAAAATTGACATCGGAGTTGTGTTTAAATTAGACATGGGCGCCGCGCCGGGTACGCCGCCCCGATTTCGGACGGTGCCGCCGCCGCCACCGCCGACCGGTTCTAATGGCGTTATTCCCTAGGAAAATATTCACAATGCCTACTACCGGCTCGCCAAATGACTGTGAATTATTTCTATTACGCGAACGGGACTATTGGATAGTACGCTTACATACGTGCCAAAGATCTCATGGCGTCGCTGCACTAAGATTTGTATGGATATTGCGCCGGAGCGTCTGCAAAAGTTTGTTATTTCCACGCCGGCGCGGCGCCGCGACGTCGACCATAATCTGTCGGCGCGCCGCCGCCGACAGATTTTGCTCGGCGCCCACCGCCCATGTCTTACTTTGAATGTGACAGTTCATAGCTACACTAACGCCAAATTTGGTTCCTAATTGGTGTATTTTCATGGAACTATGTCAATCCAATAAAATGGGTATTGTTTTCGAGAGTAGCACATGACTTGTCAGCATTGGAATCGGGTTGGTCTTCAATATAAAATTAGTTTCGAGAGTAAGCTCCCTGATCCTATTCAATTATCTTGTTTACAGGACACATCACAACCCACATTTGTATTTCTGTATTCCAGGTTTCGTTATCGTACTTTGTCATGGTAAATAGTGTACGATAGTGATTTAGAAAACTTGATGAAAGTATCACGCCCCGAAGTTTTCATTCATAGGGGTATATGGAACATCTTAAAACTAACAGCGGGATTATGTCTGACAGTGTATACCTTCTCGATCCCAGGGCCCTGTGAGGGGTCACTCTATTTCCTCCATACCAATTGCCAAAACATTATGACCTCCTGTACTTCCTTAATGCTATAACATTCTAGCCGCTACGTAATACTTGAGTATCTCCACAATCTGAGAAGGATTGTTCTGCGAGAGTTTCCTAGGCCCGTTTATAAAGAATTTTCAAACCCAACCTTACTCTAGAACCTATTTAATATATAAAAAAACGTTTCGTTTCACTTTTAAAAATGAACAACTTTACTTTCTTTTTTTTCTTTTTTAAAACGTAAATTAATGATAATAAAATATAGAATATACTTATTTTAATATTTTTCTGTAATATAAGTATAATATGAATATTACGGTATAAAAAGAAAAGAAATTAAAGTACTATGTAACATAAAGTTCACTTTTAAAAGTGAAACGAAACGCTTTATCTGTCAAATAGGTTCTCAACTGAGGTTGAGTTTGAGACTTCTTTATTAATACGGGCCCTTTATTTTTTAAGATTATTTTACAAAAAACAAATAGTTTATTCCTAAGAAATACATTTGTAAAATATTAGTTATAGTAACGTTACACCAAACTAGGCGACGCCAGGCCCATGGGGATTTACATTAAAGAGTACAGTTATAATTGAGGGTAAGAATAAAAAAGTGTAATATAATCATAAAAAAAACATTATAAGGACTTACTAAAAATGTAATATAATTTGTGACTGTAGGAGAAACATTAATAATTATGTGAAACATTATAATTTATCAAACGCATTAAATCGCACCTAAAATATAGACTGCGTAAATATTTTTATAGCTAGGGCAAACTGACACAATACAACTTTGTAAAGCTAGTAGAATACGGAGACAGACAGCCCTGTCGTTTGTTTGAGTTTTTACTGTGTTTTGCAGAGGGCGTGGTCAGGGGTTTTTGTTGCCGGCATTACAAATTGTGAATCTGTGCCTTGAAAGCGTGAAAACATTGATTTGAGGGTTCCTTCGTAAAATTACTTCACGTGTGAAAAGTGACTTCTTTAAGACGTGTTACTGAGAATTAAGCCTAAACGTCGTAAATCGCAATATTGTTGTTTTTAATCAAATTTGTTTTGGGGTAATATTTTATAGCCTTGATTAAAATAAATTAAACGAGGCTATGAAAGATATTATAGTTTTCCTAATGCTTGAGGACAAGAAATAGACGCATATCGCACAGACCAGAGAGCACACAGCAGATAAGAAGTAACTCATAAAAAACTCATATAACATTATGCATATTAAAAGGCGCCAAATTGAAAATATGTAACAGGGCCATTTTATTATTTACCCTGGCGAAACCAAAGCAAGGGTAATGATTTTAACAGTCTAACCATAATATTATAAATGTATGTACCTATGTATATCTGTTTCATCGTAGTGCCTACTCTACTTATATTAATAAATGAGCTGTCCCGGCGTTTAAGTTTTTAACATTTGATTATTATTTCTACAAAAGTATAACAATGTTTTTATTTTTCCACGTACGTATTGTTAGAGATAGAGATGGCATAAGTGTAGAACATTTATCTTATTATTTAAGGAATAAAACATGGAGGAGATCGCGGACAATAATGTACATTGTACATTATGAATATGATATTATGCCCAAAGATATTGATGACTCAGAGTATTAGCGTTAAAATGTTTTCGTATTGTGTTCTTTATTTGTCGATGAGTTTGTTACTTTTTGTATTCAGGGTTGCCATATTTTATATTTCGTAATGTTTCGTCTGCGTTTTTTTTGTTTGCTCCATGTAGTACAATATGTTCGTCATCTAGATTAAACGCACAATTATTTTCTTTACAATGGTGCAAATGGACCTTTACTATCACTACACATCACAATAATGCCAATTTTCAAGCGAAGTACTGAGCGCTACTTCCTAGATTTATTGGTTTATGGGTATTAAGAAAAACCCTTTAAAAATACCTATCGATATATCTAATAAATAACACTATTATTGACTTGATTAAATAAACTCCCTAAAACAATAAAAATAATAGTCTAACTTCAATAATTTATTTTTAACATAAATTTAAATATTATAAATATTTATTTTGAAGTATTAATATATCTTTTGAACTTCATTATGTACTTATTATAGAACCTGCCCTGCCTCTTTTCGCGTCGAAACACCTCGTTTTAAGCACATTCATGTCATGTGTGCGATATCACTCTCAGAGATTTCAAAAAGAAAATTTAACGTCCAAAATTGAACCTTTAAAGCATTACATGTCGTCTCGATAACAATATAATTGATTACGTTTTCTCAAGTAATTTCGTGCGATTTATAATCCGCACACGACATTTTTGATAAGGACAAAGGACGAAGGTTAGAAGGTTTTTGAGGATGAATATTTGAGGATACGCCATGAATAACAATTACTTTCAGTTCAAATGGCATACGGCTGGGTAAATTAATTTATTTGGCCACTTTTAGCATTTAATGTCGTGGATATTTAATTTAATTAAAGTATTAATTGGTTGTAGTAGTTATTAATCTATTTCAATGACTTAACTAGAATTAATTAATTAGTTTTTGCTGTTTCTCAGAATTGGGTATTGCAGACGGTGGTAGAGACGTTGAAAAATGGCTAAGGTTCAATGTTATTAGTTTTAACTCAAAACTGCTTTTAAACGTTCAGTAGAATAGTTAGTTGAGATCCAAAATTAGATTTTATTGATTTAGAAATGTTACAAATTTAACTGAATATATTATAATTGATAATGTCGTAACTTAGAAGGTGCTATAAGGGCAACCACTAGCGAATTTTTACTGCAAATCAGTGTGAGGATGACGCGCTGCTGTCACATCACCACGCCAACAGAAATGATCAAATTAGTAGAGTACTATAATAAATAGTCATGTTCAATAGAACACAAGTGTGCTAAAGTGAAGACAAATTTAACAAAAATATTCATTGAAAATCATGACTCACACACACTACGTTCAAAACAGATGAAAGCTTTGTATGGAAGTTTAAAATAATTATTAATATTTTTATGGAAATCCAATTACTTTCCGTTACGTTGTTAGACGGAAGTTTATGGTAACTTACTGCATTAGACGATTTAATTGTTGACACATTTTTAGATGCCACTAGGCCAGTAAGCAACTTTCATTATTTCCATTTTAAGTAAAAAACAGTTTAACATGAAATCTGTTCTTTTAATCGGCGTAAACGGGACTCTGGTAACCGCTAGCCATAGGACACCGCTACACAACTTCCGATAGTGTCATTCCATTTAATTTATTTATTTATTAGATACACCAACAAGGAACAAACATCATTAAAAGCTAAAATTACATTAAAACATTGTTTATAACTAAATGTTGCCTTAATTATAGGTGTAATACAGCATGCAATATCTATGAAGTACTTAAACTTATTAAATAATTACGGAAAATTAACTATGTTATTATTATGATGTTATTAAGATATTTTTAAAAAAAATATTTTAGATACAAATTTTACAAAATTATATGAATAGTGGACAACAAAGGCTAATATAACAAAAAAGGATATTTAAACTAAATAATATTTGTTAATAATGAAATTGCTTTTAACATTTTTATGAATTTGTGAGTATTGGAGAATATACAAACATCGTTCTTATTTGACAAATTATTACATAACTTGCATATTCTATTAACCGGTGCAAAGTGCCCCAGGTTCGTCTCAGCAAACTTAATGTGAAATGGCTTGTAACATTTTTTTCTGGGTATTCTATTTGGTACACTAATTGAAACTCTGCAAAGTTGTTGATTACAATCAATAGCACCTGTTACTAGTTTATGCAGAAAAACTAAATCCAAGTATTGTCTTCGATCTAAAAGTGATTCCATTTTAAAGAAAGTTAATCTGTCTTCGTAATGTGGTATTTTCTTAGTCAAGCCATGTTTAAAGGAGAGGTGCCACAGGAAACGTTTCTGAATGCGTTCAATACGGTTTGAATAAATTGCATAATGACTGTTCCAGGCCGGGCTGCAGTATTCGAGTTTGCTGCGTACAAGAGCGTTGTATAAAACTATAGTAGTGCGGGGATTTTTGAAGCTTCCTGAATTACGTTTGATGAATCCTAGCATTTTAAGACTATTAGAAACAATACTGTCAACATGTTTGTGCATCTGTAATTTGGAGTCAACTATTATGCCGATATTTCTTTTACTTTAGTGAGGGTAACGCCATTTATATTATAATCTATGACTTGGGAAGCCTTAAGTTTACGTGAAAACCTGATGTGATAGCATTTACTAATATTAAGGTCCATTAGGTTGTTTTTACACCAAGT
The DNA here is from genome assembly GCA_905187575.2 of Celastrina argiolus. Classification (NCBI taxonomy): domain Eukaryota; kingdom Metazoa; phylum Arthropoda; class Insecta; order Lepidoptera; family Lycaenidae; genus Celastrina; species Celastrina argiolus. The sequence goes on along the minus strand of LR994579.1, from coordinate 4,966,283 downwards.
GCTTAAATTATCCAGATCACTTTGAAGTTCAAGTGTATCGCGAGTTTCATTAATGGTTTTTTTAATTTTAAGATCATCCGCAAAAAGGTAGAAATCTGTATGAACAAAACAAGTAGAGATATCGTTAATAAAAATGTTAAAAAATAAGGGTCCCAACCTGGATCCCTGTGGAACTCCTGAAAGAGTTGGAAATTAATTAGATGAAAAGCCATTTATAACTACAGATGATGATCTACCAGATAAGTATGATTTAATCCATGAGAGCATATTACCTGCAACGCCAAATCTATGTAGCTTGGTCAGGAGTATGTCATGGGAAACCCTATCGAAAGCCTTGCTGAAGTCGGTGTATATAACATCTGCGCAATTTTGAGCATCAACAGATTCCATCAAACCATCAACAAAAGTAACCATGTTTGTGGTAGTAGATCGGTTGCATACAAATCCATGCTGGTTTTCAGATATATAAGGCTTTACGTACCAAAATTGCACAGGGTAAACTAACTTTTCAAAAACCATCCCGAATGTTGGCAAAATCGAAATAGGACGATAGTTTTGAATGTTGTGCCTGTCACCAGTTTTGTGGAGTGGCACAACAAGAGATCGTTTCCGCATGTTAGGAAAGAGCCCATCCTGCAAAGAATGATTAAAAATATGGAATAATGGCAGAGATAGACTTTTTGCGCAGGTTTTTATAAAAATAGGTGGAATACCATCAACACCTGTCCCCTTATTGATATCAAGGTCTTTTAGGGTCTTATAAATATTTGATTCAGAAATTGACAGAGCGGTAAGAGAATTGGAACTTATATTGCGATCAGACTTCATTACCAGATCGTTGTTACCGTACGTATGTTTACCGTAGTAATATTGTACGCATCTGAGAAGTTATTTGCAAAAAGATTACAAATATCAGGACCCGTTGAGGCTCTGATTGTTAACCAGATACTTGGAAGATGGAATACCTAATGTGGAGTGCTTTTTAGATTTTAAAAATGACCAGAAATGTTTTGGATTTTTGTGAATAGATAATTCCATTCTCTGCAAATATTGTCTATATTGCGAGGCCTGCAGTTTTTTACATCGATCTCTAAGTATTTCAATAAATATATATATAAATATATATATAAATCAATATTTATATAAATATAATAATAATAATAATAGATAGCTCCGCACACCAAACTAAGGTCCCTTCACAAAAATCAGGTGGTGTGTGGTGTGGATGAGGAGTTATTTTATAGTACTCAAGTGTGTGCAAATACATTAGAGTACTCCTATCTCTCTTAATCATAATCATCTTTCAAAAAATATGTTTTAAATAAATAAGTAGATTGACTTGGCAATCGCATGAAAACTACATAATATTTATCTCACAATTAGTAATACATATTAAATCGTCATTACATATTATATCAGATCGTTTAATGCGATTGCCAAGTCAATGTACTATTTCCCATTCTACGCATGGATCAACCTGCATTCTCATGAGAGGTAACAATTTATGATTATGATTAAGAGAGATAGGAGTACTCTAACTCCTATCTCTCTTATATCTATTGATTATGATCACTATAAGATGTTGTTAGACCGACCTACTAACCCCTACCCATTATATCTCACAACTTTTTACGGTAGAAGAACTAAGTATCGAGTCTTGGCACTTTTTACAAGTTATGTTATGATGAGATTGTAATGGCATCACCTGTAGACTAAACAGAAATGAAAAGCTTGACAGCGCGAATACAATTTACATTGGATTACATTACTTTATGGATCTTTCAAACGATCTTGCTTAGGTTACTAATATTCTAATTACGCTGGATTTTAACATTTTTAATTACCAGCATCACAAAGTAGATAATAAACCAGAATTGACCCCTTGTTCTAGCGACCGTTCGTCGGTAGCCCGTTTGCGCCGACCGAGTAATGATGATCATTTAAAAGTAAAAAAAAATGAAGTGGACTGTAAAAGAATTAAACCCCTCTTGTCTAGCAACGGCGACCGTTACTCGGTAGCCCGTTTGCCCGACCCAGTAATGATGATCATTTAAAAAGTGGCATGTAAACGGTCCCGGCCGAGGCGGGGCCGGCGGGCATCAATCAATACAGATAGAATCGTTACAACTTTAATTATCTGTAACTCAATTAGAGCCCTTTTGGTCCCAGTTTTGGGCAGACATGTTTCATTCATCATTTTAAATACGAATGATATGTGAGTGATCGCTTTCGAAACAGTAATAACTTGTATTCGTTATTATAATTAACTTTTGGATTTGTTGTGAGAGTACAGTGCTGAGTTCGAGTTTTTGTCACTGCTCGCCGTGACAGAGTTAACTTAAATTTTTTGTCATGTTTTGTAGTGTTGTTTCAATACCATATACATCGTCTTTAACCTTGTCACGGCTCGTATAGACTAAAGCTCGCACTCAGCACACGTCATACTCAAACAGCAATCAAAGCTATCGATGATGATGATATTGAACAGAAAATGCTACTAAAATCGTTATTACTAGCTGTGCCCGCGACTTCGTTCGCGTGGTTGTCGGAAACACTATCACGATTATCTTTATTAAAAAGGAATAATTCTTTCATACATATTTTTGAGTAACTCAAACTGCTTATGCAGCGCATGAAAGTCCTCAAGTGTAAATCATTTTTCCCGTTTTTGCAACATTTCTCCCTGACGCTTCGCTCCTATTAGTCGCAGCGTAATGTTATATAGCCTAAAGCCTTCTTCTATAAATGGACTATCCAACAAAAAATAATTTTTCAAATCGGCCCAGTAGTTCCTGAGATTAGCGCGTTTAAACAAACAAGCTCTTCAGCTTTATAATATTAGTAAGTATAGATTTTACATTTCAAAATCGCCTATCTAAGCGGCTAAGTCAAAGGCGGGATCAACAATTATCCGTATAATTATCTTCAGCACAATTAGGTATTGTAAATCGAATGTATTTAATAGGCATTTGCGTTATGTACTGAAATAACATACAATGAGGAACTATACGCGGATAGTGCATTCCCGTCTTATAGGGCGCCCTGTTAACGGACGACTTGAAGATTTCTTTTGTACCGTGACCTATCTTTCATATTTCCTATCTATACTAATATTATAAAGTGAAAGAGTTTGTTTGTTTGTTTAAACGCTAATCTCAGGAACTACTGCTCCGATTCTTTTTTTGTTGGATAGTGCATATACAGAGGAAGGCTTTAGGCTACATTACGCTGCGATCAATTAAATAGGAGCGAAACGTCAGTGAGAAATGTTGCAAAAACGGGGAAAATTATTCACATTTGAGGACGTTCGTTGCGTGCGCTGCATATACAGTTTAAGTTACTCAAAAAATATGTACGAAAAAATTATTCTTTTTAATACTTATAATAACAAAAATCAACGTTAGAAATCAAAAGATAATCACGATAATGTTTCCGACAACGACGCGAACGAAGTCGCGGGCACAGAGCTAGTCTTTCATATTTTCTATCTTTATCTAAATTAGTAAAATTTATTTTTACCTTATCATTTTACGAGTACCAGGTATTTCATATTGTCATACTCTTTTTCTAAATAAAATTTATTTTTACCTTGTCTTTTTATAAATTTATAATGTGTTATTCAAAATGCTCCAGGATTTCTTAATATTGTCATCGCGTTTTTCTGTATTTATGAATTTATTTTTACTTGTTTAATTTTTCAGTTTTAAATGTTTTTGTTATATTATGTACATTATATTTCATTTTGATCTGATTGACATTAATGAAATACAACATAGTCTAGCGATATTGTAAAAACAAATCATTTTTTTTACTTCATGTCTCAATTGAAATTGAATAAAATAAAATATTTTGTAGTCACGTTTTTTTTTCATTATTCATGAAATCGATACTTCCAAGTACATTCTTAATGTTATACTGCAGTATGGGTCCCAAACATGTTCTTATGTGCAAGTGACCGTAACTTTTATCGATCGTCAAATTCACACACACATTTTGGAACGAAAATCGAATACTGATTACGCTCCTTGACCATATATTTCTATTGAAGACCATCCTTTAAGCCGTACACTAATTAGTTATAAAATTCTACAGAAAATCGCGTATTGAATGGCCCCCCTTATCTTCTGTACATCGCCTCACGCATGAATAAACTATACGCCGTGAAAGGGGATTCCTTGTATGGAGCCTAAGGTGTTTGGTTATGTATGGCGTATCTGATGCGATGGCCCGTTAATGCACCTCAGAAGATTCCAGAATCTAGATCTTTTCGATGGTTCTGGAAGTCGCCGTGTGGTCGAAATTCCATAAAATTTTTTATTCCAATTTCCTAAGGGTTTTTACCTCTTAGATAGGAAAACATGTGTTAGATTTATTTCAGTGTACACGAAAAAAAATATACATTTCTAGAATGATAAAAGGTAGTATAAATAATCAGTCCCAAAGTCATGTAATTGTTTTTTTTTACATTATAACATATAAAACTAAATAACATGTAGATATAAGTCCCATATGAGGTAGACCAGCTGATAATGTGGCAGAACCTGTAATAGACAGATCCGGGACACTCCTATAGAGATTGATGACAACCAGTAGAAGGATTTAGTAGGTAACCGGTGATTCATTCTGGGGGAGGTGTAACCCCTGCGTGATAAAAAAAAACAGAAACAATAGTAGAAAAACTAGTTGTAGCTCGGGCCTCGACAACACAATTATAATTTTAGGATCAGCGGTAAATCCTGCAGTAGGATCAACCTAAATAAAATTAAATACAACCATTGAAATCGTTTCTGTTGGTTTTGTACCAATTAATACAGTTACCGCGCCACAAACTGGATAAACCCCGACATCCTACAATCTCCTTTTCAACTAAAATAGGACATTTCGAGCATCAATTTAAATGATAATAAACTTTATCAACAGAATCATCTAAAAACCGTCCAAGTACGAGTCGGACTCGTGGACAAACCTCCGTACAAAACGCAAAAAATGACGTTTGTTTTATATATGTAAAAAGAGTCACTATAACTTTGAGATACGATTATAGTACATTTCCTGTTTTTGGAAATGTATTTTTTTAATGTTTTTATGTCAAAAACTAAAAAAAATATTTTTTAAACTTTTCACCATTTCTTATTTTTTTGTCCCAAAAATAACAATAAATTAAAAAAAAAAATTTTTTTTGAAATCTTTGTATTTCTAGAATGAGAAAAGGTAGTATAATCATATCCCAAAGTTATAGTGACTGCTCTTTTTACACCCTTTATACCCCTTAAATATTTATTTTGTTTTTTTTAGTGTTTGTTATAGCGGCAACAGAAATCATTAGTGCTATCGCGGTTCTTGAGATACAGACAGAAAGCTATTAGTAATAGGGTATTTATTTTGTTCACTGGACCCTAAAAAGTTAACAAAACAGCTGCCTGTCGGAGTTCTCTGTGAATTCTGTAATTAGCACGCTACATATTTTTATTTATGTTTATCATATTTCTGCTAAATGTTCCAGTTTTCAAGTATTTCGCTATTACCGTCTTTGAAGGGGAATAAATTCAGTCCTCTATTGCAGATGATTTTTCTGGATAACCTTTTTTAGCTGTGACATAGAATATCATATACATGGTGTAAATTGAACAGTCACTATAACTTTGAGATATGATTATACTACCTTTCCTCATTTTGGAAATGTATTTCTTTTTGACAAAAAATAAAAAGAAATTATTATAATAAGAAAAGTAATTTCTTATTTTTTCTCACAAAAAAAAATGTTTATAGTGACTGTTCTTTTTGCACCCCTTATCGCACCATTCTTACAATAGGGGCTCAACACCAAATTTTGTCATTTCGAGTTTATTAAATGTATGGGAATAAATACTACCTAATGCTTTCGACAGAAAGAGACAGAGCCAGTAGGCCTATTAGTACTTTAGCGTTTTACGTAACTATTTAGTAATCTGTGGTTTTACCAACAATCATGTTTTTCGAATTATGCCCCTATAGTAGTATATTTATTATAACCCTTTAAGGCGTGTTTCACCAAGCAATGTTAAAGTTAACGCCATGTTAAAATACCATGCCATCTCATTCATTGACAGGGAATACGAGAGGCATAACATGATATTTAACATTGCGTTAACTTTAACATTGCTTGGTGAAACACGCCTTATTAGGTATATCCCGTTGTGCGTGTCAAAGATCTACCAAATAACAAAGATGTTGCCTGTAGGCCATTCAGCTCACCGCGAGGGCCATCGTAAAGATGTCGGACTATATGTATTTTAATTATGGCCGAACAAAATACGACCCAAGTTATGGCCGCCCGAATCACAAATTGGTTTTCGCAATTTTATCGCACTATAAAGTCTTCATTGACTAATGAGTGACGAAATTTATTCGGGAAAATTTGTCGAAATCAGCGAATAATATTGTTATTGAATTTTTAAATATTAAAATTGTTATTGATTATGTGGTACGACTCAGATTTGTAGTAAAGCTTCTTCGCCATGCTGCCATATTGTGTACTTCAACTGACAAGTGGTAACTCATTACCACTTTTGACGTTTGATATTTTTAATTTAGGAGCTCACCCTAAATTAAAAATATCAAACGTCAAAATGACGGTTGATTTTCATCGAACGGAATGCCACCAAAGTACGCTAGCTGCTCTGGGAGAAATGCTGAGCTTATACTAAGGCTAGTACGTACTGCAACTGTAATCATTGCTAACAATAACATCAGACAATCAGGAGATGAACTGTAAAATTTCTAATAAATCTGAGATTCTTTAGAGGATACACAAATGCCATTTTTCCATACAGAGGGGTCTACGCAATATACACCATTTTCCACTATTAGGTACTTGTCAGTTGTCACCTGATGATGATTTAATCGAAACCTGTCGTGTTATTTTGTAAAAACTATTAAAAACTTGTGATTACTATCACTATTTACAAAGCAAACTCAAAAGGAAAATCTTCTGTCATCTTAATTAAAATATTATTTTATGGTGGTGTCTTATATCTTAAGTCCCGATTTCACCAACACAGGTTAGTGTTAACGGCTTGTTAAATTACCATGCCTTCTCAAATTTTCTTTAATAGGAATTACGAGAGGAAAAACATGATATTTAACGAAGGATTAACTTTAAGATTGCTTGGTGAAACACGCTCTTAAAAATCTACTTTTGCGACCTACTCTGTAACATACCTAAAACAAAATTATAAAATCACAATTTTTCAAAGGATGGTTATAATACTAGTATAACCCTAAAATATATTATAATAAAGGGAATATCTTAAAGCGAAATCATGTGCACCTGGTTTATAGTGTGATAGTAATTTCTTAATCCCAAACACCTAACGACCATTAACCCAGGGCTAATGTATTTAGTTGTTTGCCGGGACTCGAACCCGTTAAACGCTAATTCGTATCCAGTAATGCATTTTATGACGTACGTAGACTTTCGAATGGTCAGACGCGATGTTTTGATATTAGGATCGATCGAGATCCAGTTAAGGTTAACAGACATATAACCTTAATTTTACCAACGACTGTTAAATAAATTCTTGTTAATATTCAGTCAAAGATCATGTCGTCTCTCTCATTATTTGTATCAATAAAAGAGAAGACACGATATTTCGTCAAACGCGATGTTTTGATATTACTATCTTTATTGTTAAAGTAGATGATAATCGTTGTAATAAATTAGATTAATACAGATTTAACTTTTCTAATTTAGTGTTAATTCAGTCTCGTATTTTAGGCGATCCGTGGTCTAGTGAGCTTGACTATCGACTCCGGAGATAGTGTGTTCGATTCCTGCATTGAGACAACATTAATGTTGTATTCAAGTGTGGTTCTACAATACAGACTAATCAACTGATTATATCACTAATAGGCGTTGGTAAAATTAGGACTTTGACCATGAATGTGTTACGCTTTATTATAAAGTATTTTATTTATAATAAAAAACTTTCTGGATTGATTACATTTCGGAAAATTGGGTACTGGATACTAAACATTATTCTCAAAAAAAAAAAATACAGACGAATTGAGAACCTCCTCCTTTTTTTGGAAGACGGTTAAAAATATGGACGTTTAGTAAGTAGGTACTTGAACTATTTATTTTTAATACTATTGCTAGAGCTATTACAGAAGTCAATAGTTTTAATTAATTAAACAAACTGCGGATTGTTTGAAACATTTTCGTGAGTAGGTATAACGAAAACTCTCAATACACTATTCTTCTCTTCTTCATAAACATAACATAAAAATGAATTGCTCTTCGTTAGTCTCGCTAAAAGTCGAGAACGGCGGAACCGATTCGGCTATTTTTATTTTTGAAATATTCGTGGATGTCCCGGGAAGGTTCAAACGGTTCATCACAAGCTGTTTCTATGCTCAACGAAGTGCGCACGGGTCAGCTAGTATAATAATAAATAAGCTCCTTTCACCGATTTCGGTGTCGGTAGAAAGATAATTGTAAGAAAGATGCGTCGGATGGGAATGTAAAAAGTCGGTCCTGCGCCTCTAAAAAGTAAAAAGTCGGTTCTCTCCCCGTCGTGTCGGTTAACCGTCCCACTGTGTTATGAAAGTAAATGGAAAATAGTGTGAACTTGTGTAATGTGTATTGCGCACAAACTTGGGTACCTACTATAAAATAACTCCTGCGTGGCTCTCCCGGTTTCAATGAAACCGCCCACCGTCACCGAAATCGGTGTAGAAAGCATATTTATTACAACAACTAAAATCAACTTTTGTATTGCCGAAGTGTGTGCCTATTCTGTAAATTACGAGGTGTATGGCAGAACATTTGGCGACTGCTCTCTGTAAATATTTACCTGTGACTCACGGCAACGCCCGGGCAGCTAAAATGTTACTAAGGGTGCTCACACACGAGTGATAATCGGTGACCGACATTTTGTAGGTGAGAAATAAATCTTACTGATCTTATGTGCAACAAAAAAAACATCGGTCAGAAATCCTTTGCCCGAATGCCCGGTCATTCAAAAAGTAGGCTGTGTTTAGGCACCCTAAAGTGTTTATTAAAAACATTACACTAACGATAGTCTGTGCATTTCGCCTTGACGTGACAGCCTGTGAGTAAGAGAGATTTCTTTTGGGCTCATTACGCAAAAAAAAATATAAAAAAAGTAAACTATCATTTTAACCAGAGCCTTGAAATTATTACTATGTACACAGTACCCACTATTCAACGCCTCAGTGGTCTAGTGGTTCAGAGCTACGCTCTCAACCCGGAGGTCGTGGGTTTGATTCCCACGTTGGAACAACAAATAATATTTTTTTCATGTTTGGTCCGGACAATACTGGCTTATCACCTAATTGTCTGACAAGAAAGATGATTCATGCGTCGGATGGGCATGTAAAAAGTCGGTCCTGCGCCTGATCTCCCGCCAGTCGTGTCAGTTATCCGCCCCACTGACCTACGACTCACTCTTCCTTCACTTTCGTGATTGAAGGAAGAGAGAGTGCTTCTGTGTATTGCGCACACACTTGAGCACTATAAAATAACTCCTGAGTAGCTGGCCTAGTTTCAATGAAAACCGGCTACCGTCACCGAAATCAGTGTCGGAGGTAATATTATTACCCACTATTCGTAGGACCTTATTCACAAAAAAAATTGTGGTGCTAATTGCCATATCCAGTTCTTTAAAACGGATCCTTATTCCAGGCAAACTTTAGACCATTTGTCCAACTTTGTCATTTATATTTCGTCTAAACCGGGGATGTTAGGGAGCTCCGTAACCGTAACCGAAACTATCGGATATCCGATATAAAAAATATCCGTGACCGTAACCGAAACTATCGGATATCCGATATAAAAAATATCCGTGACCGTAACCGAAACTATCGGATATCCGATATAAAAAATATCCGTGACCGTAACCGAATCCGAAATTAAAGTTTTGCTACTGTAAAAAAGAAACCAAAATTTAATATCCGTAACCGAAATCATCCGAAACAAACGGATAATCCGAAAAATTTTGTATCTATACCCGTATCCGAAATTTCATATAAGTACATTTCATCCCTGGTCTAAACATCCTCTAGATACAGGTATCAGCTTCAGTTGCCTAAAATATACAAAAATATGAGTCCATCCATCCTAAACACTAATTTGTTTGACCTACACAAAAATGTGGCCCCAGATCCAAGATAAAGTATCAATTAAGATAATTCCTCGCATATTATTATCGACATATTATACAAAAAATATGTTCCGATCATCCGATGTTCGTAATTTGTTAGCAATCGAGAGATACAGTTCAGATAACATTCCTAAAACAACGGCGAAGTCTGTATAAATGAGGTAACAACTGGTTTTTTGCTACCGTTTAGATAACCTAATGCTGTGGTTCAATAGGAGTGTGTAGTTGTTATTAGTAACGATAATAATAGCCCACATTTCGTTGATACCATTATAACGACTCATTTCTAAGTACCCAAGTGTGCGCGCAATACACAAGAACACCTTCACCCTCAGAACCCACTGGGACGGATTCCCTGTGAAGACTGGCGAGAGAACAAGAAGAACAACTTTTTACCTCCGACTCAGAGTTTATCTGAACTCTTTGATTAATTAGCCAAACGCGCAAAAAAAATTTTGTTGTTCCAACGCAGGAATCGAACTCACGACATTTGCGTCGAGAGCCAACAGGCTCCAAAGTATAGGATATTATGAACATAACATTGACTGATTAAGGGCGTGTTTCACCAAGCAATGTTCTTCGTTAAATATCATGCTGTTCCCCTCGTAGGTAATTCCTATCAATGAACGAGAAGGCGTGATAATTTAAAAAGCCGTTATCTAATCTAAACTACGTTACAAATGCTGGTTAGTTAAACCTTCATAATAATATTTATTTTATAATATGTAATGATTTCGTATGTAACCTCAATGATAGGATAATGTTTTTTTTTAATTAATTTATTTATTTATTTCTCCAAAACTTAAATTCTATCATTACAGGATTGTGACCTAATACGACAGACAAGCACATAATTCTTACATAGTATTGAATAAGATACTTTAAATTATAATAACAAAATGAAATACAATTCTTATATAACATAATAATAAAAATCTGTCTAACTTACTATTTAGACTTATATACAATAAAGTATGCCGTCATAGTGAAGTCGTTCAATGTACAGCAGAACACGTCTATATGCTCTATTCGCCTTCCATGTGATACTCGTAGATACTTGGACAGCGTGCCCGAGTATAGGATAGTAGCGAACATTTTTTTATGTTAAAATATAATTTATTTCTATTACTCCAGTCTATCACCCTGTCTAGGTCACGCTGCATTTCGTAGTGATCCTGGGCTTTTTCTTTGATTACCTTAAATATTTTAAGATCATCAGCATATAATAGAGATTGACAGTCTTCTATTATTTCCGGTAGATCGTTTATTAATATGTTAAATAGAAAAGGTCCCAAATTAGTTCCTTGGCTTACTCCCGATAAGATGTAGTAAGGTTCAGAGTGGCTTCCGCCAGTTCCGCCACAGTCGACAAATTGACATCTCCCACGCAGATAGTTCGCAAAAAACTTTAGCGTGAGAGGGGTGAAACCCACATCTGCCATCTTACGGAGTAAGACGTCATTATCGACTGTGTCAAATGCCTTCCTGAAGTCCAAGTACGCCACATCCACTTGCAGCCCTTTGTCAACAGCTATCGCTGATAGTATGAAAGCAAATAGAATTTACTTTTTTTCTTATATATAAAAATGAATTGCTGTTCGTTAGTCTCGCTAAAAGTCGAGAACGGCTGAACGGATTCGGCTATTTTTAGTCTTGAAATATTCGTGGAAGTCCCAGGAAGGTTTGAACGCAGTGTTTCCAGTATGATTTCCCAAAAAAGTGCGACTGGCTTTCTTAAAAGGTACGGGTTTTAACTTAAAAGTACGGTTTTCCCAAAACATTTAAAAATCTAAATAGTCTACCATAGTAAGCCTGTCTTAAAGTTTGTTATACTATTTATATAGTATTAAAATGAATAACCAGTGTACTATATAAGGTACAAAAAAGGTACGGTCCGCACTGAGGTACGGCAGTGAAAACCGTACCGACCGTACGGAAATAACTGGTACGTTCTGGCAATGCTGTTTAAACGGTTCATCACAAACTGTTTCTATGCTCAACGAAGTGGGCACGGGTTAGCTAGTTTGATATAAAAAATTAAAAATACAATAATGTACGATTCACACGGACAATTTAAATGAAACGAGTTTTTTAAAGAAGATGTAAAATACTTAGACATTCGAGTTGTTTATATAACATGAGAAAGTTTGTAAAATATATCCTAATTAATGACAACATAGGAATATTATGGGCACTAATACAGAGAATTAGAAAACACGCTACTGTTCAGTGAACCGGTTCTTTTTTTACGAGTGGAATGGAACAGAACTAGTTTATTTTTAGTTCATTTAAATAGAGAATGTAAGATATAGGCGTAAACAGTAGGATTTTAAACTACTTAATTGCTAAATTATGTTTATTTTTGCAAATTCCTAAGCCTTTGTAAATGTGCATGTTAGAGATAATGAAGAATAAAAAAAGTAACAAAATGTCCTTTGATTGTAACCATAGACAAATTTTCTTTTGATTAATGTAGAATAATATTTTACCTCAAGCATTCGTATTATTATCATACAAAATTCTGATTTCTAAGAAAATCGAAATTAAATCTGCTTCTAGTAGCTAAATAATATTTAAATATTGTGGAGATATTAATTATGCTTTACGAATTAAATTAATTTAAATATTAAATGTCACAAGCGAAAGTATTACTGAACACTTTATTACTAATGGAATGAATTCGAAATTGAATGTGTGATATAAAAAATGAGGTCAAAAAAGTTTTAAATAGATGAGGTAAATAGTCATCTATTTACCAGTTTTTTGTCTCATGATATAGTAAATAAATAAAGGGGCACTAATTGATGAAAAAGTTGTGCCTCAAGGCACAGTGGTAGAGGGTAGGTAAAGGTCAGAGGCCACCCGCCATATACATTAAAGTAGAGTGTGTTGTAAAGTACGTCCGAGATACATTTAACCTTAACGTAAACAAACCCGTCACAACACAACCAAAGACTAGTCAGTGATTGCCATTATTAATACAATGAAGTTTGTTTGCTATGAATTCATAGACTACAGGCTTACATTCTACAATCGGCAGTGTCACAATGGCGTATCTATTCTGTGAAAGATTTTAATTTGATGTTTAAACATATTAATAATTATTGTTTAATTGTTATAAAATGTATTGGATAATGAAGTGTAATCCTTTATATACCTGTGAAAATGTTGATAAGTGTGCACAATAAATAAATAAGAGAAAATTTCGATGTTTTCGGTTTGTTTTCCTTTAGGTTAAATTTATCAGGGATGAACTATAAGTAAACGGGCATGCTACCAAGACTCAATCCAATAATACTTAGGGCCAGCTACAAGAAGGCTAATCAAATCTATCAACTAATATGATATCCAAGTTAGCAAGCCATATTGAACGATGATTGGTTAAAGATTTATCAGCCTTACAAATCCTTAAGTTTTTAATGTCCAAAATCATTAGTATGGGCCACGAACAAAGAAACTATTCATCAATACCAACCAATGAAATAGGACTTTTAAATTCACATTATACTTTAATTGCGGGTATAAAATGTACAATAACTTTTGATCACCGCAATAAAATAAATTGGTTATTACTTGACATTTGAGTTTGAATCGGTAGTCGCAAAGTAGGATTAGCAAGGCCAATTGACAACTACGTATTTGGAGATAATCGAAGGAGAAATTAATGAAATTTATGACAGCGTCCCACAATTCATCATCATCATTTCAGCTATGACGTCAACTACTGAACATAAGCCACGGAAGTATTTCAAGTAGTTGACATACTTCAGGAGAGATACCTACAACAGGGCCCTAATTCTCAGGCCTCGAACTTACTTTTTACTATCGGTCTGTCCCGCTCATGCAAATGAGATTTACCGCGCGTGCGAGCGGGATATAGTCATATTCGGAACTTAGTTCGAGGCCTGAGAATCGCCGCCCTGATATTGTAAAATTTGTATGCCTATTAGGTAGCAAGACTTGAACCCTGTATTATAATTGTAACAGCTCTTGTTACATAGTCAGGATTCCCCCATAAATTGTTTTCACTTGATTAGTATCGAGCTAATTTTTCGTAAATACTTTAATTTTGATGAGTCGCCCAAGAATTTCTTGGACGAAACTCTAGTTTGTGGTAGCTAACAGAGATAGCAAGAATAACGTTTGTGGATTTGGTGATTCCAATATAATTATGTTAAAAATTAATGTAATTTAGAATCAAAACATAATTGTCCTACAAATTGCGTGGTATATAGTACGTTATCCCGGTCCTACGCTCGAAAGTTGAGATTTTTTTTTATCCTTGCTAACTATGTTAGCTACCACAATCGAGAGTTCCGTCCAAGAAATTATTGAACGTCTCATCAAAATGAAGCTACTCAAGAAAAATTTGCTTGATACTAATCAAGTGAAAACAATGTATGGGGGAACCCTGTCTAACAGTGCTTTCTGCAAATAATAAATGATTTGATTTGATTTGCTTGCTACTTCCAGCTAGCGATATCCTGCAGGTTAACGAGCGCAGTGTTTAAATAACAACAATGTAAGCGGAATCGCTGCTGCCAATTTCCGGATGTAAATCCCCCCGGATATATATTCCCTCTTTCACCTTTTACGACACCCACCGGACAGATTGATCGGGAGGTGATATTTTTCTCCGGCACCTTACGGACACTCTATTAACCGTTACGAATACGTAGTTGCCGATTGTTCCTGCTCAGGCCAGAGGTATCTTGGGTAGTAGTTATTTGATACTTATTGAAATTTCCCTCATATTTGCATAGAGCCGGTTTTAAAAATAGGATTACGGCCGTCTTAAAGGATTATTAGCTAGCCGTGAAATAATATTAAATAAATATTTACTACTATCGCGTTTTTATGTTAATTTTTAATCTCATTTTCTTGTAAATTATTACGGTTTTTACACCTTAGGCGGTTTTCATACTGACAACGCGCGACTGTTCGCAAATTAATAATGTATGTTTTCACACCACTTTCATGAGATTCCAGAGAATGAGACTGTGTTTATACTTTTATATTAAACATAATATATTTAAAATTTTAATAATCTTGGCCGTTTTATTTCACACTCGATGAATGAACCCTATGAAACCGTCGTCTTGGCAACATTTTTTTCGGGACTCAAACATTGAAGTCGAAGTATTCACATCCTGTTCCATCAATAAATTTAAAAAAGTAGTTAAAGAACGTTTGTGTGCTAAAAGTAAATTGTAATTATAGTCCCTGGTAGGTCATCATGTAGGACAATTCTAAAAGTCTATCTAACCTATGTATTTGGAAATAAAAGATTTTTCATTTTCACAGATGATGTTATTCTATCGCGTATTACAATAACTACTAAAACCAACATATTATAATAAATATTTAAGGGTGGCTGCCATACAACAAAACGTGTTTTTCGTTTTTGCATTTTGTACGAAACCCTTCGTGTATGCGCCCAACTCGCACTTTACCGGTTTTTTTAAAAGCTTTTTTTAACTTGCAATGAATTTGTATGTATGTAGGTTTGGGTGGAATCTTTCTTGAACTTGATCTTAAATTTAAGATCAAATCGATGGAGCTAATAGTTTACTTACAGCAACATCACCTAACTAAATAAATACGTTTAGTTTCATAACATAATCTCGTAAGTATAAAAGATGTTATGTTATATTTATAAAATCGATTTTAAAAACATTTACAAAATAAATCAGGCTATTTACACTACGATTGATGTTTAAAATAATAAAATTCGTCGACGGCTTTGGACAAATTAATCCGTATTTATGACGAGCCCTGTCAAGTCCCCGCGCCCACGCCGCGCTCCAAAATACATTTATTTGCATAATAAATAATTATATTATATAGGATGTGACATCCAATAGAATAGCGAACTTTTATCTTAAACCAAAAATGATTGAAGTATAATCTTATTTGACCAATATGTTCTAACAGTAGGTAATTTTCAATCTCACGGAAACGCCGAGTTAGGCGGTTTCGGACGAACGGAACTCACTCTCTTGTACAGAAAGTACAACTTTTTTGACATATTTTTATAAATAAAAAAGTGGAAATAAAACAAATATTTAGGGGTGCTCCCATATATTATTGTACGACATTTTTTTACTGTTTTGCATGAAACCCCTCGTAAGGGAGTACGACTCTTGGCGGGTTTTTCTTTAAAAGACGCTTGTATCGACTTAAATGAGTACTTAGATACTATGAAACGTTACTTTTTTTAATTTGTTTGGATACCCCAGAAGCATATTATTTAACCATTTTATTGGAGAAAACTATTTTGGTAAAGTTGTCATAACTCATAATCCGTTACCTACATAATCACAGTGTTATGACCAAAACCGAATGTCACATTATTATACATTCTATGCTCCTACTCCATAATATTATACCGTTGAAAATACCATGTTATAGGTAACGCGATCTTTCATAACGTTATACATCTAAATATGCATACAAATGATATAATATTGTACATGTATATGTAAATTGTAATATAATACGCCGTAAATAACCGGTCAACTTGATTTTGGTGATATTTGGGTTAAGCAGGTGAGCAGTGGGCGGAAATTAGGCTCCCCGGTGAGATATTATGATATTCTTGTCGTGTCTAGCTAATAGCTTATTACTTTGGTCACAATAAGGATAAATGTGTGGCATCACGTTTTAACTGAAATGTGGTACTCCATAATAAGTGAAGCTAAGCCTGGTAAAGTAAGGGCGCATAGATCAAGAAGTTTGGTTCTACATGAGATCTGACCACTTTTTGATAGATTTTGATTAAGGTGTAGGCCTTGTAGGTTTAGAGCGTGTAGTCTTTAAAGCTTGGCTTTATACGATATCTGACTACTACATAAAATGTTTTTGGTGGGATCGTCTATCTTAGAACAAGCACACAAACGTTCTTTATTACTTTTTTTAAATTTATGATCCATGCGTCCGATGAGTATATAAAAAGTTGGTCCTCCACTGGGTTATGAGAGTAAAGGAAGAGAAAGAGCTCTTGTGTACTGCACACACATTCAGGCACTTTAAAAACTCCTCAAGCGGTCTGGGCACGTATTTAAGATGGCATTGCTAGATAGTAAGTAGATACTTACGATGTTCGCAAAACAGGTATGTGGTAGGTGGGATTTGACGAAGATTATCTTCGCTAACATACGAATTCTCTTGTCATTTACTTAAGTGTCTAACCAGCTACCGAAAGTCTGCTATTATACTGATAATACCTAAAAGCAGTAAGCACCCTGTTACTTTGGTTGAACAATGTTCTTTGGTAGGTACCTAAAACTACGCAATTAAAAGCCTAACTTCTTTATTAAACTATAATATATACTTTGTGCTAACTTGCTCAAGCTTTGTAATTTAAATCGATTAATAATACCTACCCTAAATTATTTTGCTGAGATATTCATCTAGTATTTAAAATACTAAATTCCGTTTAAAAAGCGAACGACTCGTATTTTCGAAACCACAATACTCGGAAATAACATTACGGCAGGTTAAAAGTTAAAAATATTTAACCGAAATGTGAAAAGGCGTTTAACTGTAGTTTATGACGTGCGTGACAGTCGCCGGACAGATTTGGGCCAAACGTCAACTAACTCTAATGTTAAAGTTAAAACCGTGAGGTTAGAAGTTAAATTTAATAGTTTGTCTATTTGACCATTGCTTTTAAGGCTTTAAAAAGCAAAATTGTTTTGGGATGACAGCTGTGGTTGATAATTGAAGACATGAATGAAGGTGATATATTATAGCAAAATTCAGATTTCCAGAAAATTTAGTTCCAACTGTCAATTTTAAAATACGTTATAAGTATTAAGTACATTGACCTAAAGATCCGTCTCTGGAACAAACGTGCTTAATACGTTGGTACCTACATATCCTAAAATGTTTAAGTTACAGTTCAACTCAAATTTCTGGGTATTTTTTGCGACATCACCTTCATCCAGTCGTGTCTTCAATTATTATTCGGAACGGAGTATACTTGAAGTTTTACTACAATACCTTCCGCCCCTATCATAAACAACGCAATCGATATTTTTTGCGAAAATGAGTCAATAGTATATTCGGAATCACCGCTACGAGATCTGCCAGGGTCAATCATTCATTTTTTAATAGCTATTAGTATTCAAAATCGTAAAAATATCATAAATTAACTAAATGTGTACAAATAATATCGCACATGCAAAGTCCGTATTGAAAGGCACTACCTAAACAAAACAAAAATATTTGGAATATTCCTATTAGTTTCATGAGAAAACAAAATATAGAAAAAACATTTATCGCGATTTACTCGAAAGTAACCTCCAAGCAAGTGCGTTATTTATGATAAGGATAGCAGGATATTTTATTTCGATGCTGCATCTGAGAGACTTCCATAATAACCATGTAGTCCGTTTTACGACCTACAACATCGCCACACGATTTTTAGATAAGCATTTAAAAAGATCTAAAAAGTTCACGTTCACTCACGGCTCGAGCGGTCCCGATCTCCGTTCGGCTTCATTCGTTTTTCGTGTGCGACATCGTCAACACTTATAATTAATTTTAATAGTGATACAGTGCAATAATTAGTTTTTATTGCCGGATAACATGGAAATATGGAAGTATAAGGATGATCACGAACATATTCGTCAAATATATGGCGAATGGAAAGTAAATTACGCCGCAACAAAGGACTTTAAAGGTACCAAACTACCCACAATTATTTTAAAAAATATTCCGTGTTTTTCCTTTGTTCTCAGTTAAGGTGTAGTCACTGTATGTTACTAAAATGACCGTCTTAACGTGTTAATACATGATATTACCCAGATAGTCATTATTTTGTACCTTAATGTGGTAATACGAGATATTATCCTGGTTACAAAAATAAGTTCTTTCTTAACGTGATGACACGCGATGCCATCCTGAAAGTTACTTCTTGCTTTTCATCCTGGCGCTTTGGTTTTCTGTTTTTGGGAAAGCCGACGTGATTATGAGCGCTCGCCGGGCGTCAGCAGACGTGATAAGTGCGAGTGGCCGAATCTGGCTGCGCCACTCCTCGGTCTTTGACCGACATCGTAGACGTTGATTACGTCGAGTCATCCGCGCTAGCGCCGACGCCGCAGCAGCCCGATCCGCCGACGTCAGCGCCGGTTAATCAAACAGACCCTGAGCCGGTGGACTAGCCAAGAAGTTGACCGCTTGTTCTGTGGTGTAATTGAATTCTTAAATATTCTTGGAGTGGCAAATAAATTTGCCAAATTATAATGCGAAAACATACCCATTAAACTCTCTAAACGTTGGGGTACAATCCTATTGGATGAGCTGTCAAAGACACAGAGCAAAATCCTATTGAATGGGCTATCAAAGAGACAGAGCAAAGGAGTCTCTAGTTGCAAAACCACTTATACCAAAAATCTTTTTACGATCACAAGTGCCTAAATTTAACAAAAGTACTTATTAGAGAAAGTCTTTTGAAAATAGAAATAATAAAATAAATTTCTAAAACAGCTGACCTCCTACCAGATTTACATTTTGATGAATCAGTTGGCTGAAAGAAGCTTAATATATTGCCTCAATTGTATAAAGAATTTTGGAATACAATCCAAGGTGAAAAAGGTATGAATACTGGTGCTGTGAAAAGCTTGTGGAAACACAAATAATACCAAGGATTTATACTCGTCTTCAAACTAGTAAACCTTTAAAGCCTTCTCCCAGCGCAGGCATCGGATACCGCCGGGAAACTCCGGAGCTCCTCCTCGTCAACATTGTGTGAGGCCAGCGCCAGCAGCGCCGGCCCGCTGCACGAGCCGCAGCCAACAGTACATGAGGCCAGCGCCAGCAGCGCCGGCCCGCTGCATGAGCCGCAGTAACAGTACGTGAGGCCAGCGCCAGCAGAGCCGGCCCACTGCACGAGCCGCAGTAACAGTGAATGAGGCCAGCGACAGCAGCGCCGGCCCGCTGCACGAGCCGCAGTAACAGTACATGAGGCCAGCGTCAGCAGCGCCGGCCCGATGCACGAGCCGCAGTAACAGTACATAAGGCCAGCGCCAGCAGCGCCGGCCCGCTGCACGAGCAGCAGTAACAGTACGTGAGGCCAGCGCCAGCAGCACCGGCCTGCTGCACGAGCCGCAGTAACAGTACGTGAGGCCAGCGCCAGCGACGCCGGCCCGCTACACGAGCCGCAGTAACAGTACACGAGGCCAGCGCCAGCAGCGCCGGCCCGCCTGCACGAGCCGCAGCCATCCACGTCAGCGAGGAGGACACTGCCGCAGCGCCGCGGCCGTGCCTACACGAGCGCCAGAGCCAACAAGGAGAGGAGACGCTGTTATTAGAGGTACCTCACGCAAGATGCATTCCATTGTTTTTACACAATTGGTTTCTAATTAATGCTGACAGCACAGTTCTGTCGTGCGTTTAAGGTATTATATATACCTTTTTATTTACTAACTTACATGACGTCAGTTTTCATGACGTAAAAATATAAAAAGCTTATAAATTAACATAAGGAATTAGAAGCTATTTTAATATGATAATTCATATTTTACCCGACTTCGGCGAAGCCAAAAAGAAGGGTAATGATTCTAACACCGAACGGTAATGGTGGGTTTAATAAGTTTATATTGAACTTAAAGAACATCTTAACAAATTTGTACATAATTAACATTTTATAGTGGAAGATATTCGCACCGCTAGAAAATTTGATTCTTAGGTGCTTCTAAGCCCCCATCAATTGATCTCAAAGAAGTTTGCTTTATTGTGTCAATACATAAAAGGCATAAAAAATATGTGAGGTTTAGATTTCATAATTATAATCCTCATGAATTTTATTGTCTTCCATGTGGCTTAAGTTCTGCTACATTTGTATTTACAAAGCTCAACTAACTAACTTAAGCCTCTTCTCACATGGTTAAGAAACCATGGGCATTTAATAGTTGCTTACCTCGATGAAAATCTTTGTGTTGGTAAAGATTATTCTATAATATGTAATTAAGCACTATGTACTAATGAACTAAAGGTAAAATTAGAATAACTAGGTTTTGTTATAAAATTTGAGAAAAGCAATATGATAACTTCACAAGTTTATACATTTCTTGGGTTCCAGATAGATACTGCAAATGCAGTTATAATTACCTTCTGAAAAACTTCTGAAAATCTCTTAAATATATTACGAAATCCGTAGTAACGTCCAAATTGGTTAACGTGATTTCGTGAAGTTTATTGACAATTTGACATTATCATGTCCAGCATACACCAGTTATGTAATAATTATTTATACATACTTTGAAAGAGAAAAGTTTTTAGGTTTGGAGAAATATATTAATAATATTGATTCGATTATGTTACTACAGTCTTATTCATATTATGATATGGACTGGAGTTGCGTTATCGGGTCCAAAGCCTTTAATAATAAGTAATTAATATATAAAGAAATTTGTACGATTTACAAATCTTTACGTACTCTCTACTTACAGGCTGAGGAGCCGCATGCAATGGAGTAATAACAAGACGCCATTAATTAGTTGATGGCTCAAAATCATAGTAATTACCTGGAATTATTAGCTGCATTTATGGGCTTATAATAATTTTGTAAATTTTATGTAATGCTCGAAATAAACAATACTTGAGCTATGTCTTATATTATTAGATTATGTGGCGTTCAATCTCAATGAATTCACAACAAAACTAGGTAGTAGTGCGAAATAAAACGTACCTAAGTATTTATATTTTTGCTTTATTTTACTCTCAATCTTACGATGACAAAGACGCCGACGAAACATCTAGGTACATTAGTATCGATAGATAATGGAAATTAACCAAGAAGGACTTTTAATTATCTATACAACTTAATAATATGGATTTATTTGCGTTTCCATGCGATCTACGTTTAAATAACAATATACATATTATAATAATATGTAAAATTTTAATCTCCTACTGGCTGTTGCTGCCATGGTTGCCTCTGTTTCAGTCGCTACTCAAGTTTGACATAATTTATTTGAAACCTAATATATAATGTCTACTGTCCCCTTCTAGTGTTACCCTAGCGTGAGCAGTATTGTGCAGCAAGCCTACTTGGTGCGTGGAATACTAACGGGCCTCAGTTTATTGACATAAAGCTAAAATCTGTAACAAAAGGTACATATTATCAATATAAAATGGAATTAAAACAATGGTGTAACTAGTTCCAGGAACCTAATTTAGTCTTGGAATATTTGCTAAATTTTGTAAGTATGATTTCACTGCAACCCAAATTTTATCACAAAAGGCACTAACTCTGATGGCGTTGTCCACAGGACAACGGATGGAGACTGGAGACGTTGTCACTAAGTAGAATAGCAGACGTTCACTTTTACGATTCGCGTATCGTTATTGCAATTAATGATTAATTAAGACCTCGACACCAAATAGGTGTAAGCCTCTTGGCTTTGGCAAGTCAAGACTTTGGCCAACCTTCAATTTGTCCTGCACTCACTTTGTTATCATATTTAGAAAGAACTAGTATTTGTCTCAATCGTGTAAAAACTTATAAATTATTTCTCACCTTTTAAAAAGCCCGTTCACTACGCGAGTTCTTAGACCATAAGTCGCATCTGCGACTTGCGAGAGGCGTGGACGTGAACGTATTCACGGCGCACAGCACGCGTCACGCCGCCACTTCCTCGGTCAGATAGGCCGGCGTGTCATTAGATTTTAATTACAAAACTGGTCAGGCAACTCGCTTTTATTTTACGGATTTTTAAAATCAACCTCTGATACTTATCAGACATGAATCAGCAAGTGTTATCGTTTTCTGTATTAACAAAAGATTATATAACTTTATTTCAAATGCTTTATTAGACAATAATTATTTTTATAAATCATTAAAACTACGGATGAATAGAACTATAATATTGATAACATTATTATGTTTTTGTTTTGAAATGATTACATTCTTGAATATTAAGTTTTTATTTGTGATAAAGAATGAACACAGATGTGATAAGATTGTAATTACCGTTTTATTCTGCCACAAGCGCTGAACATCTACATGGTTATTATGGAAGTCTCTCAGATGCAGCATCGAAATAAAATTTATGGTTAAACGAACTTACCTTAAGTGAAGTTCGACCAAAATTTTGTGAGATGCTGCATCTGAGAGACTTCACTCCCTCCCACACCCTAGCACGCGGTGCGCAGGAGGCGCACGCTGAGCAAGGACCCCAGGGTGCAGAATAAAAGCCTCGACCAATTCTCTAAACCAAATGAAGCCGAACGGAGATCGGGACCGCTCGAGCCGTGAGTGAACGTGAACTTTTTAGATCTTTTTAAATGCTTATCTAAAAATCGTGTGGCGATGTTGTAGGTCGTAAAACGGACTACATGGTTATTATGGAAGTCTCTCAGATGCAGCATCTCACAAAATTTTGGTCGAACTTCACTTAAGGTAAGTTCGTTTAACCATAAATTTATCACGTTTCCACCTGCATCATACCGTCCGAACTCTATGATAGGACATACGACGTAGAGTAGTTCACCGACATTAGATACGTGTATAATAGCTTCCCTCACCGACTTCGGTGTCGGTAGCCGATTTCATTGAAACGCTGCGCAGGAGTTATTTTATAGTGCGCAAGTGTGTGCGCAATACACAAAGACACTCTCTCTTCCTTTTACTCTCATAACCCAGTGGGACGGTAAACAGACACGACTGGCGAGAGAACAGGCGCAGGACCGACTTTTTACATGCCGATCCGACTCACGGATCATCTTTCACAATCAGGTGATCAGCCTGCATTATCCTAACCAAACTTGAAAACAAAATTTTTTGTTGTTCCAACGAATCGAACCCACGACCTCCGGGTCGAGAGCAAAGCTCTGAACCACTAGACCACGCAGGCGATACGTGTATATTATGCAAATATCTTGTCATAGTCATATAATGTATGTAAATAGGCTGTCACTTCACCCACCGCGCGAATCATAACTGTCGTATAAATGATAACATATTACTTGTGGACATATAGTATATTAAACCTGATTATTGCAAGTCGTTTTAATGAAATTAGCAATAGTTGGACGCTACAGGTTGAAATATTGAGCTTGGCTGTACACGGTGTAAGATAAATGAGTGATAATATTTTAAGGTGTGTATGTGCCCCATATGTAGAGTATACTGTGAAAGTACCAGCGCAGAAATTTATTTATGACTTATGTTTTTACAAGAAATGTCCCGTCATCATAAATTTTCCCATACAATACTTAAAAAAAAGTATCTCTTTCAGCACTGGACTTTTATATTTCTATGAGAAATGCCCCTACATCATAAATTTTCCAATCCAAAATTTTTAAAAAAAACTACCTATGTCAGCGCTAGTACTTACAAAGTAAACTATATTATTATACGGAACCAATACAGACCCTAAAGTATTGGAGTTTTTTTGTTTGGTTAGGATGATGAAGGCTGATCACCTGATTGTCTGACTAAGAAGATGATTCTGGTTTCAAAAAAACTTCTCCGTAATTTTGAATCTATCAGTCAGATATTTACAGAAGAAAGAAAGAATTGAATAATAGTTAAGTATATTATATATAATATGTTCAAAAACTTTAAAACGAATAATTTCATTAAAGCTGTAATTTTCTCATCTCGTACACAATAGTAATTAATTGAAATAAAAGTTATAAAAGTGTAAAAGCCATAGGTGATATGGGTTTCATAAAATAATTTCGCATATGACTTCAACCGCGCGGACTGATGTCGGTTTTATAGTTCAATTAATATATAAATCATTTGTGGACTGAACTGAAAGGCATGGAGAGGTTTTTCACATTATAATTTTTATTATTTTAAAATACTAACTGAACCCAATGAAATACCGCCTCAGTATTTCTGGACATACCGACAGCGCTACCTTTCAAGTCTAATTATTGTAAAGCCATTATTGAATCCACCTGATGAAACATAAAACAGAGGACAGAGATAGGAGTTTTGTGACATACACGTATGGAAAATATAACTATACAGTGTCTCATGGTTTATATATCGAATATAGTGTGAAGAGAGGAACGCGTAGAGCATTTTTGGTTTTGGCACCTCATCTAACTTACCATAACGCGAAAAAAAATTTACAAGGAGGAGTGAATCTTACTGTGCTGGGTCTCGTGGGCTCCTTTTCTATACACACGAACGCACTGGTCGTTGACCTAACACCTGACCCGAGTTGAAACTCATCTATTTTGTGACTTTTATAGAGATCTTTAATCGCGTTTTGTCGCGTTATGGTAAGTAATATGAGGTTCCAAAACAAAAATTGCTCTACGCGTCCTTCTCTGTACACTATAATCAGCTTGATATATGGATCATAAGACACGCTGTACACTAAAAAGTTCATCGAGACCCATCCTATCCATTGGTGACAAGTGTGAAAACAGCATGACGGTGCAGTATTTGAGTTTGTCAGACAGAGAGAACAACGCGGTGGAGGACTTTAAACAAGTGGTCAGTTTTATTTCGCCGACATTTTAGCTACTTTCCAGAAGCCGGTCACCTAGAGGAGGTCTAATTTCTTGTGTTTACAGGTTTACATTTAGACATGTTTATCGAATCGCGGTCGTATCGCGGTTCATTGACCCCGGCTACTGGAAAGTACCCGCATGAAGTACCTTAAACTAAATATTCGACAACCTCCGTAGCGCAGTGGTTGAGCGCGTTAGTGCTAGAGCGATAGGTCGCGGGTTCGAATCCCACCGACGGAACTACAAGTTTTCAATGTTCCTGGGTCATGGATGTGTAATTTGTGTATAATATAATAAAAAATTTAAATATGTGTATAATAAAAAAGTATTAAATATATTTCCGTTGTCTGGCAACACAAGTTCTTCAGATAGGTACTTAGCATGGCGCTAGATTGACGTGATGTGAACCATCCATAGATATCATTATTATTCACAGTTTTTTTGTTATGTCGCTAAAGTTGATTGTTTTTTTTTTATTTATGAGTATACGTAGTAGTGTATAATTTATACCAGTCTGCTCGTTGGCCATAATATCTAAATGCTTCGTTATATCATGGCCTTCCACCCCATACAATCTATCTTTAATACAAAAAATTTAAATAGATGTCTCTACTACTAACGTTTGTCCATAACTATAAAATGTAAATAATAGTAAATATACCGAATTAAGTACGAATATTGACATTAAAATAAAGTTAAGTATATTATTTTTTAAGCATAACATCAATAAAGCTAAATTCAACACCTTAATTAAGAAGAAGATACGAAACGAAATTAGTAATTAGTATTTTCCAAAAGTGGCGCTAGATGGCGGTTTCCGGAATTTCTAAGGACTTCACCCTTTGCCAGTCGCATTGCCAGTATTAGGGTGATACCATTTTCTACTACTAGGTCGTGTCTCTGTTGTATATCTACTTTGTGGTAATATAAAAAGAAAACAATATATGTGTACATATCGACTCCACAGTTTTATCGGAACAATTCTCTACTTAATTACATATTTGGTGGGGTAGGTCACTTTTCAGTCGATTTGATTCCATTTCCCCGCGCATTCGCGATTCGCCAATATTGACCGCAAAATAAATCCTGATATCATTGAAGGTTTCAGGTTAATAGGTTTAGGTCGAAGGGCTTTTTGATATGAGTTTATGCAAGGTGTATAATAAATGATTGATAATATTTTAGGGTGTGAATGGGTCCCGTTTAGATTTTACTGAGAAAGTACCAGCGCTGAAAGATATAATTTTGACTTTCATGTTTATATGAGAAATGCCCCAATATCATATATTTTTCTAAAAAAATTTAAAAAAGAAGTACCTCTTTTTTCTATATACGGAACCCATACACACAGGCGATGATCGTTTCTATGTTGGCGCGGTAGCGGCGCGCCGACCATCTTAAAATTTAGCTTGGCGCCCATGTCTACTCTTAACTAATTATTATATTACTAGCTGTGCCCGCGACTTCGTTCGCGTGGAATAATTTTCACCGTTTTTGCAACATTTCTCACTGACGCTTCGTTCCTATTGGTCGCAGCGTAATGTTATAAAGCGTAAAGCCTTCTACTATAAATGGACTATCCAACAAAAAATATTTTTTCAAATCGGACCTGTAAGACCTGAGATTAGCGCGTTTAAACAAACAAACAAATGAACAAACTCTTCCACTTTATAATATTTGAATAGATTAGATATTGTTTAAGTTTCCAGCGGATTTCGACAGATGTTATATTGCCAATTCATTGAAGAAAACTAACATTTCCTATATAAATCTTCTGACTTTACTTGGAACTTTTTTGTAGGGTGAGTCGGTTAAACCTACCTTTTAATTTCACCAATGAGTTTCACCATGTCATTCACGTGTCAGGCCGCTAGATGACGTTATTAATATGTGACGTCATTAGCGCGGCGCGGTGACTCGCCGAACTGTTGGGGAATAATTAAATATTTTCATAAAGCGACCAACATAAATCATACCGGAGCTTGTGTCCATTGACGCGCGTGACGTGCAACAAACATGGCCGAATTCTGTGACAAAAAGGTACAGCTAGAATTGAAAACATGAATGGATGAAGGTGATATGCAGCAAAACAATCATTTTGAGAAAATTGAGTTCAAACTGTCACTTAAACATAGTAGAATACGTCGTAAAGATCCGTCTCTAGAATCAATGTACTTAATACGTACTTTTAATGTTTAAGTGACTGTTTAAACTAAATTATGTAATTTTTTTTTGTGACATATCACCTTTATCTATATCTTCAATTGTAGTGAGACATGTACCGAGTGTAAAGTTAAAATCTGTCTTATCAATATACATAAAAAAATCAGGATCCTCTGCGTGGGGTCGTATCATCGTAAGATGTTCTAATATTATTAATATTCTAATATATAGTCCTCTCATAATTATTTGTACTAGATGTCGAAATCCGTCCATAATTACAAACATGTATATTTATTTAATATATCTTTGGATTCTGTAAGAAAGATTGAGAAGTTCTTGAAAAAAAAACTAACATTTCCTTTGTAAGCACGTTGCCTACAAAACGGTAATTATATTATCATTGCTTTTTACTTAAAATACGTTCATTCTCTGTTATACGGCGGGAAGGGTAGAAAAATATAGCTTTAGTAACAGCCTCAGTAATCAGCTAATATTTAAAAATTGTAATAGATTCAAGATTAAATAAAAAGATAAAAACATCTTGCACATTACAAGCAATTGCATCCAAGCGTTTTGTCACATCACTTTCTTATGCTATGGAAACGCGCAAAGTGAAGGATAATTTTATAATAGAGGTACCAGTTGCGTAAAACCAGGCTGATACAATGAAGACAATACCTCTTTCAGGGCGGCGATTCTCGCTATTAGAACATTTTCCGCATGACATTTTTTCATGATTTTTTCCATTCTACCGAAACGTTCGAGCGGTTTACAAAACACGTAATGCGCATGGTTCTCAGGCAGTGGAAAAAAGTTCACATTCGAATAAAACATCGAAATTCGGAAATTTTAAGAACGAAAAACACTTGTGTATTCTCAGATCTTCACAGTCGAAGTAAATCGTGTAAAAGTCCCCGATATCCAACGAGTGGTAAGGACCGGTAGATGTCCGAATCCACATGTACAAATAAATAATT